>CM074860.1:54792500-56042500 GCA_037501455.1 Lantana camara
GCTAGACCCAAATTTAAAGACCACTAGACTCTAAATTCCCGCCTAGCACGCCCTGCAAAACACTGAAAAGTTGAGGTGTCAGTCCAACACAGACTGAGCGAGGGGTATAATAAATATAAGCGCACATACATGCAAGTTATAACCTCGGGTAATAATTTTGGAAAAACAATACGATCTAATAGGTTAAAAGAGACACTATCGCCCGAGATTACAACTAATCCAATTTCAATTCAATCAATTCAATACAATCAATAGTGGCCCGGCGAGTGGGGGCAATTCTCCAACCTTACACCGACTGTGTACAATCAATCAATCAATTATTAGGTGATTAGGTGATCAAGCAATTCATTAATGTGCACAATTAGCAGTTTCAATAACGCCTTCTTCCTCCGGGTGATGGTGGGATTGCAAGGCCCCACCATCCAATCAATCTGGGCAGAGGGTACATGAATCCCTAAGCCCGGAACTCCTTCCTCCCCTAATCTCCTAGAGGGTTCAGGGGTCATCCCAATTTGGTGAGGATAGCTCTCGAGTTACCCGTCAGCCCATGCTTTCCCGGTTGGCTCGAGTCACTACCCTCGGGCCTACAGTGCAATACAATACTCGCCAAATCAATCAATCAATTCCTTCAATAGTCGATAAAACATTTGAAAACCAATCTCATTTGAAAACTATAAGTATAAATATAGGTTTTGGCTTAAAACTTCACATAGGGTTGTACAGGTCCTATGTATCTAAAATTAAACCTCACCTGAACGACCCAAAAATATCCAAGGAAACAGCTCACGGGGCCTGCTCCTCGTCACCAGGAAGCTGGTCTGTGCAAGAAAGACAATTGTCCGTGAAACACGACTCAAAATGTACCAAATATGACGAACGGCAAAATGCAACGAAACAACGGGAAAAATACAATGCACCATGAAAATATCACGTTTCAACGTGTATGCGATCATATAACATCAATTAGGGGTCAAAGAAATGATTGGAGGATGATGATGAAAAATTAATTTTATGCAGTAGCTTTTGCTCTGCAGTCGCCATGGGAACGGCCGTTCCGGCCTTCCTTTGAAAATGGGAAGGGCCGTTCCCATGGCTCAGAAAACGCGCCAGCGTTTTCTTAATTTAAAACGCGTTTTGGCTGGGAAGGGCCGTTCCGGCTCACAGGCCAAAGTGGGAACGGCCGTTCCCAGTCTCGCTGGCCTAATCTCAGCATCATGGGAACGGCCGTTCCAGTTTTGAACTGGGGCTGGGAAGGGCCGTTCCCAGAATACGTGAGCAGAAAAAGAAGAAGAGCAGAACAGAGCAGCAATGGCAATCACAACAAACAACCACAAAAATGGATTCAACCAAGTTCAAATGCATATATTTGATACAATAAATATGCTAGCATGCAAATAGATCAATAACAACTCATAAAAACACTTGATTCCATGTTAGATAATCCATAATCAATCATTTGAAACCCATTCACTCCATCATGCTTCAAGTCCATAAATCACAAGATATATGCGTCAAACTCAAGCTTATAGTTCACTTACATATTTCCAACAACCAATACACAATATAACCAATGTATAACAAAGCCCTAGATATACCATTTTTACAAGAAAATCATCCATTCTCCATAATTACCTCAAAAGAAAGAAATGGAAGAAGAGATGATGGAATGATGTTGATGATGCTACTATGATCACAATTCCCACAAATATTGATGCTTGCAAGATGAAATCTCCCACTTAATCAAGAAGGGTTTTGTCTCGGTTGAAATGGGAAGCAAGAACAAGGAAGAAATGTTTTTGGTATGAATGAGAAGAGATGCTACGTGATATGCTGCTATGAAACAAGGGGAAATGGCCAATTCGCAATTAAATCCTCTACTTATTAAGTTATGCAATTAAGTCCAAATCCCATTTTAAATGATCAATCAAGTCCAATTCAATTAGATCCCATATTCATGCAAATGAGCAATTAAGGTCATAACAGAATTAAATCACACTCGGGAAAATAATTCACTTTGCAATCACGTTCACTTTATACGACAACTATGATATGATATGAATTTTCAATAAAATATCAAGAATATAATTTTATAAAAATAATGTCATGCTATGGAAATTAAAGAAATGAATAATTAAAATAAAATATATCCCTCAAACGCACACGTGTCGTTCATACCTGAATTGCCGAAAGCTGGGGCGTTACAATCCTCCCTGCTTATAAGAATCTGGTCCCCAGATTCACTGATCGGAAGGGAACAACTCTGGATGGAACCGTCTCATTTTGTCTTCGGTCTCCCACGTGGCTTATTCGGTCTTATCACTTCTCCAAAGGACCTTAACCATGGGAATCCTCCGGTTTCTTAATTCCTGAAACTTCTTATCCAATATCTTAACCGGTTTCTGAACAAAGGTAAGACTCGGTTCCAATTCCACTTCTTCAACAGGAATGATCTCGGTTTCATCGGGGTAGTATTTCCTCAGCTGAGACACGTGAAATACGTTATGAATCCCCGTGAGGCTCGGTGGTAGGTCCAATCTATAAGCAACTTCTCCAATTCTTTCCAAAATCTGATAAGGACCTAAATAACGAGGTTTAAGTTTACCTCCTTTCCCAATCCGAGCAAATCCTTTATGTGGAGACGCCTTCAAGAATACCCGGTCTCCAACCTCAAACTCGAGATCCCTTCTGCGACGATCGGCGTAGCTCTTCTGTCTGTCCTGAGCTGATTTCATCCGTTGTTTTATTAATTGGACTTTCTCAATCATAGCTTCAACGGCCTTGGAAGGTTTTTCCAATTTCTCACCTTTCTTAACACCTTCCTGCTTAGTCTCAATTAAAATAAAAGAATATCCCTCAATTAAAATAAAATATATCCCTCAAACGCACACGTGTCGTTCATACCTGAATTGCCGAAAGCTGGGGCGTTACAATCCTCCCTCCTTATAAGAATCTGGTCCCCAGATTCACTGATCGGAAGGGAACAACTCTGGATGGAACCGTCTCATTTTGTCTTCGGTCTCCCACGTGGCTTATTCGGTCTTATCACTTCTCCAAAGGACCTTAACCATGGGAATCCTCCGGTTTCTTAATTCCTGAAACTTCTTATCCAATATCTTACCCGGTTTCTGAACAAAGGTAAGACTCGGTTCCAATTCCACTTCTTCAACAGGAATGATCTCGGTTTCATCGGGGTAGCATTTCCTCAGCTGAGACACGTGAAATACGTTATGAATCCCCGTGAGGCTCGGTGGTAGGTCCAATCTATAAGCAACTTCTCCAATTCTTTCCAAAATCTCATAAGGACCTAAATAACGAGGTTTAAGTTTACCTCCTTTCCCAATCCGAGCAAATCCTTTACGTGGAGACGCCTTCAAGAATACCCGGTCTCCAACCTCAAACTCGAGATCCCTTCTGCGACGATCGGCGTAGCTCTTCTGTCTGTCCTGAGCTGATTTCATCCGTTGTTTTATTAATTGGACTTTCTCAATCATAGCTTCAACGTCCTTGGAAGGTTTTTCCAGTTTCTCACCTTTCTTAACGCCTTCCTGCTTAGTCCATTTCCACTCTTCCAAGTCAAAGAACAACGGAGAACGACACTTCCGTCCATAAAGTAGCTCATACGGTGCCATTCCAATCGAAGCCTGAAAACTGTTGTTGTATGCGAACTCAATCAAAGGTAGCTGATCATGCCAGGAAGACTGAAAATCCAAAGAACAAGCTCGAAGCAAATCCTCGAGATACCTTATTAATCTCTCGGACTGACCATCCGTCTGAGGATGAAAAGCTGTACTAAACTGGAGCTTCGTACCCAAAACCTCTTGCAATTCACGCCACAACCTCGACGTGAACCGTGGATCTCTGTCTGAAACGATACTAATTGGAATCCCGTGAAGTCTAACGATCTCCCGGTTATAAAGCTCGGCTAACTTGCTAATCTTATACGACATCCGAACCGGCAGAAAATGTGCAGACTTCGTCAAACGGTCCACAATCACCCATATCCCATCAAATCCACCTTTCACTTTAGGTAATCCGGACACGAAATCCATCGTCACCTGTTCCCACTTCCATTCAGGAATAGGTAACGGCTGAAGAAGACCTCCCGGTTTCTGATGCTCGGCTTTCACTTTCTGACAAGTAAGACAATGCTTCACAAACTCGGCCACATCTTTCTTCAATCCACGCCACCAATAATATTGCCTTAAATCCTTATACATCTTGTTTCCTCCGGGGTGGATAGAATAGGCCGATCTGTGAGCTTCCTCGAGCAATACCCGTTTCAACTCTTCGGGTACAACCACTCGGTTCTTGAAACGAAGAAGACCGGTTTCATCGAACCCGAATGGACACTCTGGATCAGCTCTTGCCTTAGCTACCAATCTCTGAACTTCCAAATCCGTACTCTGAGCCTCAAACAACCTGTGCTTCAACTCTGGTTGGACCGAAATATTAGAAACTCGAGCCTTTAAAATAATTGGCTCGATTCCACTACTTTCACCTACTTCCAAGCTCGACACACTAGCCTTCCTACTAAGTGCATCGGCGACCACGTTGGCTTTGCCGGGATGGTACTTGATCGTGCAATCATAATCTTCCAACCTTTCCATCCAACGCCGTTGCCTCATATTCAAATCCTTCTGAGTGAATAAATACTGGAGGCTTTTGTGGTCAGAGAAAATCTCGAAGGAAACCCCGTACAAATAATGTCTCCACTTTCCAAGTGCAAAAACTACGGCAGCAAGCTCAAGATCATGTGTCGGGTAATTCTTCTCATGCTCTTTCAACTTTCGGGATGCATAAGCAATCACTTTACCCTTCTGAGTCAACACACATCCCAAACCTTCCTTAGAAGCATCTGTATAAACAGCATATCCTTCAGAACCTTCCGGAAGGGCTAACACTGGAGCAGACACTAACTTCTCCTTCAAGAAAGTGAAACTCTTCTCACAATCTTCATTCCAATCAAATTTCACATTCTTCTTCGTCAACCGGGTTAAAGGAGCTGCTAACTTGGAGAAATCCTTAACAAACCTCCGGTAATAACCTGCCAATCCCAAGAAACTCCTAATCTCAGAGGCATTCCTAGGTTTCTCCCACTTCAAAACCGACTCAATCTTGGAAGGATCGACTTCCAAACCGTTACCCGAAATCACGTGACCCAAGAATGACACCCTGTCAATCCAGAACTCACACTTGCTAAACTTGGCAAACAACTGATGCTCCTTCAAAGTTCTCAATACCAACTGAAGGTGTCTTGCATGCTCCTCGGCAGACTTTGAGAAAACCAGGATATCATCAATAAAAATGACCACGAACTTATCCAGAAAAGGCCTGAAGATCCTGTGCATCATATCCATAAAAGCTGCTGGGGCATTAGTCAAACCAAACGGCATCACAACAAACTCATAGTGCCCGTACCGAGTGTTAAATCCTGTCTTAGAAATATCCCCTGCTCGGATACGCGGCTGGTAGTAACCTTGCCTCAAATCCAATTTTGAATAGACTTTCGAACCCTGAAGTATATCAAACAACTCCTCAATATGTGGAAGAGGATACTTGTTCTTGATCGTCATCCGGTTCAACTCCCTATAGTCTATGCACATTCTCAAGGTCCCGTCCTTTTTCTTTACAAACAAAACCGGTGCACCCCAAGGAGAAGAACTCGGTCTAATGTACCCAATCTCCAACAACGCATCAAGTTGAGTCTTCAACTCTTTCAACTCGGCCGGAGCCATACGATACGGAGTCTTGGAGTACGGCTCTGCGTTAGGGTACAAGTCGATCACAAACTCAATTTCCCGTTCTGGAGGTAAAGAATCCAATTCCTCAGGAAAAACCTCGGGAAATTCCTTCACTACTTCTGTCTCTTCCAGCTTACTTTGATCCTTAGGTTTGTTAAGAATATAAGCAATGAAACCCGTGGCTCCCTCTCGAACCAACTTATGAGCTTCAGAAAAAGAAAGTAGCGGTACAGTCTTGGAACTCCAACCTACTACCAAATCTGATCCCAACTGAACCTTCTTCGCTCTACAATCAACTGTAGCAGAATGTCTGTACAACCAATCCATGCCCAGAATAGATCCATAGCAAGTCATCGGCAGCTCAATGAAGTCTGACAAGAAAACTCGACCCTCGATGCTCACCGGAACCTCTCTGAACACCCGATCAGATTCTAAACTACCACCAAAAGGAGTACTAACCACATAGCATGCAGAAGAACGAGAAACAGGCAAAGGCAAAGAAACAGATATAGCACTCGAAAGAAAGGAGTGAGTAGCTCCTGAATCAAACAAGGTATGAATGTTCGTGCCATGTATGCAAATGGTACCTTCAACTACCGCGGCTGGATCAATATCAGCATCCTGCTGCTCACCATCCAAAGCATAAGCCCGAGCCCTAATCAGTGGTCTCGGTGCCCCCGGTGGTGGTATCCTGCGATCCGGACAACCATCTACCAAATGCTCATCACTCCCACAAAGCAAGCATAAACCCAAACGCCTCCTGCAGTTATCATAGATGTGTGTCCTCTGTCCACAGAAGGTACAATAAGGTCTCTCGGGTGGTGGTGGCAAAGCTGGAGCAACTGGAGCAACTGGAGCTCTAATCACTGGTCCTGCTGGTCGGGGCTTCTTCCCTGGGCCCTGTGGAGCTGGTGGTGGAGAAGAATAAACCATCGGCCTCTTGCCTGAAGCAGAACCCGAGCCAAAACCCTTATACCCTGATCCGGCACCTCTGAAACCTGATCCAGAACCTCTGAATCTCGATCCTGACCCTGAGCCCGAACCTGAACCTGAACGGTAGGTAGATCGCCTCGCATTCACTGAATCCTCAACCAATAGAGCCTTCTTGGTAGCCTTCACCCAGGTACTCGTGTTGACTGCCTCAATCGCTACCTGAATATCCGGTCCAAGGCCCTGAACAAACTGCATCGCCTTATGGAAATCATCACTTGCTATATTAGGAGCATAGCGGGACAACCTCTCAAACTCGGCGATGTACTCTGAGACCGACCTGTTTCCTTACTTCAACTCTGTAAATTCCTTCAATCTCCTAGTGCGAGAAGATGGAGGAATGAACTTGTTCTGAAATTCTCTGACAAACACTTCCCAGTTCACTTCCTCGCCTGCAGCATCTAACACAATCCGGGCACTCTCCCACCAAGAGTAGGCCTCACCCTGAATCAAAGAAATGGTACAACGGGCCTTCTCCCTGGACTCACACGGGATAAGCTCCCATATCCTCTCAATCTCTTTAGGCCACTGCTCGGCCTGAATATCATTTCCTTTGTAAAATTTGGGAGGATGTTGGTTCTGAAACTCCCTGAAAACAGCTGAAATCTGGCCTCCAGGCGGTGGTGGTACAACTGGTGGTGGTGGAGGAACATAATCCCGAACTCTCTGATCAATAAGACCCACCACTGCGTTCATAAAGTCCTGTGGCTGAGCCTGAGGAGGTGGAGGAGGAGGTGGTGATCTCTCCCTGCGATGATGTCGATGATGCCGATGTCTAGGAGAACGATCACGATGATGTCTATCACGAGCCATCCTGAAATCAAGTCACTATTATGCATGTTCGATTAGCCAATGCCAATGTGTGCAAATAATTCAAAATTGCACATAAATTCAGAAATTTAACACGTCACCCCAAATTCAAATAAGTCAAGTAGGTTCAAGTACCAAATAACGATGCAAGACTCTCAAATTGACACTTAGTTCCTATGCCGTGCGACCTAGACTCACACGACACGACACTAGAGACCCGGTTTTGCAACCGGGCTCTGATACCACCGAAGGATGTAGCACCCGGAACGCCAGGCACCACATCCCCCGCACTACAGCCCCAATCCACATATGAAACGGACAATCCATACGTGAATCAAAGCTACAGCGAACGGGAGACAATAAAATGACTCAAGGCTAGGCGGGTACCCTCAATTTAAAACCAACCAACAATCAAGTCAGAGTATTAAAAAGCGGAAGCAATAACATTCATTACATACGTATAGGTACCATATTTATTTATTTACTTATAGGTACCGACATTCACACTATCAATACATTGTCATCTCCCAACAATATAGATAACAAGGCGATATACAAAATATCCCAAATAGTTGTACATACAAAATGTGGGAATGAAGTGTGCTAGACCCAAATTTAAAGACCACTAGACTCTAAATTCCCGCCTAGCACGCCCTGCAAAACACTGAAAAGTTGAGGTGTCAGTCCAACACAGACTGAGCGAGGGGTATAATAAATATAAGCGCACATACATGCAAGTTATAACCTCGGGTAATAATTTTGGAAAAACAATAAGATCTAATAGGTTAAAAGAGACACTATCGCCCGAGATTACAACTAATCCAATTTCAATTCAATCAATTCAATACAATCAATAGTGGCCCGGCGAGTGGGGGCAATTCTCCAACCTTACACCGACTGTGTACAATCAATCAATCAATTATTAGGTGATTAGGTGATCAAGCAATTCATTAATGTGCACAATTAGCAGTTTCACTAACGCCTTCTTCCTCCGGGTGATGGTGGGATTGCAAGGCCCCACCATCCAATCAATCTGGGCAGAGGGTACATGAATCCCTAAGCCCGAAACTCCTTCCTCCCCTAATCTCCTAGAGGGTTCAGGGGTCATCCCAATTTGGTGAGGATAGCTCTCGAGTTACCCGTCAGCCCATGCTTTCCCGGTTGGCTCGAGTCACTACCCTCGGGCCCACAGTGCAATACAATACTCGCCAAATCAATCAATCAATTCCTTCAATAGTCGATAAAACATTTGAAAACCAATCTCATTTGAAAACTATAAGTATAAATATAGGTTTTGGCTTAAAACTTCACATAGGGTTGTACAGGTCCTATGTATCTAAAATTAAACCTCACCTGAACGACCCAAAAATATCCAAGGAAACAGCTCACGGGGCCTGCTCCTCGTCACCAGGAAGCTGGTCTGTGCAAGAAAGACAATTGTCCGTGAAACACGACTCAAAATGTACCAAATATGACGAACGGCAAAATACAACGAAACAACGGGAAAAATACAATGCACCATGAAAATATCACGTTTCAGCATGTATGCGATCATATAACATCAATTAGGGGTCAAAGAAATGATTGGAGGATGATGATGAAAAATTAATTTTATGCAGTAGCTTTTGCTCTGCAGTCGCCGTGGGAACGGCCGTTCCGACCTTCCTTTGAAAATGGGAAGGGCCGTTCCCATGGCTCAGAAAACGCGCCAGCGTTTTCTTAATTTAAAACGCGTTTTGGCTGGGAAGGGCCGTTCCGGCTCATGGGCCAAAGTGGGAACGGCCGTTCCCAGTCTCGCTGGCCTAATCTCAGCATCATGGGAACGGCCGTTCCAGTTTTGAACTGGGGCTGGGAAGGGCCGTTCCCAGAATACGTGAGCAGAAGAAGAAGAAGAGCAGAACAGAGCAGCAATGGCAATCACAACAAACAACCACAAAAATGGATTCAACCAAGTTCAAATGCATATATTTGATACAATAAATATGCTAGCATGCAAATAGATCAATAACAACTCATAAAAACACATGATTCCATGTTAGATCATCCATAATCAATCATTTGAAACCCATTCACTCCATCATGCTTCAAGTCCATAAATCACAAGATATATGCATCAAACTCAAGCTTATAGTTCACTTACATATTTCCAACAACCAATACACAATATAACCAATGTAAAACAAAGCCCTAGATATACCATTTTTACAAGAAAATCATCCATTCTCCATAATTACCTCAAAAGAAAGAAATGGAAGAAGAGATGATGGAATGATGTTGATGATGCTACTATGATCACAATTCCCACAAATATTGATGCTTGCAAGATGAAATCTCCCACTTAATCAAGAAGGGTTTTGTCTCGGTTGAAATGGGAAGCAAGAACAAGGAAGAAATGTTTTTGGTATGAATGAGAAGAGATGCTACGTGATATGCTGCTATGAAACAAGGAGAAATGGCCAATTTGCAATTAAATCCTCCACTTATTAAGTTATGCAATTAAGTCCAAATCCCACTTTAAATGATCAATCAAGTCCAATTCAATTAGATCCCATATTCATGCAAATGAGCAATTAAGGTCATAACAGAATTAAATCACACTCGGGAAAATAATTCACTTTGCAATCACGTTCACTTTATACGATAACTATGATATGATATGAATTTTCAATAAAATATCAAGAATATAATTTTATAAAAATAATGTCATGCTATGGAAATTAAAGAAATGAACAATTAAAATAAAATATATCCCTCAAACGCACACGTGTCGTTCATACCTGAATTGCCGAAAGCTGGGGCGTTACAGACAAAGTGAGGGGTGGTTGAGTGATATTATAAAACTTTAGGATTTTTACCAAGACACTTTTAGTTGAAATTATCTTTTATAGTAGTTGAATAAGAATGAAGTAATAATTTTGAGGGTAATGTGAAATCAGTATATATAGTGGGATTAACCAAGAAACTCCTTGGTTAGTACCCGATAATAGGAAAATACTACAACAATATCAATATTGGGTTCATATTTATTTGAAGATAAAGGGGTAGGGGGATTATGTACTATACTTTTTAAGAAAATATGAACCCCTTTTGTGAAACAATATGGTGCCCGCAAGCCAGGCGTTCTCCAACCTTAACTCCTTAAAAACCAAGATTATTCGTAACGACATTGATCAAGATGTCGTTACTTAGTAAAAAGAAATACAGCGATACCATCCTTCTTCCTGCGGTGTCACCTCAGGGAGCTACCCCTAGTGACGATATACATGAACTTGGGAGGGACGTACCTTTTCCCGTCACTTGATGTGGAATAACTAACCTCCAGTTAGACCACCACCAAGATTTAGTTGGCGGCTGGTATAATAGTAGACCTCGGCCCATGCCTCCCGGACTATTACTTCTACCAAGACCACCGGGCCACAATAAGAAAATATATTTTGCTTGCATTTAACGATACCCGATAAACAGTAATATAGTACCGAGATAATTTAGTAGGAGATACTTTTAATTGTTTATGACAAGATGTTATGAATACTTTAAAATAGTTGATTGTGTATATTGGAATAATATAAGTTGATATCAAAGTATTTTCAAAAGGGCAGTATCATTTATAAAGGAATAAAAATTGAATGGTATTATGGTAGGTTATAAAATGTTTCATTTATATACTCATGATCCCAGTTGAAAACGTTAACCTCGCCTACAGTAACCAGGTATTAAGTAATAATACCGGAGTCCTAGTCCGTCCAGATCTTCACCTATGAGTGGTGATCAACTATAAGTTTCTATTTCGTAACCAAAACTACTCACATAGACAAGTTATCATAAAACATGTCATAATCATGGAATGAGATCACATAATAATGTTCTGATAAAACACAACTTTAACATTCAAACAAAGTTTATAAGATAAGGTCCATTACTATATCAAGTAATTATTAATCAAATTAGGAATCTTAATAAGCTTCTATGTTATAAAAGAAGTCCATAAAGAAATTTTATTTTGGGAATGATATTTGAAAATATCCGATTTGAAAATCCTAAATGAATATCTTTATTTGAAATTCAAATCTTTGATAAAAATCCTATTTTTTAATGTTTGAAACGTTGAACGTTTTTTAATTTCAAAACGATAATATGAAACGTTTAAATGATCTTTGAAACTTTAATTTTACCCGGTAAACCCTTACCGTTTAAGTGAATTTCTTTAATTAATTAAGTTTTATGAAATCTTTAACTAATTAAATATTTATTTATCACATCATGATCCCAATTATAAGATTTGAAATGAAATTTAGGTTTTAATTTGACAATGTAGGTTATATTTGGAAAATGTTTCACAATTATTGATTTTTGGAAAATTCGGATAAAATCCTTATTTTAAAAATTCCAAAACGAATTTTATAATCATTTTTATATTAATTTCGAAATATATGGTAGAAATGTTGACCAAAAAGTCAAAATTACTATTGAAAACATTTACTATTCAAATTTCTAAGAATTAAACACTTTATAACATAAAATTAACTTCATACACACACACACTATCACACGCACACTCATTTTCATTCAAGAACATCAAGAACATATTCTTAAGTCTATTTGAAGATTCAAAGAGAGTGTGTAACATGCTTAATCATATTCATATTTATAACATAGAATTTGAAGCATAATATAGCAAAATATATAAATTCTCTATGAAAAATAATGCTAAATAAATTATTCTAGGCATGAATTTAATCAAACAAGATTATAATCATTTAAATATATACTCACATTATATCATATAATAATTCATGCATTTAATTAAATAAAATTTCATAATGTACACACATTGTATTTAAAACTAACAATTATGCACATATTTCATAAAATAAAATCCTAAAGCATAATTTAATTAAATCTAAGCATGCTACTATTATTATTATACTAAGAACATAATATAAAGCATGAAATAATAAAAGAAAAACATACCTTGTAGGGAGAGAGAGAAGAGTGTCGTGTGTGAAGAGAGTGAGGGAGAGATTTTGTGTGTTGATTTTGTGAGTTAGAAATGATGCTTGGGAGGGTATTTATAGGTAGGAATGAGGGGCTTTTATGCAATTTCTAAGAGTTTAGGGGAGATGTGGATGCTTCATAACCTAAACAAATGCTTGGTAGCTATGTAGGAAATGTGGTTGTCTCACATTTTAAACAAATGCTCGGAAGCTATATAAGAAATGTGGGTGAATTATATTCATTTATTTAAACTTTCTAGAAGGCCTATGTTGTCATGGATGATGTCATCTTGAATAAAAATAAATATAAAATGATATAAAATTTATTCAAGAGTCGAGAGGTGAAATCTTGAAGTAGTAAATTAATGAAAGAACGAGTGAAAAATAAGCTTCGTTATGATTATAAATGTGAAATATTTAGAGTTTTCGTTTATAAATTATGAACGTTAAAGATGATGAAAACCATGAGAAAATTATATAAACGAAGCTATGATGAAGTTTAAAGGTTGGAAAAATTATGATAGTTTAGAGAAAAATTCAAGAAACGTTTGAATATTGAATAAAAGTTAATTATTTAAAATAAAATGATAATTTTTATAAAGGAAAATGTTTAAAAAATATGCTACGGTTGGAATCAAGTTTTGGTAAATGTATGAAAATTCATAAAATAATTCAAGGATCGTTTTGACTATGATATTGAATATCAAAAACTGTACGGATAAAAAGTTGTTTACAGTAAGAATAGTAACTAGGGTTTTGAAATGATTTTTGATACTACTTGAGTTAGAATAGGAACTAGGGTTTGTGGATGATATCAAAATTCTCGAAGTGATTCAAGGATTTATTTGACTATAACATTTGATAGGAAAAAGTGTTCCGAGAAATTCCTAATTGTATGGAATGAATAGTAATCAAGGGACCTAATGGTAATTTTGATCAACATTTTTTGTAAAGAGTTTCGGGTCATGGAAAGCATATGTAAGTGATAGAAAAATATAAGTTTCATGCCTCTAAGGTTCTACGAATGAGATAAGATGATATCGTTTAGTGGATGAACAATGACATGGGGATAAAATCGTAACTCTGATGTTAAATTTCGAAAATGATTTTAAAACAAGTGATGTGAGTTAAGGTATTCAAGAAATACAGATTTGAGTTTTTAGTATTCTATTGAGGGAATGGAGGCTCGGAATAAATAGTAATATGGGGTTTTAGATGAGATCTCTCCCAAAGTCACATAATAGCACGTAAGAACAACTTAAAACACATAGAAATGTGATGCATGAAGAACATTTGACGGATCAAAGTCTATAAACGCTTTCACTTTCTTTCCAGGTTTACCAATTCCAACTAGACCCTGTTTAGGGCTGTTACAATCCTCCCCCCTTTAAAAGAATCTGTCCTCAGATTCTCTTGTTGTCCAGGAATATCTTGGGTAGTGTTTTCCATACTTCCGTTTGTTTTCCTTATTGTTTCCTCATTCTTATATCCTTTCCAAAAGACCTTGACTAGGGAATTTTTCCTCAACCGGTTTCAATCCTGAGTCAAATTTAATTCCAACGGTACTTCTTCCATTGTTAAAACTTGAGATTCTCCAGTAGGGTACTTGCAAAGTACGGAGTTCAATGTATTTAAGGAAAACTGTACACCCTCAGTTTAACTAATCATCCTTTAGATTCTTACTCATCCACTTTAACTTCTTATCATTCTGAGGATTTCTTAAAACTTGGCACCCAACGTTTCCCGAATATTTCTTTAAAACAATGATGCGGCTTTGATTTCCTTATCTGTAGTCTTAGCCAACAAGAGGCATGTTGACCTTATCACCCTTCCAACGATGAATTATATACCATCGGACTCCTTATGATCTGATCCATTTTACCATGTTGGGATTAATGATTGTTGCAATCTTTTTTTCAAATTTCAAATATTTCGTTGTCGCTCTTTTCCTTATAGAGGGACTTAGGTTTCCTTGGAGCGTAACTTCTACTCCAATCACCAATACCTACCTTGACCCTTATTTAGAGGCATTGGTGTAAACTATAAACATCCTTTGTTTAGGCAGGGTGTGCACTGCTGCAGAAATCAGTCTTTGCTGCAGTACTTGGAAATCTGTCTACTACTTCATTGACCTTTTAACTTCCAGTCCTTGACTGTAGCTATTTCTGAGAAGTCTTCAACAACCCTTTTGTAATGACTTGCCCATGAAGTTTTGCATTTGAAATAGATTCCTTAGTGGCTCCAACTTATCATTATCTCAATCCTTGAGGTGTTAATTAACTCCTTCGGGTGGAAATAATGTGATCAAGTGATATTCTTTAGTTTGAAATCTTGATTTGCTAAGGTTCACACACTAAGCAAACACTCAACCCTTATTCAACTTCTGCTTTCACTCAAACCGATGAGAAAGGAAGGACTAGTAGGGATGGAATAGAAGTTCGCGGGGTGAAAGCAAACTTCCAAAGAATGTTATATAGTAAGGAAAGGACCAGACGAAGGAGATATGAATTCCGTTCAGGCAGGTAAGGGCTTGATGTGACCGTGTGTTTTCTTGGGTCGGTCCTTGAACTTAGTGTTTGGCTTGTGATCTAGCAGAGTGTCTAATGCTATTTAAAGATGTTTGGTATGTCAATCCAATGTCCTTTAATTCACCTAGACGTTGCCGATAGTGATCAAGGTAACTTGCGGAGATATGACTTGAAAAAAACTGGTACACTTTACGGGGTAGATGTTATAGGGGAAATGGTTAAACCAGTGGTGTCTCTCGAGGTAACAACCGTTGAATAAAGTTTTCCGGTGTTCTTTTCTTGAACCTTCAAGTAGTAATACCTTTTACCCAAATCTAATTTGGAGCATACTTGAGATTCTTGAGATACCGAAATGGCTTCTCAACATTGTTGTGCTTCGCCGAGTCACCCTTTCTGGTGTTGCTCAAAACAACCTAAATTCAATATCATCTCCATTTTACTGATTTTAAAGTGATCTGTTGGCCTTTCAACAGATAGGCGACGTATCACTAATTCCTTTCTAAAATGACCTTATAGTTTCTAATTCCCAACTTCTCATCCTTTCCTAGTATGATACCTCATCTTGTCATGGGTAGTGGGGTCGGATTCGATGATTACCATCCCGGTAAGAGTAGCGTTTATAAACCAATCCGTAATAAGGCAAATCCCAAAAGGGAATTTACTTCGAAGTTTGTATGATAAATTATACAACTAGGAAACATATAGGCACATATAAATTGATATAATGAATGAGTGCATGGCACCAGGGTCATAGGACCATAACTGGCGTGTTAAGAACGTGTACCGTACTTCAGGTCATTGATGAAATCCAGGGTTTTATTTCCTCCAAGAACGTTACTCATTCTTACAAAGAATCGCATAGGAAGATATAATGCATGGAGTTAAGAGTGATTCATAGATTGCCGTAGAAATAGAAAATCTCAATTATAGTGCTAGAATTACTAACACATAGAATACACATTGGTATAACAAGAAACTATATCGGCCCTATCTGTAACACCCCGGAGCGGAGGGCGCCACATCCCCGCACCATAGCCCAACACGTGTACCGAAAAGGAAACTCCGTCCCCGCATCGAGCCATAGCAAACGGGTGACAAACAAAAATCAACTCTAGGCTAGGCGGTCTAGACCTGAACAGAGTGCGTAACATAATTTATCAAAAGTGCGGAAGCTACAGGATCATCTAACATAACCAATTACAGATACAAAAGCTTAGAAAGAGATATACATATTTTAACATGCTTTGCCCAGCCCGGGCTAGAAGAGTATTCAAAGCTTCAAATTACAAAACATAACGTATACTTATTTATACATAGTACCAAAGCAGGAAAAATAAATATGCAAATGCAGAGACTCTACAACGACTCAAACAACTCCCAAGACTAGAACAACGACCGCCGCCTAGCCAAACTCCCAACCGAGCACCTGCAAAGCTTAAAAAAAAAGGGGAAAAAGAGAGAAGCAACGAGGGTCAGTCCTAGAGACTGGTGAGGGGGCTAACACACGCACCCCTATATACATATAGAGCAAAGAACTTAGCAATTTGAAAAGAATCCATAAACCGGGGATGGTTTTTGCAAGCTAAATCATTTCCCGTGATAATAACTATATTTCGAAAAAGGGGGCTTAAAGGCCAAAGGCCAAAACAACCAAGTTTAAGTATTTAAGAGTCCATTCCCGTTTCATAGATTTATACATAATCACACGAACTCGGCGAGTACGAGTTCTCCTTCCAAACTCCATTCATATTCAAAGACATAAATCATAATCAAAACATAATTCGTAATCCAACCTACTCCGGGTGATAGAAGGGTAGCAAGCCCTAGTTATCGGTCATAATTCACACGAGACAAGGTTTAATCACGTCCTTGAAACCTTCGGCGGTGGCTCCCGCCGGCTCAAGAGCAACGCCCTCCCCCAACCTCCTAAGGTCGGGTGAGACTCTCAAATGGAAAGTGTTGATGGGGGAGCTCGGTGACCCCACGGTCAACCCGAGATGCCATACCACTCTCCGGGGCCCAATCATAATTCAAAAATCATACTTTTCATAATTTCATAATTTTTGTAAGCTTATCTTTCAAAGCTCAAAGCTCGCTACACACTAACACATATTCAAAGCTTTCTAAAAGAATATCGAAATAGAGCTATATACATATAAAACCTTTTTAAAGTCTTATACAAAATGGGACGAGCCCTCAAAATACATATCATACACATATTTATCATATAGTATACATAACTCGCATGCGGGCTTCAAAACACATAGGGTTGTAGGTCATATTATCTAAAAGGAAGAAAACCTCACCTCCGAGAAGCCACGAGAACAAAGGAAGCAAACGGACGTCTAGAAGACAACCTCGTCAACCAAGGAACGAACCTAACGGCAAAACAAAGACAAAAGACAACCTTAGACTCAATATGAACCACATTAGACGCTCGGCATATGCGTGTGCATGTTTATGATGCAAAGGAATATGAAATGAATTCACATTAGGTCATATAAGAGCATTCAAAGCATATAAGGTTCTATCTCATAACCGAGAGCAAAGAATATACCATAAATCCACAAGATCAAACTTAACATGTCATACAACAACTCAATCATGCATACACATTATAAACAAGGCAAGAAAGATCAACAAAAAGCAACGAATAACGAAAGAAACTCCTCCCGGCCAAAATCTACTAAGTGGACACGGCCTTGTCCAGAATGGATAGGAATCGGACACGTCCGTGTCCGGTTGAAATTAAATCAGAATTCAAAGTCGAGGGCTTGACACGGCCGTGTCGATTTCCAGTTAAAACATGCGTTCGGGACTGAAAAATATAACGCACCAACTGCAGTTTTTGGAGAGAAAAACAGGGGATTTCGGTTCTTGCCTTGGGGAGTCTCTTATGCCTTCAAAAACACATAAATCAAGCATGAAAATAACATCAATCCAACAAAGATTCATGCCATAAAAGTGGAAATAAATTCAGCCACAAAATGTGCAGGAATCAATGCAAGAAAAGGGGAGGGAATGCATCAAGCCATATCATCAAATTATCAAGCACTCATCAATGGCAAATTGATCAAAACCCAACTACCATGAAAAGAGATGCAATAACTGATGAGAATCAAGTTAAAGGAGCAACATATATTCACCATAACTCAAGGGAATCAAGAAGGAAGCAAGAATCATCAAATTCATCCAAACTACACTATTCACAAGCTTGCCCAAACTCAAGAATCCACCAATGAAATAAGCTCAAATCCACATATAAGAGAGAAGAGAGAGTGTAGATTACAATCATAAACTTACCTTTCAAATTTGGGAAGATTTGGTGGAGATTGGAGCTCAAAATCATGAAAATGGCCAAGGGTTTCTTCCTTCTCTCTTGGAGCTGAAGTTGCTGCACTTTCCCTTCTTTTTCTTTGGGTGTGGGACGAAATGAGGGAGTGGTAGAGAGTGAGGGATGGTTAGATACATAATAGTCAAAGTTAGGGGGTTAATTAGGGTTAAATGGGGCCCCACAAGTGAAGATTAGTCAACAAAAGGGTTCTCGTAAGCACAAGGGCTCGTTCCGGTCAAAGAACGGGGAATCAAATGGGATTAGAAAAATAAGAATCTTGATTCTTTGTCTTGCTTTCTTCGTTACAAATCCAACGCATCTTTCGGAATTTGAATCCAAATTCCCGAGCTCAAGTTACGCCTTCCGGAACACAAGGTGCGCTAAGGCTCGTTAGGTCCTTATGTCCCAAAAACATAAAACGGTTTCAAAACCGTATCAAACGAACTCAAAACAAGTAACAATCACAAAGACGCATACATAACACACATAAGTCACGCATAGCACGTAGTCACAAGAATCGAAAACGAAAACAAATACAAACGGGGCGAGAACGAAACAAAGAGAACAAATACGTACAAATAAGTCACATAAGGTCAAATACGTTCAAGTAATATATCACATAAAAAGTAAAATAAACACATAATTAAATAATTAAAAGCACACATAGCTCACCCGTGAGGGCGTACCTGGAAAGGCCGGACGAGCGGGATGTTACACTATCGGTATCTTGAAGCAACTCTAAGACTCAAGATATGAACATGCAGGAAAAGGTTTTCCTAACTTGAAGGTATCAATTTGAAAGCATTTTGAAACATTGAAATTTTGAAAATTGAAGATTTTAAGAAAGAGCACCAAGGATACCAAAGCAACCTGATGCTCTGATACCACCTTAGCTGTAGCGCCCCCAAATACTCTATAACCCCGCACCGTCGCACTTCCCAGGCGGATGTGAGACCTAGCACCTGAGAGGTATGCCGACGAACGGACGATGCTATACGATATCAGAGTAAGAAAACATGGCAGCGGAATTTGAAACATTTAAAACAACAGCTTATGTTTGGGGTAGTAAATAAAAGAATTTGGAATAATTTGAAACTCATGAAAACTTAGAAGCAATACCATAGGGTTAAAGTTGTTCATGATCTAAGAGTGTGATACTGGAGTAATATAATAACTATACAAGATTATAGTTTAACTTGGCTTAGTTAAGAAACTTGATCTAATATGTACAAGACAATGGACTCTCTATGCTTGAAGATACTGGCTAATGAGCGATGGCAATACATGAAATCATGAATTTGAAAAGAGCGAGGGGTTAGTGAAAGTGACTAAGTGAGGGGTGGTTGAGTGATACTATAAAACTTTAGGATTTTAGAGACTTTTATTTGAAAGGATCTTTTATAGTAATTGAATAAGAATGAAGTAATAATTTTGAGAGTAATGTGAAATCAGTATCTATAGTGGGATTAACCAAGAAACTCCTTGGTTAGTACCCGATAATAGGAAAATACTACAACAATATCAATATTGGGCTCATATTTATTTGAAGATAAAGGGGTAGGGGGATTATGTACTATACTTTTTAAGAAAATATGAACCCCTTTTGTGAAACAATATGGTTCCCACAATCTAGGCGTTCTCCAACCTTAACTCCTTAAAAACCAAGAATATTCGTAACGACATACTTAATAAAAAGAAATACAACGATACCATCCTTCTTCCTCCGGTGTCACCTCATGGAGCTACCCTTAGTGATGATATACATGAACTTGGGAGGGACGTACCTTTTCCCATCACTTGATGTGGAATAACTAACCTCTAGTTAGACCACCCCCAAGATCTAGTTGGCGGCTGGTATAAAAGTAGACCTCGACCCATGCCTCCCGGACTACTACTTCTACCAAGAGCACTGGGCCCACAATAAGAAAATATAATGTATTTTGTAAACGGGCGTTTGGGCTTAAAAATCATGACAGTGGCATCTCACATGGGGGTTTGGGGTTTTAGTTCAAATTCTAAACCCCCGTTTAGCATGCTGCTGATGCGAATCGAGAATATGAATACATGCTCAAACATGGTGAAAGTTAAGCTCTAAACACTCCAAAATTACGTTCCAAAGTACATATAACATTAATAAACGAAATTAGGAATCAATTATCATGTCATGAGTATCTAGGAACAATTAGACATCAAGATATTCAATTAAACTCATACAAGAACATCATCTTCTTCAAGTTATTCAAGCTTCAAGTTCAAAAATGGTGAAATCCTCAATAATGCAAGAAACTCAAAGATATCTATCACATTCTTCATAAAAATACATAAGGAACAAGAATCCATCATTAAATCATGCTAAAACAAGCTAGAACATCAACATGCATAAGTTCTTATAAAACCTTGAAAGGTCAACAATGGTGGTTTCTTCAAACAAGCATGGAAATAAGAAATTCTTACATCAAATCGTTCTTAGCATCAAGATAAACATATTTCCATCATAAAATTTGGATTTAATCCATCTAACATGAACCCTAGATTCACATTAAAGCTTAAAAGTTTCAAGAACACAAACCCATGAAAAGAGCACACAATCTTACCTAGGGAGTTGAGAATCAAAGAGGATATCATGTTCTTCAACCTTGAATCTCTAGCTTCAATATTCATTATTGGCTCCTGAAGATGGCTTGAAGGTCTTGGGTGTTCTTGAGTGAATATGAATGGTCTTGAGAGAAAAATGAGGGAGAGTGAGGGTTTGAATCTTATGAAATAGCGTAACTTTGAGTCTTGGTGTTATAATCTGAATTTGGTAAAATTGGGTCAGCTGAATAGGGTCATGGAGACGGTCATACGGGTCAGATTTAAGTGAAATTGGATCTCAAATTGGGCCAGGATTGAAATTGGGTCGCAGGTCAACATTTAGGCTTAAAAGGGTTGACTTTTCCTAAAATGGCCATAACTTTTTCGTCTGGACTCCGATTTGAGCAATTCAAGAACCCACGAACTCATAATCGAATTATCTAACCAATTTCATTCAGTTTTATCCAGTTACAGGCTGAAAAATATAAATTTACCAATTGGTCCCTAATGATACTTGAAATGTCCAAATAAGCATATAGTTTTGATTAATCATGAACCATGCTATCAAAGCTCAATAGGTACAATACGAGCATGTAATTAATATCAAGTAGTCACGTAATTCATGTAAATTACATATCTCACACAAGCACGATTACTACAATCAAATTAGGCATAACTTGTAGCACCCCACACGTGAGGCACCACATCCCCCGCACTATGGCTCAACACGAGTAACGAAACAGCTAATCCCCACCCATATCAAACCATAGCGAACGGGAGACAAACATAAAAAACCTTCCTAAGCCAGGCGGAGCTAGACCCTGCAATGAACACCAATCAACAAAATGTAATGCATAGCAAAGCTAAAGTCCAATCATACAAACCATAAGCAGAATTTGGGCTCTTCAGGCCTCTTTTAAATCATAGCAAATCCCAGTAAAATCAATTCAATAATAATTTCGTAAATATTCAAGTTCAGGATACCATAGAACGAATCATACATAATTCCAATACATATGTGAGTGCAGAGACTCTTCTATCCTAACTTGACCAACTCAACTCAAGAAAACTCTACCTAGCTGGAAACTCCAAAGCCAAACCTGCACACTAAAGTGTTGGGGAGGGAGAGGGTCAGTCTCTAGAAGACTGAGTGAGCAGGAGCGATATACATATATAAAACATGCACATGCAAGTCATAAATTCCGAACAAGGTTTTATTTGAAATTAGTTCCCCAAAAAGGGGCAAGAGAATGATTAATCAATGCTCGGATTTTATGACTAATCATATTAATTAATTACATTCATAAATCATACATATACATAAGGCTCGGCGAGTGAGCGTGCACAATCTCCAACCAAACTCCGACCGTGTACGACAAATATCATTAATATGTTGATTAGGTTTTCATGCAATATATCATAATACATGCAGACCATATATCATAAATCATAATCGTTTGGGCAATCCGTGTCCCGGCCTTCCCGCACGGTGCATAATCATAACATAACATAAATCATAAATCATTTCCGACCTTCTTCCTCCGGGTGGTGGACGGGTTTACAAGGCCCCACCACCTCATACATGGGCCAATGGGGTTTCATGACTCCCCCAAGGGCACTCAGCTCCCATTCCCCGCTAAACCTCCTAGCGAGGGCCGGTATCGCCATACATAAATGTGGTGGGACTAGTACAAGGGATCACCGTCGGCCCTTGCCTCCCCGGATAGCCACTTGCACAAGTCCCGGGGCCTGTACAATCATAAATCATAAATGTGTCTCGCCAAAACATATCAATTCATAAGAATCATAATATAATTCTTAAATTATTTGAAAAGGGTTTACTCGATCAATATTTACTCGAAGACTTTACTTTTAAAAGTAACATATATATAATCATAAGGTTTTGGCCAAAGCTTTTCACATAAGGGTTGTAGGGTTTGTTACATAACTAAAACAAAAACACCCTCACCTGGTACAAGACGATACAAGGATACGAGTTACCAAATGCTCAAAGGATTAAGATCTCTCCACCCTGGAGATAAACTGTGCAAAAGACTACATGACGTGTTCGTGAGACTCAAGACTCTAAATGGACCATATACGACGCACGGCCATGCACAGGCATGATATGAATGCATAAAAGATGATATTATGTCATGAAAATGTTCATGTGCATTATTAAGGCATTTAACTCATATAACCAAGTCATTCATTCATTCATTCATTTGATATCATAACGTTTATATACATTCAAGTTCCATCCTTTCATATCTTTCATAATTCATATCAATATCTAACACAATCTTGGAACTATAGTCACATTATACCTTTCAACATGTTTACATTGAGTATGATAAATAAAAAGGCAAAGAGCATCACTTAAGACCTCAAAAGAATGCAAGAAGGTACTTAATATTCCATATAGAAGCACTCAAACCACATCATAGCAATTCACCAAAAGGATGCTTTAACCCTCATCCAAATGCTATGAAATTAAATCATAATGCTCCCAACATATAGCAAAACAAGTTCATAGTTCAACACAAATGAAGATAAAGTCATTAAGGAGGTGAAACAAATCAAAAACCGAAAAGGAAGCAACAAGGACTGCGCAAGGGAAGGGACACGGGGGTGTCACCCTTCTTAGCCAAACTGAGCCACGACCGTGGCTCAGTACAGACCTACCCAGAAGGTGTGACACGCCCGTGTCTCACACTTAAGTGTAAATGAGACACGGGGGTGTCACGGTACAGAACTTAAAACGTTCACAGAGTTTTACCGGCAAAACTGATCTCATACCAAATCAATCCAAAAGCATACCAAATCAACTCCAAATGCTATGAAACTTAATATAAAACATATTTAGCATGTTAGGAACATATTTCATTTAGAGTGAAAAGGCTAAATCGAACATTAAGAGCATCCAAATCATGCAGCAAAACTGGGTCGCCAAAATCCTACATATGAGCCCTATTGATTCAATCAAGCCATGATCAAGTACTTAGGGGTTGAATTTGGATCTGAAACTTTGGGGAATGAATTCTAACATACTAAAAAACTAATATACTTCATATATATGCAAAATGGCACCAATTAAAGCACATTAGGGTGACCAACAACCACACAATTGTAACAGCAGCAAGTCTGTCAAAGATCATGCATAAGAACAGGCCATATCTTTCGGTTTTGAGGCTTAAAATGGATCCAAATACTTGAAACATGAATGTTAACATATATAAAAATGAGTTTACATCAACTCCATGAAATTTCACACGAAATGGAGACCATTTGATCAAGCAACAACACAAAATTTCACACAGCTGTTCGAAAAACAGGGGAAACAGTTTGATCATCAAGTTTGGAGCTCCATATCTCATAATTTCATTAAAGGGTCAAGAGATGAAATCCTCCTAACATCATATACTATCAGTTAGGAAAGAAATAGGCCAAGAAACAAGCTCATATAATCATGTATAAGCAAGAAAATCAGCTACACAAGCAAATAGGTCACTAGAACAAAAATCCCTAAAAGTTCATACCAAACTCATCACACAAACCCTAATCAAATCTGATCCAAATCATGTATTAAATAGATGAAATCAAGCATAATAGAGTAAAGAAGACATAAATATTCATACCTTGAAGATTAGAAGAAGAAGGGAGGTGATTTGAGCTCCAAATCACAAGAATGGCCAAGGGTTTTCTCTTCCTTTTCTCTCTTCCTCTATCTCGATCAGCTCCAGCAGAAATGGGAGATGTTTGGTTCGGTTTTCAGAGCTAAAGGGGGAATAAAGGGCTTGACTCAAGGTACATAAGTCATGGTTAAGGTATGGTTAGGTTAGGTTAGGTTAAGTAAAAAGGGTCCCACCATGAAGACTAGTCAACAAAAGGAGCTCTTCTTGCACGAGTTGTCCGTTACGGTTGGATTTTGGTGGTCTTAATGATCTCAAAAAGGTATGAAGCTTGTTCCATTGTCTCCGCATCGTCGATAGGAAGGCAACAGAAGTGACAGAATTCGAATCCGAATTCCCGAGCTCAAGATATCACGTACGGAACCAAGGGTGCGCTAATTGCTCGTTAGCCCCCGACTTGGTTCCACAAATCAAATTAAATTCATTAACACGTCAAATGAATCCGAAAACATAAACCGAGCATATAGGCATGTTCATAACACACATATTTACGACATACTAAATTCCATACCAATCCGATATCATTACATATAAGAACGAAGCACAAATAGAACACTCATGCGCATGAATGAATTCATAACGTTATAATTTAATTACTAAAACTTAAATTCCTTTTTAAATAAATTAAAGCCAACTAATAACATATTGAAATTAATTAAAGAAATTACCGAAATAGTTAAGGTAACATGAAACCTTAATTAAGAAATTAAACACTAAATATCAAGTTGAAATAAATTGAATTAAATTAAAGTAACAATAGTTTATAGTTTAAAACAAATATAACACATTTAAAAACAATTCATCATATAATTAAATAATTAAATTGCGCAATTTATAAACAAATACGCCACATTATTATTACTGAAAAACTGGGGCGTTACATAACTCCACATAATTCATGCATAAAACGTAAAATCGTGCACTCTCGTACCAAAACTTACCTTGATTGAGAAGCGGGGCATCACATGCCATGAGGGATTATTTAAGTTCTTTTCCCCTCCGGAATCTTTCATAACCCGTGTAATCTTGACTCACCCTAATTCAGTCATCCATTATCGTATCATGATCTCCTGTTATCTTGAAGTTTCTCAACCCACTCCTTCTAGGACATCCCCATACCTTGTGTAAATCAAATCTCGGCTTCTCGATATCTCTCTCTTGTATTTAGGGTCCGGTGAAGAGGTACTCCTCAAAGTCATCAAATGGCATGCCCTGGTATTCACTTCTTCACAATCTCCATTGTCCGTCAATCTTTTAAAGCCCGTGATCTCAATTTTTTGATGTCCATGGAATTAATATCTTAGCTTCTTCTTGATGATCGATCTCCGATTGTTGCTTCATATCTCGCAATTCGTCTTTGCAGCATGACAATTCAGCTTGGATCTGGAAAGTAAACTCCAATCCCTATGAAGATAGAACTTCTCATCTCTTGGCTTCCATGGGCTTGGAATCACTATGTCAATTGGTTCACTTTAACTCTTTACAATACGACTTTGTACTTACCTGGAATCCAAGGTGTCTCGATTCTCTCTTCTTCTCCCTATTGCCCAAGCTTGACTTCTAATAGATTGATTTAATTGGAGACTCTTCCTTGGTGATCTGTATTACTCATCATCAACTAACCCTTGTTATATTCAAACCTTCGTTGTCCAACTTCGTTACTTATCCCTTAAAGAACTTAGTTTACCTTGGGTCCGCACGAATACAATCGCTTTATGATTAGTCTGGACCTCGAGTTAAGGCATTTCGAAGATTTTTCCCTTTGTTCTATACTCGGGTCAGACGGTCTCGTGGAAATCGATTGAAATTACCCTAGAACCGGGAGTTATTTGTTTACTTTCTGGGAATTTAGTCCGAATACTTGTTCCCGGATCGTAGTTTCAATTATTCCCTTTAACACTTCCTTGATTACCCATCGTTAGAGAATCCTTCCCGTTTCCTCATGCCCTAACTTTCTTGTTATCGGTTCAACCAAATCTTCAGGGTCACTATTTTCTTCTGGCCCCGATCTTTACCATCACGAAGGAAGACTTCTCTCAATTACAAGCTGTCATGAAAACATAAGACATATGCATATCGAGTTAGGTTTGCTTATGCTATGCATCACGTTGGTCAACAATCCAAACAAGGAAGCAACATGCAATAGCAACGCATATCGTAAATAAGTATAAAGATACAATATGGGATGGATGCTCGTGCAATGAATGCAATGACCTCCCGGGTATTTCTTTGCCCTTAGTCGTTCTCATCTTTCCTACTTGTGTTTCAGCGATCCACATCCAAAGCATCGCCCCAACCTCTTGCAACAATTCTCACAAGTATGAGAATTTCTTCTACAATGAGCGCACGGGGTTTGCTCCATGGATGGAAGTTCCTTCGTTTTCATCTTTCCTTTTGGTCCCATTTAAAAATCCTCTCGTTTTCTCTTTGATCCCAATCCCAACCAATTTCCTGTAACATCCCGCTCGTCCGGCCGTATAGGTACGCCGTACCGATAGTGGTACGTGCGTATTTATTTATTTAATTATGCCTTTAAAATGTTTAATGAATTGCTTAAGTGCTTATTTGAATATTTATTTGTATTAATTGTTACTTATTTAAACGTTTTTTTCCCCTTTTGATCCCTTTCTTGATCCGCATGCCCTGTATCTGCTCCTAATTATGTGAAATTATGTGACAACGTGTTATGCATGAATTACGTGTTTTAAGAATTTATTTAAGTGCTCATTAATTGTTTTTGAGTTCGTTTAATACGGTTCATAAACCGTTTTATTTGTTAAGGGATTCGAGGGCCTAATTCGTTTAGCGCATCTTGGGTTCCGAAGGGCATAACTTGAGCTCGGGAATTCGGACTCGAATTCCGGAAGAGGCATCGGCCTCCCAATAAAGAAAGAAAGCAAGGAATCCAACTTTGTATTTTTCTAAACCCGTTTGGACCCCTTATTTTTTGCCCGTAACGAGCCTCTCGTGCGTTTTAACCCCCTTACACTAAAATGATCATATCTCCCTCACTTGTTGACCAAATTAAGTGATCTTTGGGCCCACATTCTCCTCATTTAATTCCATTTCTATCCTTTTCCCTTTCACTTCGTTCCTCAGTAGAAAAAGGGAGAAACGGCAACAGTTCTACCAAGAGAATAAGGGAAGGAGAGAAGCACTATTCAATCTTCATTTCCAAGCTCGTTTCTCATCCGATTCGGCTCAGATTTGAAAGGTAAGTCCGGTTTTGTATTCTCCATCTCTTGATCTTTCTTTTAAGTCCATTTTTGCTGAATTATATGATCATTTGAGCATTCTTTGGTTAACAACATGAATAGTAAGGGTTTAGAACCTATTTGATGAATTTGCTTGAATTCTTGAGCTTTCTTTGAATTTGATCCATGCTAATTAAACCTTTTACATCCCACAATATTTGTATGGACTGAAGTTGCTTGCTAGCTTAAGATTTATCAGAGTTTGATTTAAGAATTTTGGGTTTTTGTATGAATATGTGTATACTTGGTCCCTTCTCCATTTCCTTGCATTTTGGTCCGATTTTGGCATGTCTTTTGGCATGTATTTGATGTATATTTGTTTCTTACTCCTTTCCTTGCTTGTTGTCTTGAGTTAGAGTGGGTTTTGGTCGAGTTTTACTGTTGTTTTTACATCTGCTGCTGCAATCGCTGGAGGTCGCGCTCGCGACCGGGGAAGAAGAAATCTCTTCGCGCCCGCGACCAGAAAATGGCCCAACTTCGACTTGCTACAGTGCTGAATGCTGCTGAAGAAGATGGTCGCGACCGCGACCCTTTTTGGCCTGTTTTTGGTCGCCCCCGCGACCCGTTTTGCTCCAGTTTTGACCTGCTGCTGCTGTGTGCTTTTCGTTTCGGTTTGTTCGAGTTTTCCTTATTTTTCTTGCGTCCTTTTTATATTGTATGCATGTGTAACTTTTGTATTTTGTGTTACGTGATTATTTGTGAATTTATTACGTAAAATCGAAGCTCTTA
The DNA here is from genome assembly GCA_037501455.1 of Lantana camara. NCBI lineage: Eukaryota > Viridiplantae > Streptophyta > Magnoliopsida > Lamiales > Verbenaceae > Lantana > Lantana camara. The sequence continues at coordinate 54,821,147 of CM074860.1, forward strand.
TACGAAATAAATGGCCAAACATGCTCTATATGTCTTGTATATGCTTGCATGCAAGAATGTTATATTTATTTAATTTGTATGATATCTATTTGCTTCTTTTATGTTGTGTATGAATTGTATACATGATACTTAATATGTTAGGCTCGTTATATGAAATATATGAATTCGTTTAACGTGAAATAAATGGCCTACGTACTTCTTATGTGCTTAAAGGCACATGCATGAACCTAAGTGATGCTTAATTGCTTTGCATGGTAATTTCTTGATCGTTTCATGATTTGCATGTATAGTTAATTTAATATATGGCATGTTATGAGTGTTATATGAATTCATGAAGGCATTTAACGTAAATTATGGAATTTAATACGTGTTATGAATCTACATGCGTTAAATGATCTCTCATTGTATTTCTTATGCATCATTTGCATTCATATTCATATGCCGAGCTTTTAAGTGGTTCATATTGAGTCTAAGTATGTCCCTTGTCTTCTGTTTTGTCTTTAGGTCCGTTTCGTGGTTGACGAGGAGGTATTTTGGAAGTGTTTTGGTTCGTTGCATCCGGTGTGGTCGACAAGGTAAGGTTTTCTTCCCTTTTTTGATAAATGGCCTCAAACCAACATGTGTTTTAGCCCACATGCGATATACGTATATATAATTATGTAAATACGTGTTGTAAAATATTGGAAAAACACTTTTATATATATACATAACCAATTTTATGTTTATTTTATTTGAAAAGGGTTGGTGTGTGTGAAAGTTTTGAAAATAGTGAGAAATACGACTTTGGATATAAGTCGGAAAATGTTGAAATTTCAAAATTAATAAGGCTTTGAATTTTAACTTTTGAAACGGGCCTGGGGAAGTGGTATGTGATTCTCGGGTCGACTATGGGGTCACCGAGCTCTCTCATCAACACATCCCCATTTTTATCTAGGGAAATTCGCTCACCCTCGGGAGTTCGAGGGGAAGGTGTTTTCTCGATTATCGGCGATTGTCGGGGAGCGGGTAGGATCCCCTTACTCACACATTTTGACGAGAGAACGAGTTGAGTGAACGTTAACTCATCCCCAAATGGTGAAAGGGTAGATTGTTTATGAGCTTTGCTTTATTTTGATTCCGTTTCTACTTTGAAAGTAGTTAGGTAGGTTTGAACTCGTTCTCGCCGAGTCTTTGATTTCTGCTTATGTTTGTTGTTCATGAAACGAGAGTGGACTTGGATAATTACTAAAATTTGGTTATTTTGGGCTTTTGCCCTAAAATCTTTTATATAATTATTATAAAGGGCTAAAATGATTTAGATTGCAAAAACCACGCCCAGGTTCATGAACTTTATAATTTGAATATGCTCTGCCTTTATTTATTACGTATGTGTGAGTGTGTTATCCCTCTTACCAATCATTAGGACTGACCCCTGCTCATTGTTCTCTTTTCCCCTTTGGCTCTCTAAGTTGCAGGTTCTCGTGGAGGTTGTTCGTGCTGGGCTGCGGTCATTTCTTCAGAGTTTTGGGTCGTTTAGCGAGTTCATGAATTGTTTTAGTTTATTTTGTATCTTTGAATCTTCGAAACATGTATAAGACTTTAAATTTGGAATTTAGTATATTTGTATTACCTAACGCGATTCATTTTGGTATATTTGATTAATTTCTATGCATGAATATTTGTATTTATGAATCCTGGTGCTTCCGCATGTGTAATTGTTTATTTAGCGCACTCTGATTTAGGGTCTAGACCGCCTAGCCTAGGTATGATTTTGTTTATCACCCGTTCACCGTAGCTTAGTGCGTGTGCGGAGTGTCCATTTCGTTACATGTGTCGGGCTATGGTGCGGGGGGTGTAGTGCCTTACGCTCCGGGGTGCTACAACCTAAAGTGGTATCAGAGCTCCCGGTTGCAAAACCGGAGCTCTAGCGTCGTGTCTGGTCTGTCTAGGTCGTTTGGCTTAGAATTATATGCTTGTTTGCATTCATTCTCACTTTTACGTGAATTATTTGAATTATTTGCATTAATTGTTTACACAAACATGTTCTAAACCCTGCACGCATTGATATTTTGGAATTAATTTTCCTATTTCAGGATGGCATCTTCATCTTGATATTAATCATCGAAAGAAATGCAAGGGAAACAAGCAACCCCGATCAACAAGAAATTTAAAGAGTTCAATCCGCCGAATTGGACCGGAGGTGATGAAGTTAGAGCCGAAGAATGGTTGTCCGAGATACTAGGGATGTGGGAAAACTGTCCGGGATCATCACAAGAGAAGGTAGAGTGTACTTCCCATTTATTTCAAGGCCAAGCTTCAAATTAGATACAAGAATTAAGATCGACAATGGGAGAATCCGGAAAACAGCTTACTTGGGAGATGTTTACTCGGGAATTTTGTTATAAGTATATTCCTCCAAGTGTGATGGTTAGAACACTCGAAGAATTTTTGAATCTTGAGCCAGAATTGAAGAAGGTGGATGACCTCATAATAGAACTTGAAAGTTCGGGAGCCGGCAAAGATTGCCCTGTGGTTCGGAGTTATTTACAAGAATGTAAAGATAGTATTCTCCAAATTTTCCAAGCCTCATCGGTGCACGAATGGTCCGAGAAAGTTAGAAGAACTGTTCAAGTGGAAATGAATAATCAAAAGATGAAGTCTCACTCCCCTTATGTGGGACAAGATTTGGGTTTGATTTCTAGCTCAAGCAAGAGACCCGTATCTCAAACAGAGCTTCAAGAATTTGAAAGTGGCAACATCGACAAAAAGAAAAAGAAGAAAATTCAATCATCAAAGAAAGATTTGATGCCCTCTCCATCGGAGATGATTCAATGCTCTTATTGTCAAGGCCCAAATCATATAGAAGAGGTGTGTAGGAAGAAATCAGGAAGGTGCTACATATGTGGAGATTTGGGACATCTAGCAAACAGGTGTCCGAAGAATAGGAATTCGAAGCCAATGAAAAGCCGTGGTTCCAAGGCATTAAGTCAAGTCTGGGTTCAAGCAAGTGAAGATAAAGATTTGGATGCTAAGTTCGACATTTCCGTTACGGTGAAAGGTACACCAAACATTCATGGCATTTCATACATGCATCTTTTATTTTATTTTTGGGAAACCCCTTTGTTTGTTTTTCCTATTGTTTCTTTACTTTCCGGTGCTTCTTGTTGCTGCTTTTGTTGCTTGTTGTTGTTGCTCTCGTTGTTTCCTTCTGTGTAGCCTCTCTTTTGGAGAGAGTTTTGTAGGGTGAGTGCCCGGGAGTGTTGGTGAGTTGTCAGGGTCGAGCTGCCCGGTGGTTCTTTTGAAGGCGCCTTGTTCTAGTTAAGGTACGGTGTTACCATAGGCGTTGGTGGTAGCTTTTGGAGGTCCTTTTTGGGGCTCAACTATATTTTCGGGTACTAGATCGAAGGCTAGCCCGTTTATATCCTTCAAGGAGCGGTTGGTTATTCCAGGACGGTGCGATAAGCTTTGTGGCTTACTTTTGGGGTAATCAGGGGGTCGAGCCAAGCTTAAAGAGACAAAAACTGGAGTAGGACTTTCTTGATGATTCCTTGAGAGTTGGGATTTATCACCACTTCATAGGGACATTGAGACGGCCGTGGTCTTTATCCCGGAGATGGACCCTTTTCAGAAGATTCCCTACCCATAGATTCTAGCGTGGGTGTTGGAGTTCAAGATGTGGTTGATAAGCTCTTAGAAGTAGTTTTCACCAACTTCAGAATTTCTTCATGGAGTGCTTAGTCCTCTCTAAGCAAGAAGACAAGACTTTAAGATGAGTATAAATTACCGTGAGCTACACGGGTTAACCGTGGAAGAGGAATACCCTTTTCTTGTTTCGTGGAGTTGGAGGTTCGTGCTTCTTCAGAGTTTCGTGGGTGGCTCTGAGTGTGGTTTCCACAAGGGTATTGTCGACTACGTGTACGGGTGGAAGAACCGAGAATTGCCTCAGAAGATAAGTCTCTAGTATTACCGGGATTCGACAGGAGATTCGTCTTTCTTTAGGCGACCATCCCGTGATATGAAAGACATAGAAGAGGCACGGTTTTGAGTGGATAAGGATTTTGAACAGAGTTGCTTTCGGAACAAGCTTTGCTTAATGGAGGGTACTCGAAAATCCTCCGTTGCAATCGAGGTACTAAGGAAGACTTCGGTTGTGCGTGCTAACGGAGAGTTGGAGCCTAAGTCTCTAGAAGTGTTTGGTCACGAGACTAAGTTCCACTCGTGGTTTGAGACTTGAAGATCCGGTTCTGATGTCTTAGCATAAGGAGAGGTGTTGCAAACTTTGTGTAGCAATATCTAAAGTGCTATTGGTGGAAGACCGAATACCGAGAATCCTTCTGGCTGGATTCTCCAACTACTTCTGAATTCATATTAGAAGTGGGAGCAGATGACTAAGGACTTCGTGGCCGGTTTGCTAATGTTAAGGAGAATTTAAGAGACTCGAGGGGTTGCTCATTTTAAATGAGTTGACCTATTTTCTCTTAGTACAGTTGTTCGCGAAGAGTTCGAGAGCTTTGTAGTCTAGAGGAGAAGATTGCTAGTGTTGGAGACTTTCTCTGAGCCTTGTGGCAGGATTAGAAATCTAAGATGTCACTTGGAGGCCAATCGGAGGGGAGTAGAGGAAGTTCGATTTGAACCTCATTCAAAGAGTCATTCAAGGTCTTGCTGTCGAACTGAGGACAGGTCCTTTTGAAGAAGGGGAGTTTGTAACATCCCGCTCGTCCGACCGTATTAGTACGCCTTACCGAGAGTGTTACGTGCGCATTTATTTATTTAATTATGCCTTTAAAATGTTTAATTAATTGCTTAAGTGCTTATTTGAATATTTATCTGTATTAATTGTTACGTATTTAAACGTTTTTTCCCCGTTTGATCCCTTTCTTGATCCGCATGCCCCGTATCTGCTCCTAATTATGTGAAATTATATGACAACGTGTTATACATGAATTATATGTTTTAAGAATTTATTTAAGTTCTCTTTAATTGTTTTTCAGTTCGTTTAATACGGTTCATAAACCGTTTTATTTGTTAAGGGATTCGAGGGCCTAATTCGTTTAGCGCATCATGGGTTCCGAAGGGCATAACCTGAGGTCGGGAATTCGGATTCAAATTTCAGAAGAGGCATTGGACTCCATACGAAGAAAGGAAGCCAAAGAATCTAACTTTGTATTTTTCGAAGCCCGTTGGACCCCCGTTTTTCGCCCGTAACAAGTCTAGCGTGCATTTTAACCCCCTTACACTAAAATGATCATATCTCTCTCATTTGTTGACCAAATTAAGTGACCTTTGGGCCACATTCTCCTCATTTAATTTACTTTCTTTCGTTTTTCCTTCACTTCATTCCTCAGCAGAAAAAGGGAGAAAAGGCAGCAGTTCAACCGAGACAAGAAGGGAGGGAGAGAAGCACTATTCAATCTTCATTTCAAAGCTCGTTTCTTATCCGATTCGGCCCAAATTTGAAAGGTAAGTCCGGTTTTGAATTCTCCATCTCTTGATCTTTCGTTTAAGTCCATTTTTTTTTCTGAATTATATGATTATTTGAGCATTCTTTGGTTAGCAACATAAATAGTAAGGGTTTAGAGCCTATTTGATGAATTTGCTTGAATTCTTGAGCTTTCTTTAAATTTGATCCACGCTAACTGAACCTTTTACATTCCATAATATTTGTATGGACCGAATTTGCATGCTAGCTTAAGATTTATGAGAGTTTGATTTAAGAATTTTGGGTTTTTGTATGAATATGTGTATACTTGGTCCCTTCCCCATTTCCTTCCATTCTGGTCCGGTTTTGGCATGAATTTTGGCATGTATTTAATGCATATTTGTTGCTTACTCCTTTCGTTGCTTGTTGGCTTGAGTTTGAGTGGGTTTTGGTCCAGTTTTGCTGCTGTTTTTGCATCTGCTGCCAGCGACCAAAAAATGCCCCAACTTCGACCTGCTACAGTGCTGAAGCCTGCTGAAGAAGATGGTCATGACTGCGACCCTTTTTGGCCTGGTTTTGGTTGTCCCCGCGACCCGTTTTGCTCCAGTTTCGACCTGCTGCTGCTTGTGCTTTTCGTTTCGTTTTCGTTCATGTTTTCCTTGTTTTTCTTGCCTCCTTTTTATATTGTATGCATGTGTAACTTATTTATTGTATATTATGTGATTATTTGTGAATTTATTACGTACAATCGAAGCTCTTGCACGAAATAAATGGCCAAACATGCTCTATATGTCTTGTATATGCTTGCATGTAAGAATGTTATATTTATTTAATTTGTATGATATCTATTTGCTTCTTTTATGAAGTGAATGAATCGTATACATGCTATTTAATGTGTTAGGCTCGTTGTATGAAATATATGAATTCGTTTAGCGTGAAATAAATGGCCTACATACTTCTTATATGCTTAAATATACATGCATGAACCTAAGTGATGCTTAATTGCTTTGCATGGTAATTTCTTGATCGTTTCATGATTTGCATGCATAGTTAATTTAATATATGGCATGTTATGAGTGTTATATGAATTCATGAAGGCATTTAATGTAAATTATGGAATTTAATAAGTGTTATGAATCTACATGCGTTAAATGATCTCTCATTGTATTTCTTACGCATCATTTGCATTCATATTCATATGCCGAGCGCTTAAGTGGTTCATATTGAGTCTAAGTATGTCCCTTGTCTTTTGTTTTATCTTTAGGCCCGTTTCGGGGTTGACGAGGAGGTGTTTTAGAAGTGTTTTGGTTCGTTGCGTCCGGTATGGTCGACAAGGTGAGGTTTTCTTCCCTTTTTAGTTAAATAACCAACAACCCTACATGTGTTTTAAGCCCGCATGCGATATACGTATATATAATTATCTAAATATGTGTTTGGTTAGTATCTTTTTGCCATAAAATATTGGAAAAACACTTTTATATATATACGTAACCAATTTTATGTTTATTCGATTTGAAAAGGGTTGGTGTGTGTGAACGTTTTGAAAATAGCGAGAAATAAGACTTTGGATATAAGTCGAAAAATTGTAAAATTTCGAAATTAATAAGACTTTGAATTCTGACTTTTGAAATGGGCCTGGGGAAGTGGTATGTGATTCTCGAGTCGACCATGGGGTCACCGAGCTCTCTCATCAACACAACCCCATTTTTATCTAGGGAAATTCGCTCACCCTCGAGAGTTCGAGGGGAAGGTGGTTTCTCGATTACCGGCGGTTGCCGGGGAGCGGGTAGGATCCCCTGACTCACACATTTTGACGAGAGAACGGGGTTGAGTGAACGTTAACTCATCCCCAAACGGTGAAAGGGTGGATTGTTTATGAGCTTTGCTTTATTTTGATTCGGTTTCTACTTTGAAAGGAGTTAGGTGGGTTTGAGCTCGTTCTCGCCGAGTGTTTGATTTCTGCTCATGTTTGTTGTTCGTGAAACGGAAGTGGACTTGGATAATTACTAAAATTTGGTTATTTTAGGCTTTTGCCCTAAAATCTTTTATATAATTATTATCAAGGGCTAAAATGATTTAGATTGCAAAAACCACGCCCCGGTTCATGAACTTTGTAATTTGAATATGCTCTACTTTTATTTATTATGTACGTGTGAGAGTGTTAGCCCTCTCACCAGTCATTAGGACTAACCCCTGCTCATTGTTCTCTTTTCTCCTTTGGCTCTCTGAGTTGCAGGTTCTCGTGGAGGTTGTTCGTGCTAGGCGGCGGTCGTTTCTTTTGAGTTTTGGGTCGTTTAGAGAGTTAATGCATTATTTTAGTTTATTTTGTATCTTTGAATCTTCGAAACATGTATAAGACTTTAAATTTGGAAGTTAGTATATTTGTATTACCTAACGCGATTTTTTATGGTCTATTTGATTAATTTTTGAGCATGAATATTTGTATTTATGAATCCTGGTGCTTCCACATATGTAATTGTTTATTTCGCGCACTCTGATTTAGGGTCTAGACCGCCTAGCCTAGGTGTGATTTTGTTTGTCACCCGTTCGCCGTAGCTTGGTGCGTGTGCGGAGTGTCCATTTCGTTACACGTATCGGGCTACGGTATGGGGGTTGTAGTGCCTTGTGTTCCAGGGTGCTACATTTACCAATCCCGAACTACCTCCCGATTCCATTCTTCTTACTCGACTCCTTTCTTTCAATATTTTAGATTCGACTCGTAGAGCTTTCCTTTGTACTCTTAATCCAAGCTCTAGACTCGATCTCGGTTTCCATTTCTTGAAGATCTTCTCTAATTCCCTCCAAGATTTGAACTAATTCTTTGGATTCCTTCAATTCCTTTCGAGTATTGTAAGGACATGAATCGCCCTTGTGTTCGGAAGCACCACACCAAAACAAGCTTCTAACAGCTTTCTACAAGTTCCGCTAGGGTGGTTTGGTCCTCCACAATTAGTGTCCGAGCTTGTTCTGTAGAAAGCAACATGTTCGGTACGAACAGAGGATCCCTTCCAATAAATGGAGCCGTTTTGCCCTTTATCTTGGTGGACTGGTTATCTTTGTGACAACATCAATGGTTGTGAAAAGCCTTTATCTCTACTTGATCCTGATTTCAACTCAGGGGCCGTGGTAGTTGAGAGGAGTGATTGACCGATGTAAGATATTAACCTTCAATACGTAAGGAAGGTGGAACTATGATGCATGCGGTTAGGGAGTGATTACGGCACGTAAATGGAACAATTAACGCACATAAAGTATGCAACAACAACAATTAGTGAAAAGAAATAACAATTTTAAAACTCATACTGCAAGGAAATCCACATATCTTGATGCAATGCACATATTAGCATGTTGTTCCTATGCCATACGACCTATACTTAACACAACACGACATTGGAACTCCGATTTTACAACCCAGAGCTCTGATACCAATTTAAGATGTAGCGCCCGAAATGGCGAGCCACCACATCCCCCGCACTTAGCCCCGAACCCACCTATGAAATAGAAATCCATACATGAGCCCAAGACTAAGCGAACGGGAACCTACACGCACACGCTAAGCCAGGCGGAGCTAAGACAGAACCAGAGCACGCAAAAGAATAGCAAAGCAGAAGCATACAACAAAATTCAAGAAGACAAATCCACAAAACGGGTTCAAGTATCCCTAAAAGCCTGTCCAGAACTATACAAATTAGAAATTCATACATAATTCAGTAACAAATGCATAACATATACATATTTCAATTACTACAACTGAATCATATACAAAAGCATGACTGAATGCACTTGAAAATGCAACCCGAACTAGGTGACCCGAACCCGACCGACTCAAGACTCCGCCTAGCATGCCCAACCTGCAAACTGAAAAGTTGAAAGGAGAGCGTCAGTCCACCGACTGAGTGAGGGGGCTAACGCACACCCACACACGTATACATATAAAGCAAAGCACATATTAAACAAAAGACTATGAACTGGGATAGGGTTTTTCATACCAAAACTATTTTCGAATCAAACTTATACTTATACTTAATGAGACATAACAAGTTTTACGTATTCGTATCATAACATAAAGAAAAGCTCCTATCTCATTTCATAATCAACATATCTTAACCAATTCTTATACCTGGCGAGTACGGGTCTTACTCGAACTCCCCAGTTCTAAACATAAATACAAAACGGAAAGCGTAAATCATAAACAATCCATCCCCAACATCCTTGTAGTTCGGGAGTCAAACCCTCGCTACACATTACTGTTACTAAAACACACGGGGTAGCTAATCCACGATGTGCTTTCCCAGGTTATCCACCGAGGGCTCAAAGCACCACGCCTCCTCAACCTCCACGAGTCGCACGTGAGTACTTCAAATGAGAACGTGCACAGGGGTCATAACCGGCGACCCCATGGTCGTCCCGGGTCTCCTTTACCCTTGTCTCGGGGGGCCCTAAAGTAAATCATTACCAACACAATACCAAAACTCGTTATATACCAAACTATTCATACTACAACTTACGTACCTTATCAGAGCATACCTTACCTTGCAACTTGGCATATGCTATAGACGTACCTCTCCGTGCCATCCTAATCTGTAGCTAGCTTGAATACACACGGTTTGGAGCATGGCCTTGTTGCAAAGCATTTCAAGCTTACATATGCTCGTATATATAGTTCAAAACGTTTAACCTTATGACAAGATCATAACGTATCATATATACACATATCTATTATATAAATATAATAATATAATCGCATGCGGGCTTGAAAATGAACATATAGGGTTGTAGGTCACATTAAATATAACAAACCTAAAGCCTCACCTTTTACCAAAAATGCTCACGAACGAGCATTGACGACAAAAGAGAAGCTTACGTGGTGGAACCGAGACCTCCGAAACTCAACTCTGAGAAAATGAGTATAAACTTAAGACTTAGACTTGATCATGAACCAATTAGACGCACGGCGATGCATATGAATGAAAATGAATGAAATGAATACAAATGAAATACAAGAATGGATCAATTAAGCCCTTTAAGTCCAAAACTCGTACAGAGTGTTTCATATCACTTCATAAACGTAATTCATCAAATGTACCAAATAATTCAACTACAACGTTACATTTAGCTTACACGTTTCATGCATAAGAATTCAAATAAAAACATAAGACCACATTCATAATTTAAACCATATTATATAAAAACTAATTTAAATAAATTAATGAATGAAAATCACATAATTCCCATATATATACATACTATACTACACGTATCAGCAACCTCAAACAACTTAGAGACATGTTTAGCTATAAAATTCCAACTTAAATTCACAAAATTCAAATGCATAATGTATCTCATCCATTCATGCAATTAAAACTCACATAATGATCATGCACTGTGACGCCCGGAGTGCTGGGCCACCACATCCCCTCACCTAAACCCAAGCTCACATATGAAATGGGAGTCTATACATGAGCCCGAGTCTAAGCGAATGGGGACCTAAACACACGCACTAGGCTAAGCGGGGCTAGAACACAACAGAGCGCGCAAACAAAGACAATAAATAATGCGAAAGCCACAAAAGGATCGACAGAGCTCTAACATATATCATATACCATGTACATGGCCACACAAGGCCCAAAATATAACAGATACTGTCACAAGTCCTCCAACAGTTTGTACATAATTCAAATACACAACAGAGTGGCAAAATGAATGTAGAATGCGTGCAGACTCGACCTATGACGCTAAGTACGGCTCCAGACGTATTTCCCCGCCTAGCTCAAGCACACCTGCACCTAAAAAAGGGAAAAGAGAGGAATCAGCCACACAAGACTGAGTGTGGGGGGCTAACCCACACCCAAACACATATATAAATGTATTAGAGCAGATATTAAAACGATGGTTATGAACCGAGTCTAGCATTTTGCATACCAAAACATTTACCAAAAGAATAACATATAATACAAGAGAGGACCTATCTCGATTCATAACTCATCAACATTACAAAAGATAAATGTCCGGTGAGTACGGACTTCCCCTTACTTCCCAAAAACGTAACAAATACCAAATCACAAATACAAATCCAACCTCAACCTCCAAAGCGTTCGGGAATCAAACCCTCACCGCCTATAATGTACAAATATATATGGGGTAGCTAACCCACGGTATGCCTTCCCCGGTTATCCAACCGAGGGCTCAAGATACCACACCTTCCCAACCTCCAAGAGTCGCGCGTGAATATCTCAAATGGAGTCATGCACAGGCCAAACCCGACGACCCTTGTCATCCCGGGTATCCTTACCCATGATTCCGGGGCCCAACAAATCAAACCACTTACCAACTTCCCATATTTCAGGGCAACCTCGCTCAGAATAGAATATAACGTACAAAAGGTTTCAAAACAAAGCTTATCTATGCTCTTACGTATACCACTTTCAAAAGATTCAAATGTTTCCTGCAAAACATACTTTTATCATAAACTTGCGTAGCTAATTATATAAAATATATAATTTCATGCGAGGCAAGAAAACACCACATTAAGGTCGTAGATCGATAACTAATACAAAAATCCTAAACCTCAACTTAAGACAAAAGAGAAGCAAAAAGGAGGACCAGACGGATCAACAAACACCTATGCCTCGGGCACGATGTCCTGCGGAAGTGGCTCTTTAACAAAACAAAGTAAAACCTGAGACTTAGACTTAATAATGTACCAATTAGATGCTCAGCAATGCTTACATATGCAATGAAAGCAAATGAGGTGCAAAGGCATAGAAGTTCATAACAGAGCAAAAGAAACGAGCAAAGGAACCGAAGAACGAAGAAAAATACAAGCACAAACAAGGGAGGGGGAACGGGCGTTACCCCCAAGCATGCATAAAATGGGTAACGCCCGTTAACTGGTAAAGGAGCAAAATTCTGCGCAGTTAACGACCGTTACTGTAGCGCCCCCTAACACTACAACTCCCGCACCGTACTACCCTCAAGTGGATGTGAGACCTAGCACTCGAGAAATACCACGGCGAACGGTATAGACGGTACTTAAGTAGAGCGTAGGATAAAATGCAACGGAAGATAAAGGAATTTCAAATTTGCAACGAGCAACATATAAACACAGAATAGTATATAATATTATAAGGGGGGTAATATGATGACGTGGCATGCGGAGTTAATGTACAAGAGCAGATTATTAGCAGTATGTACATGATCAGGATTAAATGCTCTTTAATCTAAACCTGGTCTAATAAGTATAACACCTATAGCTTCAAGATTCATCTAGGTGTCGTTGTCCTCGCTCCCTGAAATCATGTATTTGAAATAAGCGAGGAATTAGTCAAAGTGACTAAGTGAAGAAAGATTAGATTTAGATATAAGTAGTTATATATATATATAAAATGATAGCAATAAGATACAGCAGATATGATACGGTTCATAAGTTTGAAACAGGGATAGGGGTACTTGGAGTTTAGTTTATAAGTCATGAACCCTTTGTTAAAAGATTTGTACCGCCTGCAAGTAAGGCATCTCCCTCCAATCTCCTTAAAGTATTTGTAAAATAGTACCGAGCTGATCCAGGCACCGGTACTTTAATAAAACTAAGTATGATAATAACTCCGCAACACCGTAGTGTCAGTAAGGGAGCAAACCCTACCGACGATATGTAATATGTGGGAGGAATCTATCTCTCTCAGGGAGCAAACCCTACCGACAAAAAAATATTGAAGTAAAAGCCGCGTTTAAAAAAAAAAAAAAAAAAGAGGGCAGCTTTGTTTCTGTAATATTCAATCACATAGATACGTTTGTTTGCATCATTTAAACGGTTCATTTGTGTCAGTTTTTGCACCCTTGATTCATCTTAAGGGATTATTTGGTTGAGGAATTTGAAACTTCTTGTGACTTTCTTTAAAGAATTGAGAGTAAAAAGTGGAAAAAGGCATGAGATTGTGAGCCTAGTAGAGGGGGAAAAAAGCCATAATTTGAGTGATACACGAGGGAAGTGAACACCAAAAGAGTGTAAACACGTAAGGGAGTGTTTGTGAGGTGTTTTTGCTAACCTTTGTTTTGCAGGTACAATATGGCCGAAAATCAACCTCCAATGGACCTAGCTTTTACATTACAAGCTATCCAACAACAATTTGAACGAATGAATTTGCAATTCAATGAGATCCAAGACCGTTTGGATCAAAATGATGAAAGGATGACTCAGATTCAAAACGGAAGGGCAAATCAAAGGCAACATAATCCAATGAATGAATTTGAGGATGATTCCTTTGATGAGGTAGCCTCAAGTGCATCCTCAAGAAGGGAACGAAGACGACCAAGTCACCATCAGCCGCATAGGGGAAGAGAGGGAATTGATAACAATCTTGGTTCTATTAAACTCTCTATTCCTTCAGTTAAAGGATAAATTGATCCGGAGGCCTATATTGAATGAGAGAGAAAAATGGAAATGGTGTTTGAGTGTCATAACTACTCAGAGGAAAAGAAGGTTAAGCTTGCAGTCGTGTCCTTCACGGAATATGCCATTGTATGGTGGGATCAATTGATGCTAAATAGGAGGAGAAGTGGTGAGTATCCTATTGATAATTGGAATGATATGAAAGTGGCCTTAAGGAAATTTTTTGTACCTCCTCATTACTACCGTGACTTACACCTCAAATTACAAAGCTTGAGGCAAAGATTCAAGACCATAGAGGAGTACCACAAAGAAATGGAGATGGCCATGATTAGGGCAAATGTGGAGAAAGACCGAGAGGCAACTGTGGCTCGTTCATATGTGGTCTCAACCGAGAGATTGCAAACATAGTGGAGCTTCATCACTATGTTGAACTTGATGAAGTGGTTCATATGGCTATCAAAGTTGAAAGGCAACTCAAGAAGGGGCGTACGGTTATTAAACGTGATGAACAAAACCCTTCTAAAGCTAAGTGGACTTCTACTTCAAAAGCACCCGAAAAATAGCCCAAACCTAAAGAGGATCCACCAGTGGCTAAGGGATCATTTGAGAAAGGTAATACTTCTACTCAATGCTCTCGTGATATTAAATGTTTTAAGTGTCATGGATCAGGCCATATTATGTCCCAATGTCCAAATAAGAAGGCCATGATCATGTTGGATAATGGAGAGATTGAAACTGAAAGTGAGGGCCATGAAGTAGACCATGATTCACCGGATCAGGAGAGTGATGTTGAGCATGCGGTTGTAGGGAAAAGTTTGGTGATCCTTAGGGCTTTACACATGCAAACCCTAGAGGACAAGGATGAACAGCAACGAGAGAACATCTTTTCGACTCTGTGTCATGTTAGGGAACGAGCGTGTGGATTGATCATTGATGGTGGGAGTTGTGTGAATGTTGCTAGCAAATTGTTGGTAGAGAGGCTCGGACTCAAAACCTTGAAGAATCTGAAACCCTACAAGCTCCAATGGCTCAATGAACTTGGTGAGTTGAAGGTAACAAAACAAGTTCTCATTTCTTTTTCCATTGGTAAACATACGGATGAAGTACTTTGTGATGTGGTACCTATGCATGCCGGACATATTTTGATTGGGAGGCCGTGGCAATTTGATAGGAGGACATTGCATGATGGATACAAAAACAGGTATAGTTTTACCAAAGACGGCCGAAACATCATTTTGGCACCTCTACCACCTAATTAAGTGTACAAAGAACAATGCCAATTGAAAGAGTCTATTTCAGCCTCTTCTAAACGAAATGATTGTAATAGTGAATGTGAAAAAGAAGGAGAAAAAAAAGTGGTTGAAAAGAAAGAATGTGAGAAGGGTGGAAAAAAAGAAGTTGAAAAGAAAGAAATTGAAAAGGGAGGAAAAAAAGAAGTTGAAAAGAATGAAAAGAAGAAAATGAGTTTCCTCACAAAAGAAAAAGAAATTGAGAGTGTTTTCAAAAAAGAAAAGTTGGTGATGATAATGATGTATAAGAAGACCTTCTTATCTTCTAACGACACACCTCCCCTACCTAGTATTGCTTCCTCTCTTTTGCAGGAGTTCAAAGATGTGTTTCCGGAGGAGATTCCACCCCGATTGCCTCGAATTCATGGGATAGAGCACCAAATTGACCTAATTCCGGGGGCTGCAATTCCAAATCGGCCAGCCTATAGAAGCACCCTTCAAGAAGCTAAGGAACTCCAAAAACAAGTCGAGGAATTGCTTGAGAAAGGGTACGTATGTGAGAGTATGCGTCCATGTGTTGTTCCGGTGCTTTTGGTGCCTAAAAAGGATGGCACTTGGCTAATGTGCATGGATTGTAGGGCTGTTAACAAGATCACGGTAAAGTATCGTTATCCCATACCTCGACTTGATGATATGATTGACGAATTGTATGGTTCTACAATTTTCTCTAAAATTGATTTGAAAAGTGGATATCATCAAATACGCATGCAAGAAGGTGATGAATGGAAAACGGCATTTAAAACAAAGCATGGATTGTATGAATGCTTAGTAATGCCCTTCGGTTTAACTAATGCACCTAGTACATTCATGAGGTTGATGAATCATGTGTTACGTGCTTATATTGGCAAGTTTGTAGTCGTTTATTTTGATGATATATTAATTTACAGCCATAACTTGCATGAACATGTTGAGCATTTGAAAATTGTACTCGAGGTGTTAAGAAAAGAGAAATTGTATGCTAACCGCAAAAAGTGTAATTTTTGCATGGATAGAATTGTGTTTCTTGGATTTGTTGTAAGTGCATGTGGTATTGAAGTAAATGAAGAGAAGGTGAAGGCAATTAAAGAGTGGCCTACACCTAAGTCCATTACGGAAGTTTGAAGCTTTCATCACTTAGTCAGATTTTATAGGAGATTTGTGCCCAATTTCAGCACCATTGCAGCTCCGTTGACCGAAGTTATCAAGAAGAGTGTCGGATTCAAGTGGGGGAAGCTCAAGAAAAGGCATTTCAAACGTTGAAATCAAATCTATGTTCAGTTCCTCTTTTACTTTTACCGAATTTCTCTAAAACCTTTGAAATCGAATGTGATGCTTCCGGTATTGGTATAGGTGCCGTGCTTATGCAAGAAAGGAGGCCAATCGCTTACTTTAGTGAGAAATTGAATGGAGCAGCCTTGAACTATTCCACCTATGACATGGAATTGTATGCTTTGATTCGAGCCCTAGAAACGTGGCAGCACTACTTGTGGTCAAAAGAATTTATCATTCACTCGGATCATGAGTCCTTGAAGCACTTGAAGGGGCAAGGGAGCTTGAACCGGAGACATGCTCGTTGGGTTGAGTTCATAGAGATGTTTCCTTATGTGATTCAATACAAAAAGGGTAAAGACAACGTTGTGGCAGATGCACTATCACGTAAGTACACTCTTCTCTCTATCCTTAGTACTAAATTCATGGGATTTGATCACACTAAGGAATTATATGTGAGTGATTCTGATTTTGCCGAAGTCTTTGCATCTGGTAAATTGAAACCTTGTGATAAATATTTTGTTCAAGATGGCTATCTCTTTCGAGAAAACAAGTTTTGTATACCTAATTGTTCCTTACGTCAATTACTTGTGCGTGAGTCTCATGGGGGTGGTTTGATGGGGTATTTTGCTGTTTTGAAAACTTTGAACATGATTAGAGAACACGTCTTTTGGCCTCACATGAAACAAGATGTTGAAAGATTTTATAACAAATGCATAACTTGTAGGAAGGCAAAATCACTAGTTAAACCTCATGGTCTTTACACACCTTTGCCAATTCCAACTCATCCTTGGGTAGATTTGTTTATGGATTTTGTGTTAGGAATGCCAAGAACACAAAACGGGAAGGATTCAATTTTTGTTGTTGTTGACCGTTTCTCTAAAATGGCACATTTTATCCCTTGTAAGAAAAAGGATGATGCAACAAATGTGGCAGGTTTATTCTTTAAAGAGGTGGTAAGACTTCATGGAATTCCAAAGTCTATTGTAAGTGATCGAGATGTGAAGTTCCTAAGTCATTTTTGGAGGGTTTTGTGGGGAAAATTGGGAACTAAGTTGTTGTTTTCAACC
This sequence comes from Lantana camara, assembly GCA_037501455.1. Classification (NCBI taxonomy): domain Eukaryota; kingdom Viridiplantae; phylum Streptophyta; class Magnoliopsida; order Lamiales; family Verbenaceae; genus Lantana; species Lantana camara. The sequence continues at coordinate 54,838,541 of CM074860.1, forward strand.
ACTTGTCATCCTCAAACGGATGGACAAACGGAAGTTGTGAATAGAACCTTGGGAACTCTTTTAAGGGCTGTTTTTAAAACATATTCAAAGAATTGGGTTGAATGTATTCCGTTTGTTGAATTTGCTTATAATCGTTCAATACATTCTTCTACTTCCTTTTCACCTTTTGAAGTTATGTATGGATTTAACCCTTTAACCCCTGTCGATTTACTTCCTTTGCCTATGAATGACCTTGTGAGTTTAGATGGAAAAAAGAAGGCTGAACGAGTGAAGAAAATGCATGAAGATGCACGACTTCATATCCTCAAGAGAAACAATGAAGCTATGGTCCATGCTAACAAGGGACGAAGGAAGGTTGTTTTCAAGAAAGGTAATTTAGTTTGGGTACATTTTAGGAAGGAGAGATTCCATAACCAACGGAAGTCCAAGCTTGATCCAAGGGGAGATGGACCATTCAAAGTGTTGGAGAGGATTAATGATAATGCATACTGTAACATCCCGATCGTTCGGATTTCTAGGTACGTAGTAACGAGAGGGTTTTGTGTGCTTTGAATTATTTAATTACGTATTTAATGTTATTTTAATACTTATATGATTATTTGAATTGGTATGAAATTAATTGTTTATATTTATGAACTTTGAATTTTAAACGTTTAAGTTTCGTATGCTCGTATTTTGCTCGTTATGTGTCGGAATTCAATTCCGATTTTTGTGAAATTTTGGTATGCTTGATATATGTGAGTTATGAATGTGTTTGCTTGCTCATTTTAAGTTTTGGTGTTCGTTTTTCGAGGTTTTAAACCTTTAGTATTTGACGAGGGACATGAGGGCCTAACTAGTTTTAGCGCGCCTCTTGTTACGGAGGCCATAACTTGAGCTAGGTAATTCGGATTCGAATTCCGGAAGATGCGTTGGACTCATAAAGAAGAGATGAAGCCAAAGAACCTGAGTTGGTATTTTTCTAAGCCCATTTGGACCCTCATTTTTCACTCGGAACAAACAGCTTGCGCCAAAGCCACCATCTTTGACTAGTCATGTACTTGTGGGCCCATTTTAACCATGCTTAAGCTTTAACCCTTGGTTTATTTGATCTTTAATCAATCCTATCTCTTCCCTACCTCTCCATTTTCGGACCACACACCCAAGAGGGGAGGAGAAGCTGCTGATCGATGGAGAAAAGAAGGAAGAAAGAAAACCCCTTCCCATGGCTTGTGATTTTTGAGCTAAACTCTTCCATACTTCATCAACTCTTAAAGGTAAGTATATTTATGTATTCTCCTCTCTTATATGCTTCATTTGATCCTTTAAATCCATGATTTAATTCAGATTTATTAAGGGTTTGAAAGCTTTCATGAATAGTTAGGGTTAGGTCATATTTTTTAATCCATGGCCTAGCTTAAGTTTGTGGCTGATTTGGTGCTTCCTAGTTGATTATATGAGCTTCTTTTCTTCCATTCTTGATTTATACTTCATGATAGATGTGTTAGGGTTGATTCTCCATTGATAACATGATTGAAAGCTTGAGTTTTTGGCCCTGAAATTGGAATTTTGAACTGCTGCTGTCAGCTCCTTTTTAACCGAACTTTTATCATGTTTTTGAGCTTTCTTTGATGAATTCTTGCATCCAATTTCGTGTGTTAATGCTTGGTTATGTGTTACACATGTTGATTTATGAATATTCTCGGTTTTTCCTTGAAAACCTTGATTTATATGATGAGTTTTGAGCTTGAAAACTGCTGCAAAAATCTGCTCCCCTGTTTTGGAACTGCTGTGACATTTTGTGCTTTGTTGCTTGAGTTAATGACTTCCAATTCGTGTGAATTTGCATGGAGATGTTGTATACTAATTTCTTTACATGTTATCCCTGGTCTTGCAAGTTTTTAGATCCATTTTCAGCTCCTAAACCGCAACATGAAGCCTGTTTGTATGCTATGTGCAAACCTAACTGCTGCTGTGATACTTAAAGTATTTGGTTGATCTCTTGTACTTATTTTCGTGTGAATTTGCATGAGCATGAAGTATATGAGTTTATCTTTATGTTAGTTTGGCCTTTCCTAGTTTTTAACTTGCATCTCGACCCCAAATTTGAAGTGCATGGCCTGTTTGTCGGCATGGGCGAACTAAACTGTTGTTGTTGCATTTTTTTGTGATCATTTGATGGTTCTAATGTGCTCCAATTCGTGTCAATTTGCATATACATGGAGTATATTAGTTGCTTAACATGTTAGCATTTAGTTCCCAAGCTTTTAACTTCTAACTCAGCCCCTAAGTTGATGATCATGGCATGAATGCATGGTATGCTCTTCTTTGTCCGATTTTCGTTGTTTGATTTGAAGGATCTTTGTTGCTGCATTCTTTGGCCTTGTAATGTGATTCTTTTATGTGTATTTCATGTATGTTATGTGTGTATTTGAGGCCTGAGTAATTCCCTCTCTGTCAGCCCTTGATTTACTCTTTGTTTTCTTCCCCTTTTTAACCGCAGCTGTCAGCCCTTTTCGCCCCTTTTCGCCTCTGTACCGAGACACCCTCGTGTCTCGGTTTGTTCTTTGGGAGTGACACGGGCGTGTCACCCCCTTTTTCTAGCTTTGTTTTCCGCCTGTACTGAGACACGGGGGTGTCTCAGTTTAGGCTTCTGGGATGACATGGGCGTGTCATTCCCCTCGGTTTGATTTGTAAGTGTAACTCTTTTCCGTTCCCTTGCTTTTCGTTGCTTTTTCTTGTCCCATTTATGGCCTATATGCATTATTAGTTTAATGTATTATGTGTTAACTTTTGTAATATGAATTTATGGCTTGATTGGTTTGCTCGTTTTTGAATTATGACTGCATGTGCGATATGCGCCTCTAACGTGTGTTTATGACTTCATGCCTCGTTTATCTGCCTTGCATGATCATTCTTTGCTCCTTCTATACTATGAATGCTTTAATAACATGTTGTATAGTACGATATCATCGTTATATGAAATCTGTGAATCCGTTTGATATGATTTATGAGACTTATGCATTAAAAGGAACTTGTATGCATTATATGTCAATTTGTTAAGCTCCATGCGTATCACTTGCATTCATATGCATTCGCCAAGCGTCAATATGGTTCATTTTGAGTCTAAGTTGGCCTCTTGCTCTTTGTTTTGCTCTTAGTTTCGTTTCGATGTGAGGAAGTGGTTCGTTTGACTCCTTTTGGTCCGTTTTGTTCGGATTGGTCATCCAGGTGAGGTTTTCTTTCATTTTAGTTATGATGACCTAAAACCTTAATTGTATTTTGAACCCGCATGCGACTTATATAGATATATATGTAGATATGTGTTTGGATACGCATTTTGTGGGATTTTTCCCGTTTGTCTTGAGACTTTGAAAACGTGTTTATAAGTATATAAGTTCTATTTTTCGTTTGTTTTGATAAGCTTTGATAAGAGGGTGTGTGTGTAAGCATGGTATGATTTGCATAGAAGCTTTATATGGTAAGTACAATATGTATAAGATATGTCTGTCTGTCTGTCCGTGTGTGTGAGTTTTGTGATCAGTTTGGGCCCCGGAGTTGTGGGTAAGGGAGACCCGGGACGACCATCGGGGTCACCGGTTACGACCCCTGTGCACTTCTCCAACAACGGGAGACTTAGTTCTCCTATGCCGACGGAGCGCATTTTGGCTGGCCGTCGAAGGAACCGGGTGGGATCCTCCGGTTCACAAGTTTCGTTCTGTGGTGGGTTGAGAGGGGCACCTCTCTTCCCCAAACGGTGTGGAGGTGGGATTGATTTATGATTTGTTTTGTGTTTTGCTTCGCCTTTGTTTTTGGAGTAAGTGGGTTGGATTTAAGCTGTCGGTTTGTTATGTTTCGTTTATGGTTGTGAAACGGGGGCGGATTTCTAAACTCTAAAACTTGACTGGATTTGGCCTTCGGCCCCAAACTTCTTTCTTTATATATATTACCACGGGTTAAATGTTTTAGAATGCAAAAACCGTGCCCGGTTCATGAACCCTTTCAGCTTTATATATGCTTTGCCATTATGTATATGTATGGTTGTGTATGTTAGCCCCCTCACCAGTCTCTAGGACTGGCCCTCGTTATTTCTATCTCTTTTTCCCCCTTTGATTTGAGGTTGCAGGTACCCGTTTTGTGGGAGTTGGAGCTAGGCGGTTGTATTTGAGTCTTGGTTTTGGGAGAGCTTGAGTCTCATGCATTGTATCTCGGTTATTTTATGCAATTTGTTAATTTCGAAATATGTATTAATTTGCTATTTAGTTCTGTCCTGGGATTCAGTGTCATATAATTATTTTGTACCTACAGATTTATGAGTATTATGTGGAGAACAAGATATGATTTGTGCTTGCATGTTATAAGTTTTTGTTGTTGGCTTCCGCGATTTTGTTTTGTGCACTCTGAGTAGGGTCTAGACCGCCTAGCTTAGGTTGGATTTTTATTTGTCACTCGTTCGCCGTGGCTTGATACGTGGACGGAGTTCCCATTTCCCTTCACGTGTTGGGTTATGGTGCGGGGGATGTGGTGCCCTTCGCTCTTGGGTGTTACACATACAAAATGGATCTTTCGGGTAAGTATAGTGTAAGTGCAACTTTTAATGTGGCTGATTTAACTAGTTTTGATGCAGATTTTGATTCGAGGTCGAATCCTTTTCAAGAAGGGGAGGATGATGTGAATCATAAGACAAGGCCACACTTTGATCCAAATGTTGATATGATCACAACTCAAGATGAACCAAGTTTTGTTGGACCTATCAGAAGGTCACGGTCCAAAAGAATGCAAGAAGAAGTTCAATCTCTTTTGATCTAAATAACTCAAGATGATCTCCAAGAAGACAAGTATTCAGCTGGATCCAACCCACCTTGTTTCAACGTCTTAGTGATTGAATTTTAAGCCCAAATTGTGTTAAGTTTATTGTAATTTGGCCCTGAACTATTATATTATACTTTGGGCCATCTTTTTATTTATTTTCCATGCATTTAGATTAGGTTAAGCCCATTTTTTTAACCTACTAGGAAAGTGACGAGAATAGCTTGTCTCTTTGAATTCTGAATTATCCCCTAGAATTACCATGCATATATCTTTATATTTCAGCCTTGTATTTTGTTTTTTTCAGTCAACTATAATGAATTGTGATTCAAGCGAGTTAAACTCTCTAGTTCTTAGCTGAACGTCATAAGGGTTTCAAACCCTCCACCGGATAATGTCATTTCCCGACTCATTATATTCGACAGGGTGCATTACTTTTCAAATCTGATAGTGTTGGTTCCTTGCTCATTATCGGGTTGTCTCCCTTGTAAGTCTCTTGGCGTGGAGTAACTAACCTCCAGCTAAACCACTACCAAGAGTTGGTGGCGGTCTATGGCACCAGCAATACCTTCGGCCCGATGCCTTCCAGGTATTGCTCGACACAGCTGCACGCCAGGCCCATTTTGATCAATAATAATAATTTACTTGCTTACTCGGGAATCAGTTCTTAGTATTAACAGGACTGAAGTATATAATGTCCGGATAAGATCCTGATTCCGACTTAATGGTATTTTCCTCATAAAGAGGAATATTGTATTATATAAATATGTATAGATAGGAAATCAAATAATAGGTAGGTTTGGAAATAATTTTATAATTAGATATAGGTATACATGATTCCAGTTGAAAAGGTTTTAATCCTCACCTAGTATCGGAATTCAGACAGATTGGAATGGATCCCACTGTTCAGTGCAATTGTTGCCTGAAAGTAGTTACTACTGACTTAGAACTAGGTTCTTATTATTCTAATCAAATAATCACATAAGGTTTAGGAAATATAACATATTACAGAATTCTTATAACATTTAGAGATTTTCCAGGTAAAATCTAATTTTAATTGTTTAAGGAAATTTAATTAATTAATTAGGTTTCATGAATTCTTTAACCACTGAAATATTTATTAGTCATGTTGTGACCTTAATTAAAGTGTTAGGAATTAAATTTAGAATTTAATTCAACAATGTATGTTGATTTTGAAATTATTTTATATTTTTATTAATTTTTGAATTAATTTGGAAAAATCTTTATTTAAAATTCCAAAATCCTATTTTATAATTAATTTCGAAATTAATTGGTTAATTGTTGACCAAAAAGTCAAAATTACTATTGAAAACATTTACTATTCAATTTCTTGTGAATTAAACATTTTATAACATAAAATTAAACACACACACACACACACACACTATCACACGTGCACATGATTTATTTCAAGAACATTATGAAGGTGTTCTTAGGCTCATTAAGATGTTCATACTAGTTCATGATTATATTTAATAAATTTCAAATTCATAACATATAATTAAATTGAAATGTAGCACTTTAATCATAAAATTAAATCTAAATAAATTATTCTAAGCATAAATTTAATCAAGCATGAACATAATTATTTAAATACATATTCATATTATATCATATCATAAATCATGCATTTAATTAAATAAAATTCCATAATGTAGACACATTGTACATACAATTAACAATTATGCATATATTTCATAAAAATAAATTCCTAAAGCATAATTTAATGACACCTAAGCATGCTACTAATATTATTATATTAAAATATAATATAAAGCATGAAATAATAAAAGGAAATTGCACCTTATGAGAGAGAGAGAGGGTGTCACGAGAGAGAGAAAGAGTTTGTGAGATTTTGGTGTGAATTTTATGTTATGCTTCCTAGGGTATTTATAGGTATGTCTTGGGGGCTTATGTTGAAATTTTGAATACTTAATCAAGTGAGTCATGTAGTGAGTAAGCTAGGTTCATTTATTAGGGGGATTAAGGTGTGTATAATTAAGATATAATTAATTTAACTAGTAATCTTGACAAAAATAAAAATAATTCTAAAATAAGATAAAAATGATAATAAATTCGTAGAAGAATGTCTAGGGTTTAGTTTGAAATGAGAGAAGTTGTAAAAGAAAGATAATCGAAAGAGCTTTCTAATGGTTATAAACGCTTAACGTTTGAAAGTCTACATTTAAAGTAGTAGTCGTTCGGGAATTTATAAAATACGACTGAGAAAGTGTCCATGATTCTTGAAATAATTTAAGAATCATTTTGACTGTAATATTGGATACCAAATGTTGTATGGTTTGAAAATTAGTTTTTACGGTGGAAATAGTACTTTGGGAAAAATAGGGAAAATTATAAATTGAGCTAGGATTTGAACTAGAGTTTGGAAAATATCTTAAAATTCATAAAATAATCCAAGAATCGTAATGGTTATATTATTGTATAGGAAAGACGTTGAAATTCGGAAATTTCGAATTTAGGGCAAAACGAGGATTTTTCGGCCGATTTTGATTTCTATGGAAGCTACGTTAAGAATTAAGATTTGGGAATCATACCATAATTCATAAAATTTTGCAAGGACTCTATCGAACCCAATATTGGATAGGTAAAAGTGTCTCGAAAATTCCTACAATTAAGGTTGAATAGTAACTAGGGACCTAAATGGAATTTTGAACAAACAATTTTCAAAACGTATTTCGGGATGATGAAAGCTATTATATGAATTTGGAAAATATGGAAATCAGCTTTCTAAGGTTTCTTAAGGTTTAGGTAAAGGTCTAGGGTTCGGTGAATGAATAGTGATATGGTTCTCTCAAGAAGGCACAATCGTAAATCAAAACATAGATGCACATAATTCACATAGAATGAAATGTGTAATGGACTAAGGCTATAAACGCGTTCCTCTTAACCCTTTACTTACCCGTGCTATCCTGACTTCGAAATCCGGGTTGTTACAGTTACCGCTGCCTTTGACCACAGGTAGGAACGCCCGTTAAACGATACAGGCGTTCAGGCAAAGGAGGTAACGGGCGTTACCTCCAAACACACACAAAGGCCTTAACGGCCGTTACCACGTCGCTGGGGCTGAATTATACGAGATTCAGCCTTGTTCTTCCCCTGCAAAACCAATCCAACCAACACCACGGGAAAGGCAACAAACACAACAAGTTTAAGGCATCAAAATGCAACAAAACTCAGCATATAACACCTCCCATCTTCATACAAAACCCACATCAAAATAACAAAGGCAACAAACAAGAAAAAGGAGAAGAAAAGCTTGCAAAACCATAACCTCCATTAATGGCATCTTACCAACCAAGCAACTAGCATTCAATACAAGTTAGGGAAACAATAAATGAGACATAAGGACTTCATATATAGCTTCATATCAACATTTAATCCAAAGGAAAGCAAGAGTTACTCAAAAATCCAAAATAACCTAACTATTCACCAATTTCCCACAAACTCATACATATCATGGATCAAGGCAAGATATTCATGGATGAAGAAGAGCTTATAAACATGGAGATTCCAAATATAAACTTACCTTGAGGAGATGTTGGAAGTTGGAAGAGATTGAGCTCAAAATCCCTCTTGGTGAATAGTAGAAATGAAGAGAATGAGGTTTCTCCAAGATTGTAGGTCTTTTCTCCCTTTTCTTGTGTTTGAAAGTGTGTGAGGGTAGAGAGAGTTGAGAGTGTGTTTTTTTGGGGGAAAAGTGGGTCCAAGCTTTGTGGGAAATTATGGGAAATCAAAGGACTTATGTGTAAATTAGGGTAATTAAGTCATATAGATACGAGACGTATTTTCAGAGGGGTTTCGGGGTATCAAACGAAGTTGAAAAATTAAAAAGGCTTGTCCCATTGAACCCGGATCATCGAAATGAGTCAAACGGAGTTGACAAAATTCGAATCCGAATTCCCGAGCTCAAATTACACTACCCGAAACCCAAGGTGCGCTAAGAACACTTTAGCCCCCTTTAGGTCACCCAACAAAAAGAACTCCCGAAAACCCAACAAATAAACCCGAAAACACATAGCGAGCACATATTCAAGTTCACGACTCACTCAACTCCAACATATCAAAACGGCACAAAAATCGATCTCAAATCAAACGATAACGAAGCATAAACACTTTGAAACAATCTTAACGTTCACTTAAGGTATTCAATTAATTTCAAATAATGAAAATAAACAATTAAAGTAAAATAAAATGCATAAATAATAAATTTAAATGTGCACATACGTCATACCTGTTGTGACGCCCCGTTTCTCGATCAAGGTACGCTTTGGTACGAGAGTGAACGATTTATTTTTCTTTGCATGAATTATGTGACTAATATGCCTTAATTGACCGTTAAGCTTGAAATTATGTGGAATATATGATTTGTATGAAATACGTGACTAATTGATATGTTAATTATTTGCTCGTATTGTTCTTATTGAGCTTTAATAACATGCTTTATGCTTAAACGAAATAATGTGCTTATTTGGACATTAAAGTATAATTTAGGGACTAAAAGGTAAATTTATTTTCTAAGCCTGAAACTGGGTAGAACTTGTTGAAATTGAGTAGATAACTCGATTATGAGTTCGTGGGTTCTTGAATCGCTTGATTTGGAGTTCGGACGAAGAAGTTATGTCCATTCTACGAAAAGTCAACCTTTTTATAAGACTTATGACCCAATTCCGAATTTAGCCCAATTTGAGACCCAATTTCACTCCTGACCCGCTCCAATTGACCCGGTTCGTGACCCTAATAGCTGACCCAAATAACAAAAATCAGATTTTAACACCTTGAGACTCATATTATGTTATTTGCAAGATTCAAACCCTTTTCTCCTTCACTTTTCTCTCAAGACTATCCATATTCTTCCAAGAACACTTCAAGCCATTTTCAAGAGACATGAGTGGAGATTGAAGCTGGGAATTCGAGATCAGAAGACAAGCTATTCCTTTCGATTTTCAGCTCTTAAGGTAAGGTTTATGTGCTCCTTGTTGGGTTTATGTTCTTGAAGCTTTTGAACTTGAATTTGAACTAGAGTTTTTGTGTGTTGGATTGAACTCGAATTTCTTGTTGGAAATGTGATTCTTATGATGTTAGGAACGATTTGATGTAACTATTTCTTGATTTCATGCTTTTTTGAAGAATCCACCATTGATGACCTTTGAAGCTTTCTTGAGAATTCTTGCATGTTCATCTTCTTGTGTGCTTTAGCTTGATTTGGTGATTGATTCTTGTTCCTTGAGCAATTTCATGAAGAATGTGATTAATTTCCTTAAGTTTCTTACATGATTGGAGATTTCACCATTTTTGTGTTTGAAGCTTTGAATGTGTGAAGAAGATTAAGTTCATGTTTGTAATTTGTTGGAATTTTGATGCATATTCATTCCTAAATGTTCATAACATGATATTTGATGTTTAAATTCGTTTATGCATATTGTATACACTTTGAAGCATATTTAGGAGTGTTTAGAGCCTAAAATTCATCATTTGCAAGCATATGTTCGTAATTCCGTTTTGCACCAGTAGCAAACCAAACGCCCATTTGAACTTTTCAAAGGAACACCAACCGTCCGTTTGGGCACTCTCGGGTTAAAATTTTGAGTTTTAGTGATTTTGTTCGTTTTGCTTCGTTTTCACTTCCTATGCACTTCTTACACCCCTAATATGATATTTATGACTTGGAATCATGTTTTCATGCATTATAATGTCTTACATGCCTCGATTGTGTGTGAGATTGTACTAAGTATGGTTTACTTGTTATCAATTGTATATGTCATGACTTCGAAGTTGTTATATGACTTATATGACATTGTTGATCATCATTATTGAACTTATGCTATACTTGGACATTGATTGCATCTCACAAGCATGTTTACTCTTTCTTGAAGCCGTGCGTCGTCTTAATTGGTTTGAGTCGAGTCTTACCTTTGTTGGTACGTTTGTCTTGTTAGGTGGTGAGTCTTCGGTCAAGTAGTTCATTGCTCGTGGTCGACCTTCGAAGTTCTTGGTAAAGGTGAGGAGTTATATACTTATGAAACGATTTCAAAACTGTGGACACCTATAGCCTTTCATATTTGTTGGTTTTGAACTCCCGTTTTGAAAACGTATATTTAGGCTTTATAAGCCAAGTTTTGTGAGCTTTGCTCGTATATTGAATATTCGCTTATGGAAAACGGTTTACAAGTAAAACTTGAGTTTTGGTATATGCGATAGATACCCAAAATGGTTTCGGAACTTTAAATTGAATATTATGTATGAGTGAGTTGTGTAGCGAGGTTATGTATACCTTGCAAGGACGCTTGCTTGGTTGGATCTTTTGATAGCGCTCAGGGGGGAGTAAGTGGTAAGACCGGGAACGCAAGGGCGGACGGTTAAACCCTTATGAAGTAACCACTTTTGGATAAGTTTGCTAAGTCTCCGAGGAGGTTTCGGGGTTAAGGTAAGCTTGGTGGAAGGTCGGTTTCATGGACCCACTTCTCCATGGTTCTTTTACGATGCTTGGGGGCCGTACACCCTCGACATCAATGGTGTAAGGATGGATTGGTTTGATTTCATTTGGTTTAAGAAGTAAGGATAGAGTGCTCGTACTCGTCGAGCCGGTGCTTTGGTTCATGATTCGTTTTATAAAACTTGCATTTGTTTCGAAAATAAGTTGGATCATGAACACCTTTGTTTTGAGCATGCATTGAACCCCTATTGCTATTTACTTATGTAAACTTCTCCTCATCGGTTCCTTTGAGCTGACCTCCTTTACCTTTCGTGTCCGCAGGTTGCGTTTTGGAGTCAAGCTAGGGGGAGTCTTTTGAGAGTCTTGTTTAAGAGGTCTAGTTTGTACTCGTTATGCTTGTAACATACTTTGTTACTTATGTCTTATGCTTAGTTTTGGGAATTATGGACTTAATATGTATGATGTTTTATTATGCTAGTTTGGACCCTGATGGTCATTAGGATGATTTTACATTCCGTACCTTGAGCATTTCGTGCTGGACCGTGATGGTCATTATTGTTGGATATATTGTTCTTATGATACTCTTGAATGCGTTTTAATTTAAGCTTCCGCATACTTGTGTTTGTTTACTCGCTTTGTGAGTCTAGTACCGCCTAGGTAGGTTATCCGTTTGTCACCGCTTGCTTCGGTCCCGGCGGGTATATGGATAGCAATTCTATATACAAGCTAGGTCCGTAGCGCGGGATAGGCGTGGATGCCCTCGTCGGGGCTTTACTGTAACATCCCGCTCGTCCGATTTATAAGGTACGCCATGTTTCAACCTTTTAATGTGTTTAATTATGTGATTTTACATTTTTCGTGGCCCTATTTTGAACTCTTTAAGAGTTTAGGGGCCTTTTTGTAATTTTCTCTTTTTAGGGATTTTTCAGTCATTTATCGTTTGAACGAGATTTTGACCATTTTGAGCCCTTCAACGCGTTCGGGGCATCGAGACGAGTCCGTAGACTCTAAGTTTTTCCAATTCTGACGTCGTTAACCCCTTCTTCCGACCGTTTTCGTGTACGAGGACCCGAGTTATAATACCCGGATCCTCGTTTTACGTGCCATAATTTCAGCTTCAGCCTCCATCTGTAGCACCCCGGTACACGTGGAGGTGCCACACCCCCGCACTATAGGTCAATCCACATACGAAACGGCCAATCCGTACATGAACCAACCTGTAGCGAACGGGTGACAATGCAATACACGACAAGCTAGGCGGGAAACTTAAACATGCGACATGATAAAGCGGAAGCATACTTCAACAATAGCAATTATTTCCTTCAGTTCAATCATGACATATCTCATTTATCAAGTAGTGCATAATCTAGACTATCATATCAATACATTATCATCTTCCATTAAAGAATAACAATAACTACAATTCCAGAATTAACACTAATAATTAAATGCACGAACCACGGATGACACGACTACATGAACTGGACCCGACTCGACTCACTCCCGCCTAGCGTGCACCTGCAATACCTGAAAGGTGGAGGCGTCAGTCTGTGAAGACCGAGTGAGGGGTTTACATATATATTAGCGCAGATAACATGCAAGTTATATTCTCGGGTAAAGGTTTATAAAAGATAATTATACAAGTTCAATAATAACATAGCTTCGCCCGAGAATACAACTGTCAATATTAAATACTTGTTCATTATCATGCAATCAATCAATACATGGCCCCGGCGAGTGAGGGCGGTCTCCAACCTTACTCCAAATGAACATGAACATGCTTGCTTGTTTATTAATCAAGAGGTGATCATGCAATCAATTATCGTGCTATCGTGCAATAGTGTAATCAGGTAACATGTTCATGGAGTAACAATCATGAAATAACCCGAGGCGCATCCGTGGTGCCGGACTCGTCCCCAGTCTCCTTCTCCCTCCAATGATGGGAAGGTAGCTAGCCTTCACCATCCACGACATGTTGAGCAGAGGGTACATGAATCCCTAAGCCCGGAGCTCCTTCCTCCACTAACCTCCTAGTGGATTCAGGGGTGACCCCAAATGTGGTGAGGATAGTGCCAGAGTTACCCGTCAGCCCTTGCTTCCCCGGTTGGCTCTAGTCACTACCCTCGGGCCCATCGCGAACGGTCATGCTACTCGCCTAAACATGTTTGAAATCATGAACATGGACAATCATGGCTTGCTTGCTTGAAACATGACTTGCGTGAAATGATATATGATTTGATAAAATGTAGCTATAAATCGTGGTCAATAGTTTATGGAAATTATAAATATAAATACCTTTTGGCCGAAATATCACATAAGGGATATACGGGTTCTATGTAACTAGAAATTAAACCTCACCTGGCAGGCGACACACTACTCGTGATTGCGTGAACATGCTCATGCTTGATGATCTCCGCCCTGGAGAATAACTGGACAAGAAATGGGACAATATACGTGCATGAGACCACAATTCGAGCATATTATTCCATATAAGACGCACGGCTTGATCATACACGAGACGTCGAGCAATACACAATGTAGCATGATAACATGTTGTTTCGACATATAATCAATCATATAATAGCAATTTGGGGTCAAATAAGCCATTGGAACGAGGGGCTAAAAATGTAATTCTATGCAGAAACTTTCTGCACTAACAGAGAGTTGGGAACGGCCGTTCCAGGCTCCAGTTAAAAGTGGGAAGGGCCGTTCCCGATGTCGGGCTCCCCGAAGATGGGAACGGCCGTTCCCGTCTGTGAGACAAAGTGGGAACGGTCGTTCCCGTCCTCGCCGCCTGACATGTTAATCAAACAATGGGAACGGCCGTTCCCCATTTACAAAGGGAACGGGAAGGGCCGTTCCCGTTACGCAGACAGTCCAGAAACAGAACAGAAGAACAGAGGAGGCACGAATTCAACCAACAAAACTCCCAAAACACTTGTAGTTAATTCTAACAATTATAATTCATGAAAGATAGTATGTATACATGCTTAAGGAGCAATAATATTTAATATAAACACATAATTCAAGCTTTAATCATCAATACCTCCAACTTTAGCATATATACAAATTCAGCATATAATCTCATATTTCTCAAGAATCATGCAAGGAATTTAAGTTCAAAGCTCCTAAACATGCTTCTAACATTAATACATCAATTATCAAGCTCAAATCATGAACCCTAGCTTGAAGAATCATTCAAGAATTCATGAAATATCCATGTCTACCTTGAAGGAAAGAAGGAGAAGAAAAGATGGAGATATGATGAGGATGATGGCCTAAGATTCCCAAATCCACCTTAGATGTTAGCTTGCAATAGATGAAATTCCCTTTTCTTTCCATGGAGGGTTGGCTCGGTGGAGAAGGAAGCAAATGGTATGATTTGATGAAAGTGAAGAATGAAGCTTGGAGAAGAGATGCATATAACGTGACATTTGGGGGGAAAATGTAATATTTATGATCAAACCCTCCAAGTTATTTAAGTTATACAATTGAGGATACAAGGTTTGGAAAATGATCAATTAGGTCCTCAAAGGTTTTCATGCAATTTAGTCCTTAAATAACAGGAAATGAACAATCAGGGACAATTATGCAAATTATACAATTTGAACAATTAAGTCATGTAACAATTAAATTCTATTCATACAAGAATTCTGAAATCGAAATGAGAATCATGTAAATTTCACGTAATCATGTTGAACACAATGTATACAATTAATGTAACACGTTTAAATTAAATAACCGAAAATAATAATAATAAAGTCCTAACGCTCTAAACCCACACGTGTCGAGCGTACCTGAAATTGGGGCGTTACAATTCTCTCCCCCTTAAGAGAATCCGTCCTCAGATTCTATGTCCTGAATTCTTGGAATTTAATTGGCTCTTACGTGTTCATCCCACGCGGGTTAGCTACTCCCCGTCAGGGATTAGTTCGAAAGAGGTCTTTAATCCGCAAAATCTCCACGGTGTAAATCACGACCCTCAACTTTCCGGAATCTAATCACTCGAAAGAGAATCTAACCTTCCGCTACAACAGGTTGACAAGTAGCTGAAAGTGTTGAGAGTGCCCCGACTCTCAAACAAGTAACGAGAGAACCCCGTCCGTCGAGCACATACCAAGAGAAACCCCGTCTCTTGGCAATCCTGAGAGAATCCCCGTCTCTCACGCACACAAAATAAAAATTCAAGCGAGCACTTGAACAAATATTTACACTTACCATACAAGGATCAAGTAAAATTATCACTATGCAAATAATCGTTCACATAACAATTAATACTACACAAGGAATCATATGTCGAGAATAACAAAATAATAACAATTAACAATTAATAATAAACAAGTCATGTACACAATTAACAAGATAATGATAATGATAAAATAACGATGCTCGTGGTATGCATGATGAAGTGTACCGTTCACCGAGGATTGAAATTCCAGAACTGAATTAATTCGGTTGGATACTTGATTCTTTAGTTGAGGTTTTGCTCGCTTGGTACCATTACGGTTCGATGTTCCCATTTCTGATAATCATTTCTACCCTTGTACTCTTTTCTGACATAATCCGTAAATCATCATTAATCGCCACATCTTCAGACCCGTTTTAATTCCAGGTTTACCGATCGCACCATTCTTTACTCTAATTACCATGCCCGCTTACGGGTTTTGGAAGGGGGAACAACCTGAGATTTCTCGTCATGGAGTAATTGTATTTTCAAGTTTAAATAGACTAGATTTAAACTCCAAGCAAGCTCTTATCCGACAACCGGAGAGAACAGGTCTTACCATTTCCTTGACCTTCGTAATCTAAGTGAAATATTTTCCCGAAATCAATAACATATTTCACAATTCCACGAAAGATCTTGAAAGGAATGGTTGCTTGACATCAATTCCAAACGCGTTCATGACAACTAGTATCTTCATGGAAGCGCTACTGATAACCCGAATAAACAATTGGTGTGTTCTTAAGGCATCTCTAGAGTACGAGTACAACTTCGTAAGAAACTCTTGTCGGAGTTGACCTACCAAAACTTAAGATTAATTCCGAGTATCACCCAAATTGAATCCTTTTCTATTTACTGAGTCAAATGATATCCTGAGTTCACCAGAGAATTATAAACGGTGTATCCACCTCACGGAAAACGGGGCTATAACAAGGTACTGTCGATGATGGGACTTTTCTCTTGTATAAGAGGGAGAAAATTCAGGTTACTGGGAATTCCTTCACATGGTTCTGATAGAGGTTTTCAGGAAGAATCGGTTTTCTTGAGGTTTCTAACTTTCCCGAATGCTATTTAACTGCAGACTTCAATTTCTTTTCAGACCGACTCTCCCCCTTAAGAAAATGGAAATTTTCTAAATTCCTTAGATTTATTCTGTCTTTTCCACTTGCAAGCTTCTCTGCTGATTCCATTCCCGTAACCTTTTCCTCGTTCCACTGGTTGTTAATCAAAATGTTGATTGCTGATTCCTTTCTAATTCATTCTGTTACCAACATACTCAACTTGAAGCTCCCTGACTGTCACCACTTTGATTTGATATTAAAATTCCTCAACATCCCACATCCCTTCTGCTACTCATGAAAATGCCATATCCTGTATTTACCCTCTACTGCTTCTAAAGTTGATATCTGTTAAGCAAGCATCCTGATCCAAAACAAGAAGAGTTCTTTCTCCTACTCTTACTGAATTCCCAAAATGCTAATTAATTTCTGAAGGTTGAAAGACCCACTGAACATTTATCTACTTGGACTTATCAACCCTTCCCCGTTCCAAAATTTTCCAAATATTCATATCATACCCACTCCTACTAAATCCTGGATCAATAATTCCCTCAGTCCCAAATATTTTTAATCTTCAAGCGAAATCAAATGACCCGATTCCCAACACGATAACCAATGATTGAGAAATCTCCCCTTTAACTTCAAGTTAGCAAGAACAAAGCAAGGATGATACGGGGTATAGGTAGAACCTATTAGCAGTAAACACTAAATAATGCATGATGGTTAAAGTGTTACGGTCTAACTTTTGCATGATTTAAAATGCAACACATTAGAGCAATTATATCATTTTGAAGGTATACATATATATAAGGAAATGTAAGGAAAGTAAGTAATTTGATCATGTATCCAAGGCATCAAGTAAGAAATTTCAAATACAATTAGAACAACAATTATAAATTAGAAGCAGTTAATTAACAATTATGATGCACGTGCTTATGAATGCATTGAAGAACCTGGCACCGTAGAAATGTAAAGATTAAGGCCGGTGTCCCTTCCTTGTTGATCAAATTACAGTTAGGTTTGAACAGTGGATCAATCTTCTAAATCTTCAAAATCCTCCAGTCTTGATTCATATATTCTCAAAACCTGTCACTCACAACTCAATTGAAGCTAAATGCATGTGGATAAGGCGTGCTCATGTCACATAATTGTCACGTAGTTGGTGCCGATACGAGAATTTAATCTAAGATGCAGCAAGTAACCCATCACGATTTAAAACTAAACACGTTGATTATATAAATTCCAAACAATTCAAGATCACTCCGTTGGCAATTAATAGCATGGATCAATAGAAAGTACAAACTATCAAGTATTTCAGGTAATTCAAAGAATCCACGTAGCCAGGAAATTCCAAATAAAATGCAAGACTCTCAGATTATCAATTAATTCCTATGCCGTACGACCTAGACTTGACACGACACGACACTAGAACCTCGGTTTTGCAACCGGGCTCTGATACCACCTTAGATGTAGCACCCCGGTACACGTGGAGGTGCCACACCCCCGCACTATAGGTCAATCCACATACGAAACGGCCAATCCGTACATGAACCAACCTGTAGCGAACGGGTGATAATGTAATACACGACAAGCTAGGCGGGAAACTTAAACATGCGACATGATAAAGCGGAAGCATACTTCAACAATAGCAATTATTTCCTTCAGTTCAATCATGACATATCTCATTTATCAAGTAGTGCATAATCTAGACTATCATATCAATACATTATCATCTTCCATTAAAGAATAACAATAACTACAATTCCAGAATTAACACTAATAATTAAATGCACGAACCACGGATGACACGACTACATGAACTGGACCCGACTCGACTCACTCCCGCCTAGCGTGCACCTGCAATAACTGAAAGGTGGAGGCGTCAGTCTGTGAAGACCGAGTGAGGGGTTTACATATATATTAGCGCAGATAACATGCAAGTTATATTCTCGGGTAAAGGTTTATAAAAGATAATTATACAAGTTCAATAATAACATAGCTTCGCCCGAGAATACAACTGTCAATATTAAATACTTGTTCATTATCATGCAATCAATCAATACATGGCCCCGGCGAGTGAGGGCGGTCTCCAACCTTACTCCAAATGAACATGAACATGCTTGCTTGTTTATTAATCAAGAGGTGATCATGCAATCAATTATCGTGCTATCGTGCAATAGTGTAATCAGGTAACATGTTCATGGAGTAACAATCATGAAATAACCCGAGGCGCATCCGTGGTGCCGGACTCGTCCCCAGTCTCCTTCTCCCTCCAATGATGGGAAGGTAGCTAGCCTTCACCATCCACGACATGTTGAGCAGAGGGTACATGAATCCCTAAGCCCGGAGCTCCTTCCTCCACTAACCTCCTAGTGGATTCAGGGGTGACCCCAAATGTGGTGAGGATAGTGCCAGAGTTACCCGTCAGCCCTTGCTTCCCCGGTTGGCTCTAGTCACTACCCTCGGGCCCATCGCGAACGGTCATGCTACTCGCCTAAACATGTTTGAAATCATGAACATGGACAATCATGGCTTGCTTGCTTGAAACATGACTTGCGTGAAATGATATATGATTTGATAAAATGTAGCTATAAATCGTGGTCAATAGTTTATGGAAATTATAAATATAAATACCTTTTGGCCGAAATATCACATAAGGGATATATGGGTTCTATGTAACTAGAAATTAAACCTCACCTGGCAGGCGACACACTACTCGTGATTGCGTGAACATGCTCATGCTTGATGATCTCCGCCCTGGAGAATAACTGGACAAGAAATGGGACAATATACGTGCATGAGACCACAATTCGAGCATATTATTCCATATAAGACGCACGGCTTGATCATACACGAGACGTCGAGCAATACACAATGTAGCATGATAACATGTTGTTTCGACATATAATCAATCATATAATAGCAATTTGGGGTCAAATAAGCCATTGGAACGAGGGGCTAAAAATGTAATTCTATGCAGAAACTTTCTGCACTAACAGAGAGTTGGGAACGGCCGTTCCAGGCTCCAGTTAAAAGTGGGAAGGGCCGTTCCCGATGTCGGGCTCCCCGAAGATGGGAACGGCCGTTCCCGTCTGTGAGACAAAGTGGGAACGGTCGTTCCCGTCCTCGCCGCCTGACATGTTAATCAAACAATGGGAACGGCCGTTCCCCATTTACAAAGGGAACGGGAAGGGCCGTTCCCGTTACGCAGACAGTCCAGAAACAGAGCAGAAGAATAGAGGAGGCACGAATTCAACCAACAAAACTCCCAAAACACTTGTAGTTAATTCTAACAATTATAATTCATGAAAGATAGTATGTATACATGCTTAAGGAGCAATAATATTTAATATAAACACATAATTCAAGCTTTAATCATCAATACCTCCAACTTTAGCATATATACAAATTCAGCATATAATCTCATATTTCTCAAGAATCATGCAAGGAATTTAAGTTCAAAGCTCCTAAACATGCTTCTAACATTAATACATCAATTATCAAGCTCAAATCATGAACCCTAGCTTGAAGAATCATTCAAGAATTCATGAAATATCCATGTCTACCTTGAAGGAAAGAAGGAGAAGAAAAGATGGAGATATGATGAGGATGATGGCCTAAGATTCCCAAATCCACCTTAGATGTTAGCTTGCAATAGATGAAATTCCCTTTTCTTTCCATGGAGGGTTGGCTCGGTGGAGAAGGAAGCAAATGGTATGATTTGATGAAAGTGAAGAATGAAGCTTGGAGAAGAGATGCATATAACGTGACATTTGGGGGAAAAATGTAATATTTATGATCAAACCCTCCAAGTTATTTAAGTTATGCAATTGAGGATACAAGGTTTGGAAAATGATCAATTAGGTCCTCAAAGGTTTTCATGCAATTTAGTCCTTAAATAACAGGAAATGAACAATCAGGGACAATTATGCAAATTATACAATTTGAACAATTAATTCATGTAACAATTAAATTCTATTCATACAAGAATTCTGAAATCGAAATGAGTATCATGTAAATTTCACGTAATCATGTTGAACACAATGTATACAATTAATGTAACACGTTTAAATTAAATAACCGAAAATAATAATAATAAAGTCCTAACGCTCTAAACCCACACGTGTCGAGCGTACCTGAAATTGGGGCGTTACAATTCTCTCCCCCTTAAGAGAATCCGTCCTCAGATTCTATGTCCTGAATTCTTGGAATTTAATTGGCTCTTACGTGTTCATCCCACGCGGGTTAGCTACTCCCCGTCAGGGATTAGTTCGAAAGAGGGCTTTAATCCGCAAAATCTCCACGGTGTAAATCACGACCCTCAACTTTCCGGAATCTAATCACTCGAAAGAGAATCTAACCTTCCGCTACAACAGGTTGACAAGTAGCTGAAAGTGTTGAGAGTGCCCCGACTCTCAAACAAGTAACGAGAGAACCCCGTCCCTCGAGCACATACCAAGAGAAACCCCGTCTCTTGGCAATCCTGAGAGAATCCCCGTCTCTCACGCACACAAAATAAAAATTCAAGCGAGCACTTGAACAAATATTTACACTTACCATACAAGGATCAAGTAAAATTATCACTATGCAAATAATCGTTCACATAACAATTAATACTACACAAGGAATCATATGTCGAGAATAACAAAATAATAACAATTAACAATTAATAATAAACAAGTCATGTACACAATTAACAAGATAATGATAATGATAAAATAACGATGCTCGTGGTATGCATGATGAAGTGTACCGTTCACCGAGGATTGAAATTCCAGAACTGAATTAATTCGGTTGGATACTTGATTCTTTAGTTGAGGTTTTGCTCGCTTGGTACCATTACGGTTCGATGTTCCCATTTCTGATAATCATTTCTACCCTTGTACTCTTTTCTGACATAATCCGTAAATCATCATTAATCGCCACATCTTCAGACCCGTTTTAATTCCAGGTTTACCGATCGCACCATTCTTTACTCTAATTACCATGCCCGCTTACGGGTTTTGGAAGGGGGAACAACCTGAGATTTCTCGTCATGGAGTAATTGTATTTTCAAGTTTAAATAGACTAGATTTAAACTCCAAGCAAGCTCTTATCCGACAACCGGAGAGAACAGGTCTTACCATTTCCTTGACCTTCGTAATCTAAGTGAAATATTTTCCCGAAATCCATAACATATTTCACAATTCCACGAAAGATCTTGAAAGGAATGGTTGCTTGACATCAATTCCAAACGCGTTCATGACAACTAGTATCTTCATGGAAGCGCCACTGATAACCCGAATAAACAATTGGTGTGTTCTTAAGGCATCTCTAGAGTACGAGTACAACTTCGTAAGAAACTCTTGTCGGAGTTGACCTACCAAAACTTAAGATTAATTCCGAGTATCACCCAAATTGAATCCTTTTCTATTTACTGAGTCAAATGATATCCTGAGTTCACCAGAGAATTATAAACGGTGTATCCACCTCACGGAAAACGGGGCTATAACAAGGTACTGTCGATGATGGGACTTTTCTCTTGTATAAGAGGGAGAAAATTCAGGTTACTGGAAATTCCTTCACATGGTTCTGATAGAGGTTTTCAGGAAGAATCGGTTTTCTTGAGGTTTCTAACTTTCCCGAATGCTATTTAACTGCAGACTTCAATTTATTTTCAGACCGACTCTCCCCCTTAAGAAAATGGAAATTTTCTAAATTCCTTAGATTTATTCTGTCTTTTCCACTTGCAAGCTTCTCTGCTGATTCCATTCCCGTAACCTTTTCCTCGTTCCACTGGTTGTTAATCAAAATGTTGATTGCTGATTCCTTTCTAGTTCATTCTGTTACCAACATACTCAACTTGAAGCTCCCTGACTGTCACCACTTTGATTTGATATTAAAATTCCTCAACATCCCACATCCCTTCTGCTACTCATGAAAATGCCATATCCTGTATTTACCCTCTACTGCTTCTAAAGTTGATATCTGTTAAGCAAGCATCCTGATCCAAAACAAGAAGAGTTCTTTCTCCTACTCTTACTGAATTCCCAAAATGCTAATTAATTTCTGAAGGTTGAAAGACCCACTGAACATTTATCTACTTGGACTTATCAACCCTTCCCCGTTCCAAAATTTTCCAAATATTCATATCATACCCACTCCTACTAAATCCTGGATCAATAATTCCCTCAGTCCCAAATATTTTTAATCTTCAAGCGAAATCAAATGACCCGATTCCCAACACGATAACCGATGATTGAGAAATCTCCCCTTTAACTTCAAGTTAGCAAGAACAAAGCAAGGATGATACGGGGTATAGGTAGAACCTATTAGCAGTAAACACTAAATAATGCATGATGGTTAAAGTGTTACGGTCTAACTTTTGCATGATTTAAAATGCAACACATTAGAGCAATTATATCATTTTGAAGGTATACATATATATAAGGAAATGTAAGGAAAGTAAGTAATTTGATCATGTATCCAAGGCATCAAGTAAGAAATTTCAAATACAATTAGAACAACAATTATAAATTAGAAGCAGTTAATTAACAATTATGATGCACGTGCTTATGAATGCATTGAAGAACCTGGCACCGTAGAAATGTAAAGATTAAGGCCGGTGTCCCTTCCTTGTTGATCAAATTACAGTTAGGTTTGAACAGTGGATCAATCTTCTAAATCTTCAAAATCCTCCAGTCTTGATTCATATATTCTCAAAAACTGTCACTCACAACTCAATTGAAGCTAAATGCATGTGGATAAGGCGTGCTCATGTCACATAATTGCCACGTAGTTGGTGCCGATACGAGAATTTAATCTAAGATGCAGCAAGTAACCCATCACGATTTAAAACTAAACACGTTGATTATATAAATTCCAAACAATTCAAGATCACTCCGTTGGCAATTAATAGCATGGATCAATAGAAAGTACAAACTATCAAGTATTTCAGGTAATTCAAAGAATCCACGTAGCCAGGAAATTCCAAATAAAATGCAAGACTCTCAGATTATCAATTAATTCCTGTGCCGTACGACCTAGACTTGACACGACACGACACTAGAACCTCGGTTTTGCAACCGGGCTCTGATACCACCTTAGATGTAGCACCCCGGTACACGTGGAGGTGCCACACCCCCGCACTATAGGTCAATCCACATACGAAACGGCCAATCCGTACATGAACCAACCTGTAGCGAACGGGTGATAATGTAATACACGACAAGCTAGGCGGGAAACTTAAACATGCGACATGATAAAGCGGAAGCATACTTCAACAATAGCAATTATTTCCTTCAGTTCAATCATGACATATCTCATTTATCAAGTAGTGCATAATCTAGACTATCATATCAATACATTATCATCTTCCATTAAAGAATAACAATAACTACAATTCCAGAATTAACACTAATAATTAAATGCACGAACCACGGATGACACGACTACATGAACTGGACCCGACTCGACTCACTCCCGCCTAGCGTGCACCTGCAATACCTGAAAGGTGGAGGCGTCAGTCTGTGAAGACCGAGTGAGGGGTTTACATATATATTAGCGCAGATAACATGCAAGTTATATTCTCGGGTAAAGGTTTATAAAAGATAATTATACAAGTTCAATAATAACATAGCTTCGCCCGAGAATACAACTGTCAATATTAAATACTTGTTCATTATCATGCAATCAATCAATACATGGCCCCGGCGAGTGAGGGCGGTCTCCAACCTTACTCCAAATGAACATGAACATGCTTGCTTGTTTATTAATCAAGAGGTGATCATGCAATCAATTATCGTGCTATCGTGCAATAGTGTAATCAGGTAACATGTTCATGGAGTAACAATCATGAAATAACCCGAGGCGCATCCGTGGTGCCGGACTCGTCCCCAGTCTCCTTCTCCCTCCAATGATGGGAAGGTAGCTAGCCTTCACCATCCACGACATGTTGAGCAGAGGGTACATGAATCCCTAAGCCCGGAGCTCCTTCCTCCACTAACCTCCTAGTGGATTCAGGGGTGACCCCAAATGTGGTGAGGATAGTGCCAGAGTTACCCGTCAGCCCTTGCTTCCCCGGTTGGCTCTAGTCACTACCCTCGGGCCCATCGCGAACGGTCATGCTACTCGCCTAAACATGTTTGAAATCATGAACATGGACAATCATGGCTTGCTTGCTTGAAACATGACTTGCGTGAAATGATATATGATTTGATAAAATGTAGCTATAAATCGTGGTCAATAGTTTATGGAAATTATAAATATAAATACCTTTTGGCCGAAATATCAAATAAGGGATATACGGGTTCTATGTAACTAGAAATTAAACCTCACCTGACAGGCGACACACGACTCGTGATTGCGTGAACATGCTCATGCTTGATGATCTCCGCCCTGGAGAATAACTGGACAAGAAATGGGACAATATACGTGCATGAGACCACAATTCGAGCATATTATTCCATATAAGACGCACGGCTTGATCATACACGAGACGTCGAGCAATACACAATGTAGCATGATAACATGTTGTTTCGACATATAATCAATCATATAATAGCAATTTGGGGTCAAATAAGCCATTGGAACGAGGGGCTAAAAATGTAATTCTATGCAGAAACTTTCTGCACTAACAGAGAGTTGGGAACGGCCGTTCCAGGCTCCAGTTAAAAGTGGGAAGGGCCGTTCCCGATGTCGGGCTCCCCGAAGATGGGAACGGTTGTTCCCGTCTGTGAGACAAAGTGGGAACGGTCGTTCCCGTCCTCGCCGCCTGACATGTTAATCAAACAATGGGAACGGTCGTTCCCCATTTACAAAGGGAACGGGAAGGGCCGTTCCCGTTACGCAGACAGTCCAGAAACAGAGCAGAAGAACAGAGGAGGCACGAATTCAACCAACAAAACTCCCAAAACACTTGTAGTTAATTCTAACAATTATAATTCATGAAAGATAGTATGTATACATGCTTAAGGAGCAATAATATTTAATATAAACACATAATTCAAGCTTTAATCATCAATACCTCCAACTTTAGCATATATACAAATTCATCATATAATCTCATATTTCTCAAGAATCATGCAAGGAATTTAAGTTCAAAGCTCCTAAACATGCTTCTAACATTAATACATCAATTATCAAGCTCAAATCATGAACCCTAGCTTCAAGAATCATTCAAGAATTCATGAAATATCCATGTCTACCTTGAAGGAAAGAAGGAGAAGAAAAGATGGAGATATGATGAGGATGATGGCCTAAGATTCCCAAATCCACCTTAGATGTTAGCTTGCAATAGATGAAATTCCCTTTTCTTTCCATGGAGGGTTGGCTCGGTGGAGAAGGAAGCAAATGGTATGATTTGATGAAAGTGAAGAATGAAGCTTGGAGAAGAGATGCATATAACGTGACATTTGGGGGAAAAATGTAATATTTATGATCAAACCCTCCAAGTTATTTAAGTTATGCAATTGAGGATACAAGGTTTGGAAAATGATCAATTAGGTCCTCAAAGGTTTTCATGCAATTTAGTCCTTAAATAACAGGAAATGAACAATCAGGGACAATTATGCAAATTATACAATTTGAACAATTAATTCATGTAACAATTAAATTCTATTCATACAAGAATTCTGAAATCGAAATGAGTATCATGTAAATTTCACGTAATCATGTTGAACACAATGTATACAATTAATGTAACACGTTTAAATTAAATAATCGAAAATAATAATAATAAAGTCCTAACGCTCTAAACCCACACGTGTCGAGCGTACCTGAAATTGGGGCGTTACACCATCTCTCTCTCCCCGCGTTTCACGACACATTCACACACCCAAGGTGTGTTTTCACGCATAACTCAATCTCGCTCATTTCTCGACAAATTTCGACGAACCACTAGTCCATTTCGACGAGCTCGACAACGCGGTCACAACCTTACCAAGAACTCGACCAATCGACGAGCGACAGCGGAGATATCGGCCATTTTCAGACGCGGCTGGAGAGAGGTGGCGGAGCCGCCATTTCGCCGCCCTCCCGCGGCGGCTTCCGGCGACCCTCCGACGACACGCGCCATACACCCAGAGAGAAGGGCCTCCGGTGCAGCGAATGGCGTCGGCGGTGCAGCCAGTGGACCCACGACGGCGGCGCACGCGCCGCCTAAGGCCGCGGTGGCGCGCGGGTGAATAGTAACCACACGGCGGTCCAGTGACTTTTTCCGACGAAGGTTAGTGTTTTCCAAAGTTTTTGGACCCCCTGAGTTCATTTCCGGCATCGTTTTCACCGAATTTTGGTCGTAGGTGGTGGTTCCGGGAGGCATACGACGGTAGAAACTTCAGAGGCTAACGGGGGCCTTTTTCGGTCATCTTTTGGCCTCGGGCCCTTCACCAAAAGTTGTTTGGAACGATGAGAACTAGTAATCACACGACTTTCAATTTGGCCGTTTGGTGGCGGATCGCGGCGGCGCAGTGGCGGTTCGATGGCGGCGCCACCTCCGGGGATTTTTTCGGCGAGAAAGCTTAGGGCTTTCGTAAAGCTCATCACGGGTAAGCCGATGCCTCTTTCGGATCTCATTTTGGTTCACCGGTTTGAAAGTAATTGAAGTTTGAAGATTTTAGGGTTTTCGTATTCTTGGATTTGAAATTGGTGACGATTGGCTTGGATTTTCCAGAAATTGATCGAGGAATTGGAAAGAGAGTATTTGCACGGGTGATTTTTCGGGATTTTTCCGGCATGTTCCGTCGGTGGCCGAACGGCGGCCGACCACTATTCCGGCGGCTCCGCCGGCAGCTTTCCGGTGGGATTCGGACAGCTCGTCCGCCTCGTTGTGGTGAGTTCATGACCACTTTCCGTTCGTCAATCGGACACTCGGTTTAATTTCTACGAATTTATTTGTGCTTTTGTGATTTATTTGATTATTTGATCTAAATGTAATTTAATTGCGATTTGCTAGATTTGTCAGTCGAATTATAATCCAATGTGTGCGAGATCATGTATAAAATGAATTATGATATATGTGGATGCTTTGATTTGCAATTTGAATTCCCCTTTTTGTCTAATTGGGCTAATTGTCTAACTTGAAGGGGTGTTTGTGTAATTTTGAAAACGTTATGAATTTGCTTGATTTAAATTAAGTAAACTTGGTCAAATTGAATTCATTATGTGATATATGAATTGGGTATGCCATGAATGAATTATATGAACTTAGCATGGTTAGAATTTAATATGTAATTTCGTGAGATATTAATGAAATTCGAAACATGCTATTATATCATTTGTTTGTTCTCGTACTATGTGCTTTTATATGAAATGTGATATGTGAACTTGCGTGATTTGAATTAATTGAACTTTAATTTGTCACTTGGTAAATAAATATGTTAATCACGTAAATTGGAATTTAATCTATTATGTAATAGTTATGAATTTGTTATGCATCGGAAAATTATATGAGGACTTGAATGATTCTGTGACTTAGTTGTAACTTGCTTAGGACCCCGTGGAGTTAAATGAATTCGTAGCATGTTATTATGTGATTTATTTGACTTGGTAATATGTGCAATATATGAATTGATATGAAATGATGTGAATTCCATTGCCTTTCGAGTTCCCTTAATTGCATTAATTATGTTTATGGACATACCTTAATGTTTTGTTTTGCTTGAAATTGATATGAATTTGAATCCTGTTTATGTGATTGCTTTTGCCGTGCGTCCCTGTGTGGTTGTCTGTCTGAGTCTCAGCCTTGTGGTATGTTTTGTGTGTTCAGTTGGTTCAGGTGCACCCGGGGTGGTGACAAGAGAGTCGTGCAGGTTCCGGGGTGAACCATCTGCTATGTCTTCAGCTTTGTTTGGTACCAGGTGAGGTTAGGATATAGTTATACCCTATTGCAATGTGCCTGTTTTCGAATGTGTACGATTTATAAGCCTTGTATATACGTAGATATGTGTGAAATATGTACTTTGATTGTTTTATCATAAGTTTGAAAGTAAGAAACGCTATGTACGAGCCTATGTATGCTTAGTTTTGATATATTATGATTTCGAGGTCAGTCTGCGTGATATGTACGTACGATATGATAAGTACGATATGCATGAGATATGTCTGTCTGTATGTCTGTGTGTGGCGGGTTAAGTTCCAATATATGTCTGTTTGTCTGTGTGATGGGCCCCGGAGTTGTGGGTAAGGGAGACCCGGGACGGCCATGGGGTCGCCGGTTACAACCCCTGTGCACTTCTCTATTCTGATAGGATCAACCCGAAACCCACTCGGAGGGAGTTGGAGGACGGAGTCCTTGGGAAGTGAGTGTCGCGAAACTCACTACCCTGACATATATGTGTGGATGGTTAGGGTATGTACAACCCTTCCATCACCCAGTGTGAAGGAGGTAAGTTTGTTCTGATTTCGTCTGTTTATGCATATGTGTGATAAGAAGGAGTTGGTTGGATGTGTATTCGTACCCGTGGAGTTTTGTTATGTCTGTCGGTTGTAAGTTCGTGAAACGGGGGTAGACTCTTAAGTTAAGATAAAAATTGGATTTTGTTATTAACCTAATAAGTTATGTTCTGATACGTGTGCTAAGTCTGCATGAGTCTGAACGTATGTTTTGAGATGTGCATAAGTTAAATTCTGTTCGTTCTGTTTTGATAAGTCACCCTATATGTATATTATCACGGGAAAATCTTTTGGCGTGCAAAAACTAACCCCGGGTTCACGAACGTTGCTTCTTCTAAGTCTTGTGCTCTATATAAATGTAGGCATGTGTGGGTAGCCCTTAGCTCAGTCTTTGGACTGACCCCTCCCCTTTTATGTTTTTAGTTCACAGGCTTTGCTTTGGAGGTCGTTGGAGTTCGTGCTAAGCGGCGGTGTGTTGTGTCTTTTGAGTCTGTATCGGCACGTTTCAGTTTGTTAAGTATTATGCTCTGATTTATAAGTTGTAAATTTTGTATAAGATATGTTGTGAGCAGGTTGCACGTATAATTTGATTGATTGGAATTCGGGACAGGTTAGGACAGGTGCTTGAATTAGTTGAACCCATTTTGTTGTTTGATTATTCGGGACAGGTTACGACAAGTGCCTGGATTAGTTGACCCCGTCTAGATGATTTCGATTTCTGTACTGCTCAATATGTTTCACGTTTGAAAGTTTTTGAAAGTTGCCATTTTGTATTGCTTCCGCTGTCGTGTTTTGCATTCTTTCACTTGTACATGGTTAGATACCGCCTAGCCAGTGGGTGCGTTTTTCGATTGTCACCTGTTCGCTGTGACTTGGTACGGGTACGGACTCTCCATTTCGTGCACGTGTCGGGTCATAGTGCGGGGGTGTGATGCCCCACCGCTTGGGGTGTTACATCTTGAGTGGTATCAGAGCCACCAGGTTCAGAACAGGTGCTTTGGAGTCGTGTCGTGTCAGTCTAGGTCGTACGGCATAGGAATATTTACGCATTGCATCTTTTTGGCATGAAATTTGGCTTCTTCATTGTGAATTGCATTGAGGTATATGACTATGTGCTCGTTATGACTATGATGGTGCAACATTTTATCAATGTGCTCTTAATTGCTTTTCATCGTTGCACTTAGGTGACTTAACTACTACATTTCATTTGCACATCTAACCATCATGCACCAATTCTAGTGATTCAATTGCAGGACTGCTTCATCAACAATTCAACCAGCTTTCCTGACCTGATCACCACTTTATGGCCAAGATTATCAACACCATGGTGAACGGTACACTAAACATACATAGCACGAGCATACATGCATCGTTTACTTAATTAGATTTGTTATTATGTGATTTATTTGCCAATTGTGCTACGTGTTAATTGTTGTAATTTCTGCCTCTGTCTATGTGCTTGAGTGAGAGAGATTTGATTCTCTCTATTTATGTGCTAGGGGGATATTGATTCTTCCTACTTGTGTGTTAGAGAGATGCTGGATTCTCTCTATATTACGTGACAGAAAGATGTTGGATTCTTTCTGAGTTTCGTGCACGAGAGATGTTGGATTCTCTTATACTTAGGTATTCGAGGGATGCTGTATTCCCTTGGATTTAGGGTTTGAGAAATATCGAATTTTCTCAAACTAGATTGTCTGGGAGGTGTGGAATCTGTCAGACTTATGTTGAGAGACGGGGTTCTCCCAGTTCTGTGCTTGAGAGACGGGGCTCTCTCTTTTGTGTTTTGAGAAACGGGGTCTTCTCTCTTGTGCCCCGAGAGACGGGGTTCTCTCTCTTGCGTGTTGAGAGATGGGATTCTCTCTTGTTTGTCGTAGTTTAGTTACGCGTGGCCTGACGAAAGTCTGCAAGCAACGAGGATGTGACAGTACCGAGCTTCGGGTGCAGTGGCGTAGTGGTGATCGAATTAGTTGAAGTGACCAACGGTCAAGTGCTCAGTGGAACTTCAGTGATAACGAGTCACCATGAAGGGAGTAGATGTCAGTTAAGGGAGAAGTATCTTGCAAAGATTGCAGTTCGCCTAGATCAGAGTTGCGCAGCGGAAGCTTGAAGTGGAATTCGTTTCAGCGTCGTTCAAGATCCGACTTTAGGACCTGAGGACAGGTCCTTTTGAAGGAGGGGAGTTTGTAACATCCCGCTCGTCCGATTTATAAGGTACGCCACGGGTCAACCTTTTAATGTGTTTAATTATGTGATTTTACATTTTTCGTGGCCCTATTTTGAACTCTTTAAGAGTTTAGGGGCCTTTTTGTAATTTTCTCTTTTTAGGGATTTTTCGGTCATTTATCGTTTGAAAGAGATTTTGACTATTTTGACCCCTTCAGCACGTTCGGGGCATCGAGAGGAGTCCGTAGACTCTAAGTTTGCCCAATTATGACCGTTTTCGTGTACGAGGACCCGAGATATAATACCCGGATCCTCGTTTTGCGTGCCATAATTCCAGCTTCTGCCTCCCTCTCTCTCTCCCCGCGTTTCACCACACATACACACACCCAAGGTGTGTTTTCATGCACAATTCAATCTCGCTCATTTCTCGACGGATTTCGACGAACCACTAGTCCATTTCGACGAGCTCGACAACGCGGTCACAACCGTACCAAGAACTCGACCAACCGACGAGCGACGGCGAAGATATCGGCCATTTTCAGGCGCGGCTGGAGAGAGGTGGCGGAGCGGCCATTTCGCCGCCCTCCCGCGGCGGCTTCCGGCGACCCTTCGGCGACACGCGCCATACACCCAGAGAGAAGGGCCTCCGGCACAGCCAATGGACCCACGACGGCGGCGCACTCGCCGCCTGAAGAGGCGGTGGCGCACGGGTGAACAGTAACCACGCGGTGGTCCGGTGACTTTTTCCGACGAAGGTTAGTGTTTTCCAAGGTTTTTGGACCCCCTGACTTCATTTCCGGCATCGTTTTCACCGAATTTTGGCCGTAGGTGGTGGTTCCGGGAGGCGTGCGATGGCAGAAACTTCGGAGGCTAACGGGGGCCTTTTCTGGTCATCTTTTGGCCTCGGGCCCTTCACGAAAGTTGTTCGGAACGACGAGAACTACTGGCCTTTGATCACACGACTTTCAATTTGGCCGTTTGATGGCGGATCGCGGCGGCGCAGCGGTGGTTCGACGGCGGCGCTACCTCCGGGGATTTTTCCGGTGACAAAGCTTAAGGCTTTCGTAAAGCTCATCACGGGTAAGTCGATGCCTCTTTCGGATCTCATTTTGGTTCACCGGTTTGAAAGTAATTGAAGTTTGAAGATTTTAGGGTTTTCGTATTCTTGGATTTGAAATTGGTGACGATTGGATTTTGTTTGTCACCCGTTCGCCTAGCTTAGGTTGGATTTTGTTTGTCACCCGTTCGCCGTGGCTTGATGCGTGGACGGAGTCCCCATTTCGTATCACGTGTTAGGCTATGGTACGTGGGATGTGGCGCCCTTCGCTCCGGGGTGTTACAGTTTTCCACCTTTACCAATACGAGTGAAGCCCTTCCTAGGAGTAGGCCTTTTTCTCTTGTTGGCGTAGCTCTTTTAACGAGATTGAGCAGCCTTCATCCGTTGCTGAATTTTCTGAACCTTCTTCTGTCCACTTCCAATCTTTAATGTCCCAAAACAGAGGTGATCTACACTTCCTCCTATACAAAGCTTCATATGGGGCCATCTTAATTGAAGCCTGTAAGTTGTTGTTGTAGGCAAACTCAACTAACGGTATGTGCTCGTCCCACTTGCTCTGAAAGTCCACGACACACGCCTTAAGAATATCCTTTAAATACTGAATCAGCCTCTCTGATTGTCCATCTGTTTGAGGATACGAGGAGGTGCTAAATTTGAGTTGAGTACCCAAACACTTCTGAAGATTCTGCCAGAAAATTGAGGTAAACCTCGGATCACGGCCGGAGACTATACTAGCCGGAACATCATGTAACCTAATGATCTCTCTACAGTACAACTCGGCCAGTTTCTGAATCTTATCGGACATTCGAACCTTAAGAAAATGGGCGGACTTTGTTAGTCTATCAAAAATCACCCATATCCCGTCATACCCTTCTTTAACTTTACACAAGCCGGACACGAAGTCCATCGCCACTTGCTCCCACTTCCATTCGGGAATAGGAAGCGGTTAGAGAGTTCCTCCTGGCTTCTGGTGCTCCGCCTTCACTCTTTGGCAAGTCAGACATCGCTTCACGAAGTTCGCGACGTCCCTTTTCATGCCACTCCACAAAAATCTTTCTTTTAAATCTCGATACATCTTTGTACCTCCCGGATGAATGGAGTAACGCGAGCGATGTGCCTCCTCAAGTATAAGTCTCTTGAGCTCTTCTGGGACACATACTCTCATGTCGAACCTTAGAAGATCTGAATCATCAATTCTGAACTTGGGATTTGGATCAGCTCTCGAACAAGCAACTAACTTCTGAATTTTGAAATCCGAGGCTTGAGCTTCTAACAACTGATCTATTAAATCTGGCTTGACGGTTAGATTTGCTAACCAAGTCCCTAAAACCAAAACTACTGAACCCGAGCTAGAAGAACCAACTTCCAAACTAGCCACATTTGCCTTTCTTCTAAGGGCATCGGCTACAACGTTCGCTTTATCTGGGTGGTACTAGATTTTACAATCATAATCTTCTAGTAACTCCACCTAACGCCTCTGTCTTATATTCAGATCCTTCTGAGAAAAGAGATACTTGAGGCTCTGATGATCCGTAAACACTTCAAATGTAGCGCGTACAGATAGTGTCGCCACTTCATCAATGCGAACACCACGACAGCTAACTCTAGATCATGGGTAGGGTAATTCTTTTCATGCTCCTTCAGTTTTCTCGAAGCATAAGCTACCACTCTACCATTCTGCATTAACACACATCCGAGACCCTCTTTGGAAGCATCGGTATACACGGTATAACCTTCTGTACGTTCGGGTAAGGTAAGTACTGGTGCCGAAGTCAAACTCACCTTCAAAGTCTGAAAACTCGGTTCGCACTTGTCATCCCAATCAAACAGAACCTCTTTCTTGGTTAACCAAATCAACGGGGCGGCAATCTTAGAAAAGTCCTTTACGAACCTACGATAATACCTGGCCAACCCAATAAAGCTCTTGATCTCGAAAGCATTCCTCGGTCTCTCCCATTGTAGCACAGTTTCAATCTTGGATGGATCAACTTCAATCCCATTGCCTGAAATGATATGGCCAAGAAAGATGACCCTGTTGATCCAAAAATCACATTTGCTGAACTTAGCATAAAACTTATGTTCTCTTAGTGTTTCCAAGACAATCCGAAGATGCTGTGCATGCTCTTCAACAGACCTCGAGTACACCAGAATGTCGTCTATAAAGATCACCACAAACTTATCAAGGAATGGCCTGAACACTCGGTGCATCATATCCATAAACACAGCTGGGGCATTCGTCAACCCAAACGGCATGACAATGAACTCAAAATACCCATACCGAGTATTGAACCCAGTCTTCGGTATATCCTCCTCCCTAATACGCAGCTGGTAATAACCTTGCCTCAGATCTAATTTGGAGTAAACTCTAGAACCTTGGAGAATATCAAATAACTCCTCGATGTGAGGTAAAGGTTACTTGTTCTTCAAGGTTATCCGGTTCAACTCACGGTAATGTATGCACATCCTTAATGTTCCATCCTTCTTCTTTACAAACAAAACGGGAGCACCCCACGGAGAAGTGCTCGGACGGATGTACCCACAAGCTAAAACCTCATCAAGGTGCGTTTTCAACTCCTTTAACTCCACAGGAGCCATTCTGTAGGGAATCTTCGAAAAAGGCTCTGCTCCGGGATAGAGGTCTATTACAAACTCGATGTCTCTATCGGGTGGTAGAGAACCCAACGTCTCAGGGAAAACATCGGCATACTCTTGGACGACCTCCGCCTCCTCAAGTTTGGCCTGATCCCCCGGTTTATTCAAAAGATAGGCCACAAAAATCTGTTGCACCGTCTCGGACCAGCTTACTCGCCTCAACAAAGGAAATAAGTGGGCTCGACTTCACCCTCTCACCCGTAAACACAACTATCCCAAAAGAAACCTTCTTCTCACGGTAATCCATCTGAGCCCCGTGCTTAGACAACCAATCCATACCAAGAATTACATCGTATCTCTTCATCGGCATTTCAATCAAATCAGCCAAGAAAACCCGATTTTTAAAACATACTGGACAACCCCGAAAGACCCTGTAAGTAACTAGATTTGCTCCAAGCACAGAACTAACGACATAATCATGCATAGAAATAGAAACAGGCAAGTGCATAGAAGAAGCAATATCCCGGGCAATGAATGAATGAGTGGCCCCGGGATCAAACAATGCATGAAATGTTGTGCCATGGATGCTAATCGTACCTTCAACCACGACATTCGGATCCAACTCGGCAGCTTCTTCTTCTTCTCCCCCTAAGGCATATGCTCGCGCTTGTATCCTCTAATTACCTACAGGGACATTTTCTTGCTTCTTCTTTGGGCAATTGTTCACCATATGGTCCGGTGCCCCGCAATGATAACATCTTCTATGTAACTTAAAACAATTTTCCACAAGATGCCTTCCTTTACAATTAGTACAAACTGGAGTCGGTGCCGGAAGTGATAGTTGTTGATTTGTCTGCCCC
This sequence comes from Lantana camara, assembly GCA_037501455.1. Classification (NCBI taxonomy): domain Eukaryota; kingdom Viridiplantae; phylum Streptophyta; class Magnoliopsida; order Lamiales; family Verbenaceae; genus Lantana; species Lantana camara. The sequence goes on from CM074860.1 coordinate 54,874,128, forward strand.
GCCGGTTTGAATTGCTTGTTTTGGGGCTTGGTTTGGGGAAAAGCTTGATAAGCCGGTCTTTTCCCATACTTGTTGAAACCACCCGAGCTTGATCCTTGCCCGGTGTGTGCACTCTTCCTCCTCATAACAACTCTGTCCTCGGCCCTCAAAGCTTTATCGATCACCTTAGCCTAAGTACCGATATTAGAAGCCTCCAAAGCATCTTTCATATCTTCACGAAGTCCTTGATGGAATCGAGAGGTCTTGCTTTCATCGTCGTTGGCAATGTTGGGGGCATAGTGCGAGAGCCTCTCAAACTCATTGATATATTTGGTTACGATCATATTTCCTTGTTTGAGTTCCATGAATTCCCTCAAACGGCGACTCTTTGTAGCTTTAGGGTCATATTTGTTCTTGAATTCCCGAGCAAATACATCCCATGTGATTCCCTCTTCGGCGGCCTCCAATTTCACTTGTGTGCTTGCCCACCAACTATAAGCCTGTCCCTGAATCATCATGAGGGTACATTGCAGCTTCTTCATATCTCCACACGGGATGAGATTCCATATCCTGTTAGTTTGCACCAGCCATTCTTCAGCTTGTGTGTCATTCCCACCCATGAAGACTGGTGGGTTCTGATTCTTGTATTCACGAAGAACGGAAATAATTAAACCTCCCCCATTGTTCCCAGCATGAGGAGCATTGTTGCGTTCTTGAGCCCTTAGCTCCAAGTAAACATCTAACCTCTCCATGAAGTTCCCCTGATCAATTTGAGGTGGTGGAGGGGGTGGGGAATTGTTGTCATGCCTGGGCGAAGAATCCCGATGATGTCGATGTTCTGGGGATCTATCCCGACAATGATGCCTTCTCGGGGGCATATTTTCTACAAAACAAGGGATTCCCAATACATATGCGTGCCGGTCAATACATGTTCATGTGAACAATTCATAAAAATACAAGCAAAGAGGCACATAAATACATACAACCACATTGTCCTATGCCGTACGAGCTAGACAACCCGACTAGACAGTAGAGCCCCGGTTTTACAACCGAGAGCTCTGATACCACTTTAGGATGTGACGCCCGGAGCGCTGGGCCACCACATTCCCCGCACCTAAACCCAAGCTCAAATATGCAATGGGAGTCTATACATGAGGCAGAGTCTAAGCGAACGGGGACCTAAACACACGCACTAGGCGAAGCTGGGCTAGAACACAACGTAGTGCGCAAACAAAGACAATCAACAATGCGGAAGCTAGAAAAGGATCAAAAGAGCTCTAACATATATCATATACCATGTATATGGCCACACAAGGCCCAAAATATAATAGATACTGTCACAAGTCTTCCAAGAGTTTGTACATAATTCAAATACAGAACAGAGTGGCAAAGTGAAAGTACAATGAGTGCAGACTCGGCCTAGGACGCTAAGTACGACTCCAGACGCACTTCCCCGCCTAGCTCAAGCACACCTGCACCTAAAAGAGGGAAAAGAGAGGAATCAGCCACACAAGACTGAGTGAGGGGGGCTAACGCACACCCAAACACATACATAAATATATCAGAGCAGATATTAAAACGATGGTCATGGACCGAGTCTAGCGTTTTGTATACCAAAACATTTTTCAAAAGAATAACATATAATACAAGAGAGGATCTATCTCGATTCATAACTCATCAACATAACAAAAGATAAATGTCCGACGAGTACGGACTTCCCCTCACTTCTCAAATACGGAACAAATACCAAATCACAAATACAAATCCAACCTCAACCTCCAAAGTGTTCAAGAATCAAACCCTCACCGCCTACAATGTGTAAATACATACGGAGTAGCTAACCTATGGTATGCCTTCCCCGGTTATCCAACCGAGGGCTCAAGATACCACGCCTTCCCATCCTCCAAGAGTGGCAAGTGAATATCTCAAATGGAGTCATGCACAGGCCAAACCCGATGACCCTTATCGTCCCGGGTATCCTTACCCATGATTCCGGGGCCCAACAAATCAAACCAGTTACCAACTTCCCATATTTTAGGGCAACCTCGCTCAGAACAGAATATAACGTACAAAAGTTTTAAAAACAAAGCTTATCTATGCTCTTACGTATACCAATTTCAAAAGATTCAAATGTTTCCCACAAAATCATACTTTTATCGTAAACATGCGTAGCTAATTATATAAAATATATAATTTAATACGAGGCAAGAAAACAACACATTAAGCTCGTAGGTCGATAACTAATACAAAAATCCTAAACCTCACCTAAAGACAAAAGAGAAGAAAAAAGGAGGACCAAACGGATCAACAAACACCTATGCCTCGGTACGACATCCTCCGGAAGTGGCTCTGTAACAAAATAAAGTAAAACCCGAGGCTTAGACTCAATAATATACCAATTAGAAGCTCGGCAATGCTTACGTATGCAATGAATGCAAATGAGGTGCATATACGTATCACTTAAGGCATAGAAGTTCATAACAGAGCAAAAGAAACGAGCAAAGGAAGCGAAGAACGAAGAAAAATAAGGGAGGGGGGAACGGGCGTTACCCCCAAGCATGCATAAAACGGGGTAACGCCCGTTAACTGGTACAGGCGCAAAATCCTGCGCAGTTAACGGTCGTTACCGCTTCCTATGACCACAGGCAGGAACGCCCATGAAACGATATAGGCGTTCAGGCAAAGGAGGTAACAGGCGTTACCTCCAAACACACACAAAGGCCTTAACGGCCGTTACCACGTCGCTGGGGCTGAATTATATGAGATTCAGCCCTGTTCTTCCCCTGCAAAACCAATCCAACCAACGCCACGGGAAAGGCAACAAACACAACAAGTTTAAGGCATCAAAATGCAACAAAACTCAGCATATAACACCTTCCATCTTCATAAAAAACCCACATCAAAGTAACAAAGGTAACAAACAAGAAAAAGGAGAAGAAAAGCTTGCAAAACCATAACCTCCATTAATGGCATCTTGCCAACCAAGCAACTAGCATTCAATACAAGTTAGGGAAACAATAAATGAGACATAAGTACTTCATATATAGCTTCATGTCAACATTTAATCCAAAGGAAAGCAAGAATTCCTCAAAAATCCAAAATAACCTAACTATTCACCAATTTCCCCCAAACTCATACATATCATGGATCAAGGCAAGATATTCATGGATGAAGAAAAGCATATAAACATGGAGATTCCAAATATAAACTTACCTTGAGGAGATGTTTGAAGTTGGAAGAGATTGAGCTCAAAATCCCTCTTGGTGAATAATAGAAATGAAGAGAATGAGGTTTCTCCAAGATTGTAGGTCTTTTCTCCCTTTTCTTGTGTTTGCACGTGTGTGAGGGTAGAGAGAGCTGAGAGTGTGTTTTGTTGGGGAAAAGTGGGTCCAAGATTTGTGGGAAATTTTGGGAAATCAAAGGACTTATGTGCAAATTAGGGTAATTAAGTCATATAGATGCGAGACGTATTTTCGGAGGGGTTTCGGGGTATCAAACGAAGTTCAAAAATAAAAAAGGCTTGTCCCATTGAACCCGGATCATCGAAACGAGTCCAACGGCGTTGATGAAATTCGAATCCGAATTCCCGAGCTCAAAACGAAACGAAACTCCAACATATCAAAACGAACTCTCGAAAACCCAACAAATAATCCCGAAAACACATAACGAGCACGTATTCAAGTTCACGACTCACAAAACTCCAACATATCAAAACGGCATGAAAATCGATCGCAAATCAAACGATAACGAAGCATAAACACATTGAAACAATCTTAACGTTCACTTAAGGCATTCAATTAATTTCAAATAATGAAAATAAACAATTAAAGTAAAATAAAATGCATAAATAATAAATTTAAATGCGCACATACGTCATACCTGTATGGGCGTACGGTCGGGGTGTCACATGCACTATATATTACATATCAACTAAGAGACAAATGCATGGGAAATAATTTAATACGTAGCATGCATGCAAACTACAAAATCACACATACCCCTTATATAAGCAACTCATAAACAAAGTTGACAGAATTTATAAAACAAATGAATTACCAAAGCAAAGGTTCATGCATGCAGACATAATACATGTACAACACATGCACATGCAAGAAATTGCATGCAAACACAAAAGCACTCAGCCTACAAAATTGAAAGGAAAAAATGCAAGGAAAACAAATAAAGCATAAACATAGCACATCCATAATCATAATCATATTCATATCCCTAGTAATAATCACATTTATAACAATAATCATAATTCTAGCATAATCCTAATCCTAACGTATTCAAAATCTTAGCATAATCATATCAGATTCTTAACATAATCATACGTATTCATAGCTCACACATACGTACATATACAAAGGGTTTATATTCACATGCAAACATAATGATCATATTTCATTATGGTTTATCTATAACCTAACCTCACCTTACAGCGACTTACCGGGCAAAAGAGAACAAACCAACGCCTACGAAGTGACCTCGTCACCAATAGGATACTCCTCTGACCAAGACAAACACCAAAGACATACTTAGACTCGAACAGAACCACATAGACACTCGGCAAATGCGTATGAATGTGAATGATGCAATGCAAGTCATAACCATTTCACACTCAGGTAAAATCGTAGCATTTAACACATATCATGTAAACAACACTTGAATCAAACACACAATATGCTAAACAAACATATAATTTATCAAAGTATATTATATTTCAAACACACTCAAGCTTAAAACATATAAGGGAAGCAATTAGGTGTGAAGAGACGTCACACGTAGCACTTAGGGCAAACAAGTTTATATATCGTACGCATGCATCGAAGTTACATCGAAATGAACATATACACATCATAACTATGACACCCCGTTTTCCAGCAAGCCAGGTACGAGGTCACGTGAGATTTTAATTCGGTAATTACATGATTTCAGTGAATCACATGCTTACATGTCAACGTGTATCTCTATTTTGTTATGTGCATTTTAGAATTAATTTAAATTGTTCTTAGACTCAATTGTCTAATAATTGCTCGTTAGGGACCTAATTTTAATTAGGGTGTTTTGGGCCTTCGTGGCCACCTTGAGCTCGGGAATTCGAATTCGAATTCTGACCTTATCATTGAGTTTATTTCGATGATTCGGATTCGATGAAATTAACCTTATAATTTTCTAAAGCCGTTTCATACCTCTACCGTTTTAAAATCCGATCCGAGTGGACCAAATCCCTTTTGACCCGACCCATTAAACCGACCCGTTTCAGCCCTTTATGGCTGAAATTATCTCCCTTTTCCCCTCATTTTGGATCGATCAAACAAGGCAACAAAGGAGAAGAAGAAACCCTTCCCATTTGGCCTTCAAGATTTGGCCCAAGCTTGTGAGATCCGACCAACCGATCGAATATTCAAGGTAAGATATGTGATCCTCTCACTACGTGCTTCGTTTTCTCCCGATTGAATCTCTTTTCTCTTGCCTACTTTCATGCCTTTGGAGAAGGTGATAAATAGTGTAGAAATTTGAATATTTGATCTCTTGCTTTCATACTTGAACTAAACACTCCAAGATTGATATATATTGTTTCCTTGAGCTTCCTTGTTGCATAATTGTAAGAATTATTATTGTTAGTTGTGTATTTCATGAAACTCTCCATTGTTGGAGCTTAAATGATCTTTAATGGAAACTTGTTATATACTTGATTTTATGCCTTGAATTTAAGATATGTGTTAGAGCATGTTTATATGAACTTATGCCTTGAATTTGAAGTGTTTTGGTTGAGGTTTGAGGTAGTTTTGATGAACTTTGGTTTCTCCCGTGTTTAGCCCCTATTATGCTACGTTTCTTCTGCCCAGAATGTCTACCTGGGTTGGTGGATTTTGTACACAAAAGTACTCGGGCGGGTACTTTAGTGCAGGAGGGTTTCTGCGCTCTTTTTCCCCGACCAGGTAGATTTTGTCTTGTATTTTCCCTGGCCGGGTACTCGCTCATCCGAACTCCGTTAGACCTAATTTTTAAACCGTTGGAAACATTTTTAAGTTTAGATTAACCTCCAATTGTAATATCCTCATTATCCTTTCTAGTTTCTAAGATATAATCAATTATTTTTGGTGTCGCCACGTTACCGGCAATCTGCTTTCGCCCAACTTCTGGTCTATGCCATTTTCACCTCACTTTGAAACAGAAGTCGAGCTACATACCATTTTAAAGGTATATGTGTCTAGTTTCATCTCCAACAAACAAAACTCCATTTTAACATCTAGGACTCAAGATATTCCAGTTTTACTACAGCTTGTCCGTGTTGGAAAACTGTCAGCCTTTCCTAGACTTTGCCAAAACCCGTTTTATCGCTTTCCTTTCACCGCCTCGACCTCTTATTTGAATTACATAAATTGTATACATGCCTAATTGAATGATTAAATCATTTATGTATCTAAATTACATTAATTGTGCTCATGAACACGATTACACCATTTCATGACATATTTATGATTTAATGCTTATTGGATCATGCCATAACATGATGCACTACCTCACGAGCATCGCCGTGCGTCTTATTTGGTTTCATTATTGAGTCGTGTCTCATAGGTACACCATGTTTCCTTTCTTGTACAGTGTTCTCCTCGGTGGAGACGTTCGCGGTTCGTGGTATTTCTTTCTTGGTCCTTCTTGCATACTCGAAGGTGAGGGTTTTTGTAACGCCCCAACGAGGGCATCCACGCCTATCCCGCGCTACGGACCTAGCTTTTATATAGAATTGCTATCCATATACCCGCCAGGTTCGAAGCAAGCGGTGACAAATGGACATCCTAGCTAGGCGGCACTAGACTCACCAAGCGAGTAAACAGTCACAAGTATGCGGAAGCTTAAATCATAACATATCAAGTGCATAAATTCATTCATTCACCAAATAAAGTGACCACCACGGTCCAACACGAAATGCTCAAAGTACGGAAGGTAATATCATCCTAATGACCATCACGGTCCAAACTAGCATAATAAAACATCATACATATTAAGTCCATAATCCCCAAAACAAAGCATAAGACATAAGTAACAAAGTATGCTACATACATAACGAGTACAAACTAGACCACTTAAACAAGGCTCTCAAAAGACCCCGCCTAGCTTGACTCCAAAACGCGACTTGCGGACACGAAAGATAAAGGGAGTCAGCTCAAAGGAACCGTGAGGAGAAGTTCACAATATATATAGGGTATATAAGGTTCAATGCATGCTCAAAACAAAGGTGTTCATGATCCAACTCATTTTCGAAGTAAATGCAAGTTTTAGAAAATATGGATCATAAACCCTACATAACCGGCTCGGAGAGAACGAGCACTCCATCCGATCTTCCCAAACCAAGAAATCAACTCAAAACATCCATTACACCGTTTCTGCCGAGGGTGTACATCCCTCGATCATCCATAACATAGAGAATTCGGTCCATGAATCCTAGCTCTCTCCAAGAAAACTTCAACCCCGAACCTCCTCGGAGTCTTAGTAGTCTTGTCCACAAGTGGGAACTTTGGATAAGGACATCCGTCGGCCCTTGCCTTCCTGGAATATTTCTCACCTCCATCCCCGAGCTTAAATTCGATTTCCCCAAGCAAGCGTCCTTGCGAGGTACATCATCACCTCGCTACACAACTCAGACATACATAATATTCAAATGAAAGTTCCCAAACCATTTTGGGTATCTATCCCATATACCAAAACTTAAGTTTTACTTGTAAACCATTTTCCATAAGCAAATATTCATAATACGAGCAAAGCTCACAAAACTTGGCTTATAAAGCCTAAATATACGTTTTCAAAACGGGGGTTCAAAACCAACAAATATGAAAGGTTATAGGTGTCCACGGTTTTGAAATCGTTTCATAAGTATATAGCTCCTCACCTTTACCAAGAACCTCAAAGGTCGACCACCAGCAACAGACTACTCGGCCGGAGACTCACCACCTAACAAGACAAAGGTACTAACAAAGGTAAGACACGACCCAAACCAAGTAAACGACGCACGGCTTAAGTAAGAAGTCACTTATGAGAGTTATATATGCTTATGGAGTCATATCATGCACTTAATGAAATGTGAGGATCAATCATGAGCATGTATAGCATGTCAAGGTCACACATAACGTAGGAAGTCATACAAGTTCAAGTAAATGCATAACTTAGCAAAATGTAACAACTTAAACTTGATCAAGGCAATAAAATCATAACAAGTGATATGCAAGAAGTTCCACCACATATAATAAGACCGCAACTCATTAAAGGTATTATAGAAACAAGAAAAGGACATACAAGAGTCAAAACAAGCGAAACAAGTCAAGAAAACAAGGCTGGGGAAAATCCACCCCCATGGATTTTCCTTCACAAAAAATCCACCCTCGCGGATTGTCCAGAAGCTACTGCCTCAAATCCACCCCCATGGATTTTTACACAACAAAAATCCACCCTAGTGGATTCTGCCCAGAACTTAAAAAAAAAGTGACAGCCACTTCGAACTCGACGGGAATGAGTTCTAAACACCCCAAAACATGAAATTAAGATTGCAAAACCTCAATTAAGCATCATAAAATATTTATACATCATATAAGAACATATTATAAGCATAAAATCCAAGAATGAAATAATTTAAGCAAGAATTACATATATGCATAAAAGCTTCATAGTTCAAGCATGCTCTTCAATGGTGAATCTCTAATCCTAGCAAGAATTCAACTAAAATTGATTCCAAACCTCATAACAACTCAAGCATAATCATTCTACAACACCAAGATTGCAAGAAATCAAATAAATCTTAGACATGCAAGAATTTCTTCAAATCTTCAAAAATTAAAAAATGGTGAAATCAAGAGAATAGATGGAATCCAACCTAAACATGTTTCTAGGGTCCAAATAGCATACGTAGAACACGAATTCATCAAGAACGCATGGATTAAACTCATAAAATTCAACCCTAGTTCATGCTTCTACCAAGAGCTTCAAGCTTAAAGCATAACCCAATCATTTACACAAAACCTTACCTTAGGAGCTGAGAATCGAAGAGAATAGCTTGGTCTTGAGTCTTGAATCTCTAGCTTCAATCTCCATTCTTGTCTCTTGAAAATGGTTGAAGGTGTCACATCCCCCGCACCGAGACCCGACCCGAATATGAAATGAACTGTAGCACCCCGAAGGGGCCACAACCCCGCACCGTCGTACCTCTCAAGTGGCTAGGAGACCTAGCCCCCAAGAAGCGCGTCGGCGAACGGACAAAACAATACAGGATCAGAGTATTAGAAGGGAACATTGCAGCGAAAATATGAGCAATTTAAAACTTTCAAAACATAAATCAGGAGACAAAAGAGGCTAGTAGCCAAGTACAAGGACTATACAGGAATTGAGTATTGAAAGAGATATTTCGATAGAGTGTCAAGGGAAATATAACAAGTAACAAAGGACACCGGAGGCTAGATCGATAAGTACCTAATCGAATGCTACATTATCATCAAGAGGGTGGAGACCAAGATGGTTCAAAAGAACCTGGCCACAAGAGCACAACAAAAGATTTCCTATACTTCAAGATACCAGCCAACAAGCAATCACTGAACCTGAAACCATGAGGTCAGAAAACAGGGTGGAGGTATTAGTCAAAAGGACTAAGTGAGGCATGACTTTTGAAACAATATAAGTACTTAAACTTTAGGTTTTCAGAAAAGGATTTACTTCGAAGCTGTACTTTAAAACTGAATTTCGAAATCTTTATTTCAGAATCGTATTCCAAAACATTACTTTGAAACGAGATTTCCAAGCAAGCACACACATGCACACACATCAGAGGTTCTGGTTCATATAAACTTTATAAACGGGGAACAGGGTACGGGATATTTTCCAAAAGTATGAACCAGACTTTAAAACCAAAGTTGCCCGCAAGCTAGGCCATATCCATCCTTTACTCCTCAAAAACATTTACAAAGTTGGTATCGAGATCCATTAGGATCCCAACACCCATAATCACATGCACCACCCCTTCTCCCCTTATTGTCGCGCCCAGGGAGCTACCCCGCGGTGACGTGCAAAACGGGAGGAATTTACCACCTCTCCCGACCTTCGATGTGGAGTAACCAACCTCCGATTAAACCATCACCAAGGTCATTACGGCGGCCAGTATCATAGTAGCCATTGGCGCACTCCTCCCGGTCTACTACTAACCATACCGCCAGGGCCCAACATAGCAAAATTTCCAAAGCTTGCTTTCAGAATATCAAAAGTGCATAAGCACACAGAGTTCAGAAGACTGAACCTTTAATCAAAGCAGTATAACAGTGAACAGAACGTATATCAGAGATCATTGACTTTAAACTCGAAGCATTGTCCCAAGCGGGAAAACGTTAACTTGAAAGATAGGAATCTTTGCACCCGAAGGCGTTGATTTTGAAATCATTTGAAAACGAAGGAATATTCATGGTTCCAGTTGAAATAGTTTAACCTCACCTACAGATACGGTATTATGCAATAATACCAGAGCCACAGTAAATCCGGACTTCACCTGTGAGTGGTGAATGATTAAGTTTCTATCCAAAAACCATATAGTCACATAAGCAAGTAGGAACGACCTCAAGTCATTCAATAGCACATAATGATATCACATATGCAGGATAAAACATTATCAAAGTGTATCATATCATGTGGCGAGATTTCATGATAATTATCCAATAATCATTAAAGCATTAAGGCATAATTGGATTCATGTAATACAGTACACAGGAGAGTAATACCATTTAATGCAGAAGAATCATTTAACTAAGAATGAAACACAAGATTGGTAAGAGAGCAAAAAGCTTGAACAAGGAATACTCTTTTTCGAACAAAGGATTCAAGTAAACGATTAGTTTTAGTTGAAAGCTCGTGTCAAGAACTCAAAGGTATATATTCTTAGGGTCTTAAAACAATTCTCATTTAGGAAAGGAATGTGAGCTTTGAAACCTACTTTGATCCCCTGTTTTTGAGAATTTTCGAAAAAGGCTTTGACCGTTGAATTCGTCTATTCAAAACGATCATTTAGGTTAAAAGTCAAAATTCTTGGTCAAGGTCAAAGTCAATGGTCAAGGGTCAAAGGTCAAGGTCAATGGTCAAAGGTCACTATTCAAGTATACAGTATATATACTGTATGTATACTGTACTTATACTGTATGTATATGTGTATTTATATAGTATGTATACGGCACTTATACTGTATGTATACGGTATTTATACGGGGATACCTACCGTATTTATACAGTATTTATACAAGGTACATACAGTATTTATACAAGAATACATGCGGTATTTATACTAGAATACATACGGTATTTATACAAAAGTACATACGTATTTGTTAGGGAAATACACATAGTATTTATACGAAAGTATACACGTATTTATACATATTGGAATCAAATACGTATACGTACATTATACATGTATACCATAACATATATCAATTGGTCAAGTAATTATGTAACAATTAATTAAACATGTAACATTTAAAACTATAGGTTATACTTTAATTATGTAACATTAAGTAACATGTAACATTTAATTAAATCATGAAATAAATTAAATTACCTAAGTATGATCATAAAATAATGAAAATGTAACATATAACATGCTAGCATAATTGTCACATAATTAATTTGTCACAAAATTAAATTATGTCACACATTTCATAATAAACTATACTATAAGAATATAATTCATAAATTCATGAATATTTAAAAACATAAATTAAATCACATATTTCATGCATAAAATAAAACATAAATTAAATCCTAAACCTAGCATAATTAATAAATAAATTAAAACATAAAATAAAACATAAATTAAAACATAAATTAAACTAATTAAAACATAAAAAAAATAAGAAAACTAACCTTAAGGGGGAGAGAGAGAGGCGTGTGAAATGGCTGGTGTGGGGGAGAAATGAGACCCCAACACACTTATTTATAGTTGTAGGGAAGGACTAGAGTGCAAATAATATTTATTTTAGGGGCTTAAGGTGGGGTATTTTGTGAAATTTCCAAAAATAGGTTTCCTTCTTTACATAATTGTCACAGCAGGGGTATTCTGGTAATTCCACCTTTCTCCTTCGTGTTTTTGATGTTGGAAAAGTGCCCAAGAGCTAGGAAATAAAATTAGCTTCGAAACGGTTACTCACGGGTCAAAATCGGACGTACGGTTTAAAAGTTATAAGCTTCGGAAGATTTGATTTTCTTGAATTTCGAAAATTAATTAAATTATGAAATAAATACTAGGATAAGATATGAAGGTCCAAAAGGCTTTCCAAAAATGTAGAAAAAATCGAGGAACGTTATGGTGATGATCTCAAGGGCTAATTCATTCTAACGAAGGAAATATTTCTTACCGACGGAAATTTTTATTTGAAAATAAATTCTTAAATTGCTCTGGACACATAAACGAAACCTCAAAGCATTGAAAAGAGAGTTGAAATATTCTAAGAAGATAGGTATAGGTTCTTTGAGGTCTCTCGCATAAAATGGCGCAGTGCTGGTTCGGAAAATGAATAGTACTTTTAACAAAAATTCCCAAAATACCCCTAATGATCAAGGAAGGATTTCGAAGCTTGGAAAACATGTTCATATGGCTGGGAAACATGAGTTATGAACCTCTACGGTTCCAATGAGATGCTAGGACAAGGTAGGCTCGGGAATGAATAGTAAATTTGGTTCGTGGTAAGGAAATCCCCCTTAAAACACCATACGACTAATGAATGCACATTGGTCACATAAGAATGCAATGCATGAACATTTGTAAAGGTGAACCAAGGTATATAAACGCATTCTTGTCCTCTTTGATTTACTGTTTTCAGCTAGGTCCTGATACGGGCTGTTACAATCTTCCCCCCTTAAAAGGAATCTGTCCTCAGATTCCACAACCGTTCCGGGGATAACTTCGGGTGATGTTCTTATATCTTTCTTTGGTTACCACATTACTTTCCAAATGTCGTGTCTTTTTCTCAGGATCTTTGTTAGGTAATTTTCCAATATCTCGAACCAAGTAACTTTATTTCCAAAAATCTTTATTTGGATTAAACCATCGGTTGAGCTTGATCCTTACGGTACTTCCTTCATTAACAAAACTTAGAACGTCTCTGCATGGTACCCGAGAGTCTAGTGCACATACCTTCATCATGTCCTCTAGACCCTTTATCATCCTTAGTGACTATCCATATGTCTAAGGATGGCCTGTTATGATGAAGTCTAAGTTTCTACCCATAACTCTGGAATACTCTGCCGAAATTATGATGTAAACTTTGGATTTCTATCAGCCGCTATATTAGCAGGTGCTCCATGAGATCTCACAATCTTCTCTCGATACCGTTTTGCCAAAGAGTTATCCTTATTTGCTATCTTAACCGATAAGAAATGTGCTGATTTAATCAATCTGTTAACTATGACCCATATACTGTCTTGTCCTCCCTTAACTTTAGGTAACCCAGTAACAAAGTCCATGGTTTTTGCTCCCACTTCCATGTAGGAATTGGTAGTGGTTGTAACTTTCCTGCTGGCTTTTGGAGTTCTGCTTTAACTTTTTGACAAGCTAAGCATTTCTTGACATATTCAACAATATCTCTTTTCATTCCATTCCACCAAAACTGCCTCTGGAGATCTTGGTACATCTTTGTTCCTCCAGGGTGTACTGTATAGCGTGTTTTGCGTGCTTCATCAAGTATTTCTTTTCGGATAGCTGAGGGTACCCAAACTCGGTTCTTATATCTCAAGATTCCACCTTCACCATTACTGAATTTTGTCTCATCATCTTTCTCCTTGGATTTGAGACACTTCTTAATCCATCCGTCTATAGCTTGCGTCTTTATCAACTGATCCTTCAGCGGTGACGAAATTATTAGATTTGCCAACTTAACTTTAGGAATCACTTGAGCTGGTTTCCTTCTACACTCCGTTGGGTGTCCTTCGACATGCAATGCACTAGCCTTTCGACTCAATGCATCAGTCACCACGTTAGCCTTTCCAGGATGGTATTGAATTATACAATCATAGTCTTCCAGAAATTCCATCCACCTTCTCTGTCTCATGTTTAGCTCTTTTTGAGTGAAAAAGTACCGCAAACTTTTATGATCCGTGAATATTTCAAAGGTTATCCCATACAAGTAATGTCTCCATTTTGCGAGGGCAAGACAATCGCTGCTAGTTCCGAATCATGGGTGGGATAGTTGACTTCACGTGGTTTAAGCTTCCTGGATACATATGCTATCACCTTTCCATGCTGCATCAGAACGCATCCTAACCCTTCTTTTGAAGCATCGGTATAGACGGTGTAACCTTCCTTCCCTTCTGGTAATGTTAGTATAGGCGCGGTAGTTAATCTTCTCTTTAATTCCTGAAAGCTCTGTTCGCATTTCTCTGTCCATACGAACTTTCCTTCTTTCTTGGTTATCTGAGTAAGTGGTGCAGCTATCCTCGAAAAAAATCCTGCATGAATCTTCGATAGTATCCTAAACAGTTGCGATACGCCCGAGAATTGTAACTCTTTCTCCGGCCAAAATTTGCATTATCTGAACTTGGCTTATGGCTTGTGATCCAGCAAAGTGTCTATCACTAAAGCAAGAAGGTACTTCTTACTCTTTCAACAAGGTTGTTATGGGTACAGAAGCCGATCTTTACTTAATTTCTTTGGAGACACTTTATAATATTCCATCTTACAAGAAGCCTTTACTTTAGATGTATTCCGTGATAATATCAAATCCATCATTGTTCCTATCCTTGAAGGTTTATCTGCAACTTCCTGAGCCACAGGTGATATGATCAAAGAGTGTTTCTCTTTTTCTACCTAAAATTGTATTCATTGAACTTAATAGTTAACTTGTGCTCCAGTGAAGTGCCCAATACTAGTTGTCATATGAATCATGCATCTTTGGCCATTAAGTACACCAGGATGTTGCCAACGAAGCTCAGGATAACTTGTTAGGATACCCTCTGGAAATCCAACACATTCTCAATTATTGTAGATATAATAGTCAATGCCGCGATATCTTTGTGAAATTGGAGTGCCCTTAGTTCTATATGGAAAACGGTTCTGGATCATCCTTCTTTGTCCTCCGATTTGGGAAGCGCTACCCTTATTCAAATCCAACTTGAACCGTAATCGGGAACCTCGTAGCTTTCCAAATAACTTCTCGATTAGTGGTAGGAGATATCACATTTTCCTTACTATCAGGAAATTCAGTTCTCTTTGTATCATTATACCAACTGGATGTTTCACATAACGCGAGCGTTTCCTACAACAACGCGCTATGGTAGTTACACCTCAATTTTATAACTTTAATAAGTTACTTCTTCCATCCTCTTGTACTAAGTCGGAATTGTTCATTATAGTTTTCCTCAAAAGTGGTCTTACTTCCCTCATGTCTGATATAGTCTTAACACACTTATGCTCAGGAGGAAATAAGTTTCGATGACCAAAAACTCCTTTAAGAACGCATATACTACCTCCATTTCTCTTACAAGAGTTGATCTTTATTGCTTATTCAAAGAACAGGCTACGTCTTCTCACGAAGATTACCGTTTACCTTCCCATAACGCATACTTTGTTTCTTCTTCTTCCCAACCCTTATCCTTTCCTTGGATGATCCCATATCTCATTCTAGCAGCATGACAGAATTCGACGAGTAGTAGCGATTAACCTCCGATAAAGTTATGCGTTTATATACCAATGGTGCAACAAAGCAAATCTCAAAAGAGATTAAATATGATGTTTCCATGACCAAGTACTCAATCATGAACAAGTATGCCCAGATATAACTTTGATGCGATGAATGCATGGCGCCAGGGTTATAGAACCTTAACTGGCGTGTTAAGAGCGTGTACCGTACTTCTGGCCATATTAGAGGAATTCGAGCTCCCTCTTCATTCCAAAACAAGCACTTTTCGATGCCAAGAACAACGATTAATATATAATATATGTGGGTCAGAAATGGTGCACAACATGTCACAGAGGCAATATTCATGAAACACGTATACATGTCACAGAGCACTTATTAACAAGTATCAAGTACATATCAAAGTGGAGAACCAAAGCTAATCAGCATTCATTATTCCAATCAACAATAACCCAGTAACAATTATATATCAAGGATCATCAGTTATCAATTAGCTAGCACTTGTCAACGCAGGGAATAACAAGTCATCAATGCTCAGTATTCAAGTAATCAGTATCCAAGTAGCACATAAAACATATTATATAGGGGCCTTGTCGGTATCTTGAAGTGACTCTAGGACTTGAAGCACGATCGGGCTAGAAGTGCAAATAGGAAATTTCCGTGAGCTGGAGATGCAAGTAAGACGATGAAGGAGGTAAAATTTGAAAATCGTAACCTCTAACGAGCGAATTGTTTTCCAAAAGTACTGAAAGACTCAATAGAACTCAAGAGTTTTGATGTTGATAAAACTAGACGGTTGACTCAATTGAAAAAAAAGTTTTAGTACTACAATTGTAACAAATCACATGTTGGTCGGCCGCCCCAAACAATGATCAATCACAATTTAAGCACTAAAGACACGAGAATACTTGTGAGACTCTGAGAACCCCAGATTTCCGCAACCTGGGGCTCTGATACCACCTTAGCTGTAGCACCCCGAAGGGGCCACAACCCCGCACCGTCGTACCTCTCAAGTGGCTAGGAGACCTAGCCCCCAAGAAGCGCGTCGGCGAACGGACAAAACAATACAGGATCAGAGTATTAGAAGGGAACATTGCAGCGGAAATATGAGCAATTTAAAACTTTCAAAACATAAATCAGGAGACAAAAGAGGCTAGTAGCCAAGTACAAGGACTATACAGGAATTGAGTATTGAAAGAGATATTTCGATAGAGTGTCAAGGGAAATATAACAAGTAACAAAGGACACCGGAGGCTAGATCGATAAGTACCTAATCGAATGCTACATTATCATCAAGAGGGTGGAGACCAAGATGGTTCAAAAGAACCTGGCCACAAGAGCACAACAAAAGATTTCCTATACTTCAAGATACCAGCCAACAAGCAATCACTGAACCTGAAACCATGAGGTCAGAAAACAGGGTGGAGGTATTAGTCAAAAGGACTAAGTGAGGCATGACTTTTGAAACAATATAAGTACTTAAACTTTAGGTTTTCAGAAAAGGATTTACTTCGAAGCTGTACTTTAAAACTGAATTTCGAAATCTTTATTTCAGAATCGTATTCCAAAACATTACTTTGAAACGAGATTTCCAAGCAAGCACACACATGCACACACATCAGAGGTTCTGGTTCATATAAACTTTATAAACGGGGAACAGGGTACGGGATATTTTCCAAAAGTATGAACCAGACTTTAAAACCAAAGTTGCCCGCAAGCTAGGCCATATCCATCCTTTACTCCTCAAAAACATTTACAAAGTTGGTATCGAGATCCATTAGGATCCCAACACCCATAATCACATGCACCACCCCTTCTCCCCTTATTGTCGCGCCCAGGGAGCTACCCCGCGGTGACGTGCAAAACGGGAGGAATTTACCACCTCTCCCGACCTTCGATGTGGAGTAACCAACCTCCGATTAAACCATCACCAAGGTCATTACGGCGGCCAGTATCATAGTAGCCATTGGCGCACTCCTCCCGGTCTACTACTAACCATACCGCCAGGGCCCAACATAGCAAAATTTCCAAAGCTTGCTTTCAGAATATCAAAAGTGCATAAGCACACAGAGTTCAGAAGACTGAACCTTTAATCAAAGCAGTATAACAGTGAACAGAACGTATATCAGAGATCATTGACTTTAAACTCGAAGCATTGTCCCAAGCGGGAAAACGTTAACTTGAAAGATAGGAATCTTTGCACCCGAAGGCGTTGATTTTGAAATCATTTGAAAACGAAGGAATATTCATGGTTCCAGTTGAAATAGTTTAACCTCACCTACAGATACGGTATTATGCAATAATACCAGAGCCACAGTAAATCCGGACTTCACCTGTGAGTGGTGAATGATTAAGTTTCTATCCAAAAACCATATAGTCACATAAGCAAGTAGGAACGACCTCAAGTCATTCAATAGCACATAATGATATCACATATGCAGGATAAAACATTATCAAAGTGTATCATATCATGTGGCGAGATTTCATGATAATTATCCAATAATCATTAAAGCATTAAGGCATAATTGGATTCATGTAATACAGTACACAGGAGAGTAATACCATTTAATGCAGAAGAATCATTTAACTAAGAATGAAACACAAGATTGGTAAGAGAGCAAAAAGCTTGAACAAGGAATACTCTTTTTCGAACAAAGGATTCAAGTAAACGATTAGTTTTAGTTGAAAGCTCGTGTCAAGAACTCAAAGGTATATATTCTTAGGGTCTTAAAACAATTCTCATTTAGGAAAGGAATGTGAGCTTTGAAACCTACTTTGATCCCCTGTTTTTGAGAATTTTCGAAAAAGGCTTTGACCGTTGAATTCGTCTATTCAAAACGATCATTTAGGTTAAAAGTCAAAATTCTTGGTCAAGGTCAAAGTCAATGGTCAAGGGTCAAAGGTCAAGGTCAATGGTCAAAGGTCACTATTCAAGTATACAGTATATATACTGTATGTATACTGTACTTATACTGTATGTATATGTGTATTTATATAGTATGTATACGGCACTTATACTGTATGTATACGGTATTTATACGGGGATACCTACCGTATTTATACAGTATTTATACAAGGTACATACAGTATTTATACAAGAATACATGCGGTATTTATACTAGAATACATACGGTATTTATACAAAAGTACATACGTATTTGTTAGGGAAATACACATAGTATTTATACGAAAGTATACACGTATTTATACATATTGGAATCAAATACGTATACGTACATTATACATGTATACCATAACATATATCAATTGGTCAAGTAATTATGTAACAATTAATTAAACATGTAACATTTAAAACTATAGGTTATACTTTAATTATGTAACATTAAGTAACATGTAACATTTAATTAAATCATGAAATAAATTAAATTACCTAAGTATGATCATAAAATAATGAAAATGTAACATATAACATGCTAGCATAATTGTCACATAATTAATTTGTCACAAAATTAAATTATGTCACACATTTCATAATAAACTATACTATAAGAATATAATTCATAAATTCATGAATATTTAAAAACATAAATTAAATCACATATTTCATGCATAAAATAAAACATAAATTAAATCCTAAACCTAGCATAATTAATAAATAAATTAAAACATAAAATAAAACATAAATTAAAACATAAATTAAACTAATTAAAACATAAAAAAAATAAGAAAACTAACCTTAAGGGGGAGAGAGAGAGGCGTGTGAAATGGCTGGTGTGGGGGAGAAATGAGACCCCAACACACTTATTTATAGTTGTAGGGAAGGACTAGAGTGCAAATAATATTTATTTTAGGGGCTTAAGGTGGGGTATTTTGTGAAATTTCCAAAAATAGGTTTCCTTCTTTACATAATTGTCACAGCAGGGGTATTCTGGTAATTCCACCTTTCTCCTTCGTGTTTTTGATGTTGGAAAAGTGCCCAAGAGCTAGGAAATAAAATTAGCTTCGAAACGGTTACTCACGGGTCAAAATCGGACGTACGGTTTAAAAGTTATAAGCTTCGGAAGATTTGATTTTCTTGAATTTCGAAAATTAATTAAATTATGAAATAAATACTAGGATAAGATATGAAGGTCCAAAAGGCTTTCCAAAAATGTAGAAAAAATCGAGGAACGTTATGGTGATGATCTCAAGGGCTAATTCATTCTAACGAAGGAAATATTTCTTACCGACGGAAATTTTTATTTGAAAATAAATTCTTAAATTGCTCTGGACACATAAACGAAACCTCAAAGCATTGAAAAGAGAGTTGAAATATTCTAAGAAGATAGGTATAGGTTCTTTGAGGTCTCTCGCATAAAATGGCGCATTGCTGGTTCGGAAAATGAATAGTACTTTTAACAAAAATTCCCAAAATACCCCTAATGATCAAGGAAGGATTTCGAAGCTTGGAAAACATGTTCATATGGCTGGGAAACATGAGTTATGAACCTCTACGGTTCCAATGAGATGCTAGGACAAGGTAGGCTCGGGAATGAATAGTAAATTTGGTTCGTGGTAAGGAAATCCCCCTTAAAACACCATACGACTAATGAATGCACATTGGTCACATAAGAATGCAATGCATGAACATTTGTAAAGGTGAACCAAGGTATATAAACGCATTCTTGTCCTCTTTGATTTACTGTTTTCAGCTAGGTCCTGATACGGGCTGTTACATGAACGATCCATACCCGAGCTAAATCACGGCGAACGGGGACAAACACACACTCTATGCTAGGCGGGCTAACCCTTAACCATACGAATCAGAGAAAATCAATAAAGCGGAAGCAATAAACGAGCAAAGCATATCATATATATATACCATGAGCATCCAAGCTCCAAAATACAATTCATATACATCAATGCAAGCCATCACGGCCCAAAACATGTGTACGCTCCAATAACATATCCATATACAATAATCAAAAGGGTGAGATGTAAGTGTAAGACCAAAATATAGAGCTAGAGACGAATGCAAGACCTAGGACTCGTATTCCCGCCTAGCTCTCTCGACACCTGCACCAAACAGCTGAAAACCAAACGGGTTCAGTCCAAAAGGGACTGGTGGGTATAAAACATTGGCATAAATATAATATATAACTGAATTTAAACAATCACATGCAGATTATAATCCCAAGCGAGGTTTTAGAAACGGTTTCCAAGCGGGAGAAATAGAGGAATCATCGAAAGGGATTATAATGATCAGTTTTACAATAGGTCATTAGTGGCCCAGCGAGTGGGCGTGCATCAACTCCAACCAACACCATGTGTGATTCAATCAATCATTCATTCATTAAGTCTTTCATGTATATCATTCTTTTGTGCTCAATCAATCGATTCTATTCAATCGGTCATATACACCTTCTTCCTCCGGGTTCGTGGGCGGGCTTGCAAGACCCGTCCACCCAATCATTGGCCAAAAGGGGTTACATGACTCCCCAGATGGCACTCAGCTCCCTTTCCCCGCCAATCTCCTGACGAGGTCCGGTACCGCTGTTCAATAGTGGGAACTAGTGTGAGGGATCACCGTCAGCCCATGCTTCCTCGGATAGCCACTCACACCAAGAACCCCGGGCCCCAATCAGTGCAATCAATCAATCAATACTCGCTAAAACATTTGGTAGGATTCAAGAAATAAGGGTTTTACGTTTGCAATCGTTTACTCGATAAAAGACTCAATATATATATATACCGTATCACTTTGGCTTAAAGATTTTCACATAGGGGGATATATCGGGTCGTTTTATCTAAGTAGTAGAGAAACCCACCTTGTACCGACAAAAAGAAGATACGAAAGCCTCAAGGATTGGCCTTGTCTCCAACGGAATCGAAATCTGTGCAAGAAAAGGGAAGTGAGACTCAATATGACCAAATAAGACGCTCGGCAATGCAATGATCATGATATGAATGTATAAAAGATTAAATTATGTTATGGAAATGTTCATGTGCACGATTAATACATTTAAATCATACAATCAAGTCATTCACTTTCATAATTTCACATTTTCAATCAAATTTATTCAAGAAATTCAAATATAATCAAAGTACAAATTAAATCACATTTTAAAATTAGAACATAAACATTTAAACATATTCAATCGCATTTACAATTAGAAAATAAACAATTAAACACATTCAATTAAAATTAGGAAATTAAATAAAACATGAAATAGGTAACATTTAATTTAAATAATTCAATTAAATCAAATAACAATTAATATTTAATAAATAAATACATAATATATTAAATATATATACATACGTATACATATATTATAATATATATACATATATACGTATACTATAGTATATATACATATATGTACGTAATATACATGCAATCATACAAACATGCATGCACATTAATACAAAAATGCATGCAAATCATAACATGCATGCAAATCAATAATAGAATGCATGCAACCATTTAATAATCAAACTTCATGCAGGAAAAAAAAAGAGAAGAATGAACAGCAGCAGCAGCACTCGCGGGAACAGCAACCAGGTCTGAAAAATAAGGTGACACGGGGGTGTCACCTTCAAGGAGCAAACCGAGACACCCCCGTGTCTCGGTACAGAAGTAGCCACCCATGAAACACCCCCGTGCCTCGCCGGAAAGGCCAGGAATGGCACGCCCGTGACAGCAGCAACCACCACGCGAAGAACCCCTGTTACTCTAGCTTAAACGCAGCAACCTCACAAGCAACAAATAGGCAACATATGTAGCAAGAAGAAGACATGAAATACAGCCTAAAACCAGCCCTAATAATGAACAAAAATGACAGCAACATCAAGGGAAAAACGCAGTTGCTGACAGAAATTTTCAGGCCAAGAAAACAGGGCATAAATCGCATAAAAACAGGGTACAACTGATCTCAAGTAATCCCAACACGTTCATGTGAGTTAGGTAGTCATATGTGCAGCAAAACACCACCAATTCAACATACAAATCAGTCCCACAGCAGTTCAAACATGGAAGGCTGTCACACGTGACTTTTCTTCAAAGTTCTCTCAATGATCCAAAGTTAATATCTCATAAATACTTCAACTACCATGCAATTAATGATCATAAATGAAAAGAAGATATCAAAACAATCATTCTCAAGCTTGGAATCATCCAAAAAGCTCAAGTATGGAAGAAGATCAACCAATTTCAAACCTAATTCTATATATGTTTATTTCTGTCAAAAACTCACGAATTGATGCTCAAATTCAGGGATGAATGAATGAAAATGACTCATGATGGATGTACCTAACATAACCAAGCTTACCTTGTGGATTAATGGAGGTTTGAAAGAGATTTGAGCTTGAATCTCAAGAGTTTGGCTTGGCTACGGGATTCTGGAAAACAGAGGAAAGAGGGCTGATTTTCTCTAAGTATGAGGGACTAATTCGGTTGGGGAGGATAATGATCAGATAGATGGTTGAGTTAGGGTCTCAAAAGTTCAAACCATGGTTAATTTGGTCAAGTATGTTAAGAGATATGACTATTTTGGTGAAAGGTGGCAGTTTTGGCGCCGTGTAGGTTTTTCGGTTAGATTTCGGAGGTTGAAATGAGTTGGGAAAAATATATGGCTAAGTTTACTAAACTCGAATTTTCGTTACGAGTTCAGTGGAGTTGACGGAACTCGAATCCGAGTTCCCGAGCTCAAGATATTAAATACGGAACCAAGGGTGCGCTAATTGCTCGTTAGCCCCCGACTTGGATTCCACAATTCAAATTAAATCCGAAACACAAGCAAATGAATTCGAAAATACGAAACGAACAAATATTCATGTACAAGACACGTATAAGTTCAACATATTAAATTCGCACAAAATTCCGGTATCAATTCGAATAGAAACGAAGCATTCAAACGCAATGAAACAATAAAAGCCATAACATTAACAAAATAACTAACTAATTTCATTTAATATACAATACATATAATATGCATGCATACGTATATAATATATATAATTACATGCATGCATAAATATATGTTATAATTATAAAAATGCATGCAAATATGATTTATAACTAATTATGCATGCAAAAATTTAAATCCATGCATACACGTACGTTAATATATATATATATATATACTTATATTATATAATGCAATTAATATTAATAACATTAAATTAAAATAATTAACATTTAGTATAATTAAAATTAAATTAAATACATAAAACACACATAATTAATTATTTCGCGCATTTTGGTAAACAATTACGTCATACCTGTACGGCCGAAAAGTCGGGGCGTCACAACCTCTCCCCCTTAAAAGAATCCGTCCTCGGATTCATTGATCGTCCGGAAACAATTCGGGATGAAACTTCCTCATTTTATCCTCCGTCTCCCACGTAGCCTCTTCTGTTTTATCACTTCTCCATAACACTTTAACTAGTGGGATTTGCTGGTTTCTTAATTCTTGAAATTTCCGATCCAAAATCTTAACCGGTTTTTGAACGAAGGTGAGATTAGGCTCAATTTCTACCTCTTCCTCAGGTAGGATTTCGGACTCATCCGGATAATACTTGCGAAGCTGGGAGACATGAAATACGTTGTGGATTCCCGTCAAACTCGGGGGTAGATTCAAGCGATAAGCAGTATCTCCAACTTTTTCCAGAATCTCATACGGACCCAGATAGCGAGGATTCAACTTACCTCCTTTTCCAATTCTTGAAAATCCTTTCCGCGGCGAAGCTTTCAAGAACACCCTGTCACCAACTTCGAACTGAAGATCCTTTCTCCGTCGATCCGCATAGCTTTTCTGTCTATCTTGAGCCGCTTTCATTCTTTGTTGAATGATTTGAACCTTATCAATGGCAGCTTGTACGGCTTTGGAAGGCTTCTCCTTCATTTCACCTCGTTTCACTCCCTCTTGTTTCGTCCAATTCCACTCTTCAAGGTCGAAAAATAAGGGGGATCTACACTTTCGTCCGTAAAGGGCTTCATAAGGTGCCATTCCTATCGAAGCCTGAAAACTGTTATTATAGGCGAACTCAATCAGGGATAACTGCTCATTCCACGAACTCGAGAAATCCAATGCACAAGCCCTCAACATATCCTCCAAATATTTGATTAATCTTTCCGACTGACCATCTGTCTGAGGATGGAAAGCTGTGCTGAATTGGAGCCTTGTTCCCAGATTTCTTTGCAATTCTTGCCAAAACCTAGAAGTGAACCTCGGATCTCGATCTGATACAATACTGGTAGGCACACCATGAAGTCGAACAATTTCATCAACATACTTCTTGGCTAACTTAGGTACCTTATCCGACATCCGAACAGCCAGAAAATGTGCCGATTTCGTTAGTCTATCCACGATCACCCAAATCCCATCAAGACCACCCTTCACTCTAGGAAGACCCGAAACGAAATCCATTGCCACCTGTTGCCATTTCCATTCTGGGATAGGTAGCGGTTGAAGTAGCCCTGATGGCTTTTGATGCTCGGCTTTCACGGTTTGACAAGTCAGACAATGTCTCACGAAATTAGTTACATCCCTTTTAAGTCCATTCCACCAATAAAACTGCTTCAAATCCTTGTACATCTTATTACCTCCAGGATGTATCGAATACCCTGATCTGTGAGCTTCTTCCAAAATAATCCTCTTCAATTCGTCCGGAACCACAATTCTGTTCTTAAATCTTAAGAGTCCCGTGTCATCGAACCCAAATGGACATTCGGGATCATCCCTAGCTTTCTGAGCTAATTTCTGCACTTCGGAATCTCTTCTCTGAGTTTCAAATAATCTTGGTTGAAGATCCGGTAGTACTGTAATATTCCGAATACTTGCTCTTAACTTGAAAGACTCGGGTTCATATCCAACTTCCACTTTCACACTAGCTACACTAGCCTTCCTGCTAAGTGCATCCGCGACCACATTAGCTTTTCCAGGATGGTATCTGATTGTGCACTCGTAATCCGCTAAAGTCTCCATCCATCGCCTTTGTCTCTTATTTAACTCCTTCTGAGAAAACAAGTATTGAAGACTTTTGTGGTCAGAAAAGATCTCGAAAGGAATTCCATACAAGTAGTGTCTCCACTTCCCCAAAGCAAAGATCACTGCCGCTAGCTCGAGATCGTGAGTAGGATAATTCTGTTCATGATCCTTCAGTTTTCTCGAGGCGTAGGCTATCACCCTACCCTTCTGCATCAATACACATCCCAGTCCCTCTTTCGAGGCATCCGTATAAACCATATATCCTTCAGTTCCTTCAGGAAGTGCCAATATTGGTGCAGTGGTCAATTTCTCCTTTAAAAGTTGGAAACTTGCCTCACACGCCTCATCCCAAGCAAACTTGACTTCCTTCTTTGTCAAACGAGTCAAAGGAGCTGCAATCTTAGAGAAGTCCTTAACGAATCTCCGATAATACCCAGCCAAACCCAAGAAACTTCTGACCTCGGAAGCATTTTTCGGACTCTGCCATTGAATAACTGTCTCGATCTTTGAAGGATCTACTTCCAAACCCTTACTTGAGACAATATGACCTAGAAAAGCAACCCGGTCGATCCAAAACTCACACTTACTAAACTTCGCATACAACCGGTGCTCTCTCAATGTCTCCAATACCAATTCGAGATGCTTAGCATGATCTTCCGGAGTCTTGGAATACACGAGAATGTCATCAATGAAGATTACGATGAATTTATCCAAATACGGCCGAAAAATCCGATGCATCATATCCATAAATGCTGCAGGGGCATTCGTCAAACCAAAGGGCATCACTACGAACTCATAATGCCCATACCGGGTATTGAATCCTGTCTTAGGTATATCCTCTTCCCGGATTTTCAATTGGTAGTAGCCTTGTCTTAGATCCAATTTCGAATAAACCCCTGAACCTTGCAACATATCGAATAAATCCTCAATGTGGGGCAACGGGTACTTATTCTTGATAGTCATCCGATTAAGCTCCCGGTAATCTATACACATTCTCAACGATCCATCTTTCTTCTTGACAAAGAGAACCGGAGCACCCCACGGAGATGAGCTCGGTCGAATATATCCAATCTTAAGTAACTCTTCGAGTTGAATCTTCAACTCCTTCAACTCTGCCGGAGCCATTCTATACGGCGTCTTAGAATAAGGTTCTGATCCCGGATATAAATCAATAACAAATTCAATCTCCCGATCCGGTGGTAAAGAACCTAAATTTTCCGGAAATACGTCGGGGTATGCCTTTACCACATCCGTATCCTCAAAACTTAATTGATCCTTTGGTTTGTTAAGAAGATAGGCAATAAATCCCGTGGCTCCATCTTTCACTAACTTGCGAGCTTCCATAAACGATAAGAGAGGTACATTCTTCGACCCTACTTTTCCAATCAACTCTGTTCCCAATTTTATCTTCTTCCTAAAACAATCAACCTCGGCCCGGTGCCGATATAACCAATCCATCCCGAAGATTACCCCATACTTCTTCATAGGCATAACAATGAAGTCTGCCGGATAATCTTTCCCCTCTATCACAACTGAACAACCTCTAACAACCCGGTTTGTCTGCAAATTACCTCCAAGAGGCGAACTCACATAATAACAAGAATTTGAGCAAATAACAGGTAGGCATAGAGAAGCACATAGATCAGAAGATATAAAAGTATGCGTGGCACCCGGATCAAATAATGCGTGAATGCTCGTGTTATGAATGCAAACGGTACCTTCCACCACGGCATTCGGATCAGCTTCCACTTTTTGTTCCTCGCCCTCAAGGGCATAAGCTCGGGCCTGGATCATCGGTCTTTGTACCCCAGCTTGAAACCCCGGTCTCTTATCAGGACATGCGAAAGCCATATGATCTCCCTTCCCACAAATCAAGCACAACTTCAATCTTATTCTGCAATTGGCATAAGAGTGGGTCGGTCCTCCACAATGAGTACACGGAGGTACATCTCGTCGATCTCTCGGGGGAGCCGGTAATGCCTGAGGTACTCGAGCAGCCTGAGGAGCATGCTGACCTCCAGTTCGTGGCTTCTTGAAATATTCTTTCTGAGAAGGAGCTGCCGAAGTCATAGGCCTTTTCCTCGGATTGAATCTCATGCTCGATCCCGAAGCTGAGCCCCTACCTTGTCCCATGGATGCTTTGAAGATTGGATCCTTCTTTTTATACTCCTCTTCTTGCCCTAAGGCCCTTTGCACCGTGTCTGAGAAAGATATAAAATTATGGCCCGCTTGACCGTGCCTCAAATCCTGTCTCAACCCAGCAATAAACTTCTTCGCCTTCCTTTTCTCATCCCGGGTAATATGTGAAGCATACTTTCCAAGTCGGTTGAAAACTGCAAGGTATTGAGCTACAGAACGATTTCCTTGCTTCAGATCCATAAATTCCTGCTCTTTCCTCTCCCGGACAACCTCGGGTACAAAGCACTCCCGAAATTCCCGTTTAAATACATCCCATGTAATTTCCTCTTCATCCGCCTCCAACTTTTCCTTTGTTCTCTCCCACCAATCATACGCCTCTCCGTCCAACTGGAATATAGCAAACTGAGCCTGTTCTTGGGTAGTGAACTGCCGAACCCCATAAATCCTTTCCAATCGAGTTAACCACCCCTCTGAAACCGCGTCATCAATAGAACCAGAAAACCTAGGGGGATTGTAACTCAAAAACGCCCCATGAGGATCCCTATGATTGTTATTTGGTGGAGCCGGTTGCTCAACGGGTTGTGGCTGTGGAGCTTGAGCTC
The DNA here is from genome assembly GCA_037501455.1 of Lantana camara. NCBI lineage: Eukaryota > Viridiplantae > Streptophyta > Magnoliopsida > Lamiales > Verbenaceae > Lantana > Lantana camara. The sequence continues at coordinate 54,902,441 of CM074860.1, forward strand.
TCCTATGCTCAACATAATTGAAAACGGCTTCCATAAAATTACCCATATCCATCGGCGGCGGCTGTGGTTGTTGTTCTGGTGGTATAGGAGAACGATCACGGTCGCCTTGTCGTCCCGGTGATCTCTCACGATGTCTACGGGGAGGCATCCTGATCAAGAAACACTGAAATGCATGCTTCTCTTAGTCCATGCATGAAAATGCACTTAATTCACTCAATTCTCAACAATTAGAGCACAGAAGCACTAAAAGGATGCATATGCAATCACATTGTCAAGTAGTCCCTAAAGCCGAACGACCTAAACTGACTCACCCGACACTAGAGCCTGGGTTTTACAACCCTAAGCTCTGATACCACTTAAGGATGTAACACCCGAGCGTAAGGTGTCACATCCCCCGCACCGAGACCCGACCCGAATATGAAATGAACGATCCATACCCGAGCTAAATCACGGCGAACGGGGACAAACACACACTCTATGCTAGGCGGGCTAACCCTTAACCATACGAATCAGAGAAAATCAATAAAGCGGAAGCAATAAACGAGCAACGCATATCATATATATATACCACGAGCATCCAAGCTCCAAAATACAATTCATATACATCAATGCAAGCCATCACGGCCCAAAACATGTGTACGCTCCAATAACATATCCATATACAATAATCAAAAGGGTGAGATGTAAGTGTAAGACCAAAATATAGAGCTAGAGACGAATGCAAGACCTAGGACTCGTATTCCCGCCTAGCTCTCTCGACACCTGCACCAAACAGCTGAAAACCAAACGGGTTCAGTCCAAAAGGGACTGGTGGGTATAAAACATTGGCATAAATATAATATATAACTGAATTTAAACAATCACATGCAGATTATAATCCCAAGCGAGGTTTTAGAAACGGTTTCCAAGCGGGAGAAATAGAGGAATCATCGAAAGGGATTATAATGATCAGTTTTACAATAGGTCATTAGTGGCCCGGCGAGTGGGCGTGCATCAACTCCAACCAACACCATGTGTGATTCAATCAATCATTCATTCATTAAGTCTTTCATGCATATCATTCTTTTGTGCTCAATCAATCGATTCTATTCAATCGGTCATATACACCTTCTTCCTCCGGGTTGGTGGGCGGGCTTGCAAGACCCGTCCACCCAATCATTGGCCAAAAGGGGTTACATGACTCCCCAGATGGCACTCAGCTCCCTTTCCCCGCCAATCTCCTGACGAGGTCCGGTACCGCTGTTCAATAGTGGGAACTAGTGTGAGGGATCACCGTCAGCCCATGCTTCCTCGGATAGCCACTCACACCAAGAACCCCGGGCCCCAATCAGTGCAATCAATCAATCAATACTCGCCAAAACATTTGGTAGGATTCAAGAAATAAGGGTTTTACGTTTGCAATCGTTTACTCGATAAAAGACTCAATATATATATATACCGTATCACTTTGGCTTAAAGATTTTCACATAGGGGGATATATCGGGTCGTTTTATCTAAGTAGTAGAGAAACCCACCTTGTACCGACAAAAAGAAGATACGAAAGCCTCAAGGATTGGCCTTGTCTCCAACGGAATCGAAATCTGTGCAAGAAAAGTGAAGTGAGACTCAATATGACCAAATAAGACGCTCGGCAATGCAATGATCATGATATGAATGTATAAAAGATTAAATTATGTTATGGAAATGTTCATGTGCACGATTAATACATTTAAATCATACAATCAAGTCATTCACTTTCATAATTTCACATTTTCAATCAAATTTATTCAAGAAATTCAAATATAATCAAAGTACAAATTAAATCACATTTTAAAATTAGAACATAAACATTTAAACATATTCAATCGCATTTACAATTAGAAAATAAACAATTAAACACATTCAATTAAAATTAGGAAATTAAATAAAACATGAAATAGGTAACATTTAATTTAAATAATTCAATTAAATCAAATAACAATTAATATTTAATAAATAAATACATAATATATTAAATATATATACATACGTATACATATATTATAATATATATACATATATACGTATACTATAGTATATATACATATATGTACGTAATATACATGCAATCATACAAACATGCATGCACATTAATACAAAAATGCATGCAAATCATAACATGCATGCAAATCAATAATAGAATGCATGCAACCATTTAATAATCAAACTTCATGCAGGAAAAAAAAAGAGAAGAATGAACAGCAGCAGCAGCACTCGCGGGAACAGCAACCAGGTCTGAAAAATAAGGTGACACGGGGGTGTCACCTTCAAGGAGCAAACCGAGACACCCCCGTGTCTCGGTACAGAAGTAGCCACCCATGAAACACCCCCGTGCCTCGCCGGAAAGGCCAGGAATGGCACGCCCGTGACAGCAGCAACCACCACGCGAAGAACCCCTGTTACTCTAGCTTAAACGCAGCAACCTCACAAGCAACAAATAGGCAACATATGTAGCAAGAAGAAGACATGAAATACAGCCTAAAACCAGCCCTAATAATGAACAAAAATGACAGCAACATCAAGGGAAAAACGCAGTTGCTGACAGAAATTTTCAGGCCAAGAAAACAGGGCATAAATCGCATAAAAACAGGGTACAACTGATCTCAAGTAATCCCAACACGTTCATGTGAGTTAGGTAGTCATATGTGCAGCAAAACACCACCAATTCAACATACAAATCAGTCCCACAGCAGTTCAAACATGGAAGGCTGTCACACGTGACTTTTCTTCAAAGTTCTCTCAATGATCCAAAGTTAATATCTCATAAATACTTCAACTACCATGCAATTAATGATCATAAATGAAAAGAAGATATCAAAACAATCATTCTCAAGCTTGGAATCATCCAAAAAGCTCAAGTATGGAAGAAGATCAACCAATTTCAAACCTAATTCTATATATGTTCATTTCTGTCAAAAACTCACGAATTGATGCTCAAATTCAGGGATGAATGAATGAAAATGACTCATGATGGATGTACCTAACATAACCAAGCTTACCTTGTGGATTAATGGAGGTTTGAAAGAGATTTGAGCTTGAATCTCAAGAGTTTGGCTTGGCTACGGGATTCTGGAAAACAGAGGAAAGAGGGCTGATTTTCTCTAAGTATGAGGGACTAATTCGGTTGGGGAGGATAATGATCAGATAGATGGTTGAGTTAGGGTCTCAAAAGTTCAAACCATGGTTAATTTGGTCAAGTATGGTAAGAGATATGACTATTTTGGTGAAAGGTGGCAGTTTTGGCGCCGTGTAGGTTTTTCGGTTAGATTTCGGAGGTTGAAATGAGTTGGGAAAAATATATGGCTAAGTTTACTAAACTCGAATTTTCGTTACGAGTTCAGCGGAGTTGACGGAACTCGAATCCGAGTTCCCGAGCTCAAGATATTAAATACGGAACCAAGGGTGCGCTAATTGCTCGTTAGCCCCCGACTTGGATTCCACAATTCAAATTAAATCCGAAACACAAGCAAATGAATTCGAAAATACGAAACGAACAAATATTCATGTACAAGACACGTATAAGTTCAACATATTAAATTCGCACAAAATTCCGGTATCAATTCGAATAGAAACGAAGCATTCAAACGCAATGAAACAATAAAAGCCATAACATTAACAAAATAACTAACTAATTTCATTTAATATACAATACATATAATATGCATGCATACGTATATAATATATATAATTACATGCATGCATAAATATATGTTATAATTATAAAAATGCATGCAAATATGATTTATAACTAATTATGCATGCAAAAATTTAAATCCATGCATACACGTACGTTAATATATATATATATATATACTTATATTATATAATGCAATTAATATTAATAACATTAAATTAAAACAATTAACATTTAGTATAATTAAAATTAAATTAAATACATAAAACACACATAATTAATTATTTCGCGCATTTTGGTAAACAATTACGTCATACCTGTACGGCCGAAAAGTCGGGGCGTCACAGAAGGTGTTCTTGAGAGAAGATGAATGGGTTGGAGAGAAAAGTGAGGGAGAGAGGGTTTGAATGTTGTGTTTTAACGTAAAATGAGGTTTTGGGCGTTAAAATCTGATTTAGTAATCTGGGTCAGCTATTTGGGTCACGAACCGGGTCAATTGGAGCGGGTCAGGAGTGAAATTGGGTCTCAAATTGGGCTAAATTCGGAATTGGGTCATAAGTCTTATAAAAAGGTTGACTTTCATAAAATGGCCATAACTTCTTCGTCCGAACTCCAAATCAAGCGATTCAAGAACCCACAAACTCGTAATATAATTATCTACTCAATTTTATTAAGTTCTGTCCAGTTCCAGGCTTAGAAAATAAATTTACCATTTAGTCCCTAAATTATACTTTAATGTCCAAATAAGCACATAGTTTCGATTAAACACGAAGCATGCTATCGAAGCCAAATGAAAACAATATGACCACATAATTACCATATCAAATAGTCACATAACTCATCTAAAGTATATATTTCACATAAGTTCAAGCATAACGGTCAATTAAGGCATATTATTCACATAATTCCAGCAAAGAAAAGTAAATTGTTCACTCTCGTAACAAGCTTACCTTGATCGAGAAACGGGGCGTCACAACCTCCCCTCCTTAAAGAAATCTGGTCCCCAGATTTACCATCGAAAAACAACTCAGGATGATATCTCCGCATCTTCTCTTCCGTCTCCCATGTTGCTTCTGCGGACTTAAGATCTTTCCAATGTACCTTAGCCAATGGAATTTGTCGATTCCTCAACTCTTGAACCTTCCTATCCAAGATCTTTACCGGTTGTTGTTTGAAGGTCAAGTCCGGATCCAACTGTACCTTGTCAATCGGCATAGTTTCCATCTCATCCCGAAAATACTTACTCAATTGTGACACATGAAATACGTTATGAATTCCCGTGAGATTCGGAGGCAAATCCAAGCGATAGGCAACTTCCCCAATACGTTCCACAATCTCAAACGGACCAATGAACCTCGGATTCAACTTACCACCCTTTCCAATTCGTGAGAAACCCATTCTCGGTGTTGCCTTCAAGAAAACTCGGTCACCCACTTCAAATTTCAAATCTTTCCTTCTCCGGTCGGCATAACTCTTTTGCCGATCTTGTGCCGCTTTCATGTGTTGCTTAATCCTTTCCACTTTTTCAATTGCTCCCTTAATCAAATCGGGCTTGGTTCCTCTTTCCAAACCATTTTCCTCGGTCCATTTCCATTCCTCAAGATCCCAATAAAGAGGAGACTTACACTTACGGCCATACAAAGCTTCATATGGTGCCATCTTGATCGAAGATTGGTAGCTATTATTGTAGGCGAATTCGATGAAAGTCTATTCCTTATCCCACTCATTCGAAAAGTCCAATATACAAGCCCTTAATAAATCCTCAAGACACTTAATCACCCGTTCGGATTGTCCATCGGTTTACGGATGAAATACGGTACTAAAACTCAACTTCGTATCCCATAATCTGTTAAGAACCTTCCACAACTTAGAAGTGAAACGAGGATCTCTATCTGAAATAATGCTAGTGGGTATCCCATGTAGTCTCACAATTTCTCGGTGATACAACTCCGCTAATTTGTCCACTTTATCGGTCGATCGAATCGGTAGAAAGTGTCCAGATTTTGTAAAGCGATCTACAATGACCCAAATTCCATCAAATCCCTTCTTCACTCTCGGAAGCCCGGTCATAAAGTCCATAGTGACTTGTTCCCATTTCCACTCGGGAATCGGTATCGGTTGCAACTTTCCCGCCGGTAATTGATATTCAGCCTTAACTTGTTGACAAACTCGACATCTCTTAACAAAATTAGCCACATCCTTTTTCATTCCATGCCACCAAAAGTACTTCTTGAGATCCCGGTACATCTTGTTGCCACCAGGATGCATCGTATAGACGGTCCTATCTGCTTCTTCAAGCACTAACCTTTGCAATCCATCCGGTATACATACTCGGCCCTTGTACCTAAAGATCCCCAAATCATCAAATCCAAACTTAGACTTTGGATTAGCCTTTGCTCGAATCACTTGTCTTTGAATCCATTCATCCGTTGATTGTGCATCTAGAATCCTTTACCTCAAATCCGGCCTTATAGTGATGTTAGCCAACCTTGATTGCGAAACAAGGATCTCAGTTTCACCCTTACCGAAATCAACCTCAAGATTAACAATCTTTGCTTTCCGACTCAAGGCATCCGCAACTACATTCGCCTTCCCCGGATGATATTATATGACACAATCGTAGTCTTCCAAGAATTCCATCCACCGACATTGTCTCATGTTTAAATCCTTTTGTGTGAACAAGTAACGGAGACTCTTGTGATCGGTGAATACCTCAAACTTAATTCCATAAAGATAGTGTCGCCATTTTGCTAAGGCAAATATCACCGTGGCCAACTCAAGATCGTGTGTTGGGTAATTCTGCTCGTGCTCCTTCAATTTCCTCGAAGCATAAGCAATCACCCGGCCATTTTACATAAGCACACACCCCAATCCTTCTTTGGATGCGTCGGTGTAAACTGAAAACCCATCTGAACCTTCCGGTAGAGTTAACATCGGAGCCGTTGTCAATTTCTCCTTAAGCACACGGAAGCTCTCTTCACAAGTTTCATCCCATATAAACTTTGTTTCCTTCTTAGTTAATCGTGTGAGAGGTGCGGCAATCTTAGAAAAATCCTTAACGAATCGGCGGTAATAGCCTGCTAAGCCAAGAAAACTCCTTACTTCCGACACATTCTTCGGTTGCTCCCAAAGAGAAACTATTTCTATCTTAGAAGGGTCCACTGAAATCCCATCACCGGAAATAATGTGTCCCAAAAATGATAACCGATCAATCCAGAAATCACATTTGCTAAACTTAGCATGTAACTTGTGTTCACGTAGCTTCTCAAGTACCAAACGAAGATGTAGAGCGTGTTCCTCAACCGACTTAGAGAAAACCAAGATGTCATCAATGAATATAACAACGAACTTGTCCAAGAACTCCTTGAAAACACAGTGTATTAAATCCATAAAAGCTACGGGTGATTTGGTAAGTCCGAAGGGCAGCACAACGAACTCAAAGTGTCCGTATCTCGTGTTAAAGTCCGTCTTTGGTATATCTGACTCCTTAATCCTTAACTGATAATAACCTTGTCTGAGATCGAGCTTCGAATATACCTTCGAACCTTGTAATAAGTCGAACAACTCTTCGATGTGCGGGAGGGGATACTTATTCTTCACCGTTATCCTATTCAACTCCCGATAGTCTATGCACATACGAAGTGTCCCATCCTTCTTTTTAACGAATAACACTGGAGCACCCCAAGATGAAGTACTCGGCCGTACAAACCCACACGCCAATAACTCATCAAGTTGAGTTTTAAGTTCCTTGAGTTCGGCGGGAGCCATCCTATACGGCGTCTTCGAGAACGGCTCGGCCTCTTGGAATAGATCAATAACAAATTCGATCTCTCTTTCCGGTGGCAAAGTCCCCAAACATTCCGGAAAGACATCGGGGAACTCATTCGCCAAATTAGTTTCTTCAAGCTTAACTTGATCTTTAGGCCGGTTCAACACATAAGCCACATACCCGGTTAGCTCCATCACGAATGAGCTTCTTAGCTTCCATCAAACAAATAAACGGACTCCCACGAACACTCGAACCCGTAATGACACCGGTACCCAACTCAACCTTCTTCCCAAAATAGTCCATCTTCGCCCGATGCGCATACAACCAATCCATATCGAGTATCACGTCGTACTTCTTCATCGGAATAGCAATCAAATTCACCGGGTAAACGCGTCCCTCAATACTCACCGGACAATTAAGGTACAAGCAATCAGTTCTAATCATACCACCAAAAGGAGAACGCACAATATAAAGCATAGAATCACTCGCAAGAGATAAGTTCCACATAGCAGCCATAGAAGGTATAACAAACGAATGAGATGCACCCGGACCATATAATGCATGTATGGGAATGTCATGTATGTGGAGTGTACCTTCCACCACGGCGGTAGGGTCGATCTCGATATTCTCTTGCTCCCCATCCAAGGCCTAAGCACGAGCATGAGCCACGGGCCTTGTTCCATCACCCGATCCTTTAGTCTTTGGTTTGTCACAATTTTTCGCAAAGTGCTCGGTGCTACCACAATTGAAGCATCTACCTTGTTTCTACCAACAATTATCCCCGGAGTGCGTAGTACCCCCATAATGAACACATGGTTCCTTCTTCTTGGTAGTTGGAGGAGTTTGCTTCTCTTTTCCTTTGTTGCCCATAAAACGACCCCTAGAAGATGGTTGTGGTGACTTAGAGAACGATTGTGGAGTTGTTCTCTTAAATCCCGAACCGGAACTGCTAACACCCTTCTTAGTTCCAACCCTTTGTTCTTCCTCTTCCACTTTCAAAGCTAACCCGGTAGCATCGGCCCAATTATCAATGTGTACCGGAGCCAAAGATCTTGAAATCTCCCCACGAAGTCCTTCCACAAATTTCTCACACTTGCGGTCTTCCTCATCGGTAATATGAGGTGCATACGGAGACAATCGGTTGAACTCGGCAATGTACTCGGTCACAGACATATCCCCTTGTTCCAAGTTCGTGAATTCCCTCTCACGGCGCTTCCTTGCTTGTTTCGGTATGTAGTGTGCCCGAAACTCTCTTGCAAACATCTCCCAAGTAACATTGTCTTCACCAACTCCAAGGCGGGACATGGTGCTATGCCACCAATTGTAAGCCTCATCACGAAGAAGATCGATAGCACACAAAGCCTTCTCCGTCTCGATGCAGTTAACAACCCGGAAAATCCTCTCAATGGTAGTGATCCAATACTCCCCTTTCAAATCATCCGTAGTGCCCAAAAATATCAGTGGGCGACGCCTACTGAACCGATCATAGACGCTCTCAACCGGAACTGGTGGTGGAGGAGGTGTCGGATGAGGTGCTTACGCGGCTTGTTGAACGGCTTGCTGCGTATTCACGGCTTGCAAAAATTGGGTCATAAAAGCCATAAGATCCGCTGCATTAGGTAGAGGAGGCGGCGGAGGTGGATTCTGATTATTCCCCGGAGGATCTTGCTCATTTCCACGAGCCGGAGAACGGTCACGACGTCGTGGAGGCATCCTACACAATTCAATGATGTATGCATGTTGGTTAGTCACATGCTCATGTCACGTAATATCAAGTAAGAAATGCAATTACATAAATTAAGAGCAAGAATTAACAAGATATAAGTAACATGTAGTCATATACAAAGCGAAATAAATAAACACGAAAGCACATTGTCCCTATGCCGTACACTCGAGACGACTCAAGAGCCCGGTTTTGAACGTTCGGCTCTGATACCAACCAAATAGGGGTGTAACGCCCCAACCAGGGCATCCACGCCTATCCCGCGCTACGGACCTAGCTTGTATATAGAATTGCTATCCATATACCCGCCGGGTTCAAAGCAAGCGGTGACAAACGGACATCCTAGCTAGGCGGCACTAGACTCACCAAGCGAGTAAACAGTCACAAGTATGCGGAAGCTTAAATCATAACATATCAAGTGCATAAATTCATTCATTCACCAAATAAAGTGACCACTACGGTCCAACACGAAATGCTCAAAGTATGGAAGGTAAAATCATCCTAATGACCATCACGGTCCAAACTAGCATAATAAAACATCATACATATTAAGTCCATAATCCCCAAAACAAAGCATAAGACATAAGTAACAAAGTATGCTACATGCATAACGAGTACAAACTAGACCACTTAAACAAGACTCTCAAAAGACCCCGCCTAGCTTGACTCGAAAACGCGACCTGTGGATACGAAAGATAAAGGGAGTCAGCTCAAAGGAACCGGTGAGGAGAAGTTCACAATATATATAGGGTATATAAGGTTCAATGCATGCTCAAAACAAAGGTGTTCATGATCCAACTCATTTTCGAAGTAAAAGCAAGTTTTAGAAAATATGGATCATAAACCACACATAACCGGCTCGGAGAGAACGAGCACTCCATCCGATCTTCCCAAACCAAGAAATCAACTCAAAACATCCATTACACCGTTGATGCTGAGGGTGTACATCCCTCGATCATCCATAACATAGAGAATTTGGTCCATGAAACCTAGCTCTCTCCAAGAAAACTTCAACCCCGAACCTCCTCGGAGTCTTAGTAGTCTTGTCCACAAGTGGGAACTTTGGATAAGGACATCCATCGGCCCTTGCCTTCCCGGAATATCTCTCCCCTCCATCCCCGAGCTCAAATTTGATTTCCCCAAGCAAGCGTCCTTGCGAGGTACATCATAACCTCGCTACACAACTCACACATACATAATATTCAAATGAAAGTTCCGAAACCATTTTGGGTATCTATCCCATATACCAAAACTTAAGTTTTACTTGAAAACCATTTTCCATAAGCAAATATTCATAATACGAGCAAAGCTCACAAAACTTGGCTTATAAAGCCTAAATATACGTTTTCAAAACGGGAGTTCAAAACCAACAAATATGAAAGGCTATAGGTGTCCACAGTTTTGGAATCGTTTCATAAGTATATAGCTCATCACCTTTACCAAGAACCTCAAAGGTCGACCACGAGCAACGGACTACTCGGCCGGAGACTCACCACCTAACAAGACAAAGGTACTAACAAAGGTAAGACACGACCCAAACCAAGTAAACGACGCACGGCTTAAGTGAGAAGTCACTTATGAGAGTTATGTATGCTTATGGAGTCATATCATGCACTTAATGAAATGTGAGGATCAATCATGAGCATATATAGCATGTCAAGGTCACACATAACGTAGGAAGTCATACAAGTTCAAGTAAATGCATAACTTAGCAAAATGTGAAACTTAAACTTGATCAAGGCAATAAAATCATAACAAGTGATATACAAGAAGTTCCACCACATATAATAAGACCACAACTCATTAAAGGTATTATAGAAACAAGAAAAGGACATACAAGAGTCAAAACAAGCGAAACAAGTCAAGAAAACAAGGCTGGGGAAAATCTACCCCCATGGATTTTCCTTCACAAAAAATCCACCCTCGCGGATTGTCCAGAAGCTACTGTCTCAAATCCACCCCCATGGATTTTAACACAGCAAAAATCCACCCTAGTGGATTCTGCCCAGAACTTAAAAAAAACGTGACAGCCACTTCGAACTCGATGGGAATGAGTTCTAAACAACCCAAAACATGAAATTAAGATTCCAAAACCTCAATTAAACATCATAAAACATTTATACATCATATAAGAACATAATATAAGCATAAAATCCAAGAATGAAATCATTTAAGCAAGAATTACATATATGCATAAAAGCTTCATAGTTCAAGCATGCTCTTCAATGGTGAATCTCTAATCCTAGCATGAATTCAACTAAAATTGATTCCACACCTCGTAACAACTCAAGCATAATCATTCTACAAGACCAAGATTACAAGAAATCAAATAAATCTTAGACATGCAAGAATTTCTTCAAATCTGCAAAAACTAAAAAATGGTGAAATCAAGAGAATAGATGGAATCCAACCTAAACATGTTTCTAGGGTCCAAATAGCATATGTAGAACACAAATTCATCAAGAAAACATGGATTAAACTCATTAAATTCAACCCTAGTTCATGCTTCTACCAAGAGCTTCAAGCTCAAAGCATAACCCAAGCATTCACACAAAACCTTACCTTAGGAGCTGAGAATCGAAGAGAATAGCTTGGTCTTGAGTCTTGAATCTCTAGCTTCAATCTCCAATCTTGTCTCTTGAAAATGGTTGAAGGTGTTCTTGAGAGAAGATGAATGGGTTGGAGAGAAAAGTGAGGGAGAGAGGGTTTGAATCTTGTGTTTTAACGTAAAATGAGGTTTTGGGTGTTAAAATCTGATTTAGTAATTTGGGTCAGCTATTTGGGTCGCGAACCGGGTCAATTGGAGCGGGTCAGGAGTGAAATTGGGTCTCAAATTGGGCTAAATTCGGAATTGGGTCATAAACCTTATAAAAAGGTTGACTTTCATAAAATAGCCATAACTTCTTCGCCCGAACTCCAAATCAAGCGATTCAAGAACCCACGAACCCAGGCTTAGAAAATAAATTTACCATTTAGTCCCTAAATTATACTTTAATGTCCACATAAGCACATAGTTTCGATTAAACACGAAGCATGCTATCGAAGCCAAATGAAAACAATTTGAACACATAATTACCATATCAAATAGTCACATAACTCATCTAAAGTATATATTTCAAATAAGTTAAAGCATAACGGTCAATTAAGGCATATTATTCACATAATTCATGCAAAGAAAAGTAAATCGTTCACTCTCGTAACAAGCTTACCTTGATCGAGAAATGGGGCATCACAGTTTTTGTTTATAAATGACCTATGACCTTGCATGAAGTAAAATTTTTCCAAATGGTTTTCATATTAAAGTTAACCATATCTTTTATACCGGCTATGTACCGAAAATGTTTTATAAATCCTAAATGTGTTACCTTCGCCTGTTTTGCAAGATCCTGCTATTGTCCCCTGCTCTTCTAGCACTGGACTAGCCGGAGTGGTTCCTGTTCCTGTTCCTGGGGCCCAGGGGCTTGTGTTTTGAGTGATCAGGGGAGGTATTGGGCCGACGGTGATCTCTTGCACAAGTCCCACACTGTTGGACTACCCGGATACCCACCAGGAGGTTTGGTGGGAGATGGGGCTCCGATCTGAGGGAGTCATGAACCCGAAGATCATCCTGATGCGCGGATGTGGAGGTTAGCTACCGGCCACATTGCACCCGGAGAAAGGAGATTAATTTGTACTTGTTTTCCCGCATGTTATAATTATAAACTAATGTTTCCTGCTTGTTTCCTGATTACCTGCTTGTACCTATCATTTAATAAATGAAAAGAGGAGTCTAGGATGGAATAATTACCCGTTCTCACCGGGTCCCCTAAAATGTTAAGCATAGATATCCGTAACCTCTGGTATGTCTCAGTCCCTGTTTAGCACCGGAGCTTGTGGATCGTATAGGTAAGGTGGCCATCAACAGAGGCGTACGGATATCGACACATGCATATTATATGTAGCACCCCAAGCGGTGGGGCACCACACCCCCGCACTATGACCCGACACGTGTACGAAATGAAAAGTCCGCACACGCATCAAATCACAGCGAACGGGTGACAAACCAAAAATCCAACCTACACTGGGCGGAACGTAGACCCTGAACTTTAAAAATCAAAACATGAAATGAGTGCGGAAGCGAAAGCATTCAAATCAAATTAGGTCATACAAGAGCAATTGACAGGTTCGACTAGCATAGATACCTAATCCCGAAATCAAATAGGAATCATAAATCAACGGGTTCAACTAATCAGAAAACCTGTCCTAACCTGTCCCGAATTCCATACATTTAAATCATGATCATAAACCTGCACAGAATATATCATATATATAATTGCAACTATAATCCGAAACAAAAGCTTACCAAACTCAGACAGACTCACAACAGACTCGAAGGACACGACTGACATCCGCCTAGCACGAACTTCAACGACCTGAACCTGCAACTAAAAACATAAAAGGGAGGGGTCAGTCCAAAGACTGAGCAAGGGGCTAACGCACACCCACATAATATACATAATAGAGTAAAGCACGTATCAAAAGGAGGAATCATGAATCGGGAATAGGTTTTGCACACCAAATCATTTTTAAAAGAAAACCGATACATATACATATACTTAACAAAAATCATTTCATAAAACTATCCCCGTTTCACAATTCCAAGACATAATCATAATGCTCAAGCGAGTAACGAGCTTCCAACCTTACTTCTATATTTAACATAAGAAAACTGAAATCATACATACCAATCCACCAAACTCCGAGATAGAAGGGCTACGTAAACCCAAACTATCCATGCATACATAACCTCGAGGGGTAGTGATCCCACTGCGAGTCTTTCCCGGTTTTCACACCGCGAGCTCGAAGAGTACGCCTTCCCCGAACTCCCAGGGTCGTGCGTGACACTTCGGATCATATAGAACTATGCTAAGGAGTGATAATCTCGACGACCCGATACCATCCCGGGTGTCCTCGCTCATAGCTCCGGGGCCCAATCATACGGAACATAACATACATATGCCAATCTTTCATGGCTGATCTCGCTTACATAACATATCATAACATATCATATCATCGCATATCATATCATAAGGGTTTCAAAACATAAGCTTACATACGCTCGTATACATACTTTCAAAATCCAAAGTTGTTCACAAGATCATAACATATCATACTTAGCACATATTTAACTATATATATAATATATAGTCGCATGCCGGCTAGAAACATTAGCACATAAGGGTCATAGGTCGTTTAGCTAAAAGAAAGATCCTAACCCTCACCTGGCACCAAACACAGCCGAAGACACAGCAGATGGTTCACCCCGGAACCTGCACGACTCACTTGTCACCACCCCGGGTGCACCTGAACCAACTGACACATAAAACAGACCACGAAGCTCAGGCTCAGACATACAACCACACAGAGATGCACGAAAAATGCAATCACATAAGCAGGATTCAAATTCATATTAATTACATGCAAAACAAAACGTTAAGGCATGTTCAGGTGCACAATTAATGCAAATAAAAGGACTAAAAGGCAAAGCAAATTATATCATTTCATTTGTTACACAAATAATTTATTTATTACATAACAAATTCAACTAACAAGGTTAATCTGTTTATATCATGCAATTTACACATTTCAGAAAATTACATAAACCTGCCCTCTAGGTTAAACACTTAACAAATTTAACATACTGGGACTCACAGCAAATCAAAACATATCACATTTCATATAGAGGCACGTAGTACAAGAACAATCAAATCACATAATAGCATGCTTCGAGTTTCATATAAATCACATGAGCTTACCTATCAATTCCTAACCATACTAAGTTCGTATAATTCATGTATAGTGCATCCAATTCGTATTTCACAGAACGGATTCAATTGACACGATTTACCTAATTAAACAAACAAATTTATATCTTTTCCAAAATTACACATACATCCCTTCAAGTTAAACAATTAGCTCAATTAGACAAAACGGGATTCAAATTGCAAATCAAAGCATCCACATATATCATAATTCATTTCATACATGATTTCGTATACATTAGAGTTCATATTGATCGACAATTCAAACATATAGTAATTAATTTGCATTTCAAACAATTAAATCAAATAATCATAAATACACAAATAAATTCGTAGAAAATAAACCGAGTGTCCGATTGACGAACGGAAGGTGGTGTTGGACTCACCACGACGAAGCGAACAAGCTCTCCGAAGGTCGCCGGAGCGCCGCCGCCGGAACGTGCCGGAAAAATCCCGAAAATTCACCCGTGCAAGGATTCCTCATGCTCGTTCCAAATCCTCGATCAATTTCTGGAAAATCCAAGCCAATCGTCACCAATTTCAGATCCAACAATACGAAAACCCTAAAATCTTCAAACTCAAATTACTTCCAAACCGGTGAACCAAAATGCGATCCGAAAAAGATATTGTCTTACCCGTGACGAGCTCTTCGAAAGCCCTAAGGTAGCTCACCGGAAAAATCCTCGGAGCTAGCGCCGTCATTGCACCGCCACTGTGCCACCGCGATCCGCT
The DNA here is from genome assembly GCA_037501455.1 of Lantana camara. Taxonomy (NCBI): domain Eukaryota; kingdom Viridiplantae; phylum Streptophyta; class Magnoliopsida; order Lamiales; family Verbenaceae; genus Lantana; species Lantana camara. The sequence continues at coordinate 54,918,118 of CM074860.1, forward strand.
GCCAATTGGCCGAATTAGAAGTCGTGTGATCAAAGGCCACTAGTTCTCGTCGTTCCGAACAACTTTCGTGAAGGGCCCGAGGCCAAAAGATCGCCGGAAAAAGCCCCCGTTGGCCACCGAAGTTTCTGCCGCCGTACGCCTCCCCGGAACCACCACCTACGGCCAAAATTCAGTGAAAAGGATGCCGGAAATGGACTCAGGGGGTCGAAAAAAGGTAGAAAACACCAACCTTGGTCCGAAAAAGCCGCCCGAAGGCGGTGTCGCCCCGATGGCGGCGCCGCCTGCACAGAAAGAAACGCTGGGAAGTCCCCTCACCGGGCCTGGGGCGCGTGTTGCCGGAAGACAGCCGGAAGCCGCCGCGAATGGGCGGTGAAGTGGCGGCTCCGCCACCCCCAGCCTGCGCGCCTGAAATTCTGCCATATCTCCACCACCGCTCGTCGGTTGGTCGAGATCTTGGTACGGTTGTGACCGCGTCGTCGAGCTCTCCGAAATGGACTATTGGTTCATCGAATTTGGCATGTGTGTGAAATCGCACCTTGGGGTATGTGTGAGGATTGTGTATCGCGGGAGAGGGAGGAGAGAGAGAGCTGAGCCGGTTCTATCACGTTTAACGAGGATCCGGGTGTTTTATCCCAGGTCCTCGTACGCAAAAGGAACGGTAGAAGGGGCAAACGATGCCAGAAAAGGGCAAACTCAGAGTCTACGGACTCGTCTCGATGCCCCGAACGCTTTAAAGGGGTCAAAAAGGTCGAAAACTCGATCGAACGAGAAATGACCGAAAAACCCTAAAAAGAGAAAATTACAAAGGGGCCCCTAAACTCTAAAAGAGTTCAAAATAGGGCCACGAAAAACATAAAATCACATAATTAAACACATAAAAAGGTTGAAACGTGGCGTACCTTATAAATCGGATGAGCGGGATGTTACATTATATCTCGTTTACATGACTTGCATACCTTGACATAATTCCACCCATACGATTGATTTAATCCAGATTCCTGTCTCCTGTTTATTTAACCCTAAAACGTATAGTGGAATTATGCCTGCCTGATTTCCAGATTATATATGTATATGCGTGTGTACCCACCTTCACTCAATTAGTTGGCTGACCCCTCCCTCTCGTCGTTTTAGTGTTGTCTTGCAGGTTCTGTGGTTGTTAGGCGGGAGTCTTTTGAAGTCTTTGATCGAGTCTCGGTCCTATTTGCACTGCATCGTACCGTACCTTTATTTTCTGCTTGTAACTGGGCTTTGTAAGCCACTCTGTATTGTTATTGCTTTATTGAACTCGGGATAGGTTTCTAGGGCCCTACTTGAACACGTTTCTACGTTATTGCATTATGTTCATTCAGGACAGGTTAGGACAGGATCTTGAACTAGTTGAACCCGTGTTTATATTCTTGTATGAATTGAAATTTCATATTGCTTAGTGATTGCCTTGCTTCCGCATCCTTGTTTCTATTGATTTCTTGGTACAGGGTCTAGTCCCGCCTAACAAAGGATGTTTTATTTTTGTCTCCGTTCGCTGTGAGCTTGGTTCATGTATGGACTTTCCATTCCATGTGTGGACCGGGTTGATAGTACGGGGGATGTGGGGCCCTCCGTTCGGGGTGTCACATCCTAAGGTCGTATCAGAGCTCCAGGTTGCAAAACCGAAGTTCTAGTGTCGTATCCTGTCGAGTCTAGGTCGTACGGCTTGGGAACTACATGACAATGTGTACATTGCATTGATCTTGAGCATGAAATTGCACCTCTTTTAATCTAAGTTGAGCTATTTGACACACCTTGTGTTGAATCCGTGTTTTCGTGTTGAATACATAACTTGAGCATGCCCTAATCGCATGCATATATATTCTTAAAATGAGTTATGATTTACAGTTTACGAACATAATATCAAACCACGGCCAATTTCTACAACTACGACAAGTACCACGGATTCTACATTCAAACCGAATGAGGTGAGGAATACGCCGGGAAGTCCTATACCAGAATTCGGGAACCATGACCTTGCCTTGAGGGTGCTATGGTTCAAGGATTTGGATCCGGGATAGAAGGATCGAGTTTGGATAGATTGATAAGTTCTACTCTGGTAGAGGGATATTTAGTGAAATAAGGGTTGATCATGGGATGTTTGTGACTTAGGAGATTGACATCTATGTCTCTACTACATAGGATGCCTTATTCGGATTCGATGGGGTTATTTAACTCAAAAAAGAAGCAAAGGAAAGCCATGGAGGTGTTCCAAATTCAGGTTTAGATCAACAAAGAGACGAGGAAACTAAAGGCAAAGTAGATCCATGGGATGACAGGCAACGAAGAATATTTAACCGGTTTAACGGGATCATCTAATTCAGAATGTAAGTGTTCTTCCCGGATATATGACTTGATTCGAATTGCTTACACAAAGAGACTAGGTCGTAGAGGTTGAAAGTCTTTAATCTAAGAAGTGAAGAATGAGTTCAATCGATGGATGAGAATTGAAATTCTTAAGTAGGAGAAGAAGAGATGAATTGAGAGGCTTCGGATTTCGAATAAGATAGAAATTTGATTTAAAAGGAATCAAAGAAAATCAATGAACAAGGTAAATACATATCCATTGAAGGTGACAATTCTAGGGAATCTATCTTCGGCCGGATTTGAGTTCATCTTCCCGATCCAAGCTGAATTGTCGTGTTGTGAGGTCGAAGTGGGAAATATAGAACAACAAATGGAAACGATAAAGAAAGGCAAAGAATCGTTAGAAGGAGATTACGTACTCAAGTGTAAGCAAGTAAACGATAAATTCTACTATCGATTTGAATTCATAACGGAAATCAAGGGGACTTCATTCGAGGTGACAATTGGAGAAAGATTCGGGACGACGAGTGGAAGACCGATTATTAGGAATAAGTCAAGACACTAAACCCATGGACATAGAAGAATTTGGGTTCAAGAGGTCGTGATCTCGGACCATGGAGATATATAAGTTGATGCGAGGAGGTTCATAGAAATCTTGATGACTGTGGGAAAGTAAGAAATTATTGAGAACTCCAAGCAAGCCGTGACTAGAGAAATGAGGATAAGCTGCTGAGTTCAAAACTTACCATAGCGGTGACAGGTTTAATATATTGATGGCACGTGCATCAGACATCTCTTTAAATTATTTAAATAACTTTATCTATGTGTGCGTGCATCTTTAATTGATATAGTTGTTCCAATGTGTTACGTCTTTATTTTTTTGTTACATGCATTGGCATCTTAATCCGACATACATGGTTTAGTGTTTATTTGATAGGACATTTTCCCCCACTTCGTTCATCGAATACTACTTCAACCGAGCCATATTCGAATAGAGCTAAGGAGGAATTTTGGGTTGTAAAGTGTGGATTAAAGGAAAGGAAGAAATACTGAAGCTCGGGAAAGTAGAACCGGATTTTGGAATAAATGAATGAGATGGTCATACCTACTAATTCCTTGAAAGTGAATTTGACCAAGATCAAAGGACAAATAGCTTAGCTAGGATCGCTTATGTCGAGGAGCTCGATGACCTTGGTTTGAGAAGCATTAGAGCAAGCCTAAGGAGTTTAGATAGGAGTTCTTAAGGGGGAGAGCATGACCAGGAGGTGATTTAGAAATCTTTGGTTGTGCTCGAGTGGATTATTCTTAGAGGGAACAAGGATTAACAAGTAACCGGATCTTTACAAAAGATGCGTGATGATGGGAAGATAGAGCACTCGAAGAGATTTCTACACCGAATTGGGGAAGATCAAGCAGGTTATGGAGTATAATAAACAATCTACAGAAATGTGGTATTGAAAATGAATGTCAAGGTTGGAAAAGAGACATGTGTTTCAAGGGACGAAGATAGGTATTCGGGGAGTGCTTGGGAAATGAAGAAAGAAGACCGAATCCTAATGTCGCGCCGTTACATCTTGCTATGGGAGATATGCAAGCTTAAGTCAGCCATGATTGGACATATTGTATCTGGATTATCGTGTCTCATAATTTAAAGATGATGGGACCGTGAAAAATTCACAAAAATTGATAAGAAAGGATAGATCGAGGATAATCTTGATTGCCGACTTAAGTTAATTTATAACGGATCCGTGTAGAGAGTTTGCAAGAAACGATAAGGAAGGTAGTGAATAAGTGAAGCTGAGTCAATCACTATACTTGGCGACCGACATAGGGAGAGCAAATTCAACCGTGGACTTTGGAAGCATAATAAGTAAGAAAGATCGTAACATGAAAAAAATCGATTATTGGCTCATCAATAATCTTCCATAATGAGCCGGGAATGCTAATAGGGTTTGAGATGGGCGTCCGAACTATTCGGGACAAGCTCGCGCATCTAAGGAAGGGCGAATGAGATTGTGGTAAAGAATGAATCGAATGGATTAAGATCATGAGACTTCCAAGATTAGAACTTTGGACCATGGTATTTAATAAAGATAACAGAATTAAATGCGGAACTTCGAATCATGGGGGCTAGCAAGGGTAAAAGAATAAAACGTGGGCGAAGACCAAGTGATCATCGAATAATCAAATACATCGGGGATTATGAAAACAAGACTCTATGAGCAAAGGAACCATCAACAAAGAAATCAAGTAGCTTTCGGATTCACTACAATGAAAAACCTCCAAACAATGGTGAACGGTACAATAACCATACATGTCACGTGCATCATGCTTTCCTTAATTTCTGTTGTGTGTAATTGCTTGTTAGTTGCTTTTGGAGTGAGCGAGTGCCTTAGTAACACGGTGAGACGAGGGTCGTGCCATACGTTACAATGGGTCTTTGGAGACCCCATTTAGAAGCTAGTGGAGGCCCAAGAAACCAACTTCAAACCATGAAGTTGATGTGGTGATTGAAGACCCATTTAGGGTTGGAGGACGAGTGGTAGGAGTTCGTTAACTACTCAACTTGTGATACCGAGTTGTGGGACGGTTAGGATGGATTCAAACGGTGGGAGTTGAATCTCGTTTAGACCCTCCTATCGTGCGAGACGTCGAGACTACTCATGGTCGGATCTAGTTTGTGAGCAGCTTGAAGCCCCTTCGTCCTTGAAGACCCTTCTCTTAACTAATTCCTGCGGGATGTCGCGAACCCCGCGTGGGATGAACACGGAGAGGTTTTGCTTGAACCCCGCAGTGGACCTGAGGACAGGTCCTTCTTTAGGGGGAGAGGTTGTGACACCCCGTTTTCCAGCAAGCCAGGTACGAGGTCACGTGAGAGTTTAATTCGGTAATTACATGATTTAAGTGAATCACATGCCTACATTTCAACGTATAACTTTATTTTGTTATGTGTGTTTTAGAATTTTTTTAAATTTTTCTTACACTCAATTGTCTAATATTTGCTCGTTAGGGACCTAAGTTTAATTAGGGTGTTTTGGGCCTTCGTGGCTACCATGAGCTCGGGAATTCGAATTCGAATTCTGACCTTATCATTGAGTCCGTTTCGATGATTTGGATTCGATGAAATTAACCTTATAATTTTCTAAAGCCGTTTGATACCTCTACTGTTTTTAAAATCCGATCCGAGTGGACCGGATCCCTTTTGACCCGACCTATTTCAGCCCTTTATGGCTGAAATTATCTCCCCTTTCCCCTCATTTTGGATCGATCAAACAAGGCAACAAAGGAGAAGAAGAAACCCTTCCCATTTGGCCTTCAAATTTTGGCCCAAGCTTGTGAGATCCGACCAACCGATCGAAGATTCAAGGTAAGATATGTGATCCTCTCACTACGTGCTTCGTTTTCTCCCGATTGAATCTCTTTTCTCTTGCCTATTTTCATGCCTTTGGAAAAGATGATGAATAGTGTAGAAATTTGAATATTTGATCTCTTGCTTTCATACTTGAACTAAACACTCCAAGATTGATATATATTGTTTCGCTGAGCTTCCTTGTTGCATAATTGTAAGAATTCTTATTGTTAGTTGTGTATTACATGAAACTCCATTGTTGGAGCTTAAATGAGCTTTAATGGAAACTTGTTATATGCTTGATTTCATGCCTTGAATTTAAGATATGTATTAGAGCATGTTTGTATGAACTTATGCCTTGAATTTGAAGTGTTTTGGTTGAGGTTTAAGGTGGTTTTGATGAACTTTGGTTTCTCCCGTGTTTAGCCCCTGTTCTGCTACGTTTCTTCTTCCCAGAATGTCTACCGGGCGGGTAGATTTTGTACACAAAAGTACCCGGGGGGTACTTTAATGCAGGAGGGTTGCTGCGCTATTTTTCCTCGCCCAGGTTGATTTTGCCTTGTATTTACCCTAGCCGGGTACTCCCTCATCCGAACTCCATTTGACCTAATTTTTAAACCGTTGGAAACCTTTTGAAGTTTAGAACAACCTCCAATTAGAATCACCTCATTATCCTTTCTAGTTTATAATATATAATCAATTCTTTTTGGTGTCGCCACGGTACCGACAATCTGCTTTTGCCCAACTTCGGGTCTACGCCATTTTCACCTCACTTTGAACCACAAGTCGATCCACATACCATTTTAAAGGTCTATGTGTCTATTTTCATCTCCAACAAACAAAACTCCATTTTAACTTCTAGAACTCAAGATATTCCAGTTTTACTACAGCTTGTCCATTTTGGAAAACTGTCAGCTTTTCCTAGACTTTGCCAAAACCCGTTTTATCGCTTTCCTTTCACCTCCTCGACCTCTTATTTGAATTACATGCATTGTATACATGCCTAATTGAATGATTAAATCATTTATGTGTCTAAATGACATTAATTGTGCTCATGAACTCGATCACACCATTTCATGACATATATATGATTTAATGCTTATTGGATCATGCCATAACATGATGCACTACCTCATGAGCATCGCCGTGCGTCCTATTTGGTTTCATTATTGAGTCGTGTCTCACAAGTACACCATGTTTCCTTTCTTGTACAGTGTTCTCCTTGGTGGAGACGTTCGTGGTTCGTGGCCTTTCTTTCTTGGTCCTTCTTGCACACTTGGAGGTGAGGGTTTTTCTTTATAAATGACCTATGACCTTGCATGAAGTAAAATTTTTCCAAATGGTTTTCATATTAGTGTTAACCATATCTTTTATACCGCTTATGTACCGAAAATGTTTTATAAATCCTAAATGTGTTACCCTGAGCCTGCTTTGCGAGATCCTGTTGTTGCCCCCGGTTCTCCTAGCACTGGGCTAGCCGGAGTAGATTCCTGTACCTATTAGTGGGCCCAGGGGCTTGTGCATGGAGCGAACCGGGGAGGTATCGGGCCGACGGTGACCTCTTGCACAAGTCTCATCCTGTTGGACTACCCGGATATCCTGCAGGAGGTTTGGTGGAAGATGGGGCTCTGGATCTGAGGGAGTCATGAACCCACAGATCATCCTGCATGGATGGCGAGGGTTAGCTACCCGGACCATCATTGAAGAAGGAGGTTAACTTGTACCTGTTTTCCCATTTATTAAAACTGTAATTGATTCCTGATTCCTGCTTGTTTCCTGTATACCTGCTTATCCCTGTCATTTAATAACAGAGAAGTGGAGTCCAGGATGGAATAAATACCCGTTCTCGTCGGGTCCCTTAAAATGTAATACATAGATATCCGTAACCTTTGGCATGTCTCCGGTCCCTGTTCAGCAGCTGCAGTGTAACGCCCCGTTTTTCTTATGTGCAATATGTGATAATTTATATACATTGTATAACCTTAGATGCATTATATTTTCTATGAACTTATATGAAATAATTGTTAACATGAGAAATTACGTGAATTATTTGACTAATGTGATTTAATTGTCTAATTGCCCTTAAGTGATCATTTATTGAATCGGTGAAATTAATTGCCTATAACTCCTTGGATTTAATTGAACACATTCCATGAACTAGAACTTCTTTGCATTAACTTAAACAACTTAGGGACTTAAGTGCAAATTGTGCCTTGTCATCCCATTTCTTGGAAGACTTTGATAAATATCTATGCATCTTGTACCTCTCATTTCATTCATCAAATCTCCCACACAAACTCACACACTAAATTACGGTTGAAACACCATGGAAGAGGAGGAGGAGATTTCATCATTTCTAGCTTGGTTTCAAGGGGAATTTGCATACTTTGAAGCATCATAATCATCACCACTTCATCTTCTTCCATCTTTCTTTCTTTTGAGGTACATGGATTAATTGATTGAATTCTTGAGATTGAATCATCTCAATATCTTTTCCCATTTACGAGTTATGATCAATTCTTTTTGGTGTCGCTGCTTTCCCGACAAACTACACTCGCCTAACTTCAACCTCCGTCATTTTCTCCTCGCTTTGAACTAGAAAACGAGCCATATATGCTCGGAAGGGTATTTGTGTCTAGTTTCACACCCAACAAACAAAACTCAATTCCCACTTCTAGAATTAAAGATATTCCAGTTTTCCCTCAACATGTACATTTTCTAAAATTGTCAATTTTTGCTAAACTTCACTAAAACCTCTATTACTGCATTCCTTTCACTCTCTTGGCTCCCATATGTGATTTAGATGATATATACACTTGTTTAATTGATAATCATGCTCCTAGTTGACATTTTCCTAAGCGTTATCGAATGACTTATTGATCATGACTTTGTCGTGCATCGTAAATGGTTCATAAGAGTCGTGTCTCACGAACACTTGTCCGTGTTATACAGATCATGTTCCCGGTGACGAGTAGCATGCTCCTTAGGGTGTTTCCTTGCTTGTTTTGGTTGGTAAAGTAAAGGTGAGGTTTAATTTCTAGTTATATAGAACTCGTACAACCCTTATGTGATGTTTTCGACCAAAATGTATATATATATCTAGAGTTTTCCAAATCTAAATGATTGCAAGCAAGTCACACTTATGCAAAGCAATGCATGTAGTGTGATTAGCACCATGATCATGCAAAGCAATGCATGTATCGTGATTAGACCGTGACCTTATTGATTTTCAACTGATTTCATGGAATTTATTGATTGAACTAAATGGATTGATTAATTATTTTGGGCGAGTAAGCATGTTCACATTTGGGCCCGAGGGTAGTGTATTGAGCCAACCGAGGAAGCAAGGGCTGACGGGTAACTCTTGCACTATCCTCACTATTTTGGGATAACCCCTGAATCCACCAGGAGGTTTGGTGGAGGAAGGAATCCCGTACGTGGGAGTCATGTTCCCGACGTACGTAGCATGGATGGTTAGGGCCTTGCAAACCCACCATCACCCGGAGTAAAGGAGTTCATGAAATTTATACGTGTGCACTTGAATTAAATTGCATGATCACATGATAATTACACAAGCATGTAATGTTCACTATTGGTGTAAGGTTGGAGAATTGCCCTCACTCGCCCGGGCTACGGATTGAACTGATAAGTGATTGAATTATTAAATTGAATAGTTGTAATCTCGGGCGAAGATTATTCCTTGTTCAACCTATATTGTTTCATTTGTAAAAGCTTTACCCGGGATTATAACTTGCATGTTAATTGCGCTAATATTTATTCATAAACCCCTCACTCAGTCGTTGGTAGACTGACACCTCAACATTTTCAGGTACTCACGGTCGTGTGCTAGGCGGGAGTTTGAGTCGTGTCTTTTATTCAGTTGGGTCCAGCACCGTCACATGTACCTTACTGATGAATATATAGATTGTTATGGTTTTTGGTACTTACGTATGTTACGTTAGGTTTTGGATATTTAAAGTGTATTTGTAAATGATGAAGTTGAATTTGAAGAATGGTAATGAAATGCATGTCTATCCTATTCTCATGTTATTGTTTATGCATGGTTGTGTCTAATTGAGGGTTAGTCCCGCCTAACTAGTGGATCCTTTTCTCTTGTCACCCGTTCGCTATAGTCTTAGTTCATGTACGGATTACTCATTTCGTATGTGGACTGAGCTATAGTGCGGGGGTGTGGCATCTCGGCGTTCCGGGTGCTACATGGAGCCCATGGATTGTTAAGGTAAAATGGGCATCAACAGAGGGCGTACGGATATCGACACATGCATTGTATATCCTGCTTACCTGATTGCATGCTTAGACGTAATTCCACCCGTACGTGTTATTAATTCCTTATTCCTGTTACCTGTTTAAATAACAAATCATGTATAGTGGGATTACGCCTGCTTGACTGCCTGCTTATATATATATGCGTGTGTTAACCCCTTCACTCAGTCAGTTGGCTGACCCCTCCCTCTCGTTGTTTTAGTGTCTGTCTTGCAGGTTCTGTGGTCGTTAGGCGGGAGTCTTTTGAAGTCATTATTCGAGTCTTGGCTTATCCGCCCTGATTTCATTTCCTGCATTGAATTGGGCCTTGTAGACCATATTGTATCTTTATTGTTTTACTGAATTCGGGGACAGGTTCTAGGGCATTAGTTGAACCTGTTTACATGTTGTGTATTGCATTGATTTCGGACAGGTTAGGACAGGTGCCTCTGTTTTAGTTGAACCCGTATTTATATTCCTGTTGTTATGTTGAATATGTTTGTATTATTGCATTGCTTCCGCATTCTTTGTTTTCTTAAATTGATTGGTACAGGGTCTAGTCCCGCCTAACAGGTTAGTTTTGTTTTGTCCCCGTTCGCCGTGAGCTTGGTTCATGTATGGATCCCATTTCATGGGTGGACCGGGCTCTCGGTGCGGGGGATGTGGTGCCTTCCGTTTAGGGTGTCACAAATTAAATATTGGTAAACGGTAATCAATTATTGTCATGGGATGATAATAGATTGACCCATTTGGAGCTAAAATTGATTAGTCCTGCAGGTACCCCCGCAAGCCCCAACGAAGATCAAAGAGAAAATATTATAAAGACAAAGAGAAATGAATTTTCAAAGTGATTGAAAATAGCCAAGGAATTTATTTTGAGAAAATAAATTAAATTCCAATGAGTTGAAAATGCCCGGAATTTTATTTTGGAGAAAATAAAAATTTTCAAAAATAAAAAATAAAAAAATGATGATATGGCAGCTGACGTGTCATGTCACGTCAGCGAGTCAGACGCCAAGTGGCGCTGACTGGGCACCGGTTGGAGCGACACGTGGACTTTGATTGCGCGAATTAATTGTTTATAAGTAATTTGTATATTTAATTTTATATTAAATGTTAAAATGTTAAATTTATATTTCTTTAATTTTATTAATATTACATTTATACTTAAAACGTGCACTTTGATTAATATTTCAATATGAATTTGAATTTTGTTATTTATTATGAATTTAATTTTGCTATATCTTATGAAATTCTTTGAATTTATTTATGCATTGCTCATGAGTGTTATAAACGTGTTTCGTTTTTATATGATTTGATATCGAAATTCCGTGAAAATTTAATATTTCAGAGATATGCGTGTCTTGAATATGAATATATGTTCGTTTCATGTTTTCGGGTTCATTTGCATTAGTTTCGAATTTATTTTGTTCTTGGAATCCAAATCGGGGGACTAACGAGCAATTAGGGCACCCTTGGTTTCATATGTGATATCTTGAGCTCGAGAACTCAAAATCGAGTTCCGCCAACTTCGCTGAACTCATAACGAAAATTTGAGTTTAATGAACTTAGCCTCATATTTTTCCAAAATCATTTGAACCTACGAAATTCAACTGAAAAGTGTTACGTTCGTCAAAACTGCCACATCTCACCAAAATTGCCATCTCTTTCACAAACCTTGACCAAATTAACCATGGTTTGATTCTTTCGAACCCTAGCTCAACCGTCTAACAGCCCTTAACCACCCGAAACCAAACCAACCCTCCACACTTATAGAATTTCAGCAAAAACCCCCTGCTCTCCAGTTATTCCCCGTAACCCTTGCCAAGCTTGGAGATTCAAGGCTTAAATCCCCTCCAACCTTCATCCAATCCAAAAGGTAAGCTTAGGGTTGTAATATACATTCATTTATGATCATTTTGAACCATACAACCCTAAATTTGAGCTTGAATCCATGGAGATTTGAAAGCATGAATGAATAGTTAGGTTTAAGTTGAAATTCTTGTTCTCATGCATTCTTTGATGCTTTTGTTGATTTTAAAGCTTGAAAGTGATCATCTTAACTCCCTTATTTCATTTATGATCATGTATTTTGTGGTAGTTGGCTATTAAATGAGTTACCATTAATGAGGTTTTGAAAGAAAATTGATGAAATGAGCTCTTGCCTACCTTGTTCCCGTATGGATGGTTTTGATGCATATTGGAGTGTGTTATTTAGGACTGAATTGTTGATCCTTCATTGCTCTTTCATACCTAATCATGTTCGTTTGAGGTTGGTTGAAGCTTTGTGGAGTTTTTCCCCTGTTTTGTCCCTGTTTTTGCTGCGATTTGTTGCTATCAGCTGCTGCTCATTTCCCTTGCTTATTTGTTGTTCATTATCAGTCATTTGTGGGAGCTTTTGGTGCCATTTTGTTGCTGAAACTATTGCCTTATTTGCTTGCTACCTGCTACTGTGAATTCTTGCATTTGAAACAGGGATTTAAGCTTTGCGCTGCTGCTGCTTCGAGTTTGTGTTACAACTCCCCGGCCAGGGAGATTTTAGGCAAGAAATTACCCGGCCGGGTACCCTTTATGCAGAGACCTCCAGCGTGAAAGTCCCCGGGCAGGGACTTTTTGTGTGCAAAATCTCCCCGGGAGGGAAGATTACCTGCTGCTGCCTTTCTTTTCTCCATGTAATGTAATGTGTGTATGTGAATATATATATATATATATATATATATATATATATATATATATATGTTTTGGTGTTGTGTTTGTGCATGTATAAAATATATACATATATTATATATATATTAGTGCATGCATGTATGGGTACGTATATATCTAATAAGTCCTGCATGCATGTGTCTTTATATAAATGTGTGTATTAATGTGTATATTTTATATTTCATGAATAATGTGTTATATTATAAAAATATGCATGCATGTGTTCACGTATATGTATATATAATATATATTGTGTAGTGTTATTAATATATGCATGCATGTGTTACATAATATATATATATATATGTATGTTTGATATTTGCATGCATTTTGTGGAATTTAATTGTTTAATTGTTATACATGCATGCCTATATATATATATATATATATATATATATATATGATTATGTATTTAATTATTGTTTAATGTATTTAAAGTTTAGAATTAAATTGTTGCCTATTTCATGTTCTTATCTAATTTCCGATCTTGATTTGAATGTATTTATTTGTCTATTCTTTAATTGTAAACGTGATATAGTACGTGTTGTGATCGTTATTTGAATTTCTTGGATTGATTTGTTATGAAATGTGTAAGGATTGAACTTGAATGATTATGAACGCTTCCTTGAACGAATGAACGACTTGTTTAAATGATTTAAATGCATTAATCGTGCACATGAACGTGTTCTGTAACGCCCCGACGAGGGCATCCACGCCTATCCCGCGCTACGGACCTAACTTGTATATAGAATTGTTATCCATATACCCGCTAAGGCCGAAGCAAGCGTTGACAAACGGATAACCTAGCTAGGCGGTGCTAGACTCACAAAGCGAGAAAAAAAACACAAGTATGCGGAAGCTTAGATCAAAACATAACACGTTCATAAGTCAACTCATTCAACAATTAAGTGACCATCACGGTCCAGCACAAAATGCCCAAAATACGGAATGTAAAATCAACCTAGCGACCAACCCAGTCCAAACTAGCAGAATAATTCATCATACAAGCCGGATCCATAAATCCGAAAGCGAAACGTAAAACATAAAGTATATTAAGACACAACAAGTAAAGCTAGACTCGACAACAACTCTCAAGCAAGACCCCGCCTAGCAAGACTCCAAAGCACGACCAGCGGACACGAAAGGTAAAGGAGATTAGTTCAAACGGAACCAGTGAGGAGAAGTGTACATAATATAAGTGATATAAGAGGGTTTAATGCATGCTCAAAACAAAGGTGTTCATCATCCAACTTATTTTCAAAGTAAATGCAAGTTTTAGAAAAATATGGATCATAAACCACACATAACCGGCTTGGCGAGAACGAGTACTCCATCCGATCTTCCCAAACCAAGAAATCAAACCAATCCAACCTTTACGCCGTTGATGTCGAGGGAGTGCACCCCCCCGAGCAACCCTTTTGCCTTTTGAGTGGAGAATTCGGTCCATGTAACCTAGCTCTCTCCAAGAAAACTTCAACCCCGAAACCTCCTCGGAGTCTTAGTAGTCTTGTCCACAGTGGGAACTTTGGATAAGGACATCCGTCGGCCCTTGCCTTCCCAGAATATCTCTCACCTCCATCCCCGAGCTCAATTTCGATTACCCAGAGCAAGCGTCCTCGCAAGGTACATCATAACCTCGCTACACAACTCACACATACATATATAATATTCGAATGAAAGTTCCAAAATAACATTTTGGGTACCTATCCCATATACCAATTCAAGTTCTACTTGTAAACCGTTTTCCATAGTCAAACATCGTAATATGAGCAACGCTCACAAAACTTGGCTTATTAAGCCTACATATACCTATTCGAAAATGGGAGTTCAAAACCATCAAACATGATAGGTCATATGTGTCCACAGTTTTAGAAAACATTTTTATATTATAGCTCCTCACCTTTACCAAGAACCTCAAAGGTCGACCACGAGCAACGGACTACTCGGCCGGAGACTCACCACCTAACAAGACAAACGTACTAACAAAGATAAGACACGACCTAAACCAAGTAAACGACGCACGGCTTAAGTAACAAGTCACTTATGAGAGTTATGTATCAAGTTCTCAAGTCATATGTATTAAGCGACCTATGAATCATACTTAACACAATTTAATTAAACGCATAACTTAGTCAATTAAAATAACTTAAACATGCTTGAGGTATAGAGATCATAATATAAGGTATGCATGAGATGTGAGGATCAATCATGAGCATGTATAGCATGTCAAGGTCACACATAACGTAGGAAGTCATACAAGTTCAAGTAAATGCATAACTTAGCAAAATGTGACAACTTAAACTTGATCAAGGCAATAAAATCATAACAAGTGATATGCAAGAAGTTCCACCACATATAATACGGCCAGAACTCATTAAAGGTATCATAGAAACAAGACAAGGACATACAAGAGACAAAACAAGCGAAACAAGTCAAGAAAACCAGGCTGGGGGAAATCCACCCCCATGGATTTTCCTTCACAAAAAATCCACCCTCGCGGATTTTGGGTCCAGAAGCTACTGCACAAAAAATCCACCCCCCTGGATTCTGCCCAGAACTTAAAAAAAACGTGACAACAACTTCCAACTCTACGGGAATGAGTTCAAAACACCCCAAAACATGAAATTCTTACACCAAATCATTCCTAGCAACATAAGAAACATATTTCCATCAACAAATTCGGATTTAATCCATCTAACATGAACCCTAGATTTCAAACTCAAGCTTCAAGTTCAAAGAAGAAGACCCACATGAGCATTCAAGCATTTCTTACCTTAAGAGCTAAAAATGGAAGAGAGAATCTTGTTCTTTAGTCTTTAATCTCCAGCTTTAACCTTCACTCTTGGCTCTTGAAGATGGCTTGAAGTTCTTGAGAGAATATGGATGGTCTCTTGAGAAAAGTGAGGGAGAGAGTGACTTGAATCTTATGTAATAACGTAAGAATGGGTTTTGGAGTGTTAAATCTGATTTTGTAAATTGGGTCAGCCATATAGGGTCATGGAGCGGGTGATACGGGTCAGGTTTAGGTGAAATTGGGTCTCAAATTGGGTCAGAATTGAAATTGGGTCGTAGGTCAACTGGGTTATGTAAAAAGGTTGACTTTTCGTAAAATGGCCATAACTTCTTCGTCCGAACTCCGAATCGAGCGATTCAGGAACCCACGAACTCGTACTCGAAGTATCTATTCAATTTCATCGAATTCTAACCAGTTCCATAAATTTACAATTTAGTCCCTAATTTATGCTTTAATGTCCATATAAGCACATTGTTTTCGATTAATCCTAAAGCATGCTATCAAAACCCTTTAAGCACAAAACGAGCACATAATTATTATATCATTTATCCACATGAGTCATGTAAATCATATCTTTCACATACGCCCAAATAGAACGATCAATTAAGGCATAATTTCCACATAGTTCATGCAATGAAAGGTAAATCGTACACTATCGTGCTAAACCCTACCTTGATCGAGAAGCGGGGTGTCACAACCTCCCCTCCTTAAAGAATTCTGGGCCCCAGATTTACCTTCGAAAAATAACTCTGGGTGAAAACTGCGCATCTTTTCTCTCATCTCCCAAGTTGCTTCTTCGGACTTGAGATCACTCCGTAGAACCTTATCCAAGGAGTTTAGCCGAACCCATAATCCCTGGGTATTCCATCTGAAATCTTCCCCGGCTGTTGTACAAGTGTCAAATCTTGATCCAAGTGTATCTCTTTCATCGAAATAGTCTCCATCTCCTCTTGGAAATACTTCCTCAATCTATTCCACAACTCCAGGCGACTTGCTAGATCTCAGGTTTAGGTTACCACTCTTACTTCTTTGTGAGAAACCCTTTCTTGATGTTGCCTTTAAGAGGACTCGGTCGCCGTCTTCGAATTCAGAGTCTTTCCACCTTCATTTAGCATGACTGTATTGCCAGTCTTATACCACTTCCACACAGCTTATCCTTCACACTTGTCTAAGCAAAAGACCTTAGTTGGTGCTCACACCTTCGGTTCGTCTTGACCTTGCTTCTCCACTTCAAAAGATCCTTTCTAGACGGAGCCAGCTGAGCGCTCTAGCCAAGGAGATGAGACACACAAGAGAACCCCGTCTCTCAACAAGCAATGAGAGAACCCTGTTGTAACGCCCCGATTTTCATTTATTAATATCTTATGTTTTAAAATAATTTTATAAATTATATTTTAAAATACTTTCATGAAAATTTTATGAATTTATATCAAATTGAGAATTTCTTTCATGACTTGAAAATATTCATTTCGTAAAATATTTACTGAGTATGATTTAATTACTAAATTGTCCCTAGTTAGATATTTCTTAAACTCTAAGGACTTAATTGTATAACATTTCGAGGACTTAATTGATCAATTCTCAAAACCTTATATCATTCATTGCATAACTTGAATTCTTGGAGGGTTAATTGGCAAAATTGGATATTTCACACATTTCAAAAAGGGATGTTACGTTATATGCATCTCCAAGCTTCCCTTGCTCTCATTTTGATGAAAAATATCCCAACCACATTTGCTTCTTGATCTCGGTTCATACAAGAAAGAAAAGGGAAGAGATTTTCATACTTTCCATCAAGAATTTCCAAGAAATATTACAAGAATTGGGAGTTGATCATCATCTTCATCCATTTTCTTCACTCCTTTCATTTCAAGGTTGGCTTTGCATGAATTCATGGTTCTTGATCATATTTGATTAAGCTAGGGTTAGAGAATTATATGCTAGATGAATTACTTGGAATTGGAAGCATAATTATGTGATCATAGCATGAATTATGGCATGATTTCCTTATGAATTTATTGGAAATTTGAGCTTGGTTGATCAATAAGAGCATGGGTATGAAGCTTGGATTTCTTGATGATATTTCATGTTTTGAGTGTTTAAGTATTATTTTATCATCTTTTGAATATATGTGCATCATATTTCCAGGAAATCGTAACTTTGTTGATCAAACTTGGAAGATTTGATGCTTGGTTGTTGTTACCCGTAGCCATGCTCTGTTCTTCTCTGTTTCTTTCCAGTTGCAGAACTGGGAACGACCATTCCCACCCTCAAGGCTTTTAAAATAAGAAATCGTGGGCGCGGTTTGAAGGGCACGGGATCGGCCCTTCCCATTTACAAAGGGAAGCCGGAACGGCCGTTCCCGTGCGTCTAACAGAACAAAATATTCTGCATAAAATTACAATTTTAGCCCCCCAATCCGACGACTTCTTTGACCCCGATTTGCTATTATATGATCCAATATGTACTGAAACAAGATGTTATCATGCCACATTGCATTTTCCTCGTCATCTCGTTGCATTTCCGCCGTTCGTCATATTTGGTCCATTTTAGGTCAGGTCTCACATACACACGTCGTGTTTGCATAGATCCTCTTCTTGTGACGTGGAGCAGGGGCCGTAGGCCGTGTCTCGACTTGCATTTTGTCGGTAAAGGTGAGGTTTAGTTATTAATTATCTAGAACCATATAACCTTTACGTGGATTTCAGCCAAATTACATATACCTATATCTTTATAATCGTTTTCCAAAAACAAGGGATTTAATAATTATCCGTGTATCGTGCTACAAGTCATGTCCCTTGAGAGTAAATCGTGTTTCTTGAAACTAATCGTGTTCATGAAAAGCAAGCCCTGTATCGTGTTATCGTGATTGCACCGTGATCGTGTTTGGCGAATTATAGTGTATCGTGTTTATGGGCCCGAGGGTGAGTGTTTGAGCCAACCGGGAAAGCATAGGGCTGACGGGTAACTCACACACCTCTCTCACACCGTGGGGATGCCCCCTGAATCCACCAGGAGGTTTGGTGGAGGAAGGTGTCCCGTACGTGGGAGTCATGCTCCCGACGTGCAATGTGTTATCGTGGGTGGTTTGGGCCTTGCAAACCCACCACCAATGGTGAAGGATGGATTTCATGTTATTGATCGTGTGCACTATAATGACTTGTATGATAACTTAATTAAAAGAGATAGTATAATTATCGTTCACTGTCGAGGTTGGTTGGAGATCGTGCACGCCTCTCGCCAGGGCCACTGATAGATATTGTAAACCTGATTCTCGTGTTAAACTTGATAGTTGTAATCTCGGGCGAGTTCCATGTTATTTTTGCACTTATATTATTTAATTACAAAACCTTACCCGAGATTATAACTTGCATGTTACTCGTGTTTATATATATTTATACCCCTCACTCGGTCTTCACAGACTGACGCCTCCACCTTTCAGGTTTTGTTCATGGCGTGCTAGGCGGGAGTCGTGTTGTGTCATTCATCCAGCTGAGTCTAGTCTAGCATTACCTTTTTTGTATTAGCGTATTAGAGTATCATGTTAATAGTTTTGAGCACTTATATGTGAATGTTATTGGAAGATGATAATGTATTGATATGATGAGACAATATTATTATGCTTCCGCTTTCGAGTTTCATGTATTGGATCTACTTTCATTTGAGAGTCTAGTCCCGCCTAGCCAACTTGTTCTTTATTTGCATTGTCACCCATTCGCTATAGGTTGGTTCATGTATGGATTGTCCATTTCATATGTGGATTGACCTATAGTGCGGGGGTGTGGCACCTCCACGTGTAAGGAGTGCTGCATCTAAGGTGGTATCAGAGCCTGGTTGCAAAATCGAGGTTCTCCTGTCGTGTCGTGTTAGGTCTAGGTCGAACGGCATAGGATTCATTGATACTTGGTGAGTCTTGCATCTTACTTGGAGGGTAAGTGCTAAAGGTTTGACAAAGAGATTACACGCATGCTAAGGGATTAAGAAGGGAGGCTGGGAACAATTCAAACAAGGGTATTGTGTTCATACACAACCAACGGAACGATCATCACCAATTTCATTCTTTGGTACACGGTACATTACAACATTCATAACATATTTATGCATATATCATATTTATTGTTATATTTCCTATTAGTGGTTGCATGTGCCTGAAAACTATATCGATGCGCATGTCGTGTGCGTGAGTTTTTCATGTTGTTGCTTAGCTTACCATTGGTGGCATGCTTAGGTTCGTGAGTGTTAGGCTTTCCGGTGAGACGAGGGTCGTGAGAAGTCATGAACCAAGCATTCCACGACACCGGAGTGCTAGATCGAGGATGGTCTGATTCTCTCAACATCGAACCTACTTGGAAGTATTGAAGAGTTCGGTTGGGTTCACGGTTGTGAGTTAGTGGTTGTCTAAGACACCATATTCGTTTTCAAGCCGAACCCCAAGAGTTACGTCGCATTGGACTTAAGCGATGAGGGTTGAATCCTTTGGACCCTCTTGTTGTACGAGTCCAACCGGACTACTCGCTTAACACCGGATTTAGTTCAAGGACATCAAGACCCCTTTTTGTTTGAAGACCTTTCCGGAACTAATTCCTGTCGGGGAGTAGCTAACCCCTTGTGGGATGAA
Organism: Lantana camara; assembly: GCA_037501455.1. Classification (NCBI taxonomy): domain Eukaryota; kingdom Viridiplantae; phylum Streptophyta; class Magnoliopsida; order Lamiales; family Verbenaceae; genus Lantana; species Lantana camara. Next base: position 54,938,182 of record CM074860.1, read on the forward strand.
CACTGGAGAGTTTTGCTTAGAGTCCAGAACTCAAGGCAGTGGACCTGAGGACAGGTCCTTCTTAAGGGGCAGAGGTTGTAACGCCCCGTGTTTTCAAGACTAACCAGGTATGAGGTTACGAGTGTGGTCAGACAAAGAGTTTTGTGTTTTAAGTGGTTATTTATGTAACTTACGTGTTTTATGTGTTTAATTATATGTTCGTGTATTTAATTGTAATTACGGGAGTGTGTGACTAATTGTTTGTTCGTTTTGTTATATCACACACGTACACATTTATTCCTTTTTCTTCGAGCCTTACCTTTTTAATTCTCGTGAGTTCCCGAGTATGTTGCCTATTCTTTTTATTTAATTCAGGAACCTAATTCTACCTTAACCGTATTTTAATTTGAGTCGAGACCACACACAAATATCTAACCGGGCCCCAAAAACCACCAACTCTCTCTCCCTCTCTCTTATTCACGTTACATACCCCCCCCCCCCTTTCTCATTCGTTTTCTTCTTCTTCATTTCTTCTCCTTTCTCTCCCAAACACCATCTCCACCACCATCATTAGCCGCCGGCCACCTTGGCGCCACCACCAACACCACGCCGTGCCGCCATCATCATCATCCTAATCCCAAGCTCCTCCTTCTCCTTGCTTCATCTCTTCACTCCATCTCCATTTTAAGCTCAAGAGAAGGAAGAAGACAAGAGAAAAGGGAAAGCCAACTCCATCAATTCTGGCAAGAAACCGACGATTCCCGGTCACCAAGAACTCACCTCGACATCCTCGTTCCATTTTCGGTAAAATCTCATTCATTGGTTAATTTTATGGATGGTGTATATGTGTATATATATGTATGTGGGTTTGTGAAATTTTGTGTTCTAATTGTTCTAAACTTGCTTATTGATGTTCCTACTTAGCATATTACTTGTATTATGTGATTGGGGTCGAGTTTGAGGTGGTTCTTTCGATATTTGGTGTTTCTCCCGCGAAACCCTTGTTATTTCCGCGATTTTTAGCCACTGGAACGAATCCACGGCCGTAGATTTTATACCTTGTGAAATCCATGGGCGTGGATGAGGAGACAGAAACTTCTTACTTTCGGAAACCAGATCCACGGCCCTGGATCTCAAACCCACGGCCGTGGATCCTCCCCTATTTCGGCCTGAGATTGTTTTGCTTCGTTCTCCCTCATACGAACTCCGATTGACCTGATTTTTGAACCGACGGAAACCTCTTGAAGTCTAGAATATTCTCCAATTGGAATAACATCATTATCTTTTCTATACTGTGAGTTATAATCAATCCTTTTTGGTATCGCCACTTCCTTGAAAATCTGCATTCATTCAAATTCGGGCCTATGCCATTTTCATTCAAATTCGTCGGAAAGGCGCCGGAAACCGCCGGTAAAGTGGCGGCTCCGCCACCCTCCTCCAGCCGTGTCTGAAAATGGCGGATAACTCCGCCGTCGGTCGTCGGTTGGTCGAGTTCTTGGTACGGTTGTGACCGCGTCGTCGAGCTCATCGAAAAGCACTATTGGTTTGTCGAATTCCGTGGAGAAATGAGCAAGTTAGAGTAGTGTGTGAAAACACACCTCCACTGTGTGAACAGTAATGTGTCGCGGGAGAGAAGAGAGCTGAGTCTGGAGGTGGAGTTATGGCATGCAAAACGAGGATCCAGGGTATTTATCTCGGGTCCTCACGCGCAAAACGATCGGTAGGAGGAGCTAACGACGTCAAAATTGGTCAAACTTAGAGTCTACGGACTCGTATCGCTGCCCTGAACGCGTTAAAGGGGTCAAAAAGGTCGAAATCTTGATCGAACGAGGAATGACCGAAAAACCCCTAAAAAGAGAAAATTGCAAACAAGCCCCTAAACTCAAAAAGAGTTCAAAAGAGGGCCACACAAAGCACAAAATTACATAATTAAACACATAAAAAGGTTAAAAAGTGACGTACCTTATAAGTCGGACGATCGGGATGTTACAAACTTCCCTCCTTCAAAAGGACCTGTCCTCAGGTCCTACTGCTGAGTCGAAGAGCTTCAAACTGGAAGACTTCCGTCCATCTTCCAAAATCGTGTAGAGTCATTGCCCTGGCTGCGAAGTTTACTCCCATTGTTTGCAGCATCTCCTTTCAGGGTTTGGTAGCCACAGAGGTCTGTTAAACACTTGACCGTTGATCACTTCAATCTCGTTCAATCCCCACTACGCCACTACATCCAAATTTCGATACTGTCACATCCTCGTCGATTGCAGACTGTTGTCTGGCCGGGAGCTACGCAACTGTGACAAACAAGAGAGAATCCCATCTCTCAACACGCAAATGAGAGCACCCCGTCTCTCAACACACAAAAGAGAAAACCCCATTTCTCAGCACACAAAAGAGAGAACCCCGTCTCTCAAACACAGAATTGAGAGAACCCCGTCTCCCAACCTAAGTCCGAAAGATTCCACACCTCCCAGACATTCTAGTTTGAGAAAATCCGGCATCTCTCAAACCCTAAATTCAAGGGAATCCAGCATCCCTCAAATAATTAAGAACAAGAGAATCCAGCATCTCTCGTGCACCTAACTCAGAAAGAATCCAACATCTTTCTGTCACACCCATAGAGAGAATCCACATCCCCCTAGCACATAAACAGAGAGAATAAAATCTCCCTTCACCCAAGCACAAAACAAAGTCAGGAGTCACAACAAACAACACATAACACACTTAACAAGTATATCACATAATAACAAGAATTAATTGAATAAACGATTCATGTATGCTCGTGTCATGGATGCTCAGTGTACCGTTCACCGTAATGTGGACAATCTTGAGCATAAAGTTGTGATGATGCCAAGGAAGCTGGTTAAGTTGTTGGTGAAGTAAGCCTGTAATTTAAAACACTAAAATTGGTGAATGAGGGTTAGGAGTGCAAATGAAATGGAACAGTTAATTCACATAAGTGCATCAATTAAATGTAATAAAAGTACATTGCTAAAAATACAGCACAATTATAGTCATAACGTACACATAGTCATATAATTCAACGCAATTCACAGCGAAGAAGCAAAATTTCGTGCAAAACAAATGCAATGCGCACATATTCCTATGCCGTACGACCTAGACTGACACGACACGACTCCAGAGCACCGGTTCTGAACCTGGTAGCTCTGATACCACTTATAGATGTAACACCCCGAATGTGAGGCGCCACATCCCCCGTACTATGACCCGACACGTGTACGAAATGGAGAGTCCGTACACGCACCAAGTCACAGCGAACGGGTGACAAACGAAAACGTACACACTAGCTAGGCGGTACCTAACCCTGTACAAAAGAAAATATGCTAAGCATGACAGCGGAAGTAGTACGAAATGCCAACTTTCAAAAAACTTTACATACATTAGAATCAAATATACGGGTTCAACTAGTCCAGCAAACCTGTCCTAACCTGTCCCGAATAATTACACATCAAACCGGGTTCAACTAATCCGAGCACCTGTCCTAACCTGTCCCGAATTCCATACATTCAAATCATAAATGCAAACCTGCACAAACATCTTATATAACAATTACAAATCATAAACCAGAGCCAGAACTTAACAAACTTAAACAGATAGACACAGACTCGACAGACCCGACACACAGCCGCCTAGCACGAACCCAACGACCTCCAGAGCAAAGCCTGCAAACTGAAAACATAAAAGGGGAGGGGTCAGTCCAAAGACTGAGCGAGGGGCTACACACACGCATGTATATACATATACAGAGCACAACACATACCATAAAGTGGAGTTCGTGAACCAGGGCATGGTTTTTGCATTCTAAAACATTTCTCACGTGATACTAGATATAGGGGAGTAAAAGAGTTAGGCCAAAGGCCAAAACAACCAATTTTTATTACTTGAGAGTCCACTCCCGTTTCACGAACTATTTCCTAACAAACTAACTTAACGAAAACAAACACACCAAGCAAACATTCATACAAAATTGGAAAATGTGCACAGGAGTAATACTCGATGCTCCGAGGCTCCTTACCCACATCCCGATGATGATGCACAAGAGTAATACTCGACGCTCCGAGGCTCCTTACCCACATCACCGGGCCCCCAAGCAAAGAAGAGTCAAACCATCAAATCAGAGGGGAAATGTGCACAGGAGTAATACTCGACGCTCCGAGGCTCCTTACCCACATCCCGATGATCATGCACAGGAGTAATACTCGACGCTCCGAGGCTCTTTACCCATAATCACCGGCCCTACACACACACACAACAGCACCACACACGCACTCACACACACACACCACCACTCACGCACACACACACACGCATGCACTCACAAACTCACGTACGCCACGTTCATAATCATAATCATATCATAGTTTACACATTCGAATCAAAACGAAACATATCACAACGTACACATCCCACACACTCATTCACAAACATAACACGTACATTCATACATATCATACTTACATGTCTTATATCCAACATAACACAAAGTCACACATATTCGTATTGCACATGTATCTACATATATACGTAAGGCTTATATTCGCATGCAAACAAATAGGCACATATCAATAGGGTATAACTATAACCTAACCTCACCTGGCACCAAACACAGCTGCACACAAAGCAAACGGTCCACCCCGGAACCTGCACGACCCAAAGTCACCACCCCCGGGTGCACCTGAACAACTGAAAAGACAAAACACAATACAGAACTTAGACTCAGACTCCCACACAGAGACGCACGGCAGATGCAATCACACAAGCAGGGATCAAATGCTTAACAATTATTTGCAGAAGAAACATTACATAATTTCATCAAATCATATTATTCATCTATCACACAAACAATTCATGGATTGTATAACAAATTTAATTAATAAAGTTTACTTAATTCATTTCATGCAAATTCACGTAGCATCTTTCATACCAATTGACACATTCATAAATCAAATAAATCATAATAGCATGCTTCCTAATTCATACAAATTTCACGAGGTTACAAATCAAATTCTAACCCTACTCAATTCATATAATTCATATTTTACATATTCAATTCATGTATTACATATTAGATCTAAATTCAATTTAGGTAATTAAACTTTAAGTGCAAAAGTCTCAAATTAATCATCCAAGGCATGCTAATTCAACTTTTACTTAAATCAAAATTAGCTTAAACGTTTTTAAATGATAAGGTTCAATTAATTCAAGTTATACAAATTTGTATTTTCTAAAATTACATAAACACCCCTTGTACAAGAATTATGCATTCATAATTCATTACATATTTTCTAATACCAAGCAATGCATATTCATCAATTTATCGAACATACAAGTACGAATTACATTTTAAACAATTAACAACTAATACAATTTTGGCATAACGGGGTCCAATTTACAATTCAAAGCATCAATGCATATCACATTCCATTAAATGTAAGATTTCGTATACATCGGGATTCATATAAATCGATAAGTCAAGCAAATCGCAATTAAATTACAATTAGAACAAATAATTAAATATTCACAATTATACAAATAAATTCACAGAAAATAAACCGAGTGTCCGATTAACGAACGGAAAGTGGTGTTGGACTCACCACGACGAAGCAGACAAGCTGTCCGAAGGTCGCCGGAGCGCCACCGCCGGAGCTGCCGGAACAGTGGCCGGCCGCCGTTCGGCCGTCGCCGGAACGTGCCGGAAAAATCCCAAAAAATCACCCGTGCAAGGATTCGTCGTGCCCAATCCAATTCCTCGATCAATTTCTGCAAATTCCAAGCCAATTGTCTCCAATTTAAAATCCAAGAACACGAAAACCCTAAAATCTTCAAACTTCAATTACTTTCAAACCGGTGAACCAAAATGAGATCCGAAAGAGGCATCGGCTTACCCGTGACGAGCTTTACGAAAGCCCTAAGCTTTCTCGCCGGAAAAATCCTCGGAGACCTCCGCCACTGCGAACCGCCGCTGCACCGCCGCGAACCGCCACCAATCGGTTGAATCAGGAGTCGTGTGATCAAGGGCCACTAGTTCTCGTCGTTCTGAACAAATTTTGTGAAGGGCCCGAGGCCAAAAGATGGCCGGAAAAGGGCCCCGTTGAGCTCTGAAGTTTCTGCCGCCGCACACCTCCCCGGAACCACCACCTACGGCCAGAATTGAGTGAAAACGATGCAGGAAATTGGAACACCCCAAGCAGTGGGGCATCACACCCCCGCACTATGACCCGACACGTGTACGAAATGGAGAGTCCGTACACGTACTAAGTCACAGTGAACGGGTGACAGACGAAAAACGCACCCACTGGCTAGGCGGTATCTAACCCTGTACAAGTGAAAGAATGCAAAACATGACAACGGAAGCAATACAAAATGGCAACTTTCAAAAACTTTTATGCACCAAGCATACAACACAGTACATATATCCAGAAAGTGAAACAACATCAACCTAAACGGGTTCAACTAAACAAGGCAACCTGTCCTAGCCTGTCCCGAATAACTATACAACAAAACGGGTTCAACTGGCCCTAGAAACCTGTCCCGATCAAACATATAATCAAACGGGTTCGACTAATCCAAGTACCTGTCCTAACCTGTCCCGAATTCTAAACATTTAAATCATAAATGCAACCTGCACGAAACACATCTTATACAAAATTTACAGACATATTTCAAAACAAATTGCTTAACAAACTAAACGAACAGACACAAACATGACAGACATGATACATTGCCGCCTAGTACGAACTCCAACGCGAACCCAAACCAAAACCTGCACACTAGAAACATAAACGGGGAGGGGTCAACCCAAAGACTGAGCGAGGGGCTGACACACGCACACTATACATATATATAGAGCACAACACAAAGAAGAAGCGACGTTCGTGAACCCGGGGTTAGTTTTTGCACGCCAAAACAATTTTCCCATGATAGTATACTTATAGGGGCTTAAAACCAAACAAACGAATCTTAACTCAAACGTTCTTAAAACATAAGTTCAGATTCATGCAGACTTAACACACATATCAGAGCATATCTTATTAGTTTAAAAGTATATCCATTTTTATCTTAATTTAAGAATCTACCCCCGTTTCACGAACTTATGACAGACGGACAGACAGAACACACTTACTCATATCAGAACAAAACTCATAAAACAATCCCACCTGCACACCATTGGGGAAGACAGGTGCCCCTCTCAACCCACCACAGAACGAAACATGTGAACCGGAGGATCCCGCCCGGTTCTTTCGACGGCCATGCCAAAATGCGCTCCGTCGGCATAGGAGAACTAAGTCTCCCGTTGGTGGAGAAATGCACAGGGGTCGGAACCGGCGACCCCAATGGTCGTCCCGGGTCTCCCTTACCCACAATCTCTGGGGCCCATCAAACAGATAAACAGACATACCGAAAACTTAGCTTGTCACACACAGACAGACGGACATAACTCATGCATATCGTGCTTATCATATCACACGTACATATCACGCAGACTGACTTCGAAATCATAACAGAACTGAGACAAAGCATACATAGGCTCATACATAGAGTTTCGTATTTTCAAATCAAATCATATGACAAAACCAGCAAAATACGTACTTCGCACATATCTACATATACATAAGGCTTATAAACCGCATGCATTCGAAAATGAGCACGTTGCAATAGGGTATAACTATATCCTAACCTCACCTGGTACCAAACACAGCCGAATACAAAGCAGATGGTCCACCCCGGAACCTGCACGACTCACTTGTCACCACTCCGGGTGCACCTGCCCAACTGAACACACCAAATACTGGACAGAACTCAGACTCAGACTCAGACAACCAAATAAAGACGCACGGCACATGCTCAAGCACTTAAGAAATGCAATCACATAAGCAGAGCTCACATTATTTCATATAAATTCATATATCGCATAATAGGATTATTTTAAATTAAACAATTAAACCTACATTACGAAGCTTCAGATTAAATCATCCAAGACATACTAATTCCATTCTTGCCAAATCATAAATTACATAACAAATTCTTATATCATATAATAAGTTCCAATTCAATTTAAGTGATTAGACTAATTAAAAGCTTCAAGCTTAGGCGTAATAATTTCTCTTAATTGAAATCATAATTAGCATATTTGTTTACCAATCGACAAGGATTAATTAAATGAAGTCATACAATTTATATGTTTAGCGAAATTACACATACACCCCCTTTCAACATAGGCAAATAGCTCAATTCGATATATCGGAATTCAAATGGCATATCAAAGCATCAATATATTTCATAATTCATTTAATACATAATTTCATACACATTGAAATACAATTCGATCGACAAAACAAACAATTAGCAATTAAAACAATAAATTCCAAATATTCAAGTTATACAAAATAAATCACAACAAATCAACCGGACATCCGATTGACGAACGGAAAGTGGCGTTGGACTCACCACGACGAAAGGAACTCGCTGTACGAAGGGCGTCGGAACGCCGCCTCCGGAACCCACCGGACCGCCACGCATAGCTACCGGACCACCACCTCCGGTGGTCGGAAAATTCCCCGGAAGGACAGAAACGTACGCCTCGGCCTGCTTGACAAAAGCCCTCAACCAATTTCAGAAAATAACCAACACGCCGGACTTCGTTGATGAAAAACCGAACTAAAATCCTAATACGAAAACTGAAATTAAATACAAACCGCTAAACGAAAATAAAATCCGGACATACCGTTGGAAAGCCCATAACGAGCCCTACGAAAGCCCCATAGCCAAACCCCGAAAAAATCACCGGAAAATCGGACCGCCAGTCCAGAGCCGGTCCGCCACCGGTTCGCCGCCCCCGGCCAGTTCTCGAGTCGGGGCCAACGCCATCCGCTATGTTCCATTATTCTGAGCAACTTCCGTGAAGGAACCACCAGCAAAACCGGCCGGAAAAAGGTCCCAAACCGTCGCCGAAAGTCCGCCGGTACGCCACTCGCCGGTTCAGCCATCTCCGCCACGATTCGCTCAAAAAGGAGGCCAGAAATGGATTCAGGAGGTTGAAAACGTTCGGAAACCACCAAGCCCCATCGGAAAAGGTCGTCGGAACGTGGCAAAACTTGTCGCTATAGTAGCGCCGCCGCCCGCCGTCCACTTCGGGAGGCGCGTGCGGCCTCCTCGCCGCCCCGATGGCGGTGCCGCTTGTCCAGAAAAACACGCCGGGGAGTCCTCTTCATGGGTTGGGGGCGCGTGTCGCCGGAAGGTGGCCGGAAGCCGCCGCAAGTGGGTGGCGCAGTGCCGGCTCCGCCACCCCTCTTCCGCTGCGTCTGAAATCCGGCGGTTTCTCCGCCGTCGGTCGCCGGTTGGCCGAGTTCTTGGTACGGTTGTGACCGCGTCGTCGAGCCCGTCGAAATCCATCGAGAAACGGGCAAGTTGGATGTGTGTGTGAAAACATACCTCAAGTGTGTGTGTGTGTGTCGTGAGAGAGGAGAGAGAAGCAGCGGGAGAATAGAGAGAGAGCTGCTGATCCGTTTGCTCGAAAAATGAGGATTCGGGTGTTTTATCTCGGGTCCTCGTACGCCAAAAACGGTCGGAAGAACGGGCTAACGAAGTCAAAATTGGGCAAACTCAGAGTCTACGGATTCGTCTCGCTGCCCCGAACGCGTTGAAGGGGTCAAAAAGGTCGAAAACTCGATCGAACGAGAAATGACCAAAAGACCCCTAAAAAGAGAAAATTACAAAGGGGCCCCTAAACTCTAAAAGAGTTCAAAATAGGGCCACGAAAAATATAAAATCACATAATTAAACACATTAAAAGGTTGGAACGTGGCGTACCTTATAAATCGGACGAGTGGGATGTTACAAACTCCCCTCCTTCAAAAGGACCTGTCCTCAGGTCCTAAGGTTGGATATTGAACGACACTGAAACGAATTCCACTTCAAGCTTCCGCTGCGCAACTCTGATCTAGGCGAACTGCAATTTCTGCAGGATACTCCTCCCTTAGCTGGCTTGCATCAACTCTATTCATGGTGACCCGTTGTCACTGAAGTTCCACTGAGCACTTGACCGTTGGTCACTTCAACTCATTCGATTACCACTAGGCCACTGTACCCGAGGCTCGATACAGTCACATCCTCGTTGCTTACACACTGTCGTCTGGCCAGAAGTAACGCAACCGCAACAAACAAGACAGAGAATCCCATCTCTCGACACACAAGCCAAGGAACCCTGTCCCTCGGCACACAAAAGAGAAAACCCCGTTTCTCAACACATAAAAGAGAGAACCCCGTCTCTCAGGCACAACATCGAGAGAACCCCGTCTCTCACCCTAAGTCTGATTGATTTCACATCTCTCAGACAATCTAGTTTGAGAAAATCAGGTATTTCTCAAACCCTAAATTCAAGGGAATCCAGCATCCCTCGAATACCTAAGAACAAGAGAATCCAGCATCTCTTGTGCACAAAACTCAGAAAGAATCCAACATCTTTCTATCACACAAATAGAGAGAATCCTGTATCTCCCTAGCACGTAAACAGAGAGAATTAAATCTCCCTTTCACTCAAGCACAAAAGCAGAATCAAAATCACAACAATCAGCAAGTATCACAATTGACAGATATATCACGTAGTATCAAGAATTAATCAAATAAAGAATGCATGTATGCTCGTGTCATGCATGCTTAACGTACCGTTCACCGTAGTATTGGAAGCCTTGACCAAGAAAGGTGATTACATTGTTGCTAAAGCAGCCCTGTAGTTAAAACACTAAGTTGGTGCATGAGGGTTAAGAATGCAAATGTAATGTGGCATTTAAGTCATGTAAGCACAACAATAAAAGCAATTCAGGGCACATTGATAAAATGTTGCATAATCGTAATCATATTGCGCACTTAGTCACATAACTCAATACAATTCAAACTGGGGAAGCAAAATTACAGGCCAAACGGATGCAATGCGCACATATTCCTATGTCGTACGACCTAGACTGACACGACAAGACTCCAGAGCACCGGTTCTGAACCTGGTAGCTCTGATACCACTCAAGATGTAACACCCCAAGCAGTGGGCCATCACACCCCCGCACTATGACCCGACACGTGTACGAAATGAAGAGTTCGTACACGTACTAAGTCACAGCGAACGGGTGACAGACGAAAAACGCACCCACTGGCTAGGCGGTATCTAACCCTGTACAAGTGAAAGAATGCATAACATGACAACGGAAGCAATACAAAATGGCAACTTTCAAAAACTTTTACGCACCAAGCATACAACGCAGTACATATATCCAGAAAGTGAAACAACATCAACCTAAACGGGTTCAACTAAACAAGGCAACCTGTCCTAGCCTGTCCCGAATAACTATACAACAAAACGGGTTCAACTGGCCCTAGAAACCTGTCCCGATCAAACATATAATCAAACGGGTTCGACTAATCCAAGTACTTGTCCTAACCTGTCCCGAATTCTAAACATTTAAATCATAAATGCAACCTGCACGAAACACATCTTGTACAAAATTTACAGACATATTTCAAAACAAATTGCTTAACAAACTAAACGAACAGACACAAGCATGACAGACATGACACACTGCCGCCTAGCACGAACTCCAACGCGAACCCAAACCAAAACCTGCACACTAGAAACATAAACGGGGAGGGGTCAGTCCAAAGACTGAGCGAGGGGCTGACACACGCACACTATACATATATATAGAGCACAGCACAAAGAAGAAGCGACGTTCGTGAACCCGGGGTTAGTTTTTGCACGCCAAAACAATTTTCCCGTGATAGTATACTTATAGGGGCTTAAAACCAAACAAACGAATCTTAACTCAAACGTTCTTAAAACATAAGTTCAGATTCATGCAGACTTAACACACATATCAAAGCATATCTTATTAGTTTCAAAGTATATCCATTTTTATCTTAATTTAAGAATCTACCCCCGTTTCACGAACTTATGACAGACGGACAGACAGAACACACTTAATCATATCAGAACAAAACTCATAAAACAATCCCACCTGCACACCATTGGGGAAGAGAGGTGCCCCTCTCAACCCACCACAGAACGAAACATGTGAACCGGAGGATCCCGCCCTGTTCCTTAGACGGCCATGCCAAAATGCGCTCCGTCGGCATAGGAGAACTAAGTCTCCGGTTGGTGGGGAAGTGCACAGAGGTCGTAACCGGTGACCCCAATGGTCGTCCCGGGTCTCCCTTACCCACAATCTCCGGGGCCCATCACACAGATAAACAGACATACCGGAAACTTAGCTTGTCACACACAGACAGATGGACATAACTCATGCATATCGTGCTTATCATATCACACGTACATGTCACGCAGACTGACTTCGAAATCATAACAGAACTGAGACAAAGCATACATAGGCTCATACATAGCGTTTCGTATTTTCAAATCAAATCATATGACAAAACCAGCAAAATACGTACTTCGCACATATCTACATATACATAAGGCTTATAAACCGCATGCATTCGAAAACGAGCACGTTGCAATAGGGTATAACTATATCCTAACCTCACCTGGTACCAAACACAGCCGAACACAAAGCAGATGGTCCACCCGGGAACCTGCACGACTCACTTGTCACCACCCCGGGTGCACCTGCCCAACTGAACACACCAAATACAGGACAGAACTCAGACTCAGACTCAGACAACCAAATAAAGACGCACGGCATATGCTCAAGCACTTAAGAAATGCAATCACATAAGCAGAGCTCACATTATTTCATATAAATTCATATATCGCATAATAGGATTATTTTAAATTAAACAATTAAACCTACATTACGAAGCTTCAAATTAAATCATCCAAGACATACTAATTCCATTCTTGCCAAATCATAAATTACATAACAAATTCTTATATCATATAATAAGTTCCAATTCAATTTAAGTGATTAGACTAATTAAAAGCTTCAAGCTTACGCGTAATAATTTCTCTTAATTGAAATCATAATTAGCATATTTGTTTACCAATCGACAAGGATTAATTAAATGAAGTCATACAATTTATATGTTTAGTGAAATTACACATACACCTCCTTTCAACATAGGCAAATAGCTCAATTCGATATATCGGAATTCAAATGGCATATCAAAGCATCAATATATTTCATAATTCATTTAATACATAATTTCATACACATTGAAATACAATTCGATCGACAAAACAAGCAATTAGCAATTAAAATAATAAATTCCAAATATTCAAGTTATACAAAATAAATCACAACAAATCAACCGGACATCCGATTGACGAACGGAAAGTGGCGTTGGACTCACCACGATGAAAGGAACTCGCTGTACGAAGGGCGTCTGAACGCCGCCTCCGGAACCCGCCGGACCGCCACGCATAGCCGCCGGACCACCATCTCCGGTGGTCAGAAAATTCCCCGGAAGGACAGAAACGTATGCCTCGGCCTGCTTGACAAAAGCCCTCAACCAATTTCAGAAAAACCGAACTAAAATCCTAATACGAAAACTGAAATTAAATACAAACCGCTAAACGAAAATAAAATCCGGACATACCGTTGGAAAGGCCATAACGAGCCCTACGAAAGCCCCATAGCCAAACCCCGGAAAAATCGCCGGAAAATCGGACCGCCAGTCCAGAGCCGGTCCGCCACCGGTCCGCCGCCGCCGGCCGGTTCTCGAGTCGGGGCCAACGCCATCCGCTATGTTCCATTAAATGTAAGATTTCGTATACATCGGGGTTCATATAAATCGATAAGTCAAGCAAATCGCAATTAAATTACAATTAGAACAAATAATTAATATTCACAATTATACAAATAAATTCACAGAAAATAAACCGAGTGTCCGATTAACGAACGGAAAGTGGTGTTGGACTCACCACGACGAGGCGGTCAAGCTTTCCGAAGGTCGCCGGAGCGCCCCGCCGGAGTTGCCGGAACAATGGCCGGCCGCCATTCGGCCGCCGCCGGAACGTGCCGAAAAATCCTCGAAAAATCACCCATGCAAGGATTCGTCGTGCCCAATCCAATTCCTCGATCAATTTCTACAAATTCCAAGCCAATTGTCTCCAATTTAAAATCTAAGAACACGAAAACCCTAAAATCTTCAAACTTCAATTACTTTCAAACCGGTGAACCAAAATGAGATCCAAAAGAGGCATCGGCTTACCCGTGACGAGCATTACGAAAGCCCTAAGCTTTCTCGCCGGAAAAATCCTCGGAGACCTCCGCCACCGCGAACCGCCGCTGCACCGCCGCGAACCGCCGCCAATCGGTTGAATCAGGAGTCGTGCGATCAAGGGCCACTAGTTCTCGTCGTTCCGAACAACTTTCGTGAAGGGCCCGATGTAACGCCCCGATTTTCAGACAGTCAGGTGTGCTCGACACGTGTGGGTTTCGAGCGTTAGGACTTTATTTTATTATTTTCTTTTATTTAACTTATACGTGCTATATTAATTTTATAAATTGTGTTTCAACATGATTACGTGAAAATATATGAAATATATGTCAACTTGAGAATTCTTGTATGAATGGAATTTAATTGTTACATGAATTAATTGTCCAATTTGATTTAATTGCCAAATTGTCCGTAAATGCTCAATCATTTTAATTGAGGGACCAAATTGCATGAAAGCTTTGTGGACCTAATTGATCATTTCCAAACCTTGGGTACTCAATTGCATAACTTATAGAACTTTAGGGATTTGATCATAAATATTCCATTTTCTCCCAAATATATCGATACATGCTTCCCTTTCATCATCTTCATTCATTTTCATCCAAAAATCATCATCCCTCCTTGCTCTCTCTACCGAGCCAAAACCATGAAAAAGGAAGAAGAGAAATCCTTCATCTTCAAGCTATTTTTCCAAGAAAGCTAGGGAATTCAAGCTCAAGCAACCATATTCATCATCTTTTTCCATCTATTTTCACTTGAAGGTATATATGATCATATATGTGAATTCTTGATGATAATTCATGAAGCTAGGGTTTGAGGTTAGATGGAATATTATGTGTTTTGGTTGTTAGAGGCATGAATACCTGATTATAGATTGAAATCATGCTTGAATTATGGGAGGAATTGGTGTTATATGATAGATACATATGTGAACTTGAAATTCATGATCCTTGAAGATTAGGGAGGATTTGAGTGTTTATATCAAGCTTTGTGATATCTTAGACATGTATATGTACTTCCTTGCATGAATTATGGGTTATGGAATGGATTATGAGTGTTTGGGAGCTTTGGGAGCTTGGTTCGTAGCTCCCCTGTTCTTCTCCCCTGTTTTCTGAACCTTCTGTGTAACGGGAACGACCGTTCCCGCCCCCTTTGCAATAGGGGAACAGCCGTTCCCATTGTTTGAATAATGTGTCAGGCGGCGAGGACGGGAACGCCCGTTCCCACTTTGTCCCACAGACGGGAATGGCCGTTCCCATCTTCGGGGAGCCCGACAGCGGGAACGGCCATTCCCACTTTGAACTGAAACCTGGAACGGCCGTTCCCACCCCACTGACAGAAGAAAACATTCTGCAAAAAAGTACAATTTTAGCCCCTTGTTCCAATGGCTTATTTGACCCCAAATTGCTATTATATGATTGATTATATGTTGAAACAACATGTTATCATGCTACAGTGTGCATTGCTCGATGTCTCGTATATGATCCTGCCATTATATGGAAGAATATGCTTGAATTATGGTCTCATGCACGTACATTGTCCCGTTTCTTGTCCAGTTATTCTCCAGGGTGGAGATTGTGGATCATGAGCACGTTCACGCATTCACGAGTCGTGTGTCCCCTGTCAGGTGAGGTTTAATTGCTAGTTATATAGAACCCGTATAACCTTTACGTGGTTTTTGAGCAAAGGTATTTATAGTTATAATTTCATGAAAGCACGTATCATTTCGAGCTATATTATTGTTCATGAATCAAGTAAGTAGATCATGATAGTGTGCGCAAAATCAAGCATGTCATGTTCATGAAAGCAAGTAATGCGTTCTCCTGGCCAGGTCCTCCCTAGTGAGGGCGCTGGACTGGTCTTCGGGCTGGTGATTGTCCGTACAATCACAGGAAGAACAATATCGTATCGTGTTCGTGTGTTCTCTTGGCCAGGGCCTCCTTAGTGAGGGCGCTGGGCTGGTCTTCGGGCCGGTGATTGTCCGTCCAATCACAAGAAGAACAAAGGCCTATCGTGTACATGCGTTCTCCTAGCCAGGTTCTCCTTAGTGAGGGCGCTGGGCTGGTCTTAGAGCTAGTGGTTGTCCGTCCAACCACAGGAGGAACAAACCCTATCGTGTTACAAGCAAGCCATGTACTGATTGCATGATTGCACGATAATTGAATTGCATGATCACCTAATGATTAATAATCAAGCAAGCATGTTTATCGATTGCATGAAAGAATAAGTATTTAATAG
Organism: Lantana camara; assembly: GCA_037501455.1. Taxonomy (NCBI): domain Eukaryota; kingdom Viridiplantae; phylum Streptophyta; class Magnoliopsida; order Lamiales; family Verbenaceae; genus Lantana; species Lantana camara. Next base: position 54,954,580 of record CM074860.1, read on the forward strand.
TAATAGTTGTTTTCTCGGGCGAAGCTATACTATTCTTGAACTTGTATATTTATCTTTTATAAACCTTTACCCGAGAATATGACTTGCATGTTATCTGCGCTAATATGTATTTAAACCCCTCACTCGGTCTTCACAGACTGACACCTCCACCTTTCAGGTATTGCAGGTACGTGCTAGGTGGGATGTGAGTCGAGTCCAGTTGTTAGAGTTGAGTCAAACACGGTGCATTTATTTGATTGTTTATTATTGTTCGAGAAAATCATGTTTACGGTTATATGTTATTTATTTATTTTAGGAGATGATAATGTATTGATTTGTAAGCTAGAATATATTTTATTTGGAAAATGAGAAATGTCATGATTGGATAAATAGAAATAGTTAATAATGTTCTGTTTATGCTTCCGCTTTATTATGTCGCATGTTCGAGTATCCCGCCTAGCTTGTCGTGTATTGCATTGTCACCCTTTCGCTATTGGTTGGTTCATGTACGGATTGGCCATTTCGTATGTGGATTGACCTATAGTGCGGGGGTGTGGTACCTCCACGTGTCCGGGGTGCTACACCCTAGGCCAAAAGATGGCCGAAAAAGGCCCCCGTTGAGCTCCGAAGTTTCTGCCGCCGCACACCTCCCCGGAACCACCACGTACGGCCAGAATTGGGTGAAAACGATGCTGGAAATGGACTCGGGGGGGTCAGAAAACCTTGGAAAACACTAACCTTGGTCGGAAAAGGTCGTCGGAGCGCCGTCGTCCAGTGGCCATTGGCCGCGCCGCCAATGTCATTCAATGCGCGGGAAAGTCTTCTAACTGAGTCCATGGCGCGTGTCGTCGGAAAGGCGCCGAAAACCGCCGGTAAAGTGACGGCTCCGCCACCCTCCTCCAGTCGCGTCTGAAAATGGCGGATAACTCCACCGTCGGTCGTCGATTGGTCGAGTTCTTGGTACGGTTGTGACCGCATCGTCGAGCTCATCGAAAAGCACTATTGGTTCGTCGAATTCGGTCGAGAAACGAGCAAGTTAGAGTAGTGTGTGAAAACACACCTCCACTGTGTGAACAGTAACATGTCGCGGGAGAGAAGAGAGCTGAGTCTGGAGCTGGAGTTATGGCACGCAAAACGAGGATCCGGGGTATTTATCTCGGGTCCTCACACGCAAAACGATCGGTAGGAGGAGCTAACGACGTCAGAATTGGGCAAACTTAGAGTCTACGGACTCGTATCGCTACCCTGAACGCGTTAAAGGGGTCAAAAAGGTCGAAATCTCGATCGAACGAGGAATGACCGAAAAACCCCTAAAAAGAGAAAATTGCAAACAAGCCCCTAAACTCATAAAGAGTTCAAAAGAGGGCCACGCAAAGCACAAAATTACATAATTAAACACATAAAAAGGTTAAAAAGTGACGTACCTTATAAGTCGGACGATCGGGATGTTACAAGATCAGTTCAAACGGAACCGGTGAGGAGGAGTATACCTAATAGAAATGATATACAAAGGTTCAATGCATGCTCAAAACTAAAGGTGTTCATGATTCGTTCACATTTTCGAAAACAATGCAGATTTTATAAAATACGGATCATAAACCAAAGCACCGGCTCGGCGAGTACGAGCACTCCATCCTTACATCCCAAACCAAGTGAAATCAAACCAATCAATCCTTAACACTGTTGATGTCGAGGGTGTGTACCCGCCGATCATCGCAAAAGAACCATGGAGAAGTGGGTCCATGAAACCGACCTTCTCCCAAGCTTACCTTAACCCCGAATCCTCCTCGGAGTCTTAGAAAACTTGTCCAAAAATGGGTACTTCTTAAGGGTTCAACCGTCCGCCCTTGCGTTCCCGGCCTTACCACTTACTCCGCCCCGAGCGCTATCAAAAGAACCGACCAAGCAAGCGTCCTTGTAAGGCATAACAAACCTCGCTATACAACTCACACGTGCATAAATTCTAAATAAAAGTTCCAAAATCATTTTGGGTACCTATCCCATATACTAAAACTCAAGTTTTACTTGCAACCGTTTTCCATAAGAAAATATCCATAATATGAGCATAGCTCACAAAACTTGGCTTATAGAGCCTATACCTTTTACAAAATGGGAGTTTAAAACCATCAAACATGATATGTCATATGTGTCCACAGTTTTGAAAACGTTTTATATATATATAACCCCTCACCTTCACCAAGAACTTCGGAGGCTAACCACGAGCAACAAGCTACTCGACCGAAAACTCACCACCTAACAAGACAAACGTACTAACAAAGTAAGACTCGACTCAATACCAAATAAAACGACGCACGACTTTGACATGAATGCAAATATGCTAATGATGTGCAAGGAATGTTCTAGGATGGTATAGATTGGCAATTATGATCACATTGATTCATATGAGCCACGTATCAAGTTCTCAAGTCAGAGGATATGCAATAAGCGACATATGAATCATACTTACACATTCTTACACATAATCGAAGCATACAAGACATTTAAACACATATAAACATGATTCTAAGTCATATATATCGTGCTAGGGGTGTGGGAAGTGCAAAGGAAGTGAAAACAAAGCAAAACGATCAAGATCATAAGAACTCAAATTTTGGACCCGAGGCCCTCCAAACGGCCGTTTGGCCTTCGTGAGCAATTTACAAACGCTCGTTTGGGCTCAAAAATCATGACAGTGGCTTCCCACACGGGGGTTTGGGGTTTTAGTTCAAATTTGAAACCCCCGTTTGGCATGTTGCTGTTGCAAAACTCAAATACGAACATATGCTTAAACATTGTGAAATTTATGCTCTAAACACTCAAAAATCATATTTCAAAGTTTATACAATATGCATACACATAATTAACCATCAAATAACATAACAAGAGTATCTAGGAACGAATGTGCATCAAGAATTTCATCAATTTGACACAAGAGCATCGTCTTCTTCAAGTTCATGAAAGCTTCAAGCATCATCAACGGTGAAATCTTAAATCATGCATAAGACTCAAAGATATCTATCACATTCTTCATAAAAACACATAAGGAGCAAGAATCCATCATCAAATCAAGTTAAAAAAAGCTAGAACATGAACATGCATAAGTTCTTATGAAAGCTTCAAAGTGCTTTAATGGTGAAATCTTCAAATGAACATGGAAACAAGAAATTATTACATCAAATCGTTCCTAGCATCAAGATAAACATATTTTCATCATCAAATTCGGATTTAATCCATCTAACATGAACCCTAGATTCACATTCAAGCTCAAAACCTTCAAGACCACAAACCCATGAAAAGAGCACACAAATCTTCCCTTGGGAGCTGGATATTGAAGAGAAGAACTCGTTCTTTAGTCTTGAATCTCAAGCTTTAATCTACAACCTTGGTTTTTGAAGTCTCTTGAAGGTAGCTTTTGAAGTTGGTGAGGGAGATGAATAGGTTTTGAGAAAGCATGGCTTTGAATCTCAAGTCTTGGGAAAATATATTACGTAAATGAAGTCTAGGATCCAAGACTAAACTTAGGGTATTTGGGTCAGCTGATTCGGGGTCATGAACCGGGTTAAACGGGTAGGTTTTAGTGAAATTGGATCACAAATTGGGCTGAACTTTCAAATTGTGTCGAAGTCAAAGCTGATGACTAAAAGGGTTGACTTTCGTTCGGCTTTGGTAAAACGGCCATAACTTCTTCGTCCGGACTCCGATTTGAGCGATTCAAAAGCCCACGAACTTGTAATCGAATTCTCTATTCAATTTCATTAAATTCTATCCAGTTCCAGGCTTCAAAAATAAATTTACCATTTAGTCCCTAAATTATGCTTTAATATCCAAGTAAGTAAGTTGGTCCGTTAAAAGCTAAAACATGCTATCAAAGCATAAAGACGATAATACGAGCACATAATCAACAAGTCATGAAGCCACGTATCTCATGCGATTCACGTATTTCACATAAGCAACATTTCTATGAAATTAAAGCATAAATCCACATAAATCATGCATAGAAAGATGAATCGTGCACTCTCGTACCAAACCTTACCTTGACCGAGAAGCGGGCCGTACAGTATTTATACTAGAATACATATGGTATTTATACAAAAGTACATACGTATTTATTTTAAAATACATTTAGTATTTATACGAAAGTATACACATATTTATACATATTGGAATCAAATACGTATACGTATATTATACTTGTATACCATAACATATATCAATTGGTCAAGTATAATTATGTAACAATTAAACTATAGTCTAATTTCTAAAATATAGCATTAAAGAACATGTAATAAATTCAATTAAATCATGTAATAAATTAAATTACCTAAGTATGATCATAAAATAATTAAAATGTAACATATAGCATGCTAGAATAATTATCACATAATTAATTTGAACAAAATCAAATTATGTAACACCTTTCATAATAAACTATACTATAAGAAACATAATTCATAAATTCATCAATATTTAAAGCATAAATTAAATCACATAATTCATGCATAAAATAAAACATATATTAAAATCTAAACCTAGGATAACTAATAAATAAATTAAACTAATTATAACATAAAATAAATAAGAAAATCTAACCTTAAAACCGGGGGGGAGGGGGGGTGTGTGCCAGCCACTTTAGGGGGAGAGAAAGAGAGAGTGTGAGTCTTCAAATGGCACCCCTCACACTTATTTATAGTTGTATCTAGGGACCTTTTTGCAAATAATATTTATTCTAGGGACTTAGGTGGGGTAGTTTATGAAAATTCCATAAATAGGTTTTCTCTTTAGTATAATTGTTACAGTAGGGGTAATCTGGTAATTTCACCTTTCTCCTGCATATTTTTGGAGCTGGAAAAGTTTCCAAGAGTTAGGAAATAAAATTAGCTTCGAAACGGTTACTCACGGGTCAAAATCGGACGTACGGTTTAAAGGTTATAAGCTTCGGAAGATAGGATTTTTCTGAATTTCAAAAATTGATTTAATTATGAAATAAATACTTAGAGTATGATTTGAAGGTCCAAAATTTCTTCGAAAATGTAGAAAAAATCGACGACATTATGGCGATGATCTCAAGGGTTGAATCATCCTATCAAAGGAAATATATTCTACCGACAGAAATTTTTATTTGAAAATAAATTCTTAAATTGCTCTGGACATATAAACGAAACCTCAAAGCATTGAAAAGAGGATTGAAAAATTCTAAGGAAATATGTATAGGTTCTTTAGGATCTCTCGAATAAAACGGTGTAGTGTTGGTTCGGAAATAAATAGTGCTTTTATGGTTTAAAGGTTGTTTTCCCCTTTTGATATCACCTAATACCACATAGGAGCACTTATTTCATGTAGGGATGCATGATATAAATTATTTTAAGTACGGATCAAGTTCTATAAATGCCCTTACATTGCCCTTAGCTTACTGTTATTGATCCGGTCCCGATCTGGGCTGTCACACCCAAGGTCATCCCTAAAGCTTATATCACGCCTATGTATGAGTTGTTCCTCTCCAAAACTAAGTCCCCCGGAATAGACCAAAGATCAGACATAAAAACTTGAAAACATGAGAGGCACAACCATAAGTCAAACGAATTAGTATGGTCGTGCCTCTAGATAATCGAGGAAGTTGCGAAAATTGGGAGGCACAGTCGTGTCTCAGTCAAGCTTTAAACTCCCTGAGTCGTACCTCGTCAAAATTAACTAGTTCTGAATTCTCTTCCCTCGGATGTGCCTCTAACAGGCTGAGCAAAGGCACGATTGTGCTTCATGATGTCATAACCTTGGTTGTGGAATAGCAAATTCTATGCCGAAATGCCCATTTTTTGCTCCGTTTTCAACGATAAGTTCTCGAAAGTGAAAGACCCTACAAAAGAGAAAAAATGACATATCAAAGCACAAAAACAACGTTATAAGGATATAAATTATGCTCAAACATATGCAAAAAATCAACTTAATAGGCTCGAGGTTCTGAGCTTCAAGGGTCCTTGTAACGCCCCAACTTTCCAGCCGTTTAGGTACTCGCGCCACGCGTGTGAGTTTGAGAGTTAGGATTTATCTTAATTCTTTCATTTATTAATTTATATATTTCATCATAATTTTATGAATTATATTCTAAGTGTTTATATGAAATTCGTATCAACTTGAGGATTATTGCATACATTGAATTCAATTGATACATGATTTAATTTCCGAATATGATCTAATTGCCTACATATCCTTAGATGATCATTTCTTTAAATTAGAGGACTTAATTGTATGAACATAAATTGGAGTTAATTGATCACATTTTATGAGTTGGAACTTAATTGCATTACCTAATAAACTTGGGGGCTTAATTGCAATTTGTGGTGAGTCATCTAAATTCTTGGAAGCATCGCGTAATATACGATCTCCCACACTCCATACAACATTTTCCATACAAACACTTTGCTTCTTTTGCTTATTTCTCTCGATCCAAAACCCCCAAAACAAGGAGAAGGATTCCATCATTTTTCAATTTAATTTCCGGAAATTAGAACTTTGAAGCTCAATCATCACAACTCCATCTCTTTTCTTCTCTCTTTCATTCAAGGTATAGATGAGATATATGTGTGAATTCTTGAATTGAATCTTGAGGTTAGGGTTTGTGTATTTGAATTGAATAACTTGTGTATTTGTTGTTAGAAGCTTGATTATATGTTTTTAGCTTGAATTTCATGCATAAGTATTGAGGTTTATGGAGTTTGGGGATATATGTGTTCATGGGTTTGATGTGGGGATTCTTGGGGATTCAAGCTTGAACTAAGTGTTTATATTAGTTTTTACTGTACTTTAAATACCTAAGAATGTTTAATTCATGTTTTAATGCATTTGGAAGAGTTTTTGTTGGTGTTTTGTTGTTTTTGTTGTTGGTCCGAAGCAATCCCCTGTTTCTGCTCTGTTTCTGCATCAACTACTTAACGGGAACGGCCCTTCCCGCCCCAGTTCATTTCCGGAACGGCCGTTCCCAACCCCTTTGAATGATCTGGCGCACGAGACTGGCAACGGCCCTTCCCAGTTTGGCCTATGGCCGGAACGGCCCTTCCCATGTCCTGAGCAAAATGAAATTCTTTACATACGCGCGAGATTAATTCGGGGAGCCTGGAACGGCCCCTCCCATTTTACATTGAACCCGGAATGGCCATTCCTATGCTCCAGAGGGTATCTGTGAATTCCTGCTTCATTTTAGTTGTTCCAAAATCTTTTCTAAGTCTTTAATTGATCTATACATGTTATTATGTGCTCATTTTATACATGATTATGTTCATCACTACGTCGTGCGTCGTAATTGGTATCATTATCGAGTCTTCTCTCTTCGGTACATAATATTTCCTTTCTTGTCCAGTTTTCTCCAGGGCGGAGATCATCGATCGAATAGGTACTGTCTTGCATCCTTGTATTATCTTGTCGCTTGTCAGGTGAGGGTGTTTCGTTCTAGTTACATATATATAACCCTAAAACCTGCATGAACGGAACTTGGCCTAAAACCATATTTATATTTATATTTTTTCCAAAATGGTAATCGAGTAAATATTCATTGAAACTGAACCTATTGTTATTGTTACCTACTGACCGTTCCTGTTTTGGCGAGATATTGTACTACACATTGATTGTGGGCCCTAGGACTTGTGTATTGAGCGAGCCGGGGAGGTATCGAGCCGACGGTAAACTCTTGTACAGTTCCATAATGTTGGGATGACCTCTGAATCCACTAGGAGATTGGTGGAGGAAGGAGTTCCGGGCATCGGGAGTCATGTACCTGATGTTCACCATGACTGTAGCACCCCAAGCGTAAGGGCACCACATCCCCCGTACTATAGTTCAATCCACATATGGAACAATCACCCATACATGAACAAAGCCTATAGCGAACGGGAGACAATAAAAAAAAAACACAACACTAGCTAGGCGGGCCAACCCTCAATTAATACAACTATGCATAAAGAGACGCGAAAGCATAATCATTTACATACATTCCATTAGTAGTCTTGTTCATTGTTTCCATAACATGCATCTCAAGTCCTTATCATTAAACCATAATATACAAAACTTTCACATGTTTTCAAAATATACCAATACCAAAATATGAAAGCGATGCTAGACTTGACCAAAAGACTCGAAACCCGCCTAGCACTCCACCTGCAGAACCTGAAAATGTAAGGTGTCAGTCTACCACGGACTGAGTGAGGGGTTTAAATACATATAAGCGCACATACCATGCAAGCTATAATCTCGGGGTAAGATTTTATAAGAAACACAATATAAGTTCAAGAATAGAAAGAATTCTCGCCCGAGATTATAACTAAACCATTTTAACAATTCAATCAATTATGAATTCAATCCGTGGCCCGGCGAGTGAGGGCATTCTCCAACCTTTCTCCATAAGTGTACAATCATGAATGTTTCAATTTATTAAATGATCATGCAAGTTATTCATGTGCAATCAAGTAGCAGTTTCATGAACCCTTTTCCCTCCAGGTGATGGTGGGCTTGCAAGACCCAACCATCCAATCATGGTGTACGTCGGGAACATGACTCCCACGCACGGGATTTCTTCCTCCACCAAACCTCCTGGTGGATTCAGAGGTGATTCCAAATGGTGAGGATAGTGCAAGAGTTACCCGTCAGCCCATGCTTTCCCGGTTGGCTTAGTACACTACCCTCGGGCCCCAGTGAACAATACATGTACTCGCCAAATCAATCAGTTAATCCGTTCCATACATTTCTTGGAATCATTTGAAAGTCATAAAGTTTGAAAATTATAGATATATAGATACTTTTGGTCGAAAAAGTCACATAGGGTTATAAGGGTTCTATATGTATATCTATAATTAAACCTCGCCTTTACCAACCAACCACAATTGGAAAGAAAACCCTAAGGAGCAGACTCCTCATATCCTGGACAGTGATCTGTGTAACACGGACAAGTGTACGTGAGACGCGACTCGTATGAACCAATTAAGACGAACGGCATGATCAATTAGTGACAATCATGCAATCGAAATCAATAAATATCATAAACATACTCAAATTAGCAAATGAGGTAGCAAAGATCAAGTATTCAAGCATTCAAGATGTAATTTAAATTATACAATTATGACATAATCCTCCCTTATGAACTTCAAGTATGAAATCACATGATATATACAATAAACATAAAACAATGCACTAAATAGCATGTCAATGAAATGTTCATGTCGAAAACAAGCCAATAAAACCATGCAAGAAAAGTTAAAAAAAATAATTTTCATGCAGAAAGAAGCAGGGTCGTGAGCGCGACCAAGTATTTTTGCCCGAATTTTCCTCCAATTTTTCAAAATCTCGAAACATGCACAAATTTTGGTCGCGGTCGTGACTAATTTTCTTCATAAAAGGGTCGCGGTCGCGACCAGGTATTTTTGGCCGAATTTTCATCCAATTTTTCAAAAATCTCGAAACTTGGCTAAAATTAGGTCACGGGCGCGACCAATTTTGTTCTGTTTTCGGTCGCGGCCGCGACCTGCTGCGCGGCAGGAGAAAAACAAGGGAAAAACAGGGCATTTCGAGCCAAAAACCACAAAAACAACAACAAAGTGAAGTTCGCTCCATAACAATCACTTAGTTACATCAAATACACATTATACTTCACTTATCCAACAAACCAACCATTAAATATGCATCAAAGCACTAGATTCAAGCATGAAAACCCCAAATATACATACATGCTTCCAACTTTCATATACTTCAAAATATTCATGCAAGCTTTCATCCCTTATCATCCTAAACATACTTCTATCTCAAATAATGCAGGAATCCATCATCCAATTCATGAACCCTACTCAATCACTTATTCAAGAATTCATACAACTTCATGGCATACCTTGAGATGGGCTACAAATGGAATCAAATAAAGAGATGATGATGATGATGATCCTAGCTTCAATAATCCTTCAAATTATAACTTGAATTATGATGAAATCTTCCTTCCTCTTCCTTGGTGTTTTAATCGTGTCTTAGTGTGTGTGCGCATGTAAGATTTGATGAAATGTAATGAACAAAGTGAGAGAGATGAATGTATACATATAATGTAATATCTTCCACTAACCATGATGAATCATCAAATCTTGCAAACAAGTCCCTCTATAATTTAAATTCATGCAATTGAGTTCCATCTCTACACAATAATCATATAACCTCCCAAGTCATGAAATGCAATTAAGTCCATGAATTTACACAAAAGAGCAATTAAGGCCATTTAATACAATTAGATCATATATATCACTTAGTTCATATAACTCACATTAATAACAATTCATATAAATGCATAGAGATGTAATGTATATAATATGATGAAGGTTGTAAATAATTGAATGAAATGATTAAATTAAATTCCCCCAACTCCCGAAGACCCACTCGTGGCGTGCTTACCTGAACTTCCGAAAATTGGGGCGTTACAACTCTCCCCCCCCCCCTCCTTTGAAGAATCTGGTCCCCAGATTCACTGATCGGAAATAAACAACTCTGGGTGGAACCTTTTCATTTTATCTTCCGGCTCCCAAGTCATCTCCTCAGTTTTATTACTTCTCCATAATACCTTGACCAAAGGAATCCGCCAATTCCTCAATTCTTGATACTTTCTATCCAAAATTCCAACCGGTTTCTAAATAAATGATAGATTCGGTTCCAACTCAACTTCCTCAACAGGGAGAATTTCGGTCTCATCTGGATAATATTTTCTTAGTTAAGATACATTAAAGATATTATGAATCCCGGTAAGATTAGGCGGTAGATTCAATCTATAAGCCACTTCTCCAATTCTCTCAAGAATCTCAAATGGACCCCAATAGCGAGGGTTAAGCTTTCCTCCTTTCCCAATCCGAGAAAACCCTTTTCGTGGAGATACCTTCAAGAAAACCCGGTCCCCCACTTCAAATTTAAGATCTCTCCGGCGAATATCAGCGTAACTTTTCTGCCTATCTTGTGCAGCTTTCATTCTTTGTTGTATCTGTTGAACTTTCTCAATCATAGCTCCCACGGCTTTACTCCTTCTTGTTTCTTCCATTTCCACTCCTCCAGATCAAAGAATAACATTGACCGACATTTTTGCCCATAGAGCAACTCGTAAGGAGCCATGCCGATAGAAGATTGATAACTATTGTTATATACAAACTCAATCAACGGAAGTTGATCATGCCAAGAATTTTGATAATTCAAGGCACAAGATCGGAGTAAGTCATCCAAATATCTTATAACTCTCTCGGACTGACCATCGGTTTGAGGATGAAAAGCCATGCTAAATTGAAGCTTCGTTCCCAAAATTCCTTGCAATTCTCGCCACAACTTAGAAGTAAAACGGAGATCCCCATCCGAAACAATACTTATCGGAATCCCATGAAGTCGAACAATCTCCTTGTTATAAATCTCGGCCAGTTTACTAATCTTGTAAGATATTCGGACCGGTAGAAAATGAGCAGACTTCGATAACCGATCCACAATCACCCAAATACCATCATAGCCACCTTTCACCTTCGGTAACCCGGATATAAAATCCATTGTCACCTGTTTCCACTTCCACTCGGGAATAGGTAACGGCTGTAAAAGACCTCCGGGCTTTTGATGTTCAGCTTTAACTTTCTGACACGTCAAACAATGTTTTACAAACTCGGCCACATCCTTTTTCAATCCACACCACCAATAATATTATTTTAAATCCTTATACATTTTGTTCCCTCCTGGATGTACCGAATATGCCGATTTATGAGATTCTTCAAGCAACACCCTTTTCAGTTCATCGGGCACTACCACTCGGTTCTTGAAGCGAAGAAAACCGGCTTCATCGAACCCAAAAGGACTTTCCGGATCCTCCCTTGCCTTAGCAACCAACTTTTGAACTTCCGGATCCTTGCCTTTAGCTTCAAATAGTCTCTGTTTCAATTCCTGTTGAATCGAGATATTGAATACCCGGGCTTTTATCGCAATAGGCTCAATCTTACTACTTTCTCCAATTTCCAAACTCGCTACCCCGGCCTTTCTACTTAAAGCATCGGCAACCACATTTGTTTTCCCAGGATGATACTTGATGACACAATCATAATCCTCCACTCGTTCCATCCATCTACTGTAGCACCCCAAGCGGTGGGGCACCACACCCCCGCACTATGACCCGACACATGTACGAATTGGAAAGTCCGCACACGCACCAAACTACAGCGAACGGGTGACAAACGAAATACCAACCTAAGCTAGGTGGTACCTAAACCCTGTACAAGTACCAACATGCAAAACCTGAATGCAGAAGCGATACAAAATACGAATTCTCAAAAACTATAATCAGCAATCATAATCCATATATTTCAAAGAGTAAATCAACAGCAACTAAACGGGTTCTGTTAGGAATAGTGCCCTAGAAAGCCGATTGTATATCCGCTTTACGCATTTCCTTATTGTAATCACAGACAATTTTTGAATGAAATAACGAATTGAGGCAACACTTCTTTATATGCTCTTGTTTGGTATGCGTTTACTTTATTTGTGCATGTATGAGAACTCCCCTAATCCTGATTACTTTAGGACTCTACATTTAGGTGAAATGGTTCATGAAACGAGCCCTATATCACATAAGTCATGATTAGTAAAATACTCCAAGCCGATGAGTCCTACAGATAGTGGGAGTGTCAACCTGACTCCTCTAAGGCTTGCTTGTGGGATCACGCCCTTAAGATGGACCACCTTGTTTCATGGAGGTGCAAAGTGAATAGTTGATACGTGTGTGATACATGAGGGTGCTTACTTCAATAAGTAAGTTCACTGAGGTGCCCCGTGTGAGAAGATTCCTAAATGGGAAAGGAAGTTTCAATTTTAGGAAATGGAAACTTCCAGATCATAAAATATCTCACGAGTCATTGATGTGATTAATTGATCCTTAAGACTTGAGGTTCCTTGTCACTTTATGAGTTAACTCTGTAGTCTTAGGTGTAAGTTTTAAAGGGTGTCGCCTTAGACAACTGATTCAAGGCTTATGCTGGGGCTGCACAAGTGATTCATGAAAGTGAATGAGAATCAAGAAAGGACCTACACTTGCATATGCAAGGTGATCTCTTATTGTGTAAGTCATTCATATCCATATGGAGTCCTTGGCCAAGGCAGTAGATCAAGACATCAAGAAAAGGGTTTCTTGGATTGAGATCAAATGGATATGAAATGCACTTAGCTTTAAGACCGGATTATTAGGGTTCTGATTATTCCCTTACCCTAGATCTTGGTTGAGAGATAGTAAGTAGGAGGATTGTATCTCACATGAATCAATGACTTAAAGGTTCTATCGAATCCGAACATTCCAATTCAGCTAGGGGTTAAACACCTGTTGCTAGACTATGGTCGTTTAATCTGTGTACTGATTAATTAATTAGAGAATTAATTAATCAGGGTCACTGCTAATTGAATTGAGAACCTAGAGGGTCACACACAACAACTTGGTTACATGAGTTGAGGCTTTAAAATGATTAAACGAGTTAATCGGGCCAAGAGGGTTCCACACTTGTGAAATCACACGTGTGGGTCACCTGAGTGACACGTGTCCTTGTGACATATGTCCCATACGTGTAAAAATATATATTGTATATATATATATATATATTATATAATTAAATGTGTTAATTATTTAATAGACTTTGGTTTAATTTTGAATTAAAAAGAAAGTCTAATTTTGGAGAAAATAATCTAGTTAATTAATTATGAATTAATTAATTTGACAAAATAAGTTAATTATTTTAAATAAATAAAGTATAAAATTATCCAAAAATAGTTTGGATATTTTTAGCTCTCTTGAAAGTTGATTTGAATTAGAATTCAAAGTCAAAGTCAAAATACTTGATGATCAAGTAATAGGAGAGAGAGGGACCAAAACCCTAGTCCATAAGGACTAGGAATTTCGGCCACTCCCCTCTTATAAATAGGGGAGCTCGAGCTCCCCTTAGAGCTAATTAGCAATTCTTTTGGTTCATGTGTTGAACACCATCCTTTCTCCAAGATAAACGAAACCCTAGGTTAAGCCTAAACACTAACTACAGAACTAGCATCCTTACTAGTTAGATTGTAGTCAAGTTGGTGGACTATCTCTAGAGAGCTTCAAGTTAGAAGTTTGAACATTCGAGCTTTACCAAGGAGCGGGGATTAAGCCGCGAGAAGAGCGTTCTTGGGTGGCTTGAAACGCTTCAAGAAAGACAATTAAGAAAGTAAGTTCCTAATCCCTACGAATTTGGTTACACGATTGCGAGTCCAAGATCCTTTTGTTGAAAACATTTTTAAAATTCCGCTGCTTTCTGATTTATATTCTCCAACAAGTGATATCAGAGCCACCTCGTTAATCGTGTTTCTGATTCGTCTCAATTATTCTGAATTTGGTAGAAATTTTTAGGCTTGATGCGATTGAGTATTTGTAATTATTTTAGAAAGCCTGAATTACGAAACTGTATTTTTTTTCCTGAAAGTTTCTGAAAATTGGTTTTTACAAAATTTAATTTTTGAAAACTGTTTTAGATTTGAAACTGTATAAACTGTTTTTGGATTTCTTGGATTGGTTTTTTCTTTTGAACGAAAAGATGAAATGAAAACCCAGATTACGACGAACACGCGAAACCCCGCGCGCGAAGGCGTCGCGCGCCACCGCCCGCCTGGCCTAGGCTTGCGCAGGGCAGCCGCCCAGCACCTCCCGCACAGCTGTGCGGGAGCCTCCTGGGTGCTCCTAGGCGCGCCCGCCCGTTACCGCCCAGGGCGGCCGTGACTGGCCGCCCATCGCCCGACAGGGCGCGCGGCATGTGCGCGCCTGCCGTGCGCGTCCGCTCGCACTTACGACACGTGCACCCCGTTTCGTGTACGGGCCCCGTTTTCGTGATCCGACCTTTCATACTTCGTGCAATCCAGTTCCGATTTTTTAGTTTAATTTTTAATTTTTATTTTTGAATATTTATTTTAATTTTTGAATAAAACTTAAAATTGGGAATTTTTTTGAGAAATTGAAACTGTTTATATTTTGGGAAAATACATCTTTGATAAAATTATTAATTTTCAGAAATTAATTGGAATTTTATTTGTTTTTCTAATTTGGGATTTATTGAAAACTTTTATAAATAAGACTCGCATCAAGTCGTGTTTTAAGTCATTAGGACTTGAAATGGGAATTTTAATTTATTGGCTAAATTTAAATTCTCGCAAAAGCATGTTAGGTGATCATGGGTTTAGACTTATGTATGGTTTTAATTTATACATGTGGATGGTTTAAATTGGGGTTGGAGCCCCATAGTTGCGTTTTTCAATTGAGGTTGGAGCCTCACTTATGTGCGTACTGTTATGTGATTTATTATGTGGCTTTCCATATTACTGTTTTGAGGCCGGGGTATGCCCCGTGTAATTGTCTAAGGCCAATATGAAGATTGAGTCTTATTACTTTTAAGTCTTTTTCTTTTTATTATAATTTGAGAGTAGAGATAGGTGGTGAGGTTTTATTTTCATTTTGGAGACAATGAACCCATGGAGTAAGATGGACCACATTCAAGTATCAAGGAGGCCATAAGTGAAGACCCCTCAAAATGTTAGGGAGGGGAATCTCAATTGTAAAATGTAATAGAGATAGGGCTCGTATTTTGTTACCGCTTTCCCTTATGTGAATTAAACTGTTTATGTGGCATGTATGTTAGAACTTGTTATTGTGGAGTGGCTCCCACATATCACGCATAAGATAGGTAGAACCCATGATCATTACATGTTAGTATCATGCTAGGACATGTTATCTGTTTATGTGCTTGTTTGAAATGCATTTAAGTGTACTTGCATTAAATCAAGACTAATAAAAATTCACTACAAGAAAACCTGCAAATTCCGACGGAAAATTCCGAGGGAATTCCGACGGAATTCCGACGGAAATAGTAAATTCCGATGGAATTCCGAGGGAATTCCGACGGGACACATGCCGTAGGAAAACCCTCCCTCGGAATTCAAAACCGACGGAATTCCGAGGGATAAAAATCATAAAAAAAAAAAATTAAATTTAAAAAATTCCGACGGAATTCCGAGGGAAATTCCGTTGGAATTTGCTTTAAAAAAAAAATTTAATTAATTATTTCCGACAGAATTTCCCTCGGAATTCCGTCGGAATTTACTGGAAAAAAAAATTTTAATTAATTATTTCCGACGGAATTTCCCTCGGAATTCCGTCGGAATTTACTGGAAAAATAAAAACTTAATGCGCCCCTGGGGATTCGAACACCCGACGTTGTGGTAGTAAGACCTTATGGAAACCAAGGTAAACCAGTTGAGCTAGATCAATTCATTGGTTTAGTTTGATACAAATATTTATATATCATTTGAAATAATAAAATCATAAATTTTGTAGACTATATTTAAAATTGAGTTCTAAGAAAATATTAATTATAACTACAAATATTATAATACGTCATAAGAATTCAATTTAAGCATAGATAAAACCGACGGAATTCCGACGGAAATCCCGTCGGAATTATTTAATATTATTTTTAATTTTTATTTTTAAAAAATCCGATGGAATTCCGACGAAAAATTCCGTCGGAATTATTTAATATTATTTTTAATTTTAATTTTTAAAAAATTCGACGGAATTCCGACGGAAAGTTCCGTCGGAATTATTTAATATTATTTTTAATTTTTATTTTTAAAAAATCCGACGGAATTCCGACGAAAAGTTCCGTCGGAATTATTTAATATTATTTTTAATTTTTATTTTTAAAAATTCCGACGGAATGCCAGTCGGAATTATTTAATTTCTATTTTTATAATTTATATTTAAAAAAACCGACGGGAATCCCATCGGAATTCCGTCGGAATTATTTAATATTATTTTTAAATTTTATTTTTAAAAAAATCCAATGGAATTCCGACGGAATTTCCATCGGATTTATTTAATTTTTATTTTTTTTAAAAAAAACAAATTCCGTCGGAATTCCGAGGGAATTCCGACGGCCTGTTTCCCTCGGAATTTTCCGTCGGATTTCGGCGAATTTCTTGTAGTGATTTTTGAATTAAATTCCTAGCATTCCATCAATAGGTTTTAAGTTTAGTAAGTGAAGCTAGTTATTGTCCGCGAGTCGTGGGATAGCTAGTGGAGCTTATTAGTTCTTAGTTACCTAATTGATCATTTTAATGATCAATATTTCCTGGTCAATTTTTTCAAGGGCGATGTCCACGAGTCGTGGATAGTTCGAACTAAGTTTTGATCATGATCTTATGATTGATGGGTGTAGCACCCTAACCCCCAGGGCACCACATCCCCCGCACTATAGCCTCGATCCATGTATGAAATGGAAAGTCCATACATAAATCGAAACTATAGCGAACGGGTGACAATAAAAATGACGAGCTAGGCGGGACACTCTCCCCAACAAAACCAGAGCAAACATGATAATTAAAGCGGAAGCAATAAAATCATTCATACATATAGGTACCATATTTACCGAATAGATATGTATAGATACCAACTTAACTATCAATACATTATCATCTCTTAATAATCTATACATGCTTAAGTATCCAAAACGTGACAATAAAGATCATAACATGAGGTAGCAAAAGTGCTATACATGAAGGTACTGTACTAGACTCGTGAAAAGGCAAAACTCGACTGGACACCCGCCTAGCACGACCACGCGCTCAAGTACCTGAAAAGTGGAGTATCAGTCTACCGAAGACTCAGTGAGGGGCAATAAATATATATCACACATCGCATGCAAGTTGTAGCCTCGGGTGAAGATTTTGGAAATGAAATAGATATATAATTCAAGAAACTTAATCTTTGCCCGAGATTACAACCAATCACTTTAACATTTTAGCTTAAACATTTCATGAACATGTGACCCCGGCGAGCAGGGGCGATTCTCCAACCTTTACACCAAACGTGACAATACGTGCTTGCTTTATCAATTCAATACATGATCATGCAATTCCATTTAGTGCTCACATAGACAATTTCATGCTTGAAATCATGCGATAACCCGAGGATAACCCGACATGCCGGATTAATCCCCAGTCTCCTTCTTCCTCCGGTTGATAGCGAGTTTGTAAGGCTCGACTATCCACGACATGTTGCGTGTAGAGGACATGACCCTCTAGACACGGAACTCCTTCCACCACTAATCTCCTAGTGGCTTCGGGGGTGATCCCAACAATGTGAGGATAATTCAGGAGTTACCCGTCAGCCCTTGCTTTCCCGGTTGGCTCAAGAATTACCCTCGGGCCCACGTGCAATCATGTACTCGCCAAACATGTTTGAAATCATGACTTGCTTGCTTGAAATATTCATGGTTTTGAAATCATTTATAAATATAGTATGTTTTGGCCGAAAATAGCACATAAGGGTTATAGGGTTCGATTTACTCAAAACAAAACCTCACCTTCTCTTACAAAATAAAATAAGGATATGCTCTACGGAGCCTGCTCCTCGTCCGCACCCTCGTAACCTGTGCCAACACGACGTGTATACGTGAGACATGACCTAAAATGGACCAAATATGACGAACGGCGGAAATGTATCGAGATGACGACGAAAATGCAATGTGGCATGATAACATGTTGTTTCACTACATATTAACACATATTTTAGCAATTCGGGGTCAAAGAAGTCGTCGGATCGAGGGGTCATTTTCGTAATTTTATGCAGTGAATTTTGTTCTGCATTCCAGGTGGGAACGGCCGTTCCGGTCCCCTTTGAAAAATGGGAACGATCGTTCCCGTAATCCCCAAAAACGCACCAACGATTTCCTTTTCAAAAACGCGCCTTAGCTGGGAACGGCCCTTCCGGCACCAAGGCCAAAATGGGAACGGCCGTTCCCATGCTCGGTCACCTCTTTTTAGTTTAAAAGAGGGGAACGCCCATTCCCACAATGCCTTGAGGCTGGGAACGGTCGTTCCCAGTTCTGCAACTGAAGAAAAACAGAGCAGAACAGGGGAAGGTCTCGGCAATGATCAGCAAAGCATACAAAACCCAATTTTTGATCCCCAAATGCTAATATTTCTGGAAGTATGATGCATATAGGTTCATAAAATGATTAAGTAACACTTACACACCCAAGTTATGAAATATAATCAAGAATTTCAAGTTTCATGCTTGTGCACATATTGATCAACCAAGCTCAACTTTCCAACAATTTCATGAAGAAATCATGCCATAATTCATGATATGATCACCCAACCATGCTTCCAACTCCAAATAATTCATCTAGCACATCAAACTCAAATCCTAACTTATACATATATGATCAAAGGTCATCAACTCATGCAAACCAACCTTTGCAAACTAAGAAATGAAGAAGATGGATGAAGATGAAGATTAACTCCAAAAGCTTGGCAAAATTCTTGAGATTCTTGAAGAAAATGGTAAAATTCTCCTTCCTTTCTTTGTTTCTTGATACCGAGAGAGAGAGAGAGAGCAAGTTGTTGGGAAATTTTTGGATAGAAAATGATCAAGAAAGAAGCTTGGAGATACATTACGTAAAACCCATTTTTGAAATGTGTGAAATGTGCCAATTTGCCAATTCATCCTCTAACTCATGAGAGTATGCAATTGAGTATACATAGTTATAAAATATGATCAATTAGACCTTTGAAAGTTATGCAATTAAGTCCCTAGAATTTTAAAGAAATCTTCACTAGGGACAATTTGGTAATTTAAAACACTCTCGGTAATGATTTTATGCAATAAATATTTTTCCGTGTCATGAAATAATATTTTCAATGATATAAAATCAAATAATTCACATAAAGTATGTTTCATGAATTTTATAAAATTATGAAATGCCACGTAAGAATATTATAAATTAAAGAATTATAGATAAATCCTACGCTCAAAACGCACACGTGGCGTGCTTACCTGTTCATCCGGAATCGGGGCGTTACAATGGGTCTAGCTTAACACCTAAGTAAATATGGATGTCGCACGAGTCGTGGGTCCATATTGAAAGATAGGTGATGCAAAAACAATTACTAAGAGTTCTAAAGGTGTTAGAATTAGTAAGTTATACCTACCTAGGGTTCTTACTTAGAATGTCCGCAAGTCGTGGGTTCGAGGTAAAATACCTAGGATCTTAGTACCCATTGGGAAACGTGTTCCTCTTAGATCTTTGGGAATTATAGATCTTTGAAAAACAGTGGGAGCTACACTAGATTAAAGACCTTATCTTTGTATATCGTCATAATTCAGCATGCTCACTAGTTCTCTGTTTTACCATTTATGTCGTAGATTCTGTGATTCTCTACGTGTTTTGAAATGGCAACCAAAAACCCTCTTGTATCGATCCTCGAGTCAAACAAGTTGACTGGTCCCAACTATTCTGATTGGCTGAGGAATCTAAAAATCATTTTAGATTCTGAGAAGAGAACTTATGTTCTCTTCGAAGGGGAGCCTAGTCCCGAAGGGGAAGCTCCCACTCGGGCCGAGCGGGACGCGATTCAGAAGTGGAAGGATGATAATCTTCAAGCCCGTTGCCTTATGTTGGCTAACATGTCTCCGGACTTGCAAAGGCAACATGAGGCCATGGAATTCGCTTGGGAGATTTACGACCACTTAGAGCAACTTTACCGCCCTCATGAACGTGTTACAAGGTATAACAGTTCAAAGGAATTGTTCCACTTGAGAATGAGGGAAGGTTCAAGTGTCCATGAATATGGACTCAAGTTTCTCGCCCTTACTGAGAAACTTGCTTCCATGGACATGCCACTGAAAGATGAGCTTTCAGTGGATTTGTTGCCAGCTTCGCTCCCACCATCATTCAACCCATTTGTCCTTAACTTCAACATGAATCATGTTGGTGCTACTGTAGCTGAGCTGATTAGTCAGCTTGTGACTGCTTAAAGCACGATCAAGAAGGACAATAAGGTTTTGATGGTGAATGCTCCATCGTCCTCTTCTGGGCCTTCTAAAGGTAAGGGCAAGAGAGCCCAAAAGAAGAAGAAGAAACCCCTTAGGCCCACTGGTGGCGTTTCGAAGGGGAAGGTCCAAAAGAAGAAGTGTGATCAGAAAGAGGATGTTTGCTTCCATTGTGGCAAAGCGGGACATTGGAGGAGAAACTGCCCAGAGTACAAGGCTACTCTAAAGAAAGGTATCTTTCTCGTTGAAGTAAATCTTTCTATTAATTCTAGTTCTTGGGTACTTGATACCGGTTGTGGAACTCATATCTGTAATGATGTACAGATGCTAAGTGAAGTCCAACAACTTAAAGAAGGAGAATGTGTCTTGAAGATCGGCGATGGCTCAAACGTTGAAGCTCGAGCTTTAGGCACAATTAGATTAGATTTAGGTAGTTTTGAGTTTGTCTTAAATAAAGTCCTTTATGTACCGAGCATTATTCGTAATATAATTTCAGTTCCAATTTTAGATTGTGAAGGTTATGAAACTTATATTAAGAATGGTAAATATTTTATCAAACGGAACAACTCTTCTGTTCTCATCGGTACTCTAAGTAATGGACTTTATCTAACTCAGAATGTCAATATTATGAATATACAACGAGAAACTAAACGTAAGAGAGATGACAAAGTTTCAGCTCCCTTATGGCACGCTAGATTAGGACACATTTCCAAGAACAGAATTAGCAAGATAAACGCTTTAGGATCATTCTCTGAAAATGATCTCAAAGAGTTAACTTCTTGCGAATCCTGTCTCAAAGGAAAGATGTCCAAAGTTCCTTTTAAAGGGACTGTGGAACGTGCCACTAAGGTCTTGGATCTGATCCATACTGATGTTTGTGGACCGCTTAGTGTAAGCACTAGAAACAATCATCAGTATTTCATAACCTTTACTGATAACTTCAATCGGTATGGTTATGCATACTTGATGAAGTATAAATCTGAAGCTTTTGAGAAATTCTTAGAATTTCAAAAGGAGGTTGAGAACCAAACTGGTCACAAGATCAAAGCACTTCGATCTGATCGAGGAGGTGAATATCTTAGTGAAGAATTCCTTAATCATCTCAAAGATAATGGGATTATCTCTCAGTGGACTCCTCCGGGAACTCCTCAGCTTAATGGAGTTTCTGAGAGAAGGAATTGAACCTTACTTGATATGGTTCGTTCCATGATGAGTTTCACTGACTTACCACCTTCTTTCTGGGGTTATGCCCTAGAAAGTGCAGCAAAGATTTTGAACCTAGTTCCCTTCAGTCCCTAAAACGCCCTATGAAATGTGGCATGGTCAAATCCCTAGTTATTCTTACTTAAGAATTTGGGGTTATCCTGCTTACGTGAAGAGGACAGTGGGAGATAAGTTATAATCTCGTTCTAACTTATGCTACTTTGTAGGTTATCCTAAGGAATCCATAAAATAGTACTTCTATGATCAAACTGAGCAAAAAGTGTTTGTTTCCAGAAATGACACTTTTCTGGAGGAATCGTTCCTTAAAGAAAAGAAAGGCAAGATTATAGAATTAGAAGAAGTACAAAGTGATACCACACCACCCACTGAAGAAACGTCCCCTTCTGACCAACCACAACCAATCATGAATTTCGATACACACGAAAATCCTCCTCTAAGGTGGCACTCCTAGACAGCAGGAGAGATGGTATGGATTCTCCCATGAAATCTTTCAAAAGGATAATGATCCTTTAACATATGAGGAGTCACTTTCAGATTCTAACTCTGAACAGTGGATAGAAGCCATGAAATCCGAGATGGACTCCATGAGCTCCAACCAAGTTTGGACCTTGGTAGATTTGCCTGATGGGGTCAAACCCATAGGTTGCAAATGGATCTTTAAGAGAAAGCTTGGAGTCGATGGAAGTATTGCGGCCTATAAAGCAAGACTGGTTGCAAAAGGATTCACTCAAAGACCCGGCGTGGACTTTGATGAAACCTTTTCGCCAGTTGCAATGCAAAAGTCTATTCGGATCATGCTTGCCATTGCTGCGTATTATGACTACGAGATATGGCAAATGGATGTGAAAACTGCCTTTCTCAATGGTCACATTGATAAAGACATTTATATGGAGCAACCCATAGGTTTCACATTCAGTAGGAGTGAGCAAAAGGTTTGTAAACTCCAAAGATCAATCTATGGATTGAAACAGGCTTCTAGGAATTGGAACATTCGATTTGATGAATCAGTCAAAGCGTTTGGCTTCATTCAAATTTCGAATGAGTCCTGTGTGTATAGAAAGGAATTGGAGACCTTAGTGCAATTCTTAGTACTTTATGTTGATAACATCCTTCTTATTGGGAATTCGAAGGATGACATGAAAGTTACTAAGTTATGGTTATCAAACCAATTCGAGATGAAAGATCTTGGTGATGCGTCCTATATCCTTGGAATTAAAATAGATCGAGATAGATCTAGAAGGTTAATAGGACTATCACAGTCGATGTACATTGACAAAGTATTGAAGAGATTCAATATGGAGTCAGCAAAGGTTAAGAACCTTCCTATGAGTGTAGGAACATGTCTTTCGAAGAAGATGTGTCCTAAGACTAACCTTGAGAAGGAAAGAATGACTCATACACCTTATGCGTCAGCAATAGGTAGCATAATGTATGCAATGTTATGTACTCGACCAGATGTGGCTTATGCACTTAGTGTTACAAGTCGTTTCCAATCTGACCCTGGAGATGGTCACTGGGCTGCCGTGAAGAATATTCTTAAATACTTGAAAAGTACTAAAGATTTATTCTTAGTTTACGGAGGTCAGAAAGATCTTACTGTCGAAGGATACTGCGATGCAAGCTTTGCATCTGACTTAGATGATTTTAAGTCAATGTCAGGATACATTTTCTGCCTAAACGGCGGAGCAGTGAGTTGGAAGAGTTCCAAACAAACTACCACTGCAGATTCGACCACTGAGGCCGAATACTTAGCTGCAAATGATCCAGCTAAGGAAGGTGTTTGGATTAGAAACTTCATTCAAGAGTTGAATGTTGTTCCTAGCATGAAAGACCCCATTACTGTGTTTTGTGACAACACGGGGGCGGTAGCTCAAGCAAGAGAACCAAGATCTCACCAACGGACCAAGCACATTATGAGGAAGTATCACCTAATCCGCGATATTATCAAAAGAGGAGATGTGCAAATAGAGAGGGTCACATCAGCAGAGAACGTGGCAGATCCACTTACTAAACCCCTTAGTCGAGAAGTTTTGCAAGGTCATCTTCAGAAGATGGGACTTAGAGTAGCTTTAGAATGGCTTTGATGGGCAAGTGGGAGATTGTTAGGAATAGTAGCCTAGAAAGCCGATTGTATATCCGCTTTGTGTTTTTCCTTATTGTAATCACAGACAATCTTTGAGTGAAATAACGAATTGAGGCAACACTTCTTTATATACTCTTGTTTGGTATGCGTTTACTTTATCTGTGCATGTATGAGAACTCCCCTAATCCTGATGACTTTAGGACTCTACCATTTAGGTGAAATGGTTCATGAAACGAGCCCTATATCACATAAGTCATGATTAGTAAAATATTCCAAGCCAATGAGTCCTACAGACAGTGGGAGTGTCAACCTGACTCCTCTAAGGTTTGCTTGTGGGATCACATCCTTAAGAAGGACCACTTTGTTTTATGGAGGTGCAAAGTGTATAGTTGATACGTGTGTGATACATGAGGGTGCTTACTTCAATAAGTAAGTTCACTGAGGTGCCCCCGTGTGAGAAGATTCCTAAATGGGAAAGGAAATTTCTATTTCAGGAAATGGAAACTTCCAGATTAGGAAATATCTCACGAGTCATTGATGTGATTAATTGATCCTTAAAACTTGAGGTTCCATGTCACTTTATGAGTTAATTCTGTAGGCTTAGGTGTAAGCTTTAAAGGGTGTCGCCTTAGACAACTGATTCAAGGCTTATGCTGGGGCTGCACAAGTGATTCATGAAAGTGAATGAGAATCAAGAAAGGACCTACACTTGCATATGCAAGGTGATCTCTTATTGTGTAAGTCATTCATATCCATATGGAGTCCTTGGCCAAGGCAGTAGATCAAGACATCAAGAAAAGGGTTTCTTGGATTGAGATCAAATGGATATGAAATGCACTTAGCTTTAAGACCGGATTATTAGGGTTCTGATTATTCCCTTACCCTAGATGTTGGTTGAGAGATAGTAAGTAGGAGGATTGTATCTCACATGAATGAATGACTTAAAGGTTCTGTCAAATCCGAACATTCCAATTCAGCTAGGGGTTAAACACTTGTTGCTAGACTATGGTCGTTTAATCTGTGGACTGATTAATTAATTAGTGAATTAATTAATCAGGGTCACTACTAAATGAATTGAGAAACTAGAGGGTCACACACAACAACTTGGTTACATGAGTTGAGGCTTTAAAATGATTAAACGAGTTAATCGGGCCAAGAGGGTTCCACACGTGTGAAATCACACGTGTGGGTCACCTGAGTGACAGGTGTCCTTGTGACACGTGTCCCATACGTGTAAAAATATATATTGTATATATATATATATTAAATAATTAAATGTGTTAATTATTTAATAGACTTTGGTTTAATTTTGAATTAAAAAGAAAGTCTAATTTTGGAGAAAATAATCTAGTTAATTAATTATGAATTAATTAATTAGATAAAATAAGTTATTTATTTTAAATAAATAAAGTATAAAATTATCCAAAAATAGTTTGGATATTTTTAGCTCTCTTGAAAGTTGATTTGAATTAGAAT
Organism: Lantana camara; assembly: GCA_037501455.1. NCBI lineage: Eukaryota > Viridiplantae > Streptophyta > Magnoliopsida > Lamiales > Verbenaceae > Lantana > Lantana camara. Next base: position 54,980,217 of record CM074860.1, read on the forward strand.
TCAAAGTCAAAGTCAAAATACTTGATGATCAAGTAATAGGAGAGAGAGGGACCAAAACCCTAGTCCATAAGGACTAGGAATTTCGGCCACTCCCCTCTTATAAAGAGGGGAGCTCGAGCTCCCCTTAGACCTAATTGGCAATTCTTTTGGTTCATGTGTTGAACACCATCCTTTCTCCAAGATAAACGAAACCCTAGGTTAAGCCTAAACACTAACTGTAACGCCCCGACTTTTCGGACGTAAAGGTACGACGTATGTGTTTACTAATTTGCGCGAATTAATTGTTTTTACGTGTTTTATATTTAATTTTATTATAATTGTTATTATTTTATTTTATTATATTTTATTTTAATTTATTATTATTTTTATAAATATTTCGTATTATATATATATATATATATGTTTATTTATTTTATTATTAATTTAATGATTATGCTAATTATATGTTATGTTAATTAATCATGCTTTAACTAATTAATTACGTGACTTAATTTAATTCATTTAATATTAGAATTTATTTATTTATTTATTTAAATTTTTGCATGGGAATTATAATTTATGCATGGATAATTTTTTTTATTGAATTATGCATGAATTTTAATGTATTTATGCATGAATTGCATGGAGTATGCATGTTGTTTATTTTGTGCTTCGTTCTTATATGAAATGATATCGAATTGCCACGAATTTTAGTATGTCGTATATATATGTTTTATGAACATGATTATATACTCGATTTATATTTTCGAATTCATTTGATATGTTAACGAATTTAATTTGAATCGAGGAACCAAATCGGGGGCTAACGAGCACTTAGCGTACCCTTGGTTCCGAATTTAATATCTTGAGCTCGGGAACTCGGATTCGAGTTCCGTCAACTCCGCTGAACTCGCAACAAAAATTCGAGTTTAGTAAACTTAGCCTTATATTTTTCCTAAGTCAATTGAACCTCCGAAATCCAACCGAAAAATGAGTCAGCGACCAATTTGACATTGTTGTACAAAATTAGCCATATCTTATCCAAACTATAACCAAATTAACCATGGTTTGATTCTTTTGAACCCTAACTCAACCACCTATCATGACATATCAAGACCTAACCAAGCTAACCCTCACACAATCCCCAAAACTCAGCCAAAGCTACTGCTCTTCAATCCAGTCCCGTAACCCTTCATCCCTTGGAGATTTTTGAGCTCAAATCTCATCCAAACTTCATCCAATCAACAAGGTAAGTGTAGGATTGTATTATATGTTTATTTCTGATCATTTTCATCCTTTCATTCAAGAATTTGAGCATGGTTTCATCATTCTGGGCTGTTTTTCCGAAAATGAAGAGAATTTTGGGCATTTTCTTGATCTCCTTCGATTCTCAATGGTTTTGATTGATTCCAAGCTTGAGATTGATTGTTTTGACATCCTTATATCATTTATGGTCATTGATTTCATGGTGGTTGAGATATTTATGAGATATCATTTATGACATTTTGAGAAAATTCCACATGTATGTCACGTACGGTTGCTTTCTTGTTTGAGCTTGTTTGGGACTGAATTATGTGTTGAATTTATGATGTTTTGCTGCACATTTGATGGCCTTATGGACCTGAACTGAGTCGGATTAATTGAGTGTAAGCATACCCTGTTTTTCTTCAAGCTTGGCCCTGTTTTTTTTCACGCTAAGTTGCTGTCAAAACTGCTGAGTTTCCTTCCTTCTTCTGCTGTCCATTTCCATGGCTTTGTGGTATGTGTTGTGACTGAGTTTGTGCTGTAATTCATACCTTGTTTCGTTGCTTGTGTTGCCTGCATTTCGTATTGGGAGTTCTGCCCTGTTTCTGCGTCTTTTGCTGCCCAGAACAGAGTCGTCTCTGCTGCGTGGCACGGGGGTGCCATTTCTGGCCGTTCCAGCGAGGAACGGGGGTGCAGTCTCGGCCTGGTCTTGCTGTACCGAGCCACGGGGGTGTCTCGGTCTAGGCTTGGGAGGTGACACGGGGGTGTCACCCCGTTTTTCTTGAACTTTTGCTGCTTTTCTTTAGACTGTTGTTGCTGCTGTTTATGTATCCATGGCTGTGGGATGTTTGTGTTGTTGTGTGTGCTTAGAATTGTGGAGTATTGCATGCATATTTATATTATATATATATATATATATATATATATATATTAGGCTAAGCATGCATGTAATATATATATAAATGCATGCATGGGTATGTTTGTGTGTGTACGTATATATATATATAATGTATATACATATGTTATTAAATTATATATATATATATATATATTATATTATATATATATTTATTATATATTTTGAATATTATTTGATTTAATTTAATTCTTGAAAATTAATTGATTTCTATTTCGCGTATTTAATTACCGACTTTTGATTGAACGTTTTATTTATTTTATTCCTAATTGTGAATATGAATATTATGTGTTATGATTATTAAATGAATTTTAGATTAATTGATATGCATTATGAATTTATGAATTTATAAATTTATGAATATTATGAATGTTATGAATGTTATGAATTTATGAAATTGAATGAAATATATGAACGAATGATATGATTATATGTTTTAAATCTCTTAATAGTGCACATGAACATTTTTATGATATAACATCATTTATGCATTCATGTCATAGTCACTTCATTGCCGAGCATCATATGTGGTCATGGAGTCTCATACCTTTTCTTTTGCACAAATTCGGGTTTTGTCGGAGACGAGGGCGAGCCTTGAGACGCTTGTGCCTTTCTTTTGCTTTGGATAAGGTGGGTTTTTCTTCTACTAGTTAAAACAACCCTATATATCCCTTATGTGCAAAGTTTTAAGCCAAAATCGTATATTTATATATATCGAGTCATTTCGGGTAAATGATTTCAAACGTATGACCCCCTTTTTAATTATGAAACCCTACCTTATGTTTGGCGAGATATTTATGATTTATGATTGCACGGGCCCCGGGACTTAGTATATGTGGCTAACCGAGGAAGCAAGGGCTGACGGGGATCCCATATACTAGTCCCAACCAAACTACGGCGATACCGGCCCTCGCTAGGAGGTTTAGCGAGGAATGGGAGCTGAGTGCCCTTGGGGGATTCATGTACCCCCATTGGCCTATGTATGAACCGGTGGCCGGGTCTTGCAAGCCTGTCCACCACCCGGAGGAAGAAGGAGTATATGAATGATTATGATCATGTATTTATGAGTACAAAAGAGTTATGTATGATAATGAATGATTGAATAATTGATTATGATTACACGAGGAGTAGGTTGGAGATTGTGCACGCCCACTCGCTGGGCCATAAACCCTTATGAACAATTATGAATGAATATAAACGTCGTAATCCCGTTGATGTTTTCTTTTGTTTTAACCACTTGGGAGATTCTTATCAAACTTCACACGGGATTAGGGCTTGCATGTATGTGTTTAATTTATGCGATATTATATCTTATGCCCCGTTTTTATACCCACCAGTCTCTTTTAGACTGAACCCGGTTGTTTTCAGTTGTTTTGTGCAGGTATAGGAGTGTTAGGCGGGAATACAAGTCGTCTAGGTCTTGCATTTATGTTTAGCACTTCTTTTCAGTCTCATATGTTCATACTCTCATTACTTTTGTATTTGATCTTAGTATAGCTTGAGCGTTATGATTTTTGTAGGCCTTGAGCGCCGTTGGATATTGGAATGCTTTTGTATATCTATTTTTGGAGCTTGGTGGCTCACTGTATATATGCTATGTTGTTCTTGCTTCTGCGTATTATTTTAACTCTGATTTTATGTTTCTTGAGTTGATTGGTTTAAGGGTTAGTCCCGCCTAGCATAGCGTATGTGTTGTGTCCCCGTTCGCCGTGGATTTGGCACTTATATGGACTTCCATTTCATATACGGGTCGGGTCTCGGTGCGGGGGATGTGGTACCTTACGCTCGGGTGCTACATCCTTATGTGGTATCAGAGCTTAGGGTTGCAAAACCCGGGCTCTAGTGTCGTGTTGAGTCAGTTAGGTCGTTCAGCTTTAGGAACACCTTGTCAATGTGTTGCATATGTATTGTTTATGTGCTTGTGTGCCTTAAATCTTGAATTTTGATCGAATTAATTGCACTTGCATGCATGGATTAAAAATAGCATGCATTTCAGTATTTCTTGAACAGGATGCCTCCGCGTAGACACCGTGAGAGATCTTCCGGACACCGTCGTCATCATGACCGATCTCCTACGCCTCCACCCCAACCACAAGCACCACCAATGGACATGGGGAATTTCATGGAAGCGGTTTTTAATTATGTAGAGCATAGGAGGGCTCAAGCTCCCCCACCACAACAAGCAGAACAACCGGCGCCTCCACCAAATCATAATAACAATAGAGACCCTCATGGGGTGTTTTTGAGCTACAACCCCCCTCGGTTTTCTGGTTCTATTGACGATGCGGTCTCGGAGGGTTGGTTGATTAGATTAGAGAGGATATTTGGGGTCCGACAGTTTAGTACGCAAGAGAAGGCTCAATTTGCTATATTCCAACTTGATGGAGATGCATATGAATGGTGGGAACGAACAAGGGAGAAGCTCGAGGTAGATGGAGAGGAAGTCACTTAGGAGGTTTTCAAGAGAGAATTCTGGGAATGCTTCGTACCGGAAGTGGTGAGAGAAAGGAAGGAGCAAGAGTTTATGGAATTAAAACAAGGTGCTCGTACGGTGACCCAATACCTCGCCGTATTCAATAGGCTTGGAAAATATGCTCCTCATGTCACCCGGGATGAGAAGAGGAAATCAAGGAAATTCATAGTGGGGTTGAGACAAGATTTGAGACACGGTCAAGCGGGTCACAACTTCGAGTCATTTGCCGAGGGCTTTGGTTCAAGAGGAGGAATTCAAGAAGAAGGATCCGATGTTTAGAGCTCCAATGGGAAGGGGTTCCGGATCGAATTCGGGAAAGAGGCCGATGATTCAAGCTAGTCCACCTCCTAAAGGTCCTTTTAAGAAGCCCCGGTTTGGAGGACAAGGTTCTCAGGCCGCACCGACTCGACCAAAGGCTCTACCCATGGCACCGGCACCTACAAATTCATGCCCGGATGTGCCTCCATGTACTCATTGCGGGGGACCGAGCCATACCTACAATAATTGTCGAAGAAGGTTGAATTTGTACCTCATATGTGGAAAAAGCGACCATATGGCGGAGACATGTCCCTACAAGAACCCCGGATTTCAGAAAGGAGTTTAGAGGCCAATGATTCAGGCTCGTGCTTAGGCCCTCGAGGGTGAGGAGCAAGATGCAGAGATTGATCCCACAGTCGTGGTAGAAGGTACCCTATGCGTACATAACATAAACATTCATGCACTCTTTGATCCGGGTGCCACGCATTCCTTTATTTCTTGTGACTTAGTTGCTACTCTGTGCTTGCCTGTTATCTGTCTTTCTTCTTGTTATTTGGTGAGTTCGCCACTTGGTGGTAGTCTTCAGACAGATCAGTTGGTTTGGGAGTGTTCAGTTCTGATTGAAGGGAAAGAGTATCCGGCTGATTTAATTGTTATGCCCATGAAGAGGTATAGAGTTATCTTGGGTATGGACTGGTTGTCCAGGCATCGGGCCAATGTTGATTGTTTTGCGAAGAAGGTGATTTTGGGTAACGAATTGGTGATTGGTAGTGGATCAAGAACGGTATCTCTCTTGTCTTATATGGAAGCTCACAAGTTGATGAGAGAAGGAGCAAAGGGATTTATTGCTTACCTTCTTAATAGGCCGAAAGATCAAGTTAAGTTGGAGGATACCGCGGTTGTTAAGGATTTCTCCGATGTGTTTCCGGAGAATTTGAGTTCTTTACCACCAGACTGTGAGATCGAATTTGTTATTGACTTACATCCAGGATCCACACCGTATTCTAAGACTCCGTATCGGATGGCACCGGCCAAATTGAAAGAGTTAAAGATTCAATTAGAGGAATTGCTCAAAGTCGGATAGATACGGCCAAGTTCGTCACCTTGGGGTGCTCCGGTTCTCTTTGTTAAGAAAAAGGATGGAACCTTAAGAATGTGTATAGATTACCGGGAGCTTAATCGGATGACCGTAAAGAATAAGTATCCTTTGCCCCATATTGAGGATTTATTCGACATGTTACATGGTTCGGGGGTTTACTCAAAATTGGACTTGAGACAAGGATACTATCAATTGAAGATCCGGGAAGAGGATATTCCGAAGATGGAATTTAACAACCGGTATGGGCACTACGAGTTCGTAGTGATGCCTTTTGGATTGACTAATGCTCCGGCTGCTTTTATGGATATGATGCATCAAATTTTCCGGTCCTATTTAGATAAGTTTGTGGTAATCTTCATCGATGACATCTTGGTTTATTCGAGAACTCCGGAGGATCATGCCAGGCACCTCAGAATCGTGTTGGACACCTTAAGGGAACATCGGTTGTATGCTAAGTTTAGCAAATGCGAGTTTTGGATTGATTGAGTAGCATTTCTGGGTCATATTATTTCAAGGAAAGGTTTGGAGGTAGACCCTTCTAAGATTGAGACGGTTATTCATTGGCAAAGCCCGAAAATGCTTCAGAAGTAAGGAGTTTCTTGGGTTTGGCAGGCTACTATTGGAGATTCGTTCAGGATTTCTCAAACATTGCGACTCCTTTAACCCGATTGACTAAGAAAGCGGTTAAGTTTGAGTGGGACGAGGCATGTGAGGCTAGCTTTCAACTTTTAAAAGAGAAGTTGACCACCGCTCCTGTATTAGCACTTCCCGAAGGTACAGAAGGATATACAGTTTATACGGACGCCTCAAAGGAAGGTTTGGGATGTGTGTTGATGCAGAATGGAAGAGTAATCGCCTATGCCTCGAGGAAATTGAAAGAGCATGAACAGAACTACCCCACTCACGATTTGGAATTAGCGGCAGTGATCTTTGCTTTGGGTAAGTGGAGACACTGTCTCTATGGAATTTCGTTCGAGGTCTTTTCCGATCACAAGAGTCTCCAATACTTATTCTCACAAAAGGAATTGAATAAGAGACAACGGCGTTGGATGGAACTTTTGGCGGATTATGAGTGTACAATCCGATACCATCCCGGCAAAGCCAATTTGGTCGTGGATGCGCTTAGTCGGAAAGCTAGCGTGTCCAATGTGAAAGTGGAAATTGGAGATGAGAATGAGTTGTTCAGACTGAGGGCTAGTATTCGGAATATCACGGTTCAACCAGATCTTAAACAGAGATTATTTGATGCTCAGAGGATTGATCCCGAGGTTCAGAAATTAGCTGAGAAAGCTCGAGCTGATTCAGAGTGTCCGTTTGGGTTTGATGATACGGGACTTCTAAGATTCAAGAATAGAGTTGTTATCCCGGAAGAGTTAAAAAGGATTATTCTTGAGGAAGCCCATCGGTCAGGGTATTCGATACATCCCGGAGGGAACAAAATGTATAAGGATCTTAAGCAATTCTATTGGTGGAATGGATTGAAACGGGATGTTATCAACTTCGTGAAACACTGTATGACTTGTCAAGTGGTAAAGGCAGAACATCAAAAGCCATCGGGGCTACTTCAACCATTGCCTATCCCGGAATGGAAATGGGAACAAATAACTATGGATTTTGTTTCGGGATTACCAATAGTGAGAGGAGGTTTCAATGGAATTTGGGTTATTGTGGACAGGTTGACAAAATCAGCTCATTTTCTGGCTATCAGAATGTCCGATAAAGTGAGTAAGTTGGCTAAGAGATACAATGATGAGATTGTCCGGCTTCATGGAGTACCTGTTAGTATTGTCTCGGATCGGGATCCTAGATTTACTTCACGGTTATGGCAAGAATTACAGAAGTGTTTGGGAACAAGGCTTCAATTCAGCACAGCTTTCCATCCTCAGACCGACGGACAATCAGAAAGGTTAATTAAGTATCTGGAAGATCTGTTGAGAGCTTGTGCATTGGACTTTCAAAGCTCGTGGAATGAACAGTTGCCATTAATCGAGTTTGCTTACAACAATAGCTATCAAGCCTCGATTGAAATGGCCCCTTATAAAGCTCTTTATGGACGTAAATGTCGATCACCGTTGTTCTTTGACTTGGAGGAATGGAATTGGACCAAGCAAGAAGGGATTAAAATAGGGGAAAAGAAGGAAAAACCCTCTAAGGCTGTACAAGAGGCTATTGATAAGGTCCAGATAATTAGACAACGAATGAAGGCCGCCCAGGATCGACAAAAGAGTTATGCAGATCTTCGGAGGAAGAATTTGGAGTTTGAGGTTGGAGATAGGGTTTTCTTAAAGGCTTCCCCACGAAAAGGGTTCTCAAGGATTGGTCGAGGAGGAAAATTAAACCCTCGGTATATGGGACCATATGAGATTCTAGAGAAGAATGGGGATACGGCCTATCGTTTGGATTTGCCGCCGAGTTTGACTAGGATTCATAACGTGTTTCATGTCTCACAGCTCCAAAAGTATTATCGAGACGAGTCCGAGGTTCTACCGGTTGAAGAAGTGGAATTAGAACCGGATCTCACCTTCGTTCAGAAGCCGATTAAGATATTGGATCGAAAATTTCAGGAACTTCGAAATCGGCGTATTCCACTAGTCAAGGTTCTTTGGAGAAGTGATAAAACCGAAGAGGCTACGTGGGAGACGGAGGATAAGATGAAAGGATTCACCCCGAATTGTTTCCGAGCGAGCAATGAATCCGAGGACGGATTCTTTTAAGGGGGAGAGATTGTAACACCCCGACTTTTCGGACGTAAAGGTACGACGTATGTGTTTACCAATTTGCGCGAATTAATTGTTTTTACGTGTTTTATATTTAATTTTATTATAATTGTTATTATTTTATTTTATTATATTTTATTTTAATTTATTATTATTTTTATAAATATTTCGTATTATATATATATATATATATATATGTTTATTTATTTTATTATTAATTTAATGATTATGCTAATTATATGTTATGTTAATTAATCATGCTTTAGCTAATTAATTACGTGACTTAATTTAATTCATTTAATATTAGAATTTATTTATTTATTTATTTAAATTTTGCATGGGAATTATAATTTATGCATGGATAATTTTTTTTATTGAATTATGCATGATTTTTAATGTATTTATGCATGAATTGCATGGAGTATGCATGTTGTTTATTTTGTACTTCGTTCTTATATGAAATGATATCGAATTGCCACGAATTTGTAGTATGTCGTATATATATGTGTTATGAACATGATTATATGCTCGATTTATATTTTTGAATTCATTTGATATGTTAACGAATTTAATTTGAATCGAGGAACCAAATTGGGGGCTAACGAGCACTTTAGCATACCCTTGGTTCCGAATTTAATATCTTGAGCTCGGGAACTCGGATTCGAGTTCCGTCAACTCCGCTGAACTCGTAACAAAAATTTGAGTTTAGTAAACTTAGCCTTATATTTTTCCTAAGCCAATTGAACCTCCGAAATCCAACCGAAAAACGAGTCGGCGACCAATTTGACCTTGTTGTACAAAATTAGCCATATCTTATCCAAACTATAACCAAATTAACCATGGTTTGATTCTTTTGAACCCTAACTCAACCACCTATCATGAAATATCAAGTCCTAACCAAGCTAACCCTCACAATATCCCCAAAACTCATCCAAAGCTACTGCTCTTCAGTCCAGTCCCGTAACCCTTCATCCCTTGGAGATTTTGGAGCTCAAATCTCATCCAAACTTCATCCAATCAACAAGGTAAGTTTAGGATTGTATTATATGTTTATTTCTGATCATTTTCATCCTTTCATTCATGAATTTGAGCATGGTTTCATCATTCTGGGTTGTTTTTCCGAAAATGAAGAGAATTTTGGGCATTTTCTTGATCTCTTTCGATTCTCAATGGTTTTGATTGATTCCAAGCTTGAGATTGATTGTTTTGACATCCTTATATCATTTATGGTCATTGATTTCATGGTGGTTGAGATATTTATGAGATATCATTTATGACATTTTGAGAAAATTCCACATGTATGTCACGTGCGGTTGCTTTCTTGTTTGAGCTTGTTTGGGACTGAATTATGTGTTGAATTTATGATGTTTTGCTGCACATTTGATGGCCTTATGGACCTGAACTGAGTCGGATTAATTGAGTGTAAGCATACCCTGTTTTTCTTCAAGCTTGGCCCTGTTTTTTTTCACGTTGAGTTGCTGTCAAAACTGCTGAGTTTCCTTCCTTCTTCTGCTGTCCATTTCCATGGCTTTGTGGTGTGTGTTGCGACTGAGTTTGTGCTGTAATTCATACCTTGTTTCGTTGCTTGTGTTGCCTGCATTTCGTGCTGGGAGTTCTGCCCTGTTTCTGCGTCTTTTGCTGCCCAGAACAGAGTCGTCTCTGCTGCGTGGCACGGGGGTGCCATTTCTGGCCGTTCCAGCGAGGAACGGGGGTGCAGTCTCGGCCTGGACTTGCTGAACCGAGACACGGGGGTGTCTCGGTCTAGGCTTGGGAGGTGACACGGGGGTGTCACCCCGTTTTTCTTGAACTTTTGCTGCGTTTCTTTAGACTGCTGTTGCTGCTGTTTATGTATCCATGGCTGCGGGATGTTTGTGCTGTTGTGTGTGCTTAGAATTGTGGAGTATTGCATGCATATTTATATTATATATATATATATATATATATATATATATATATATATATATTAGGCTAAGCATGCATGTAATATATATATAAATGCATGCATGGGTATGTTTGTGTGTGTACGTATATATATATATATAAAATGTATATACATATGTTATTATATTATATATATATATTATATTATATATATATTTATTATATATTTTGAATATTATTTGATTTAATTTAATTCTTAAAAATTAATTGATTTCTATTTCGCGTATTTAATTACCGACTTTTGATTGAACGTTTTATTTATTTTATTCCTAATTGTGAATATGAATATTATGTGTTATGATTATTAAATGAATTTTAGATTAATTGATATGCATTATGAATTTATGAATTTATAAATTTATGAATATTATGAATATTATGAATGTTATGAATTTATGAAATTGAATGAAATATATGAACGAATGATATGATTATATGTTTTAAATCTCTTAATAGTGCACATGAACATTTTTCTGATATAACATGATCATTTATGCATTCATGTCATAGTCACTTCATTGCCGAGCGTCATATGTGGTCATGGAGTCTCATACCTTTTCTTTTGCACAGATTCGGGTTTGGTCGGAGACGAGGGCGAGCCTTGAGACGCTTGTGCCTTTCTTTTGCTTTGGATAAGGTGGGTTTTTCTTCTACTAGTTAAAACAACCCTATATATCCCTTATGTGCAAAGTTTTAAGCCAAAATCGTATATTTATATATATCGAGTCATTTCGGGTAAATGATTTCAAACGTATGACCCCCTTTTTAATTATGAAACCCTACCTTATGTTTGGCGAGATATTTATGATTTATGATTGCACGGGCCCCGGGACTTAGTATATGTGGCTAACCGAGGAAGCAAGGGCTGACGGGGATCCCATATACTAGTCCCAACCAAACTACGGCGATAGCGGCCCTAGCTATGAGGTTTAGCGAGGAATGGGAGCTGAGTGCCCTTGGGGGATTCATGTACCCCCATTGGCCTATGTATGAACCGGTGGCCGGGTCTAGCAAGCCCGTCCACCACCCGGAGGAAGAAGGAGTATATGAATGATTATGATCATGTATTTATGAGCACAAAAGAGTTATGTATGATAATGAATGATTGAATAATTGATTATGATTACACGAGGAGTAGGTTGGAGATTGTGCACGCCCACTTGCCGGGCCATAAACCCTTATGAACAATTATGAATGAATATGAACGTCGTAATCCCGTTGATGTTTTCTTTTGTTTTAACCACTTGGGAGATTCTTATCAAACTTCACACGGGATTAGGGCTTGCATGTATGTGTTTAATTTATGCGATATTATATCTTATGCCCCGTTTTTATACCCACCAGTCTCTTTTAGACTGAACCCGGTTGTTTTCAGTTGTTTTGTGCAGGTATAGGAGTGCTAGGCGGGAATACAAGTCGTCTAGGTCTTGCATTTATGTTTAGCACTTCTTTTCAGTCTCATATGTTCATACTCTCATTAGTTTTGTATTTGATCTTAGTATAGCTTGAGCGTTATGATTTTTGTAGGCCTTGAGCGCCGTTGGATATTCGAATGCTTTTGTATATCTATTTTTGGAGCTTGGTGGCTCACTGTATATATGCTATGTTGTTCTTGCTTCCGCGTATTATTTTAACTCTGATTTTATGTTTCTTGAGTTGATTGGTTTAAGGGTTAGTCCCGCCTAGCATAGCGTGTGTGTTCTGTTCCCGTTCGCCGTGGATTTGGCACGTGTATGGACTTTCATTTCATATACGGGTCGGGTCTCGGTGCGGGGGATGTGGTACCTTACGCTCGGGTGCTACACTAACTAGAGAACTAGCATCCTTACTAGTTAGATTGTAGTCAAGTTGGTGGACTATCTCTAGAGAGCTTCAAGTTAGAAGTTTGAAGATTCGAGCTTTACCAAGGAGAGGAGATCAAGCCGCGAGAAGAGCGTTCTTGGGTGGCTTGAAACGCTTCAAGAAAGACAATTAAGAAAGTAAGTTCCTAATCCCTACGAATTTGGTTACACGATTGCGAGTCCAAGATCCTTTTGTTAAAAATTTTTTTAAAATTCCGCTGTTTTCTGATTCGTATTTTCCAACAGGTTCAACTGGCCCTAGAAAACTGTCCCGATCAAACATATAATCAAAACGGGTTCATCTAAACCGAGCATCTGTCCTAACCTGTCCCGAAATTCATACATTCGAATCATAAATATAATCCTGCTCAAAACCATATCATAAATTGAAACAAAGTACATAACAGACTCAGACGGACTGACACAACTTACATAAACAAGACCTCAAACATAAACCAAAGCAACGTACTTAATAACTTAAACAAACAGATACAGACTCAACAGACAGAGACAGCCGCCTAGCTCAAACCTGCAAGAACTGAAAAGTAGAAAAGAAGGGGGAGGGTCAGTCTATAGAAGACTGAGCGAGCAGGAGCGATAAATAAATATAGAAATATGCACATGCAAGTCGTAAGTCCTGAGCAAAGTTTTATTTAAAGTTAGTTCCCACGAAGGGCAAGAAAATAACTAAGCAATGCTCGTAATTTACGACTAGTCATATTAAATTCATTAAGTTCATAATTCATACAAAATCAATAAGGCTCGACGAGTGAGCGTGCGTCATCTCCAACCAAACTCCGACCGTGTACGATAAATATCTTTATTACATTGAATACGTGATCATGCAATACCTTATAATACACACAAGTCATATAACAAAACATAAAACATAGTCGTTTGGGCAATACGTGTTCCGGCCTTCCCGCACGGTGCATAACAATCATAACATACTCATAATCATAAAATAAGTTCCAACCTTCATCCTCCGGGTGGTGGACGGGTTATTAAGACCCGACCACCTCATACATAATGGCTAGAGGGGTTCATGAGGCCCCAAAAGCCCGACTAGCGTTTCCTCGTTAAAACTCCCAATGAGGTCCGTTCCGTCGTAAAACATTGTGGAACTAGCACATGGGATCACCGTCGGCCCATGCCTCCCCGAATAGCCACATGTACTAAGTCCCTAGGCCCATGAAAATATCATACATGCATAATCTCGCCAAAACATTTGATTTATAAGAAACATAACATATTTCATAATTTATTAGAAAAAAGGTTTACTCGATCAAAGTTTACTCGATGACTCTACTTTAAAAGTAACATATATATATATATATATATATATATATATATATATATATATATATATATATATAAGGTTTTTGGCCAAAGCTTGTCACATAAGGTTGTAGGGTTTAATATGTAACTAGAACGAAAACACCCTCACCTGGTACCAAACAAAGCCAAACCCAAAGCAAATGGTCCACCCCGGAACCTGTACGACCACAAGTCACCACCCCGGGTGCATCTGTACCAACTGAACACACAAAACACAGTACAGAACTCAGACTCTGACTCAGACAACCATATAAAGACGCACGGCACATGCTCAAGCACTTAAGAAATTCAATCACATAAGCAAAGTTCACATTCATACTAATTACTTGCAAAATAAAATATCACATAACTCAACATATTCATAAAACACATCAAGAGATGTTCTTATGCACAATTAATTCAAATAAACAAAATGGAAAGGCAATGCATGTCACATTATTTCATATAAATTCATATATCAAATGACTAATTCTTATTCATACGAATAACTTATTTCTTACGTGCAAAAGTTTCTAATTTAATCATATAAGTTTCATACAATTCATATATCGCATAATAGGTTTATTTTAAATTAAGAAATTAAACCTAAATTACCAAGTTTCAAGCTTAGGCATAATAATTTCTCTTAATCGAAATCATAATTAGCATATTTGTTTATCAATCGACAAGGATTAATTAATTGAAGTCATACAATTTGTATGTTTAGTGAAATTACACGAACACCCCTTCTACAAGGGCTATATTAAATCTAATGGCATGAAACGAAACTAATATCACCAACAATCATGAAATCATACATTCTTCATTCATTACATATTTTCAAATACCATACAATGCATATTCATTAATTTATTGAGCATACAAGAACGAATTACATTTTAAAACAATTAACAACTAATACAATTTCGGCATAACGGTTGTTCAATTTACAGTTCAAAGCATCAATACATATCAGATTTCATTTAATACATGATTTCGTACACATTGGAATACAATTCGGTCGACAAACCAAGCAATTAGCAATCAAAACAATTTATTTTAAATATTCAAATTATACAAAATAAATCACAACAAATCAACCGGGCATCCGATTGACGAACGGAAAGTGGCGTTGAACTCACCACGACGAGAGGAACTTGCTGTCCGAAGGGCGTCGGAACGCCACCACCGGAACCAGCTGAACCGCCACGTACAGCCGCCGGACCACCACCTCCGGTGGTCGGAAAATTCCCCGGAAGGACGGAAACATGCGCCTCGGCCTACTCGACAAAAGCCCTCAACCAATTTCAGAAGATACCAAACACGCCGGACTTCGTGGATGAAAAACCGAACTAAATCCCAATGACGAAAACTGAAATTAAACACAAACCGTAACACGAAAACAAAATCCGAACATACCTTTGGAAAGCCCGCAGCGAGGCCTTCGAAAGCCCCTAACCAATTTGCCGGAAAAATCGCCGGAAAAGAGAGTCGTCGGTCCACGGCCGGTCCGCCACCGGTTCGCCGCCAACCACCGGTTCTGGGGTCGGGGCCAACGCCATCAGCTAAGTTTCATCATTCTAAGCAACTTTCGTGAAGGAGCCACCACCAAAACCGGCCGGAAAAAGGTCCCAAACCGCCATCGAAAGTCTGCCGCTACGCCACTTGCCTGTTCAGCCACCTCCGGCCTTCGTTTGCTCAAACCGACCCCAGAATCGGATTCAGGAGGCCAAAATACATCGGGAACCACCAAGGGCCGGCCGCGAATCTCGCCGGAACGCGGCGGAGCAAGGTGCTACAGTGCACGCTGCCACCGCCGCTGGTCTTCAGCCGGCGCGTGTGCCGCCGTCCGGCCACCGCTGGTTACACCGCTGGAACTGGAGTTGCGCCGGGAGGTCATCAAACCAATGCTGGGGCGTGTGTCTGAGAAAAGTCGCCGGAGACTGTTGCGAAGAGGCAGCGAAATGGCGGGCGTGAATCCCCCCACCTGTACCTTACCGTAGCGCCACCACCGCTGGGTTTCAGGACCCTATTCTTGTACCAACGTGTCGGGCTCGTCGAGATGATAAATTTCCACTACTCAAACATCGAATTCCGTCGAGAAACGAGCGAGAACGGACATGTGTATGTTTCTACACCTTGAGTGTGTGTGAGGGAGGTGAGAGACGCGGGAGAAGGAGAGAGAACGAAGAAGCTGAAGTCTGGCACGAATTACGATGATCAAGATATTTATCCCCGGTCCTCGAGCATAAAAACGATCGGTAGAATGGCTAACGACATCAGAAATGGGCAAACTCAGAGTCTACGGACTCGTCTCGATGCCCGAACACAAAGCAGGGGTCAAAAAGGTCGAACTCTCGACCAAATGAGAAATGACCGGAAAACCCCTTAAAGGAGAAAATTATAAAAAGGCCCCTAACTCCGAAAGAGTTCAAAATAGGGCCACGCAAAGTACAAAATCACCGAACTAAACACACAAGGAAATTGAAACGTGGCGTACCTGGTTTATAGGACGGGCGGGGTTTTACAATTTCCCCTCCTTCAAAAGGACTTGTCCTCAGGTCCTATTACTGAGAGAAAAAGCTTCGAGCTGGAATACTTCAATCCTCTCCTGAAATCGTGTAGAGTCATAGCCCTGGCTGTGAAGTTTACTCCCACTGATTGCACCGACTCCCCTCAGAGTTTGGTAGTCACTGAGGTTTATTCAAACACTTGGCCGTTGGTCGCTTCAAACCCGTTCGATCCCCCACTAGGCCACTGTACCCAAAGCTTGATACCGTCGCTTCCTCGTCGATTGCAAACCAACATCCGGCCACACGTAACTCAGCCGCGACAAACAAGAGAGAATCCCATCTCTCGGCACGCAAGAGAGAGAGAGCCCCGTCTCCCGGCACATCAAAAGAGAGAACCCCGTCCCTCAGACACAGAATTGAGAGAACCCCGTCTCTCAACCACATAATCGAGAGAGCCCTGTCTCTCAACCTAAGTCTGGAAGACTTCCACATCTTCCAAACATTCTAGTTTGAGAAAATCCAGCATTTCTCAAACCCCTAAATTCGAAAGAATCCAGCATCTCCCAAATATCTAACTCCAAGAGAATCCAGCATCTCTTACTTACATAATTTAGAAAGAATCCAACATCTTTCTATCACAAAAATAGGGAGAATCCCACATCCCCCCTAACACGTAAATAGAGAGATCTCAACAACTCTCTAGCACATAAGTTCACTTACTCAGTATTCAAAATACACACATCAAAGTAACACTTGATGCGAAACATGGAATGCATATGTAGTGTACCTTTACACAACTGATATCGGTGTCCCTAAAGTTTAGACTCATCATCCATGCTCAACTCAAGGGGGATATTGCAATGGGATCACTGTAAGATAAAATCACAATATGCTTGTATATGCATGAAGGGTTAGTGAGTAACCAAAGAAATTATAAGCACTGAAGCACAAATAGTTCCCGCAAGCATGTAATCCATTCAGCTTATAAGAATTCACAACAATAACAAATTTTAAGTTATGAAAATTAAAGCAGTTAGTCACGTTATTACAATCGAGCAACATAAAACATTACACGTTGTCACATATGTCAAGCAAGATATAATTACTTATGAAATGCATGGGTGCAAATGCCATGAATGCTTAAGGTACCGTTCACCGTGGAAATGAAGTCGAGGTTGGCAATTCTTTAATTTGGAAGGATAATCAAATCCTTGACTGGTAGTGGTTCCAACCCTTCGTTCAAACTTGCATTCTTTAGTATTCCCTCAGATTCTCGGGTACCCAAATGGTCTTGGACCATCTCACTTGATTCTCGGAGTATAGTGATCCGTGGAATCTCTTGAAATCCCAATAAAATCCTCGGTAATCGGGAATTGCTATTTCTTTCAACGGTAACATCTCTCAGGATAATCGTGGAGAGATACATGAAGAATCTTTCAACAGTCTTGCTTCATACACCCTGTTGTAAATGACGTCCTTATCCTCATTATTGGGTGGAGTTGATCTTCAATGACCTCGGCACAAAATTATTGTGTAAGTGTAACTACTCTGGTGGTTGTCTTTATAATAGTAATCTGATTCCCTACTTGGAATTTTCGGAATGGTACAAGTGCCTTGATTTCTTCATTGTCACCTCACGCCATTCAGAGTTAGAAAGTCTGGCTTTCATATAAAACATGTTACTCCCCGAGCACCTCCAAGTAGTAAGTACATATCCTGAAGGCATCTTGATAGTTAAAAGGTCTCTTGTTTCCCTTGTATACAGACATCTTCTTTTATCCACCCTATACCCTTAGTTTGTTAAATTAACTGTGCACTTTCTGATCCACCCCTATTCAGATCCCAAAGCAGCTTCCTCTAAAATCAGTACTCGTTGGAACAGGTAACAAAGTCACCTAAATATAACCACAAGTCTAATTCATGTTGGGTTAGGGATGTAAATGGCATGCACTCGTATCCAACAAAGAAGGCAGTCAAGCACGTAGAACAAATGTTCGAAATAATTAAAATTTAATCCAATACATGATGCACGTGCTATGAATGCATAATACCCGTTTTCATAATGGTAGCATTGATTCCTTGTTTTGAATTCTTGTAGAGGTCCATTGTCTCTCATTAGAGTATGGTAGCTTTGAATCTCCTGTCAAAGATTTGTAGAAGTGGGAAGAATTGTCACAATCATTTACAATTTGGCACCGAGATGTCACCCTGCAATTCACAAATTGAACAAATATCTATGCATGCGGGTTAGTACTTGGATATGTCAAGTAATAAAAGCAATTAAGAACACTTAAGTAATGCAGATGCAGTACTAATTTAATAAAATTTTAAAGCATAACAATGATAATTTTGCAAGAATCGTAATCATAGTGTGCACACAATCACATAAGCTCAAACAAATTCATGCAGAGAAGTCAATATTTCACGTCAGACGGATTCAATGCACAAGTATTCTTATGTCCTCCAACCTAAACTGACACGACACGACTCCAGAGCACCGGTTCTGAACCTGGTGGCTCTGATACCACTTAAGATGTAGCACCCCAAGCGGTGGGGCACCACACCCCCGCACTATGACCCGACACGTGTACGAAATGGAAAGTCCGCACACGCACCAAACCACAGCGAACGGGTGAAAAACGAAATACCAACCTAAGCTAGGCGGTACCTAAACCCTGTACAAGTACTAACATGCAAAACCTGAATGCCGAAGCGATACAAAATAGGAATTCTCAAAAACTTTAATCAGCAATCATAATCCATATATTTCAAAGAGTAAATCAACAGCAACTAAATGGGTTCAACTGGCCCTAGAAACCTGTCCCGATCAAACATATAATCAAAAGGGTTCATCTAAACCGAGCACCTATCCTAACCTGTCCCGAAATTTATACATCCGAATCATAAATATAATCCTGCTCAAAACCATATCATAAGTAATGTTATCATAAATTGAAACAAAGTACATAACAGACTCAGACGGACTGACACAACTTACATAAACAAGACCTCAAACATAAACCGAAGCAACGTACTTAATAACTTAAACAAACAGATACAGACTCAACAGACAGAGACAACCGCCTAGCTCAAACCTGCAAGAACTGAAAAGTGGAAAAGAAGGGGGAGGGACAGTCTCTAGAAGACTGAGCGAGCAGGAGTGATACATAAATATAGAAACATGCACATGCAAGTCGTAAGTCCTGAGCAAAGTTTTATTTAAAGTTAGTTCCCACGAAGGGCAAGAAAATAACTAAACAATGCTCGGAATTTACGACTAGTCATATTAAATTCATTAAGTTCATAATTCATACAAAATCAATAAGGCTTGGCGAGTGAGCGTACGTAATCTCCAACCAAACTCCGACCGTGTACGACAAATATCTTTATTACATTGAATACGTGATCATGCAATACCTTATAATACACACAAGTCATCTAACAAAACATAAAACGTAGTTGTTTGGGCAATCCGTGTCCCGGCCTTCCCGCACGGTGCATAACAATCATAACATACTCATAATCATAAAATAAGTTCCAACCTTCTTCCTCCGGGTGGTGGACAGGTTAGCAAGACCCGACCACCTCATACATAATGGCTAGAGGGGTTCATGATGTAGCACCCCGCACGTCAGGCACCACATCCCCTGCACTATGGCTCGACACGAGTAATGAAATGGAAAGTCCGCACCCATATCAAACCATAGCGAACGGGAGACAAATAAAATAACCTTCTAAGCTAGGCGGAACTTAGACCCTACAAACATAACCAACCAACAAAACAGAGTGCAGCGGAAAACTAAAATCCAAACACATGCATTGGCCACGGGCCTGCAGAAATTAAACACACGAACCACAAGCAGACTTGGGCTCCTCAGGCCTCTTTTAACTCATAACAAAGCCCGGTAAGGGCAATTCAATAACAAATGCATAAAGATTCAAATTCATAACTTACAAAGTCGAATCATACATAATTTAAATACATATGCGAATGCAGAGACTTTTCTAACTCAACTTAACCGACTCAAAGACTCAACACAACTCCGCCTAGCTTGAAACTTCAACGCCAAACCTACACACTAAAAAGTTGGGGAGGGAGAGGGTCAGTCTACAACTCGACTGAGTGAGGGGATACCCACACACGCTATACTTATATATATAGGAGCAAAGCATATTCCAATCACATACAGGTCGTGAACTCAGGGATAGTTTTTGCACACCAAAGTTTTGCCCGTGATATATACATATAGGTATTCTTAACAAAACCGAACGAATTGAAGCTTCAAGGACCCATATTATACCAAATCATACCGAATCAAGTCAAATCAAATCATAAAGATTCATATCAATTTTTATCAATTCTTATCTCTCATATTCAAAATATCCATATTTTATCATAGTTAAAAATCTATCCCCGTTTCACGAACTTTGATAAGGCAAACATGCAAAACTCGGCGGGTACGAGTAACAATTCCCATCCTGGGCTCCTCATACGAATCGTACAATCAAACATATCAATCAATCATGCATAACAATCATATACCTCATTCTCCGGTGATGGAAGGGTTGCGCGACCCAAACCATCCAATCAGACGAGGGGAGCTCGAACACTCAAACCCTCAGGTTCCCATCACCCAACCAAACCTCCTGGTGGGTTCCGGGTTAGTCCTATCAATCATGTGGAGAGTGAGCACAGGGGTTAACCAGCGACCCCTATGGTCGTCCCGGGTCCCCCTTACCCGCACCTCCTGGGCCCCATTCATTCATTCAATCAAATCCTAACCCACTACTAATTAGAAACATAACATACGTAAGATACATTCTTTACCTTGCCACAACCACGCTTTACATACCTCTCCGTGTCAAATCCTTAGCCTATTGCTTTGCTCGTAGCTCCCGGCTCATACGAGGTACACGGTTTGAAGTGTGGTTTAGCATTACCAGTCATAATGAATCCAATCAAATTAAATCAAGCATACTGTAACGCCCCCACCCGTACCAGAACAAGAGGAGAGCGGCGTCTCAACCCCCGCACTGAAGCACCTCTCAAATAATGGTGTGAGCCATCACTCAAGAAATACTCCAGCGAACGGCTATCTATCAGAACTATACATGTACAACGATGTGGCTATGCAGCGGAAAATCAGAGTATTTTAAAACTTTTCAAAACATGTGCGTGATGGCAGGTAACAAGCAAGAACATATTGATCGTGTAAGAGAGACTCGACATATCAGAACATATAACAGATTCACATATAAGTATCGACACAGCAGAGTTCAAAATATCGGTAACAGAGTAGCAGAAAGAGTATAACAAAGATACTCAAGTATTCAGAAACATATACAGAAGTATAAAGTGATGCAGCCATAAAACATATGCAGGACACAAAAGAGGAAGTAATACTAAGTCCTGACTGAAACAAAAATGACAATCTAGAGCTTCAAGATACCTCTAGACTGCGGCTGCAAGACCTGAAACCACGAGGCAAGAAAACGGGAGAGGTATTAGTCAAAAGGACTAAGCGAGGGAATACTTTAAAGAAAGTACTGAATTAAAGAACTTGAAGTAAAGTTCGAAACTGTTAAATGCGATGCTTTAAAGAAGAACTTGAAACAAGTTCGATTGATAAAACTCTTTGAATGCGATGCTGTAAAAGAATGCACGTTATAAAACATTTTCATGAATGATATCACACGCGCACACATATGCTGTTGATGGTTCATAATTCTTTCATAAAACGGGATAAGGGTAAAGTGAACTTTTCCAGATATGAACCATCCTTTATGAAACAGAATTTTGCCCGCAAGCTAGGCTCCTCCATCCTTACTCCAGAAAACATGATTTGGTTGAGCATCGGACCAGGATCAACGATAATTCCACGTTTAGTAGAGTATCGGACCAAGATCAACAATAACCCCACATATAGTAGAGCATCGGACCAAGGTCAACAACAACTCCGCACATAGTAGACTATCGGACCAAGGTCAACAACAACTCTTACCAACGCATACAAACATGCACCATCCTCCACCGGTTGTCACTTCGGGTAGCTAGCCCTAGGCGACCTGTAAACATGTAATGGGAACAGATTTGTTGTCCGTTCCCAGACAGATTGTCCTGACTTAACAAACCTCCTGTTAAAAGTCGGTGTCAATTGTCTAAGTGTGGCGGCCGGTATTGGTGATGTCGTTGGCGCTCACCTCCCGAGCATCACCTCCACACATAACCGCCGGGCCCAAACTGTAAACTGTATGCTTGCATTAAGATTAGCAGTGACCAGAGTATCACTCCAGTATGCTAACTATAACATGTGAAACTGTAACCGTAACATATGATGCTGTCTGTAAAACATATGATTCTGTCTGAAAACATGTGATTCTGTCTGAAAACATATGATTCTGTCTGTAAACATGTGAAACTGTCTGTAAACTGTACTTTGAAAACATATGCAAAACATGTAACTGTCTTTGAACAAGAATGCAGAACTTTGGAAAACATGTGCTGTACATCAAGGTATACTATTAAAGTATGAATGATCCTTTCAAGAGAATGTCCCGATAAAAGGGAGTAGTTCAAAACGAGGTTTAGCTTTGAATTTCAAAACATATGATACGATAGTAATCGTGGTTCCAGTTGGAAAACATTTATAACTTCACCTCACCTAAGTACCAAAAGGGAGGTAGGCAGATTATGCGGTGCCCTAGGGATCCCAGTGCTCAACTTTAACTCCTGTAGGTGGTGTACTAGAGTGAGCTTAAGAACTAAGACCCACTACTAACCAAGATGCATAAGAAATGCATGAAACAATGAACAAGGAACATGTAAAGAACATGTAACACAAGAGAGTAATACCATTTAAGGTATTCAAGAAAGGTAACACACAAAGGAATACGTAAAAGTGAGTTACTCTCAACGTTAGACTATGATCTTACTATAACCGAATAAGCTTTAGTCAAATTATGAATCCTATCGCAAACCTTAGGTTAAGAAAACACATTTTGAAAACACATTTTAGACCCTGGATATGGAAACCCTAAGTGCAAATGTCTATTAAGAAAGCACAAGTTTTAATTCATTTTTACTATTCAAAAGCACTATGCAAAAGTACTATTCCATATTACTATTCACGATTACTATTCACAGGTTACTATTCACATGTCGGGTCAAAGGGTCGGGTCAAACCCTTACTATACACACACCCACACACACACGGTACACACACACACCATGCACGAACACACACACACACACGGCATGCACACACACACACACCCTAATTAAATTATGATCTTGATTATAACCTATAGTTTCAAGTTCATGTTAATATAATCAAGTGTGATCTAGGTTAAAGGTATAACCTATGGTTAAGAGATCCAATTAAGGCATAAGATCAAGTTACGAAACACTATTCTATCTTAGGTTATAACATGTGACACTATTAAAGTGTATAACATATGATCAAGGCACTATTACATTAATCCAAATCATATCATAAGCTCAATTCATAAATCAAGAGTCATATAACAATGTGACAACATGTCACAACATATATCATATCATATCATATCATATATCATGAACCTTTAGGCATGTAACATGTAACAATTTAATTCAATATCAACATGTAACAAGTTGTGACATAATTAATTATAAATCACTATTCCATTAGCTAACATGCATGAACATAATTTAAATTCCATAATCATGCATCAATTCTCATAATATAACAATCATATTACATGATCATAGCATATACTAGAGCAATTGATAACATATTCATGCATATACTAAACAATTAAATCATATAAGCAACTATCAAAACATATCATGAAAACTATATAATAAATGCATAAAATAAAATCCTATATGGCTTAGGGAAGACCCTAAGACCCAACCTAAACATAATAAAAACATACCATAACATAAAAACATAAACTATACTAAACATAACATAAAAACAAAACAAACTAACCTAGCTTCTAATGGGGGGTGCCGACGGCAAGAGGGGGAGAGGGAGAGAAGAAAGGGTGTTGTCAACACAACTTTGAGCAAGGAATGAAATTCCATGGGAGGGGTATTTATAGGTGTGAAGAAGCCCCTCACCTTGCAAATAGAAATGGCTTAAGGGTAGGAGAGCAAAACAAGAGTTCATCCACTTGTATCTTCTAGAAGCTTTAGGGATGTTGAAGCTAAAAATGGGACTGCTGGGGGTAATTTTGTAATTTCGTCCCCCAAGACTCAATGATAAGTGTCTGGAAGTGTAACCATTCCGACAGCAAGAAAATTAGCTTCGAAACGCATATTCATTCGTCGAAATCGGATTTACCGTTTGAAAGATACATTAGTTTTAATGAATAAAAGTTTTGAGCTCGAAACTCGACACGAGTGAAAAACGACTTTCTAGAATGATTTTCAAGTCCGGATTGCTTCCAAAATTCAAGAAATAAATCGAGAAGCGTTTTGAGTCCAAAATCGACTATAAAACGTTTTACCGTTAAAAAGTTGAAAACGTAGGATGAATAGTGAATTCTCACGTACGAACGTACGCTTCAAAATTTCAAGCTAGGACTTGAATCAAGAGTTGTAAAACATCTCAAAAATCTTGAAATAGTTCAAGTAGTGCAAATCCGAAGAGAAAAAATTTTCCGAATGAAAACCGTTCGTAAAAGGAATAGTAAACTAGGGTTTTCAAAAACGTTTTCAATAAAACAAAGTTCCGGAATGGATTTCCGAGCCAAGAATGATTTCAAAAGACTCGTCTCGACTCAAGGATCGATTCGACTGTAACTTGGGTAGAAAAAGGTATCAGAATCAAAAGATCATTTTCTGATGAATAGTAACTTTGGTCGGTAAGTTCCAAAAATACCCTTATGGCTCAAGAAAGACTTTCTGAGCTCGGGAAACAAGTTCAAATGATTGGGAAACATGTGTGATGAACCTCTAGGGTTCTATTAGCAATATGAACAAGGTAGGCTCGGGTTATGAATAGTAAACTATATCAAAGGTCAAGAATTCCCCCTTAAAACATGTCAGATCATATACGAGCACCAAGTTCATGTAAGAATGCAATGCATGATGATTCAAAAAGTTGGATCACGGTCTATAAACGCTTTACCACTGCCTTAACTTACTGCTTTCATCCAGGCCCTGTTTTGGGCTGTTACAATCACCCCTCCTTAAAGAGAATCTGTCCTCAGATTCTTCCGCTGTAACTGCAAACAACTCAGGGTGATGCTTCTGCATTTTCTCTTCTGTCTCTCAGGTTGCCTCTTCTGTCCCATGTCCCTTCCAAAGGACTTTAACCAAAGGAATCTTCCTATTCCTTAACTCTTGAAACTTCCTGTCTAGAATCTTAGCGGGCTTCAAAACATAAGTCAGATCCGGTTCCAACGGTATCTCCTCTATCAGCACAACCTCTGTCTCATCCGAGAAACACTTGCGAAGCTGAGATACATGAAATACGTTGTGGATTCCTGTTAGACCTACAGGCAAATCCAATCTGTAAGCTGTCGGTCCGACTCTTTCTAGTATCTCATACGGTCCAACATATCTCGGGTTTAATTTTTCTCCTTTTCCAATTCGGGAAAATCCTTTCCTTGGCGAAGCCTTCAGAAATACCTTTTCGCCCACTGCGAATTCCAAATCCTTTCTTCGTCGATCCGCATAACTCTTCTGCCTGTCCTGGGCAGCTTTCATTCTCTGGCGAATGATCTGAATCTTCTCCGTCGCTTCTCTTATCCATTTAGCTGAATTCACTCTGATCGGTCCTTCCTCAGTACATCTTGCTTCATCCAAATCCCAGTATAACGGGGATCTACATCTCCTTCCATACAGAGCTTCATATGGAGCAGCTTTAATAGAAGCTTGATAACTATTGTTGTATGCAAACTCCACAAGAGGTAAACACTCTTTCCAACTTTCCTGGAAATCCAAAGCGCAAGCTCTTAGAATATCTTCCAAGTATTTGATCATCCTTTCTGATTGTCCATCCACCTGAGGATGCGCTGCAGTACTGAAGTTCAACTTCGTTCCCATCAAAGTCTGAATTTCTTTCCATAAGTGCGACGTGAATTTCGGATCTCTATCCGAGACTATACTATTCGGGACTCCATGTAATCTGACAATCTGTTGTTGATACAGCTTTGCCAAAGTGCTGACCTTATCCGTCGTCTTAACTGGCAAAAAGTGCGCTGACTTTGTCAATCGATCAATGATCACCCAGATACTATCTTGTCCTCCTCTGACTTTGGGTAATCCAGTGACAAAATCCATCGTGATTTGCTCCCACTTCCAAGTCGGAATCGGTAATGGTTGCAACTTCCCACTCGGCTTCTGGTGCTCAGCTTTAACTTTCTGACAAGTTAAGCACTTCTTGACATAGTTGGCTATGTCTTTCTTCCTTCCGTTCCACCAGAAATGCGTCTTAACATCTTGATACATCTTAGTACCTCTGGGGTGTATCGTGTACTTAGTCTTGTGTGCTTCGTCGAGAATCTCTTTCCTCAAAACAGTTGGTACGCATACTCGACCTTTGTACCTCAATATTCCATGTTCATCAACCTTGAACTTGGTCTCATCATCTTTCTCCTTCGATTTGAGACATTTCTTAATCCACTCGTCGTTCTTCTGAGCTTCCAACACTTGTTCTTTCAAAGGTGATATCATCACAACGTTCGCGACTCGAGCTTTAGTTATCACCTCCATTCTTTCTCTTTGATCAACCTCGGGATTGGCAGAAATCTGTGCCAAATGAACTTTCCTGCTTAGTGCATCGGCTACAACATTCGCCTTTCCTGGATGGTATTGAATAATGCAATCGTAGTCGTCCAGAAATTCCATCCATCTCCTCTGTCGCATATTCAACTCCTTCTGAGTGAATAGATATCGCAGGCTCTTATGATCAGTAAAGATCTCAAACGTAACTCCATACAGGTAATGTCTCCTCTTTCCCAGAGCAAAAATTATCGCGGCTAACTCCAAATCATGTGTCGGGTAGTTGACTTCATGCGTTTTGAGTTTCCTTGATGCATACGCAATCACTTTTCCATTCTGCATTAAAACTCCTCCTAGTCCTTCTTTCGAAGCATCAGTGTAAACAGTATAACCTTCTTTTCCTTCTGGTAACGCTAACACGGGTGCAGTTGTTAGCATCTCCTTCAATCTTTGAAAACTTTGCTCACACTTCTCCGTCCATTCAAACTTCCCTTCTTTCTTTGTCAACTTAGTGAGAGGTGTAGCTATCTTCGAGAAGTCTTGGACAAACCTCCGGTAGTAACCAGCTAATCCCAGAAAACTCCTCACTTCTGAAGGATTCTTCGGTGACTTCCAATCCATAATCGTCTCGATCTTCGAGGGATCTACTTCGATTCCAGATCCTGATATGATGTGTCCGAGAAACGTAACTCTCTCAAGCCAGAACTCACATTTACTGAACTTCGCATATAGCTTGTGATCCAGCAAAGTGCGTAACACGATTCGAAGATGTTCAGCATGTTCCTCCGGTGTCTTCGAAAATACCAAAATATCGTCGATGAAGATCACTACAAACTTGTCAAGAAACGGCTTGAATATACGGTGCATCATATCCATGAATGCAGCTGGTGCGTTCGTCAAACCAAACGGCATTACTACAAACTCATAATGTCCGTATCGGCTGTTGAAAGCAGTCTTCGGAATATCTGCTTCCCTGATCTTCAATTGATAATACCCTTGTCTAAGATCTAACTTGGAGTAGACCTTCGATCCTTGAAGTATATCGAACAGCTCTTCAATATGAGGGAGAGGATACTTATTCTTGATTGTCATCCTGTTCAACTCCCGATAGTCAATGCATAAACGCAATGATCCATCCTTCTTCTTAACGAAAAGCACAGGCGCTCCCCACGGCGATGTACTCGGTCGAACATATCCAGACTCAATCAGTTCATCCAATTGCTTTCTCAGTTCATCTAATTCAGCTGGAGCCATTCTGTAAGGTGTCTTTGAGTACGGCTCAGCTCCTGATATCGTTTCTATCGTAAACTCCAACTGTCGGTCAGGGGGTAACGAATCTAAATACTCCGGAAACACATCTAGGAACTCGTTCACCACTTCCACTTCTTCGATCTTAAGTTGATCTTTCGGTCTATTCAAAAGATAAGCAACAAATCCGCTAGCTCCTTTCTGAATCAACTTCTTAGCTTCCATCGAAGAAATCACTGATAACTTCTCAACTTTCCCTTCTGATGTCCCACTTTCATCTTCTTCCAAGATGATCTCTTTCTTGTAACAATCCAACTTAGCTCGGTACATAGACAACCAATCCATACCAAGCATAACCTCGTATCTCGTCATCGGTAACTCAATCAGATCTGTCGGGTAACAACGGGTACCAATACATATAGGGCAGCGTTTATATACTTGATCCGTAATAAGACAAGTTCCCAAAGGAGAACTCACTTCAAATTTATATGGCAAGTACTCAAGCGGGAACTGTAAATGCGCACATAATTTAGAAGCAACAAAAGAATGCGTGGCACCAGGGTCATACAAGACCTTAACTGGCGTGTTAAGAATGTGCACAATACCTTCCACAATAGACGAAGGATCAACCTCCTCCTTACCATCCAAAGCATAAGCTCTGCCTCTGACCACCGGTTTGTTCGTCGTACCCACCACTCCTTTTCCTTTATCCTGGGCCCCAAATCTCCTGATCTTATGCGGGCAACTATCCATCTGGTGCTCAGGGGAACCACACGCGAAACATTGTCCAGCTTTCTTGCGACAGTTCTCCTCAGTGTGTCCCGTTCGGCGACAATATCGACAAACAATTTCCTCTGGACCTGGCTGAGGTGCTCTCTGCTGTTGTGGCGCCTTCTGATACTGTTGTGGCGCTTTCTGCTTCTGTGCTTGCTGTTTCGGTGGAGCATTCTGCTGCTGACGCTGTGGTGTTACCATTGGCCTCTTTCCAGGTCCTTGGGGAAAAGGTCCGGAAGGTCGCTTATTCCCTTGATAAGGCTTAGGGTTAGAAGGTCCTTGACGGGCAGTAGTTATCTTGATCTCCTTGTGTGCAGCCTCAACCCTTAGCGCTCTATCAACAGCCTGGTTGTAGGTCTCAATAACCAAGGCAGCAAGTGCCAACCGAAGTTCGGGCTTCAGTCCATCGATAAACCTCTTCGTCTTGCGACGCTCATCATTCAGAATATGAGGCGCATACTTGATCAGCCTCACAAACCTAGCCTCATACTCCATCACATTCATAGTTCCCTGAACCAGACTCATAAACTCAGCCTCCCGTGCATCACGAGTCACTTGAGGCGTATACTTCTGCTGAAACTCTCTGATAAACTCATCCCAACTTCCTTCAACGTTATTCTCGATCCACATATGCTGAACGTGCTTCCACCAATTGTATGCAGCTCCTTCCATAAGAAAAGTAGCATACCGAACTCGTTCACGATCCTCTGGGTAGATCTCCATAGCCTCGAAAATCTTCTCAAGACAGGTAATCCAATTCTCAGCCTTTATGTCGTTCGGTTCTCCATAGAACTTAGGCGGATTCATCCTCAGAAATTTCTCCAATGACCTCTCATTAGGAGGATTATCTCTCGGTGCACAAGCCCTCATAAATTGTCGTAGCACATCCCTTAATTCCGGAGTTCTTTCCCGTTCAGGGGGTGGCGTGACATCTCTTTGGGGTGGCAGTGGTGGTACACGATTCCGGGGTGCTCTTCTTGGTGGCATGTTGTTACTGAATTCACAAGCATTCAGATACATATATTCGATGCATGACATATAATGATTCACAGAATCCGTAACCACGTATTCACATTCTCACGTAGTCACATATAAGTATGAGAACAACACATTCCCATAACACATGTCAGCAAAGATTCAAGATCTCCAAACATATCATATAATCAGAAACAATTGTCAGACATCATATAAACGAGAACAGAAGCTCAGGTAACATATCAACATATCAGAAACATATATAACTTGTCCCAAAACATGATCAACATGTAAACGGGAACAGAACGTGTACTGTCATATCAACCAGAACTGTAACATGATCAGAAGCATGATCAACATATCCAGAAGCGTATCCAACATATCAAGAATAATAGCATGCTAACAATAAATGAAATGGCATGATCCTATCAACGGTCCTAATGGTATCTTGAAGCAACTCTAAGACTCATGCAATGACAGTTATGGAAAGCAGTAAACAGATATTCAACATAAAGCCGAAAGTGTTATAACTGTGCAAGGTTTGGTAAAATTTACTACAGGCCACATGTTAACAGTATTAATTCAAAATGGGGAGGACCCGATACTATCGAGTTGACTCCCTTACAGGCCTTACCAATCCGTCCAACCCTGCTGAAAATAACCTAGTAGGTACCAAGTCATCTGAACCGTCATCCGTGGTGCCAAAAATCGGGGATCATCTACCAGAGCTATACATCCCCTCATCCAAAACTCAGTCCTGAACTGTCCCGGCTATACGTCCGCCATCCATAGATAGATATATATGCATCAGTACTATATACAGAAATCTCCCATCAGCAATCAACCCTGATAACTGTGGTCCAAAGAACCCCTGGTGGTGTCATCAGAAACGGCAACGACCTCACCCTGTCCGTGTCCTGCTGGATCATCTCCGCCATCATCATCATCATCAGACCCTCCATCGCCTCCATCAGACTGCTCCTGCATAGGCTCGGGCTCCTGAGAGGCCTGACTGACATCCTGACCCTCGACCTCCTCAACTGCCTGCTCATCGGATAGGTGGTAGGTATCATACAGGTGAGCTCTCACGCAGGCACGGTAGTGCTGGTGACGCTCCATAGAGGTGTCGCCATCAATAGTCATCTGCATAAGATCTGCCTCCAGCTCAGCAATACGAGCAGCCCTCTGATCAGCAATATGAGTCATCTCTGCAGCATGCTCACGAGCGATGTCCCTGTCAATCTGGTACTGCAGTGACTGATCCTGATAGCGCAGAGACTCCAACCTGACCTCACGGGTCCTCTGATACTCCTGAAAGTAACCATCTCTCTCAGACTCGACATAGTGCATAACTCTGTTAGGATAGGAATACCCAGGCCTGCCACTGTTCCTAGACCTGCGCCAGGTGTAGAAACGAGTGCCTCCACGGCGAGAAACTGCCACAGTACACGGGGCCTCAAACTGCTCAAAGAAAGCCTCATCCATCTGCTGATTAGGATCCTGGTGTGGCTGAACTGCCATAGCTATACAGAAGATACCACAGATATGAAATCCAGATAACAGAACCATGCAATCCCCAAATATCCTGTCTCGATGTAATATGAGAATGATCCTGGATGCAATGCGTGAACAATCTATGATGCAACATGAGAGCAATCTAGGTTAAGTCTCTTCTTACTTAACCCGATGCTCTGATACCACCTCAGGCTGTAACGCCCCCACCCGTACCAGAACAAGAGG
Organism: Lantana camara; assembly: GCA_037501455.1. Lineage (NCBI taxonomy): Eukaryota > Viridiplantae > Streptophyta > Magnoliopsida > Lamiales > Verbenaceae > Lantana > Lantana camara. The sequence continues at coordinate 55,011,967 of CM074860.1, forward strand.
AGAGCGGCGTCTCAACCCCCGCACTGAAGCACCTCTCAAATAATGGTGTGAGCCATCACTCAAGAAATACTCCAGCGAACGGCTATCTATTAGAACTATACATGTACAACGATGTGGCTATGCAGCGGAAAATCAGAGTATTTTAAAACTTTTCAAAACATGTGCGTGATGGCAGGTAACAAGCAAGAACATATTGATCGTGTAAGAGAGACTCGGCATATCAGAACATATAACAGATTCACATATAAGTACCGATACAGCAGAGTTCAAAATATCGGTAACAGAGTAGCAGAAAGAGTATAACAAAGATACTCAAGTATTCAGAAACATATACAGAAGTATAAAGTGATGCAGCCATAAAACATATGCAGGACACAAAAGAGGAAGTAATACTAAGTCCTGACTGAAACAAAAATGACAATCTAGAGCTTCAAGATACCTCTAGACTGCGGCTGCAAGACCTGAAACCACGAGGCAAGAAAACGGGAGAGGTATTAGTCAAAAGGACTAAGCGAGGGAATACTTTAAAGAAAGTACTGAATTAAAGAACTTGAAGTAAAGTTCGAAACTGTTAAATGCGATGCTTTAAAGAAGAACTTGAAACAAGTTCGATTGATAAAACTCTTTGAATGCGATGCTGTAAAAGAATGCACATTATAAAACATTTTCATGAATGTTATCACACGCGCACACATAAGCTGTTGATGGTTCATAATTCTTTCATAAAACGGGATAAGGGTAAAGTGAACTTTTCCAGATATGAACCATCCTTTATGAAACAGAATTTTGCCCGCAAGCTAGGCTCCTCCATCCTTACTCCAGAAAACATGATTTGGTTGAGCATCGGACCAGGATCAACGATAATTCCACGTTTAGTAGAGTATCGGACCAAGATCAACAATAACCCCACATATAGTAGAGCATCGGACCAAGGTCAACAAAAACTCCGCACATAGTAGACTATCGGACCAAGGTCAACAACAACTCTTACCAACACATACAAACATGCACCATCCTCCACCGGTTGTCACTTCGGGTAGCTAGCCCTAGGCGACCTGTAAACATGTAATGGGAACAGATTTGCTGTCCGTTCCCAGACAGATTGTCCTGACTTAACAAACCTCCTGTTAAAAGTCGGTGTCAATTGTCTAAGTGTGGCGGCCGGTATTGGTGATGTCGTTGGCGCTCACCTCCCGAGCATCACCTCCACACATAACCGCAGGGCCCAAACTGTAAACTGTATGCTTGCATTAAGATTAGCAGTGACCAGAGTATCACTCCAGTATGCTAACTATAACATGTGAAACTGTAACTGTAACATATGATGCTGTCTGTAAAACATATGATTCTGTCTGAAAACATGTGATTCTGTCTGAAAACATATGATTCTGTCTGTAAATATGTGAAACTGTCCGTAAACTGTACTTTGAAAACATATGCAAAACATGTAACTGTCTTTGAACAAGAATGCAGAACTTTGGAAAACATGTGCTGTAGATCAAGGTATACTATTAAAGTATGAATGATCCTTTCAAGAGAATGTCCCGATAAAAGGGAGTAGTTCAAAACGAGGTTTAGCTTTGAATTTCAAAACATATGATACGATAGTAATCGTGGTTCCAGTTGGAAAACATTTATAACTTCACCTCACCTAAGTACCAAAAGGGAGGTAGACAGATTATGCGGTGCCCTGGGGATCCCAGTGCTCAACTTTAACTCCTGTAGGTGGTGTACTAGAGTGAGCTTAAGAACTAAGACCCACTACTAACCAAGATGCATAAGAAATGCATGAAACAATGAACAAGGAACATGTAAAGAACATGTAACACAAGAGAGTAATACGATTTAAGGTATTCAAGAAAGGTAACACACAAAGGAATACGTCAAAGTGAGTTACTCTCAACGTTAGACTATGATCTTACTATAACCGAATAAGCTTTAGTCAAATTATGAATCCTATCGCAAACCTTAGGTTAAGAAAACACATTTTGAAAACACATTTTAGACCCTGGATATGGAAACCCTAAGTGCAAATGTCTATTAAGAAAGCACAAGTTTTAATTCATTTTTACTATTCAAAAGCACTATGCAAAAGTACTATTCCATATTACTATTCACGATTACTATTCACAGGTTACTATTCACATGTCGGGTCAAAGGGTCGGGTCAAACCCTTACTATACACACACGGTACACACACACACCATGCACGAACACACACACACACGGGGCATGCACACACACACACACCCTAATTAAATTATGATCTTGATTATAACCTATAGTTTCAAGTTCATGTCAATATAATCAAGTGTGATCTAGGTTAAAGGTATAACCTATGGTTAAGAGATCCAATTAAGGCATAAGATCAAGTTATGAAACACTATTCTATCTTAGGTTATAACATGTGACACTATTAAAGTGTATAACATATGATCAAGGCACTATTACATTAATCCAAATCATATCATAAGCTCAATTCATAAATCAAGAGTCATATAACAATGTGACAACATGTCACAACATATATCATATCATATCATATCATATATCATGAACCTTTAGGCATGTAACATGTAACAATTTAATTCAATATCAACATGTAACAAGTTGTGACATAACTAATTGTAAATCACTATTCCATTAGCTAACATGCATGAACATAATTTAAATTCCATAATCATGCATCAATTCTCATAATATAACAATCATATTACATGATCATAGCATATACTAGAGCAATTGATAACATATTCATGCATATACTAAACACTTAAATCATATAAGCAACTATCAAAACATATCATGAAAACTATATAATAAATGCATAAAATAAAATCCTATATGGCTTAGGGAAGACCCTAAGACCCAACCTAAACATAATATAAACATACCATAACATAAAAACATAAACTAAACTAAACATAACATAAAAACAAAACAAACTAACCTAGCTTCTAATGGGGGGTGCAGAAGGCAAGAGGGGGAGAGGGAGAGAAGAAAGGGTGTTGTCAACACAACTTTGAGCAAGGAATGAAATTCCATGGGAGGGGTATTTATAGGTGTGAAGAAGCCCCTCACCTTGCAAATAGAAATGGCTTAAGGGTAGGAGAGCAAAACAAGAGTTCATCCACTTGTATCTTCTAGAAGCTTTAGGGATGTTGAAGCTAAAAATGGGACTGCTGGGGGTAATTTTGTAATTTCGTCCCCCAAGACTCAAGGATAAGTGGCTGGAAGTGTAACCATTCCGACAGCAAGAAAATTAGCTTCGAAACGCATATTCATTCGTCGAAATCGGATTTACCGTTTGAAAGATACATTAGTTTTAATGAATAAAAGTTTTGAGCTCGAAACTCGACACGAGTGAAAAACGACTTTCTAGAATGATTTTCAAGTCCGGATTGCTTCCAAAATTCAAGAAATAAATCGAGAAGCGTTTTGAGTCCAAAATCGACTATAAAACGTTTTACCGTTAAAAAGTTGAAAACGTAGGATGAATAGTGAATTCTCACGTACGAACGTACGCTTCAAAATTTCAAGCTAGGACTTGAATCAAGAGTTGTAAAACATCTCAAAAATCTTGAAATAGTTCAAGTAGTGCAAATCCGAAGAGAAAACATTTTCCGAATGAAAACCGTTCGTAAAAGGAATAGTAAACTAGGGTTATCAAAAACGCTTTCAATAAAACAAAGTTCCGGAATGGATTTCCAAGCCAAGAATGATTTCAAAAGACTCGTCTCAACTCAAGGATCGATTCGACTGTAACTTGGGTAGAAAAAGGTATCAGAATCAAAAGATCATTTTCTGATGAATAGTAACTTTGGTCGGTAAGTTCCAAAAATACCCTTATGGCTCAAGAAAGACTTTCTGAGCTCGGGAAACAAGTTCAAATGATTGGGAAACATGTGTGATGAACCTCTAGGGTTCGAGTAGCAATATGAACAAGGTAGGCTCGGGTTATGAATAGTAAATTGTATCAAAGGTCAAGAATTCCCCCTTAAAACATGTCAGATCATATACGAGCACCAAGTTCATGTAAGAATGCAATGCATGATAATTCAAAAAGTTGGATCACGGTCTATAAACGCTTTACCACTGCCTTAACTTACTGTTTTCATCCAGGCCCTGTTTTGGGCTGTTACACATACGTAGGCTCGTACATTGCTCATCATACTTGGAAACATATTACCATTTACAAATTTCATATCTCGCACATATTTATGTATAATAAAGGTCATAGTTCACATACTTTGAAAACGGCCACATTCATAGGGTTTAACTATAACCTAACCTCACCTTACACCGACGAAGCCAAGAACCAAACACGTGATTCACCCCGGAATCAAAACGGACTGCGAAACACCACCCCGGGTGCACCTGAACAAACTAAAGACAAAACACAAGGTTGAGACTCACAATGAACCACATAGACGCTCGGCTTATGCATTGACACTTAAAGAAATGCAAATACTTAGGCAAATCTTATTTTCAAACCAAATCCATGCGATTCAAGACATTACATAACCCATCACAATCATTTATAATCATATGTCACGTTCATATGCACAATTAAGGCATAATACAAGGTAGAGATACGTAACAAAGTGCAAATATGTTTCATGCAAATAATTCACATTACTTGAGTAACATATAATGCATATGAGAACAAATACATAAGCATAAACATGATAAAAACAAGTTAGGATCAAGTTTGGAGGTGGAAAGGTACAAGAAAAACGGAATAAGAACACGAAAAAGGGTTCCGAGTGAAAACGGGGAAAAACTGACAGATTTCCAAAACGGACAAGCTGAGGGAAAATGATCATAACTTGAGTTTGAGAAATGGGAATTAAGTTTTGTTTCTTGGAAATGAAAATAGACACACAGGTCTTCCCAAAGATATGTGGCACGGATCATGGTTCAAAGTGAGGTGAAAATGGCGTAGGCTCGAAGTTGGGCGAAAGCGGAATGTCGGTAAAGTGGCGACACCAAAAGGAATTGATAATATCTCACAAATGGGAAAATATAATGAGGTTATTCCAATTGTACATTGTTCTAGACTTCAAGAGGTTTCCAAGGGTTTAAAAATAGCCAAAACTGAGCACGTATGAGTTGGTAGCGGCCGCGACAAAATTACACTGAAAACCAGTCGCGGCCGCGAAGCCACAACTCGAGAATCCCTTAAAAACTGGTCGCGGCCGCGACCATTTTTACACATAAATTGGTTCGCCGCCAACCACCGGTTCTGGAGTCGGGGCCAACACCATCAGCTAAGTTTCATCATTCTAAGCAACTTTCGTGAAGGAGCCACCACCAAAATCGGCCGGAAAAAGGTCCCAAACCCCCGCCGAAAGTCTGCCGCTGCGCCACTTGCCGGTTCAGCCACCTCCGGCCTTCGTTTCCTCAAACCGACCTCGGAATCGGACTCAGGAGGCCAAAATACGTCGGAAACCACCAAGGGCCGGCCGCGAATCTCGCCGGAACACGGCGAAGCGAAGTGCTACAGTGCACGCGCCACCGCCGCTGGTCTTCAGCCTGCGCGTGCGCCGCCGTCCGGCCACCGCTGGTCACGGCGCTGGAACTGGAGTTTCACCAGGAGGTCATCTAACCAATGCTGGGGCGTGTCTGAGAAAAGTAGCCGGAGACCGCCGCGAAGAGGCGGCGAAATGGCGGGCGTGAATCCCGCCGCCTGTACCTTGCCGTAGCGCCACCACCGCTGGGTTTCAGGACCCGATTCCTTTACCAACGTGTCGGGCTCGTCGAGATGATAAATTTCCACTACTCAAACGTTGAATTCCATCGAGAAACGAGCGAGAACGGATATGTGTGTGTTTCTACACCTTGAGTATGTGTGAGGGAGGTGAGAGACGCGGGAGAAGGAGAGAGAATGAAGAAGCTGAAGTCTGGTACGAATTACGATGATCAAGATATTTATCCCTGTCCTCGAGCATAAAAACGATCGGTAGAAGGGCTAACGACGTCAGAAATGGGTAAACTCAGAGTCTACGGACTCGTCTCGATGCCCCGAACACAAAGCTGGGGTCAAAAAGGCCGAACTCTCGACCGAACGAGAAATGACCGGAAAACCCCTTAAAGGAGAAAATTACAAAAAGGCCCCTAAACTCCGAAAGAGTTCAAAATAGGGCCACACAAAGCACAAAATCACCGAATTAAACACACAAGGAAATTGAAACGTGGCGTACCTGATTTATAAGACGGGCGGGGTGTTACATCTCCGTTGCCTCAAATTCAGATCCTTTTGTGTAAATAAGTATTGGAGACTCTTATGATCCGTGAAAATCTCAAATGTCACTCCATACAAATAATGTCTCCATTTTCCAAGTGCAAATATCACGCCGGCAAGCTCAAGGTCATGCGTAGGATTGTTCTTTTCATAATCCTTCAACTTCCGGGAAGCATAAGTAATAACTTTACCATTTTGAGTTAAAACACACCCCAAGCCTTCGTTAGATGCATCCGTGTAAACCGCATATCCTTCCAAACCCTCCGGAAGGATTAAAATCGGAGCCGAAACCAACTTCTCACAACCTTCATTCCACTCATACTTAACATCTTTCTTTGTTAACCGAGTCAACGGGCCGACAATCTTGGAGAAATCCTGCACAAATCTTCTATAATAACCCGCTAATCCCAAGAAACTTCTAACTTTAGAAGCGTTCTTTGGTTTCTCCCACTTTATTACCGCTTCAATTTTAGAAGGATCGACTTCTAGTCCATCTCCCGAAATAATATGGCCCAAGAAAGAAACTCGGTCGATCCAGAACTCGCATTTACTAAATTTCGCAAACAATTGATGTTCCTTCAAAGTTTTCAATACGAGTTCGAGGTGTCTTGCATGTTCCTCGACCGACTTGGAGAAAACCAAAATATCATCTATAAAGATCACAACAAACTTGTCAAGAAACGGCCGGAAAATTCTATGCATCATGTCCATAAAAGCGGCGGGAGCATTTGTCAAACCAAACGGCATAACCATGAATTCATAGTGCCCATATCTCGTATTGAAACCCGTCTTTGGAATATCCTCGGCTCGGATCCGTAGTTGATAATACCCTTGTCTTAAGTTAAGCTTTGAATAAACTTTGGATCCTTGGAGTATATCGAACAACTCGTCAATGTGGGGTAGAGGATATTTATTCTTAATTGTCATCCGATTTAGCTCCCTATAATGAATACACATCCTTAGAGTACCATCCTTCTTCTTCACAAATAATACCGGCGCACCCCACGGCGATGAACTTGGTCTAATATACCCGACTACCAAAAGACCATCAAGTTGCACCTTTAATTCTTTCAATTCCGCCGGAGCCATCCGATATAGAGTTTTAGAATATGGCTCAGCATTTGGATATAGATCAATTACAAATTCTATCTCTCTATCCGGCGGCAATGAATCCAATTTATCCGGAAACACTTCGGGAAACCCTTTAACAACCTCCGTTTCTTCTAACTTCATCTGATCTTTGGGTTGATTTAGAATATAAGCTATGAATCCCTTAGCCCCATCACAAACCAATTTCCGAGCTTCCGAGAAAGATAATAAAGGTACAGTTTTAGAACTTCGACCTGTTATAATTTCTGAACCCAACTGAACTCTCTTGGCCCTATAATCCACAGTAGCACAATGCTTGTAAAGCCAATCCATTCCCAAGATAGACCCATAACGAGACATCGGTAAATCAATAAAATCCGTCGAGAAAACCCGACCCTCAATACTCACCGGCACCTCTCTAAAAACCCGGTTAGTTTTTACACTACCACCGAAAGGAGTACTAACAACATAATAAGCAGAGGAAAGAGTAACACATAGAGGCAATTTCATAGAAATATCACAAGAAAAGAAAGAGTGGGTAGCCCCCGGATCAAACAAGGTATGTATGTTCGTGCTATGAATGCAAATGGTACCTTCAACAACGGCGGCAGGGTCCACATCTTCATCCACTTCCTCGCCTTCCAAGGCATATGCACGGGCCCTAACAAGCAACCTCTGACCCCCAGGCGGTGGATCCCGTCTATCTGGACACCCATCCACTTTATGCTCTGCACTCCCACAAATCAAACAAAGATTCAAACGACGCCGGCAATTCTCATAAGTATGAGTAGGCAACCCAAAATAAGAACATGCCGGCTTCCCGGTAGGTGGTGATGCGGCAGGAGTAACCCAAAGAGCTTTCTGGATCGGCACTTGTGGGATTTGAGGCTTAAATTTCTTCACCGGACCCTTAGCCTCTGGTGGAGCGGTATCATAATTGATTGGCCTTTTCCCGGGATTATAATTCGACCTCGACCATGAACCGGAGCCCTGACTTGATCTATACGTGGACCTCCGAGCATTAACTGAATCTTCAACTTTGAGAGCTTTGGTAGTAGCCTTCTTCCAAGTACTTGCATTGACAGCCTATATTGCAGCTTCAATGTCCGGCCTCAAACCTTGCACGAATTGCATAGCCCTATGGAAATCATCGCTAGCGATGTTGGGAGCATACTTGGACAATCTCTCGAACTCAGCTATATACTCGGTAACTGATCTACCCCCTTGCTTGAGCTCCGTGAATTCCTTGAGCCTTCTAGTGCGAGAGGACGGAGGAATAAATTTATTCTTGGATTCCCTTGTGAAAACCTCCCATGTAACCTCTTCCTCAACTGCATTTAAAACAATCTGAGTGCTTTCCCACCAAGAATAATCTTCTCCTTGAATCAATGTGAGAGTACACCTAGCCTTTTCCCGTGTCTCGCAAGGTATAAGTTCCCAAATTCGCTCAACCTCTTTAAGCAATTGTTCGGCTTGAATATCATTCCCTTTGAAGAATCTTGGTGTATGTTGATTTTGAAATTCCCTTAAAATAGCCGAAATTGGGGCCAGTGGTGCTGGTGGAGGAGCTGGTGGTGCTGGAGGCACGAAATCCCTTAACCTTTGATCTATAAGTTGTACCAAAGAGTTCAGGAAATCCTGAGGTTGAGCTTGAGAGGGTGGAGGTGGAGTTCGATCACGGTGGTGATGTCGATGACCGGGAGAATGCTCTCTACGAGGCCTTCCACGAGGCATCCTGAAATACAAACACTGTACATGCATATTTGATTAACAAGTATGACTGAATGTAATTAAATCATATAAAACAAGTAACTCACATAATCATATAAGCCAAATAGTTCAAAGAATTTCAAATAGGTTCCAAGAGAATGCAAGACTTGCAAATAACAAATAATCCTGTGTCGTACGACTTAGACTCACAAGATACGACACTAGAACCGCGGTTTTACAACCGAGCTCTGATACCACCTTAGGATGTAGCACCCCAAGCGTAAGGGCACCACATTCCCCGCACTATAGTTCAATCCACATATGGGACAATCACCCATACATGAACCAAGCCTATAGCGAAAGGGAGACAATAAAAAAAAAACATAACACTAGCTAGGCGGGCCATGTAACATCCCGACTGATCAGACTTTTCAGGTAACCTCTTATGTGCGCTATTTAGTTAGTTCTTTAAGTGATTATGTGATATTAATTGTCAACGTGGATCATTTGAAGTTATTTGAACTTAATTGCTTTGGTATAGACTTGTTTAACTTGAGCGTTTAACTTTCCTTCACCTTGTATTTTGCTCGTTTTAGATTCGTAATTAATTCTGATTTTTGTGAATTCGCGTTATGTGTTGATAATATGCCTTATGAACTCGTTTATTTGCTCGTTATATGTTTTGGTATTTGTTTTGGTTGCCTTTTTGGGTTCGTTTTGGAGACGGGACCTAAAGGAGGCTAAAGAGCACTTAGCGCACCTTGGGTTCCGAGACGTGTATCTTGAGCTCGGGAATTCGGATTCGAATTCCGTCACCTCCATTGAACTCGTTTCGATGATTCGGGTTCGATGGGACAAACCTCACATTTTTCTAAGCTCGTTAAGACCTCCGTATTTCACCCGTAACGAGCCCCTTAAGCTTGGAAGCTACCTTTTGACCTTATGAGACCTTGTGGACCCCACTTGAACCTTATCTAAGCCTAAACCTTGGGTTATACTTGAGTTAGCTAACCATTTCAGCCCTTAAACCCCCCTAAACCGACCCATTCTCTCCCTCTCTCACCAAATCGATCAGCAAAGCAAGAAGGAAGAAAACCCCTTTGTTCATTTTCAGATTTTTAGGCTCAAATCTTCATCAAAACTTCTCCAAATTGAAAGGTAAGTTCATGGTTGCAATCTACACTTACTCTTCTCTCTTTTATGTGATCTTGAGTTCAATTCTTTGGTTGGTTATTGAGATTTTACAAGCATGTGAATAGTAGTGTTGGTAGATTTGATTGATTCTTGCTCCTTTCATGTTTCCTTGAGATTTCTTGTTGTTGGTATGCTCCTAGGACTTGTTTCTTAGCAATTGTTGCATTTCTTTGCTTGGTAATTAGAGCATGAGTGTTGGGTTTTTGTTTTGGGTTTGCTGAGTTACTGTTGAGCAGCCTGCGTTTTTCTGTACCGTGACACGGGGGTGTCACGGTTTGCCCTTTGTTGGTGACACGGGCGTGTCACCTTTTGATTTCGTTTTCGCTTTTCTGTACCGAGACACGGGGGTGTCTCGGCTTGCCTTTTCTTGGTGACACGGGCGTGTCACCTCCTAGTTTCTGTTGTTTAGTTCTGTACTGAGACACGGGGGTGTCTCAGCTTGCCTTTCCCGGGGGACACGGGCGTGTCTCCTAGGAACTCTAGTTTCGTTCGTTTTGTTTCCTTTCCGTTGTTTCTTGTTGTTTATTCTTGCCTCGTTTATGATATATGTCCGATTATGCTTTGAATGCTCATAAATGGCCTTAATGTGAATACATTTCATATCATTTGCATCATAAGCATACATACGCATGTACCGAGCGTCAATGTGGTTCATATTGAGTCTAAGAGTGTTCCTTGTTGTTTGCCTTGTTCAGAGGTTCTTCCTGTTGAGGACGAGCTTGCTCCGTAGGTGCCCGGTTTCCTCTTTTGACTCCGCTACGTTCGTTGCCAAGGTGAGGTTTTGTTCTTTTAGTTATTCGACCTATAACCCTACTTGATTTGAAGCCTCGCATGTGGATATGTATAATATATGGTAAATAAGTGTATGATACTTATGTTGCAGGATTTATCCCATTTGTTATAAGAATTTGAAAACGTTTGTATAAGTATATACGCTATTTTGCTTTTGTTTGAAAAGTTTAGTTTTCCGCAAGTGTGTGTGTGTGTGTGAGCGAGATGTGGCTTTGAAAGATAAGCTTTGAGGTATATTTGTGTGACTTTCGTGATATGTTTAGGCCCCGGAGTGTGGTATGGTAATCTCGGGACGGCCGGGGGGTCGCCGAGCTCTTCCATCAACACCTCCATTTGAGAGTCTCGCCCAACCTTAGGAGGTTGAGGAAGGGTGTTTCTCTTGAGCCGGCGGAGGCAACCGCCGAAGGTTTCAAGGTAGTAATTAAACCTTGTCTCGTCTGTGTATGTGGATAGTTAGGGCCGATCAACCCTTCTATCAACCGGTGTTGGGGATGGATTCTGATTTGTTTTGCTTTGCTTTGTTCTTCGTATTTGGAAGTTGGGGATGTGTGTGACTCGTACTCGCCGAGTTGGTTAAGCTTTGTATGATCTACGGAACGAGAGTGGATTCTTAATTCACCTAAAACTTGGAGTCTTGTTTTTCCCTTTTCCCTTTCCTTTAACTTACATATATATCTATATCACGGGAATTAATTTGGCTTGCAAAAACCACTCTCGGTTCAAGGATCTTTCCTTTTGATTAAGTGCTTTGCTCTATATATTTATCGGGTGCGTGAGTTAGCCCCCTCACTAGTCGCTAGGACTAACCCTCGTTGTTGTTTTCCCCTTTTTCCTTTCTTTTGAGTTTGCAGGTTCTTCCGAGTCAAGCTAGGCGGCAAGTGTCTTTTGGGTTTACTTGTGGTTTAGCTTGGGTCTTCATGCATTCGTAGTGGATTACTTCTACTCTTATTGCTGTATTTTGGATTATGTATTTATGATTACACTTACTCTATTTTGGGCCGAGATGGCATTGTTTATTCTGTTTATAAACTGGCGTGAATGGTTGACCCTTCCCCACTTTTGAATTGTATATGTGATCTTGGGATATATGTTGATTATAAATTGCTTCCGCTACTCTGATTTTAATTCTTGCAGTTCTTGGGGGTCTAGGCCGCCTAGCGAGGGTGTGAGTTTTGTGTGTCTCCCGTTCGCTATGGTCTGATACGGGTGCGGACTTCCATTTCGCTACTCGTGTTGGACCTTAGTGCGGGGGATGTGGCACCCTTCGCTCTGGGGGTGTTACATCCTGGCGTGGTATCAGAGCTCTCGGTTGCAAAACCAGAGCTCTGGAGTCGTGTTGAGTCTGTCTAGGTCGTTCGGTATAGGAGTATGTGACTATTTGCATTCATCTACATCTCTACGTGACTTATTTACTTAAATTTGTGATAATTGACTTCATGATCATGAACTGAACTCCATGCATCGATATCTTCTTGATTTGTGCATTTTCAGGATGCCTCCAAGAAGGAGAGCAGATAGGGAATAGACTCCTGATCTTAATCAACCCCCTCCACAAGCACCTCCACCTCCTCCGATGAATGCTGAGAATATTGTGCAGGCCCTTCTGAACCAACTTCAGCAGAACCAAAGGAATAATCCACATTGGGAAGGACAAGGTGGGCAAGTAACTCCGGCCTTTAAGGAGTTCAGAAACAACAATCCGCCGAAGTGGTATGGAGGAGATGACATCCAAGCCGAGGAGTGGTTGTCGGAAGTTGCGGGAATTTGGGAAATTTACCCCGCTCCTTCGCATGAGAAAGCTGTTTGTACGGCCCGGTTTGTTCAAGGTCCCGCATCCAATTGGCTCAAAGCTATGAGAGCTCGATTGGAGAGGAATGGAGAAGAGTTTGATTGGGAAAGCTTCGTGAGAGAGTTTCGTCATAAGTATGTTCCATCAAGTGCTCGTGAGAGAAGATTGCAACAATTTACAGAACTGAGACAAGGGAATCGATCGGTTGAAGAGTATATCATGGAATTTGAGAGACTTGCACCGTATGTTCCACACATCACCAATGATGATACTCAGAAGGCCCGGAACTTTATTCATGGTTTAAGATATGAAGTCCAGGATGCTCTTAAGGCGGCTACAGTGGATACATGGGAGAAGGCTACGAGGAAGGCAATTAAGGTGGAAGCCAATAACAAGAGATTGAGGCCGACTTACTCTTCGGGCCAAGGTTCGAGCTCTAATTTGGGGAAGAGGCCTGTATCCTATAGTGGGCCTCCGGTCTTCAAACCCCAAGGTCCTACTACTTCAGTCAACAAAGCTCGACCTCTGGTACCGACGGCACTAGCTTTACCGGCCCCGATTCAGTGTAGTTATTGCAAGGGTCCCAACCACACCGAGGAGAATTGCCGGAAGAAATTCAGAAGATGTTATAAATGTGGAGAGTCCGGCCATATGATCAGTACTTGTCCTCAAGTGAGAGCACCTCAGCCTCGAGTTCCTCCGCCGTTGAATGTGATGCCTCCGAGAGCACCAATCCAAGCGAGAGCCTATGCTTTGGAGGGCGAGGAAGAGAATGTAGAGGTGGATGTCAATGCCGTTGTTGAAGGTACTATCTACATTCATGGCATTCCATTGCATGCATTGTTTGATCCGGGAGCAACACATTCATTTATTGCTTCCCGGCTTGCTTCTACTCTTCCCTTACCTGTTGCTTGCCTAGATGATTCCTTTATTGTTTCTTCTCCCCTTGGTGCTACTTTGTCTACGAATTATGTTTACCGAGGTTGTCCGGTGGTTGTGGAAGATCATGAGTATCCGGCAGATCTGATCAAGATGCCTATCAAGAAGTATGGGGTAATTCTGGGAATGGACTGGTTGTACCGTTATCGAGCCATGATGGATTGTTTTGCTAAGAGGGTGACTTTGGGTTCTACGGTCTTTGCGGGTCAGAGGTTGAAGACCTGCCCGTTTATTTCCTTCATGGAAGCAAGTAGACTGTTTCGGGACGGTGCGACGGGCTATGTGGCCTACCTTTTGAATAAGCCAAAGGATCAGGCCAAGCTCGAAGAGACGGAGATCGTGAAGGAATTCCCCGATGTGTTTCCGGAGAACTTGGGATCTTTACCTCCGGATCGGGACGTCGAGTTTGTGATAGATCTCTATCCCGGAGCAGAACCGTATGCGAAATCTCCCTATAGGATGGCTCCAGCCGAGTTGAAGGAGTTGAAGATGCAATTGGACGAGCTCTTAGAGTGTGGTTACATTCGCCCGAGCACTTCTCCGTGGGGTGCTCCGGTCATGTTTGTAAAGATGAAAGACGGGACTTTGCGAATGTGTATTGACTACCGTGAGCTGAACCGGTTAACGGTTAAGAACAAATACCCGCTCCCTCACATTGAAGAGTTGTTCGACCTCCTGCAAGGTTCGAGGGTTTATTCCAAGTTGGACTTAAGGCAAGGTATTACCAGTTGCGTATCCGGGAGGGAGATATACCGAAGACGGGTTTCAACACGAGATATGGGCATTTTGAGTTTGTGGTCATGCCTTTTGGTCTGACCAATGCCCCAGCCGCGTTTATGGATATGATGCACCGAATATTCCGGCCTTACCTCGTTAAATTCGTGGTCATCTTTATAGATGATATTCTGGTGTATTCGAGGTCCGAAGAAGAGCACCCGCGGCATTTGAGCATTGTCTTGTCTACACTTCGGGAGCACAGATTGTTCGCAAAGTTCAGTAAGTGCGAGTTCTGGTTGGACCGAGTTTCCTTTTTGGGTCACTTCATTTCAGGGAATGGTATAGAAGTGGATCCGGCGAAGATCGAAACGATGATGCTTTGGAAACCACCGAAGAATGCCTCGGAAGTGAGAAGTTTTCTCGGGTTGGCAGGATATTATAGGCGCTTTGTGAAAGATTTCTCGAAGATTGCTTCCCCGTTAACCCGGTTAACTAAGAAAGAGGTGAAGTTTGAGTGGGATGAGGCGTGTGAGAAGAGTTTCCAAACCATTAAGGAGAGGTTGACTACTGCACCGGTTTTAAACCTGGCCGAAGGTTCGGAAGGCTACTTAGTTTACACCGATGCTTCGAAGGAAGGTCTCGGTTGTGTGTTAATGCAGAATGGTAAGGTTGTAGCCTACGCCTCAAGGAAGTTAAAGGATCATGAGAAGAACTATCCCACTCATGACTTGGAACTCGCCGCAGTGGTGTTTGCTTTGATGAAATGGCGGCATTACCTTTATGGAATCACTTTCGAAGTGTTCACCGACCACCAGAGTCTTAAGTATCTGTTTACCCAGAAGGATTTGAACGTAAGACAGAGGAGATGGATGGAGACACTCGAGGATTATGATTGTAAGATTCAGTACCATCCGGGTAAAGCCAATGTGGTGGCGGATGCTTTGAGTAGGAAAGTGAATGTTTCAGGTTTGGAAGCAGGTTCTAGTAGACAGGGTTCAGTGGTTCTGGTTTCAGAGGCTCGATTGGCTAATATTTCGGTTCAGCCGGTTTTAAAGCAGAGATTGATAGAAGCTCAATCTGTGGATCCAGAGATTCAGAAATTGATAACGAAGTCAAGGATTGATCCTGAAACCGAGTTTGGATTTGATGATTCAGGATTGTTCAGGTTGAAGGCTCGGGTTTGTGTTCCGGAAGATTTTAAGCAGTTGGTACTTGATGAAGCCCACAAGTCAGCGTATGCAGTACATCCCGGTACCACCAAAATGTACAAGGATCTAAGGACTTTATACTGGTGGAACGGCATGAAGAGAGACGTTGCTAACTATGTTAGGAGATGTCAAACATGCCAGGTGGTGAAAGCAGAACACCAGAAACCGGGAGGAACTCTCCAACCACTTCCAATACCCGAGTGGAAGTGGGAGCAAGTGACAATGGACTTCGTGTCCGGCTTGCCAAGGACCAAAGGAGGTTCCGATGGAATTTGGGTGATTATTTATCGGTTGACGAAGTCGGCACATTTTCTTAAGGTGAAGTCGTCCGATAAGGTTCCTAAGTTGGCCCGGTTATATCGGAAGGAGATTGTTAGATTGCATGGTACCCCGGTCAGCATTGTTTCAGATAGAGATCCTCGGTTCACATCCAGTTTTTGGCAGGAATTACAGAAGTGTTTGGGGACGAAGCTCCACTTCAGTACTGCATTTCACCCACAGACGGATGGCCAGTCAGAAAGGCTAATAAGGTATCTTGAGGACATGCTTCGTGCTTGTGCCTTAGATTATCAGGATTCGTGGGATGAACAGTTGGATTTGATTGAATATGCCTACAACAACAGCTTTCAGTCTTCTATTGGGATGGCACCGTATGAGGCGTTATATGGAAGGAAATGTAGATCCCCTCTCTTTTGGGATATTGATGAATGGAGGTGGACCAAAGATGGAAAGCTCAAGAGAGCTAAGAAGCCTAAGGAAATTCAGGATACCATCGAGAGGGTGAAAGTGATTAAACAGAGGTTGAAAGTGGCTCAAGACCGGCAAAAGAGTTATGCAGATAGGAGAAGACGACCCTTAGAGTTCGAGAAAGGAGATAGGGTCTTTTTAAAGGCATCTCCTAGAAAAGGGTATGCTCGGATTGGTAAAGGCGGGAAGCTTAACCCTCGCTACTTAGGCCCCTTTGAGATCCTTGATCGAGTTGGGGAAGTAGCTTACAAACTTGATTTACCCCCGAGTTTGACCGGGATTCACAATGTGTTCCATGTCTCGCAGCTTCGGAAATATTACCCCGACGAGTCTTCTATTCTTCCAGTTGAGAAAGTTCAGTTAGAGCCGGATTTGACTTTTAAGAAGTATCCAGTTCAGGTGTTGGATCGAAAGATGCAAGAGTTGAGGAATAGACAGATCCCTCTTGTGAAAGTCCTGTGGCGTGATCAAGAATCCGAAGAAGCTACTTGGGAGACTGAGGATAAGATGAAACAGTTGTATCCGGATCTTTTCAAGACCTCGCCTCGGACCTGAGGACAGGTCCTTTTGAAGGAGGGAGGGTTGTAACATCCCGACTGATCAGACTTTTCAGGTAACCTCTTATGTGCGCTATTTAGTTAGTTCTTTAAGTGATTATGTGATATTAATTGTCAACGTGGATCATTTGAAGTTATTTGAACTTAATTGCTTTGGTATAGACTTGTTTAACTTGAGCGTTTAACTTTCCTTCACCTTGTATTTTGCTCGTTTTAGATTCGTAATTAATTCTGATTTTTGTGAATTCGCGTTATGTGTTGATAATATGCCTTATGAACTCGTTTATTTGCTCGTTATATGTTTTGGTATTTGTTTTGGTTGCCTTTTTGGGTTCGTTTTGGAGACGGGACCTAAAGGAGGCTAAAGAGCACTTAGCGCACCTTGGGTTCCGAGACGTGTATCTTGAGCTCGGGAATTCGGATTCGAATTCCGTCACCTCCATTGAACTCGTTTCGACGATTCGGGTTCGATGGGACAAACCTCACATTTTTCTAAGCTCGTTAAGACCTCCGTATTTCACCCGTAACGAGCCCCTTAAGCTTGGAAGCTACCTTTTGACCTTATGAGACCTTGTGGACCCCACTTGAACCTTATCTAAGCCTAAACCTTGGGTTATACTTGAGTTAGCTAACCATTTCAGCCCTTAAACCCCCCTAAACCGACCCATTCTCTCCCTCTCTCACCAAATCGATCAGCAAAGCAAGAAGGAAGAAAACCCCTTTGTTCATTTTCAGATTTTTAGGCTCAAATCTTCATCAAAACTTCTCCAAATTGAAAGGTAAGTTCATGGTTGCAATCTACACTTACTCTTCTCTCTTTTATGTGATCTTGAGTTCAATTCTTTGGTTGGTTATTGAGATTTTACAAGCATGTGAATAGTAGTGTTGGTAGATTTGATTGATTCTTGTTCCTTTCATGTTTCCTTGAGATTTCTTGTTGTTGGTATGCTCCTAGGACTTGTTTCTTAGCAATTGTTGCATTTCTTTGCTTGGTAATTAGAGCATGAGTGTTGGGTTTTTGTTTTGGGTTTGCTGAGTTACTGTTGAGCAGCCTGCGTTTTTCTGTACCGTGACACGGGGGTGTCACGGTTTGCCCTTTGTTGGTGACACGGGCGTATCACCTTTTGATTTCGTTTTCGCTTTTCTGTACCGAGACACGGGGGTGTCTCGGCTTGCCTTTTCTTGGTGACACGGGCGTGTCACCTCCTAGTTTCCGTTGTTTAGTTCTGTACTGAGACACGGGGGTGTCTCAGCTTGCCTTTCCCGGGGGACACGGGCGTGTCTCCTAGGAACTCTAGTTTCGTTCGTTTTGTTTCCTTTCCGTTGTTTCTTGTTGTTTATTCTTGCCTCGTTTATGATATATGTCCGATTATGCTTTGAATGCTCATAAATGGCCTTAATGTGAATACATTTCATATCATTTGCATCATAAGCATACATACGCATGTACCGAGCGTCAATGTGGTTCATATTGAGTCTAAGAGTGTTCCTTGTTGTTTGCCTTGTTCAGAGGTTCTTCCTGTTGAGGACGAGCTTGCTCCGTAGGTGCCCGGTTTCCTCTTTTGACTCCGCTACGTTCGTTGCCAAGGTGAGGTTTTGTTCTTTTAGTTATTCGACCTATAACCCTACTTGATTTGAAGCCTCGCATGTGGATATGTATAATATATGGTAAATAAGTGTATGATACTTATGTTGCAGGATTTATCCCATTTGTTATAAGAATTTGAAAACGTTTGTATAAGTATATACGCTATTTTGCTTTTGTTTGAAAAGTTTAGTTTTCCGCAAGTGTGTGTGTGTGTGTGAGCGAGATGTGGCTTTGAAAGATAAGCTTTGAGGTATATTTGTGTGACTTTCGTGATATGTTTGGGCCCCGGAGTGTGGTATGGTAATCTCGGGACGGCCGGGGGGTCGCCGAGCTCTTCCATCAACACCTCCATTTGAGAGTCTCGCCCAACCTTAGGAGGTTGAGGAAGGGTGTTTCTCTTGAGCCGGCGGAGGCAACCGCCGAAGGTTTCAAGGTAGTAATTAAACCTTGTCTCGTCTGTGTATGTGGATAGTTAGGGCCGATCAACCCTTCTATCAACCGGTGTTGGGGATGGATTCTGATTTGTTTTGCTTTGCTTTGTTCTTCGTATTTGGAAGTTGGGGATGTGTGTGACTCGTACTCGCCGAGTTGGTTAAGCTTTGTATGATCTACGGAACGAGAGTGGATTCTTAATTCACCTAAAACTTGGAGTCTTGTTTTTCCCTTTTCCCTTTCCTTTAACTTACATATATATCTATATCACGGGAATTAATTTGGCTTGCAAAAACCACTCTCGGTTCAAGGATCTTTCCTTTTGATTAAGTGCTTTGCTCTATATATTTATCGGGTGCGTGAGTTAGCCCCCTCACTAGTCGCTAGGACTAACCCTCGTTGTTGTTTTCCCCTTTTTCCTTTCTTTTGAGTTTGCAGGTTCTTCCGAGTCAAGCTAGGCGGCAAGTGTCTTTTGGGTTTACTTGTGGTTTAGCTTGGGTCTTCATGCATTCGTAGTGGATTACTTCTACTCTTATTGCTGTATTTTGGATTATGTATTTATGATTACACTTACTCTATTTTGGGCCGAGATGGCATTGTTTATTCTGTTTATAAACTGGCGTGAATGGTTGACCCTTCCCCACTTTTGAATTGTATATGTGATCTTGGGATATATGTTGATTATAAATTGCTTCCGCTACTCTGATTTTAATTCTTGCAGTTCTTGGGGGTCTAGGCCGCCTAGCGAGGGTGTGAGTTTTGTGTGTCTCCCGTTCGCTATGGTCTGATACGGGTGCGGACTTCCATTTCGCTACTCGTGTTGGACCTTAGTGCGGGGGATGTGGCACCCTTCGCTCTGGGGGTGTTACATCCTGGCGTGGTATCAGAGCTCTCGGTTGCAAAACCAGAGCTCTGGAGTCGTGTTGAGTCTGTCTAGGTCGTTCGGTATAGGAGTATGTGACTATTTGCATTCATCTACATCTCTACGTGACTTATTTACTTAAATTTGTGATAATTGACTTCATGATCATGAACTTAACTCCATGCATCGATATCTTCTTGATTTGTGCATTTTCAGGATGCCTCCAAGAAGGAGAGCAGATAGGGAATAGACTCCTGATCTTAATCAACCCCCTCCACAAGCACCTCCACCTCCTCCGATGAATGCTGAGAATATTGTGCAGGCCCTTCTGAACCAACTTCAGCAGAACCAAAGGAATAATCCACATTGGGAAGGACAAGGTGGGCAAGTAACTCCGGCCTTTAAGGAGTTCAGAAACAACAATCCGCCGAAGTGGTATGGAGGAGATGACATCCAAGCCGAGGAGTGGTTGTCGGAAGTTGCGGGAATTTGGGAAATTTACCCCGCTCCTTCGCATGAGAAAGCTGTTTGTACGGCCCGGTTTGTTCAAGGTCCCACATCCAATTGGCTCAAAGCTATGAGAGCTCGATTGGAGAGGAATGGAGAAGAGTTTGATTGGGAAAGCTTCGTGAGAGAGTTTCGTCATAAGTATGTTCCATCAAGTGCTCGTGAGAGAAGATTGCAACAATTTACAGAACTGAGACAAGGGAATCGATCGGTTGAAGAGTATATCATGGAATTTGAGAGACTTGCACCGTATGTTCCACACATCACCAATGATGATACTCAGAAGGCCCGGAACTTTATTCATGGTTTAAGATATGAAGTCCAGGATGCTCTTAAGGCGGCTACAGTGGATACATGGGAGAAGGCTACGAGGAAGGCAATTAAGGTGGAAGCCAATAACAAGAGATTGAGGCCGACTTACTCTTCGGGCCAAGGTTCGAGCTCTAATTTGGGGAAGAGGCCTGTATCCTATAGTGGGCCTCCGGTCTTCAAACCCCAAGGTCCTACTACTTCAGTCAACAAAGCTCGACCTCTGGTACCGACGGCACTAGCTTTACCGGCCCCGATTCAGTGTAGTTATTGCAAGGGTCCCAACCACACCGAGGAGAATTGCCGGAAGAAATTGAGAAGATGTTATAAATGTGGAGAGCCCGGCCATATGATCAGTACTTGTCCTCAAGTGAGAGCACCTCAGCCTCGAGTTCCTCCGCCGTTGAATGTGATGCCTCCGAGAGCACCGATCCAAGCGAGAGCCTATGCTTTGGAGGGCGAGGAAGAGAATGTAGAGGTGGATGTCAATGCCGTTGTTGAAGGTACTATCTACATTCATGGCATTCCATTGCATGCATTGTTTGATCCGGGAGCAACACATTCATTTATTGCTTCCCGGCTTGCTTCTACTCTTCCCTTGCCTGTTGCTTGCCTAGATGATTCCTTTATTGTTTCTTCTCCCCTTGGTGCTACTTTGTCTACGAATTGTGTTTACTGAGGTTGTCCGGTGGTTGTGGAAGATCATGAGTATCCGGCAGATCTGATCAAGATGCCTATCAAGAAGTATGGGGTAATTCTGGGAATGGACTGGTTGTACCGTTATCGAGCCATGATGGATT
This sequence comes from Lantana camara, assembly GCA_037501455.1. Classification (NCBI taxonomy): domain Eukaryota; kingdom Viridiplantae; phylum Streptophyta; class Magnoliopsida; order Lamiales; family Verbenaceae; genus Lantana; species Lantana camara. The sequence goes on from CM074860.1 coordinate 55,033,451, forward strand.
GTTTTGCTAAGAGGGTGACTTTGGGTTCTACGGTCTTTGCGGGTCAGAGGTTGAAGACCTGCCCGTTTATTTCCTTCATGGAAGCAAGTAGACTGTTTCGGGACGGTGCGACGGGCTATGTGGCCTACCTTTTGAATAAGCCAAAGGATCAGGCCAAGCTCGAAGAGACGGAGATCGTGAAGGAATTCCCCGATGTGTTTCCGGAGAACTTGGGATCTTTACCTCCAGATCGGGACGTCGAGTTTGTGATAGATCTCTATCCCGGAGCAGAACCGTATGCGAAATCTCCCTATAGGATGGCTCCAGCCGAGTTGAAAGAGTTGAAGATGCAATTGGACGAGCTCTTAGAGTGTAACAGCCCGAAAACCCGCCGTTCGATATTGTCCGCTTTGGATGGGAACCAGACCCCGAAGGGAACCACCCTCACGGTTTTGTTTCTCCCAGGTGGGAACCAGACCCCGAAGGGAACCACCCAGGAAAAGGCCTCTACAAGGGGAGGGGGATCCACCACTTTATAAAGTGGCTTCAAGCCCACCTCCAATCCGATGTGGGACAAAGCACCTTTGGCTATTACAGTCCACCCCCCTTAAGAGGGCCCAGCGTCCTCGCTGGCACACCGAATCCGGGTCCCCGGCTCTGATACCATTTGTAACAGCCCGAAAACCCGCCGTTCGATATTGTCCGCTTTGGATGGGAACCAGACCCCGAAGGGAACCACCCTCACGGTTTTGTTTCTCCCAGGTGGGAACCAGACCCCGAAGGGAACCACCCAGGAAAAGGCCTCTACAAGGGGAGGGGGATCCACCACTTTATAAAGTGGCTTCAAGCCCACCTCCAATCCGATGTGGGACAAAGCACCTTTGGCTATTACATAGAGTGTGGTTACATTCGCCCGAGCACTTCTCCGTGGGGTGCTCCGGTCCTGTTTGTAAAGAAGAAAGACGGGACTTTGCGAATGTGTATTGACTACCGTGAGCTGAACCGGTTAACGGTTAAGAACAAATACCCGCTCCCTCACATTGAAGAGTTGTTCGACCTCCTGCAAGGTTCGAGGGTTTATTCCAAGTTGGACTTAAGGCAAGGTATTACCAGTTGCGTATCCGGGAGGGAGATATACCGAAGACGGGTTTCAACACGAGATATGGGCATTTTGAGTTTGTGGTCATGCCTTTTGGTCTGACCAATGCCCCAGCCGCGTTTATGGATATGATGCACCGAATATTCCGGCCTTACCTCGATAAATTCGTGGTCACCTTTATAGATGATATTCTGGTGTATTCGAGGTCCGAAGAAGAGCACGCGCGGCATTTGAGCATTGTGTAAGACCCAACCATCCAATCATGGTGTACGTCGGGAACATGACTCCCACGCACGGGATTTCTTCCTCCACCAAACCTCCTGGTGGATTCAGAGGTGATCCCAAATGGTGAGGATAGTGCAAGAGTTACCCGTCAGCCCATGCTTTCCCGGTTGGCTTAGTACACTACCCTCGGGCCCCAGTGAACAATACATGTACTCGCCCAATCAATCAGTTAATCCGTTCCATACATTTCTTGCAATCATTTGAAAGTCATAAAGTTTGAAAATTATAGATGTATAGATACTTTTGGTCGAAAACGTCACATAGGTTGGGTTCTATATGTATATCTAGAATTAAACCTCGCTTTTACCAACCAACCACAATTGGAAAGAAAACCCTAAGGAGCAGGCTCCTCGTCTCCTGGACAGTGATCTGTGTAACACGGACAAGTGTACGTGAGACGCGACTCGTATGAACCAATTAAGACGAACGGCATGATCAATTAGTGTCAATCATGCAATCGAAATCAATAAATATCATAAACACACTCAAATTAGCAAATGAGGTAGCAAAGATCAAGTATTCAAGCATTCAAGATGTAATTTAAATTATACAATTATGACATAAACCTCCCTTATGAACTTCAAGTATGAAATCACATGATATATACAATACCCATAATATAATACACTAAATAGCATGACAATGAAATGTTCATATCGGAAACAAGCCAATAAAACCATGCAAGAAAAGTTAAAAAAAGTAATTTTCATGCAAAAAGAAGCAGGGTCGCGGGCGCGACCAAAATTCTTCACAAAAGGGTCGCGGTCGCGACCAAGTATTTTTGGCCGAATTTTCCTCCAATTTTTCATAATGTCGAAACATGCCCAAATTTTGGTCGCGATCGTGACTAATTTTCTTCATGAAAGGATTGTGGTCGCGACCAGGTATTTTTGGCCGAATTTTCATCCAATTTTTCAAAAATCTCGAAACTTGGCAAAAATTGGGTCGCGGGCGCGACCAATTTTGTTATGTTTTCGGTCGCGGCTGCGACCTGCTGCGCGGCAGGAGAAAAACAGGGCATTTCGAGCCAAAAACCACAAAAACAACAACAAAGCCAAGTTCTGTGACAGCCCTAACCTGGGCCGAGTTGGAAAAGGTAAAGTAAAGGGGTTATTCAAGAAGCACTTATAATCTCGGTCCTTATTTATTCTCTTCATGCATTACATTCTATGTGACTTATGTGCTTTTATGTGTTACACTTTGATTAAATGATTGTAGATTTAATTATTTCCTTTATTTAACTCGTACCTTGAAACTCTTTTCATAAAATCCTAGAATTCTATTATTCATTCCCTTCTAGCACCTAAAACCCTTTCATATGCTTCAAAACCCATTCCTACAGTTTTAGGGTGGAAATTACGAAAATACCCCTACAGCTCAAAAATATTCCTACGTCTCCCGAAGCACTTTCACTACCCAATATTGTAACCAAAAGAATCCTCACATTATTTCGAGGATCGTGATACTCTCCGTAAACCATAATTCTTATCCTAACTCCCGTAGTGTCAAAAACCGGCGAAAACCCTAGCTTATGATTCGATCATCAATAAATCCCTACTCATCTACTTGTTGATATTCAAAATTATAACCAAAACGATCCTTAAATTATTTTATGAATTTTCATGCATTTACCAAAGACTCGATTTCACCATAGCATCTTTTATAAATATTTTCCTTTTTAAAAAAATCATCATTTTATTTTAAACAATTAGCTTTTATTCAATATTCGAAATTTTACTTAAAACGATCTTTGGATTTTCCTCTACATTATAATGATTTTTCCAAACTCCAAACTTTATCATAGCTTCGTTTATATAATTTTCTCATGATTTTCACCATCTTTAACCATCATGACTTGTAAACGAAAAGTCTAAATATTGCACATTTATAATCAAAACGAAGCTCGTTTTTCACTCATTCTTTCATTAATTCACTACTTCAAGCTTTTACCTCTCGACTCTTGAATAAATTTTATGTCATTTTATATTTATTTTTATTCAAGATGACATCATCCATGACCACATGGTCTTCTAGAAGGATTAATTAAATGAGCATAATTTCTCCACATTTCTTAGTTAATTACCTAGCATTTGTTCAACATATTATTTAACCATATCTTCAAATTAATCACCAAGCATTTGTATGAGTTAGGAGACATCCACATCTTCCATAAACTTTCATTTATTGCTTAAAGACCCCTCATGACTACCTATAAATACCCCCTTAAGCCTCGTTTATAACTCACAAATCAACACACAAAATCACTCCCCTCTCTCCCCAATACTCACGCCACTTTCTCCCTCTCTCTACAAGGTGAGTTTTTCTTCTATTATTTCATGCTTTATATAATGTTCTTAGTATAATAATAATAGTAGCATGTCTAGGATTAATTAAATTATGCTTTAGGAATTTTATTTTATGAAATATGTGCATAATTGTTAGTTAAATACAATGTGTGCACATTATGGAATTTTATTTAATTAAATACATGAATTATGATATGATATAATGTGAATATGTATTTAAATGATTATGATCTTGTTTGATTAAATTCATGCCTAGAATAATTTATTTAGAATTATTTTTCATAGAGAATTTATATATTTTGCTATATTATGTGTAACGCCCAAATTCCGGAAGTTCAGGTAAGCACGCCACGTGCGGGTCTTCGGGAGTTGGGAGTTTAAGTTTATACATTTACTTGCTTATTATGATTTCATTATAATATTGTGTGCATTATACAATTCTCTATATTTATATGAATTAATTTTAATGAGAAATTCATGAATTAAGTGATAGTGTGCTTAATTGTATTATGTGACTTTAATTGATCATTTCATGAATTGATGGACTCAATTGCATAACTTGGTTTGGAGCTAATGGATCTTTTAGGTAGGGATAATACTTGATTGCATTCATTTAAATATCCTAGGGACTTGTTTGCAAATTGGGGACATATGTTTAGATAGTGGATGATATAATATATATCTAGTATATGCATCTCTTCCAACACTCTCATACATCACATACACACAAGAACCTCACATATACACACACTAAGGATCGATCAAAACACCTTCAAGAGAGAAGAAGGAAGATTTCAACTAATCTCAAGCTATTTTGAAGAACTTTGGAGCTAGAAGCATCAACATCTTCATCTCTTCATCTCATCTCATTCTTCATTCATTTCAAGGTATATATGGAAGCATGGATTGAATTTCTTGATTGGTTATATGAGTAGGGTTTGATGTTAGCTTGATGTTTTCTTGGTTATTCTTGTATAGAAGCATGTTTAGGTCCTTTTTCCCTTCATTCCTTGCATGAAACATGAGGTTATGTGATGGTTGGTGTATATGAATAATTATGGGGTTTTGGGGCTTGATTCTTGGAAATTTGATGCATATTTATTGGTTTGATTGTTGAATACTTGAAGTATGATGCATGTATGAGGTGTTTTAACAATTGTTTTGGTTGGTGTTTGGGATTTATTTGGGTTGGAGTTGGTTTTGCATGGAAACCCCTGTTTTCTCCCCTGTTTTTCTGCCACGCACAGGTGACACGGGCGTGTCACCTCTGCTTTGTTTTGCGTGACACGGGGGTGCGGGTTGGCTGGGGCGGTTTTTCTGTACCGTGACACGGGGGTGTCACGGTTTGCCTTGTTTTGGTGACACGGGCGTGTCACCTTGTTTTGCAAGCTTTTGGTCCGCTGTACCGTGACACGGGGGTGTCACGGCTTAGTGTAATTTTGAGACACGGGCGTGTCACTCCCTGTTTTCTTGCATATTGTTTTGCATGCTTGGATGTACGTGTATGTGTTATATACTTGGGTTATTGACATCATGCTCGTATTTGACATTCATTAAATAATTATTGCATAACATATTGGTGCATGATTTTGCCGTTCGTCATACTTGGTTCATTCGAGTCGAGTCTTACTTCACACTTGTCCTTGTTGCACAGATCACGGTCCCGGTTTTGAGGAGCCCCCTCAGTAGGGTGCTCTCTTGCTTTCTTTTGGTCGTCTGGTCAGGTGAGGTTTAAATTCTAGATAAATAGAACCCGTACAACCTCTATGTGACTATTTCGGCCAAAATGTATATATATATCTATAGTTTGCGAACCTGATGACTTTCAAATGATCCGATAAAATTGATTGATTGATTGACGGATTGATTGTATTGGGCGAGTATTGAATTGCACTGTGGGCCCGAGGATAGTGGCTCGAGCCAACCGGGAAAGCATGGGCTGACGGGTAACTCGAGTGCTATCCTCACCAAATGGGATGACCCCTGAACCCCCTAGGAGATTAGGGGAGGAAGGAGTTCCGGGCTTAGGGATTCATGTACCCTCTGCCCAGACTGATTGGATGGTGGGGCCTTGCAATCCCACCATCACCCGGAGGAAGAAGGATGGACTGAAACTGCTAATTGTGCACAGTAAATAATTGCTTGATCACCTAATCACCTAATAAATTGATTGATTGTACACGGTCGGAGCAAGGTTGGAGAATTGCCCTCACTCGCCGGGCCACATATTGATTGTATTGAACTGAATGAATTGATAAACTGAATTAGTGGTAATCTCGGGCGATATTATCTCTTCTTTTCTAAATCGTATTGTTATTTTCCAAAATTATTACCCGAGATTATAACTTGCATGTAAGTGCGCATATATTTATTTATACCCCTCGCTCAGTCCGTTTGGACTGACACCTCAACTTTTCAGATTTTGCAGGTTCGTGCTAGGCGGGGATTAGAGTCTCGTGTCTTTTATTCGGGTCTAGCACTGCACCTTCATACTTTGTGCTGGTTATTTTGTATTAAATCTTACTTTATACTTGAATGGAGATTGTATTGGTATGATTTGTCGGTACCTATAAGTAAATATGTAAATATGGTATCTATAGGTATTGAATGCTTTTGCTTCCGCTATTTTATTGCTCTGAGTTGTTTTGGGTTTCATTGAGGGTACCCGCCTAGCTTTGTGTTTTTTTTATTGTCTCCCGTTCGCTATAGTTTCGGTTCATGTGTGAATTGCCCATTTCATATGTGGATTGAGCCTATAGTGCGGGGGATGTGGCGCCTAGCGTTCCGGGTGCTACATCCCAAGGTGTTATCAGAGCCCGGTTGCAAAACCGCGGCTCTAGTGTCGTGTCTGGTGAGTCTAAGTCGCACGGCATAGGATTAATTGATTATTTGAGAGTCTTGCAACCTATTTGAACTTATTTGATTCTATTTGAAGTGCTTGGATTATGTGACTATGTGGTTGGATTACATTGTGTGTTGTAATTACACTCATTGCACTTGTTAATCAAACATGCATGTAAAGTGTTTGAGTTTCAGGATGGCTCGTGACCGACATCACCGGGATCGATCTCCTCGACATCGACGTCATCACCGGCGTGATCGAACCCCTCCTCCTCCACCTCCAGCTCAACCCCAAGATTTCTTAAATTCAATGGTGCAACTCATGGATCAGAGGCTAAGGGATTATGTGCCTCCAGCACCGCCAGCTCCTCCACCGCCACAACAAGCCCCTATTTCTGTTATTTTAAGGGAATTCCAGAATCAACATCCGCCGAGATTCCAAAAGGGGAACGATATTCAAGCCGAGCAATGGCTTAAAGAAGTTGAACGGATGTGGGAACTTATTCCATGTGAGTCTCAGGAAAAAGCCCGGTGTACTCTTACCCTCATCCAGGGAGAAGCATATTCATGGTGGGAGAGTACCAAAATTGTCTTGGATGCCACCGAGGAGCAAATTACATGGGAGGTATTCGAAAGAGAGTTCAAGAATAAGTTTATTCCGCCATCTTCGCGCACTAGAAGACTTAAAGAGTTTACTGAGCTTAAACAAGGAGGTAGATCAGTTTCGGAGTATATAGCCGAGTTCGAGAGGTTGTCCAAATACGCCCCTAACATTGCTAGCGACGACTTCCACAAGGCTATGCAATTCATACAAGGTTTGAGGCCGGATATTCAAGCGGCGATTGAAGCGGTTAACACAAGCACTTGGAAGAAGGCCACTACCAAAGCTCTTAAGGTTGAAGACTCGGTTGTTGCACGGAGGTCTTCCTTTAGGACGGGACAGGGTTCAGGTTCCGGGTCAAGATCGGGTTACAATGCCGGCAAGAGGCCGATGGTTTATAATACCGCTCCTCCTCAGTTTAAGGGCCCCATGAAGAAGTTTAAACCACAAGGGCCAGTCCAGAAGGCTCCTCAGCCAACAGTTATGCCGCCACCACCGGAGAAGCCTAAGTGCACTTTTTGCGGGCAACCTACACATCACTATGATAATTGTCGAAGGCGTCTAGGGTTATGCCTAATTTGTGGGGCTGCCGATCACATGGTGGATACTTGTCCGGATCGACGTAATCCGCCGCCTGGAGGACAGAGGCCGATGATTCGGGCCCGTGCTTATGCCTTGGAAGGCGAGGAACATGATGCAGACGTGGACCCGGCTGCCGTTGTTGAAGGTATCATTTGCATTCATGGCATCAACATACACACTTTATTTGATCCGGGAGCCACTCACTCCTTCATTTCTTGTGATGTTTCTATTAAATTGCCCTTGTGTGTTACTTATTCTGATGCATGCTACGTGGTTAGTACTCCTTTTGGTGGTAGTATAGAAACTAACCGGGTTTTTCGAGAGGTGCCGGTGAGTATTGAGGGTCGAGTTTTCTCAACGGATTTCATTGAGTTGCCTATGTCTCGGTATGGTTCTATCTTGGGTATGGATTGGTTGTACAAGCACTACGCCACTGTTGATTGTCGGACCAAGAGAGTTAGTTTGGGTTCTGAATTGGTTACGGGTCAAAGTTCGAAGACGGTGCCTTTATTATCTTTTTCAGAAGCTCAGAGATTGGTTCGTGATGGGGCTACAGGGTTTATAGCCTATATTCTTAATCAACCAAAGGATCAAGTGAAGTTAGAGGAAACCGAGGTAGTTAAAGAGTTTCCCGAAGTGTTTCCCGAGAGGTTGGATTCGTTACCGCCGGAAAGGGAGATAGAGTTTATGATTGATTTGTATCCGGATGCCGAACCTTATTCTAAGACTCCATATAGGATGGCACCGGCGGAATTGAAGGAATTAAAAGTACAACTGGATGGTCTTTTGGAAGTTGGGTATGTGAGACCGAGCTCGTCACCATGGGGTGCTCCAGTTTTATTCGTGAAGAAGAAGGACGGTACTTTAAGAATGTGTATTGATTACCGGGAGCTTAATCGGATGACTGTTAAGAATAAATATCCTCTTCCACATATTGAAGAGCTGTTTGATATACTCCAAGGGTCTAAGGTGTATTCGAAGCTTGATTTAAGACAAGGGTATTATCAACTACGGATCCGAGCCGAGGATATTCCAAAGACGGGTTTTAACACCAGATATGGGCATTATGAATTCGTGGTCATGCCTTTTGGATTGACAAATGCTCCCGCAGCTTTTATGGACATGATGCATAGGATTTTCCAGCCGTTTCTTGACCAGTTCGTTGTAATCTTCATTGATGATATACTGGTTTTCTCTAAATCAGCCGAGGAACATGCAAGACATCTCAAATTGGTGTTAAGAACATTGAAAGAGCATCAATTATTTGCGAAGTTTAGCAAGTGTGAGTTTTGGATCGATCGGGTTTCATTCTTGGGTCATATTATTTCGGGGAATGGATTAGAGGTTGACCCATCGAAGATTGAAGCGGTGTTGAAGTGGGAGAAGCCAAAGAACGCCTCCGAGATCAGAAGTTTCTTGGGATTGGCGGGTTATTATAGAAGATTCGTGCAAGATTTTTCTAAGATCGCTGCTCCCTTGACCCGGTTAACTAAGAAGGAGGTGAAATACGACTGGGATGAGAAATGTGAGAGAAGCTTCGATGTTTTGAGAGAAAGTTTGGTTTCTGCTCCAGTGTTATCTCTTCCAGAGGGTTCAGAAGGGTATGCTGTGTACACTGACGCGTCGAAGGAAGGTTTGGGAAGTGTATTAACCCAGAAGGGCAAGGTTGTCGCTTATGCCTCACGGAAGTTGAAGGATCATGAGAGGAACTACCCGACACATGATCTAGAGCTTGCTGTCGTGATTTTCGCACTCGGGAAGTGGAGACATTACTTGTATGGAGTGTCGTTTGAGATTTTCACCGATCATAAGAGTCTCCAATATCTTTTCACCCAAAAGGAACTCAATATGAGGCAACGGAGATGGATGGAGCGACTAGAAGATTATGATTGTGTTATCAAATATCATCCCGGGAAAGCTAATGTAGTTGCCGACGCTTTAAGTAGGAAAGTGGGTGTTTCGAACTTGGACATAGGTACAAGTAAGGGAGTTGAACCTATTGTGATTAGAGCTCGAGTTTCCAATATCTCCATTTATCCGGATTTGAAATATAGAATGTTCGAGGCTCAAGGAAAGGATCCGGGAGTTCAGAGATTGGTCTCTAAGGTTAGAGAGGATCCGGAGAGTCCATTTGGGTTCGATGAAACCGGTCTTCTTCGTTTCAAGAACCGAGTAGTGGTACCCGATGATTTGAAAAGGGTATTGCTCGAGGAAGCTCACAAGTCGGCTTATTCAATTCACCCTGGAGGGAATAAGATGTACAGAGATCTCAAGCAGTTTTACTGGTGGCGTGGATTGAAAAAGGATGTAGCAGAGTTTGTGAAGCACTGCCTCACTTGTCAGAAAGTAAAAGCCGAGCACCAGAAACCGGGAGGTCTTCTTCAGCCGTTACCTATTCCTGAGTGGAAGTGGGAACAGGTGACGATGGATTTTATATCCGGGTTACCTAGAGTGAAGGGTGGATTCGATGGTATTTGGGTGATTGTGGATCGTCTGACAAAATCTGCTCATTTTCTACCGGTCAGAATGTCTTTCAAGATTCGGAAGTTGGCTGAGATTTACAACCGGGAGATTGTACGACTTCATGGTATTCCGGTGAGTATTGTTTCGGATCGAGATCCCCGTTTCACTTCGAAGTTATGGCAAGAGTTACAAGAGTTGTTGGGTACAAAGCTTCAGTTCAGTACGGCGTTTCATCCACAAACTGATGGGCAATCGGAGAGGGTTATTCGGTATTTGGAAGATCTACTTCGAGCTTGTGCCTTGGATTTCCAAACCTCGTGGCACGATCAACTTCCTTTGGTAGAGTTCGCTTACAATAATAGCTTCCAGGCAACGATTGGTATGGCTCCGTATGAATTGTTATATGGACGGAAATGTAGATCGCCGTTGTTCTTTGATTTGGAAGAGTGGAAATGGTCAAAACAGGAAGGAGTCAAGAAAGGGAAAAAGCTTGAGAAATCTTCGAAGGCTGTGGAAGCCATGATTGAGAAAGTTCGGATTATACAACAACGGATGAAAGCTGCACAAGATAGACAGAAAAGCTACGCCGATATCCGTAGAAGGGATCTTAAGTTTGAAGTTGGAGATCGGGTTTTCTTGAAGGTATCTCCTCGAAAGGGATTTTCTAGAATTGGAAAGGGAGGGAAGTTGAATCCCCGTTACCTAGGTCCGTTTGAAGTTATTGAGAGAATCGGAGAAGTAGCTTATCGAGTGGACCTACCTCCTAATCTTACCGGAATTCACAATGTTTTTCATGTATCTCAACTCAGGAAGTATTACCCAGATGAAACCGAAATTCTCCCTGTGGAGGAAGTGGAGTTGGAACCGAATTTATCTTTTGTGCAGAAGCCGGTCAGAATATTGGACAGAAAGTATCAAGAGTTGAGGAATCGGAATATTTCTATGGTGAAGGTGTTATGGCGAAGTGACAAATCTGAGGAGATGACTTGGGAACCGGAAGAGAAGATGAAGAAATTTCACCCGGAGTTATTTTCATCCGATCAATGAATCTGGGGACCAGATTCTTCTAAGGGGGGGAGAGTTGTAACGCCCAAATTCCGGAAGTTCAGGTAAGCACGCCACGTGCGGGTCTTCGGGAGTTGGGAGTTTAAGTTTATACATTTACTTGCTTATTATGATTTCATTATAATATTGTGTGCATTATACAATTCTCTATATTTATATGAATTAATTTTAATGAGAAATTCATGAATTAAGTGATAGTGTGCTTAATTGTATTATGTGACTTTAATTGATCATTTCATGAATTGATGGACTCAATTGCATAACTTGGTTTGGAGCTAATGGATCTTTTAGGTAGGGATAATACTTGATTGCATTCATTTAAATATCCTAGGGACTTGTTTGCAAATTGGGGACATATGTTTAGATAGTGGATGATATAATATATATCTAGTATATGCATCTCTTCCAACACTCTCATACATCACATACACACAAGAACCTCACATATACACACACTAAGGATCGATCAAAACACCTTCAAGAGAGAAGAAGGAAGATTTCAACTAATCTCAAGCTATTTTGAAGAACTTTGGAGCTAGAAGCATCAACATCTTCATCTCTTCATCTCATCTCATTCTTCATTCATTTCAAGGTATATATGGAAGCATGGATTGAATTTCTTGATTGGTTATATGAGTAGGGTTTGATGTTAGCTTGATGTTTTCTTGGTTATTCTTGTATAGAAGCATGTTTAGGTCCTTTTTCCCTTCATTCCTTGCATGAAACATGAGGTTATGTGATGGTTGGTGTATATGAATAATTATGGGGTTTTGGGGCTTGATTCTTGGAAATTTGATGCATATTTATTGGTTTGATTGTTGAATACTTGAAGTATGATGCATGTATGAGGTGTTTTAACAATTGTTTTGGTTGGTGTTTGGGATTTATTTGGGTTGGAGTTGGTTTTGCATGGAAACCCCTGTTTTCTCCCCTGTTTTTCTGTCACGCACAGGTGACACGGGCGTGTCACCTCTGCTTTGTTTTGCGTGACACGGGGGTGCGGGTTGGCTGGGGCGGTTTTTCTGTACCGTGACACGGGGGTGTCACGGTTTGCCTTGTTTTGGTGACACGGGCGTGTCACCTTGTTTTGCAAGCTTTTGGTCCGCTGTACCGTGACACGGGGGTGTCACGGCTTAGTGTAATTTTGAGACACGGGCGTGTCACTCCCTGTTTTCTTGCATATTGTTTTGCATGCTTGGATGTACGTGTATGTGTTATATACTTGGGTTATTGACATCATGCTCGTATTTGACATTCATTAAATAATTATTGCATAACATATTGGTGCATGATTTTGCCGTTCGTCATACTTGGTTCATTCGAGTCGAGTCTTACTTCACACTTGTCCTTGTTGCACAGATCACGGTCCCGGTTTTGAGGAGCCCGCTCAGTAGGGTGCTCTCTTGCTTTCTTTTGGTCGTCTGGTCAGGTGAGGTTTAAATTCTAGATAAATAGAACCCGTACAACCTCTATGTGACTATTTCGGCCAAAATGTATATATATATCTATAGTTTGCGAACCTGATGACTTTCAAATGATCCGATAAAATTGATTGATTGATTGACGGATTGATTGTATTGGGCGAGTATTGAATTGCACTGTGGGCCCGAGGATAGTGGCTCGAGCCAACCGGGAAAGCATGGGCTGACGGGTAACTCGAGTGCTATCCTCACCAAATGGGATGACCCCTGAACCCCCTAGGAGATTAGGGGAGGAAGGAGTTCCGGGCTTAGGGATTCATGTACCCTCTGCCCAGACTGATTGGATGGTGGGGCCTTGCAATCCCACCATCACCCGGAGGAAGAAGGATGGACTGAAACTGCTAATTGTGCACAGTAAATAATTGCTTGATCACCTAATCACCTAATAAATTGATTGATTGTACACGGTCGGAGCAAGGTTGGAGAATTGCCCTCACTCGCCGGGCCACATATTGATTGTATTGAACTGAATGAATTGATAAACTGAATTAGTGGTAATCTCGGGCGATATTATCTCTTCTTTTCTAAATCGTATTGTTATTTTCCAAAATTATTACCCGAGATTATAACTTGCATGTAAGTGCGCATATATTTATTTATACCCCTCGCTCAGTCCGTTTGGACTGACACCTCAACTTTTCAGATTTTGCAGGTTCGTGCTAGGCGGGGATTAGAGTCTCGTGTCTTTTATTCGGGTCTAGCACTGCACCTTCATACTTTGTGCTGGTTATTTTGTATTAAATCTTACTTTATACTTGAATGGAGATTGTATTGGTATGATTTGTCGGTACCTATAAGTAAATATGTAAATATGGTATCTATAGGTATTGAATGCTTTTGCTTCCGCTATTTTATTGCTCTGAGTTGTTTTGGGTTTCATTGAGGGTACCCGCCTAGCTTTGTGTTTTTTTTATTGTCTCCCGTTCGCTATAGTTTCGGTTCATGTGTGAATTGCCCATTTCATATGTGGATTGAGCCTATAGTGCGGGGGATGTGGCGCCGAGCGTTCCGGGTGCTACATTATGCTTCAAATCTTATGTTATGAATATGAATATAATCAACCATGTGTAGAACATTTTGTGAATACTTGAAGATATGAATAAATTCATGTTCAGGAATTTATTTATGAATCATATTTCATGAAAAGTTTATATATTATGCTCATTTATTCTTTAATCTTATGTTATGACTATGAATTTGATCAAGAATGCCTAGAACATCTTATGAATGTTCAAACATGATGAAAAACATGTTCTTGATGTTCTTGAAATATGTGTGTACCGTGTGCTAGTGTGTGTAAGTGTGTGTTTGATTTTATATTTAAAAGTATTTAATCCCCTATGTTTAAAAAGTAACTGTTTTTCAATAGTAACCTTGACTTTTGACCTTAAATATAAATTTTGACCAATAATCTCATGTAGTAATTTTAAGAATTAATATGACATAAAATTTGGGTTTTTATGAAAGGATTTTATCTAACGATTTTAAAATCGGGGATTAAATAACATTTTCAAAATCGAGTTCACTTTTATTAAAAATAAACCTTAATTTGGATTTATAAATTCAATAAGAATTTCTTGGTTAATTCGGTTGTGTGACTTTGGTATCGGTATGTTTTACAATAATATTTCAATTCTAGATTACCGAATTTCCTGTACCTTACCGTTACTCCTTGTTATAACATGCCTTAATTGTACGCATTCATGTATCGCATTAGTATAGAAAGAACCTAGTTCTCTAAGTCCGTAGTAGTTCACTACTTTCAGGAACTAGGTCTGGACAGTGGAACCCCGAATACCTTACTTGATTTTGTATCGTAGCAGGTGAGGTTAAAATATTTTCAACTGGGATCATGAGTCTACATATAAAATATTTTATTATTTATCCTAATAAGGATTCAGTCTTATTTTCCCTAACTATAGTATTATCCCCTTTCTGGGAAATATCTGATATAAGGATATCTATTATCCTATTATATAAAACAAAATCCTTGTCCAAGTATAAGTTACAAACATATCATACTCAAGTCCATCTTGGTGAGTATTGATATGATGTAACTCAATTCTGTATCCAAAATGCAAGATCTGTATCTGTATCTGTATCTGTTGGGCCCGGTGGTACGGTAGAACTAATAGCCGGGTGGCAAGGGCCATCGTCTATTACTATACCTGCCGCCAAATCTGATCTTAATGTTGGTTTAACTGGAGGTTAGTTATTCCACATTAAGTGACGGGAAAGGTACGTCCCTCCCTCTGTCTGTATCTGGATCTCGAGGGGTTGCTCCCGACAGATCATGGAGGAAGAAGGCTGGATTGATTCTGTTATTTCTGATTTTATTCTGTTTAAGGAGTAAAGGATGGAGAACGCCTACTTGCAGGGCATTAATACTTTATTGTCGTATGGTTCATATTTTCAAGAATCTGATACCCAATCCCCTTATTCCCTTTTTCTCAAAATAAATATGAACCATATATTTATATTGATTATTATTTTATTGATTTCCGGTATAGTACTATTAATATATTATTTTATTAATAGTATCAAACTCCAACTTTTATAGTCAAACACTTTTTCAAATATACCTATACGTATATATGTAGTCCCAACTACCCCCTCACTTAGTCACTTTGACTAATCCTCGCACTTTACAACTCATGGTTTCAGGTTTAACGGACTCTTACTAGAAGGCATCTTGAAGCCTAGTGTGTCTTCTCGTTAGCATGATAGTCAAGGTTGTTTAGAATAAGTTATGCTTCCGAGCTTGTAATTATCTATTTCGGCATGATCACTACTTTGATATCTATACTATGCCATTACTGGCTTATTTATTGCATTCCCCTATCATAGTTTTGAAAGTTTTTAAATTATAAAATTTCCGCTGCAGTGTTCTAATACTCTGATATTGTATAGCACTGTCAGTTCGCCGGAGTGTTTCTCGGGTGCTAGGCCTCACATCCACTCGGGAGATACTTTGGTGCGGGGTTGTAGTGTATAGGGGCGCTACAACTAAAGTGGTATCAGAGCAACCGGGTTACTCTAGTACCCTAGGTGCTCTTTCTTGAAAAATTTAAGTTTAAAATACTTTATTGTTGCTCTTCTGCATGTTCATATCTCGAGTCCTAGGAATTGCTTCAAGATACCAGTAGGGCCGTTAGTGCATCATGCATTCCTTGTACATATTATGTGTTCATAACTTCAGTGTTATATTTGAATTTATTACTTTGTGTCAATCTGTGAATCATTATTTAACCTCCATGAATTATATTTTCCAATGCTATTGTGATTCTAGCATCATAATGTCACCACCAAGGACCCCACACAATCAGACATCATCAGCCACAACAACTTCCACAGGAGCACTAGATATAGCGGAGGCCTTTAGACAGTTTATGCAGACATACGTGCCAGTACCTAATCATGGAAATGAAAGAACTTTGGAAAAGTTCCTTCAGTTGAATTCACCAAAGTTCTTCGGGGAACCCAATGACCTTAAGGCAGAAAATTGGATTGCAAGCCTTGAAAAGATATATGAGGCAATGGATATTTACCCCGAGTATCCAAAACGAGTACAATATGCAACCTTCTTATTGGAAGATGCGGCATTAAGTTGGTGGAAGCATGTCAAGCAGAGATGGTTGGATACCGGAGTTCAAAGTAATTGGATTGAGTTTGTAAGGGAATTTCAACATAAGTACATTCCTCAAGTAACCAGGGATGCTCGAGAGGCCGAGTTCATGAATTTAGTACAAGGGTATATGTCAGTAGCCGAATACGAGGCCAAGTTTGTTAGGTTAATACAATATGCACCACACATCTTGAGCGACGAGCGTCGCAAAACAAAGAGATTTGTTGATGGATTGAAACCGGACCTACGATGGGCATTAGCTCCTTTTGATATTGAGGGATATACCCGGGCTGTGGATAAAGCCCTAAACACTGAGGCAACACACAAGAGTATTCGCCTGAATTCAAAACATCAAGACCCAACTAATGATAAACTACCACAAGGAGAGAAACGAGTTGCCAGCCAAATTGCTCATATACAAAAGAAGAAACCTAGGCATACCCAACAACAATCCTCGCAAGTACCCCTAAAGGTCCAAGATGAAACCATTTGTGACTTCTGTCATGGGCCGCGACTTACTGAAGAGAATTGCTGGAAAAAGGCCGGCTTATGTTTGCGATGTGGTAGTGATGAACACCAGATCCGTGAATGCCCAAAGAAAGCCAAACAAGGGCAACCAAGGAGAGGAAAAACTATTGTCGGAACTTCAAGAAATCCATTAGGAAAACGCAGGGCCAACGCTATGGACGGAGATGTGCATCCCAAACCTTCAAGCAATGTGAGGGGTACTGTACATGTTCTTCACACGCCAGTT
Organism: Lantana camara; assembly: GCA_037501455.1. Taxonomy (NCBI): domain Eukaryota; kingdom Viridiplantae; phylum Streptophyta; class Magnoliopsida; order Lamiales; family Verbenaceae; genus Lantana; species Lantana camara. The sequence continues at coordinate 55,050,532 of CM074860.1, forward strand.
AAGGTCCTATGACCCTGGCGTCATGCATTCATTCATTGCATTACAATTATGTGCTTATTTAATTTCTGAGTGCCTTTTCTAGTGATTTAGGTCATTATGATATATATATAAAAACACTTCCTTTTTGGGCTAGTAAACATTACTACCCCCTAGTTTATGAAGTTATTAATGACAAAATATGAGATCATCCTAGAAAAGGATGAAAAATACTATCAAAATTATTTTATGACAAAATGAGAATCTGAGGACAGATTCTTTTTAAGGGGGGTGGATTGTAACAGCCCTAACCTGGGCCGAGTTGGAAAAGGTAAAGTAAAGGGGTTATTCAAGAAGCACTTATAATCTCGGTCCTTATTTATTCTCTTCATACATTACATTCTATGTGACTTATGTGCTTTTATGTGTTACACTTTAATTAAATGATTGTAGATTTAATTATTTCCTTTATTTAACTCGTACCTTGAAACTCTTTTCATAAAATCCTAGAATTCTAGTATTCATTCCCTTCTAGCACCTAAAACCCTTTCATATGCTTCAAAACCCATTCCTACAGTTTTATGGTGGAAATTACGAAAATACCCCTGCAGCTCAAAAATATTCCTACGTCTCCCGAAGCACTTTCACTACCCAATATTGTAACCAAAAGAATCCTCACATTATTTCGAGGATCGTGATACTCTCCGTAAACCATAATTCTTATCCTAACTCCCGTAGTCTCAAAAACCGGCGAAAACCATAGCTTATGATTCGATCATCAATAAATCCCTACTCATCTACTTTTTGATATTCAAAATTATAACCAAAACGATCCTTAAATTATTTTATGAATTTTCATGCATTTACCAAAGACTCGATTTCACCATAGCATCTTTTATAAATATTTTCCTTTTTAAAAAAATCATCATTTTATTTTAAACAATTAGCTTTTATTCAATATTCGAAATTTTACTTAAAACGATCCTTGAATTTTCCTCTACATTATAATGATTTTTCCAAACTCCAAACTTTATCATAGCTTCGTTTATATAATTTTCTCATGATTTTCACCATCTTTAACCATCATGACTTGTAAACGAAAAGTCTAAATATTGCACATTTATAATCAAAACGAAGCTCGTTTTTCACTCATTCTTTCATTAATTCACTACTTCAAGCTTTTACCTCTTGACTCTTGAATAAATTTTATATCATTTTACATTTATTTTTATTCAAGATGACATCATCCATGACCACATGGTCTTCTAGAAGGATTAATTAAATGAGCATAATTTCTCCACATTTCTTAGTTAATTACCTAGCATTTGTTCAACATATTATTTAACCATATCTTCAAATTAATCACCAAGCATTTGTATGAGTTAGGAGACATCCACATCTTCCATAAACTTTCATTTATTGCTTAAAGACCCCTCATGACTACCTATAAATACCCCCTTAAGCCTCATTTATAACTCACAAATCAACACACAAAATCACTCCCCTCTCTACCCAATACTCACGCCACTTTCTCGCTCTCTCTACAAGGTGAGTTTTTCTTCTATTATTTCATGCTTTATATAATGTTCTTAGTATAATAATAATAGTAGCATGTCTAGGATTAATTAAATTATGCTTTAGGAATTTTATTTTATGAAATATGTGCATAATTGTTAGTTAAATACAATGTGTGCACATTATGGAATTTTATTTAATTAAATGCATGAATTATGATATGATATAATGTGAGTATGTATTTAAATGATTATAATCTTGTTTGATTAAATTCATGCCTAGAATAATTTATTTAGAATTATTTTTCATAGAGAATTTATATATTTTGCTATATTATGCTTCAAATCTTATGTTATGAATATGAATATAATCAACCATGTGTAGAACATTTTGTGAATACTTGAAGATATGAATAAATTCATGTTCAGGAATTTATTTATGAATCATATTTCATGAAAAGTTTATATATTATGCTCATTTATTCTTTAATCTTATGTTATGACTATGAATTTGATCAAGAATGCCTAGAACATCTTATGAATGTTCAAACATGATGAAAAACATGTTCTTGATGTTCTTGAAATATGTGTGTACCGTGTGCTAGTGTGTGTAAGTGTGTGTTTGATTTTATGTTTAAAAGTATTTAATCCCCTATGTTTAAAAAGTAACTGTTTTTCAATAGTAACCTTGACTTTTGACCTTAAATATGAATTTTGACCAATAATCTCATGTAGTAATTTTAAGAATTAATATGACATAAAATTTGGGTTTTTATGAAAGGATTTTATCTAACGATTTTAAAATCGGGGATTAAATAACATTTTCAAAATCGAGTTCACTTTTATTAAAAATAAACCTTAATTTGGATTTATAAATTCAATAAGAATTTCTTGGTTAATTCGGTTGTGTGACTTTGGTATCGGTATGTTTTACAATAATATTTCAATTCTAAATTACCGAATTTCCTGTACCTTACCGTTACTCCTTGTTATAACATGCCTTAATTGTACGCATTCATGTATTGCATTAGTATAGAAAGAACCTAGTTCTCTAAGTCCGTAGTAGTTCACTACTTTCAGGAACTAGGTCTGGACAGTGGAACCCCGAATACCTTACTTGATTCTGTATCGTAGCAGGTGAGGTTAAAATATTTTCAACTGGGATCATGAGTCTACATATAAAATATTTTATTATTTATCCTAATAAGGATTCAGTCTTATTTTCCCTAACTATAGTATTATCCCCTTTCTGGGAAATATCTGATATAAGGATATCTATTATCCTATTATATAAAACAAAATCCTTGTCCAAGTATAAGTTACAAACATATCATACTCAAGTCCATCTTGGTGAGTATTGATATGATGTAACTCAATTCTGTATCCAAAATGCAAGATCTGTATCTGTATCTGTATCTGTTGGGCCCGGTGGTACGGTAGAACTAATAGCCGGGTGGCAAGGGCCATCGTCTATTACTATACCTGCCGCCAAATCTGATCTTAATGTTGGTTTAACTGGAGGTTAGTTATTCCACATTAAGTGACGGGAAAGGTACGTCCCTCCCTCTGTCTGTATCTGGATCTCGAGGGGTTGCTCCCGACAGATCATGGAGGAAGAAGGCTGGATTGATTCTGTTATTTCTGATTTTATTCTGTTTAAGGAGTAAAGGATGGAGAATGCCTACTTGCAGGGCATTAATACTTTATTGTCGTATGGTTCATATTTTCAAGAATCTGATACCCAATCCCCTTATTCCCTTTTTCTCAAAATAAATATGAACCAAATATTTATATTGATTATTATTTTATTGATTTCCGGTATAGTACTATTAATATATTATTTTATTAATAGTATCAAACTCCAACTTTTATAGTCAAACACTTTTTCAAATATACCTATACGTATATATGTAGTCCCAACTACCCCCTCACTTAGTCACTTTGACTAATCCTCGCACTTTACAACTCATGGTTTCAGGTTTAACGGACTCTTACTAGAAGGTATCTTGAAGCCTAGTGTGTCTTCTCGTTAGCATGATAGTCAAGGTTCTTTAGAATAAGTTATGCTTCCGAGCTTGTAATTATCTATTTCGGCATGATCACTACTTTGATATCTATACTATGCCATTACTGGCTTATTTATTGCATTCCCCTATCATAGTTTTGAAAGTTTTTAAATTATAAAATTTCCGCTGCAGTGTTCTAATACTCTGATATTGTATAGCACTGTCCGTTCGCCGGAGTGTTTCTCGGGTGCTAGGCCTCACATCCACTCGGGAGATACTTTGGTGCGGGGTTGTAGTGTATAGGGGCGCTACAACTAAAGTGGTATCAGAGCAACCGGGTTACTCTAGTACCCTAGGTGCTCTTTCTTGAAAAATTTAAGTTTAAAATACTTTATTGTTGCTCTTCTGCATGTTCATATCTCGAGTCCTAGGAATTGCTTCAAGATACCAGTAGGGCCGTTAGTGCATCATGCATTCCTTGTACATATTATGTGTTCATAACTTCAGTGTTATATTTGAATTTATTACTTTGTGTCAATCTGTGAATCATTATTTAACCTCCATGCATTATATTTTCCAATGCTATTGTGATTCTAGCATCATAATGTCACCACCAAGGACCCCACACAATCAGACACCATCAGCCACAACAACTTCCACAGGAGCACTAGATATAGCGGAGGCCTTTAGACAGTTTATACAGACATACGTGCCAGTACCTAATCATGGAAATGAAAGAACTTTGGGAAAGTTCCTTCAGTTGAATTCACCAAAGTTCTTCGGGGAACCCAATGACCTTAAGGCAGAAAATTGGATTGCAAGCCTTGAAAAGATATATGAGGCAATGGATATTTACCCCGAGGATCCAAAACGAGTACAATATGGAACCTTCTTATTGGAAGATGCGGCATTAAGTTGGTGGAAGCATGTCAAGCAGAGATGGTTGGATACCGGAGTTCAAAGTAATTGGATTGAGTTTGTAAGGGAATTTCAACATAAGTACATTCCTCAAGTAACCAGGGATGCTCGAGAGGCCGAGTTCATGAATTTAGTACAAGGGTATATGTCAGTAGCCGAATACGAGGCCAAGTTTGTTAGGTTAATACAATATGCACCACACATCTTGAGCGACGAGCGTCACAAAACAAAGAGATTTGTTGATGGATTGAAACCGGACCTACGATGGGCATTAGCTCCTTTTGATATTGAGGGATATACCCGGGCTGTGGATAAAGCCCTAAACACTGAGGCAACACACAAGAGTATTCGCCTGAATTCAAAACATCAAGACCCAACTAATGATAAACTACCACAAGGAGAGAAACGAGTTGCCAGCCAAATTGCTCATATACAAAAGAAGAAACCTAGGCATACCCAACAACAATCCTCGCAAGTACCCCTAAAGGTCCAAGATGAAACCATTTGTGACTTCTGTCATGGGCCGCGACATACTGAAGAGAATTGCTGGAAAAAGGCCGGCTTATGTTTGCGATGTGGTAGTGATGAACACCAGATCCGTGAATGCCCAAAGAAAGCCAAACAAGGGCAACCAAGGAGAGGAAAAACTATTGTCGGAACTTCAAGAAATCCATTAGGAAAAGGCAGGGCCAACGCTATGGACGGAGATGTGCATCCCAAACCTTCAAGTAATGTGAGGGGTACGGTACATGTTCTTCACACGCCAGTTAAGGTCCTATGACCCTGGCATCATGCATTCATTCATTGCATTACAATTTTGTGCTTATTTAATTTCTGAGTGCCTTTTCTAGTGATTTAGGTCATTATGATATATATATATATAAGCACTTCCTTTCTGGGCTAGTAAACATTACTACCCCCTAGTTTATGAAGTTATTAATGACAAAATATGAGATCATCCTAGAAAAGGATGAAAAATACTATCAAAATTATTTTATGACAAAATGAGAATCTGAGGACAGATTCTTTTTCAGGGGGTTGATTGTAACAGCCCTAACCTGGGCCGAGTTGGAAAAGGTAAAATAAAGGGGTTATTCAAGAAGCACTTATAATCTCGGTCCTTATTTATTCTCTTCATGCATTACATTCTATGTGACTTATGTGCTTTTATGTGTTACATTTTAATTAAATGATTGTAGATTTAATTCTTTCCTTTATTTAACTCGTACCTTGAAACTCTTTTCATAAAATCCTAGAATTCTAGTATTCATTCCCTTCTAGCACCTAAAACCCTTTCATATGCTTCAAAACCCATTCCTACAGTTTTATGGTGGAAATTACGAAAATACCCCTACAGCTCAAAAATATTCCTACCTCTCCCGAAGCACTTTCACTACCCAATATTGTAACCAAAAGAATTCTCACATTATTTCGAGGATCGTGATACTTTCCGTAAACCATAATTCTTATCCTAACTCCCGTAGTGTCAAAAACCGGCGAAAACCATAGCTTATGATTCGATCATCAATAAATCCCTACTCATCTACTTTTTTATATTCAAAATTATAACCAAAACGATCCTTAAATTATTTTATGAATTTTCATGCATTTACCAAAGACTCGATTTCACCATAGCATCTTTTATAAATATTTTCCTTTTTAAAAAAATCATCATTTTATTTTAAACAATTAGCTTTTATTCAATATTCGAAATTTTACTTAAAACGATCCTTGAATTTTCCTCTACATTATAATGATTTTTCCAAACTCCAAACTTTATCATAGCTTCGTTTATATAATTTTCTCATGATTTTCACCATCTTTAACCATCATGACTTGTAAACGAAAAGTCTAAATATTGCACATTTATAATCAAAACGAAGCTCGTTTTTCACTCATTCTTTCATTAATTCACTACTTCAAGCTTTTACCTCTCGACTCTTGAATAAATTTTATATCATTTTACATTTATTTTTATTCAAGATGACATCATCCATGACCACATGGTCTTCTAGAAGGATTAATTAAATGAGCATAATTTCTCCACATTTCTTAGTTAATTACCTAGCATTTGTTCAACATATTATTTAACCATATCTTCAAATTAATCACTAAGCATTTGTATGAGTTAGGAGACATCCACATCTTCCATAAACTTTCATTTATTGCTTAAAGACCCCTCATGACTACCTATAAATACCCCCTTAAGCCTCATTTATAACTCACAAATCAACACACAAAATCACTCCCCTCTCTCCCCAATACTCACGCCACTTTCTCCATCTCTCTACAAGGTGAGTTTTTCTTCTATTATTTCATGCTTTATATAATGTTCTTAGTATAATAATAATAGTAGCATGTCTAGGATTAATTAAATTATGCTTTAGGAATTTTATTTTATGAAATATGTGCATAATTGTTAGTTAAATACAATGTGTGTACATTATGGAATTTTATTTAATTAAATGCATGAATTATGATATGATATAATGTGAGTATGTATTTAAATGATTATGATCTTGTTTGATTAAATTCATGCCTAGAATAATTTATTTAGAATTATTTTTCATAGAGAATTTATATATTTTGCTATATCATGCTTCAAATCTTATGTTATGAATATGAATACAATCAACCATGTGTAGAACATTTTATGAATACTTGAAGATATGAATAAATTCATGTTTAGGAATTTATTTATGAATCATATTTCATGAAAAGTTTATACATTATGCTCATTTATTCTTTAATCTTATGTTATGACTATGAATTTGATCAAGAATGCCTAGAACATCTTATGAATGTTCAAACATGATGAAAAACATGTTCTTGATGTTCTTGAAATATGTGTGTACCGTGTGCTAGTGTGTGTAAGTGTGTGTTTGATTTTATGTTTAAAAGTATTTAATCCCCTATGTTTAAAAAGTAACTGTTTTTCAATAGTAACCTTGACTTTTGACCTTAAATATGAATTTTGACCAATAATCTCATGTAGTAATTTTAAGAATTAATATGACATAAAATTTGGGTTTTTATGAAAGGATTTTATCTAACGATTTTAAAATCGGGGATTAAATAACATTTTCAAAATCGAGTTCACTTTTATTAAAAATAAACCTTAATTTGGATTTATAAATTCAATAAGAATTTCTTGGTTAATTCGGTTGTGTGACTTTGGTATCGGTATGTTTTACAATAATATTTCCATTCTAGATTACCGAAATTCCTGTACCTTACCGTTACTCCTTGTTATAACATGCCTTAATTGTACGCATTCATGTATCGCATTAGTATAGAAAGAACCTAGTTCTCTAAGTCCGTAGTAGTTCACTACTTTCAGGAACTAGGTCTGGACAGTGGAACCCCGAATACCTTACTTGATTCTGTATCGTAGTAGGTGAGGTTAAAATGTTTTCAACTGGGATCATGAGTCTACATATAAAATATTTTATTATTTATCCTAATAAGGATTCAGTCTTATTTTCCCTAACTATAGTATTATCCCCTTTCTGGGAAATATCTGATATAAGGATATCTATTATCCTATTATATAAAACAAAATCCTTGTCCAAGTATAAGTTACAAACATATCATACTCAAGTCCATCTTGGTGAGTATTGATATGATGTAACTCAATTCTGTATCCAAAATGCAAGATCTGTATCTGTATCTGTATCTGTTGGGCCCGGTGGTACGGTAGAACTAATAGCCGGGTGGCAAGGGCCATCGTCTATTGCTATACCTGCCGCCAAATCTGATCTTAATGTTGGTTTAACTGGAGGTTAGTTATTCCACATTAAGTGACGGGAAAGGTACGTCCCTCCCTCTGTCTATATCTGGATCTCGAGGGGTTGCTCCCGACAGATCATGGAGGAAGAAGGCTGGATTGATTCTGTTATTTCTGATTTTATTCTGTTTAAGGAGTAAAGGATGGAGAACGCCTACTTGCAGGGCATTAATACTTTATTGTCGTATGGTTCATATTTTCAAGAATCTGATACCCAATCCCCGTATTCCCTTTTTCTCAAAATAAATATGAACCAAATATTTATATTGATTATTATTTTATTGATTTCCGGTATAGTACTATTAATATATTATTTTATTAATAGTATCAAACTCCAACTTTTATAGTCAAACACTTTTTCAAATATACCTATACGTATATATGTAGTCCCAACTACCCCCTCACTTAGTCACTTTGACTAATCCTCGCACTTTACAACTCATGGTTTCAGGTTTAACGGACGCTTACTAGAAGGTATCTTGAAGCCTAGTGTGTCTTCTCGTTAGCATGATAGTCAAGGTTGTTTAGAATAAGTTATGCTTCCGAGCTTGTAATTATCTATTTCAGCATGATCACTACATTGATATCTATACTATGCCATTACTGGCTTATTTATTGCATTCCCCTATCATAGTTTTGAAAGTTTTTAAATTATAAAATTTCCGCTGCAGTGTTCTAATACTCTGATATTGTATAGCACTGTCCGTTCGCCGGAGTGTTTCTCGGGTGCTAGGCCTCACATCCACTCGGGAGATACTTTGGTGCGGGGTTGTAGTGTATAGGGGCGCTACAACTAAAGTGGTATCAAAGCAACCGGGTTACTCTAGTACCCTAGGTGCTCTTTCTTGAAAAATTTAAGTTTAAAATACTTTATTGTTGCTCTTCTGCATGTTCATATCTCGAGTCCTAGCAATTGCTTCAAGATACCAGTAGGGCCGTTAGTGCATCATGCATTCCTTGTACATATTATGTGTTCATAACTTCAGTGTTATATTTGAATTTATTACTTTGTGTCAATCTGTGAATCATTATTTGACCTCCATGCGTTATATTTTCCAATGCTATTGTGATTCTAGCATCATAATGTCACCACCAAGGACCCCACACAATCAGACACCATCAGCCACAACAACTTCCACAGGAGTACTAGATATAGCGGAGGCCTTTAGACAGTTTATGCAGACATACGTGCCAGTACCTAATCATGGAAATGAAAGAACTTTGGAAAAGCTCCTTCAGTTGAATTCACCAAAGTTCTTCGGGGAACCCAATGACCTTAAGGCAGAAAATTGGATTGCAAGCCTTGAAAAGATATATGAGGCAATGGATATTAACCCCGAGGATCCAAAACGAGTACAATATGCAACCTTCTTATTGGAAGATGCGGCATTAAGTTGGTGGAAGCATGTCAAGCAGAGATGGTTGGATACCGGAGTTCAAAGTAGTTGGATTGAGTTTGTAAGGGAATTTCAACATAAGTACATTCCTCAAGTAACCAGGGATGCTCGAGAGGCCGAGTTCATGAATTTAGTACAAGGGTATATGTCAGTAGCCGAATACGAGGCCAAGTTTGTTAGGTTAATACAATATGCACCACACATCTTGAGCGACGAGCGTTACAAAACAAAGAGATTTGTTGATAGATTGAAACCGGACCTACGATGGGCATTAGCTCCTTTTGATATTGAGGGATATACCCGGGCTGTGGATAAAGCCCTAAACACTGAGGCAACACACAAGAGTATTCGCTTGAATTCAAAACATCAAGACCCAACTAATGATAAACTACCACAAGGAGAGAAACGAGTTGCCAGCCAAATTGCTCATATACAAAAGAAGAAACCTAGGCATACCCAACAACAATCCTCGCAAGTACCCCTAAAGGTCCAAGATGAAACCATTTGTGACTTCTGTCATGGGCCGCGACTTACTGAAGAGAATTGCTGGAAAAAGGCCGGCTTATGTTTGCGATGTGGTAGTGATGAACACCAGATCCGTGAATGCCCAAAGAAAGCCAAACAAGGGCAACCAAGGAGAGGAAAAACTATTGTCGGAACTTCAAGAAATCCATTAGGAAAAGGCAGGGCCAACGCTATGGACGGAGATGTGCATCCCAAACCTTCAAGTAATGTGAGGGGTACGGTACATGTTCTTCACACGCCAGTTAAGGTCCTATGACCCTGGCATCATGCATTCATTCATTGCATTACAATTATGTGCTTATTTAATTTCTGAGTGCCTTTTCTAGTGATTTAGGTCATTATGATATATATATATAAACACTTCCTTTTTGGGCTAGTAAACATTACTACCCCCTAGTTTATGAAGTTATTAATAACAAAATATGAGATCATCCTAGAAAAGGATGAAAAATACTATCAAAATTATTTTATGACAAAATGAGAATCTGAGGACAGATTCTTTTTAAGGGGGGTGGATTGTAACAGCCCTAACCTGGGCCGAGTTGGAAAAGGTAAAGTAAAGGGGTTATTCAAGAAGCACTTATAATCTCGGTCCTTATTTATTCTCTTCATGCATTACATTCTATGTGACTTACGTGCTTTTATGTGTTACACTTTAATTAAATGATTGTAGATTTAATTATTTCCTTTATTTAACTCGTACCTTGAAACTCTTTTCATAAAATCCTAGAATTCTAGTATTCATTCCCTTCTAGCACCTAAAACCCTTTCATATGCTTCAAAACCCATTCCTACAGTTTTAGGGTGGAAATTACGAAAATACCCCTACAGCTCAAAAATATTCCTACGTCTCCCGAAGCACTTTCACTACCCAATATTGTAACCAAAAGAATCCTCACATTATTTCGAGGATCGTGATACTCTCCGTAAACCATAATTCTTATCCTAACTCCCGTAGTGTCAAAAACCGGCGAAAACCCTAGCTTATGATTCGATCATCAATAAATCCCTACTCATCTACTTTTTGATATTCAAAATTATAACCAAAACGATCCTTAAATTATTTTATGAATTTTCATGCATTTACCAAAGACTCGATTTCACCATAGCATCTTTTATAAATATTTTCCTTTTTAAAAAAATCATCATTTTATTTTAAACAATTAGCTTTTATTCAATATTCGAAATTTTACTTAAAACGATCCTTGAATTTTCCTCTACATTATAATGATTTTTCCAAACTCCAAACTTTATCATAGCTTCGTTTATATAATTTTCTCATGATTTTCACCATCTTTAACCATCATGACTTGTAAACGAAAAGTCTAAATATTGCACATTTATAATCAAAACGAAGCTCGTTTTTCACTCATTCTTTCATTAATTCACTACTTCAAGCTTTTACCTCTCGACTCTTGAATACATTTTATATCATTTTACATTTATTTTTATTCAAGATGACATCATCCATGACCACATGGTCTTCTAGAAGGATTAATTAAATGAGCATAATTTCTCCACATTTCTTAGTTAATTACCTAGCATTTGTTCAACATATTATTTAACCATATCTTCAAATTAATCACTAAGCATTTGTATGAGTTAGGAGACATCCACATCTTCCATAAACTTTCATTTATTGCTTAAAGACCCCTCATGACTACCTATAAATACCCCCTTAAGCCTCATTTATAACTCACAAATCAACACACAAAATCACTCCCCTCTCTCCCCAATACTCACCCCACTTTCTCCATCTCTCTACAAGGTGAGTTTTTCTTCTATTATTTCATGCTTTATATAATGTTCTTAGTATAATAATAATAGTAGCATGTCTAGGATTAATTAAATTATGCTTTAGGAATTTTATTTTATGAAATATGTGCATAATTGTTAGTTAAATACAATGTGTGCACATTATGGAATTTTATTTAATTAAATGCATGAATTATGATATGATATAATGTGAGTATGTATTTAAATGATTATGATCTTGTTTGATTAAATTCATGCCTAGAATAATTTATTTAGAATTATTTTTCATAGAGAATTTATATATTTTGCTATATCATGCTTCAAATCTTATGTTATGAATATGAATATAATCAACCATGTGTAGAACATTTTATGAATACTTGAAGATATGAATAAATTCATGTTTAGGAATTTATTTATGAATCATATTTCATGAAAAGTTTATATATTATGCTCATTTATTCTTTAATCTTATGTTATGACTATGAATTTGATCAAGAATGCCTAGAACATCTTATGAATGTTCAAACATGATGAAAAACATGTTCTTGATGTTCTTGAAATATGTGTGTACCGTGTGCTAGTGTGTGTAAGTGTGTGTTTGATTTTATGTTTAAAAGTATTTAATCCCCTATGTTTAAAAAGTAACTGTTTTTCAATAGTAACCTTGACTTTTGACCTTAAATATGAATTTTGACCAATAATCTCATGTAGTAATTTTAAGAATTAATATGACATAAAATTTGGGTTTTTATGAAAGGATTTTATCTAACGATTTTAAAATCGGGGATTAAATAACATTTTCAAAATCGAGTTCACTTTTATTAAAAATAAACCTTAATTTGGATTTATAAATTCAATAAGAATTTCTTGGTTAATTCGGTTGTGTGACTTTGGTATCGGTATGTTTTACAATAATATTTCAATTCTAGATTACCGAATTTCCTGTACCTTACCGTTACTCCTTGTTATAACATGCCTTAATTGTACGCATTCATGTATCGCATTAGTATAGAAAGAACCTAGTTCTCTAAGTCCGTAGTAGTTCACTACTTTCAGGAACTAGGTCTGGACAGTGGAACCCCGAATACCTTACTTGATTCTGTATCGTAGTAGGTGAGGTTAAAATGTTTTCAACTGGGATCATGAGTCTACATATAAAATATTTTATTATTTATCCTAATAAGGATTCAGTCTTATTTTCCCTAACTATAGTATTATCCCCTTTCTGGGAAATATCTGATATAAGGATATCTATTATCCTATTATATAAAACAAAATCCTTGTCCAAGTATAAGTTACAAACATATCATACTCAAGTCCATCTTGGTGAGTATTGATATGATGTAACTCAATTCTGTATCCAAAATGCAAGATCTGTATCTGTATCTGTATCTGTTGGGCCCGGTGGTACGGTAGAACTAATAGCCGGGTGGCAAGGGCCATCGTCTATTGCTATACCTGCCGCCAAATCTGATCTTAATGTTGGTTTAACTGGAGGTTAGTTATTCCACATTAAGTGACGGGAAAGGTACGTCCCTCCCTCTGTCTATATCTGGATCTCGAGGGGTTGCTCCCGACAGATCATGGAGGAAGAAGGCTGGATTGATTCTGTTATTTCTGATTTTATTCTGTTTAAGGAGTAAAGGATGGAGAACGCCTACTTGCAGGGCATTAATACTTTATTGTCGTATGGTTCATATTTTCAAGAATCTGATACCCAATCCCCGTATTCCCTTTTTCTCAAAATAAATATGAACCAAATATTTATATTGATTATTATTTTATTGATTTCCGGTATAGTACTATTAATATATTATTTTATTAATAGTATCAAACTCCAACTTTTATAGTCAAACACTTTTTCAAATATACCTATACGTATATATGTAGTCCCAACTACCCCCTCACTTAGTCACTTTGACTAATCCTCGCACTTTACAACTCATGGTTTCAGGTTTAACGGACGCTTACTAGAAGGTATCTTGAAGTCTAGTGTGTCTTCTCGTTAGCATGATAGTCAAGGTTGTTTAGAATAAGTTATGCTTCCAAGCTTGTAATTATCTATTTCGGCATGATCACTACTTTGATATCTATACTATGCCATTACTGGCTTATTTATTGCATTCCCCTATCATAGTTTTGAAAGTTTTTAAATTATAAAATTTCCGCTGCAGTGTTCTAATACTCTGATATTGTATAGCACTGTCCGTTCGCCGGAGTGTTTCTCGGGTGCTAGGCCTCACATCCACTCGGGAGATACTTTGGTGCGGGGTTGTAGTGTATAGGGGCGCTACAACTAAAGTGGTATCAGAGCAACCGGGTTACTCTAGTACCCTAGGTGCTCTTTCTTGAAAAATTTAAGTTTAAAATACTTTATTGTTGCTCTTCTGCATGTTCATATCTCGAGTCCTAGGAATTGCTTCAAGATACCAGTAGGGCCGTTAGTGCATCATGCATTCCTTGTACATATTATGTGTTCATAACTTCAGTGTTATATTTGAATTTATTACTTTGTGTCAATCTGTGAATCATTATTTAACCTCCATGAATTATATTTTCCAATGCTATTGTGATTCTAGCATCATAATGTCACCACCAAGGACCCCACACAATCAGACATCATCAGCCACAACAACTTCCACAGGAGCACTAGACATAGCGGAGGCCTTTAGACAGTTTATGCAGACATACGTGCCAGTACCTAATCATGGAAATGAAAGAACTTTGGAAAAGTTCCTTCAGTTGAATTCACCAAAGTTCTTCGGGGAACCCAATGACCTTAAGGCAGAAAATTGGATTGCAAGCCTTGAAAAGATATATGAGGCAATGGATATTTACCCCGAGTATCCAAAACGAGTACAATATGCAACCTTCTTATTGGAAGATGCGGCATTAAGTTGGTGGAAGCATGTCAAGCAGAGATGGTTGGATACCGGAGTTCAAAGTAATTGGATTGAGTTTGTAAGGGAATTTCAACATAAGTACATTCCTCAAGTAACCAGGGATGCTCGAGAGGCCGAGTTCATGAATTTAGTACAAGGGTATATGTCAGTAGCCGAATACGAGGCCAAGTTTGTTAGGTTAATACAATATGCACCACACATCTTGAGCGACGAGCGTCGCAAAACAAAGAGATTTGTTGATGGATTGAAACCGGACCTACGATGGGCATTAGCTCCTTTTGATATTGAGGGATATACCCGGGCTGTGGATAAAGCCCTAAACACTGAGGCAACACACAAGAGTATTCGCCTGAATTCAAAACATCAAGACCCAACTAATGATAAACTACCACAAGGAGAGAAACGAGTTGCCAGCCAAATTGCTCATATACAAAAGAAGAAACCTAGGCATACCCAACAACAATCCTCGCAAGTACCCCTAAAGGTCCAAGATGAAACCATTTGTGACTTCTGTCATGGGTCGCGACATACTGAAGAGAATTGCTGGAAAAAGGCCGGCTTATGTTTGCGATGTGGTAGTGATGAGCACCAGATCCGTGAATGCCCAAAGAAAGCCAAACAAGGGCAACCAAGCAGAGGAAAAACTATTGTCTGAACTTCAAAAAATCCATTAGGAAAAGGCAGGGCCAACGCTATGGACGGAGATGTGCATCCCAAACCTTCAAGTAATGTGAGGGGTACGGTACATGTTCTTCACACGCCAGTTAAGGTCCTATGACCCTGGCGTCATGCATTCATTCATTGCATTACAATTATGTGCTTATTTAATTTCTGAGTGCCTTTTCTAGTGATTTAGGTCATTATGATATATATATATAAACACTTCCTTTCTGGGCTAGTAAACATTACTACCCCCTAGTTTATGAAGTTATTAATGACAAAATATGAGATCATCCTAGAAAAGGATGAAAAATACTATCAAAATTATTTTATGACAAAATGAGAATCTGATGACATATTCTTTTTAAGGGGGGTGGATTGTAACAGCCCTAACCTGGGCCGAGTTGGAAAAGGTAAAATAAAGGGGTTATTCAAGAAGCACTTATAATCTCGGTCCTTATTTATTCTCTTCATGCATTACATTCTATGTGACTTATGTGCTTTTATGTGTTACACTTTAATTAAATGATTGTAGATTTAATTATTTCCTTTATTTAACTCGTACCTTGAAACTCTTTTCATAAAATCCTAGAATTCTAGTATTCATTCCCTTCTAGCACCTAAAACCCTTTTATATGCTTCAAAACCCATTCCTACAGTTTTAGGGTGGAAATTACGAAAATACCCCTACAGCTCAAAAATATTCCTACGTCTCCCGAAGCACTTTCACTACCCAATATTGTAACCAAAAGAATCCTCACATTATTTCGAGGATCGTGATACTCTCCGTAAACCATAATTCTTATCCTAACTCCCGTAGTGTCAAAAACCGGCGAAAACCCTAGCTTATGATTCGATCATCAATAAATCCCTACTCATCTACTTTTTGATATTCAAAATTATAACCAAAACGATCCTTAAATTATTTTATGAATTTTCATGCATTTACCAAAGACTCGATTTCACCATAGCATCTTTTATAAATATTTTCCTTTTTAAAAAAATCATCATTTTATTTTAAACAATTAGCTTTTATTCAATATTCGAAATTTTACTTAAAACGATCCTTGAATTTTCCTCTACATTATAATGATTTTTCCAAACTCCAAACTTTATCATAGCTTCGTTTATATAATTTTCTCATGATTTTCACCATCTTTAACCATCATGACTTGTAAACGAAAAGTCTAAATATTGCACATTTATAATCAAAACGAAGCTCGTTTTTCACTCATTCTTTCATTAATTCACTACTTCAAGCTTTTACCTCTCGACTCTTGAATACATTTTATATCATTTTACATTTATTTTTATTCAAGATGACATCATCCATGACCACATGGTCTTCTAGAAGGATTAATTAAATGAGCATAATTTCTCCACATTTCTTAGTTAATTACCTAGCATTTGTTCAACATATTATTTAACCATATCTTCAAATTAATCACTAAGCATTTGTATGAGTTAGGAGACATCCACATCTTCCATAAACTTTCATTTATTGCTTAAAGACCCCTCATGACTACCTATAAATACCCCCTTAAGCCTCATTTATAACTCACAAATCAACACACAAAATCACTCCCCTCTCTCCCCAATACTCACCCCACTTTCTCCATCTCTCTACAAGGTGAGTTTTTCTTCTATTATTTCATGCTTTATATAATGTTCTTAGTATAATAATAATAGTAGCATGTCTAGGATTAATTAAATTATGCTTTAGGAATTTTATTTTATGAAATATGTGCATAATTGTTAGTTAAATACAATGTGTGCACATTATGGAATTTTATTTAATTAAATGCATGAATTATGATATGATATAATGTGAGTATGTATTTAAATGATTATGATCTTGTTTGATTAAATTCATGCCTAGAATAATTTATTTAGAATTATTTTTCATAGAGAATTTATATATTTTGCTATATCATGCTTCAAATCTTATGTTATGAATATGAATATAATCAACCATGTGTAGAACATTTTATGAATACTTGAAGATATGAATAAATTCATGTTTAGGAATTTATTTATGAATCATATTTCATGAAAAGTTTATATATTATGCTCATTTATTCTTTAATCTTATGTTATGACTATGAATTTGATCAAGAATGCCTAGAACATCTTATGAATGTTCAAACATGATGAAAAACATGTTCTTGATGTTCTTGAAATATGTGTGTACCGTGTGCTAGTGTGTGTAAGTGTGTGTTTGATTTTATGTTTAAAAGTATTTAATCCCCTATGTTTAAAAAGTAACTGTTTTTCAATAGTAACCTTGACTTTTGACCTTAAATATGAATTTTGACCAATAATCTCATGTAGTAATTTTAAGAATTAATATGACATAAAATTTGGGTTTTTATGAAAGGATTTTATCTAACGATTTTAAAATCGGGGATTAAATAACATTTTCAAAATCGAGTTCACTTTTATTAAAAATAAACCTTAATTTGGATTTATAAATTCAATAAGAATTTCTTGGTTAATTCGGTTGTGTGACTTTGGTATCGGTATGTTTTACAATAATATTTCAATTCTAGATTACCGAATTTCCTGTACCTTACCGTTACTCCTTGTTATAACATGCCTTAATTGTACGCATTCATGTATCGCATTAGTATAGAAAGAACCTAGTTCTCTAAGTCCGTAGTAGTTCACTACTTTCAGGAACTAGGTCTGGACAGTGGAACCCCGAATACCTTACTTGATTCTGTATCGTAGTAGGTGAGGTTAAAATGTTTTCAACTGGGATCATGAGTCTACATATAAAATATTTTATTATTTATCCTAATAAGGATTCAGTCTTATTTTCCCTAACTATAGTATTATCCCCTTTCTGGGAAATATCTGATATAAGGATATCTATTATCCTATTATATAAAACAAAATCCTTGTCCAAGTATAAGTTACAAACATATCATACTCAAGTCCATCTTGGTGAGTATTGATATGATGTAACTCAATTCTGTATCCAAAATGCAAGATCTGTATCTGTATCTGTATCTGTTGGGCCCGGTGGTACGGTAGAACTAATAGCCGGGTGGCAAGGGCCATCGTCTATTGCTATACCTGCCGCCAAATCTGATCTTAATGTTGGTTTAACTGGAGGTTAGTTATTCCACATTAAGTGACGGGAAAGGTACGTCCCTCCCTCTGTCTATATCTGGATCTCGAGGGGTTGCTCCCGACAGATCATGGAGGAAGAAGGCTGGATTGATTCTGTTATTTCTGATTTTATTCTGTTTAAGGAGTAAAGGATGGAGAACGCCTACTTGCAGGGCATTAATACTTTATTGTCGTATGGTTCATATTTTCAAGAATCTGATACCCAATCCCCGTATTCCCTTTTTCTCAAAATAAATATGAACCAAATATTTATATTGATTATTATTTTATTGATTTCCGGTATAGTACTATTAATATATTATTTTATTAATAGTATCAAACTCCAACTTTTATAGTCAAACACTTTTTCAAATATACCTATACGTATATATGTAGTCCCAACTACCCCCTCACTTAGTCACTTTGACTAATCCTCGCACTTTACAACTCATGGTTTCAGGTTTAACGGACGCTTACTAGAAGGTATCTTGAAGCCTAGTGTGTCTTCTCGTTAGCATGATAGTCAAGGTTGTTTAGAATAAGTTATGCTTCCGAGCTTGTAATTATCTATTTCGGCATGATCACTACTTTGATATCTATACTATGCCATTACTGGCTTATTTATTGCATTCCCCTATCATAGTTTTGAAAGTTTTTAAATTATAAAATTTCCGCTGCAGTGTTCTAATACTCTGATATTGTATAGCACTGTCCGTTCGCCGGAGTGTTTCTCGGGTGCTAGGCCTCACATCCACTCGGGAGATACTTTGGTGCGGGGTTGTAGTGTATAGGGGCGCTACAACTAAAGTGGTATCAGAGCAACCGGGTTACTCTAGTACCCTAGGTGCTCTTTCTTGAAAAATTTAAGTTTAAAATACTTTATTGTTGCTCTTCTGCATGTTCATATCTCGAGTCCTAGGAATTGCTTCAAGATACCAGTAGGGCCGTTAGTGCATCATGCATTCCTTGTACATATTATGTGTTCATAACTTCAGTGTTATATTTGAATTTATTACTTTTTTTCAATCTGTGAATCATTATTTAACCTCCATGCATTATATTTTCCAATGCTATTGTGATTCTAGCATCATAATGTCACCACCAAGGACCCCACACAATCAGACATCATCAGCCACAACAACTTCCACAGGAGCACTAGATATAGCGGAGGCCTTTAGACAGTTTATACAGACATACGTGCCAGTACCTAATCATGGAAATGAAAGAACTTTGGAAAAGTTCCTTCAGTTGAATTCACCAAAGTTCTTCGGGGAACCCAATGACCTTAAGGCAGAAAATTGGATTGCAAGCCTTGAAAAGATATATGAGGCAATGGATATTTACCCCGAGTATCCAAAACGAGTACAATATGCAACCTTCTTATTGGAAGATGCGGCATTAAGTTGGTGGAAGCATGTCAAGCAGAGATGGTTGGATACCGGAGTTCAAAGTAATTGGATTGAGTTTGTAAGGGAATTTCAACATAAGTACATTCCTCAAGTAACCAGGGATGCTCGAGAGGCCGAGTTCATGAATTTAGTACAAGGGTATATGTCAGTAGCCGAATACGAGGCCAAGTTTGTTAGGTTAATACAATATGCACCACACATCTTAAGCGACGAGCGTCGCAAAACAAAGAGATTTGTTGATGGATTGAAACCGGACCTACGATGGGCATTAGCTCCTTTTGATATTGAGGGATATACCCGGGCTGTGGATAAAGCCCTAAACACTGAGGCAACACACAAGAGTATTCGCCTGAATTCAAAACATCAAGACCCAACTAATGATAAACTACCACAAAGAGAGAAACGAGTTGCCAGCCAAATTGCTCATATACAAAAGAAGAAACCTAGGCATACCCAACAACAATCCTCGCAAGTACCCCTAAAGGTCCAAGATGAAACCATTTGTGACTTCTGTCATGGGCCGCGACATACTGAAGAGAATTGCTGGAAAAAGGCCGGCTTATGTTTGCGATGTGGTAGTGATGAGCACCAGATCCGTGAATGCCCAAAGAAAGCCAAACAAGGGCAACCAAGGAGAGGAAAAACTATTGTCGGAACTTCAAGAAATCCATTAGGAAAAGGCAGGGCCAACGCTATGGACGGAGATGTGCATCCCAAACCTTCAAGTAATGTGAGGGGTACGGTACATGTTCTTCACACGCCAGTTAAGGTCCTATGACCCTGGCGTCATGCATTCATTCATTGCATTACAATTATGTGCTTATTTAATTTCTGAGTGCCTTTTCTAGTGATTTAGGTCATTATGATATATATATATAAACACTTCCTTTCTGGGCTAGTAAACATTACTACCCCCTAGTTTATGAAGTTATTAATGACAAAATATGAGATCATCCTAGAAAATGATGAAAAATACTATCAAAATTATTTTATGACAAAATGAGAATCTGAGGACAGATTCTTTTTAAGGGGGGTGGATTGTAACAGCCCTAACCTGGGCCGAGTTGGAAAAGGTAAAGTAAAGGGGTTATTCAAGAAGCACTTATAATCTCGGTCCTTATTTATTCTCTTCATGCATTACATTCTATGTGATTTATGTGCTTTTATGTGTTACACTTTAATTAAATGATTGTAGATTTAATTATTTCCTTTATTTAACTCGTACCTTGAAACTCTTTTCATAAAATCCTAGAATTCTAGTATTCATTCCCTTCTAGCACCTAAAACCCTTTCATATGCTTCAAAACCCATTCCTACAGTTTTAGGGTGGAAATTACGAAAATACCCCTACAGCTCAAAAATATTCCTACGTCTCCCGAAGCACTTTCACTACCCAATATTGTAACCAAAAGAATCCTCACATTATTTCGAGGATCGTGATACTCTCCGTAAACCATAATTCTTATTCTAACTCCCGTAGTGCCAAAAACCGACAAAAACCCTAGCTTATGATTCGATCATCAATAAATCCCTACTCATCTACTTTTTGATATTCAAAATTATAACCAAAACGATCCTTAAATTATTTTATGAATTTTCATGCATTTACCAAAGACTCGATTTCACCATAGCATCTTTTATAAATATTTTCCTTTTTAAAAAAATCATCATTTTATTTTAAACAATTAGCTTTTATTCAATATTCGAAATTTTACTTAAAACGATCCTTGAATTTTTCTCTACATTATAATGATTTTTCCAAACTCCAAACTTTATCATAGCTTCGTTTATATAATTTTCTCATGATTTTCACCATCTTTAACCATCATGACTTGTAAACGAAAAGTCTAAATATTGCACATTTATAATCAAAACGAAGCTCGTTTTTCACTCATTCTTTCATTAATTCACTACTTCAAGCTTTTACCTCTCGACTCTTGAATAAATTTTATATCATTTTACATTTATTTTTATTCAAGATGACATCATCCATGACCACATGGTCTTCTAGAAGGATTAATTAAATGAGCATAATTTCTCCACATTTCTTAGTTAATTACCTAGCATTTGTTCAACATATTATTTAACCATATCTTCAAATTAATCACTAAGCATTTGTATGAGTTAGGAGACATCCACATCTTCCATAAACTTTCATTTATTGCTTAAAGACCCCTCATGACTACCTATAAATACCCCCTTAAGCCTCATTTATAACTCACAAATCAACACACAAAATCACTCCCCTCTCTCCCCAATACTCACGCCACTTTCTCCCTCTCTCTACAAGGTGAGTTTTTCTTGTATTATTTCATGCTTTATATAATGTTCTTAGTATAATAATAATAGTAGCATGTCTAGGATTAATTAAATTATGCTTTAGGAATTTTATTTTATGAAATATGTGCATAATTGTTAGTTAAATACAATGTGGGCACATTATGGAATTTTATTTAATTAAATGCATGAATTATGATATGATATAATGTGAGTATGTATTTAAATGATTATGATCTTGTTTGATTAAATTCATGCCTAGAATAATTTATTTAGAATTATTTTTCATAGAGAATTTATATATTTTGCTATATTATGCTTCAAATCTTATGTTATGAATATGAATATAATCAACCATGTGTAGAACATTTTGTGAATACTTGAAGATATGAATAAATTCATGTTCAGGAATTTATTTATGAATCATATTTCATGAAAAGTTTATATATTATGCTCATTTATTCTTTAATCTTATGTTATGACTATGAATTTGATCAAGAATGCCTAGAACATCTTATGAATGTTCAAACATGATGAAAAACATGTTCTTGATGTTCTTGAAATATGTGTGTACCGTGTTCTACTGTGTGTAAGTGTGTGTTTGATTTTATGTTTAAAAGTATTTAATCCCCTATGTTTAAAAAGTAACTGTTTTTCAATAGTAACCTTGACTTTTGACCTTAAATATGAATTTTGACCAATAATCTCATGTAGTAATTTTAAGAATTAATATGACATAAAATTTGGGTTTTTATGAAAGGATTTTATCTAACGATTTTAAAATCGGGGATTAAATAACATTTTCAAAATCGAGTTCACTTTTATTAAAAATAAACCTTAATTTGGATTTATAAATTCAATAAGAATTTCTTGGTTAATTCGGTTGTGTGACTTTGGTATCGGTATGTTTTACAATAATATTTCAATTCTAGATTACCGAATTTCCTGTACCTTACCGTTACTCCTTGTTATAACATGCCTTAATTGTACGCATTCATGTATCGCATTAGTATAGAAAGAACCTAGTTCTCTAAGTCCGTAGTAGTTCACTACTTTCAGGAACTAGGTCTGGACAGTGGAACCCCGAATACCTTACTTGATTCTGTATCGTAGCAGGTGAGGTTAAAATATTTTCAACTGGGATCATGAGTCTACATATAAAATATTTTATTATTTATCCTAATAAGGATTCAGTCTTATTTTCCCTAACTATAGTATTATCCCCTTTCTGGGAAATATCTGATATAAGGATATCTATTATCCTATTATATAAAACAAAATCCTTGTCCAAGTATAAGTTACAAACATATCATACTCAAGTCCATCTTGGTGAGTATTGATATGATGTAACTCAATTCTGTATCCAAAATGCAAGATCTGTATCTGTATCTGTATCTGTTGGGCCCGGTGGTACGGTAGAACTAATAGCCGGGTGGCAAGGGCCATCGTCTATTGCTATACCTGTCGCCAAATCTGATCTTAATGTTGGTTTAACTGGAGGTTAGTTATTCCACATTAAGTGACGGGAAAGGTACGTCCCTTCCTCTGTCTGTATCTGGATCTCGAGGGGTTGCTCCCAACAGATCATGGAGGAAGAAGGCTGGATTGATTCTATTATTTCTGATTTTATTCTGTTTAAGGAGTAAAGGATGGAGAACGCCTACTTGCAGGGCATTAATACTTTATTGTCGTATGGTTCATATGTCACGGTACAGAAAACCGCCCCAACCAACCTGCACCCCCGTGTCACCCAAAACAAAGCAAAGGTGACACGCCCGTGTCACCTGTGCGTGACAGAAAAACAGGGTAAAAACAGGGGTTTCCATGCACAAACCAACTCCAAACCATAATATCTCCAAATTCCAACCATAACAAATGTTGAAACTCATCCAATAAACATCATACTTCAAGTATTCATCAAACTAACCAAGAAATAAACATTAAAATGGCAAAGATCAAGCTTGAAACCCCTATATTTGATCATGCTTCTAATCTCCATGAAACCCCATATTTTCATGCAATCCTTGCTCCAAAAGATTAGTATCATACTTTCTACTCTAATCATGCAAGAATTCATCAACAAATTCATAAATCCATGCTTGATCACATATCCAAGAATTTTACAAAACCATCAAGTTCTACCTTGAATCAAAGAGATGGTGGATGAGATGATGATATGAGGTTAATGATGCTTCTATCTTCAAGAATCCTTCAAGAATCTAGCTTGAAATTGAAATGAAATCTCCTTCTCTTCTTGGTGTAAAAACCGTAATCCACTAGGTGTGTGTGTGTGGGATTTTTTGTTCTTGGAATATAGAAGAAATGAATGGAATAATGTGGAAATCATGATATATCCTAAGTCTTGTATGGAAATATGTGATTCACCCTTATTTGCATAAAAGTCCCTTGCTTATTTAAATTGATGCACATAAGTATAATTTCTAACAAATGATGCAATTAACTTCAAGTCATGGTATACACTCATTACACAATTTCACATAAGGGACAATTAAGGATCATATAATACAAATATGGCACTTATTTCACTTATTTCATATAATTCATATAAATGATATTTCATATAAATGTATGGGAACATATGGTAAGTAATATGATGAAGCTTGTAATTAAATGAACAAACAGGTAATTTTAACCTCCCAACTCCCGAAGACCCGCTCGTGGAGTGCTTACCTAAACTTCCGGAAATTGGGGCGTTACATCACTACTTTGATATCTATACTATGCCATTACTGGCTTATTTATTGCATTCCCCTATCATAGTTTTGAAAGTTTTTAAATTATAAAATTTCCGCTGCAGTGTTCTAATACTCTGATATTGTATAGCACTGTCCGTTCGCCGGAGTGTTTCTCGGGTGCTAGGCCTCACATCCACTCGGGAGATACTTTGGTGCGGTGTTGTAGTGTATAGGGGCGCTACAATTTCACTCCATAACAATCACTTAGTTACATCAAATACACATGATAGTTCACTTATCCAACAAACCAACCATTAAATATGCATCAAAGCACTAGATTCAAGCATGAAAGCCCCAAATATACATACATGCTTCCAACTTTCATATACTTCAAAATATTCATGCAAGCTTTCATCCCTTATCATCCTAAACATACTTCTATCTCAAATAATGCAAGAATCCATCATCCAATTCATGAACCCTACTCAATCACTTATTCAAGAATTCATACAACTTCATGTCATACCTTGAGATGGGCTAGAAATGGAATGAAATAAAGAGATGATGATGATGATGATCCTAGCTTCAATAATCCTTCAAATTATAACTTGAATTATGATGAAATCTTCCTTCCTCTTCCTTGGTGTTTTAATCGTGTCTTAGTGTGTGTGTGTGTGTGTAAGATTTGATGAAATGTAATGAACAAAGTGAGAGAGATGAATGTATACATATAATGTAATATCTTCCACTAACCATGATGAATCATCAAATCTTTCAAACAAGTCCCTCTATAATTTAAATTCATGCAATTGAGTTCCATCTCTACACAATAATCATATAACCTCCCAAGTCATGAAATGCAATTAAGTCCATGAATTTACACAAAAGAGCAATTAAGGCCATTTAATACAATTAGATCATATATATCACTTAGTTCATATAACTCACATTAATAACAATTCATATAAATGCATAGAGATGTAATGTATATAATATGATGAAGGTTGTAAATAATTAAATGAAATGATTAAATTAAATTTCCCCAACTCCCGTAGACCCGCTCGTGGCGTGCTTACCTGAACTTCCGAAAATTGGGGCGTTACAATGACTGGATGGTTGAAGGCTAGCTACCTTCATATCCCCGGAGGGAAAAAGAGATCGTGTGGGTGAATCCGGCACCACGGGTTGCTCTACTGACTATTGTCTTGAATGCACTGACGGATTGTACTGAATAATTACACTATTGCACTGATTGCACTGTATTGTATCGACTGAATTGCATGATCACCCTTTTAGAAACACTGAAACCTAATCATTGTACACGGTCGGAGTTTGATTGGAGATTGTGCATGCTCACTCGACGAGCCACTGATAGCTTGTAACTTGTAATTAATTGTATAAACTAATAGTTGTAAAGTCCAAGCATTGATCAATTGATTCTTGTCTTTACGAAAACTACTTTACTTAAAACTTTGCTCGGGATTTACAGCTTTCTTGTGCATGTTTCTATATATATGTATACCTCCTGCTCACTCAGTCTTCTAGAGACTGATCCCTCTTTCCCTTTTTCTCCAGGTTCTTTACAGGTTGTTGCTAGGCGGGAGTCGAGTCTTTGTTCGAGTCCTACGCGTGTACACACATTGCATATTGTATTTATTTACCGCATTGATCCATCTATCCATTGAATTGAATTGAACTCGGGACAGGTTTCTAGGGCTGTAGTTGAACCCGTCTTATATTACTTTCATGTATTGATTCGGGATAGGTTAGGACAGGTACATTGTTTAGTGGAACCTGTATTTACTTTCTTGTTGAAGTTGCATTTATCGACTTGATATTTGATGATAGATAATTGCCTTGCTTCCGCACTTTTATTATTGTTAATTTGTTCTAGGGTTAGATTCCTCCTAGCTAAGACAGTCCTTTTATTGTCTTCCGTTCGCTGTGAGTTTGGTTCATGTATGGACTAGCCATTTCATATGTGGATCGAGCTCATAGTGCGGGGGATGTGGTGCTCTCGTTCCGGGTGCCACATCCCTTTCCCTACTAGGATGAACACGAGAGTTAGAGGGTCAAACAGAGACAAGTTGGGGTTTTGCCCAATTTTGGCTATCCAATGTCAATAAACCTTGTAAGAAGATTTAAGTGAGTTAGAAATGATGTACTTAATAAGGTAGTTGGAATATCTAACCAACTAGTGTAAATGTTGGGGTATTTAGATTCGAATACCAAAGGTATTTTCATGTAATTTGCCACTAATGGGGTGGTTGATGAGGACAACCTACACTCGTGACCTAATGTAGTGGTGCCACATTGAGGGGTGACATCAACCCTACTGACAACAATGGAAAGGTGCGTATGGAGTCTTACGTCATGATTGGTATGCATGATAGAATGAGGTAATGGAATGAACAAAGAATGGAATGACTTTATTATAGCATTCCTATGATTGGTATGCCAAGCAATAAAGTTAGGAATAAAACAAAACTATTAGATTTATTTCATTAATAATAATAATAATAATAATAATAATAATGATGATGATGATGATGTTGATTAGGTATATGATTAAAAATATTTTTTATATTAAATATATATTTTAAAATTTTTAGTTTGAGC
This sequence comes from Lantana camara, assembly GCA_037501455.1. Classification (NCBI taxonomy): domain Eukaryota; kingdom Viridiplantae; phylum Streptophyta; class Magnoliopsida; order Lamiales; family Verbenaceae; genus Lantana; species Lantana camara. The sequence continues at coordinate 55,078,091 of CM074860.1, forward strand.
AATATTATATTTTTATATGCAAATATATTTTTACTATTTTATATCGAATGTGTTACATATATAACATTTATTTTATGTATTATATACATATATATGTGTGTGTGCGTGCCCGCGTCCGCGCATGTGAGAATGAGTTTGTGATTTATATATATATATATATATATATATGTTATAAAATGTATTATATTTCTGTATTCATGCATATATTATATATTAATTATTTGTTGTATTTAATATAATGCTTGAAATCTAAAAATAAATTTAATATAAGTATCAAAATTGGTTCTTTTTAGAATATTTGAATTTATAAACTTTACAATAAAATAATATATTGAACATGTTTTTTAAATATATAATCTATAATATATTTATATTTACATATATTTAATATTATTTATTAAATTTTCAACGTGATTATTAGTATTTAAATTTTATTTATAAAAATAATAAAATATAATATATATTTAACAAATATGATGATAATATAAAAATAACAATAAAGTTTGAACTTTGGGAGTTAGGAATGACTAATACCATCGTAGCACCCCGGAGCGGAGGGCACTACATCCCCAGCACCATAGCCTAACACGTGTAACGAAATGGAAGCTCCGTTCACGCACCAAGCTACAGCGAACGGGAGACAAACAAAAATCTCACCTAGGCTAGGTGCTCTGAGCCGAGCTGGCTTGTGAGCCGCACAAGCCAAGCTCAAGCTGGTTTGACTCAAACTCGGACGATGCCAAGCTCAAGTCGAGCTTAATCGAGCTCGAGTTGTGTGTCAAGCCAAGCTGAAGCCTATTTCTTTGAGGCTCGAGGCTTGCAAGCCGGCTCGCAAGCTAGTATATATATATTTATATTATATATATATATATATATATATATATATATATATATATATATATATAATATAGTGTTTAATAATTTATATATATAAATATGCAGTAAATTAATCTACATTTATATGATTTAGTAATCCTAAATATGTGATATATTATATATTTTTATCTACTTATTTGGACAATAAATATGATTTAATAATATTACAATTCAATAATGACAAAAACATACTACTAACATATTACTATGATAATATATAATATTTATCCAAACAAATAATTTAGTAAAAAATAGAACCAATCTACTATAATAAATAATTAATTACATAATTATATATCTTAATAAAATATTAGTTAATAATTTGTTTGGTATAATTACAGAATGTATACCATAATTTATACTATATTATATATTATCTATAATACATATATGATCCTTACCAAATTTTGTACCATAATATGTCTTAAGAACCTTTTTTTTTTTTTTAAACACACATATCCTAAGTGGCCAGAGGGATTCAAACCCCGGGTTATTGCCTTTGAGAAAGAACCCTCAAACCACTTGACCAACCGCTGTTGGCAATACGTCTTAAGAACTTATTATTTTACAATGATACATTAGACAATATAATATTACTAATACAAAAATATATTCATCAAATATTCACTCAAAATATTTAATGCAATAAAATAATAAATATCATATACCATAATAACTAATTAATAACATAAATATATGTCTTACTAAATATTAATTAATAATTTGTATTGTGTAATTACATGATTTATAATTTACTATAATATAATTAATAATGTTCATACATAATCTAAAATATCAAGTATATATATTAATGATGATTATAATTTATTAATAATGATATAAAACTCAAAAATATTAGTATACTATATATATTATATATCTTAATATCTTTGTTATTGTTTAATATTATTCTTGAATGAGAGTTAAAAAATATCCAACCAAAATTTGTTGGCTCGTCGAGTCGAATCGAGCTCAGCTCGATTTTTTGGCAAGCCAAGCTTAAACCCCAAAAAATAAGCTTGACAAGCCCAAGCCATGCAAATAATTTTCAAGCTCATGCTCAAGCTGGATTTTTTTGGCCAAACTCGACTCAACTCGGCTCGAAACGCACCCCTAGGTCTAGACCCTAATACAGAGTGCGCAAAATAAATCAAAATCAAATGCGAAAGTACCATTATCGACAAATACAAACATACATGCTCAAATGAATTCAACATATACATAACAAGCCCACCCCAGACCAATTAAATTACACTAAGTTCCAAAATTTGAAAATTAAATCATATACATAAGTTCAGAAGTTCAAAATACAATTGCAAGCTAAACAGAATGCATGAGACTCGCTACTAAAACCAAAGACTCAACAGACGACCGTCGCCTAGCTCAAACTCCCGAACGAACACCTGCAATTCAAAGAGCAAAGGAGAAAAAGAAAATAACAAGGAGGGGTCAGTCCTAAAGATTGGTAAGGGGGCTAGCACACTCACATATATATATACAGACGAGCAGAGCATATTCAAAACTAAAGGGTTAATGAACCGGGCCGTGGTTTTTGCATTCTAAAACATTTTACCCCATGATAATAGGTATATAGAAAAAGGTTATGGCCGAAGGCCAAAATCAGCCAAATTTTAGGAATTAATAGTCCACTCCCGTTTCACAAACCAAGATCAAAATCTAAACACACAACTTGGCGAGTACGAGTTTCAGATGACGCTCACGCCCGAGGATTCCATCCCCCACCAAACCTCCTGGTGGGTTCAGGGTTGATCCTTTATGTGTCGAGACCATACTCGGGAGTGATCCGACGGCCCAACACCATCCCCGGACTCTTTTGGACAAATCTCCGGGGCCCAGTTCTAACTTTCATACTTCAAAATTCAAAAGTTCTAAATTTTTTAAAATCATACTTATCTTACGAAGTCGTAACCCGCTAGTTCAAAACACGCACACCAACCCTTTACAAAAAAACAAACAAAAACATATCTTACGTATACATAAAAGTATTTTTCAAAAGTTTCATAACAAACGGGCCAATTCCCACAAAATACATATCAAACACGTATTTATATACATATATATATACGTAGGTTGAATGCGGGCTAAAAATTCACGTAGGGTTGTAGGTTATAGTAACTAAAAGAAAGAAACCTCACCTTGACGAACAAACCGGGAAAAACAAGCCGGAACACACCTAAGGAACCACCTCGTCAGTAATGGGATGATTCTCTGAACAAAACAAACAACAAAAGACATACTTAGTCTCAAAATAAACCAATTAGACATTCGGCTAATGCATGTGGGCGCATATGATGCAATGCACATTACATATGTTCAAACTTAGACATATTGGAGCAAATATCGTACTATCGTATCACCGACAAACAAATTAAACTCATAACACATCAAATAAATTCATAATACATCATATCATAACATATTATGAGCATTCATGAAGTTAAAACACATAAGGAAGGCAACGGATACAAGGAAAGCAACAAGAGTTAGCATTTAGGGCATATAAGTTCATACGCGTATTCATGAATCGAAATCATATAAATAGCACATAAATCAACACATAAAACACTAAATAAGCACCTAATATATCACATCATATCATAACTCATGCATCTTTCAGTTCAAATTACATATACAAGGTAAGACATGCAAGAATATATCACACGTTTCATTCAAACGTTTATGCACCTAGGTCACGTTTACACTTATCAATTAAGGTCATAAAATTAAAATAAATAACAAAACACCTTACAACACAACATATCAGCATATTAAGATCAGAATTGGGGAGGGAGAAATCAAATAAAATCAAGAACGAAATAAGAAAAGCAAGCAAACATCACATAACATCGAAACGGAGCAAGAAAACGGCGAAACGGAAGCCACCACGTAGCAGCCATTAAATGGCTGCCAAAAAAGGTGACATGGGCATGTCTCCCTTGTAGAACAAAGGGAGACACAGGGGTGTTGGAGGTCAAAAGCTCCAGTACCCTGGTGACACGGGGGTGTCACCCAAAAGGGCAAGAAACGCACACAGGCGTGTCCTGCGCGACTGCTGCTGCTCTCTTCTTCGTATCAGCTGCAAAAAACAGGGGAAAAAGCAACCAAGAAGCAGGGAAACAAAGATAAACAAGTAGGCAACATATTCAAGTATCAAACTATGAAATATCATGCAAAAATTCCCACAAAAACCTCCCCGAATTCACCCGTGACAGCAAGGAAACAAGATGTGCAGATTTCTTCATCAAACTTTAAACCCCAAAACTATTCATATTTCAAGCTTTATCAATGGTGGTTCTTCACACACACAAAATAGCTTAAAATCAAGGTAAAGAAATAAGTCATGAGAGCTCAAATGATCATATAACAAGCAACAAATTTCAAGAAATCAAACTCTAAGGCATGGATTCATGAATTCACTCAAAACATAAACTATTCATCATCTTGTTCATATCATGCTCAAATCACAACCAAAATATGCAAATGGTAGCTTAAAAGAACCACAATCAATTAGGGTACAAGAATCCGTACTAACCTCTTGAACCGGAGAAGAAACGAAGAAGATACGAGCTCATATGTACAAGGGGGTGAATAGTTACGGGATTCCCTTTCTTCTTCTCTTTTGCAGCTGATCCTCTCTCTTATCTTGGTCTTGGAGTCCGAAATGAAAAAGTTGGGAGGGTATAGGGGTGAATTAGGGCTATGTGGGTCCAAGAATGGGGTCATTTTGATAAGAAATGAAAAAGTTATAGCTAAAACCGTAAAAGGTGGCAGTTCTGCGCGTGAGGCTGGGTTCGGGCAAATTTCGGGGGTCCAAACGGATTTAGAAAAATACAAGGCTAGGTTCCTTTGCTCCCAAATTCCATTACGAGTCCAAAGCCACTTCCAGAATTTGAACCCGAATTCCCGAGCCGAAGTTACGCCTTCCGGAACACAAGGTGCGCTAAAACAAGTTAGGCCCTCGAGTCCCCTTAACAAACAAAACGGTTTAAAAACCGTATCAAACAAACTCAAAATCATGCAACGAACATATAAACACATTCATAACACATACAATTCATGTATGGCAAATTATCACAAAAATCAGAATCGAAAACGGACACATACGGATCAAATTCAAAACCAAACGGACGTTCAAAATTCATTTAAAAACACTTAACAATTCATATTAATTCAAGAATAGCATATAAATAATATAATAACCATATAATTACATAATTAAATAATTTAAAAGCGCAAATAACACTCTCGTTGCGACGTTCCTGTACGGCCGGACGAGCGGGGTGTTACAACCATAGGGGGCCTTTAAATCCCATATTTGTAGGAATTGACATTACCGCAGAAATAAGCATTCTTACGGACGGAGCATGTCCGTTTGGTTTCTATAAGAAGCAATGCCCAGTCATGCCATTAATTGTCTATAAGAAGCAATTAACGATTGTCACGGACGGAGCATGTCATGGCTCGGGGTAATTCTAGCCCGAGCCTAGCTCGGCCAAACCGGTGTAATGAGGGGGCGAGTGTTTTACACTTGCCCTGTGGTTGGTGGAAAATTTAGGGAAAGTGACCAATCAAATGGCAAGTGTAACACACTTGCTCTTTAATTGGTTGGGGTTCGGCCGAGCCTGGTCTGGGCTAGAATTTTCCCATGGCTCGATAGCATGTTCTAATGGTTCTTTATTACATCTGATAATCCAAATATTCAGAAACGATAGCATGTTAAGTATACAATCACTTAGTGAGATGATATCCACGCCCACTGTCTTCCACTATGTACAAGAATCATGCATGTTTCACTATGTACAATGTCAAGAATCATGCATCTAGCTGACGGACTATAAAGTAAAAATACAGAAGGCAGAATACAAGAATAAAAGGACCATGGATGGGGAATTTGGGATTGCCATTTGCCCCGCAACATTAAGTGGAGAAAGAAGAAAATATTTCCATTCAAATACATTAATAATTACGTCTTCACCAGAGATCCAGTATTAAAGTACACATCAATACACACACACACACACTGAGAGAATGAACAAATCTCTCTGCTGCAACATTCAACAAACATTGGTTAAGGTACAAATACATATTGACCATTACTACACAATTCAAAGCCTACATTTAGAAGTCAAGAGTAACTTCAGCTCCCAAAGCACTTTCCATAAGAGAATGAATATAATCACAAAGGCTTCCAAATTCGCTAAGCAACGCATCCACCACAGACAATGCCTCTTCTACAGAAAAAGAAGATCAAAACAAGTTTCAGAATAATATAGTTCGAAAACATGTTACTCTTGGAATGGAGAATACAACTTAGGCCCATTATGATGTCGTCCCTTTAGATTGTTCCACTGACGATTTTGTTCTTGTAACTTGAAAAAATTGACGAGTTTATTTAATCAAATTTAGTAACTTACACAATGGAGCAACCAGTGCTGCCATGTCGTTTCTTCCGTGCCGCCATTTCCTTCCACCTAGGAGGTTGAAGAACAACCTTAATAGCAGTATCAAACACAGCTTTCACATTCTGGTGAAAAAGAATCCAATAAAACATCAATATCAAACATTTAAGATTGTAATTGGAATAAATTCTTCTATAATTATTATTATATAGTTATTTATTTAATTTTATTTATTATTGCCTGTTGAGTCTTTGAGCTGCACTCTATATAAGCTTTTGCACCAATTTGTTTCCTTAGCTCCTCCCCCTACATTATGTAAACCAACATTATCCATTAATACAATTCAAACTCAATACTTGAAAGAAAGGAAGCACAAAAGTAGAGTAAAATATTACACACTTGAGCAGTTGTAATGATGTTGGATCCCATGTGATCAGCAAGATATCCCCTGTCTTCCCTAAGATCTATTATGGGCAATCAAATAACAAAACTTGAGATCATTACGTATATCTCCTATTATTCCTAAAAGGAAAATTAAAAAGAAAAAGAACAGCCACATTGTAGAGGTCATACCTAACTTTGTTCCAACAAGTACGATCGGAACGTTTGGAGCGAACCGCCGAAGTTCAGGCATCCACTGAAATCAGAAGTTGAATTGTTCTTATAAAAGAAATCCATAGAGAAAACATTTACATTAAAAAATATATAAAAGACTATTACTTAAAAGGATTATACATATTGGTGTAATAAGAGAGAAGACCAACGTGAATTTGGTTCAACAAACATTCCAACAAAACTTCCTTTTTAAATTAACCTGTTTGTATATAGCCCACTTCAAATTTGAATATCAAAAAAAATCAAAACAACAAGAACAATAGAGAAAAAATACAGAGCAAAATGCATTTTTAGTCTCATACTAATGGACCATTATCACTTTTGATCCCATGGTTTTCAAAATTGGTTTTTTTAGTCCCGTAGTAATATTTTTTGTCACTTTGAGGACTTCCGTCAAATAATTGATGGAAGTCACTATTCATCCGATAATTTTTTAATTTATAATATGCATTCCGTTACATGTATTTTAATATATATGCGTATTATATAATATATATGTTATATATTATATATAATATATAATATATATTATATATAATAATATATGTGTACACATAAAATATATGTGTTTACGTGTATTATATATATATATATATGTGTGTGTGTATATTATAAAATATAATATACCTATATATATTATAAAACATAGTATACATGTATAATATACGTGTATATATTATATATATACACGTACATATATTATTGTAATACATATATTATATATAATATAAAATACACATATATATATTATATATAATGCATATATACGTGTTTATATTATAAAATATAGTATACGTGTATATATAATATATGCATAGTTACATGTATTTTAATATATACGCATATTATATGTTATATATTATAACAATATATATTGTTACGTCTATATATAATATATGCATAGTTACATGTATTAACACATGTATTAACAATATATATTATACACATGTATTAACAATATATATTGTTACATATTATATATTACATTATATATATACACGTATACTATATTTTATAATATAAACACATATATATGCATTATATATACTAAATATACGTGTATTTTATATTATATATAAAATATGTATTACAATAATATATGTATATTATATTTTATAATACACACACACATTAAGACATATATATATATATATATATATATATATATATATATAATACACGTAAATACATATGTTATATATATGTATTACACCTATTTTATTATATATAATATACATTATATATTATATATAATATATAACAAAATATATATTATTAATACAAGTGTACATAATATATAATATATAATACACATATATATTAAAATATATATAACAAAATGCATATTATAAATTAAAATATATAATATATACATGTATTACATATTATATAAAATATAATACATATATTATATATAATAAATATATAATATATGAAATTAACAGATATGGACCAACAAAAATAAAAAATAAAAAAATTAATGGATGAATAGCGACTTCCTCAAAGTGACCAAAAAAAAAAATTACTACGGAACTAAAAAAACCAATTTTGAAAACCATGAGACCAAAAGTGATAATGACCCATTAGTATGAGACTAAAAATACATTTTGCTCAATGATACAAGAACAAAAAGAATAGGCGAAAGGTACCTTCTTGAGGACATTTTCATAACTAGCCCTACTGATTAAAGAAAACGCCAATACAAATATGTCAGCACCTCTGTAACTCAATGGCCTTAACCTGCTATAGTCTTCTTGACCTTCAAATTTACAGAAAATCAAAACAGATTGGGAAAATCAATGAATATAAAAAAAGTGGATTTCAATACACAGAGCTATTTTATACATAAACTGGGAAAACAAATAGACAATACCAGCAGTATCCCACAGCCCTAGGTTCACAATGTTGCCATCCACAGCCACATTAGCACTAAAATTGTCGAAAACTGTTGGAATGTAATCCTGGCATAGAATATTAATACCACATTTAGAATAATATATAATCGATATTTGGACAAAACAACCCAAAAGGGTTTTGAAAGAAAAAATTCAAATTTGTGGATAAAAAGACAATGGAAAAATAACGTGAACATGAATCCCGGAAGAAAACAAGAAAGACAATCAAGAAGAAGAAGAAGAACATCACATCTTTAAAAGCAAAAAGAGCATTTGATTTCTTAGAAGCTTGATAAGATAATTGACAATAGAAAATCCACAAAACGAAGCAAAAAATCCAAATGCCTATATAATCGAAAATGAAGAAGAACTAACAGTAGGAAATTTGTTGCTTGTGTAACATATGAGCATGCAGGTTTTGCCAACAGCTCCATCTCCCACTGTAACACATTTAATAAACTTTGAAGCACTCATCATAATCAAACTCAGCAATTTTCTTCACATCGAGAGCGAGAGCGAGAGCGAGAGAGAGAGAGAGAGGAATATCTAAATGCTGAAGGGAAAGAAAACGAAATGGGTCTGGATATAGAAAGAGAGGCCCCTATTAAAAACTTGGAGTTTCAAGAATGGCATTAAAAAACAAAGCTACAGACAATATATGCGCAAGTGTGTGTGGGTATGTGTGCTTTTTAGAGAGAAGGAGAGGAGTCAGAGGATCTGACTGTCACTTTCATCCCTCTCAATAAATTTCAAATCCAACAGAAATATTTTTTGAAATGCAGAAAGCTTTGAGGCTTTGATGGGACCCTGCTCTCAAACGGCTCCAAGACAATTTCACGAAACGCTAATTAGTATTTTCATTTGCTTTTCTTGTCAGTATTTACTGCTGCTCTTTCATTGAAAGAAGGAACTCTATTTGGCTTTTATAATTTGTTGGTTTAGAATTCGGGGAATTTCCGAAAACTCCCCAAATGATAAGTCCAATTTCTTTTATCTCTCCATTTTCAAAAATGATGTATTAAAACTCAAGAATCGCGTATCTAAAACCCCAAATGATGTATTTAAAATACAAGGAAAAAATCACGTATCTAAATCCCAGAATCGCGTATCTAAGTCCCAGAATTGCATATCTAAATCTCAGAATCGCGTATCTAAAACCCCAAATGATGTATTTGAAAATGGGGAGCTAAAAGAAACTTTTCAAACCCATGGGGAGTTTTCAAAAATTGCCCCTTTAGAATTTAGTATGCATGCCCTTCTCTCTATAAATAAATAAATAACTTTCGGTTTGCCAACTTCAATTGAACATTCAAAAAAAAACAAAAAAAAAAAAAAACAACTTCAAATGGACATTCTAGTATACCCTGTGAATCGGTTGGTTTTACCCAACCTAAATTTTACTCATCTTTTTTTTTTCCCCCCAAAATCTAAACCCAACCTATACCCAACTTGTAAATTGTAATGAGTTCCTACCAAATTGGACCTAATGTTTAAAATGTAATGAGTTTCTATTAAAATTGGGCCTGAATATATGAGTTGATTTCAAATCTAGTGGGTTTCGGTTCAAATTGGACCATGGTTATGACATGGGTTTTTCGGTTCACCCATTATCAAATCTCAAATCTCATAGAAGATAAATTCATTCAACATTTTATGTCATGTTTTATATTTGGGTTAATTACACAACCACCCCCCCTCCCCCCGGGCTTTAGGGCGGGTTGCCCCCATCCTTTCATTTTGGACGATTTGTCCCATAACATTTTAAAATTATTGCACTTAACCCCTTTTCAACGTTGTCGGCGGAATATTCCGATCAAGTTGAACTTTGACCGTCGATTTCTCCTCCGTCACGCCGACCCAAGAGTCAAGACCACTACCATCGTGTTCCTCTCCCCAAGAAGAACAAAATCCATATCTCACTCGACCCCATTGGCCGTCGGAAGCGTTGGAATTTGCATGCAAAGCTTCGTCAGTCGTTCTGTAACACCCCGCATGTGGGTCACCACATCCCCCGCACCTAAGCCCAATCTACATACGAGATGGGAAACCCCTTACATGAACCAAGCAGAGGCGAATGGGAGGCAGACACACACACACCTCAGCTAGGCGGAACGTAGACCCTAAAATCCAAACAAATGCGTATGTGGAAGCAAATCGTACAATCGAATATTAAATCATATGCAGCAGGTGACGGGTTCAACTAGCCTAGATACCTAATCCCGAATAAAATAGAAATCATGAATACAAATGGGTTCAAACAGTTTCCTAGAAGTCTGTCCCGAAAATATAACAATTACATAAATTAAACACGGTATATATAAACATACTGTCAAACTTATACAGAGTCCAAATCAAATGAAATGTAGCAGACCCGAACGAGACAAAAGACACGACAGACTCCAAGAACTCGACACACGCCGCCTAGCTTGAACTCCCTGACTAGCACCTGCACACTAAAATAATGGTGAGGGAGAAGGGCCAGTCACACTGACTGAGTGAGGGGCTACCCACACACACTACATACATATAAGGAGCAAAGCACGTATAAATTATAATGTTCATGAACTCAGGGATAGTTTTCGCACACTAAAACATTTGCCCGTGATACTTACATATAGGGGTTTCTCATCAAAACAGAACAAAACTTAACAAATTCTTACGTATCTTACATATCAAATCATATCTTAGCTTATACTTTCAAAAGATCCATATTTTATCTTAATCAGGAGTCTATCCCCGTTTCACGAACTTTAACAGAGCATACATACAAGACTCGGGGGGTACAAGTAACAAATTCCATCCTGGACTCCTCAGACGTATCAAATTATTAGCAAAATAAATCAAAACAATACAAACTTACAGAACAAGCCTCCTTCTCCGGCGATGGAAGGGTGTATACGCCCTAACCATCCATTACGGATGAGGGGAGCGGGAACACTCAACCCCTCAGGGTCCCATTCCCCAACCAAACCTCCTGGTGGGTTCCGGGTTAGTCCTATCAAATTGGAGAATGCGCTTAAGCTTAACCCGATGGCCCGCTGTCGTCCAGGGCGTCCTGACTCGTAGACACCGGGTCCCAACAGACAGACAGATAGAGCAGTACCTACATTACCTTCTACATAACAAGCTATAACATACTTTACATAATATAACATACCTTACCTTACAACAACTATGCTATACATACCTCTCCGTGTTAAATCCATAACATATACATAGATCGTAGCTCTCGACTCATAAGAGGCACACAGTTTGAAGCATAGTTTAATGTTGCAAATAGAATGAATCATAACAAATCGGAACAAGCGTACATAGGCTTGTACATAGCGTATTATACTTGCAAATTCTTAACAAAATCATAAAGTTACATATCTTGCACATATTTACTTATACTTAAGGTTATAGTTCGCATGCATAGAAAACGAGCACGTCTCTTTAGGGTTTAACTATAACCTAACCTCACCTTACACCGAAGGAGCCGTAACATGACGAGTGATCCACCCCGGAATCAACATGGCTAACAAAACACCACCCCGGATGCACCTGGACAAACTGAAGACAAAACACAAGACTTAGACTCGAGGATGAACCACATAGACGCACGGCGTATGCATAGGCACTCAAGAGATTCAAACACCTAGGCAAGGTTCATATTCAAACAAATTTAATGTAAAGGAATGCATCTCATAGCTTAACATAGCATAATACACATTAAAACATGTTCATATGCACAATTAACGCAAATAAGAGCAATCAAAATGCATAAGGTGGCACTTAGTCATTTAAGAGCACATAACACGTTGAAACATCGAAACAATAGCATATAATTACAAACACATCTTAATATATGGATTTACATTCATATCATATCATAAATCAAGTTAGGATCATGATCGGGGTGGGATAAAAGCGTATAACGAGCATATAAAATAAAATCGGACAAAATAAAACAAAAACTGTGACGCCCCGTTTCTTCGGCAATCCAGGTATGGAGTTACGACTCACGAGAGAGTTAATTTGTAACGCCCCGACTTTTTAGCCATACACGTATGACGTATGTGTTTATTAATTGTACAATCTAATTGTTTATTTATTTTAGTTTTCGTTATTCATTTCATTAATTGTCATACTTTGATTTACTTGTTAATTGTTTTGGTTTTATTTGAATTTTCTAATGTATTGCTTATATGATTATGACTGTACCTTGTTTGATTCCGATTTGATTTTTGTTTTCCATGCAAACTTGGTATGAGTGAATTATGTGCCTTATGATCATGTTTATATGCTCGTTGCTTGATTTTATTCTCGTTTGTTTGAGTTTTGGATTCTTTTGTGTGATCAGAACCAAAAAAGGGCTAAAGGGCATTTAGCATGCTTTGGGTTTCGGGAGGCGTAACTTGAGCTCCGTCATCTCCATTGGACTCATATCGACGATTTGGATATGATGGAACAAGCCTCATATTTTTCTAAGGCCATTTTTGTCCCCGAATTTCAACCGAAACGAGCACCTCGTACCTAAAATGACAACCTTTGACTATTCTTGAGCTTACAGACCTATTAACACACCTAAACCCCTAACCCATGACCTAAGCCAACTTGATACACTCTTCTCTCTCTTCCTACCCCAACCACACGAACGAAACCCCCCTAAAACAAGAAAATATTCAGCCATCAAGAAGAGAAAGAAAGAGGAAGAAAGGACTATTCATACCTAGTGAGAATTGAGCTCATCACACCACCATCTTCCTATATTTCTTGAAGGTAAGCCCATATTTGTTATGTATATCTCCTTAAGTTATATTATGCATGGCTTTCATTGAGTTATAATTGATATACATGTTGAATTGTAAGGGTTTCAAGGACTTAGGATATTCAACCTTGTTTCTTTGGAGTTTCTTGAGTAATAATTGATCCTATGTCATACCTTTATACTTTTATGGAGTCATATTGCATGGTGGTTGAGTATTGAATGCGTGCCATTAATGAACTTGGAGGATTTTGGAAGAATTTGAACTTGATCATATTTCTTGCATGTGTTGCATATTGTAGATTGGTTTTAACAAGTTTCTTGGCATGAATTGCATGATCTTTGAGCATTTGAACTTATCTTGATGTCTTATCTTGGAGTATGGTTGGTTTGGTTGTGATTTTAGGGATGAACAGCCCCAGGTAAAGTTAACGCCCGTTAGGGTATTTTGGCATTGTGGGGGTTAACAGCCCCCTTAGGTGACTCTTAGACCCCCCTAATGGGGCTTAGTGCTTCTGTGTATGTGTGAAAAACAACCGTTAGTCCAGGGCAGTCGTCACTGACCTGGCTAACGGCCGTTAGCTCATTGTAAAGGAATTGGGGCTAACGGCCGTTAGCCCCATCCTTGTGTGTGAGTGCATTGTTTTCTCGTTTCCTTACTTCGTTGTTTGTTTCCTTACCTCATTTATGACTTATATGATTGGTATACATGTTGATATATGTGTTATAATTAATGTATCAAGTTTAGGACTCATTTTGATATGATTTATGGAAGTTATGAAATGCTGAACGTGAAACCTCTATGTATTGAATGTACTTGAACTTATTGAATGAATTACTTGGTTATATGGCTTCATAACATGAATTCTACCTCTTATGCATCTCATATCATGTGCATAGTATTGTCGTGCGTCATATATGGTCATATTGAGTCTCACTTTACACTATTTTGCACAGATTTGGGTTTGGTCGGAGACGAGGGCGATCTTTGAGACTTTTGTGCCACCTCTTTTGCTTTTATAAGGCGGGTTTCTCTTCTAATAGCTATGATGACCCGATATATCCCTTATGTGAAAGTTTTGCGCCAAATTAGTATATTTATATATCGAGTCTTTTAGAGTAAATGATTTCAAACGTACAACCCTTCTTTTATGTATCCCTACTTTATGTTTTGGCCAGAACATGATTGCACGTACTATATGGGGCCCGAGAACTTAGTGTATGTGGCTATCTAGGGAGGCAATGGCCGACGGTGATCCCTTGCACTAGTTCCAACCAAACTATGATGATATTGGCCCTCGCTAGGAGATTAACGGGGAATGAGAGCTGAGGCCTTTGGGGATTCATCTACCCCGCTGGCCATAATGTATGGGTGGCCGGGCCTTGCAAAGCCGTCCACCACCCAGAGGAAAAAGGTGTATATGTATGATTATGAAGGATCGTATGAATGTGCACGTAAGATTATGTGTGTGATAACGAATGAATAATGTTTATGATCACACAAGGTGTAGGTTGGAGATTGTGCACGCCCACTCGTCGGGCTATGAATACCCTAATGAATGAATATGATAGTTGTAATCCCGTTGAAGCCTTTCTTTGTTTTAGCCACTTGGAAATTTTTGTAAAACTTCACATGGGATTACGGGTTGCATGTATAAGTTTAAATTCTGCGATACTTATGTACTATGCCCTGTTTTATACCCACCAGTCTCCTTTAGACTGAACCCGGTTTGTTTTCAGTTGTGTTGTGTAGGTTTGGGGAGTGCTAGGCTGGAATATGAGCCGTCTAGGTCTTGCATTTGGGTTTAGAACTTTCTTACACACTCATACTATTATTTTGTATTGTGATTATGTTGTTGGGCGTATTTTGTTTATGTTAGGCCGTGTGGGCCGTTGTTACTTGACAGCACTGTGTGTACTTGATTTTGGAGCTTGATGGCTCATTGCATATGTCCTATGTTTTGATTTGCTTCCGCTTTAATGTCCTTGCTCTGATTTTATTACTTTTCGTTCTTGTATGGTTTAAGGGTTAGCTCCCGTCTAGCATAGCGTGTGTGTCGTGTCCCTTTTCGCCATGATTTGACTCGTGTATGGACTTCCATTTCATATGCGGATCGGGTCTCGGTGCGGGGGATGTGGCACCTTGCACTTGGGTGCTACGTCCTTAAGTGGTATCAGAGCCTAGGGTTGCAAAACCCTGGCCCTAGTATCATGTTGAGTCAGTCTATGTCGTACGGCTTTAGGGACATCTTGTCAACGTGATTGCATATGTATCTTTTACGTGTTTATATGCTTTAGTTCTTGATATTGCTTGAATTAATTGCACTCTCATACATGAACTAAAAATAGCACGTATTTCAGTGTTTTATTACAGGATGCCTCCTCGTAGACATAGATCCTCAGAGCGACGTGGTCGCCGTGACCATACTCCTACACCACAATAACAAGAGCCACAACAACCACAGTTGCCTCCGATGAACATGGAAAACTTCATAGATGCCGTCTTCAATTATGTTGAGCATCGCAGGGCTCAAGCTCCACCACTACCACAATCGGCTGAACAACAGGTACCCCCACCAAACAATCGGGATCCTCATGGGGTATTTCTGAGTTATAATCCCCCTTGGTTTTCTGGTTTTATCGATGATGCCGTTTCAGAGGGTTGGTTGACGAGAATAGAGAGGATTTATGGAGTCCGATAGTTCACTATGTAGGAGAAGGCTCAATTCTCTATATTCCAATTAGATGGCGAGGCTTTTGATTGGTGGGAAAGAACGAGAGAGAAGCTGGAGGTGAATGGGGAGGAGGTGACTTGGGAAGTGTTTAAGAGAGAATTTCGGGAATGTTTTGTGCCCGAAGTTGTGGGAGAAAGGAAAGAACAAGTGTTTATAGACCTGAAGTAGGGCACCCTCTCGGTGGCCCAATATCTCGCTATCTTCAACAGGCTCGGGAAATATGCTCCTCACATCACCCGAGATGAGAAGAGGAAGGCCAGGAAATTCGACAGGATCTGAGGCATGGACATGTCGATCACAATTTCGAGTCTTTCGTGGACACGGTTCAGAGGGCTTTGGTACAGGAAGAGGAGTACAAGAAGAAGGATCCAGTTTCTAGGGTATTCACTGGACAAGGGTCTGGATCAGGATCATAGAAAAGGCCTATGGTTCAAGCTGCTCCTCAAACTAAGGATCCTTTCAAGAAGCCTCGCAACATCGGACCGGTTCCATAGGCTCCCCAGGCACTACCGGTACCTACCGTACCGCGTCGAGATAAACCCCCCATGCATTCATTGTGGAGGTCCAACCCACACTTACAACAATTGCCGAAGGATGTTGGGATTATGCCCCATTTACGGGAAATATAAACATAGGGCTGATGCGTGTCCAGATAAGACTCCGAGTTTTCAAGTAGGAGTACCAAGGTTATTGATCCAAGCCCGAGCATATGCCCTTGAGGGCGAGGAACAGGATGTAGAGGCCGATCCTACCGCCGTGGTGAAAGGTACCATATGCATTCATAACATAAACATTCATGCACTTTTTGATCCTGGTGCCACGTATTCCTTTATCTCGTGTGATCTAGCTACTACTCTGTGCTTACCTATTACCTGTTTGGATTTTTGTTACCTAGTTAGTTCTCCTCTTGGGGGAAGTTTTCAGACAGATCAAGTGGTTCGGGGTTGTTCAGTTGTTTAGAAGGCAAAGACTACCCTGCAGATTTCATTGTGATGCCTATGAAGAGATATGGGGTTATTCTGGGAATGGATTGGTTGTTTAAGCATCGAGCTATGGTTGATTATTTTGCAAAGAGAGTCAAGTTGGGTGAAGAGTTGATTGTTGGTAGTGGTTCGAAGACTGTACCACTCTTGTCCCTTACAGAAGCTCACAAGTTAGTGTAGAGGAAGCCACTGGATTTATTGCTTATCTTCTCAACAAGCTAAAAGATCAAGCAAAGTTTGAGGATACTGCAGTGGTGAAGGATTTTACCAATGTTTTTTCGGAGAATTTAGGATCTTTACCACCGGACCTTGAGATTGAATTTGTGATAGACTTATATCCAGGAGCAGAGCCGTATTCTAAGACCCCTTACCGTATGGCACTGGCAGAACTGAAAAAGCTAAAGATTCAGCTTGAAGAGTTGCTTAAGACCGGGTATATTCGGCCGAATTCATCACCTTGGGGTACACCGGTTCTCTTTGTTAAGAAGAAGGATGGAACTTTAAGAATTTGTATAGATTACCGAGAACTGAATCGGATGACTGTGAAGAACAAGTATCCTTTGCCCCACATTGAGGATTTGTTCGACATGCTACAAGGTTCAGGGGTTTATTCGAAACTGGATTTGAGTCAAGGATACTATCATCTAGAAGAGTATATTCCGAAGACGAGATTCAACACCCATTATGGGCATTATGAGTTCGTGGTGATGCCTTTTGGATTGACTAATGCCCCAACAGCTTTCTTGGATATGATGTATCGGATTTTTCGTCCTTACCTCGATAAGTTTGTGGTTATCTTCATTGATGATAGTCTTGTGTACTCCAGGACTCCGGAAGATCATGCTCGACATCTCAAAGTGGTTTTGGATACCTTGAGAGAGCATCGGTTATATGCTAAGTTCAGTAAGTGCGAGTTTTGGATTGACCGGGTAACTTTCTTATGCCACATTGTCTCGAGTAGAGTTCTAGAAGTAGATCTTTCGAAGATTGAGACAGCCTTAAAGTGGCAAAGTCCGAAGAATACCTCAGAGGTAAGGAGTTTCTTGGGTCTGGCTGGCTATTATCGGAGATTCGTGCAGGACTTTTCAAAGATTGCTGCCCCTTTGACCCGATTGACTAAGAAAGAGGCTAAATTTGAGTGGGATGAGGCATGTGAGGCGAGCTTCCAACTCTTGAAGGAGAAGTTAACAACTGCACCCTTGTTAACACTTCCCGAAGGTACAGAAGTTTATACAGTGTATACGGACGCCTCAAAGGAGGGTTTGGGATGTGTTTTGATGCAGCATGGAAAAGTGATTGCCTACGCCTCGAGGAAGTTGAAAGAACATGAATAGAACTACCCCACTCACCATCTCGAGCTAGCAGCGGTAATTTTTGCTTTGGGTAAGTGGAGACATTACCTCTACGGAATTTCTTTCGAGATCTTCTCCGACCACAAAAGTCTCCAGTATCTATTCTCTCAGAAGGAGTTGAACAAGAGACAACGGAGTTGGATGAAATTCCTTACGGATTTTGAGTGTACAATCCGGTACCATCCCGACAAAGGCAACGTGGTTGCGGATGCGCTTAGTAGGAAGGCTAGCGTGTCCAATGTGAAGGTAGAGAGTATGAAGAAGATTCTTTCAAGTTAAGAGCTAGTGTTCGGAATATTACGGTTCAATCAGATCTTCAGCTGAGATTGTTTGAGGATCAGAGAATTGATCCCGAGGTTCAAAAATTAGCAGAGAAAGCTCGAGCTGATCCAGAGTGTCCGTTTGGGTTTGATGATATGGGACTTTTGAGATTTAAAAACAGAATTGTTGTGTCTGGAGAATTGAAATGGATTATTCTTGAAGAGGCTCATCGGTCAAGTTATTCGATACATCCCGGAGGGAATAAGATGTATAAGGATCTGAAACAGTTTTGTTGATGAAATGGTTTGAAACGGATTGTGATCAACTTTGTGAAGCATTGCATGACTTGCCAAGTGGTGAAGGCAGAACATCAAAAGCCATCGGGGCTACTTAAACCACTGCCTATTCCGGAGTGGAAATGGCAACAGATTGCCATAGATTTCGTTTTAAGTTTGCCAAGAGTAAAAGGAGGCCTTGATGGAATTTGGGTGATTATGGATCGTTTGACAAAGTCGGCTCATTTTCTTGCCATCCAGATGTCCGACAAAGTAAGCAAGCTAGCCAAGAAATACTGTGATGAGATTTTCAGACTTTATGGAGTACCGGTTAACATCGTGTCGGATAGAGACCCGAGGTTTAATTTAAGGTTTTGGCAAGAGCTTTAGAAGAATCTAGGATCAAGGCTCCAATTTAGCACAACTTTCCATCCTAAAACGGATGGGCAGTTCGAGAGGTTAATCAAGTACTTGGAGGATATGTTGAGAGCGTGTGCTTTGGATTTTCAGAGCTCGTGGAACGAGCAGTTGCCATTAATCGAGTTTGCTTACAATAATAGCTACCAAGCCTCGATAGAGATGGCACCTTACGAGTTTGCTTGATTCTATTCTCGTTTGTTTGAGTGTTGGATTCTTTTGTGTGATCGGAACCAAAAAGGTGCTAAAGGGCATTTAGCGCGCCTTGGGTTCCGGGAAGCGTAACTTGAGCTCGAGAACTCGGAATTGAGTTCTGTCACCTCCATTGGACTCAAATCAATGGTTCGGATCCAATGGAACAAGCCTCATATTTTTCTAAGGCCATTTGAGTCCCTGAATTTCAACTGAAACGAGCACCACGTACCTAAAATGACAACCTTTGACTATTCTTGAGCTTACGGACCTACTAACACACCTAAACCCCTAACCCATGACCTAAGACAACTTGATACACTCTTCTCTCTCTTCGTACCCCAGCCATATGAACCAAAACAAGAAAATATTCAGCTATCAAGAAGAGAAAGGAAGATGAAGAAAGGACTATTCGTACATAGTGAGAATTGAGCTCATCTCACCACTATCTTTTATTATTTCCTGAAGGTAAGCCCATATTTGTTATGTATATCTCCTTGTGGTCATTTTAAGTTATATTATGCATGGTTTCACCAAATACTAAGTCAGAATTGATATACATGATGAATAGTAAGGGTTTCATGGACTTGGGAGATTCGACCTTGTTTCTTTGGAGTTTCTTTGAGTTTCTTAAGTAATAATTGATCCTATGTCATGCCTTTATACTTGTATGGGGTCATATTGCATGGTGGTTGAGTATTGAATGCATTGCCATTAATGAACTTGGAGGATTTTGGAAGAATTTGAACTTGATCATACCTCTTGCATGTGTTGCATATTGTAGCTTGGTTTTAACATGTTTCTTGGCATGAATTACATGATGTTTGAGCATTTGAACTTACCTTGATGTCTTAGCTTGGAGTATGCTTGGTTTGGTTGTGATTTTAGGGCTGAACAGGGGCTGAATTTCGAAGAATTCAGCCCCAGGTGAAGCTAACGCCCGTTAGGGCATTTTGGTATGTGGGGGTTAACGGCCGTTAGCCCCATTGGGTGACTCTCTGATCCCCCCCCCCTAACGGGGGTTAGTGCTTCTGTGCGTGTGTGTGACAAACGACCGTTAGTCCAGGAGAATCGTCACTGACCTGGCTAACGACCGTTAGCTCCTTGTGAAGGAATTGGGGCTAGCGCCCGTTAACCCCATCCTTGTGTGTGAGTGAATTGTTTTCTCGTTTCCTTTCTTTGTTGTTTGTTTCCTTGCCTCGTTTATGACTTATATGATTGGTATGCATGTCGATATATGTGTTATGATTAATGTATCAAGTTTATGCCTCGTTTTGATATGATTTATGGAAGTTATGAAATGCTGAACGTGAAACCTCTATATACTGCATGTACTTGAACGTATTAAAGGAATTACTTGGTTATATGGCTTCATAACATGAATTCTACCTCTTATGCATCTCATATCATGTGCATAACATTGTCGTGCGTCATATATGGGCATATTGAGTCTCACTTCACTCTCTTTTGCACGGATTTGGGTTTGGTTGGAGACAAGGGCGATCTTTGAGACTCTTGTGCCACCTCTTTTGCTTTTATAAGGTGGGTTTCTCTTCTAATAGCTATGATGACCCGATATATCCCTTATGTGAAAGTTTTGAGCTAAATTAGTATATTTATATATCGAATCTTTTAGAGTGAATGATTTCAAACGTACAACCCTTATTTTATGTATCTCTACCTTATGTTTTGGCGAGAACATAGTTGCACGTACTATATGGGGCCCGGGAACTTAGTGCATGTGGCTATCCGGGGAGGCAAGGGCCGACAGTGATCCCTTGCATTAGTTCCAACCAAACTACGGTGATACCGGCCCTCTCTAGGAGATTAGCGGGGAATGGGAGCTGAGGCCTTTGGGGATTCATGTACCCCACTAGCCGTAATGTATGGGTGGCCGGGCCTTGCAAACCCATCCACCACCCGGAGGTAAAAGGTGTATATGTATGTTCATGAAGTATCGTATGAATGTGAACATAAGATTATATGTGTGATAAAGAATGAATAATGTTTATGATTACACAAGGTGTAGGTTGGAGATTGTGCACGCCCACTCACCGGGCCAAGAATACCCTCATGAATGAATATGATAGTTGTAATCCTGTTGATGCCTTTCTTTGTTTTACCCACTTGGGAAAATGTTGTAAAACTTCACATGGGATTACGACTTACATGTATATGTTTAAATTCTACGATACTTATATACTATGCCCTATTTTATACCCACCAGTCTCCTTTAGACTGAACCCGGTTTGTTTTCAATTGTGTTGTGCAGGCTTAGGGAGTGCTAGGCGGGACTACGAGTCGTCTAAGTCTTGCATTCGAATTTAGAACTTTCTTACACACTCATACTATTATTTTGTATTGTGATTATGTTGCTGGGCATATTTTGTTTATGTTAGGCCGTGTGGGCCGTTGTTACTTTGACAACACTGTATATACTTAGTTTTGGAGCTTGATGGCTCATTGTATATGTCATATGTTTTGATTTGCTTCTGCTTTAATGTCCTTGCTCTGATTTTATTACTTTCCGTTCTTGTATGGTTTAAGGGTTAGCTCCCACCTAGCATAGCGTGTGTGTTGTGTCCCCGTTCTCCATGATTTGGCTCGTGTATGGACTTCTATTTCATATACGGGTCGGGTCTCGGTGCGGGGGATGTGGTACCTTGCTCTCGCGGGCTATATTATTTCTGTATATTTGTGAATTATGTAACTTGCATGCATACGTGTCAATGTGAATTATAATTTTAATTATGTGCGCCTTATAATTTAATTAATTGCAATTGGACTCAATTGTCCAATATTCGTAAATTAGGGACCTAACTGAAATTAGGGTGTTTTGGGCCTCGTGGCTACTTTGAGCTCGAGAATTCGAATTCGAATTTTGACCCTACCATTGGATTCATTTCGACGATTCGGATTCAATGGAATTAACCTTTTAATTTTCTAAAGCCACGCCCTACCATTTTAAAATCCGATCCGAATGGACCGGATACCGTTTGACCCTACCCATTTTGCCCGACCCGTTTCTTGCCCAAGAAAAGGGCCAAGCCCCTTTTCTTTTCTTCATTTCCACATTCAAGCCAGGGAGAGCGAAGGAGGAGAGGAAATACCCCATTTGGCCATATAGCTTCGGAGCTCAAGCTAGCAAGACTCGACCATCCAATCAACAACCCACTGTAAGATTTGTATCCCACTCATCACATGATTCGATTTAATACCTCTTTCGTGCCTTGGATACGTGTTAATTATCTAATTGGGGAAGATGATAAATAGTGTCGGGTTTGGGATTTATGTGTTCGGGCTCGTTTTGCGAGGTCTAGTGTGTAAATATGTGATCTACGTATTATGTATGCTTCGTGGTGTGAATTTCATGCGTTTTGGGGTTGTGTGTGGTTCTGTGTGTGTGTTGGTTGTTGTGTTTCCGCCATTGATGCTTCTTCTCTTTCTTTTCGAGCAGCAAGGCCGAAACGGCTGTTTCGGAGTTAGCTTGTTTCTTCGAACAACCGTTTGCATGTTGTTCACGCGCCTGCAGCGAAGGCCGGAATGGCTATTCCGAGGGTCGCGTCCGGAGACAGAAGCTCACTAAACGACCGTTTCCACTTTGTTCTGTGGGTTCGAACGACCGTTTGGGAGCCCGCTGACCTCCTGCCATTTTTGGGAACGACCATTTTTCATCCAGGAATGGTCCGTTCTCGTCTGTGCTTGCTTGTATGTGTTATGTTTGACCCCTTTTCGTGCTTTTAATTGATTTATTATACCTTTTTATGCTTTATACCTTGTTTAACTTGTATATTGGAACATGAATTGCATAGTATGCTATACTATGTGCATGAAATATGATTTAATGCCAATGCATGATTGTTTTAGGCATGGCTACGTGGCTCATGACTTCATGGCCAACATAAGCCTATGTCGTGCGTCTACGTGGTTCATTCGTGGGTCTAAGTCTTGTTCTTGTGTTTAGTTTAGTTAGGTGCACCCGGGGTGGTGTTTTGTCGGCCGTGTTGGTTCCGGGTGGATCAAACGTCTTGTCTTCGGCCTCTTCGGTGTAAGGTGAGGTTAGGATATAGTTAAACCTTAATGTAACATGCTCGGTTTTTTATTGCAATGGTTTAATAAGTCTTATATGTATGTAAATAAGTGTGAAATACGTATTTTCTCAGATATGCAACGAGTTTACAAGTATGTTAAGCAATGTACAGGCCTATGTATGCCTCTTTGGTTTGATTTGATATGTTTTGCCCCGTTAAGCTATGTCTCTAACCGTGTGTCTCTCATGAGCCAAGTTTGGTAAGGAATGGGTTAGTTATGAATAACACGGAAAGGGGTATATATAAGTATGAATATATGTATAAGATATTCTGTCTATCTGTTGTAGTGGGTTAAGTGATATGTGAATGTTGGGCCCCGGAGACTATGGGTTAGGAATCCCAGTACGACATCGGGCAATCAGGTCCGGCCTGGGCATACTCTCCATCTGTCTGAAGAGGATCACCCCTGAACCCACCAAGAGGATAGGTGGGGAATGGAATCCTGAGGGTTGAGTGCGTGCGCTCCTCTCGTTTGAATGGATGGCTAGGAAGTGTACACCCTTCCATCACGCGGAGTTGAGGATGGTCTGATATGTTATGTCTGTAAGTTTTCTGAGGAGTTGGAGTGTAACACCCCAAACGGAAGTTGCCACATCCCCCGCACTCAGACCCGACCCGCATATGAAACGGGAAATCCATACACGTGTCAGATCAGAGCGAACGGCTCACTCACTCACTATGCTAGGCGGGAACTCAACCTTTGAAACCAAATAACTAAGTACAAAGAGAAATCATAAGGCGGAAGCAGAGCATGAAAAGAATTACCAATACAAGCATCAAATTACGGGTTCAACTAACATAGGTACCTAGTCCCGAAATTCAAACATAAACATAATTCATACATTCATGGGTTCAATCTATCCCTAGAAGCTTGTCCCGAATCCATAACATAAAAGTAATACGATTCATGGTAACTTAATCAATTTACAATATGCAGTGGTGTGACTCGGACTAAACCACAAGACTCGACAAACTCAAACTCCCGCCTACCGCTCCAAACCTGGAAAATCTGAAAACAAAGTCGGGTTCAGTCTATAGGAGACTGGTGGGTATAAAATAGGGTTTTGTCACGCCCCGAGTCCGCGTGCCCGTTGGACGCGAGCTCAAGTCTCCAAGCCCACCGAGTATAACCTGAAATTGGGCCTAACCTACTGCCCAAAAGGGATATCTATTGGTTATACTTGGACTAGGGATGTACGAGATGAGCCCGTCCGTGAGCCTAACGAGCCGAATCAATAAAGGTTCGGGCTCGAATTCGAGGTAGTCGAACCCGAACCGAACCCTGGCTCGATTCGTGGCAAAAACGAATCGAACTTGGACCCTTTGTTCCTAGAATTTGGGTTCGCGAGCCGTAACATTTTAATAAATAAAAATAAAAATATATTATATATACTATATTATTTAGATAATATATTATTTATATATTTTTATTTGCACTAGTAGTCGTGTTATACGTTTAATACGTTTTATATATTTTATATACTTAATATATATCATTAAAAGAAGAAAAACACTATTCTCTCATCTCTCTCTCACAATTTACGTTTCAAAATTCAGAATCAAAATGACCCCTCTTTCTTTCTCTTCCAAGAAACCCTAGCCCCCAAATCTAAATCTCATTTTCTCTCTGTAGCTCCACCGTCCACCTCCGTGTTGTCGCCATCCCACCCATCCACCGTCGCGATGGTTATTGCGTCGCCTACCTCTCTCCTTCTCGAAACTCAAGAAAGCAGCAACCATTTCACCTCCACGACAACCCCCCGCGGCCGTACGACCACCCCGCCCATCTCCACGACCACCCGCGCCACGGCCACCAGGCCACCGTCCATTTGCACCACCAATGCAGCTGAACCCTCTAGATCCAACTCCAACTGAAGGTGCAACTTCAGGAAATTGTAAGTTTTTCTTTTTTTTAATTGATTTTTTTAGTTTGTGCCTCTTCATTCTTGAATGGATCTATTTGCATAATGCATGAAATTAAACTAATAATACATGATTTAAACTAATAATACATGATTCTTGAGATGAAATATTCAAAATGGCTCTCGGTATCAATCCCTCCAGCAACTTTCTTTTTGGTTTTTCCACTTTCAAAAGTTGCATAATTCCTCTACATTAAAGTGCTGCATTAAGAGAGAGAAGGGTATAGGAAAAGCGAATATCTGTTCAAGTGCGAGACATTTGTTTGAAAGAAAAGAAAGAGTAATATATATATTATTTGAGGAGTTTTATGAAATTAGATGCAAATAGGGGTAACAGGCTAATAACAGACTGTATATTTGAATTTTATGAAATTAGAAGCAAACAGGGGTAATACCAGACTGTATATTTAAATTTTATGACATTTTTTATTCCCATTTTTCATATTCTAACCTTTTTTATTTTCATTTTGCAATCTATAAAAAAATGTCTACATCGGGATCGGGTTCAAGAATTGAGTCAACGACTCCCTTAACTCCCTTGACTCCGGTTACATTTTCTGAAGAAGGGGATAAATCCATAGACGAGCTTCAAGAACATGTAGAGGATGCTCAGGAAGATCATGGCGAAGAGGATACTCAAATGGAAGACACAGCTACCAAAAATCCTTTTGAAAAGACAAAGAGACAAAAAACATCTCAGGTGTTGTCTGTTATGGAGGAATTTGTGGATGAAAAAAGGATAGAAAGATACAGGTGCAAGTGTTGTTCAAAGACATTTGTAAAAACTAAAACAAGTACTACATCACACATGACTAGACATCTCAAAGTGTGTGCAGCCTACTTGGAAATGGAAAGGAAAAAAACTGCAGAAAATGCTAAGCAAATGCGGTTGGCATTTGGTCCTGCAGGCACTACAGTTCCTCCGTTGCAAGATGGAAAGTTTGATAGGGAGAAGATGAAAGAAGTAGCAGCCATTATGTTGATGATGCACAATATTCCTTTTACTTTCGTGGAATTTGAGGGACTTAATATGTTCTGCAAGCGGGGGATGCCGGAGTGGAGAGGTATATCTCGAGCGACAGCGACGAAGAACTGTTTCATGGTATACGAAATGGAGAGGGGTATATTGAAGAATGGGTTAAAAAGTGTTGAAAAGATTTGCTTGACAACAGACTTATGGAAGTCCAAAAGCCAGAAGCTCGAGTACGTGGTGATTAGGGGCCATTGGGTTGACTCAAATTGGAAGTTAAATAAACGTGTTCTCAATTTTATTCGACTTCCCCCTCCTCACAACTGTGTATCCATTATAGATGCAGTTTTAAGGTGTACGAATGATTGGGAAATCGAAAATAAAATATTCACTGTTTCAGTTGATAACGCTAGTTCCAATGATGTTACAATCAATGTTATGAGGGATTCGTTCAACAGAAATAGTCAGCTTTGCGATGGGAAGATATTTCATGTTAGGTGTACGGCACATATCCTAAATCTCATAGCACAAGATGGCCTAGGTGAGATCAAAAGCATAGTCTCTATCATTCGGGATAGTATCGAGTTTATTAGGAAGACAGAGAGCAGAGTGTATAAGTTTGCTGAACTTGCAAAGCAGCTGAAATTACCAGGTAAGAAGTTGATTGATGATTGCAAGACATGATGAAACTCTACTTATGAGATGTTGGAGATTACACATTCTTTCAAGGAAGTATTTCCTAGATTTACAATTCGAGAACAGGCTTATATGGACTGCCCAGATGATGAAGATTGGAGAAAGTTGGAGAAAGTGATCAAAATTTTGAAGGTGTTCTATTTTGCTACAAAGATAATATCAGGCAGTGAGTATCCAACTTCTAATTTGTTTTTGAATGAAGTTTTTGTTGTGAAAATGGTTCTTGAAAAAGGTGCTGTAGATGAAGACTTGTTTGTGAGGGAAATGGTGCAGAAAATAAAGACTAAATTTGATAAATATTGGGGAGAAACCAATATGTTGATGGCTATTGGTGCAATAATGGACCCAAGATGTAAGATGAGGACATTGGAGTACATTTTCCCTCAATTTTATCCTGAATGGGAGGTTGTAGAAAGGTGTGAAGAAGTTAAGAGAACCTTATACAAACTTTATGAAGATTATTGCGAGATGGAACAATCTATCAAGTCTGGGAGTGCGGGTTCTAAAAGAAAGTGTCAACCAACACAAGTACAAGCACAAGCAAATGGAGAATCAAGTGAATGTAGTGAATCTGATTCTTTTAGCGGATGGGGAATTTTCGCCACGATTGTGGAGGATACAGAGATTGTGCAACCAGTAAAGAGTGAGTGGGAAGTTTATTTTGAAGAAAGATGCGTGGAGTATGATCGTTCACAAAACCCAAGTGATTTTGATGCGTTGAAGTGGTGGAAAGTGAATGATTATAAATTTCCAATTCTAGCCAAGCTAGCTAGGGATATCTTGTCTATTCCTGTTGCCACAGTAGCATCGGAGGCTACCTTTAATGTCGGTAGTAGAGTAATTGACAAGTATCGTGCCCGCTTAAAGCCCACTACTGTTGAAATGTTAATGTGCGGTGGAGATTGGTGTAGGAAACGTTACGGCGTCAAGTTTAAGCTTGAAGTAAGTTACTTTTTACTAAGTTTTCAATTTAAATATGCATGTCTTTATGTTAAATTATAGTCATTTACTTATTGTTTTTACAGGAGGAACAAAAACCGATAGTAATCGATTTACCAAACATTTGAGTCTGCTAGAATGTAAGTCTGCTAGATTACTGAAATTGTTCTGAAAATTTTCTTCTCTACTTGTTTTGGAATTGTTTCTGAAGTTTCTTGTGTTTCTAATTTTGTTTTTGTGAGCTTTGGAATCTGCTGTAGATCATTTGGTTTTATGGGTTTTTTTCTCCCCTTTGCTCTTGTTTTCTTATGCATTTCTGGTAATGGCTATGTGGAATTAGTGAATATGTAAGTTTAGGTGGTTGATGGCTATGGTTTAAGTATATTGTGCTAGGGTTCAATCTTATTATATGCTTAAATAGTTCAGCTAAATGTTTTCCTATTTAGTTTTAAGGAGGGATTACATGCTGTGTGCTTAGTTTTTGGGTTTATGCATCTGGATATATCTGTGTTGCTGGATGAAGGTTTGATCGATGTATTTGCGATATTATGCTGATTGTTTACTAACAAATAAAGTCTTTGTGTGGAAATGTTGATGCATTCCCAGAAAGAAGTGATATTACTTTATGTTTTTTGTAAAATTTTCTGGTTTCTCTATTTGATGTTTCTTCTTTTGGTTTTACAGGCCCTTGAATCAGCAGCTTGGACTCACTGGAATGGAGGCAAATTTGGAGTTTTTGGATACAAACTTGATTTTAATTTATAAGTTTTTGAATTGTAATTCTACACTTTAGGTTCTTGAAATTTAAGTTGGCCTGTAATTTATAAAATATTTATTGTCTTGGGCCTTGGTTTACGAATTAGAATAAATTGCAATCCATAAAAGTTTTGGCGAACTCGAGCCCGAGCTCGAACCCACGAGCCAAACTAGCCTCACTAGCCCGAACTCGGACCCACGAACTCAAACATGTCTCACGAACCCCCGAGACGAACTCGAACTGAACCTTGGTTCGAACCGAACTCAAACCTGATTTTCTTTAGTTCGTCATGCTCGAGTTCGAGTTCGGGTTCATAAAAATACCCTTCGAACCGAACTCGAACCTAAAAAAAGAGCTAAGGTTCGGCTCGGTTCGGTTCGTTTACATCCCAAACTTGGACTCTTTAACTTATATACTGAACTTAACATTCATACTTTCCCGATGTGGGATAGGGGTGTCACAATCACCCCTCTTTGAGAATCGCGACGCCCTCGTCGTGGCATGACATATAGCCCATGACCGACTCGTCTGCGTTGGGACTCTAGCGGTGGCTCCTACGGGCTCAAGAGGTGGGTCCCACACATGTAGCACTTTGCCCCTCGGGCTCAAGAGGTGGCTCCCATGTGCGTAGCACTTTGCCCCGTATAGCACTTAGCTCCTACGGCTGACGAGCTGCTCTGATACCATTTGTCACGCCCCGGGTCCGCGGGCCCATTGGATGCGAGCGCAAGTCTCCAAGCCCACCGAGTATAACCTGAAATTGGGCCTAAACCACTGTCCAAAAGGGATATCCATTGGTTATACTTGGACTCTTTAACTTATATACTGAACTTAACATCCATACTTGCCCGATGTGGGACAGGGGTGTTACATGTTTAATATAGTAATACTGCATAATTTAAACACCCACACATGTAAGTCAAAATCCCGTACGAGGTTTTGAAACATTTTCCAAGTGGGTGAAAACAAAGAAGACAACACACGGGATTATAACCATTAATTCCTTTATTTATTACATTCATGAGGTCAATACATGAGCCCGGCGAGAGGGCGAATTCTCCAACCTTCTCCTCGTGTGTGCATTAATCATTCATTCATTACGGTCATGTAACAATCAATCATTCATTCGTTCATTCGATCATTCAATCATTATCATTCATGCTCAATCATTCATTATCAATCAATCAATTACACCTTTTTCCTCTGGTTAGTAGACGGACTCGGCCAAAGACCCGTCCGCCCAATCATTGTAGCCAGTGAGGTTCATAACTCCCCAAAGGCCCGGTTCCCATTCCACGCTGACCTCCTAGCGAGGGCCGGTATCGCCGTAGTTTGGTGGAACTAGTGCACAGGATCCCCGTCAGCCCTTGCTTCCCCGGTTAGCCACGTACACCAAGTCCCAGGGCCCCCATTCAGTGCAATCAATCATTATTCGCCAAAACATTAGGTAAGGTGCTCAATAAAGAATAGGGCTTAACGTTAAAATCATTGACTCTTCAAAAGAGGCTATATATATATATAATAGTTTGGCTTAAAACGTTACACATTGGGAATATATCGGGTCGTTTAACTAATAGAAGAGAAACCCACCTGTTACACCTGACTGAACAAAATCAAGAAGAAGGAAAGACATGAAGATAGCCTACGAACCCGGCAAGTCTCTACCCTGGAGAAAACTATATAATGGACAACACGGAGCATACGTGAGACTCAAGACTCCAAATGAACCACATATGATGCACGGTAATGCAATAACATGATAAGACATGCATGTACAATAACAATATGCTAATAAGATGTTCATGTGCACCAATAATGTCACTTAAACACGTAATCAAGCTATTCATTCATTACACAAATAAATCCTGTCCGATCATTACCATTCTTTCATTCAATATCAATCGTTCATTCAATATTCAAACTATAACACGTTATAATACACGTTAACAATGCATATGGATCAAATCATGCCATGAAGCCACATAATCAAGTAATTCGATCAAGTACATTTAATACATGGAGGTATCACGTTCATTCGTTCATATCTTCCACATTTCATATCAATTCAAGTCATAAACTTCATATAATAATCATAACATGTCATTCAATAATCAATTAATATCATAAACACATGTTTGAGTCACAACATATCGATTAGAACACATACGAAGATCAAGGGGGTGAAAGGAACGCAATGGAAAGGATTTTGGCGAAGTTTAGGAAAAACTGACAATTTTCGGAATTGCACAAGCTGTGGGAAAATGGGAATATCTCAAGTTCTAGAATTTTTAATGGGGCTTTCTTTGTTGGATATAAAACTAGACAAGTAGAGCTTTCGAATGATATATAGCTCAAATCATGGTTCAAAGCGAGGTGAAAATGGCGTAGGCCCGAAGTTGGATGTATTCAGATTATTTGTGAAGTGGTGACACCAAAAATAATTGATTAAATCTCAAAATTTAGAAATGACATTGAGGAGATTCCAATTGGAGAATGTTCTGGACTTCAAGAGGTTTCTTATGGTTCAAAATTCAGGCTAATCGGAGTTCGTTTAAGGGGCAAACGGAGCAAAACAAACTCAGACAGAAAACAGGGTAGGATCCACGGCCGTGGATTTTTCCTTCATAAAAATCCACGCCCGTGGGAAGGCCTCCAGGTCTCAGCACACGAATCCATGACCGTGGGTCAAAATCAAAATCCACGCCGGTGGATCCTTTTACAGCAGCGCAATCGAAGTAAAGAAAGGGCAAGGCTCGAGATTAGGCTCCCAATCCAAACCAACACCAAACCACAACAATTAAACACCTCAAAACTATCATATAACATGCATAGATCTCATAAATACCAATTAGGCTTCATATAATCCAAGAAAACATGCATAAATTCATTAATATTTCAATATAAAACCCTTAACATGGAAATATGGTTTCATATGTTTAAACCTTCATGAATCCAAGTTAAATGTACATGAATCCAACTCAAAATCATCACATAAGTTTCATATGAAGGCATGGAACGCAAAGAATCCTAAAACCCTAACATTACTCAAGAATTCATCAAATTTATATGTATGATCTTACCTTGAAAGGGAGAAGAGATGGTGGAGATGAAAACAAGAAAGGGTATGGCTTGATCTCTTGGAGAAAAAATAGGTGAAAACTTGGCTTCCTTGCCTCCTTGGTTGGTTCGAAAGTGAGGAGAAGAGATGGAGGGATGTCTTACTTTGTTCTTGAATGAAATGGAGAGGAAGAAAATGTGTATATGTATATGTGTATATAGAATATATGAGTCAAGAGGTATATTTGTATGTATACATTGTATATAATTAAAGGTGGATGAAAAGTCTTGCAATTAAAAGTTAATTGCACTTAAGTCCTTACCTCTTATGAATTTACATGTTAGAGATGAATCAAGTGGCATGCATATATATACATATATATAGTTCTAGAAGAATGAGATGAAATGAAATTGAATATATATACATGTTATGCTAAATCACTTAAATCATGCTCGGGAATTAAATACACAATTCACGTAATCAATTACACAAAGATTAGAAATTTAAATCATATAATTCACAAGAATTCGAATTAAATAAATCCTAAATCTCAAAACTCACACGCATGTGGCGCGTACCTGTACGTCCGAGAAATTGGGGTGTCACATGGAGAAGTTTGAGCTCTTACCCGCCGAGCACTTTGTTATGCCTGTTCTATTAAGGTTCGTGAAACAGGGATAGAAGTTAAAATTTGGAATGATTTAATAAGTAAAGCTAAGTTCTGAATATGTTAAAAACTTATAAGAAATGTTTGATAAGCTATGTTATGAATTTATATAAACTAAGTACAAGATAAGTTGGTCCTGTTTGTTTTCTCAAGTAAACCCTATACGTATATATCACGGGAAAATAATTTGGCATGCAAAAACTATCCCAGAGTTCATGAATATTGATTTTTGAATGTGCTTTGCTCTATATAGATATAGTGTGCGTGTGTTAACGCCTCACTCAGTCGAGTTAAGACAGACCCCTCCCTCTTTATGTTAATAGACTTGGAGTTCATGCTAGGCGGAGTTAGTCGGTCTTTGGATTCTGTTTCGAGTCAAGTCTATTGTTTTATTTAAGGTTGTCTTGCATTGCATTTCCTTAATCGAGGCTCTTGTATAAGATATGTATGAATGTTGAATCTGAATTATGTTATGTATTGATTTGAAATTTTTGGGACAGGCTTCTAGGGATAGTCGAACCCGTTGTATTTACATTTATTGTTGAATTTTCGGGATTAGGTATTTATGCTAGTTAAACCTCTCACCTGCTTATATGCGGTTGTAATTTTGTATGGCTTATTTTTTGCTTCCGCTTACTTGCTGCATGGATTTTGCTAGGAATAGTGCCCTGAAAGCCCATGTAGTAGTCAGCTTTAGTACTTTCCTTTTGTAAATCACAGACAATCTTTGAATAATACGAATTAAGGCAATATTTCTTTATATGCTCTTGTTTGATTGTGTGTTTCCTTTTGACTGCGCATGTATAAGAACTCCCCTAATCAATATGACTTGTAGGACTCAACCATTTAGGTGAAGTGGTTCATGAGATGAGCCCTATATCACATAAGTCATGATTAGAAATCACTCCAAGCCGATGAGTCCAAAAGACAGTGGGAGTGTCAACTTGACTCGTTCGAGGCTTGCTCGTGTGATCACGCCCTTAAGAAGAACCGCCTTGTTTCATGGGGTGCATAGTGTATAGTTGATACGTGCATGATACATGGGGGTGCTTACTTATTCTAAGTAGGTACACAGAGGTGTCCCGTGTGAGAAGATTCCTAAATGGGAAAGGAAGTTTCTATATCTAGAAATAGAAACTGTAGCACCCCAGAGCGAAGGGCACCACATCCCCCGCACCATAGCCCGACCCGTGTAACGAAATGGAAACTCCGCACATGCACCAAGCCATGGCGAACAGAAGACAAACAAAACACACCCCTAGGCTAGGCGGTCTAGACCCTAGTACAGAGTGCGCAAAAAAAAATAGAATCAAAGGCGGAAGCAACAGTGTAGCACCCACAAGTAGGGCCACATCCCCCGCACCATAATCCAAACCCGAATACGAAATGGAATGTCCGTACCCGAATCCGAATCATAGCGAACGGGAGACCAAACACACACCCTATGCTAGGCGGAGCTAAGCAAACTAAACCAGAGTACGCGGAAGCATATAAATAAAACATCAACCAAAGAACAACACATATACTTATAGGTACCAACACATATATATATAAGTATCATATTATTTACATATAGGTACCATCACTGAATTCTGTACAAAAGCCATCACGGCTCGAGTAATACATAAGGATCCAAAATGGACATATACAAAATGATAAAATAAGCAGGTAAGCAAACGCTACTAGCCAAACCTAGACCGACAAGTGCAAACAGGACACACTTCTCCGCCTAGCTCAAGCCCCAAAAGAACCTGCAACTAAAAGAATAAACGAGGGGTCAGTCAACTGACTGAGTGAGGGGGCTAACGCACACCCACACACTATATAAGTATAGAGCAAAGCACTTAACAAAAGATGGACGTATGAACCGGAATAGGTTTTTCAAACCAAACTTTTCCAAGACAATAACTATATACCGTAATAAGATCTGTCATAACTCTATTCCAATTCATACTTCTCAAATCATAACATAACATAGCATATGCTCGGCGAGAACGAGCTTCCAACATGTACTCCTCATAACATAAAACATAAATCAAAATACACATCCTCTCCTCCTTTGATGGTAGAGTCACGCGTTGACTCTATCCATCCATAACATAACAAACCCCCGAGAGGTAGCTAACCTACAACGGGTCCTCCCCAGTAAACCGAAGGCATCGGAATATCACGCCTTCCCTAGCTCCCGAGGTCGCACATGATATTCCGGGTGGAGACTATGCACAGGTTTAACCTCGACGGCCCAATGCCGTCCCGAGGGCTCCTTACCCATAGCTCCTTGAGCTCACAAACACATAACATATCATATAACCAATCTTTCATGGTTCCACTCGCTAACAACATGATTTAAACCTTTTCCAAACGGCTTACATATACCTTCATATTATTTTCCGAAATCAAAGTTGATTCACAAAATCATAACATATATTATATAACACTTATTTACATATACATATAATTTATCCACATGCGGGGCAAGAAAATGACATGTAAAGGTATTAGGTCAATTTAGCTATACAACACCTAAGCCTCACCTTGTGCGTAGAAAGTAAAGGGAGTGATCACCCTAAGCCTCGGGCTCGACCCCGGCCGCACCTTCTGAAAAGAAACACAAGAGCCCACGACTTAGACCCTATATGAACCAATTATGACGCTCGGCATATGCTTGACTCATGCTCGGATGTGAAATAAATAAGGAATGAACCATATAATTCACAAAACATAATATATATAACAATTAACATGCAAAAGAAAGCACTTAAAGTCATAAAATTGCATAATTAAAGTAAAGGAAAGTAGTGGCAACTTTCAGGTTTCAAAGGGAAAAATCCACCCCCACGGATTTTTCCAAAGGAGAAAATCCACCCCCATGGGTTTTTCTAAAGCTACTGCCTCAAATCCACCCTCATGGATTTTTCCCAAAAGAAAAATCCACCCTCGCGGATTTGATGCAGTAGCAACGGTTCCGGCCATGGGAACGGCCGTTCCCGTTCCCAGTACAGACTGGGAACGGTCGTTCGCACTCTCGGGATGAACAGTATGGCCTGGGAACGGTCGTTCCCAGTTTAAAACTGGGCGGGAACGGCCGTTCCGGCCTGGTTCGAAAGCTGGAGCAGAGTTCATTTTTACAGAAACAGGGGAGCTCGTTTTGGTGCCCAAAAATGGCCAAAATCCAACCTTTACAATTGCCACAACCTCTCAAATTGCACAAACAATACATATAAATCATGCTTGACATAAAAACACTCAAATAACTCAAGAAAACGGAATTAAAATGCATGATCAAGGAAATGAAAAATTCAAGCAAAATTTATGATCATCAATAAATGTTCAACCAACCAAGGTTTAAATACAATAAAAGCAACACATACAACCTATATAACTCATATATAAAGATAGAATTCAAATATAACAAGTATAGAACTCATACTCCAAATTCAAGCTAAACCCTTACTATTCACAACATAAACCAAAGAACTCATCCAAGGCTCCAAAAGAAGAACTTAAGCCATAGAAACGACGAGCACGACGAGGGGATTCCGAAACTTACTCAAGCTCGAAGATTGGTCAAGAAATGATGAAGTTATGGTTGATTGAAGCTTGATCAAAAATGGAGGTTTTGGCTTCTTGGCTTGGTTGTTGTTGTTGTTTCACGTGAAAATGAAGGAGAAAGAATAATGGTTCAGCCTTTAAGGCTGAACCGGTTCGGTTCACGGGTTCGGTTCAAGTTCTCCGGTTCGGTTTCAATTGGTTTAAGAGGTTAAGGGTTCACCAAGACCCAAAACACCAAAATCACATAATCAATTAATTCAAATAGGTTCAAATAAATTCATATAATTCAAAATAGTCCTATACAAATAATCTAAAACGCAAATAATATTAAATCACATAATTTACCTGTACCGACTGTGAGTCGGGGTGTTACAACCTCCCCCCCTTCAGAAAACCTGGTCCCCAGGTTCACCGTCTGACCTGAGAACAAATCTGGATACAACTGTCTCATCTTATCCTCAGATTCCCAAGTAGATTCTTCTGATTTCTGATCCCTCCATAATACACGGACCAAGGGAATCTGTTTATTTCTCAACACTTGTATCTTTCGGTCTTGAACCTCAATCGGATACCTTACTATTGTCAAATCTGGTTCAAGTTGCACTTCTTCGATAGGGAGAATGCTCTTTTCTTCGGGATAAAACTTTCTGAGCTGCGAAACATGAAAGACATTGTGTATCCCGGTCAAATTTGGTGGTAAATCCAATCTATAGGCCACTTCTCCAATCTTTTCAAGAATTCCAAAAGGTCCAAGGTATCTTGGGTTAAGCTTCCCACCTCGACCTATTCGTGAGAAACCCTTTATAGGAGATGCTTTCAAGAAAACTCGGTCTCCTATTTCAAACTCAAGGGGTCTTCTTCTCTTATCCGCATAGCTCTTCTGACGATCCTGAGCTGCTTTCATTCTCTGTTGAATAAGCTTAACTTTAGCGGTAGTTTTATCCAATCTCTCCCGAGGTGTGGCTCTCTCGAGCTTACCCTCTTCAGTCCACCGCCAATCATCAAGATCCCAAAAGAGAGGCGATCTACACTTCCTTCCATAAAGTGCCTCATACGGGGCCATACCAATAGAAGCCTAAAAACTGTTGTTATAAGCAAACTCGACCAGAGCTAGATGTTTATCCCATTTGTCCTTGAAATCCAAAGCACACGCCCTTAGTAAGTCCTCCAAATACTTAATCAATCTCTCTGATTGTCCGTCCGTCTGAGGATGAAAAGCGGTGCTAAAATTGAGCTTAGTACCTAACCGTTTCTGTAGATCCTGCCAGAACTTAGCTGTAAATCTCGTATCACGATCTGAAACAATACTAGTAGGTACCCCATGTAGTCTCACAACTTCGTTACAATAAAGCTCAGCTAACTTCGGAGTTTTATAGGACATCTTAATCTTAAGGAAATGAGCTGACTTGGTTAGACGATCAACTATCACCCAGATTCCGTCGAATCCTCCTCTCGACCTTGGTAAACCAGACACGAAATCCATAGCTATTTGCTCCCATTTCCATTCAGGTATTGGAAGTGGTTGGAGAACTCCTCCCGGTTTTTGGTGTTCGGCCTTGACAACTTGGCACGTGAGACATCGCCTTACAAAGTTAGCAATATCTCTCTTCATACCATTCCACCAAAAGAACTCTTTCAAATCTCGATACATTTTAGTACCACCGGGATGAATAGAATATCCGGAACGATGTCCTTCCTCCAGTACTAGTTTCTTGAGCTTTTCCGGAACACAAACTCTTGTTTTGAACCTGAATACCCCGGAATCATCAAACCCAAACTTTGACTCCGGATCTATCTTGGACCGAAGTACTAATTTCTGAATCTCTGCGTCCGTAGTCTGAGCCTCAATTATCCTCTGTTTCAAATCAGGCTGAACTGAAATATTAGCTAATCGAGCCACTGAAACCACAATTGCCGAACTCTGCTCTAAAACCTCTGCATTCAACCCCGAAACACTCGCTTTTCTGCTCAAAGCATCAGCCACTACATTGGCCTTACCCGGATGATACTGAATCGTGCAGTCATAATCTTCTAAAAATTCCATCCAACGCCTCTGTCTATTATTAAGATCCTTCTGAGTAAAAAGATATTTCAGACTCTTATGATCCGTAAATATCTCAAATGTCGTCCCGTAGAGGTAGTGGCGCCACTTCAACAAAGCAAAAACAACCGCTGCTAATTCAAGATCGTGAGTGGGGTAGTTTTTCTCGTGATCCTTTAACTTCCTAGAGGCGTAGGCTACTACCCGGCCATCTTGCATTAACACACATCCGAGGCCTTCCTTCGAAGCATCTGTATAAACCGAATAGCCTTCGGATCCCTCAGGTAGGGTAAGAATCGGTGCTGAAGTTAATCTGTCCTTCAAAGCCTGAAAACTCCTCTCGCACGCCTCATCCCACTCATACTTTACTTCTTTCTTGGTTAATCGGGTCAATGGGCACGCGATCTTGGAGAAATCCTTCACAAATCTCCTATAATAACCCGCTAACCCAAGGAAACTTCTCACTTCGGAAACATTCTTCGGTCTTTCCCACTGAGCCACAGTTTCAATCTTGGAGGGGTCGACTTCAATTCCTTTACCCGAAATGATATGGCCAAGGAAGGTGACTCGATCAATCCAGAACTCACATTTACTGAACTTAGCATACAGCTTGTGCTTTCTTAGAGTTTCCAGGACAAGTCTTAGGTGATAAGCATGTTCTTCTGTAGTTCTCGAATATACCAAGATATCATCTATAAAGATAACCACAAACTTGTCGAGATACGGTCTGAATACTCGATGCATCATATCCATAAACACGGCTGGAGCATTAGTCAACCCAAATGGCATCACCACGAACTCGAAGTGTCCATACCGGGTATTGAATGCTGTCTTAGAGATATCTTCCTCCCGAATACGGAGTTGGTAATAACCTTGTCTCAAATCCAACTTGGAATATACCTGGGATCCTTGTAAAATATCAAACAATTCCTCTATCCGAGGTAATGGGTACTTATTCTTCACTGTCATCCGGTTTAGTTCACGATAGTCTATGCACATCCTTAGAGATCCATCCTTCTTTTTCACAAATAAAACAGGAGCACCCCACGGCGAAATACTCGGACTATAACCACAAGCTAACAACTCATCAAGCTGATTCTTCAATTCTTTCAACTCAGCCGGAGGCATTCGGTACGGGGTTTTAGAAAACGGTTCTGCTCCAGGGTAAAGATCAATCACAAATTCAATATCCCTATCGGGTGGTAAAGAACCCAAATTCTCGGGAAATACATCAAAGAATTCTCTTACAACTTCAGTTTCTTCAAGTTTAGTCTGGTCCTTTGGTTTGTTAAGAAGATAAGCCACGAATCCGGTTGCACCTTCCCGGAGGAGTTTATTAGCTTCCATAAAAGATACGAATGGGCTTGATTTCCATCTTTCACCCGTAAACACTACAGTATCCAAGGAGATCTTCTTAGCATAACAATCCAACTGAGCCCGATGTCGAAAGAGAAAATCCATACCCAAGATAACCCCATACTTCTTCATTGGCATAATAATCAAGTCTGCTGGGAATACCTTACCTTCAAAACTCACAGGACACTCTCTGAACACCCTGTCAACCTCCAAAGAACCTCCCAACGGGGTACTCACCACATACACATGCGCAGATAATTCATCATGCAAAGGCAAAGAAGCAACAAGATCCCGGGAAATAAATGAATGAGTAGCTCCGGGATCGAATAATGCATGAAATGGTATGCCATGAATGTTTATAGTACCTTCAATCACGGCGTTCGGATCCACATCAGCTGCTTCCTCTTCCCCTTCAAGAGCATACACACGAGCTGGAACCGCAGGTCTCCTCTTTGGACAAGTATCAACCTTGTGCTCGGAGGATCCACACACGTAGCACTTGCCTAAAAGTTTCCAACAACGCTCAACCGGATGCTTTCCCTGACAAAATGAACAAAGAGGTGGGATCTGAGCAGGGGCCGGTAAGGCGGGAACTGCAGGAGGTGCCACGGGACCGGTAAATCTGGGCCTTTTGTTCCCGAAACCCTGGGGACGAAAAGCCGGTGGAGCAGAAGCTCTCGGAGCATAAGAAACGGGTCTTTTACCCGATCCGGAGCCGGATCCTGAATTCTGAGAAGAAGAGAAAGAGGGAGGCTTCAACCTTATATTCTGGGCTTCAACTTGCAACGCCCTCTTTGTAACCTTAGACCAAGTGCTCACATTGGCAGCTTTGAGTGACTCTTGAATATCCCGACGAAGTCCATGAAGAAATTTTCGGGCTTTGTGATCATCATGATCAGTAATGTGAGTAGCATAAGGAGCGAGTCTCTCAAATTCCAAAATATATTCCTCCACCGCCCTAGTACCTTGCCTCAAATCCGTAAACTCTTGCAACCGACGTTCTTGAGCACTATGTGGTACATACTTTTCATAAAACTCTTGTACAAAAGTTTCCCAATTGAATTCTACGCCATTCCTTTCCAACTTAGACCGAACACTCCTAAGCCAAACTGCCGCTTGTCCTTGAATAATACGTCCTGTACAAACCGCTTTATCTTGGGAGCTCCCCGGACATATTTCCCAAATTCCTCGTATCTCGGATAGCCATTCCTCCGCTTTGATATCATCTCCCCCATACCACTTTGGAGGATTGTTACTACGGAAATCCTTATATATACCGGAAATATCTTGGCCTTCAACCGGGTTTTGATTCCTTTGATTTTGTTGAAGTTGATTAAGGAGGGCTTGAACAATGTTCTCCGCATTCATAGGAGGTGGCGGAGGTGCATTTTGTGGAGCCGGTTCATTAAGATCGGGAGTACGTTCGCGGTTATTATGTCTTCTTGGAGGCATCCTGAAATTCACAATTTCATATAAAAATGGATGCATGTAGATTAGTATATGACCAATTATACAAGTAAGAAATTAACATGTATTAAAGTAATTACATATCCAAGTCATATAATCACATAACCACGTAATCACATTGTCCTAAGCCGTACGACCTAGACAGACTCATACGACACTAGAGCCCGGTTTTGCAACCGCGCTCTGATACCACTTAAGGATGTAGCACCCACAAGTAGGGCCACATCCCCCGCACCATAATCCAAACCCGAATACGAAATGGAATGTCCGTACCCGAATCCGAATCATAGCGAACGGGAGACCAAACACACACCCTATGCTAGGCGGAGCTAAGCAAACTAAACCAGAGTACGCGGAAGCATATAAATAAAACATCAACCAAAGAACAACACATATACTTATAGGTACCAACACATATATATATAAGTATCATATTATTTACATATAGGTACCATCACTGAATTCTGTACAAAAGCCATCACGGCTCGAGTAATACATAAGGATCCAAAATGGACATATACAAAATGATAAAATAAGCAGGTGAGCAAACGCTACTAGCCAAACCTAGACCGACAAGTGCAAACAGGACACACTTCTCCACCTAGCTCAAGCCCCAAAAGAACCTGCAACTAAAAGAATAAACGAGGGGTCAGTCAACTGACTGAGTGAGGGGGCTAACGCACACCCACACACTATATAAGTATAGAGCAAAGCACTTAACAAAAGATGGACGTATGAACCGGAATAGGTTTTTCAAACCAAACTTTTCCAAGACAATAACTATATACCGTAATAAGATCTGTCATAACTCTATTCCAATTCATACTTCTCAAATCATAACATAACATAGCATATGCTCGGCGAGAACGAGCTTCCAACCTGTACTCCTCATAACATAAAACATAAATCAAAATACACATCCTCTCCTCCTTTGATGGTAGAGTCACGCGTTGACTCTATCCATCCATAACATAACAAACCCCCGAGAGGTAGCTAACCTACAACGGGTCCTCCCCGGTAAACCGAAGGCATCGGAATATCACGCCTTCCCTAGCTCCCGAGGTCGCACATGATATTCCGGGTGGAGACTATGCACAGGTTTAACCTCGACGGCCCAATGCATCCCGAGGGCTCCTTACCCATAGCTCCTTGAGCTCACAAACACATAACATATCATATAACCAATCTTTCATGGTTCCACTCGCTAACAACATGATTTAAACCTTTTCCAAACGGCTTACATATACCTTCATATTATTTTCCGAAATCAAAGTTGGTTCACAAAATCATAACATATATTATATAACACTTATTTACATATACATATAATTTATCCACATGCGGGGCAAGAAAACGACATGTAAAGGTATTAGGTCAATTTAGCTATACAACACCTAAGCCTCACCTTGTGCGTAGAAAGTAAAGGGAGTGATCACCCTAAGCCTCGGGCTCGACCCCGGCCGCACCTTCTGAAAAGAAACACAAGAGCCCACGACTTAGACCCTATATGAACCAATTATGACGCTCGGCATATGCTTGACTCATGCTCGGATGTGAAATAAATAAGGAATGAACCATATAATTCACAAAACATAATATATATAACAATTAACATGCAAAAGAAAGCACTTAAAGTCATAAAATTGCATAATTAAAGTAAAGGAAAGTAGTGGCAACTTTCAGGTTTCAAAGGGAAAAATCCACCCCCACGGATTTTTCCAAAGGAGAAAATCCACCCCCATGGGTTTTTCTAAAGCTACTGCCTCAAATCCACCCTCATGGATTTTTCCCAAAAGAAAAATCCACCCTCGCGGATTTGATGCAGTAGCAACGGTTCCGGCCATGGGAACGGCCGTTCCCGTTCCCAGTACAGACTGGGAACGGTCGTTCCCACTCTCGGGATGAACAGTATGGCCTGGGAACGGTCGTTCCCAGTTTAAAACTGGGCGGGAACGGCCGTTCCGGCCTGGTTCGAAAGCTGGAGCAGAGTTCATTTTTACAGAAACAGGGGAGCTCGTTTTGGTGCCCAAAAATGGCCAAAATCCAACCTTTACAATTGCCACAACCTCTCAAATTGCACAAACAATACATATAAATCATGCTTGACATAAAAACACTCAAATAACTCAAGAAAACGGAATTAAAATGCATGATCAAGGAAATGAAAAATTCAAGCAAAATTTATGATCATCAATAAATGTTCAACCAACCAAGGTTTAAATACAATAAAAGCAACACATACAACCTATATAACTCATATATAAAGATAGAATTCAAATATAACAAGTATAGAACTCATACTCCAAATTCAAGCTAAACCCTTACTATTCACAACATAAACCAAAGAACTCATCCAAGGCTCCAAAAGAAGAACTTAAGCCATAGAAACGACGAGCACGACGAGGGGATTCCGAAACTTACTCAAGCTCGAAGATTGGTCAAGAAATGATGAAGTTATGGTTGATTGAAGCTTGATCAAAAATGGAGGTTTTGGCTTCTTGGCTTGGTTGTTGTTGTTGTTTCACGTGAAAATGAAGGAGAAAGAATAATGGTTCAGCCTTTAAGGCTGAACCGGTTCGGTTCACGGGTTCGGTTCAAGTTCTCCGGTTCGGTTTCAATTGGTTTAAGAGGTTAAGGGTTCACCAAGACCCAAAACACCAAAATCACATAATCAATTAATTCAAATAGGTTCAAATAAATTCATATAATTCAAAATAGTCCTATACAAATAATCTAAAACGCAAATAATATTAAATCACATAATTTACCTGTACCGACTGTGAGTCGGGGTGTTACAAACAGGATCAATAAATACATTCAATCAAGCAAGATCCCAAATATAAACAGGCGACGGGTTCAACTAGCATAGATACATAATCCCGTAAATCAAATATAAAACATAAATACATAAATACATAACGGGTTTATTCTTATTCTAGAAACCTGTCCCGAATCATATCAAATCAACGAGATACATTAAATACATAATCATAGGCTTATACATATTTAAAATTACAAGGCATAATGATAAAGATGCAGAATGCAAAAAGACTCGAACAACTTGACTCAAAGGACCCAAAAGACGACCGCCGCCTAACTCGACCCGAACCCTATACCTGCAACTAAAGGGGGGAAAAAGAGATGGGTCAGGCTACAACTCGACTGAGTGAGGGGGCTGAACACACTCACACGATACATAATATAGAGCATAGCACGTATTAAACCAAAGACTATGAACCGGGAATAGGGTTTTGCACACCAAAATCCAT
Source organism: Lantana camara (assembly GCA_037501455.1). Lineage (NCBI taxonomy): Eukaryota > Viridiplantae > Streptophyta > Magnoliopsida > Lamiales > Verbenaceae > Lantana > Lantana camara. The sequence goes on from CM074860.1 coordinate 55,122,644, forward strand.
TTTAAAAACAAATGTATACATATCATATCAAAAGCATAACGTATCTTTAAATTAAAATTCCTATCCCGTTTCATAATCAACATAACGTATAAAAAGCACGGCGAGTACGAGCAGAAATCCCATCCTGGACTCCTCATACGAATCAAACATTACAAATCAAACAAAAGTAACATTAAGAACAAACCTCCTTCTCCGGTGATGGAAGGGTTGCGCGACCCTAACCATCCATTACATTACGTATGGGTCGTGAGTTTCATGACGCTCACGACCGAGGATTCCGGGTTGATCCTATCCAACAGGAGAATGTGCACAGGGGTCATAACCGGCGACCCCATGGTCGTCCCGGGTCTCCCTTACCCACACCTCCAGGGCCCAATATTACCGTTACATTACATTCTCGCTCATTACGAATCATTAACATTACAAAGCTTACGTACCTTATCAGTGCATACCTTACCTTACAACTTAGCGTATGCTATAGACGTACCTCTCCTGTTAGGAATAGTGCCCTAGAAAGCCATTCGACGTAATCTGCTTTGGGACTTTTCTTGTATCACAGACAATCTTTGAATAATATACGATTGATTAATATCATAGGCAAACACTTCTTTATATGCTCTTGTTTGGTATGCGTTTACTTTAGCTGTGCATGTATGAGAACTCCCCTAATCCTGATGACTTTAGGACTCTACCATTTAGGTGAAATGGTTCATGAAACGAGCCCTATATCACATAAGTCATGATTAGTAAAATACTCCAAGCCGATGAGTCTTACAGACAGTGGGAGTGTCAACCTGACTCCTCTAAGGCTTGCTTGTGGGATCACGCCCTTATGAAGGACCACCTTGTTTCATGGAGGTGCAAAGTGTATAGTTGATACGTGCGTGATACATGAGGGTGCTTACTTTAATAAATAAGTTCACTGAGGTGCCCCGTGTGAGAACATTCCTAAATGGGAAAGGAAGTTTCTATTTCAGGAAATGGAAACTTCCAGATTAGGAAATATTTCACGAGTCATTGATGTGATTAATTGATCCTTAGACTTGAGGTTCCATGTTACTTTATGAGTTAACTCTGTAGTCTTTGGTATAAGCTTTAAAGGGTGTCGCCTTAGACAACTGATTAAAGGCTTATGCTGGGGCTGCACAAGTGACTCATGAAAGTGAATGAGAATCAAAAAGGACCTACACTTGCATATGCAAGGTGATCTCTTATTGTGTAAGTGATTCATATGCCATATGGAGTCCTTGGCCAAGGCAGTAGATCAAGACATCAAGAAAAGGGTTTCTTGGATTGAGATCAAATGGATATGAAATGCACTTAGCTTTAAGACCAGATTATTAGGGTTCTAATTATTCCCTTGCCCTAGATCATGGTTGAGAGATAGTAAGTAGGAGGATTGTATCTCACATGAATCAATGACTTAAAGGTTCTGTCGAATCCGAACATTCCAATTCAGCTAGGGGTTAAACACCTGTTGCTAGACTATGGTCGTTTAATCTGTGGACTGATTAATTAATTAGTGAATTAATTAATTAGGGTCACTGCTAATTGAATTGAGAACCTAGAGGGTCACACACAACAACTTGGTTACATGAGTTGAGGCTTTAAAATGATTAAACGAGTTAATCAAGCCAAGAGGGTTCCACACGTGTGAAACCACACGTGTGGCTCACGTGAGTGACACGTGTCATTGTGACACGTGTCACAATGACACGTGTCACACACGTGTATAAATATATGTGTATATTTATTTATGTATTAAATAATTAATGTGATTAATTATTTAATAGACTTTGGTTTAATTTTGAATTAAAAAGAAAGTCTTATTTTGGAGAAAAATAATCTAGTTAATTAATTATGAATTAATTAATTAGATAAAATAAGTTTTTTATTTTAAATAAATAAAGTATAAAATTATCCAAAAATAGTTTGGATATTTTTTTGCTCTCTTGAAAGTTGATTTGAATTAGAATTCAAAGTTAAAGTCAAAATTACTTGATGATCAAGTAATAGGAGAGAGAGAGACCAAAATCCTAGCCCATTAAGGACTAGGAATTTCGTCCCTCCCCTTTCTTATATATAGGGGAGCTCATGCTCCCCTTTAGAGCTAATCGAATTCTTTTGGTTCATGTGTTGAACACCATCATTTCTCCAAGATAAAACGAAACCCTAGGTTAAGCCTAAACACTAACTAGAGAACTAGCATCCTTACTAGTTAGATTGTAGCCAAGTTGGTGGACTATCTCTAGAGAGCTTCAAGTTAGAAGTTTTGAAGATTCGAGCTTTATCAAAAAGTGGGGATCAAGCAAAACGATCAGAAGGGATGATGAAACGATTATGAACCCGACGTGAAGCGAATGAAAAAAACGAACCAAAGAAGATGGCGAAAAACCGTTCGTCCATATCCTGAAGGATGAATTTTTTCACGAGGGTTTTGTGACTGGCAGTTTTCTACTTTCGCAAAACTGGGTTTCGAAGGGAGTTTCAATCCTGCTTTTCTCGTTTCATGTTTCTTTCTTTATGTTATATTGTTAAGAACATCTCTAACATGAATTGAATCTAGGTTGGTGTGGATTGCTATCCCGACAATGGATTCTGAAGTAGAAAGAGACTTTCGAGGGACGGGTTGTCAAGCCGCGAGAAGAGCGTTCTTGGGTGGCTTGAAACGCTTCAAGAAAGAATAAAAGAAAAGTAAGTTTTCTATCTCTACGAATTTGGTTACACGATTGCGAGTCCAAGATCCTTTTGTTGGAAAAATTTTTAAATTCCGCTGCTTTCTGATTCGTGTTTTCCAACATCTCCGTGTCATCCTAATCCGTCGCTAGCATGAAGACACACGGTTTGGAGCATAGTCTCGTTGCAAAACATTTCAAGCTTACGTATGCTTGTATATATAATTTTTTAATCGTATGACAAAGTCATAAACATATCATATATGCACATATCTATTATATAAATATAATAATATAGTCACATGCGGGCTTGAAAACGAACATATAGGGTTGTAGGTCGCATTAACTATAACAAACCTAAAACCTCACCTTGACGTACAAACCGAACGGACAGCCCAAGGCACCCCACGAGCAACTCCCTCCGAATAATCTAAACACAAGAAACAAGACTAAGACTCCATATGAACCATAAAAACGCTCGGCAAATGCATATGGATGCATATGATGCAATGCACGTCATATAAATTCACACTTAGGTATATCGAAGCGAATAACGAAGTACCACATAAATAATTTACAATTAAACTCATAATACATCAATTAAACTCATAAATTGTCATATAATATATAGCATATTAAGAGTATCCATAATTTTAAAGTTCCTTAAAAGGGGCAAGAAATGCATATGAGCTGAAATAAAATAACACTTAGTTCATTTAAATTCATATTAATTCATAACTCACATATTTTACGTCAAACGGACTTATAAATTTCGTATAACGGACATAACACATCATTTAACATGTTAGCATTGCATTCATAAATTCATACACGCACGCATCCATCGAAATCATACCATTTAAGTCACTTAAAGATCATATCTTTTACAAATATACAAGTTAAAATTCATAAATACTCATATTAATTAATTAAAACCTAAATACATTACATATCATATATGTATATATACTCACGTGCACGCTACCAAGATTAAACAAGTTGCATGGATGCAATTTAAACTACCAAATAATTTAATACATTAAATATTTACATGAAATTACAAGATTACAATTAATGTGTACATGCATCAGCACATTTAAACAAATATGCATGCATTTACGTAGGCACACAACAGCACACAAGCATCATGCCATACATGCACACACAAAAGCACACAACATTCATACTCACACATGCAAAAAATACAAACAAAGTGGCAGCCAACATCTCCCCGGGAGGGGAGATTTCTTCAACAATTCTCCCCGGCCAGGCAAAAACCCACTGGATGCCCAAAACACAAGTCCCCGACCGGGGACTTCTTTCCTTCAAATCTCCCCGCCCGGGGAGATGTCGCAGCGTGAAAGAATGAGCAGCAGCAGCTCTACTCTCCACCTTAAGGCAGCAGCAACAACACAATAAGAAAAGGAACATCTAAGGCAGCAAGAAGAAGTATAACATGCAGCAAATATCGTCCCACAACAAGCTCAAACACGCAGCAACAAAAGAGGAACGAAATCAGTCCCAAAAGCTTCAAAAATCACATATTCATGTTAGAGTAGTGCCCTAGAAGAGCCAAATAGTTTAGGCCTCTTTTTGTAAACTACTCTTATTAGCAGCAATTTGTGACATTAATGAAATAATAAATGTAACGTTTCATAGTCGCTTAATTCTATGTGGCCACTTCATCATATCTCATTCAAGTTTATTAATTGCATATTATAACTGTTTGTGTATGGATGAAACCTCAAGGTCACACTGAGCTACGGGACTTGACCTCGCATAGGGATGGAGGTTATGAAACAAGTCTCTATGGCGTGACCTAAACCAACTCCAAGTCGAAGAGTCTAATAAGCACGGGGATGTTGACTTGACTCATTTGAGACTTGCTCATACGACGTGCCTTTTAGAAAGGTTACTTTGTTTCATAAGTATTGAATGTAGAGACATTCACATGCGTATGGGGGTGCTTGTTAGGGAACAAGTACACTGAGGATCCCGACAGGAACACCTCAATGGGGTAAGGCTTTTACGCCTTAATGATGAGGTTGGTTCCCTAGTTATGGTAGTGTCTAAATGGTCCTTAGACTTGAGGCTCCATTGATGCTCTGTGCATGACAAGGGCAATGTTTGATATGCGCCTAGAGATTCATGGGTTCCATGAATCTCGTTATGGTTGTATGTTGGCATTGTTCGAATCATGTATGGGGGCATATGAGAGGCCAACATAGAATCTATCGCTCGTCTAGAAGAACGAGTGAATCACCCATGAGTTCTATTGTAGCACATTCCACTTAAATCCTTGCGCAAGGTAGTGAGATCTAAATTAGGAAATGAGTTTCCTAGAGTGTTAGATCAAATGGAATTGCTATTAGAATTAATTCATAGCATTAGGACTAATAGGGTTCTATTATTCCCATGCCCTAGGTCCTAATCGGGGATTAGACGATAGAAGGATCTTATCTCACGGTATCCATGAGACTGAAAGGTTCACAGCATAAACTTCACCTGTTGGATGGGTGGTCATGAGCTTGTCACTAGACATCGATCATGATCTGTAGGTACTGATTAATTAAAAGAAGTTTTAATTAAACAGTGATTAATTGAAAGGGTTTAATTGAATCAATAAGATAAATTGTTATCTAAAATACCACATTAAGAATGTGGGCCTACTGCTATTCATTGGTGAACCTAAGGGGTCACACAATGACTCGAATTGAACAACGTGATTATCTAAAGATCAATAGAGATTGATAGATAAATTAAAAGAGTTTAATTTATTATATGAGAGAGAGTAATTAATTAATAATTGCATTAATTAATTTATGCTTAATTGTTAAGCTATTGAGAATAGATGTTAAAGAGTTAACATTAATTTAAATAAGAGTATTTAAATAATTGGACTTGAAATTTAATTAAGAGTAATTAATTTTTAAGTCCACCAATTTAATTAGATGTTGGACTTTTGATTTAATTATTGTAATTAAATTAAGTCCACTAATTAAATAAATATTGGGCCTTTTAATTTAATTAGTAGTGACTTAATTAAAGCCCACTATATCAACTAGCCCATAGGGTTTTTGACCTAGGGTTATGTATTAAAAGCAAGATTTGGAGGAGAAAAAAAAACATCGTTGTTTTCTTCTTTTCTGCTTTCTCTCCAAGTCTCTCTCTTCTCTCTCTTTTCTCAATACAGTATTGAGAATACTATTAGATAATCAATATCTAATTAGTGTTCTAGTGTGCTAATTGATTAGTTATTCAATTACGAGTCGTGGACTACCTTAAAGGAATTCCGCGTGGGATTCTTGGAAGAAGATCGAATAGAAGAGAACCGGATAGGTTTTGGAAAACCTTCACATCATCGTCATCAACCGGAAGCAAAAGAGGTATTTGATTTTTCTTTGGTTTAAATCGTAAATCTTTAATCAAAGGTGATCTTGTTTGGAATTCCGATAAATTGGTTTTATGATCCCTAAAAATTTTAATTTCCGCTGCGTTAGGGTTGACGAATTCCAACAGTGGTATCAGAGCCATACTTTGATTGATTTACGATTTTTAGTTCTTTGTATTAATTTGATTAATATGTTGATGCGTGTCATGCTTATTTTAATTTGAGATTCGTTAGGGCAAAGTCTTAAAATTTGAAGAAAAGTTCTTGTTTTAAAACTTATATAAAAATTATGAGATTTTCTGAAAATCGAAAAACTGTTTTTCTTGATTTCATAAAATTATAATTTATATATATTTTCTTTTAAAATTAGAATTTTAAAATAAATCTGTACAGTGCATCGATGCACTGTACAGCGTGAAGTGTGTGCGTCTGGCTGCTGCTTTAGGGCAGCGGATTGGGCTTGCTTGCAGCCCAAGTCGCGGCCCCTTGCAGATTAGGGCAGCAGTGGGTTGGGCCTCCAACAGCAGCAAGCTGGGCTCCTGCGCATAGTCACTGGGCCGCCTTGGGCCATCCCGGAGATGGGCCGAGAAGCAGGCTGGGCGTCGGCCCGCTGCATGGTGCTCCAGCAGCCCATGTGTTGCACATGGCACCCCTTTCTTTTTACAAAAATGTTTCATAAAATTGGGGTAGCTGGGTGTCGAACCTGCGACACTCAGCAGTGCAACTGCTCCTTCAGCCGGCTAGGCTAACTCAACTTGTTGAGTTAATTTTGGTAAGTTTTGATCTTACCTTTAAGGCCACAGTTTTTAAATTGTTTTTAAAACTAAAGTTTTATAAATTAATTTTGTAAAATTGTTTTACTTGAAAATTAATTATTTTTGCCCAAATACGAATTGTTAAAATAGAAACATGATTTTATTAGATAGAGATCTAATGAGAATTAAATTGGATTCGAGAATTCAAATTTAATTAAAATTGAAGGATTAATTTAATTTGTGAATTAAAAGATAATCCTTGGTCAATAAATAATTTTAGAAGTTATTTAAAGACTTTAAATCGCATAATGACTATTTACTTGGTAAATTTATTTTATGCAATGCATTGGATGTATGGTTGGATCAATCATGGGCTTTATTTGCGCTATGTATGGTTTTATTTTATTTATGCATTTTGATATTGGTTTTAAACGAGAGCCTGCGAGCCTCTTATTCAATTGTTGTAAGCATTGTTTTTCATTTTCTCCCCTTAAAATGTAATCCCCTTTTATTTTGTAAAGAGAGTAGATTTAGGGTGAGATCTCTAATTAGATTAGGAGATGGAGAAACAAGACGGAGCAAGCAACGGAATAAGAAGTCCATCAAGGCCCCAAAAGTGTTTGGGTGCATTTATTTTGATGTAATAGAATAGGATTCTATTTGAGTGCTCTCTGTGTGTTTAATTCCGCTTGATGCATGAATAGAACCATGGTCCATAAAATGGCTATTATGGACCATGCATAGGAAGCCCATGATTATCCATATTATAGGAGCATGCTAGGCTTTTATTATCTTGTTGTGTATGTTATCTTTATGTGCATAAATGTGTTCATGCATTAATTAAGATAAAATAAGATAATAATTACAATTGATGAGTCTTGGTAGAATTTTTGAAATTCTTATACCCCGAACCGTCTTAGATAGTCTCAGACAATATAAATATTAAATCCAAATGGAAATTGAAGAATAAAATTTGATTTTATAAATTTCCAAGCATTCCGTCAATAGAATTATTTGTTTTAGAATTAATCAAATCATTAAGTATTGGCCACGAGGCGTGGGATACGAAATGACGAGATTAATTGAATTAAAATAATTCTTTGCATAAAAGATGCAATTTTTCAAAGTCAAAATTATGGTATTGGCCACGAGGCGTGGGATATTCATAATGGCGATGGAGAAATCTTAGGGATTGACGGGTCGGATTTAAATACTGATTAGTATAGATGTCGCACGAGTCGTGGGTCTATATGAAAGGTAATGCAAAATAATATTAAGAGTTGTATAGAGATACAATTGATGATAAGATCGTCTACCTTGAGACTTAAAGTCGGATGTCTCACGAGTCGTGGGTCCGGTGATAAGTGCTTGGGGGTCTTAGTACCCACTATTTGAAAAACATGATTTTTCTAAATTCTATAAGGGGGTCAAAGGAGTTTGATTAAAATAGTGGGAGACTACATTTGATAAAAGTCCATATCATTTGTAATTGTTATTATTTCATATCCGTCACTCATACTACGTTTTCTGCTTACATGTAGATTTTCTGCTAAAATCGTGATGTCTAAAAATCCACTTAGTGCTATCCTTGAGGCCAATAAATTGACTGGCTCGAATTATGCTGATTGGCTTCGCAATCTCAAGATTGTCTTGGATTCCGAAAAGAGGACCTATGTTTTGACACAGTCTCCTCCCGATGTCATACCTGATGACATGACAGCCGATGAGAGAGAAACTGCTCTCCAATGGCAAGAAGATGATCTACAGGCTAGATGTCTAATGCTTGCCACTATGTCTCCCGAGTTGCAGAGGCAGCATGCTGAGATGCGCCACTCGGCAGAGATCCATCTTCACTTGGAACAGATTTACAAGCCCATCAATAGGATTGATCGATTCGCGGCATCTAACGAGTTATTCTCACTCAAGATGGCTGAGGGATCAAGTGTTCATGAACACTGTATTAAGGCTTTAGGCCTTATTGAAAAGCTTGCAAGTCTCGAGGTGATCATGGATAATGAGCTTTACATAGATTTGATCTTAACCTCTCTGCCACCTTCGTTCAAACAGTTCATAATAAACTTCAATATGAGTGGAGCTAAAGTTTCAGTTGAGGAACTGATGAACATGCTCGTAACTGCCGAGCGAACTATGAAGAAGGACAAAGCTGTTTTCTTAGTAGGTTCATCTTCATCCCAGACTAAGGCTGCAAAGCTTAAGAAGGGCAAATGAAAGAGTTTCCAAAAGAAGAAAAAGACCCTTAAGCCCACCGGTGGGGTTAAGAAAGCGAACACTAAGAAAAAGACCAATCAAGCTGAGGATCAGTGCTTCCATTGCAAGAAACCAGGGCATTGGAAAAGGAACTGTAAGGAGTACTTAGCTACCCTTACAAAAGGTATAAATCTCATCGAAATTAACCTTTCATTCAATTCTAATAATTGGGTATTAGACTCTGGATGCGCTTCTCACATCTGTAATACGTTACAGGGAATAAGCAACGTCCGTGAGGTTGATGAAAGAGAACATGTTCTTCGAGTGGGCAATGGAGAAAGAGTTGCAGCAAAGGCCATAGGACATGTTATGTTAATGTTAGGAGATGGTTTTATTTTAGTATTGAACAATGTTTTATTTGTTCCTGAGTTAGTTAAAAACATTATTTCCATTCCTGTACTAGACTTGGAAGGTTTTTCCTTCTCTATTACTAATGCTATGTTTTACATTTTGAAGAATGGTTCTTCACATGCATTAGGGTCTTTACAAAATGGTTTGTATTTAACTAATACTAATTTAAATCTCCTAAATGTCGAACGAGAAAACAAACGAAAATCAAATGACCAAACTTCAGCAAAGATTTGGCATGCTAGACTTGGACATATCTCCAAGAATAGGGTTCTAAAGATCGTTAACTTAGGATCATTCAGTACGAATGATCTAAACGAGTTAACCACTTGTGAATCCTGTTTAAAGGGAAAGATGATTAAGTCCCCTTTTAAAGGGCATGTAGAGCGAAGCCAAAATCTTTTGGATTTGATCCATACAGATGTTTGCGGACCACTAAATGTTAGTACCCGAAACGGCTGTAATTACTTCATCACATTTACTGATGATTTCAGTAGATATGGGTATGTGTACCTGATGAAACATAAGTCTGAGGCCTTTGAAAAGTTCATAGAGTATAAAACAGAGGTTGAGAACCAGACAGATCGCAAAATTAAGGCTCTTCGATCAGATCGAGGTGGCGAGTATTTAAGTGATCTCTTTCTTGGTTATTTGAAAGATAATGGGATTATCTCACAATGGACTCCGGCCGGGACTCCTCAGTTAAATGGGGTGTCCGAGCGACGAAATCGGACTTTATTGGATATGGTCCGATCCATGATGAGTTTCACGGATCTTCCAATATCGTTTTGGGGTTATGCCCTTGAAACGGCTGCGAAGATAATTAATTTAGTTCCTTCCAAATCTGTGCCTGAAATACCATATAAGATGTGGTTTTCAAAACCCCCTACTTATTCATACCTTAGAGTTTGGGGATGTCGCGCATACGTCAAAAGACTAGTGGGAGACAAATTGGATTCCAGATCCAGTTTGTGTAAATTTGTAGGATACCCTAGAGAGTCTGTGGGTTACTATTTTTATGATCCCTCGGAACAAAAGGTGTTTGTTTCGAGGAATGCCACTTTTCTAGAAAAAGAGTTTCTAGTTGAAAAGTCAGGCAAGATTGCAGAACTTACTGAAGTTCAACAAGAACCTACAAATGATCAAGCAATGGAACCTTCCTCTTTCCCACAACAAGAAGTAAACACAAGCCCTCGCAGATCTGTGAGAACAATTAGACCGCCAGACCGACTCAATTTGCTAACTGAAACCGGTCAATCGGATAGTGATCCAAGATCATATGATGATGTAATATCGGATAGAGATTCGATGAAATGGTAGCAAGCCATGAATTCCGAAATGGACTCTATGTACTCCAACAAGGTATGGACCTTGGTAGATCTTCCTGAAGGCGAGAAAGCTATAGGATGTAAATGGATCTACAAGCGAAAGCTTGGAGCTGATGGAGAAGTGGTAATCTACAAGGCTAGGTTGGTTGCTAAGGGATACACTCAAAGGCCAGGTGTTGACTTTGAGGAAACGTATTCCCCTGCAGCAATGCCTAAATCCATTCGGATACTTCTAGCCATAGTTGCGTACTATGATTAAGAAATATGGCAAATGGATGTGAAAACGGCTTTTCTAAATGGAGATTTAGATAAAGACATTTATATGGAACAACCGGAAGGTTTCATATCCAGTGGGAGCGAACAGAAAGTCTGCAAACTCCAGAGGTCCATATATGGACTCAAACAGGCGTCTAGAAGTTGGAACATCCATTTTGATGAGACAGTCAAATCGTTTGGTTTTATCAAGAACGAGTATGAGCCATGTGTTTACAAGAAAATCAGTGGGCGAGTCGTACAATTTTTGGTGTTGTATGTAGATGATATCTTACTCATTGGGAATGAGAAAGATGTGCTGCAAACAACAAAGACTTGGTTGTCTACTCAGTTTTCCATGAAGGACTTGGGAGAAGCTTCCTTTATTCTCGGTATAAAAATCTATAGAGATAGATCAAAGAGATTAATAGGTATGTCCCAAGTTCAGTACATAGACAAAGTACTGAAACGATTCAGTATGGAGGAATCTAAGAGAGGATTCCTGCCAATGAGACATGGGTTGATCCTCTCTAAATCAATGTGTCCTAACACTAAAGAAGAGAAGGATAGGATGTCTCGTATACCCTATGCATCTGCAATAGGGAGCATAATGTATGCTATGTTATGTACTAGACCTGATGTCGCATACGCTTTGAGCGTTACAAGTCGATTTCAGTCAAACTTTGGTGAGAGTTACTGGTCTGCCGTGAAATCCATCCTTAAATACTTGAAAAGGACTAAGGATTTATTTCTTGTATACGGCGGAAAGGGAGAACTGAAATTAGAAGGATACACCGACTCAAGCTTCCAGTCGGATGTAGACGACTTTAAATCCACGTCCGGATTCATATTCCGGTTAAATGGTGGTGCAGTAAGTTGGAAAAGTTCCAAACAAGAAACTACTGCCGACTCTACTTGTGAAGCAGAGTATGTAGCTGCATCAGAGGCAGCGAAAGAAGGTGTGTGGATGAAAAACTTCATCCAAGAGTTGGATGTAGTGCCTAACATTGCTGACCCGGTTGTTGTCTTTCACGATAATAACGGAGTGGTTACGCAAACAAATGAACCAAGAGCTCATCAGCGGTCTAAGCACATCCTAAGAAGATTTCATCTAATTAGAGAAATCATAGAAAGAGGCGACGTTATTGTGGCACGTGTACCCTCGGCAGAAAACGTAGCAGACCCGCTTACTAAACCTCTTAGCCAAAAGATCTTTGAAGGACATCTCCAGGAGATGGGTCTTAAGGCTATGGGCAATTGGCTCTGAGGGCAAGTGGGAGATTGTTAGAGTAGTGCCCTAGAAGAGCCAAATAGTTTAGGCCTCTTTTTGTAAACTACTCTTATTAGCAGCAATTTGTGACATTAATGAAATAATAAATGTAACGTTTCATAGTCGCTTAATTCTATGTGGCCACTTCATCATATCTCATTCAAGTTTATTAATTGCATATTATAACTGTTTGTGTATGGATGAAACCTCAAGGTCACACTGAGCTATGGGACTTGACCTCGGATAGGGATGGAGGTTATGAAACAAGTCTCTATGGCGTGACCTAAACCAACTCCAAGTCGAAGAGTCTAATAAGCACGGGGATGTTGACTTGAATCGTTTGAGACTTGCTCATACGACGTGCCTTTTAGAAAGGTTACTTTGTTTCATAAGTATTGAATGTAGAGACATTCACATGCGTATGGGGGTGCTTGTTAGGGAACAAGTACACTGAGGATCCCGACAGGAACACCTCAATGGGGTAAGGCTTTTACGCCTTAATGATGAGGTTGGTTCCCTAGTTATGGTAGTGTCTAAATGGTCCTTAGACTTGAGGCTCCATTGATGCTCTGTGCATGACAAGGGCAATGTTTGATATGCGCCTAGAGATTCATGGGTTCCATGAATCTCGTTATGGTTGTATGTTGGCATTGTTCGAATCATGTATGGGGGCATATGAGAGGCCAACATAGAATCTATCGCTCGTCTAGAAGAACGAGTGAATCACCCATGAGTTCTATTGTAGCACATTCCACTTAAATCCTTGCGCAAGGTAGTGAGATCTAAATTAGGAAATGAGTTTCCTAGAGTGTTAGATCAAATGTAATTGCTATTAGAATTAATTCATAGCATTAGGACTAATAGGGTTCTATTATTCCCATGCCCTAGGTCCTAATCGGGGATTAGACGATAGAAGGATCTTATCTCACGGTATCCATGAGACTGAAAGGTTCACAGCATAAACTTCACCTGTTGGATGGGTGGTCATGAGCTTGTCACTAGACATCGATCATGATCTGTAGGTACTGATTAATTAAAAGAAGTTTTAATTAAACAGTGATTAATTGAAAGGGTTTAATTGAATCAATAAGATAAATTGTTATCTAAAATACCACATTAAGAATGTGGGTCTACTGCTATTCATTGGTGAACCTAAGGGGTCACACAATGACTCGAATTGAACAACGTGATTATCTAAAGATCAATAGAGATTGATAGATAAATTAAAAGAGTTTAATTTATTATATGAGAGAGAGTAATTAATTAATAATTGCATTAATTAATTTATGCTTAATTGTTAAGCTATTGAGAATAGATGTTAAAGAGTTAACATTAATTTAAATAAGAGTATTTAAATAATTGGACTTGAAATTTAATTAAGAGTAATTAATTTTTAAGTCCACCAATTTAATTAGATGTTGGACTTTTGATTTAATTATTGTAATTAAATTAAGTCCACTAATTAAATAAATGTTGGGCCTTTTAATTTAATTAGTAGTGATTTAATTAAAGCCCACTATATCAACTAGCCCATAGGGTTTTTGACCTAGGGTTATGTATTAAAAGCAAGATTTGGAGGAGAAAAAAAAACATCGTTGTTTTCTTCTTTTCTGCTTTCTCTCCAAGTCTCTCTCTTCTCTCTCTTTTCTCAATACAGTATTGTGAATACTATTAGATAATCAATATCTAATTAGTGTTCTAGTGTGCTAATTGATTAGTTATTCAATTACGAGTCGTGGACTACCTTAAAGGAATTCCGCGTGGGATTCTTGGAAGAAGATCGAATAGAAGAGAACCGGATAGGTTTTGGAAAACCTTCACATCATCGTCATCAACCGGAAGCAAAAGAGGTATTGGATTCTTCTTTGGTTTAAATCGTAAATCTTTAATCAAAGGTGATCTTGTTTGGAATTCCAATAAATTGGTTTTATAATCCCTAAAAATTTTAATTTTCGCTGCGTTAGGGTTGACGAATTCCAACAATTCATCCATGGCAGATCTACACACACCGTATATAAATCAAATTCAAGTTCATGAACAAGTAAAGGAAGCTAGAGTGGTCACATTTCATGCATCAAACCTCAAGAAATCTGAAAATTTAACTATGAATTCAAGAAATGGAATTTAACCTAACTATTCACCAAAATATTCATATCCCATCCAACACTCCATGAAATTCAGTAAATAAACATGCTAAAGAAAGAGGAGAATATGGAGAATCAAATCATGGACTTACGTTTCGAATTTGAGGCGAATCGGAGAAGTATTGAGCTTGAAATTACAAAATGAATAGTGCAGAAAATCCCTTTCTCTTCCTCTCTCGGTTCAGCTGTTCCTGCTCTCTCTCCAGGTCTGAGTTCGAAATGAGGGTTAGAGATAGATATAGAGGGCTTAACTAGGGTTAAGTAGGCTCAAGAATCAACTCATTTGGTTAAGGAATGAGAGAGATATGGCCAAAATACTCCAAGGTGGCGAATCTGCTCGAACAGCTCCTTTCGGACAAATTTCGGAGGCTCAAACGGGCTTAGAAAAATACAAGGCTAGGTTCCATAGTTCCCAAATTTTGTCACAAGTCTGGCAATACTTCTGGAATTCAAATCCGAATTCCCTAGCTCAAGATATAAATTCCGGAACACAAGGCGAGCTAAAACTAGTTAGGCCCTCGAGTCCCCAACAAATAAAATATGGTGCGTTACCATATCAAACAAGTCCGGAAAATTAAAACGGGCACATAATTGAATTCATAACACGTATAATTCATGCATATTAAATTGGCACAAAATTTCGATCTCAAATCGAACACAAATGCAACACATTTTCAACAAATAAGTATATTATTCAAATAATAAAATTAAAATTTCAAAGAAATAATAAATAAAATTTTAAAATAATAATTAAACGATTTAAAATAAGTAAAATTTTATTAAAAAGGCTAATTTTCAATTAGGTCCAAAACTTTCAAAAAGTGTCAAATAAGTCCAAGTTCAAATTTTCAATTAAGTCCAAAATTAAATAAATCATATAATTGAGCCCTTAATTCACATGAATCACGTAAGTCACGAAAATGAGCATGCTCGGAAATTAAATTCACATATCATAAATCACTTAGGCAAATTTTCACATATAATTCGAATATTTCATATAAATTAAAATAATTCATTTAAGAATTTCAAATAATAAAGTATAATTCAATTAAATATGAAATTAAAATAATTTAAATTGCACATTTAGCTCTCTCGTAAGTGCGTACCTGGACGGCCGAAAAATCGGGGTGTCACAGAAACTTCGAGATTAGGAAATATCTCACGAGGCATTGATGTGATTAAGTGATCCTTAAACTTGAGGTTCCATTGATACTTTATGAGCTAACTCTGTAGTCTTAGGTGTAAGCTTTAAATGGTGACACCTTAGACAACTGATTTAAGGCTTATTCTGGAGTTGCACAAGGGGCACATGAAAGTATATGAGAATCGATAAAGGACCTACGCTTGCATTAGCAAGATGATGATCTCTTATTGTGTAAGTCATTCATATGCCATCTAGGAGTCCTTGGCCAAGGCAGTGGATCAAGACATCAAGAAAAGAGTTTCTTGGATTGAGATCAAATGGATATGAAATGCACTTGGCATTAAGATCAAGATTATTAGGGTTCTGTTTATTCCCTTGCCCTAGATTTTGATTGAGATATGGGACGTACGAGGATTGTATCTCACACATGTAAATGACTTAAAGGTTCTGTCAAATCGAGACATTCTTATTCAGCTAGGGGTCAAACACCTGTTGCTAGTGTATGGTCGTTTGAGCTGTGGACTGATTAATTTATTAGGGAATTAATTAATTAGGGTCACTGCTAATTGAATTAAGAACCTAAAAGGTCACACACAACAACCCGGTCACGTGGGTTAACACTTGAATCGATTAAATGAGTTGATCGAACCATTAAGTGAATGGTGGGACCCACACATGTGAAGCACACGTGCGGAACACGTGTATGACACGTGTCCTTGTGACACGTGTAGTCACGTGTGTGTATGTGTATGTATATTAAATAATTAATGTGTTAATTATTTAATGGACTTTGATTAAATTTTGAATTAAAATTAAAGTCCAATTTTAGAGATATAAAGTCTAATAAATAATTAATTATGAATTAATTATATTATTAGTCTTCAAGTTATTTATTGTAAGATAAATAAAGCAAAATAAAATATCTAAAAGAGTTAGATATTATTCTTGCCCAATAAGTTGTTCAAAAGGTAGATTTTTGGTCAAAGTAAGAGACTTAGTCTCCAAGCAAGAGATCCCTTTCCAAAAGGAGTTTGGAATCCTTTTCCACAAAGGATAAGGGGTCCGAACCCTAGCCTTATAAATAAAGGGGTTCGAACCCCATGGGATAATGATAGCAAATTTCTCATTCTCTAAATTATACACTAAACCCTAGAGCCTAAACACCGAATATAGAACTAACATCCTCCCTATTTGGATCGTGGTCGCGGTTGGTGGACTATTTCTCTAGAGGTCTACTATCGTGAAGTCTTGAAAGATTTGAAGGAGCTTTTGGGGATCAAGCCGCGTGAAGAGCGTTCTTGGGCGGCTAGAACGTGTCAAGAAAGCTACTAACTAAGTGAGTTTCTGGATCTCTACGAATTTGGGAATAGGAATTGCAAGATTCGATCCTTGCTTATTTGGGAAAAATTTTAAATTTCCGTTGGGTTTCCGTTCCGTTTTCCCAACAAGTGGTATCAGAGCCACCTTGCAAGGCCTATTTCTGATTAGTCTCAATTATTCTGAATTTGGTAGAAATTCTTAGGCCTAGATGCGAATTGGGTATTCTTGAGTTCTTTTAGAAAGCCTGAAATACGAAACTATATTTTTCCTAAAATTTTCTGAAAACTGTTTTCTTAAATTGTGTTTTTAAAAAACTGTTTTAGTTAAAATTCGTTTAAATCGTATTTTTTTAAAACTTGGATTGAATTGGGTTTTGGAGAAACCTGAGATACGAAAAAACGAAACGCGAAACGAACACGCGGATTGGGACGTGCCAAAGTGTAGCACGCCCCAACCCCGCGAGCACCTCCTGCAACCGCGCGGGACGTCCCACACGCTCCGCCCCGCAACCGCGCGGGACGCCCGACCAAGCCCCTAAAGCGAGAATTTTAATTTATTGGTTAAATTTTGTAGAAAAGGCTCTTGAACAAGAATTGCATCTAAGACGTGTTTTAAGTCATTAAGGCTTAAAGCGAGAATTTTAATTTATTGGTTAAATTTAAATTCTTGCAATTTTGGCATGATAGGTGATCATGGGTTTAGTCTTATGTATGGTTTTAATTTATGCACATGAATGGTTTAAATTGGGGTTAGAGCCCCATAGTTACGTTTTTCAATTGGGGTCGGTGCCCCACTTATGTGCGTACTGTTATGTGTTTATTATGTGGCTTTCCATATTACTGCTTTTGAGGCCAGGGTATGCCCCGTGTAATTGTCTAAGGCCAATATGAAGATTGAACCTTATTACTTTATGTCTTTTTCCTTTTATTGTAATTTGAGAGTAGAGATAGGTGGTGAGGTCTTTTTCTTTCATTTTGGAGACAATGCACCCACGGAGTAAAATGGATGCACACAACAAGTAACAAGATGGAGGCCATAAGTGAACAACTCTCAAACTGTTAGAGAGGATTTCTATTATTGTAATAGATAGGGCATCGTTTTATTTCCAATTCCCTTATGTGATTTAAACTGTTTTATGTGGCATGTATGTTAGAACTTGTGATTGTGGAGTGGCTCCCACATATAACGCATAAGATAGGTAAAACCCATGATCATCACATGTTAGTATCATGCTAGGACATGTTATCTGCTAAGTGCTTGTAGCACCCGAGCGCAAGGTACCACATCCCCCGCATCGAGACACGACCCGAATATGAAATGGACGATCCATACCCGAGCCAAATCACGGCGAACGGGGACAAACACACACTCTAAGCTAGGCGGGACTAACCATTGAACCATAACATCAGAGTAATTACAAATACGGAAGCAATAACTATCCATTACATAAACAATGAGTAAACAAAATCCAAAAATAATCCATATACCTTATCAAATGCTGTCACGGCTCAACAAACAAGTACGCTCCAATAGCAACATTCATATACAATAATCACAAGTGCAAAATGCGAGTGTAAGACCAACAAACAAAAGGGCTAGAAACGAAAACAAGACCTAAGACTCGAAATCCCGCCTAGCTCCCCTGACACCTGCACAAAACAACTGAAAGCCAAACGGGTTCAGTCCAAAAGGGACTGGTGGGTATAAAAGCAGGGCATAGTATAATATATAACTGTCATTAAACATTCACATGCAAGTTATAATCCCAAATGAGGTTTTTAAAAGGATTTCCCAAGTGGTTGAATATAAATCATCAAAAGGGATTATAACGATTCATTTACATTAGGTCAAGGTCATTAGTGGCCCGGCGAGTGGGCGTGCATTATCTCCAACCAACACCTCATGTAATTTATTAACATTCATTAACATTCATTCATTCATTTCTTTCTTTTCACGCATATCATTCTTTCGTGCGCATTCAATAACATTTACACCTTCTTCCTCCGGGTTGGTGGCGGGTTTGCAATGCCCAACCACCCATTCATTGACCAAAAGGGGAACATGACTCCCCAGATGGCACTCAGCGTCCATTCCTCGCTAACTCCTAACGAGGTCCGGTTACGCCGTTCATTGGTGGAACTAATGTGAGGGATCACCGTCGGCCCGTGCCTTCCCGGATAGCCACTCACACTAAGTCCCTGGGCCTCATTCGTGCATAACATTCATTCATTCTCGCCAAAACATTAGGTAGGGTTCAAGAAACAAGGGCTTTACGTTTGCAATCCTTTACTCGATAAAAGACTCAATATATATATCATATTACTTTGGCTTAAAACTTTTCACATAGGGAGATATATCGGGTCGTTTTATCTAAGTAGAAGAGAAACCCACCTTAAACCGCAAAAAGGAGCTAACACAAGCCTCACTGACCGGCCTCGTCTCCAACGGACTCAAAATCTGTGCAAGAGAGGTGAAGTGAGACTCAATATGACCAATTAAGACGCTCGGCAATGCAATGATCATGATATGAATATGTAAGAGATAAGACTATGCTATGAAAATGTTCATGTGCACTATTAAAGTCTTAAAGACATATAAACATTCAATTCATTCATTCAATGAAGCATTCGTATTCAAACGAGTTCATGTCCTTCACATTTCACGTCAAAGGAATTTAAATTATATAATCAAGTCGTTCAATCTTTCATTCATTTTCATTCGAATTCACATTTTTAATCAAATTAATTCAAGAAATTCAAATATAATCAAGTACAAGTTAAATAACATTTAAATTTAGAACATAAGCAATTAAACACATTCAATCGCATTTACAATTAGAAATTAAACAATTAAATACATTCAATTAAATATCGAAAATTAATTAGAACATGAAATAGGTAACAATTAAATTCTAATATTAAATTAAATCAACTAGCAATTAATATTTAATAGATATATATAATATATATTAAATATATATATACATACGTATACATATACTATATTATATATATATACGTATAAATACACATGCAAATATACACACATGCATGCAAATAACAAATGCATGAAATTTCCATGCAAATAAGACTCATGCATGCAAAAGTGTAGGTAATTATCCATATATGCATGCACAACATGCATGCAATTAACAACTCATGCAACAGGAAAAAAAGAAAAGACGCAGGCAACGTTCGGGAAAGAAAAACAGGGTGACACCCCCGTGTCACCACTCAAGCCCAAACCGAGACACCCCCGTGTCTCGGTACAGAAATCTCAGGCCACCCGCACCCCCATTCCGTGCCGGAAAGAAGGACAAAGACACACCCGTGTCGCAGCAGGTAGCAGCAGCAACAAAACGCATACAACACCTGTTTTTCTAGCTCAAACGCAGCCACAACTCAAGCAACAAATAAGTAACATATGTAGCAAGAAGAAGACATGAAATGCAGCAAGAATTCAGCTCAAAACCACCCCAAATCTGACAGCAAAAGAGCAAGAAGATGCAGCAGTTTTGACAGCAACATTTCAGTCCCAAAACAGGGCAAAACTCACGCGAAAACAGGGTATGATTGAACTCCATTAATCCCAACACATTCATATAAGTTAGGCTAACAAATGTGCAGCAAAACACCACAAATTCAACCTATAAATCAGTCCCACAACAGTTCAAACATGAAAGGCAGTCACACGTGACTTTACATGAAGTTTTCTCAATGTTCCAAAGTTGATATCTCATAAATACTTCAACTACCATGCAATTAATGATCATAAATGAAAAGAAGATATCAAAACAATCATTCTCAAGCTTGGAATCAAACAAATCCATCAAGAATTGGATGAGATCGATAACTTTGCCCTAAACTCCTTATTTTCGAAATCAGTCCAGAAATTCATGAAACCATGATCAAATTTAGGGATGAATGAATGAAAATGATCAGAAATGAACATATAATACAACCCTAAGCTTACCTTGTTGATTGGATGAAGATTGGATGAGATTTGAGCTTTGAATCTCCAAGGTGATCAAGGGTTGCGGGAAGAAACTGGAAGGCAGTGACTTTAGCTGAGATTTGTGAATTGTGAGAGGGTTGGTTCGGTTAGGGAAAGGTACAGCAGATTAGGTGGTTGAGTTAGGGTTCTATAGCATCAAACCATGGTTAATTTGGTCAACAATTGAATAAGTTATGACCATTTTAGTGTAACAAGGTCAGTTTCGTCACCGTTTCGTTTTTCGGTTGAATTTCGGAGGTTCAAATGACGTTAGAAAAATATAAGGCTAAGTTTACTAAACTCGAATTTTCGTTACGAGTTCAGCGGAGTTGACGGAACTCGAATCCGAGTTCCCGAGCTCAAGATATTAAATACGGAACCAAGGGTGCGCTAAGTGCTCGTTAACCCCCGACTTGGATTCCAAAATTCAAATTAAATCCGAAACACATGCAAATGAATTCGAAAATACGAAACGAACAAATATTCATATACAAGACACGTATAAGTTCAACATATTCAATTCGCACCAAATTCCGGTATCAATTCAAATAGAAACGAAGCACTCATACGCAATGAAACAATAAAATCCTTAACATTAACATAAATAAACAACTAAATTCATTCATAATATATTATATATAAAATGCATGCATACGTATATAATATATATAAATACATGCATGCAATATGATTTATAAGTATGAAATGCATGCCTAATTATATCCATGCACACGTACACAAATATATATATATTTATATATATATATATATATATATATATATTATATAAATGTAATTAATATTAATAACATTAAATAAAATAATTAGCATTTAATACATATAAAATAAAATGAAATATATAGAACACGTAAAAATAATTATTCGCGTAATTAAGGAGCACACAAGTTATTCACATAAATTCAAATTCAAATATTGCATATATTTCAATTAGTCACTTATTTAACAATTAAACAATGAAATTTAATTATAGAAAACACTAAGACCAATTAATTTGCGCAATTAAGTAAACATATACGTCATGCTGTACTAATAAAAGAACTGGGGCGTTACAGTGCTTGTGTGAAATGCATTTAAGTTGTACTTGCATTAATCAAGACTAATTAAATTGGATAACATATATGTTGGTGAGGTCGAACCAGACAACTCTCCGATTACATCGAAAATTCCCATTAAATATTAAGCTAATTTTCGAAAATAGGTGTTTATTTCGAGGTGCAAGCTTTGAATTAAATCCCTATCATTTCATCAATAGGATTTAAGTTTAATAGGGGAAACTAGATGCTGGCCACGAGTCGTGGGGTGTCTATGTGAAACCTATTAGTTCTTAGTTTCCTAATTGATCTTAAATGATCAATATTTCGTGATCAATTTTAGCAAGGGCGATGGCCGCGGGTCGTGGGTCGTTCGAACTAAGTTTTGATCATTATCTTATGATTGATGGGTCTAGCTTAAAGCCTAAGTAAATATGGATGTCGCACGAGTCGTGGATCCATATTGAAAGATAGGTGATGCAAAAACATTACTAAGAATTCAACGGTGTTGGAATTGGTAAGTTGTACCTACCTTAGGCTTAATTGAGAATGGCCACGAGTCGTGGGTTCAAGGTTAAGTGCTTAGGATCTTAGTACCCATTGGGATAACAAGTTTCCTCTAAGATCTTTGGGAATTAGAGATCTTTGAAAAATAGTGGGAGCTACATAGATTAAAGACCTAATCTCATGTATATCGTTATTATTCATCATGCTCACTAGTTCTCTGTTTTTTCCATCTAGGTCGTAGATTCTGTGATTGTCTACGTGTTTTGAAATGACAACCAAAAACCCTCTAGTATTGATCTTCGAGTCAAACAAGTTGACTGGTCCAAACTATTCGGATTGGCTTAGGAATCTAAAAATTGTTCTAGATTCGGAGAAGAGAACTTATGTTCTCTACGAGGTGGAGCCCATTCCCGAAGGGGAAGCTCCGACCTGGGCTGAGCGGGACGCGATCCAGAAGTGGAAGGATGATAATCTCCAAGCCATTTGTCTCATGCTTGCTAACATGTCTCCGGATATGCAAAGACAACATGAGTCCATGGAATTCGCTTGGGGGATTTACGACCACTTAGAGCAACTTTACCGTCCTCATGAACGTGTTACAAGGTATAACACCTCAAAGGAATTGTTCCATTTGAGAATGAAGGAAGGTACAACCGTCCATGAATATGGACTCAAGTTTCTTACTCTTACTGACAAACTTGCCACCATGGACATGCCACTGAGGGATGAGCTTTCAATGGATCTGTTGGTAGCCTCGCTCCCACCATCATTCAACCCTTTTGTCCTTAACTTCAACATGAATCATGCGAATGCTAGTGTAGCTGAGCTGATTAGTCAGCTTGTGACTGTTGAAAGCACGATCAAGAAGGACAGTAAGGTTATGATGGTCACTGCTCCATCTTTTTCTAAGCCTTCCAAAGGCAAGGGCAAGAAAGCCTAAAAGAAGAAGAAGTCCCTTAGGCCCAATGGAGGCATCACGAAGGGAAAAGTCCAAAAGAAGAAACGTGATCAGAAAGAGGACGTTTGCTTCCATTGTGGGAAACCAGGGCATTGGAGGAGAAACTGCCAAGAGTACAAGGCTGCTCTAAAGAAAGGTATGTTTCTCGTTAAAGTAAATCTTTCTATTAATCCTAACTCTTGGGTACAAGATACCGGTTGTGGATCTCATATCTGTAATAGATGCTAAGTGAGGTCCGGCAGCTCAAAGGAGGAGAATGTGTCTTGAAGATTGGGGACGGCTCTACGGTCGAAGCTCAAGCTTTAGGCATAATTATATTAGATTTAGGTCATTCTGTTTTAGTTTTAAATAAAGTCCTTTATGTACCAGACATTATTCGTAATATTATTTCAGTTCCAATACTTGATTGCGAAGGTTATGAAATTAATATTAAGAATGGTAACTTTTTCAAAAAGAATAATTTTTCAATACATCTTGGTACATTAAACAATGGACTTTATCTAACTCAAAACAATAATATTTTGAATATACAACGAGAAACAAAACGTAAGAGAGATGACGAAGTCTCAGCATCTTTGTAGCATGCTAGATTAGGACATATTTCTAAGAACAAAATTAGCAAGTTAACTACCTTAGGGACATTCTCTGAAAATGACCTTACAAAATTAACTTCCTGCGAATCCTGTCTCAAAGGAAAGATGTCCAAAACTCCTTTCAAAGGAAGTGTGGAACGAGCCACAAAGACCTTGGATTTGATCCATTCTGATGTTTGTGGACCACTTAGTGTAAGCACTCGAAACAACCATCAGTACTTCATAGCCTTTACTGATAACTTTAGTCATTTTGGTTATGTGTACTTAATGAAGTACAAATCTGAGGCTTTTGAGAAATTCTTAGAATTTCAAAAGGAGGTTGAGAACCGGACTGGTCACAAGATCAAGACACTTCAATCTGATCGAGGTGGCGAGTATCTTAATTAGTGAAGAGTTCCTTAATCATCTCAGAGATAATAGAATTATCTCTCAGTGGACTCCTCCGGGAACTCCTTAGCTTAATGGAGTTTCTGAGAGAAGGAATCGAACCCTACTTGATATGGTTCGTTCCATGATGAGTTTCACGGACTTACCACCTTCTTTCTAGGGTTATGCTCTAGAAAGTGCAGCAAAGATTTTAAATCTTGTTCCCTCCAAATTAGTCCCTAAAACGCCCTATGAAATGTGGCATGGTAAAATCCCTAGTTATTCTTACTTAAGAATTTGGGGTTGTCCTGCTTATATGAAGAGGACAGTGGGAGATAAGTTAGAAGATCGTTCTAACTTATGCTACTTTGTTGGCTATCCTAAGGAATCCATAGGATACTACTTCTATGATCAAACTGAACGAAAGGTGTTTGTTTCAAGAAATGAAACTTTTCTTGAGGAATCGTTCCTAGAAGAAAAGAAAGGCAAGATCACAGAACTCGAAGAAATTCGAGATATTCCCATGCCACATTTAGAGGACACGTCCCATCCTGATATCCCACAACCAATCACGAACTTCGATACACGTGAAAATCCTCCTCTAAGGTGTTCTGAACGCACTCCTAGACAGCCGGAGAGATGGTATGGTTTCCACCATGAAATCTCTTAAGAGGATAATGATCCTCTAACATATGAGGAGGCACTGTCAGACTAGGATTTTGAACAGTGGAAACAAGCCATGAAATCCAAAATGGATTCCATGTACTCCAACCAAGTTTGGACCTTAGTAGATTTGCCTGATGGGGTTAAACCCATAGGTTACAAATGGATCTTTAAGAGAAAGCTTGGAGTAGATGGAAGCATTGCAGCCTATAAGGCAAGATTGGTTGCAAAAGGATTCAGTCAAAGGCCCGATGTGGACTTCGATGAAACCTTCTCATCGGTTGCAATGCAAAAGTCCATTCGGATCATGCTTGCCATTGCTGCATATTACGACTATGAGATATGGCAAATGGATGTGAAAACTACCTTTCTCAATGGAGACATCGATAAAGATATTTATATAGATGAACCCATAGGTTTCACATTCAGTGGGAGTGAGCAAAAGGTTTGCAAACTCCAAAGATCAATCTATGGATTGAAACAGGCTTCTAGGAATTGGAACATTCGTTTTGATAAAGCTGTCAAAGCATTTGGCTTCATTCAAAATTCGAATGAATCTTTCATGTATAGAAAGGAGTTGGAGACTTTAGTGCAATTCTTGGTACTTTATGTTGATGATATCCTTCTAATTGGGAATTCGAAGGATGACATGAAAGTTACCAAATCTTCATTATCGAACCAATTCGAGATGAAAGATCTTGGTGATGCGTCCTACATTCTCGATATAAAGATCTATAGGGATAGATCTAAGAGATTGATAGGACTATCACAGTCGATGTACATAGACAAAGTACTGAAACAGTTCAGTATGCAGAATGTGAAGAACAAAGTTCTTCCCATGAGTGTAGGAACATCTCTTTCGAAGAAGATATGTCCTAAGACTGTAACACCCCGAGCGGAGGGTGCCACATCCCCCGCACAATAGCTCGAAAAGTGTAACAAAACAAAGACTCCGCACACGTATCAATCTACAGCGAACGGGAGACAAACAAAAACAAAACCCTAGTCTTGGCGGTCTAGACCCTAATACAGAGCGCGCAACAAAAATAAACCAAAAGTGCGCAAGCAACAGGATCCATAAAAGCAATTATACATACTAGTCACATCATCTAAAACAAATATACATATTAAGCCACTTGAATACTTAAATCTAATCTCATGCTTTCCAAATCGAATCATTTTCATATACAAGTTCGAAATCTCAAAATACATGATAAACTGAAAGAGAATACATGAGACTCGAACAACTTGACCCAAGACTCGAAAGACGACCGCCGCCTAGCCAAACTCCCAACCGAGTACCTACAAAGCTCAAGAACAAGGGGAAAAAGAAAAGAAGCAACGAGGGTCAACCCTAAAGACTGGTGAGGGGGCTAACACACGCACTTGTACGTATAAGTAAGAGCATAGCATATTCAAATCGAAAATGTTCATGAACCGGGCGTGGTTTTTGCATTCTAAAACGTTTTAACCCGTGATACTATATATAAGAAGAAAGGTTTAGGGCCGAAGGCCAAAATCAACCAAGTTTTAGAAATGGAGAGTCCACCCCCGTTTCACAAACCATAACGGATACATAAACATAAGCATAAACGTAATAACTCGGTGAGTACGAGTTCTAACCCACTTACTCCGTAACAAAGCAAAACGAAGATAAAGCAAAAGCATAAACCAATCCAACCTTTCTCCATTTGGGGGAGAGAGCGGCCACTCTCAACCCCCACACTTAACTTACCTTATAGTCGTGGAGTCGGGGGATCCTACCCGATCCTGATGGGTTATACCGCCTACATGTGAGACCCGCTTTCCCCTCGACCTCACGAGGATGAGCAAAGCCTCACCTAAGTGGAGAAGTATACAGGGGTTGCAACCAGCGACCCCATAGCCGACTCGGGTCTCCCTTACATACAACTCCGGGGCCCAAACTTATCACGCTTATACACACGCACACATAGACACATCTTTCAAAGTCCCAAAGCTTGCTAAGCAAAACTCACACCAACTCTTTTCGAAAACGAACTAACAAAACATAACTTGTATATATATAAAAGCATTTTTAATGGATCTCCTAGCAAAATGGCCAATTCCCACAAAATACATATCAAACACTTATCTATATATATATATTTCGTATGTGGGCTTAAATTACACTTTGGGTTGTAGGTCATTTTAGCTATAAGGAAAGAAAACCTCACCTCCGAGAAGGAACGGAAACAAAGGAAGCAACGGAGACAAAAGAAACCAACGGATGCCTAAGAGACAACCTCGTCACCCAAGGCACGATCCTAAGCACAAAGAGACAAAAAGAGACATACTTAAACTCAAAATAAACCAATTGGACGCTCGGCGAATGCATATGTATGCAAATGATGCAAAAGAAGTAACAAAGGCTCGCACGTTCAAGCATTCAAGTTCATGCACGTATTCAAGAATCAAATCATGAGAACGAGGCAAGAATTAAAACATAACATATCAAATAAGCATCATATAAAGTAAATCATATTCCAACTCATGCATATACAAGATTACAATGAGCAAAGAAAGCAAGAAGTACAAGAAAGTTTCACAGGAAGCATCAAAACGGATATGTAATCACGGTCACGTTTACACATTGAGAACAAGGCCATAAAATCAAATTAAACATACTAACATATAATACAACATGTTAGCAACAAGTCAGGATCATTATCGGGGTGGGAAATAGCAAAGAGAAGTACCAAAATCACAAAACGAATTGTCGCCGCCGCTACCCCAACATGCCACGACCATGTCAGAATTTAATCAAAATCTTGGCCCAAAACCGAAGCTCGGACACGGCCGTGTTCATTCTCAGGCATAATGTGACACGTCTGTGTCACATTTTATTAAAATCAGCAGCCCTAACTCGAGAGCTCAACACGACCATGTCCATTTTTCAAAGAAATCGGACACGGCCGTGTTGTCCCTTCGTTTGCGAAAATAAAGCAGCAACAGCAGCGTTTCGGTGCAAGGGGGAGCAAGGGAAGGTCCAGACATGGATTATGCATGAAAAGAACGAACCAAGGCAACAAGAAATGCAAGGAAACACAATAAATTGAGCCAATAATCGAGCAAATAACCTGCAAAACAAGAAACCCCCAATCAAACACAAAAGCTTCACCAAAGTCAAGGGTTCAACAATGGTGCAGCCTCAAACTCGGTTCACACAAAAAATTAAAGGTAAGGAATAGATCAAGCATACAACAAAGGTCATATAGCTCTTCACGGATCAAGAATTGGATAAAAAACGAGCAAGATATCAAGAAATTTTCACAAACCCACAACTATTCACTCCTTCATTCAAATCAGCCACAAATCTCCATGAATGCAAGCAAAAGAGGACTTAAAAGAAATAGGAGAAGATTTACATCAAGAATATGTGCTTACCCCTTCGATTTGATGAAGAATGAAGGTCGAATGAACTCAAAATCCGGCTTGGGTGAATAGTGATGGGAATCTCTTTCTCTCTTCTTTTCTCCTGCTCTTTCTCGGTCCTTGAGCGCTGAAATGAGGGAAATGAGCACGTGGGAGGGTAGGTGAGTGTGTTAGGGAGAAATAGGTTCAAGAATCGGGTTAACCGGAGTTAAAACGAATAAATTACGGGCAAAACGGTAAAGGGTGGCAATCCTGCATGCGGTACACGAATCGGGCAAATTTTGGAGGACCAAACGGCCATAGAAAAATACAAGGCTAGGTTCCTTAGCTCCCATTCTTCGTTACGAGTCCGGCGTCACTTCCGGAATTTGAATCCGAATTCCCGAGCTCACGTTACGGCTTCCGGAACAGAAGGTGCGCTAAAGCTAGTTAGGCCCTCATGCCCCTAACAAATAAAATGTGGTGCGTTACCATATCAAACAAGTCCGAAAACTTAAAACGATCACACAAATGAATTCATAACACGTACAATTCATGCATATCAAATTTTCACGAAATTTCAAAACAAGTTGGAACTCAAACGAATTAAAAACAAATTCAAAAGACTTAAAAATGTTAAATATTCAAGTTTACAAATATATCAAATAATTCAAATAAATTCAAATAATCATATAAGCATTAAAATAACATGTATTTGCATAATTAAAATAATTAAAAGTGCATACAACACTCTCGACACCACGTACCTGTACGGGCGAGCGAGCGGGTTGTTACAAACTCCCTCCTTCAAAAGGACCTGCCCTCAGGTCCTACAGCAAGATCTTGAACGACTTTGTGTTGAACTCAACTCCACACTTCCGCTACGCTACTCTGATCCTAGAGAGCTGTAGACACCTCGGGATATTACTTCTCATATCCTGGTAACTCGGTGGTACCCACCAAATCCGAGTGAATCCCTTTGGCTTTAGCAAATTTCGGTTTGCTCCCACTTCCGATTAAAATTCGAAAGTAGTTGGAGAATTCTACCGGTTCTTGATGCTCGGTCTTCTACCGATGATACGTTGACACTGCTACACAAAGTCCACAATATCACTTCTGGTGCCAATACACCATTACCGGTTCTTCAAGCCCCGAAGCATGAGTGGGATTTGTCTCGTGAACAAGCACCTCTAGTGACATAGGCTTCAACTCTCCGTTAGCAACGCACAACCAAAGTCATCCTTAGTACCTCGATTGTAATGGAGAAGTTCTTGAGTACCCTCGGGTAAGCAAAGCTACTACTGAAGGCAACTCTCTTCAAAGCCCTAAATCGTGCCTCTTCTCTGTCTTTCATGTCAAGGGATAGCCGCCTGAAGAAAGACGAACCTCTTGTTGAAAACACCCCTGGAGCCAACCACAAAACTCTGAAGTAGAACGAACCACCAACCTCCTCAAACAAGCAAAAAGGGTATTCTCCTTCCACGGTTAACCCGTGTAGCTCACGATAGTTTATATTCATCTTAGAGTCCCATCTTCTTCTTAGATAGGATTAGAGTACTCCACAAAGAAGTACCCGAATTGATGAAACTATCTTCTAAGAGCCTATCGACCAAGTATTGAACTCCGACACCCACGCTAGAGTCATCCAGTAGGGAATCTTCAAACAAGGTCAAATTCTGGAATAAAGATCACGACAACCTCAATATCCCTATCAGGTGGTAACGAATTCCAACCCTCAAAGAAAATCAAGAAAGTCTTACTTTGATCCTTGTCTCTCCAAGCTTGGCCCAACCCTTCGGTCACCCTAAGGGTAAGCCACAAAGCTTGTTGCACCTCCCCGGAATAACCAACCACTTCTACAAAGAATATCAGCGGGCTAGCCTTCCATTTAACACCCGTAGATACTATTGAGCCCCGAACGAACCTCCTAAAAGCAACCACCAACGCCTACGGTAACGCCATTACCTTAGCAAGAACTAGGAGCCTTCAAGAACAACCACCGGACGAACTCGGCCCTCGCAACTCACCAAACACTCGACACTCTCCTCGCCAAACTCTCTCTAAAGAGAGAGTCAACACAAAAGAGAAAAGAAAAATGAAACCACAAGCAAGCAAGCAACAACAAAGGCATACAAGCACCAAGAAACAACAAGAAAAGGAAAATAACATAAATTGAAATAAAATGCATGTATGTAGTGCCATGAATGCTTGGTGTACCTTTCACTATGGTGGTAGTGACACGCTTGGCATCCCGTTCTTCCTCTTCAATTGTATCAACTCGGATTGGACTTGGAGTCTTGAAATCACGGCTCTTTGTAGTCCTTGGATTCTTAATCTTTTGGCAACTTCTCACCATATGCCCTACACACTTGTATCATCTCCTAAGCTCCTTTCGGCAAACTTCTTCGGTGTTATTCGGACCTTGACAATAAGAGCGTTGAATTGTCTCCAGCGGAGGAGGTATCGAATCCATCTTTGGTAGTTGAAGTTTCTTCTTCTTCTTCTTGATGTAGAAGACATCTTGAAGCTCTTGGGTTCTTTCTCGGAACATAGGCCTCTTGCTTGAGCTTGAGCTCGATCCTTGATCATGTCCCACATTAGGAGTGTGAGACTTCATCTCTAACTTATCCATTTCATCTTCAACCACCCCTCTAACCTCCTCGGACCATTCATGCACCGGTGAGCTTTGGGAAGCTCACTGAATCTCGTCTCTACGCCTTTGTATATATCTCCGGACCTTAGGGCAATCTTGGTTAGCTCTTGAACTTTCTAGCTCCATTATAAGATCGTCTATCATCTTCACTTCTGGCTCGAGATCTAAAATTTCTTGGAGTCTTCTAATTAATTCATTTAGGGGAATGTACTTGTAGCAAAATGCTGGGATAAACCTCTCCCAATTGAGCTCTTCTCCGGACTTCTTTAGATGTGATCTTATTTCCTTGAACCATTTTGAAGCTTTACCTTGTAGTAAGCGGGAAGTGTGCTTTACTTTCTCTTGTGAGGTCCCCGGACAACTTTCCCTAATCCACAATATCATGGACAGCCACTCCTCGGTTTCAATACTACTCCCTCCAAACCCCTTCGGTGGGTCAAAATCTTAAAAATTCTTAGAGACCGAAGACACTTGTTTCTCTTGTCTTCCTTTTGATGATGTATGTTGATATGAAGAAGTCATCCTGAGGTAAGAAAATAAATCCAAAATATCGATGCATGCAGGGTTCAGTATAAGTTCATACGAACGATTAATACAATTAAAATCAAGTAAGTCACATAGTGATGAAAGTGAATGCAAACAATCACAAAATCCTAAGCCGAACGACCTAGACAGACCTGACACGACGCTAGAGCTCTGGGTTTGCAACCTAGAGCTCTGATACCACGCAGGGATGTAACACCCCGAGCGGAGGGTGCCACATCCCCCGTACCATAGCTCGAGACGTGTAACAAAACGAAGACTCCACACACGTATCAAACTACAGCGAACGGGAGACAAACAAAAACAAAACCCTAGGCTAGGCGGTCTAGACCCTAATACAGAGCACGCAACAAAAATAAACCAAAAGTGCGGAAGAAACAGGATCCATAAAAGCAATTAAACATACTAGTCACATCATCTAGAACAAATATACATATTAAGCCACTTGAATACTTAAATCAAATCTCATGCTTTCCAAATCGAATCATATTCATATACAAGTTCGAAATCTCAAAATACATGATCAACTGAAAGAGAATGCATGAGACTGGAACAACTTGACCCAAGACTCGAAAGACGATCGCCGCCTAGCCAAACTCCCAACATAGTACCTGCAAAGCTTAAGAACAAGGGAAAAAAGAAAAGAAGCAATGAGGGTCAGTCCTAAAGACTGGTGAGGGGGCTAACACATGCACACGTACGTATAAGTAAGAGCATAACATATTCAAATCGAAAATGTTCATGAACCGGGCTTGGTTTTTGCATTCTAAAAGGTTTTAACCCGTGATACTATATATAAAAGAAAGGTTTAGGGACGAAGGCCAAAATCAACCAAGTTTTAGAAATGGAGAGTCCACCCCCGTTTCACAAACCATAACGAATACATAAACATAAACATAAACGTAATAACTCGGCGAGTATGAGTTCTAACCCACTTACTCCATAACAAAGCAAAACGAAGATAAAGCAAAACCTTAAACCATTCCAACCTTTCTCCGTTTGGGGGAGAGAGCGGCCACTCTTAACCCCCACACTTAACTTACCTTATATTGGTGGAGTGGGGGATCCTACCCAATCCTGACGGGTTATAACGCCTACATGTGAGACCCGCTTTCCCCTCGACCTCCCGAGGATGAGCAAAGCCTCACATAAGTGGAGAAGTATACAGGGGTTGCAACCGGCGACCCCATGGCCGACTCGGGTCTCCCTTACATACAACTCCGGGGCCCAAACTTATCACGCTTATGCACACGCAGACATAGACATATCTTTCAAAGTTCCAAAGCTCGCTAAGCAAAACTCACACCAACTCTTTTCGAAAACGAACTAACAAAACATAATTTGTATATATATAAAAGCATTTTTAATGGATCTCGTAGCAAAAGGGCCAATTCCCACAAAATACATATCAAACACTTATCTATATTTATATATTTCGCATGTGGGCTTAAATTACACTTTGGGTTGTAGGTCATTTTAGCTAAAAGGAAAGAAAACCTCACCTCTAAGAAGCAACGAAAACAAAGGAAGCAACGGAGATAAAAGAAACCAACGGATGCCTAAGAGACAACCTCGTCACCCAATGCACGAACCTAAGCACAAAGAGACAACAAGAGACATACTTAAACTCAAAATAAACCAATTAGATGGTCGGCGGATGCATATGTATACAAATGATGCAAAAGAAGTAACAAAGGCTCGCACGTTCAAGCATTCAAGTTTATGCACGTATTCAAGAATCAAATCATGAGAACGAGGCAAGAATTAAAACATAACATATCAAATAAGCATCATATAAAGTAAATCATATTGAAAATCATGCATATACAAGATTAGAATGAGCAAAAAATGCAAGAAGCACAAGAAAGTTTCACACGTAGCATCAAAATGGATATGTAATCATGGTAACGTTTACACATTGAGAACAAGGCCATAAAATCAAATTAAACATCCTAACATATAATACAACATGTTAGCAACAAGTCAGGATCATAATCGGGGTGGGAAATAGCAAAGAGAAGTACCAAAATAACAAAACGAATTGCCGCCGCCGCTACCCCAACATGCCACGACCATGTCAGAATTTAATCAAAATCTTGGCCCAAAACCGAAGCTCGGACACGGCCGTGTTCATTCTCAGGCATAATGTGACACGTCTGTGTCACATTTTATTAAAATCAGCAGCCCTAACTCGAGAGCTCAACACGACCATGTCCATTTTTCAAAGAAATCGGACACGGCAGTGTTGTCCCTTCGTTTGCGAAAATAAAGCAGCAACATCAGCGTTTCGGTGCAAGGGGGAGCAGGGGAAGGTCCAGACATGGATTATGCATGAAAACAACGAACCAAGGCAACAAGAAATGCAAGGAAACATAACAAATCGAGGCAATAATCGAGCAAATAACCGGCAAAACAAGAAACCCCCAAACAAACACAAAAGCTCCACCAAACTCAAGGGTTCAACAATGGTGGAGCCTCAAACTCGGTTCAAATAGAAAATAAAAGGTAAGGAATAGATCAAGCATACAAAAAAGGTCACATAGCACTTTACGGATCAAGAATTTGATAAAAAACGAGGAAGATATCAAGAAATTTCCACAAACCCATAACTATTCACTCCTTCTTTCAAATCAGCCACAAATCTCCATGAATGCAAGAAAAAGAGGACTTAAAAGAAATAGGAGATGTACATCAAGAATATGTGCTTACCTCTTCGATTTGATGAAGAATGAAGGTCGAACGAGCTCAAAATCCGGCTTGGGTGAATAGTGATGGGAATCTCTTTCTCTCTACTCTTCTCCTGATCTTTCTCGGTCCTTTAGCTACTGAAATGAGGGAAATGAGCAAGTGGGAGGGTAGGTGAGTGTGTTAGGGAGAAATAGGTTCAAGAATCGGGTCAAACGGAGTTAAAATGAATAAATTACGGGCAAAACGGTAAGGGGTGGCAATCCTGCGCGAGGTACACGAATCGGGCAAATTTCGGAGGATCAAACTGTAGCATCCCTTAACACGTGGAGGTACCACACCCCCGCACTATAGGTCAATCCACATACGAAACGGCCAATCCGCACATGAACCAACCTATAGCGAACGGGTGACAATGCAATACACGACAAGCTAGGCGGGATTACTTATACATGCAACAAATAAAGCGGAAGCATAACTAGTTTCTATCAAATATTTGCATCTATCAATTCATGACATTTCTTGTTTACCAATTAAAATATGTTCTAACTCGACATATCAATACATTATCATCTCTAAATACAAAATAATTAACATATTAAACATAATTCATTGAACAATAAATAAACAAGTGAACAACATGCACCGTGCTTGACTCGATTACAAAGACTGGACTCGACTCACTTCCCGCCTAGTGTGCACCTGCAATAACCTGAAAGGTGGAGGCGTCAGTCTGTGAAGACCGAGTGAGGGGTTTATATACATATTAGCGCAGATAACATGCAAGTTATATTCTCGGGTAAAGGTTTATAAAAGATAAATATACAAGTTCAGGAAGAGGATGTTCTTCGCTTGAAAATACAACTATCAATATTAAATACTTGTTCATTTTCATGCGATCAATACATGGCCCCGGCGAGTAAGGGCGGTCTCCAACCGAACTCCAAATGTACATGAACATGCTTGCTTAATTATTAAACAATAAGTGATCATGCAATTCAATTATCGTGCAATCATGCATGTGTAACCATATAACACATTCATGGAATGGAAATCATGCAATAACCCGAGGACAATCTGCGGTGCCGGATTCATCCCCAGTCTCCTTCTTCCTCCGGTTTGATGATGGGATTGCAAGGCCCCAACATCCAATCTCATTGAGCAGAGGGTACATGAATCCCTAAGCCCGGAGCTCCTTCCTCCACTAACCTCCTAGCGGATTCAGGGGTGACCCCAAATGTGGTGAGGATAGCGCCTGAGTTACCCGTCAGCCCGTGCTTTTCCGGTTGGCTCAAGTCACTACCCTCGGACCCATCGTGAACGGTCATGCTACTCGCCTAAACATGCTTGAAATCGTGAACATGAACAATCATGGCTTGCTTTCTTGAAACATGACTTGAAATGATAAATGATTTCGTAGAAAGTATAGATATAATTACCTTTGACCGAAAGAACACATAAGGGAATACGGGTTCTATATAGCTAGCAATTAAACCTCACCTGACAGGCGACACACGACTCGTGAATGCGTGAACGTGCTCATGCTCGATAATCTCTGCCCTGGAGAATAACTGGACAAGAAACCGGACAATGTACGTGCATGAGATCATGATTCAAGAACAATATCACATATAAGACGCACGGCGTGGCTAAGTAACGAGACACCATGCATTAAACAATGTAGCATCTAAATATCACGTTTTGACATGTAATCATTCATATAATAACAATTTGGGGTCAAATAAACCATCGGATCGAGGGGCTAAAATTGTAATTTTATGCAGAAAGTTTCTGCACTTCCAGGGGTATGGGAAGGGCCGTTCTAGGTTTTAGTACAAAATGGGAAGGGCCGTTACCCCACTCCCGAACTGCTCCCCGAAGATGGGAACGGTCGTTCCCGTCCTCGCCGCCAAGCACACATTTCAAATACATGGGAACGGCCATTCCCCAATTGCAAAGGGAACGGGAAGGGCCGTTCCCGTTACGCAGAAGGTTCAGAAAACAGGGGAGAAGAACAGAGCATACACGAACCACCATCCAAGCTCATCATAATCATCATAATTCAACTTCTAACATTATAATTCCTGGAAAAGAATATATGTACCTGCTTTGGGTACAATAATACTCAATATAAACACATAATTCATGTCTAAGCACCAAGAATCATCATATCAAGCTTATATATTAACTTGGTATATAACTCCATAATTCTTAATATTTATGCGTGAATTTCAAGCTTAAAGCTTAATATCATACCTCTAACATCATATATGCAAGCTATTACATGGAAACCATAACCCTAGTTCCATAAAGAATCCTCAAGAAATCACATATATCTCCATCTTTACCTTTGGAAGAAAATAGAAGAAGAAGATGAAGCTAGAAGGATGAAGGAGCTCCTAAGATCAATATTTTTCTTGGAAAACTTGATGAATTTGATGAAATCTTCCCTTCCCTTTTTGGAGGTTTTGGTTCGGTGGAGCAAAGAAGAAAATATGGGATGATTGGCATGAAATGAAGATGATGATTGTGGAAGAAATGTATATAACGATATATTTGGGGAAAATGTAGTATTTGCAATTAAATCCTTAAAGTTTGTAAGTCATGCAATTAAGTATCAAAAGTTTGGAAATGGTCAATTAGGTCCAAAAGGTTTTCATGCAATTTAGTCCCTCAATTGAAATGAATGAGCAATTAAGGACAATTAGGCAATCAATACAAATTCGATGATTAATTCATATAGCAATTAAATTCCTTTCAAGAATTCTCAAATTGAAATGAATATCATATAATTTTCACGTAATCATGTTGAACACAATTTATAGGAATTAATATAGGACATTTAAATTGAATAAACAAAATTAATAAAATAAAGTCCTAACGCTCGAAACTCACACGTGTCGAGCGTACCTGACTGTTTGAATCTCGGGGCGTTACACAAACGGCCTTAGGAAAATACAAGGCTAGGTTCCTTAGCTCCCATTCTTCATTACGAGTTCGGCGTCACTTCCGGAATTCGAATCCGAATTCCCGAGCTCACGTTACGGCTTCCGGAACAGAAGGTGCGTTGAAGCTAGTTAGGCCCTCATGCCCCTAACAAATAAAATATGGTGCGTTACCATATCAAACAAGTCCGAAAACTTAAAACGAGCAGACAACTGAATTCATAACACGTATAATTCATGCATATCAAATTTTCACGAAATTTCAAAACAAGTTGGAACTCAAACGAATTAAAAACAAATTCAAAATACTTAAAAACGTTAAATATTCAAGTTTACAAATATATCAAATAATTCAAATAAATTCAAATAATCACATAAGCATTAAAATAACACGTATTTGCATAATTAAAATAATTAAAAGCGCATACAACACTCTCGACACCACGTACCTGTACGAGCGAGCGAGCTGGATGTTATAAAGACAAACCTTGAGAAGTAAAGAATGACTCGTGTGCCTTATGCCTCAGCAATAGGTAGCATAATGTATGCAATGCTATGTATTCGACCGGATGTGGCATATGCACTTCGTGTAACGAGCCGTTTCCAATCAGACCCAGGAGAAGGTCACTGGACTGCCGTGAAGAATATCCTAAAGTACTTACGAAGCACTATGGATTTATTCTTAGTATACGGAGGACAGAAAGATCTAGTAATCGGAGGATACTGCGATACAAGCTTTGCATCTGACTTAAATGACTTTAAGTCAATGTCAGGATACAATTTCTGCCTTAACGGCGGAGCAGTGAGTTGGAAAAGTTCCAAGCAGACGACCACTGCAGATTCGACCACTGAGGCCGAATAATTAGCAGCAAATGATGCAGGTAAGGAAGGTGTCTGGATTAGAAATTTCATTCAAGAATTGAATGTCATTCCTAGCATGAAAGACCCCGTTACTGTGTTTTGTGACAACACTGGGGCGGTTGCTCAAGCAAGAGAACCAAGATCTCACCAACTGACCAAGGACATTATGAGGAAGTATCACCTAATCCGTGATATCATCAAACGAGGTGATCTGCAAATTGAGAGGGTCACATCAGCAGAGAACATGGCAGACCCCTTACTAAACCTTTTAGTTGAGAAGCTTTCGAAGGTCATCTTGCGAAGATGGGACTTAGATTAGCTCCAGACTAGCTCTGACGGGCAAGTGGGAGATTGTTAGGAATAGTGCCCTAAAAGCCGATGTAATAGTCAGCTTTAGTACTTTCCTTTTGTAAATCACAGATAATCATTGAATAATACGAATTAAGGCAACATTTCTTTATATGCTCTTGTTTGATTGTGTGTTTCCTTTTAACTGTGCATGTATAAGAACTCCCCTAATCCATATGACTTGTAGGACTTAACCATTTAGGTGAAGTGGTTCATGAGACGAGCCCTATATTACATAAGTCATGATTAGAAATCACTCCAAGCCGATGAGTCCAAAAGACATTGGGAGTGTCAACTTGACTCGTTCGAGGCTTGCTCGTGGATCACACCCTTAAGAAGGACCACCTTGTTTCATGGGGTGCAAAGTGTATAGTTGATACGTGCGTGATACATGGGGGTGCTTACTTATTCTAAGTAGGTACACTGAGGTGTCCCGTGTGAGAAGATTCCTAAATGGGAAAGGAAGTTTCTTTATCTGGAAATAGAAACTTCCAGATTAGGAAATATCTCACGAGTCATTGATGTGATTAAGTGATCCTTAAACTTGAGGTTCCATTGATAGTTTATGAGGTAACTCTGTAGTCTTAGGTGTAAGCTTTAAAGGGTGTCGCCTTAGACAACTGATTCAAGGCTTATGTTGGGGTTGCACAAGTGGCACATGAAAGTATATGAGAATCGATAAAGGACCTACGCTTGCATTAGCAAGATGATGATCTCTTATTGTGTAAGTCATTCATATGCCATCTAGGAGTCTTTGGCCAAGGCAGTGGATTAAGACATCAAGAAAAGAGTTTCTTGGATTGAGATCAAATGGATATGAAACGCACTTAGAATTAAGATCAAGATTATTAGGGTTCTCATTATTCCCTTGCCCTAGATCTTGCTTGAGAGATGGGACGTAGGAGGATTGTATCTCACATATGTCAATGACTTAAAGGTTCTGTCGAATTGAGACATTCTTATTAAGCTAGGGGTCAAACACCTGTTGCTAGAGTATGGTCGTTTGATCTGTGGACTGATTAATTAATTAGAGAATTAATTAATTAGGGTCACTGGTAATTGAATTAAGAACCTAGAGGGTCATACAAAACAACCCGGTCACGTGGGTTAAGGCTTGAATCGATTAAATGAGTTGATCGAACCATTAAGTGAATGGTGGGACCCACACGTGTGAAGCACACGTGTGGAACACGTGTATGACACGTGTCCTTGTGACACGTGTATTCACGTGTGTGTATATGTATGTATATTAAATAATTAATGTGTTAATTATTTAATGGACTTTGATTTAATTTTGAATTAAAATTAAAGTCCAATTTTAGAGATATAAAGTCTAATAAATAATTAATTATGAATTAATTATATTATTAGTCTTCAAGTTATTTATTGTAAGATAAATAAAGTGGAATAAAATATCTAAAAGAATTAGATATTATTCTTGCCCAACAAGTTGTTCAAAAGGTGAACTTTTGGTTAAAGTAAGAGACTTAGTCTCCAAGCAAGAGATCCCTTTCCAAAAGGAGTTTGGAATCCTTTTCCACAAAGGATAAGGGGTTCGAACCCTAGCCTTATAAATAAAGGGGATCGAACTTGTAACAGCCCTCAACAGGGCCTAGTTGGAATTGGTAAGCCTTGAAAGAAAGTGAAAGCGTTTATAGACTTTGATCCGTCAAATGTTCTTCATGCATCACATTTATATGTGTTCTAAGTTGTTCTTACGTGCTATTATGTGACTTTGGGAGAGATCTCATCTAAAACCCCATATTACTATTCATTTCCGAGCCTCCATTCCCTCAATAGAATACTAAAAACTCAAATCTGTATTTCTTGAATACCTTAACTCACATCTCATGTTTTAAAATCATTTTCGAGAATTTAACATTAGAGTTAGGATTTTATCCCCATGTCATTGTTTATTGTAACGCCCTGGTTTTTCAATTTTATTAATATGTCATATTTGTCTCTAAATTATGCAATTTAATTATTTAATTATGTGATTAATTGTTTTTACGTGTTTCATATTTAATTTTATTATAAATCGTTATTATTTTATTTTATTATATTTTATTTTAATTCAATATTATTTTAAATATTTCGTATATTAAGTATATATATATATATATTTCTTTAATTATTGTTAATCTAATGATTAATGTTAATTATGTTGTTAATTAAGCATGTTTAACCATATTAACTAAATTATTCAAATATATATATATATATATACACGTTTGACTTCAAATTTTATTTAATATTAGAATTTATTTATTTGGTCTAAATTTTATTTATGCATGAACCTTAATGAAAATGTGCATGGTTGCTTACTTGGTGCGTCGTTCTTATATGATATGATATCGAATTGCCGTGAAATTGTAGTATGTCGTAAATATATATGTTATGAACATGCCTATATGCTCGGTTTATGTTTTCAAATTCATTTGCTATGTTAACGAATTTAATTTGTATCGTGTAACCAAATCGGGGGCTAAAGAGCACTTAGCGTACCCTTGGTTCCGAATTTAATATCTTGAGCTCGGGAACTCGGATGCGAGTTCCGTCAACTCCTCTGAACTCGTAACGAAAATTCGAGTTTAGTAAACTTAGCCTTATATTTTTCTAACGTCATTTGAACCTCCGAAATTCAACCGAAAAACGAAACAACGACCAAACTGACCTTGTTGCACAAAAATGGCCATATCTTACCCAAACTTTAACCAAATTAACCATGGTTTGTTTCCATTGAACCCTAGTTCAATCCTCTATCAGCCCTTAACTGCCCCATCTCGATCTAACCCTCACACAAACCAGAAAACTACCCCAAAGCTTCTGCAGTCCAGTTTTCCCGCAACTGTGCCAATCCTTGGGATTTTAGAGCTCAAATCTCAATTATCTTTCATCCAATCAACAAGGTGAGTTAGGATTATGTTGTACATGCATCTCTGGGTATTTTCATCTTTTCATCTCTAATTTTTGACTCAGATTTCATGAGGGTTTGAAGCTTGAGGATGAATAGTTAGGTTTTAAAGTATTTTGATGAATTCTTGACTTCCCTTGAGCTATGACTTGTTTTGATGATATATATATGATCCTTTTCCCTCATTTATGACTGAGTATGCTGGTATTGAATGATGGTTAAGAGTTGGTTGATCATCTTGGGATTGCTCTGTTCCTTCTCCAGCTTTTCCCCTGTTTCTCTGCGTAAGAGCTGCTGTCATTCTTCCCAGTTTTGCTGCGTGTGTTGAGGTTATTTTCAGGCTTGATTGTTGATCATTTATGCCTCTTGTGTCCCTTATATGTTAGCTTGCCTTGGTTGTTAGTTGTGAGTGAGTTTCGGCTTGAATTGTGCCTTCCTTTCTCCTCCCCTGTTTCGTTCATTCCTGCGTAGCTTCTGTTCTATTGCTGCTGTGAGACACGGGTGTGTCATCTTGACCTTTCTAGAGTGGAACGGGGGTGCTGCTTGTCCAATTCTCACTGTACCAAGACACGGGGGTGTCTCGGCGTGCTCTATTTTGGTGACACGGGGGTGTCACCCTTTGAGTTTCCTGCAGAACGTGGTTGCTGCTGCTTCTGTTCTCTTCTTTTCCTTTCTTTCTTTCCTTTCTTGCTGCTGTGTGAGTGTGCCTATTGCCCAGTTTGTTGCTGCTGTTCTTCCTTGGTTTAGTATGTGTGTGTGTGTGTTTATTTTGCAAACTTGTAAAACTACTGCTGCGTTGCTGTTTTTCTCTTGGTTGACTGTGTGTGTGTTGTGTTGATAAAGTGAATCTGCTGTAGCTGTTCTTCCATGATTACAAATGTGTGTGCATGAAAGAAAAGTTAATCACTAAGTATTTTGCATGGTTGAAGTTTGGGTGTATGCTGTGCATGCATGTTTTGTGCGTGAGCATATATATATATATATATATATATATATATATATATATATTTGGGAGTTGTGTGTGCATGCATGAAATATATTAATGTATATGTTAATATTATAAATATATATATGCATGCATGGTGACCTACGTATATATATATATATGTTTATTATATAATTTAAGTATTAAATGATTATTTTTATAGAATTTAGTTGTTATTGTTTCATGTTTTATTTAATTTCGATCTTCAATTGAAAGTGATTAATTGCCTATTCTCTAATTATAAATGCGATATACTACGTGCCATGATTATTGAATGAATTCTTAGAT
This sequence comes from Lantana camara, assembly GCA_037501455.1. Lineage (NCBI taxonomy): Eukaryota > Viridiplantae > Streptophyta > Magnoliopsida > Lamiales > Verbenaceae > Lantana > Lantana camara. The sequence continues at coordinate 55,165,265 of CM074860.1, forward strand.
TAATTAATCACTATTTCACGTATTTAATTTACCGATTATTGATTGAACGTATTATTTATTCTATTTCTAATTTTAAACGTGAAATATTACGTGCTATGATTATATTTGAATTCTTAGATTAAATTGATATGAAATATGAATTTATGAAATTAAATGAAATGTTTGAACGAATGGTTTGATTATGTGCTTTAAATTTCTTAATAGTGCACATGAACATTTCCATGATATAATATCATCTGTTACGCATTCATATCATGTTCATGGCATGCCGTGCGTCTTATATGGTTCATTGGAGTCTCGAGTCTCACGAACACGTCATGTTGTCTTTTGTACAGTTTATCTCCAGGGTGGAGAGATCTTGATCGTTCAGGCACTTGGTACTCGTATCCTTGTATCGTCACGGTTCAGGTGAGGGTGTTTTCGTTCTAGTTATGTATAAAACCCTATAACCCTTATGTGACAAGCATTGGCCAAAAACCTAATATAGTTATATATAGTTTTCAAATGAAATGTACCAAGTATATATTGATCGAGTAAACCCTTTTCAAATGATTTATGAATTATGTTATGTTTATTATGAATCAAAGGTTTTAAGCCAAAATAGTATATTTATATATATCGAGTCATTTTGGGTAAATGATTTCAAACGTATGACCCCCTTTTATTTATGAAACCCTACCTTATGTTTGGCGAGACATATTTATGATTTATGATTGCACGGGCCCCGGGACTTAGTATATGTGGCTAACCGAGGAAGCAAGGGCTGACGGGGATCCCATATACTAGTCCCAACCAAACTACGGTGATACCGGCCCTCGCTAGGAGGTTTAGCGGGGAATGGGAGCTGAGTGCCCTTGGGGGAGTCATGAAACCCCATTGGCCTATGTATGAGGTGGTCGGGTCTTGCTAACCCGTCCACCACCCGGAGGAAGAAGGTTGGAACTTGATTTATGAATATGCTTATGTTATGATATGATTGTTATGCACCGTGCGGGAAGGCCGTGACACGGATTGCCCAAACGAATATGTTTTATGATATGATATCTGATATGCGTGTATTATGATATATTGCTTAATCACCTACTTAAAGTATTATTGATATTTGTCGTACACGGTCGGAGTTTGGTTGGAGATGATACACGCTCACTCGCCGAGCCTTTATGTTTATGTCTAATCTATGAATCTAATGAACTTAATATGAATTAGTCGTAAAGTTCGAGCATTGTTTATCTATTTTCTTGCCCTTCGTGGGAACTAACTTCCAATAAAACCTTTGCTCGGGATTTATGACTTGTATGTGCATGTCTCTTATATATATATGTATCGCTCCTGCTCACTCAGTCTTCTAGAGACTGACCCTCTCCCTCCCCAACACTTTAGTGTGCAGGTTTGGCTTCGGAGTCTCGAGCTAGGCGGAGTTATGTTGAGTTTGAGTCGGTCAAGTTAAGTTAGAAGCGTCTCTGCATTCACCTTATGCATTTAAATTGAGATTGATTCGACCTTGTAAGATCATGGAATTGATTCTTGTATAATTGCTATTGCATTGCTTTTGTTGGGCTTTGATTATGAGTTTAAAAGAGGCCTGAAGAGCCCAAGTCTGCTTATGGTTTGTATGTTTGAGTTTTAGTTTTTCGAGGCACTATATTTTGTTGATTGGTTGTTGTTGCAGGGTCTAAGTTCCGCCTAGCTTAGTAGGGTTTTATGTTTGTCTCCCGTTCGCTATGGTTTGATACGGGTGCGGATTTACCATTTCGTTACTCGTGTTGAGCTATAGTGCGGGGGATGTGGTGCCTCACGTGCGGGGTGTTACATCCTTAAGTGGTATCAGAGCCCGGTTGCAAAACCGGTGTTCTCGAGTCGTGTTGGAGTCAGTCTAAGTCGAGCGGCATAGGGACTACGTGGTATTGTGTGCATTGCATCGATCCTGAACATGGAATTTGGTTTTCCTTAAGAATTTTGTTGAATTACTTGTTGCATTTTATATGGATTCTTGCCTTTCGTACTGAATACCTGCCATGAGCATGCACTAATCGCATGCATATCTTCTCGAAATGAGTTATGATTTCTAGGTTATAAAGATAATATCAAACCACGGCCAAGTTCTATGATCGCAACAATCTATTATAATTCTTTCGGAGGTACGGAGGATAGGAGTTAATCACGGGATGGTTGTAACTCAGAAGATCAATTTATGTGAATCCACGACTTAGGGTGCTTCACTTGGATCCAGGAGATTGCTCAACCTAAGGAGTGGGGTATATTAGCCTTGAAGGTATTTTAGTTCAGGGTTCAGGCAAAATGGATCTGGAGGGAATTAAGCCCAAGGGTGGTCGAAAGGCTTCTAAATCAAACTGGTAATTAGAAATCGAGTTTTAGAAGTCAAGATTGGAAAGAGGTATCGATAATTAAGAGGAGTCGAGGTAAGATGGGAAACAAGTCGAGAAGGGGTTAGAGAAGATAAGTGATAGGATAACTACAATTCATGGAGGGTGATAATGTTAAGGATAGGATTTGAGTTCATTCTCCAAATCCAAGCTGAATTGGCGTGTGTGAGGTTGAATTAGAAGATATGGAGTAACAAATGAGAATGATAAAGAAAGGCGAAGCCTGGTTAAAGGATGATTCTCGGGAGAAATTCAGATACTAACTCAAGGGGATGTAGAAGAAATTAGGGATCGTGAGATTTCAACTTTGGATGGTGGAAGGTAAAAGCTGATATACAAGAATTCTTGGAAAACTTGAAGACCGTGGGAAAGACAAGGAATAATTACCAAGTCAAAGTAACCTCGGGATTGGAGGAACAAAGAAAAGCTACTGAGCTAATAGCTTACCACATTGGTGACAGGTTCCAAAACATTCATAGCACCACGTGCATCATACCCCCCACTAATTATTTATTTTCTAGCCTTATGTTTATTCGCGCATTCCTGTTTGATTTCATTGTTGTAATGTGGCCTCTTACTTCGTTGCTAATGTGCCGTGTGCCTCATCATACTTACCCGACATGCATTTTAGTGTTTATTTGGTAGGAAGCTCATTCACCTCACCTATCAAGTATTAGTTAGCCAAGCCACTCTCGAATTCGATGAAGATGACTTCGGGGAAACAAAGAATTTCAAGTAAGGGATAGGTTAATGGAAATGGGAATTTATAAGGAAAAAGCAAGATTAGAGTGGATTGCGGGGTGTTTGGATCGGACGAGAATAGGAAAGGGGTTTCGGACATTAAGCGAATTAGAAGGGAAGTTGAAATGCAAAACCTTGGGGTTGACCTTTGACCAAAATCCTCCCTAATGGAGTTCAACATGTGACAAAAGAAATTTAAGGGGGAGAGTACGACCGAGGAACAAATTGGACGATTGAAGGGGTGCTCGAAGAAATATTTTAGTGGGAATAACGAAATTGCAAATTAAGGAAGACCTGGAAGTCCTATTAGTGATGATCAGAGATAACTAAGGCGGCTTGAATGGTTAAGTTGTTAAGAAGAGAACTAAGTTATTAAATTCGGGTTGAAGTCCCTCACTAGGTATAACGGAAATGGCTTGGAGAATATTCCTATGTATAGAATATGGATCTGGGGATAACAGAATTGTAAGGGAGCTTCTGTGAACCCTAAGTCAGAATTGACAGGAGAGAGAAAGTCGAATCAAGCTAGCATAGAATGGAAGGATGGCAATCAAGAGTAATCCAATAGAGTAAAAAGGGGGTTCAATAATGACAATATTGTCAAGTCTTCGGTTATTTCCACGATAATTTAGAAGGAAATTTAAGAAGAAACCAAACCGGAAAAGATGATCATTGGAGGATTTACATCAAACTTCAAGAATCATCAAGAACATTCTATCTTCGATTCAAGAAATGTGGGGCTAGATGCCGAATATAATCTTAAGAGGTTAAAGGGAATGAATGGATAACATGAACGGAAGATGGAAAAGGATTCGTGTTAAGGTAGATCCTAATGACAAATACCTCAAGGTAGGGATTGAATCGTCAAGGTTGTCAGGGGTAGTTATTCTCGAGAGTATTTTAAACTCTGATATGGGTAAAATAGTAGCTATGGACCTAACTTCGAGACGGATGGTCTAAGGGTATTCGGGAGGTCAAACTCGGTTAATTAAAAAGAGTTGGTTGAATGAAGATTAAGAGAAATGATGAAGACTGGAAGCAGTACCAGGCAGAAGGGATCTAAGAAGTATAATCCCTGAAGGATTCATAAATTGTTTCTTCGGGGTAACCTGCAGATGTTAAAGACAAACTGAGCACTGGTTAAAGACAAACTGAGCACTGAATCTATCTTCGGGACAGATCATACACTGAACAACGACAACTCACAGTTTTAAAACTTCGTAACTACGGTGAACGGTACTTATAGTATCCATGATGCATACATTCATACAAATTCAATTTAATAATTTCTTTGTTATGTGCTTTGTTTTCTTACCAAGTTAAACTACGTGAAGTAATTGATGATTAACGTGGATGATATCTGTTACTTGCCTTGGGGTGGCTTGTGTGATTTTGAATTTGGTTTTGCGTGTGTTGCTTGGGAGTATCAGAAACTTCCTTGATTTATTTATTTTTGTTTGAGAGACGGGGTGCTCTCGTTGTTTCTAAGAGACGGGGATTCTCTTATTTTGTTTGAGAGACGGGGTGCTCTCGTTGTTTCTAAGAGACGGGGATTCTCTTATTTTTGTTTGAGAGACGGGGTGCTCTCGTTGTTTCTAAGAGACGGGGATTCTCTTATTTTGTTTGAGAGACGGGGTACTCTCTTTGCTTGCGAGAGACGGGGTTCTCTCATTGTTGCTCGAGAGACGGGGCTCTCTCCTTGTTGCTTGCGAGAGACGGGGAATCTCTCATTGGTGGTTTTAAGCGTGCAGTGAATCTGAGGACGGATTCTTTTTAATGGTGAGAGATTGTAACGCCCCGGTTTTTCAATTTTATTAATATGTCATATTTGTCTCTAAATTACGCAATTTAATTATTTAATTATGTGATTAATTGTTTTTACGTGTTTAATATTTAATTTTATTATAAATCGTTATTATTTTATTTTATTATATTTTATTTTAATTCAATATTATTTTAAATATTTCGTATATTAAGTATATATATATATATATTTTTTTTTTCTTTAATTATTGTTAATTTAATGATTAATGTTAATTATGTTGTTAATTAAGCATGTTTAACCATATTAATTAAATTATTCAAATATATATATATATATACGTTTGACTTCAAATTTTATTTAATAATAGAATTTATTTATTTGGTCTAAATTTTATTTATGCATGAACCTTAATGAAAATGTGCATGGTTACTTACTTGGTGCGTCGTTCTTATATGATATAAAATCGAATTGCCTTGAAATTGTAGTATGTCATAAATATATGTGTTATGAACATGCCTATATGCTCGGTTTATGTTTTCGAATTCATTTGCTATGTTAACGAATTTAATTTGTATCGTGGAACCAAATCGGGGGCTAAAGAGCACTTAGCTTACCCTTGGTTCCGAATTTAATATCTTGAGCTCGGGAACTCGGATTCGAGTTCCGTCAACTCCGCTGAACTCGTAACGAAAATTCGAGTTTAGTAAACTTAGCCTTATATTTTTCTAACGTCATTTGAACCTCCGAAATTCAACTGAAAAATGAAACGGCGACCAAACTGACCTTGTTGCACAAAATGGCCATATCTTACCCAAACTTTAACCAAATTAACCATGGTTTGATTCCATTGAACCCTAGTTCAATCCTCTATCAGCCCTTAACTGCCCCATCTCGATCTAACCCTCACACAAACCAGAAAACTCCCCCAAAGCTTCTGCAGTCCAGTTTTCCCGCAACTGTGCCAATCCTTGGGATTTTAGAGCTCAAATCTCAATTATCTTTCATCCAATCAACAATGTGAGTTAGGATTATGTTGTACATGCATCTCTGGGTATTTTCATCTTTTCATCTCTAATTTTTTACTCAGATTTCATGAGGTTTTGAAGCTTGAGGATGAATAGTTAGGTTTTAATGTATTTTGATGAATTCTTGACTTCCCTTGAGTTATGACTTGCTTTGATGATATATATATGATCCTTTTCCCTCATTTATGACTGAGTATGCTGGTATTGAATGATGGTTAAGAGTTGGTTGATCATCTTGGGATTGCTCTGTTCCTTCTCCAGCTTTTCCCCTGTTTCTCTACGTAAGAGCTGCTGTCATTCTTCCCAGTTTTGCTGCGTGTGTTGAGGTTATTTTCAGGCTTGATTGTTGATCATTTATGCCTCTTGTGTCCCTTATATGTTAGCTTGCCTTGGTTGTTAGTTGTGAGTGAGTTTCGGCTTGAATTGTGCCTTCCTTTCTCCTCCCCTGTTTCGTTCATTCCTGCGTAGCTTCTGTTCTGTTGCTGCTGTGAGACACGGGTGTGTCGTCCTGGCCTTTCTAGAGTGGAACGGGGGTGCTGCTTGTCCAATTCTCACTGTACCGAGACACGGGGGTGTCTCGGCGTGCTCTATTTTGGTGACACGGGGGTGTCACCATTTGAGTTTCCTGCAGAACGTGGTTGCTGTTGCTTCTGTTCTCTTCTTTTCCTTCCTTTCTTTCCTTTCTTGCTGCTGTGTGAGTGTGCCTATTGCCCAGTTTGTTGCTGCTATTCTTCCTTGGTTCAGTATGTGTGTGTGTGTTTATTTTGCAAACCTGTAAAACTGCTGCTGCGTTGTTGTTTTTCTCTTGGTTGACTGTGTGTGTGTTGTGTTGATAAAGTGAATCTGCTGCAGCTGTTCTTCCATGATTACCAATGTGTGTGCATGAAAGAAAAGTTAATCACTAAGTATTTTGCATGGTTGAAGTTTGGGAGTATGTTGTGCATGCATGTTTTGTGCGTGAGCATATATATATATATATATATATCTATCTATTTGGGAGTTGTGTGTGCATGCATGAAATATATTAATGTATATGTTAATATTATAAATATATATATGCATGCATGGTGACCTACGTGTATATATATATATATATATATATATATATATGTTTATTATATAATTTAAGTATTAAATGATTATTTTTATAAAATTTAGTTGTTATTGTTTCATGTTTTATTTAATTTCGATCTTCAATTGAAAGTGATTAATTGCCTATTCTCTAATTAGAAATGCGATATACTACGTGTCATGATTATTGAATGAATTCTTAGATTAATTAATCACTATTTCACGTATTTAATTTACCGATTATTGATTGAACGTTTTATTTATTCTATTTCTAATTTTAAACGTGAAATAGTACATGCTATGATTATATTTGAATTCTTAGATTAAATTGATATGAAATATGAATTTATGAATTTATGAATTTAAATGAAATGTTTGAACGAATGGTTTGATTATGTGCTTTAAATTTCTTAATAGTGCACATGAACATTTCCATGATATAATATCATCTGTTACGCATTCATATCATGTTCATGGCATGCCGTGCGTCTTATATGGTTCATTGGAGTCTCGAGTCTCACGAACACGTCATGTTGTCTTTTGTACAGTTTATCTCCAGGGTGGAGAGATCTTGATCGTTCAGGCACTTGGTACTCGTATCCTTGTATCGTCACGGTTCAGGTGAGGGTGTTTTCGTTCTAGTTATGTATAAAACCCTATAACCCTTATGTGACAAGCTTTGGCCAAAAACCTAATATAGTTATAGGGAAAATTACAAAAATGGTATACCAACTCGGGCCATTTTGTAATTTTGGTACAAAATGTTTTCCGGCGACATCAAAACCCCACAACTTCAAAAATTTTGCAAAATCATGCAAAATTTCACCGGAGCTGAAAAAACCGCCCGGAAATCTGCTCCATTTTCAGAAAATCGCTTGTGACGTGGCTTTAAGTCCTGCGTGTGTCCAATATGGGCGCCACATAAGACGAATATTGCCAACTAGCTGATGACGTGTCTCCACCTAATTTAACACTTATTTTTATTATACATATTTGTATTTTTGAATTAATTATTTTATGTAATCATATGCCCCATCATATTTCTAATAAAAATTAAAATATATATATATATAATGAAAATAAAAATAAAAACCCCCACCCCCAAAATATATAAATATACACATATATATATATATACATACGTCTCTGCAAGTTCCTCACCCACCTCCCCCCCGAACCCCCCTCCCCCCATCTCTTCTCCGTCAACCCACGCTGCCCTCCGCCACCTCAGATCTCAGCTGCAACCACCTCTCCGGCCGTTCAATTTTTGTTCTTTTTATTTTTTATTTTTTGTGGATTCAAGATGTGAATTTGATTGTGTCTGTGAATCTGTGAATCTGAAAGGGGAAGGGGAAGGGGCTAGCGGATTTGAGGAGACGGCGACGGGGTTGGTTTCTGGTGGTGGTGGAGGGCAGGGGGAAGGGAGGCGGTGGATTTGGGGGATAGAGGTGGGGGTGGTTGGCGGAGACGGCGGCAACAGCGGCGGTGGTGCTGGTGGCGGGCGACCTGGAGAAGGGGGATATTCAGCGGGAGAGGGATATGCAGCGTATCGGTGAGGAGGTGGAGGTGGAGGTGGCGGTGGGGGAGGGAGGGGGTTGTGCGGCGGCGGCTTGAAGGTTCGCGATGGTGTTCGCCACTGCTTGGAGGGGCGGCGACGGTGATGCCTGCTTGGAGGTGGCGGCGGCGGTGGTGAGCCTGTGAAGAAGATGGCTGGGATGGTGGGAGACGTCTGATTCTTTGAAACACTCTAGCCATAGAATTGATGCCTGCTTTAATTTAACTTTGAAAGTGTCTAATAAATCCATTATGCTTTTATCCAAGAAAATTTGAAGAAATTGGTCTCTTATAGTGGGTCTTGAGACTTGAGAGAGAAGACGAAGAAGAAGGACAAAGATGGAATCTTTTTTCTTTCAAGCTGTGAAAATATATGTTATTATATTTTTATTATATATTTTTTTATTTGACAAATTTTTATAGTAATAGTATATGTATTTATTAATTTATTTTTTTCTTTTTTGAAATATATATATTTTATTTGAAATTTTCTATATATTATGACATTTTTTTTTTTAAAATATAAAAGCCACGTCATAAGTCCATGTGTGCAGTGGTTTGTGACGTGTCCATAGTGGTTTTGCCACATTCTAAACATTCTGGCCACATGGGATGCGATGTCAGTTTTCAGGCGATTTTTTCAGCTCCGGCAAAATTTTGCATGATTTTGCAAAATTATTGGAGTTGTGGGGTTTTGATGTTGCCGGAAAACATTTTGTACCAAAATTGCAAAATGGCCCGAGTTGGTATACCATTTTTGTAATTTTCCCATTGTTATATATGGTTTTCTAATGAAATGTACCAAGTATATATTGATCGAGTAAACCCTTTTCAAATGATTTATGAATTATGTTATGTTTATTATGAATCAAAGGTTTTAAGCCAAAATAGTATATTTATATATATCGAGTCATTTTGGGTAAATGATTTCAAACGTATGACCCCCTTTTATTTATGAAACCCTACCTTATGTTTGGCGAGACATATTTATGATTTATGATTGCACGGGCCCCGGGACTTAGTATATGTGGCTAACCGAGGAAGCAAGGGCTGACGGGGATACCATATACTAGTCCCAACCAAACTACGGTGATACCGGCCCTCGCTAGGAGGTTTAGCGGGGAATGGGAGCTGAGTGCCCTTGGGGGAGTCATGAAACCCCATTGGCCTATGTATGAGGTGGTCGGGTCTTGCTAACCCGTCCACCACCCGGAGGAAGAAGGTTGGAACTTGATTTATAAATATGCTTATGTTATGATATGATTGTTATGCACCGTGCGGGAAGGCCGGGACACGGATTGCCCAAACGTATATGTTTTATGATATGATATCTGATATGCGTGTATTATGATATATTGCTTGATCACCTACTTAAAGTATTATTGATATTTGTCGTACCCGATCGGAGTTTGGCTGGAGATGATGCACGCTCACTCGCCGAGCCTTTATGTTTATGTCTAATCTATGAATCTAATGAACTTAATATGAATTAGTCGTAAAGTTTGAGCATTGTTTATCTATTTTCTTGCCCTTCGTGGGAACTAACTTCCAATAAAACCTTTGCTCGGGATTTATGACTTGCATGTGCATGTTTCTTATATATATATGTATCGCTCCTGCTCACTCAGTCTTCTAGAGACTGACCCTCTCCCTCCCCAACACTTTAGCGTGCAGGTTTGGCTTTGGAATCTCGAGCTAGGCGGAGTTATGTTGAGTTTGAGTCGGTCAAGTTAAGTTAAAAGCGTCTCTGCATTCACCTTATGCATTTAAATTGAGATTGATTCGACCTTGTAAGATCATGGAATTGATTCTTGTATAATTGCTATTGCATTGCTTTTGTTGGGCTTTGATTATGAGTTTAAAAGAGGCCTGAAGAGCCCAAGTCTGCTTATGGTTTGTATGTTTGGGTTTTAGTTTTTCGAGGCACTATATTTTGTTGATTGGTTGTTGTTGCAGGGTCTAAGTTCTGCCTAGCTTAGTAGGGTTTTATGTTTGTCTCCCGTTCGCTATGGTTTGATACGGGTGCGGATTTACCATTTCGTTACTCGTGTTGAGCCATAGTGCGGGGGATGTGGTGCCTCACGTGCGGGGTGCTACATCCTTAAGTGGTATCAGAGCCCGGTTGCAAAACCGGTGTTCTCAAGTCGTGTTGGAGTCAGTCTAAGTCGAACGGCATAGGGACTACGTGATATTGTGTGCATTGCATCGATCCTGAACATGGAATTTGGTTTTCCTTAAGAATTTTGTTGAATTACTTGTTGCATTTTATATGGATTCTTGCCTTTCGTACTAATACCTGCCATGAGCATGCACTAATCGCATGCATATCTTCTCGAAATGAGTTATGATTTTCAGGTTATAAAGATAATATCAAACCACGGCTAAGTTCTATGATCGCAACAATCTATTATAATTCTTTCGGAGGCACGGAGGATAGGAGTTAATCACGGGATGGTTGTAACTCAGAAGATCAATTTATGTGAATCCACGACTTAGGGTGCTTCACTTGGATCCAGGAGATTGCTCAACCTAAGGAGTGGGGTATATTAGCCTTGAAGGTATTTTAGTTCAGGGTTCAGGCAAAATGGATCTGGAGGGAATTAAGCCCAAGGGTGGTCGAAAGGCTTCTAAATCAAACTGGTAATTAGAAATCGAGTTTTAGAAGTCAAGATTGGAAAGAGGTATCGATAATTAAGAGGAGTCGAGGTAAGATGGGAAACAAGTCGAGAAGGGGTTAGAGAAGATAAGTGATAGGATAACTACAATTCATGGAGGGTGATAATGTTAAGGATAGGATTTGAGTTCATTCTCCAAATCCAAGCTGAATTGGCGTGTGTGAGGTTAATTTAGAAGATATGGAGTAACAAATGAGAATGATAAAGAAAGGCGAAGCCTGGTTAAAGGATGATTCTCGGGAGAAATTCAGATACTAACTCAAGGGGATGTAGAAGAAATTAGGGATCGTGAAATTTCAACTCCGGATGGTGGAAGGTACAAGCTGATATACAAGAATTCTTGGAAAACTTGAAGACCGTGGGAAAGACAAGGAATAATCACCAAGTCAAAGTAACCTCGGGATTGGAGGAACGAAGAAAAGCTACGGAGCTAATAGCTTACCACATTGGTGACAGGTTCCAAAACATTCATAGCACGTGCATCATACCCCGCACTAATTATTTATTTTCTAGCCTTAGGTTTATTCGCGCATTTCTGTTTGATTTCATTGCTGTAATGTGGCCTCTTACTTCGTTGCTAATGTGCCGTGTGCCTCATCATCCTTACCCAACATGCATTTTAGTGTTTATTTGCTAGGAAGCTCATTCACCTCACCTATCAAGTATTACTTAGCCAAGCCACTCTCGAATTCGATGAAGATGACTTCGGGGAAACAAAGAATTTCAAGTAAGGGATAGGTTAATGGAAACGGGAATTCATAAGGAAGAAGCAAGATTAGAGTGGATTGCGGGGTGTTTGGATCGGACGAGAATAGGAAAGGGGTTTCGGACATTAAGCGAATTAGAAGGGAAGTTGAAATCCAAAACCTTGGGGTTGACCTTTGACCAAAATCCTCCCTAATGGAGTTCAACATGTGACAATAGAAATTTAAGGGGGAGAGTACGACCGAGGAACAAATTGGACGATTGAAGGGGTGCTCGAAGAAATATTTTAGTGGGAATAACGAAATTGCAAATTAAGGAAGACCTGGAAGTCCTATTAGTGATGATCAGAGATAACTAAGGCGGCTCGAATGGTTAAGTTGTTAAGAAGAGAACTAAGTTATTAAATTCGGGTTGAAGTCCCTTACTAGGTATAACGGAAATGGCTTGGAGAATATTCCTATGTATAGAATATGGATCTGGGGATAACAGAATTATAAGGGAGCTTCTGTGAACCCTAAGTCAGAATTGACAGGAGAGAGAAAGTCGAATCAAGCTAGCATAGAATGGAAGGATGGCAATCAAGAGTAATCCGATAGAGTAAAAAGGGGGTTCAATAATGACAATATTGTCAAGTCTTCGGTTATTTCCACGATAATTTAGAAGGAAATTTAAGAAGAAACCAAACCGGAAAAGATGATCATTGGAGGATTTACATCAAACTTCAAGAATCATCAAGAACATTCTATCTTCGATTCAAGAAATGTGGGGCTAGATGCCGAATATAATCTTAAGGGGTTAAAGGGAATGAATGGATAACATGAACGGAAGATGGAAAAGGATTCGTGTTAAGGTAGATCCTAATGACAAATACCTCAAGGTAGGGATTGAATCGTCAAGGTTGTCAGGGGTAGTTATTCTCGAGAGTATTTTAAACTCCGATATGGGTAAAATAGTAGCTATGGACCTAACTTCGAGACGGATGGTCTAAGGGTATTCGGGAGGTCAAACTCGGTTAATTAAAAAGAGTTGGTTGAATGAAGATTAAGAGAAATGATGAAGACTGGAAGCAGTACCAGGCAGAAGGGATCTAAGAAGTATAATCCCTGAAGGATTCATCAATTGTTTCATCGGGGTAACCTGAAGAGGTTAAAGACAAACTGAGCACTGAATCTATCTTCGGGACAGATCATACACTGAACAACGACAATTCACAGTTTTAAAACTTCGTGACTACGGTGAACGGTACTTATAGTATCAATGATGCATACATTCATGCAAATTCAATTTAATAATTTCTTTGTTATGTGCTTTGTTTTCTTACCAAGTTAAACTACGTGAAGTAATTGATGATTAACGTGGATGATATCTGTTACTTGCCTTTGGTTGGCTTGTGTGATTTTGAATTTGGTTTTGCGTGTGTTGCTTGGGAGTATCAGAAACTTCCTTGATTTATTTATTTTTGTTTGAGAGACGGGGTGCTCTCGTTGTTTCTAAGAGACGGGGATTCTCTTATTTTGTTTGAGAGACGGGGTGCTCTCGTTGTTTCTAAGAGACGGGGATTCTCTTATTTTTGTTTGAGAGACGGGGTGCTCTCGTTGTTTCTAAGAGACGGGGATTCTCTTATTTTGTTTGAGAGACGGGGTACTCTCTTTGCTTGCGAGAGACGGGGCTCTCTCCTTGTTGCTTGCGAGAGACGGGGAATCTCTCATTGGTGGTTTTAAGCGTGCAGTGAATCCGAGGACGGATTCTTTTTAATGGGGAGAGATTGTAACGCCCCGGTTTTTCAATTTTATTAATATGTCATATTTGTCTCTAAATTACGCAATTTAATTATTTAATTATGTGATTAATTGTTTTTACGTGTTTCATATTTAATTTTATTATTAATCGTTATTATTTTATTTTATTATATTTTATTTTAATTCAATATTATTTTAAATATTTCGTATATTAAGTATATATATATATATTTTTTTTTTCTTTAATTATTGTTAATTTAATGATTAATGTTAATTATATTGTTAATTAAGCATGTTTAACCATATTAATTAAATTATTCAAATATATATATATATACATACGTTTGACTTCAAATTTTATTTAATATTAGAATTTATTTATTTGGTCTAAATTTTATTTATGCATGAACCTTAATGAAAATGTGCATGGTTGCTTACTTGGTGCGTCGTTCTTATATGATATGATATCGAATTGCCTTGAAATTGTAGTATGTCGTAAATATATATGTTATGAACATGCCTATATGCTCGGTTTATATTTTCGAATTCATTTGCTATGTTAATGAATTTAATTTGTATCGTGGAACCAAATCGAGGGCTAAAGAGCACTTAGCGTACCCTTGGTTCCGAATTTAATATCTTGAGCTCGGGAACTCGGATTTGAGTTCCGTCAACTCCGCTGAACTCATAAGGAAAATTCAAGTTTAGTAAACTTAGCCTTATATTTTTCTAATGTCATTTGAACCTCCGAAATTCAACCGAAAAATGAAACGGCGACCAAACTGACCTTGTTGCACAAAAATGGCCATATCTTACCCAAACTTTAACCAAATTAATCATGGTTTGATTCCATTGAGCCCTAGTTCAATCCTCTATCAACCCTTACCAACCCCATCTCGATCTAACCCTCACACAAACCAGAAAACTCCCCCAAAACTTCTGCAGTCCAGTTTTCCCGCAACTGTGCCAATCCTTGGGATTTTAGAGCTCAAATCTCAATTATCTTTCATCCAATCAACAATGTGAGTTAGGATTATGTTGTACATGCACCTCTGCGTATTTTCATCTTTTCATCTCTAATTTTTTACTCAGATTTCATGAGGTTTTGAAGCTTGAGGATGAATAGTTAGGTTTTAATGTATTTTGATGAATTCTTGACTTCCCTTGAGCTATGACTTACTTTGATGATATATATATGATCCTTTTCCCTCATTTATGACTGAGTATGCTGGTATTGAATGATGGTTAAGAGTTGGTTGATCATCTTGGGATTGCTCTGTTCCTTCTCCAGCTTTTTCCCTGTTTCTCTGCGTAAGAGCTGCTGTCATTCTTCCCAGTTTTGCTGCGTGTGTTGAGGTTATTTTCAGGCTTGATTGTTGATCACTTATGCCTCTTGTGTCCCTTATATGTTAGCTTGCCTTGGTTGTTAGTTGTGAGTGAGTTTCGGCTTGAATTGTGCCTTCCTTTCTCCTCCCCTGTTTCGTTCATTCCTGCGTAGCTTCTGTTCTGTTGCTGCTGTGAGACACGGGTGTGTCGTCTTGGCCTTTCTAGAGTGGAACGGGGGTGCTGCTTGTCCAATTCTCACTGTAGCGAGACACGGGGGTGTCTCGGCGTGCTCTATTTTGGTGACACGGGGGTGTCACCCTTTGAGTTTCCTGCAGAACGTGGTTGCTGCTGCTTCTGTTCTCTTCTTTTCCTTCCTTTCTTTCCTTTCTTGCTACTGTGTGAGTGTGCCTATTGCCCAGTTTGTTGCTGCTGTTCTTCCTTGGTTCAGTATGTGTGTGTGTGTTTATTTTGCAAACCTGTAAAGCTGCTGCTGCGTTGCTGTTTTTCTCTTGGTTGACTGTGTGTGTGTTGTGTTGATAAAGTGAATCTGCTGCAGCTGTTCTTCCATGATTACAAATGTGTGTGCATGAAAGAAAAGTTAATCACTAAGTATTTTGCATGGTTGAAGTTTGGGTGTATGCTGTGCATGCATGTTTTGTGCGTGAGCATATATATATATATATATGTTACCTTCTCATGCACACCCTATACCTTCTCATGCACACCCTATATACTATATATATATATATATATATATATATATATATATATATATATATATATTGGGAGTTGTGTGTGCATGCATGTAATATATTAATGTATATGTTAATATTAAAAATATATATATGCATGCATGGTGACCTACGTATATATATATATATATATATATATATATATATATATATTATATAATTTAAGTATTAAATGATTATTTTTATAGAATTTAGTTGTTATTGTTTAATGTTTTATTTAATTTCGATCTTCAATTGAAAGTGATTAATTACCTATTCTCTAATTATAAATGCGATATACTACGTGTCATGATTATTGAATGAATTCTTAGATTAATTAATCACTATTTCACGTATTTAATTTACAGATTATTGATTGAACGTTTTATTTATTCTATTTCTAATTTTAAACGTGAAATAGTACGTGCTATGATTATATTTGAATTCTTAGATTAAATTGATATGAAATATGAATTTATGAATTTATGAATTTAAATGAAATGTTTGAACGAATGGTTTGATTATGTGCTTTAAATTTCTTAATAGTGCACATGAACATTTCCATGATATAATATCATCTATTACGCATTCATATCATGTTCATGGCATGCCGTGCGTCTTATATGGATCATTGGAGTCTCGAGTCTCACGAACACGTCATGTTGTCTTTTGTACAGTTTATCTCCAGGGTGGAGAGATCTTGATCGTTCAGGTACTTGGTACTCGTATCCTTGTATCGTCACGGTTCAGGTGAGGGTGTTTTCGTTCTAGTTATGTATAAAACCCTATAACCCTTATGTGACAAGCTTTGGCCAAAAACCTAATATAGTTATATATGGTTTTCAAATGAAATGTACCAAGTATATATTGATCGAGTAAACCCTTTTCAAATGATTTATGAATTATGTTATGTTTATTATGAATCAAAGGTTTTAAGCTAAAATAGTATATTTATATATATCGAGTCATTTTGGGTAAATGATTTCAAACGTATGACCCCCTTTTATTTATGAAACCCTACCTTATGTTTGGCGAGACATATTTATGATTTATGATTGCACGGGCCCCGGGACTTAGTATATGTGGCTAACCGAGGAAGCAAGGGCTGACGGGGATCCCATATACTAGGCCCAACCAAACTACGGTGATATCGGCCCTCGCTAGGAGTCATGAAACCCCATTGGCCTATGTATGAGGTGGTCGGGTCTTGCTAACCCGTCCACCACCTGGAGGAAGAAGGTTGGAACTTGATTTATGAATATGCTTATGTTATGATATGATTGTTATGCACCGTGCGGGAAGGCCGGGACAGGGATTGCCCAAACGAATATGTTTTATGATATGATATCTGATATGCGTGTATTATGATATATTGCTTGATCACCTACTTAAAGTATTATTGATATTTGTCATACACGGTCGGAGTTTGGTTGGAGATGATGCACGCTCACTCGCCGAGCCTTTATGTTTATGTCTAATCTATGAATCTAATGAACTTAATATGAATTAGTCGTAAAGTTCGAGCATTGTTTATCTATTTTCTTGCCCTTCGTGGGAACTAACTTCCAATAAAACCTTTGCTCGGGATTTATGACTTGCATGTGCATGTTTCTTATATATATATGTATCGCTCCTGCTCACTCAGTCTTCTAGAGACTGACCCTCTCCCTCCCCAACACTTTAGCGTGTAGGTTTGGCTTTGGAGTCTCGAGCTAGGCGGAGTTATGATGAGTTTGAGTCGGTCAAGTTAAGTTAGAAGCGTCTCTGCATTCACCTTATGCATTTAAATTGAGATTGATTCGACCTTGTAAGATCATGGAATTGATTCTTGTATAATTGCTATTGCATTGCTTTTGTTGGGCTTTGATTATGAGTTTAAAAGAGGCCTGAAGAGCCCAAGTCTGCTTATGGTTTGTATGTTTGAGTTTTAGTTTTTCGAGGCACTATATTTTGTTGATTGGTTGTTGTTGCAGGGTCTAAGTTCCGCCTAGCTTAGTAGGGTTTTATGTTTGTCTCCCGTTCGCTATGGTTTGATACGGGTGCAGATTTACCATTTCGTTACTCGTGTTGAGCCATAGTGCGGGGGATGTGGTGCCTCACGTGCGGGGTGCTACATCTATCCACCAAACGATATCCTCTTATCTCATTCGTAGAACCTTAGAGGCATGAAACTTATATTTTTCTCTCACTTACATATCCTTTCCATGACTCGAAACTCTTTACAAAAACTGTTGATCAAAATTACCATTAGGTCCCTTGATCACTATTCATTCCATACAATTAGGAATTTCTCGGAACACTTTTTTCCTATCAAATATCATAGTCAAATGAATCCTTGAATCATTTCGAGAAATTTGATATCATCCATAAACCCTAATTCCTATTCTAACTCAAGTAGTATCGAAACTCACTTCAAAACCCTAGTTACTATTCTTACCGTAAACAACTTTTTATCCGTACACTTTTTGATATTCAATATTACAGTCAAAACGATCCTTGAATTATTTTATGAATTTTCATACATTTACCAAACTTGATTCCAATCGTAGAATATTTTATAAATATTTTCCTCTTTAAAAATTATCATTTTATTTTAAATAATTAGCTTTCATTCAATATTCAAAATTATACTTAAAACGTTTCTTAAATTTTTCTCTAAACTATCATAATTTTTCCAACCTTTAAACTTCATGATAGATTCGTTTATATAATTTTATCATGATTTTCATCATCTTTAACGTTCATGACTTGTAAACGAAAAACATAAATATTCCACATTTATAATCATAACGAAGCTTATTTTTCACTCATTCTTTCATTATATTACCACTTCACGTTCTCATCCCTCGACTCTTGAATAAATGTTATATTATTTTACAATTATTTTTATCAAATATGACATCACCCATGACATCACCTTCCTGAAATAGAAAGTCTAAATATATGAATTGAAGTCTTCCACATTTCCTACAAAAATTCCCTACATTTGTGTGATTTAGAGATTTCCACATTCCCTACAAAAATTCCATACAAATGTGTGGGTTAGAGATCTTCCACATCTCTTCCATATTCTTAGAAATTGCAACATAAGCCCCTAAATCCCAAGTATAAATACCCCTCCAAGCTCATTTCCAAGACTACACAAAATTCACTCCTTCTCTCCCTCTCTCACGCCACTCCTCTCTCTTCCTAGGCTAAGGTGTGTTTTATTTTATTATTTAATGCTTTATATTATGTTCTTAGTATAATAATAGTAGTAGCATGCTTAGATTTAATTGAATTATGCTTTAGGAATTTATTTTATGAAATATATGCTATTTATGCTAGTTTAGGAAAATTATGATAATATATGTGAATTTTATTTAATTAAATGCATGAATTATGATATGATATAGTATATTCATAGGTTTAAGTATTCATGATCTTGTTTAATTAAATTCATGTCAAGAATAATTTATTTAGAATTAATTTCATGAATCATGTTGCATTAAGTGCCACATTTTACCTTTAATCATATGTTATGAACCTAGAATTTATTAAATATGATCATGAACTAGTATGAACATATTAATAAGTCTAAGAACATGTTCACATTGTTCTTGAATGATTTTAGGTGCACGTGTGATAGTGTGTGAGTGTGTGTGTTCGATTTTATGTTACAAAGTGATTAATTCATAAGAATTTGAATAGTAAATGTTTTTAATAGTAATTTTGACTTTTTGGTCAACCCATATTCTGAATATTTCGAAATTAATATAAAAATAGGTTTTGGAATTTTTTTAAAGGAAGATTTTATCCGAATTTTCCGAAATCGGCAATCTTGTAAACATTTTCTAAAATGTGACCTACATTGTCAAGTTAAACCCTAATTTCGTTTCCAATCTTATAATTAGAATCATGGTGATTAATAAATATTTAATTAGTTAAAGATTTCATAAAACGTAATTAATTAAAGAAATTCACTTAAACGGTGAAAATAAGGGTTTACCGGGTAAAATTAAAGTTTACCGGATTTTTCTAACATATTACCCTTTTAGGTGTAAATATTATATGATTAAAATAAATAAGATTTCCTTATTAAAATTTATGAACTTATTTTATAATATAAAATTTTACTAAGATTCATAATTTAATAACCGCTTGTTTTACAAGTTTTGTTTGAATGTTAAAGTTGTTTTTTTATCAGAATATTATTATGTGATCTCATTCCATGATTATGACATGTTTTATGTTAACTTGTCTATAGTTTTGGTTACGAAATAGAAACTTATAGTTGATCACCACTCATAGGTGAAGATCTGGACGGACTGGGACTCCGGTATTATTACATAATACCTGGTTACTGTAGGTGAGGTTAAACGTTTTCAACTGGGATCATGAGTATATATACATATATATGAAACATTTTATGACCTACCATAATACCATTCAATTTTTATTCTTTTATAAATGATACTGCCCTTTTTTAAAATACTTTGATATCAACTTATATTGTTCCAGTATACACAATCAATTATTTTAAAGTATTTATAACATCTTGTCATAAACAATTAAAAGTATCTCCTGCTAAATTATCTCGGTACTATGCTCCCGTTTATCGGGTATTGTTAAATGCAAGCAAAATATATTTTCTTATTGTGGGCCCGGTGGTCTTGGTAGAAGTAGTAGTCCGGGAGGCATGGGCCGAGGTCTACTATTATACCAGCCGCCAACTAGATCTTGGTGGTGGTCTAACTGGAAGTTAGTTATTCCACATCAAGTGATGGGAAAAGGTACGTCCCTCCCAAGTTCATGTATATCGTCACTAGGGGTAGCTCCTTGAGGTGACACCAAAGGAAGAAGGGTGGTATCGTTGTATTTCTTTTTATTAAGTAACGACATCTTGATCAATGTCGTTATGAATATTCTTGGTTTTTAAGGAGTTAAGGTTGGAGAACGCCTAGCTTGCGGGCACCATATTGTTTCACAAAGGGGTTCATATTCTCTTAAAAAGTATAGCACATAATCCCTCTACCCCTTTATCTTCAAATAAATATGAACCCAATATTGATATTGTTGTAGCATTTTCCTATTATCAGGTACTAACCGAGGAGTTTCTTGGTTAATCCCACTATGGATACTGATTTCGCATTACTCTCAAAATTATTACTTCATTCTTATTCAATTACTATTAAAGATCATTTCAAATAAAATTCTCTTGGTAAAAATCTTAATGTTTTATAGTTTCACTCAACCACCCCTCACTTAGTCACTTTGACTAACCCCTCGCTCTTTTTAAATTCATGATTTCAGGTATTGCCATCGCTCACTAGCTGGTATCTTGAAGCATAGAGAGTCCATTTTCTTATGCATATTAGATTAGGTTTCTTAACTAAGCCAAGTTAGACTATAATCTTGTATAGTTATTATATTACTCTAGTATCATACTCTTAGATCATGAACAACTCTAACCCTACCGTTTTGCTTCTAAATTTTCATGAGTTTCAAATTATTCCAAATTCTTTTATTTACTACCCCAAACATAAGCTGTTATTTTATATGTTTCAAATTCCGCTGCTATATTTTCTTACTCTGATATCGTATAGCATCGTCCGTTCACCAGCGTGCCTCTCAGGTGCTAGGTCTCACATCCACATGGGAAGTGCAGCGGTGCGGGGTTGTAGCGTATTTGGGGGCGCTACAGCTAAGGTGGTCTCAAAGCATCAGGTTGCCTCGGTACCCTTGGTGCTCTTTCTTGAAAATTCTAACTTTTCTAAAATTACATCATCTCTAAGTGCTTTCAAAATTGATACCTTCAAGTTAGGAAAACCTTTTTCTTCTCATTTTCCTGCATGTTCATGTCTCGAGTCTTAGAATCGCTTCAAGATACCGATAGGGCCGTTATAATTTCGTGATATTCCAATGTGTATTCTATGTGCTAGTAATTCTAGCACTATAGTTGAGATTTTCTATTTCTATGGAAATCTGTTAATCATTCTTAACTCCATGTATTGTATCTCCCTATGCGATTCTTTGTAAGAATGAGTAACATTCTTGGAGGAAATAAAAACCTGGATCTCATCAATGACCAGAAGTACGGTACACGTTCTTAACACGCAAGTTATGGTCTTATGACCCTGGTATCATGCACTTATTCATTATATCAATTTATATATGCCTATATGTTTCCTAGTTGCATAATTTTCATACAAACTTCGAAGTAAATTCCCTTTTGGAATTTACCTCATTACGGATCGGTTTATAAACGCTACTTTTACCGGGATGGTAATCATCGAATCCGACCCCACTATCCATGACAAGACAAGATATCATACTAGGAAAGGATGAGAAGTTGGGAATTAGAACCTATAAGGTCATTTTAGAAAGGAATTAGTGATACGTCGGCTATCTTTTGAAAGGCTAACAGATCACTTTAAAATCAGAAAAGTGGAGATGATATTGAATTTAGGTTGTTTTGAGCAACACCAGAAAGGGTGACTCGGTGGAGCACAACAATGTTGAGAAGTCATCTCAAGAATCTCAAGTGTGCTCCAAATTAGATTTGGGTAAAAGGTATTACTACTTGAAGGTTCAAGAAAAGAACACCGGAAAACTTCCTTCAACGGCTGTTACCTAGAGAGAGACCACTGGTTTAACCATTTCTCCCATAACATCTACCCCGTAAAGTGTACCAATTTTTCAAGTTATATCTCAGCAAGTTACCTTGAACGCTATCGGCAATATCTAGGTGAATTGAAGGACATTGGATGGACATATCAACATCTCTAAATATCATTAGGCACTTTGCTGGATCACAAGCCAAACACTAAGTTCAAGGACCGACCCGAGAAAACACACGGTCAAGCTAAGCCCTTACCCGCCTGAATGGAATTCATATCTCCTTCGTCTGGTCCTTACCTTACTATATAACATTCTTTGCAAGTTTGCTTTCACCCCACGAACTTCTATTCCATCCCTACCAATCCTTCTTTTCTCATCGGTTTGAGTGAAACCAGAAGTTGAATAAGGGTTGAGTGTTTGCTCAGTGTGTGAACCTCAGCGAATCCAGATTTCAAACTAAAGAATATCACTTGATCACATTATTTCCACCCGAAGGAGTTAATTAACACCTCAAGGATGGAGATAATGATAAGTTGGAGCCACTAAGGAATCTATTTGAAATGCAAAACTTCATGGGCAAGTCATTACAAGAGGGTTGTTGAAGACTTCTCAGAAATAGCTACACTCAAGGACTGGAAGTGAAAATGTCAATGAAGTAGTAGACAGATTTCTAAGTACTACAGCAAAACTGATTTCTGCAGCAGTGCAAACCCTGCTTAAACAAAGGATGTTTATAGTTTACACCAATGCCTCTAAATAAGGGTCAAGGTAGGTATTGGTGATTGGAGTAGAAGTTACGCTCCAAGGAAACCTAAGTCCCCCTATAAGGAAAAGAGCGACAACAGAATATTGGAAATTTGGAAAAAGGTTGCAACCATCGTTAATCCCAACATGGTAAAATGGATCAGATCACAAGAAGTTCAATGGCATATAAGTCATCGTTGGAAGGGTGACAAAGTCAACATGCCTCTTGCCGGCTAAGACTACAGATAAGGAAATCAAAGTCACACAATTGTTTTGAAGAAATATTCGGGAGATGTTGGGCGCCAAGTTTTAAGAAATCCTCAGAATGATAAGAAGTTAAAGTGGATGAGTTAAACCAAGGGTGTACAGTTTTCCTTAAAGATACTAGGATACATTGAACTCCGTACTTTGCAAGTACCCTACTGGAGAATCTTAAGTTTTAACAATGGAAGAAGTACCGTTGGAATTAAATTTGACTTAGGATTGAAACCGGTTGAGGAAAAATTCCCTAGTCAAGGTCTTTTGGAAAGGATATAAGAATGGAGAAACAATAAGGAAAACAAACGGAAGTATGGAAAACACTACCCAAGTTATTCCTGGACAATAAGAGAATCTTAGGACAAATTCTTTTTAAGGGGGGAGGATTGTAACAGCCCTAAATAGGGCCTAGTTGGAATTGGTAAGCCTTGAAAGAAAGTGAAAGCATTTATAGACTTTGATCCGTCAAATGTTCTTCATGCATCACATTTCTATATGTTTTAAGTTGTTCTTACGTGCTATTATGTGGCTTTGGGAGAGATCTCATCTAAAAAACCATATTATTATTTATTTCCGAGCCTCCATTCCCTCAATAGAATACTAAAAACTCAAATCTTTATTTCTTGAATACCTTAACTAACATCTCTTGTTTTAAAATCATTTTCGAAAATTTAACATTAGAGTAACGATTTTATCCCCATGTCATTGTTTATCCACTAAACGATATCCTCTTATCTCATTTATAGAACCTTAGAGGCATGAAACTTATATTTTTCTATCACTTAAATATGCTTTCCATGACCCGAAACTCTTTACAAAAACTGTTGATCAAAATTACCATTAGGTCCCTTGATCACTATTCATTCCATACAATTAGGAATTTCTCGGAACACTTATTTCCTATCAAATATCATAGTCAAATGAATCCTTGAATCATTTCGAGAATTTTGATATCATCCACAAACCCTAATTCCTATTCTAACTCAAGTAGTATCGAAAATCACTTCAAAACCCTAGTTACTATTCTTACCGTAAACAACTTTTTATCCGTACACTTTTTGATATTCAATATTACAGTCAAAACGATCCTTGAATTATTTTATGAATTTTCATACATTTATCAAAAATTGATTCCAACCGTAGCATATTTTATAAATATTTTCCTTTTTAAAAATTATCATTTTATTTTAAATAATTAGCTTTCATTCAATATTCAAAATTATACTTAAAACGTTTCTTGAATTTTTCTCTAAACTATCATAATTTTTCCAACCTTTAAACTTCATCATAGATTCGTTTATATAATTTTATCATGATTTTCATCATCTTTAACGTTCATGACTTGTAAACGAAAAGTATAAATATTCCACATTTACAATCATAACGAAGCTTATTTTTCACTCATTATTTTACCACTTCAAGTTCACATCCCTCGACTCTTGAATAATTTTTTTATTATTTTATAATTATTTTTATCAAATATGACATCACCCATGACATCACCTTCCTAAAATAGAAAGTCTAAATATGTGAATTGAAGTCTTCCACATTTCCTACAAAAATTCCCTACAATTGTGTGATTTAGAGATTTCCACATTCCCTACAAAAATTCCATACAAATGTGTGGGTTAGAGATCTTCCACATCTCTTCCATATTCTTAGAAATTGCAACATATGCCCCTAAATCCCAAGTATAAATACCCCTCCAAGTTCATTTCCAAGACTACACAAAATTCACTCCATCTCTCCCTCTCTCACGCCACTCCTCTCTCTCCCTAGGCTAAGGTGTGTTTTATTTTATTATTTCATGCTTTATATTATGTTCTTAGTATAATAATAGTAGTAGCATGCTTAGATTTAATTAAATTATGCTTTAGGAATTTATTTTATGAAATATATGCTATTTATGTGAGTTTAGGAAAAATATGATAATATATGTGAATTTTATTTAATTAAACGCATGAATTACGATATGATATAGTATATTTATATGTTTAAGTATTCATGATCTTGTTTAATTAAATTCATGTCAAGAATAATTTCATGAATCATGTTGCATAAAGTGCCACATTTTACCTTTAATCAATGTTATGAACCTAGAATTTATTAAATATGATCATGAACTAGTATGAACATATTCATAAGTCTAAGAACATGTTCACGTTGTTCTTGAATCATTTTGGGTGCATGTGTGATAGTGTGTGAGTGTTTGTGTTTATGTTATAAAGTGATTAATTCATAAGAATTTGAATAGTAAATGTTTTTAATAGTAATTTTTGACTTTTTGGTCAACCCATATTCTGAATGTTTTGAAATTAATATAAAAATAATTATAAAATAGGTTTTGGAATTTTTTTAAAGGAAGATTTTATCCGAATTTTCCGAAATCGGCAATCTTGTAAATTTTTTCTAAAATGTGACCTACATTGTCAAGTTAAACCCTAATTTTGTTTCCAATCTTATAATTAGAATCATGGTGATTAATATATATTTAATTAGTTAAAGATTTCATAAAACCAAATTAATTAAAGAAATTCACTTAAACGGTGAAAATAAGGGTTTATCGGGTAAAATTAAAGTTTACCGGATTTTTCTAACATATAATCCTTTTAGGTGTAAATATTATATGATTAAAATAAATAAGATTTCCTTATTAAAATTTATAAACTTATTTTATAATATAAAATTTTACTAAGATTCATAATTTAATAACCGTTTGTTTTACAAGTCTTGTTTGAATGTTAAAGTTGTTTTTTATCAGAATATTATTATGTGATCTCATTCCATGATTATGACATGTTTTATGATAACTTGTCTATAGTTTTGGTTACGAAATAAAAACTTATAGTTGATCACCACTCATAGGTGAAGATCTGGACGGACTAGGACTCCAGTATTTATAAATAATACCTGGTTGCTGTGGGTGAGGTTAAACGTTTTCAACTGGGATCATGAGTATATATATATATGAAACATTTTATGACCTACCATAATACCATTCAATTTTTATTCTTTTATAAATGATACTGCCCTTTTTGAAAATACTTTGATATCAACTTATATTGTTCCAGTATACACAATCAATTATTTTAAAGTATTGATAACATCTTCTCATAAATAATTAAAAGTATCTCCTGCTAAATTATCTCGGTACTATGCTACCGTTTATCGGGTATCGTTAAATGCAAGAAAAATATATTTTCTTATTGTGGGCCCAGAGGTCTTGGTAGAAGTAGTACTCCGGGTGGCATGGGCCGAGGTCTACTATTATACCAGCCGCCAACTAGATCTTGGTGGTGGTCTAACTGGAGGTTAGTTATTCCACATCAAGTGACGGGAAAAGGTACGTCCCTCCCAAGTTCATGTATATCGTCACTAGGGGTAGCTCCCTGAGATGACACCGGAAGAAGAAGGATGGTATCGTTATATTTCTTTTTATTAAGTAACGACATCTTGATCAATGTCGTTACGAATATTCTTAGTTTTTAAGGAGTTAAGGTTGGAAAACGCCTAGCTTGCGGGCACCATATTTGATGTGAATCATAAGACAAGGCCACACTTTGATCCAAATGTTGATATGATCACAACTCAAGATGAACCAAGTTATGTTGGACTTATCACACGGTCACGTTCCAAAAGAATGCAAGAGGAAGTTCAATCTCTTTTGATCCAAATAACTCAAGAAGAGCCCCAAGAAGACAAGTATTCAGCTGGATCCAATCCATCTTGTTTCAATGTCTTAGTGATCGAATTTTAAGCCCAAATTGTGTTAAGTTTATTGTAATTTGGCCCTGAACTATTATATTATACTTTGGGCCATCTTTTTATTTATTTTCCATGCATTTAGATTAGGTTAAGCCCTTTTTTTTTAACCTACTAGGAAAGTGACGAGAATAGCTTGTCTCTTTGAATTCTGAATTGTCCCCTAGAATTCCCAGGCATGCATCTTTATATTCCAGCCTTGTATTTTGTTTTTTTCAGTTAACTCTTAATGAATTGTGATTCAAGTGAGTTAAACTCTCTAGTTCTTAGCTGAACGTCATTAGGGTTTCAAACCCTCCACCGGATAATGTCATTTCCTGACTCATTATAGTCGACGGGGTGCATTACTTTTCAAATCTGATAGTGTTGGTTCCTTGCTCATTATAGCAAACGGGTCACACTCCTCAATTTTAACCTTGAAAGTGGACGATCAAAAATCAAGAACTCCAAGTATTGGTATAGGGTTTCATGGCAAGTACGTGGAGTTCGTGTCATTTGGTATCAAGAGCTTAGGTTTCCATACAAGGTTACTTATCCTTATCTTTATATTTGTGTAATTTCGTTTCTCTTGTTATTTTGGTTGCAAAAGATCAAAACGAAAAAAAAAAGAGAAGATCTTCAAAAAAAGGCTTAAAAACGCATACAAAAAAAGAGAAGTAAAAGCCGCGTTTAAAAAAAAAAAAAAAGAGGGCAGCTTTGTTTTGGTAATATTCAATCACATAGATACGTTTGTTTGCATCATTTAAACGGTTCATTTATTTCAGTTTTTCGCACCCTTGATTCATCTTAAGGGATTATTTGGTTGAGGAATTTGAAACTTCTTGTGACTTTCTTCAAAGAATTGAGAGTAAAGAGTGGAAAAAAGCGTGAGATTGTGAGCCTAGTAGAGGGAAAAAAAGCCATAATTTGAGTGATACACGAGGGGAGTGAACACCAAAAGAGTGTAAACACGTAAGGGAGTGTTTGTGAGGTGTTTTTGCTAACCTTTGTTTTGCAGTTACAATATGGCCGAAAATCAACCTCCAATGGACCTAGCTTTTACATTACAAGCTATGCAACAACAATTTGAACGAATGAATTTGCAATTCAATGAGATCCAAGACCGTTTGGATCATGTAGCACCCGGAATGCCAGGCACCACATCCCCCGCACTATAGCTCCAATCCACATATGAAATGGACTATCCATACATGAATCAAAGCTATAGCGAACGGGAGACAATAAAACGACTCAAGGCTAGGCGGGTACCCTCAATTTAAAACCGACCAACAATCAAGTCAGAGTAATAAAGAGCGGAAGCAGTAACATTCATTAGATACGTATAGGTACCATATTTATTTATTTACTTATAGGTACCATCATTCACACTATTTATACATCGTCGTCTCCCCACAATATAGATAACAAGGCGATATACAAAATATCCCAAATGTCTATACATACAAAATGTGGGAATGAAGCGTGCTAGACCCAAATTTAAAGACCACTAGACTCTAAATTCCCGCCTAGCACGCCCTGCAAAACACTGAAAAGTTGAGGTGTCAGTCCAACACAGACTGAGCGAGGGGTATAAATAAATATAAGCGCACATACATGCAAGTTATAATCTCGGGTAATAATTTTTTTGGAAAAGCAATACAATATAATTAGATTAAAAGAGATACTATCGCCCGAGATTACAACTAATCCAATTTCAATTCAATCAATTCAATACAATCAATAGTGGCCCGGCGAGTGGGGCAATTCTCCAACCTTACACCGACTGTGTACAATCAATCAATCAATTATTAGGTGATTAGGTGATCAAGAAATTCATTAATGTGCACAGTTAGCAGTTTCAATAACGCCTTCTTCCTCCGGGTGATGGTGGGATTGCAAGGCCCCACCATCCAATCAATCTGGGCAGAGGGTACATGAATCCCTAAGCTCGGAACTCCTTCCTCCCCTAATCTCCTAGAGGGTTCAGGGGTCATCCCAGTTTGGTGAGGATAGCTCTCGAGTTACCCGTCAGCCCATGCTTTCCCGGTTGGCTCGAGTCACTACCCTCGGGCCCACAGTGCAATACAATACTCGCCAAATCAATCAATCAATTCCTTCAATAGTCGATAAAACATTTGAAAACCAATCTCATTTGAAAACTATAAGTATAAATATAGGTTTTGGCTTAAAACTTCACATAGGGTTGTACAGGTCCTATGTATCTAAAATTAAACCTCACCTGAACGACCCAAAATAAACCAAGGAAACAGCTCACGGGGCCTGCTCCTCGTCACCAGGAAGCTGGTCTGTGCAAGAAAGACAATTGTCCGTGAAACACGACTCAAAATGTACCAAATATGATGAATGGCAGAAATGCAACGAGACGACGGGAAAAATACAATGCACCATGAAAATATCACGTTTCAACATGTATGCGATCATATAACATCAATTAGGGGTCAAAGAAATGATTGGAGGATGATGATGAAAAATTAATTTTATGCAGTAGCTTTTGCTCTGCAGTCGCCGTGGGAACGGCCGTTCCGGCCTTCCTTTGAAAATGGGAAGGGCCGTTCCCATGGCTCAGAAAACGCGCCAGCGTTTTCTTAATTTAAAACGCGTTTTGGCTGGGAAGGGCCGTTCCGGCTCACAGGCCAAAGTGGGAACGGCCGTTCCCAGTCTCGCTGGCCTAATGTCTCAGCATCATGGGAACGGCCGTTCCAGTTTTGAACTGGGGCTGGGAATGGCCGTTCCCAGAATACGTGAGCTGAAGAAGAAGAAGAGCAGAACAGAGCAGCCATGGCAATCACAACAAACAACCACAAAAATGGATTCAAGCCAAGTTCAAATGCAAATATTAGATGCAATAAATATGCTAACATACATATTGATCAATAACAAGTCATAAAAACACATA
The DNA here is from genome assembly GCA_037501455.1 of Lantana camara. Classification (NCBI taxonomy): domain Eukaryota; kingdom Viridiplantae; phylum Streptophyta; class Magnoliopsida; order Lamiales; family Verbenaceae; genus Lantana; species Lantana camara. The sequence continues at coordinate 55,195,241 of CM074860.1, forward strand.
TTTACACATTAGATCATCAAGAATTCATCAATCCAAACCCACACCCTCCATCATGCTCCAAGTTCATAGAACTCAAGATATATACATCAAACTCAAGCTTAATGACCACAAACATATTTCCAACACCCAATACACAAAATACTCAAGCCACTACAAAGCCCTATATATCATACATATTCAATAAAATCAACCAACCTCCATAATTACCTCAAATGGAAGAAATGAAAGCTAAGATGATGAAGTGATGTTGAGGATGCTTGTATGGTCACAAATCCCACAAAAATTGATGCTTGCAATATGAAATCTTCACTCTTCAAAGTGAGGGTTTGATCGGTTGAGCAAGGAAGCAAGAACAAGGAAGAAAGGTTGTGTATGAAGGAGGAAATGTAATGGTACGTGAAGGCTGCTAAAGAGAAGGGAAAAGATGTCCAATTTGCAATTAAATCCCTCCCCTTAATAAGTTATGCAATCGAGTCCAATTCCCTTATTACATGATCAATGTGGTCCAATGCAATTAAATCCCATATTCATGCAATTGAGCAATTAAGGACATAAAAGAAATAAATCACATTCGGGAAAATAATTCACATTGAAATCTCGTTCAACAAATCCGAAAAATATGATATGGTATGAATTTTCAATAAAATGTTAAGAATATAATTTTATAAAATGATGTCATGATAGGAAAATGATTTAAATGATCAATTAATAATTAAATTACAACTCTCAAACGCACACGTGTCGGTCATACCTGAATTGCCGAAAGCTGGGGCGTTACAATCCTCCCTCCTTATAAGAATCTGGTCCCCAGATTCACTGATCGGAAGGGAACAACTCTGGATGGAACCGTCTCATTTTGTCTTCGGTCTCCCACGTGGCTTCTTCGGTCTTATCACTTCTCCAAAGGACCTTAACCATGGGAATCCTCCGGTTTCTTAATTCCTGAAACTTCTTATCCAATATCTTAACCGGTTTCTGAATAAAGGTAAGACTTGGTTCCAATTCCACTTCTTCAACAGGAATGATCTCGGTTTCATCGGGGTAGTATTTCCTCAGCTGAGACACGTGAAATACGTTATGAATCCCCGTGAGGCTCGGTGGTAGGTCCAATCTATAAGCAACTTCTCCAATTCTTTCCAAAATCTCATAAGGACCTAAATAACGAGGTTTAAGTTTACCTCCTTTCCCAATCCGAGCAAATCCTTTACGTGGAGATGCCTTCAAGAATACCCGGTCTCCAACCTCAAACTCGAGATCCCTTCTGCGACGATCGGCGTAGCTCTTCTGTCTGTCCTGAGCTGATTTCATCCGTTGTTTTATTAGTTGGATTTTCAGTCTTCCTGGCATGATCAGCTACCTTTGATTGAGTTCGCGTACAACAACAGTTTTCAGGCTTCGATTGGAATGGCACCGTATGAGCTACTTTATGGACGGAAGTGTCGTTCTCCGTTGTTCTTTGACTTGGAAGAGTGGAAATGGACTAAGCAGGAAGGTGTTAAGAAAGGTGAGAAATTGGAAAAACCTTTCAAGGCCGTTGAAGACATTTTATTGAATGATGTCATGATAGGAAAATGATTTAAATGATCAATTAATAATTAAATTACAACTCTCAAACGCACACGTGTCGGTCATACCTGAATTGCCGAAAGCTGGGGCGTTACAGATCAAAATGATGGAAGGATGACTCAAATTCAAAACGGAAGGGCAAATCAAAGGCAACATAATCCACGAAATGAATTTGAGGATGATTCCTTTGATGAGGCAACCTTAAGTGCATCCTCAAGAAGGGAGCGAAGACGACCAAGGCACCATCAGCCACGTAGGGGAAGAGAGGGAATTGATAACAATCTTGGTTCTATTAAACTCTATATTCCTTCATTTAAAGGACAAATTGATCCGGAGCCCTATATTGAATGGAAGAGAAAAGTGGAAATGGTGTTTGAGTGTCATAACTACTCAGAGGAAAAGAAGGTTAAGCTTGCAGCCGTGTCCTTCACGGAATATGTAACGCCCCAGTTTTTCAGTTAAAATAATGTGGCGTATTTGTTTATAAATTGCGCAATTTAATTATTTAATTATATGATTAATTGTTTATAAATGTTTATATTTGATTTAAACTACAAACTATTGTTATTTTAATTTAATTCATTTTATTTTACTTTGATACTCAGTGTTTAATTTCTTAATTAAGGTTTCATGTTACCTTAACTATTTCGGTAATTCTGTTAATTAATTTCAACATGTTATTAGTTGGTTTTAATTTAATTAAAATGGAATTTAAGTTTTAGTAATTAATTTATAACGTTATGAATTCATTATTGCGCATGAGTGTTCTATTTGGGCTTCGTTCTTACATGTAATGATATCGGAATGGTAAGGAAATTTATTATGTCGTAAATATGTGTGTTATAAACAATCCTATATGCTCGGTTTATATTTTCGGATTCATTTGACGTGTTAACGAATTTAATTTTGATTGTGGAACCAAATCGGGGGCTAACGAGCAATTAGCGCACCCTTGGTTCCGTACCTGATATCTTGAGCTCGGGAATTCGGATTCGAATTCCGTCACCTCCGTTGGCTTCGTATCGATGATTTGGAGACAATGGAAAAAGCCTCATACCTTTTTGAAATCATTAAGACCGTCGAAATCCAACCGTAACGGACAACTCGTGCAAGAAGAGCTCCTTTTGTTGACCAGTCTTCATGGTGGGACCCTTTTTACTCAACCTAACCTAACCAAAGCTTAACCATGACTTATGTACCTTGAGTTAAGCCATTTCTTCCCCCTTTTAGCAGCAAAAACCGATCCAAACATTTCCCTTTTCTTGTGGAACTGATCGAGAGAGGGAGAGAAGAAAAGGAAGAAAAACCCTTGGCCATTCTTGTGATTTTGAGCTCAAATCACCTCCCTTCTTCTTCTAATCTTCAAGGTATGAATATTTTTGTCTTCTATACTCTTTTATGCTTGAGTTCATTTATTCAATACATGATTTGGATCAGATTTGATTAGGGTTTGAGTGATGAGTTTGGTATGAACTTTTAGGGATTTTGTTCTTTAGAGCTATTTGCTTGTGTAGCTGATTTTCTTGCTTATACATGATTATATGAGCTTGTTTATTGGCCTATTTCTTTCTTAACTGATAGTATATGATGTTAGGAGGATTTTATCTCTTGACCCTTTGATGAAATTATGAGATATGGAGCTCCAAACTTGATGATCAAACTGCTTCCCCTGTTTTTCGAACTGCTGCTGCTCATTTTGCTTTGTTGCTTGATCAAATGATCTTCTTCTCGTGTGAATTTGCATGGATATTATGTACACTCTTTGATTTATATGTTAGCATTCATGTTACAAGCTTTTGGATCCGTTTTAAGTCCCAAAACCGAAATACATGACCTGTTTTTATGCATGCTCCATGACAGACTTGCTGCTGTTGCAATTGTGTGGTTGTTGGTCACCCTAATGTGCTTTAATTCGTGCAATTTTGCATATATATGATTTATATTAGTTTTTTAGTATGTTAGCATGCTTTCCCCAAGGTTTCAGTTCTAAATTCTGCTCCTAAGTACTTGATCATGGCTTGATTGAAACAATAGGGCTTTTATGTGCGATTTTGGCGACCCAGTTTTGATGCATGATTTAGATGTTCATAATGTGTGATTTAACCTTTTCACTCTAAATGAAATATGTTCCTTACATGCTAAATACGTTTTATATTAAGTTTCATAGCTTTTGGAGCTGATTTGGTATGCTTTTGGATTGATTTTGTATGGGCTCAGTTTTGCCGGTTTAGCCTTGTGTGCGAGTTGGTTCTGTACCGTGACACCCTCGTATCTCATTTACACATAAGTGTGAGACACGGGCGTGTCACACCTTCTGGGCAAGTCTGTACTGAGCCACGGTCGTGGCTTAGTTTAGCTAAGGAGGGTGACACCCCCGTGTCCCTTCCCTTGCGCAGTCCTTGTTGCTTCCTTTTCGATTTTTGATTTGTTTCACCTCTTTAATGACTTTATCTCCTTTGGTGTTGAACTATGAACTTGTTTTGCTATATGTTGGGAGCATTATGGTTTAATTTCATAGCATTTGGATGAGTTGTAGGCATGCTTTTGCTTAATGCCGTTTATGTGTGTTTATATGTCGTTTATTAATCGCGTAACTCATTTTCTATATCATATGATTCCTTCTTGTTGTCAAACCTTGGAAATATGCTATCTTATGTAATATGAGGTATGTAGTAGCATTTTGGGAAAGCTTGAATATGTACTACGCTCCTATTTGAGTTCTTGAATTAATGTGACTAGAGATATGAATTGATGAATTTGAATGAAAATGAATGAATGAGTGGATGACTTCGTTATACTATTTAAATGCCTTAATAATGCACATGAACATTTTCATGACATGATATCATCTTTTATGCATTCATATCATGCTTGCGCATTGCCGTGCGTCATATATGGTTCATTTAGAGTCTTGAGTCTCACAAACACGTCATGTTATCTTTTGCACAGTTATCTCCAGGGTGGAGAGATCTTGAGCTTCCAGGCACTCGATAACTTGTATCCTTATGTCGTCATGTTCCAGGTGAGGGTGTTTTCGTTCTAGTTATGTATAAAACCCTATAACCCTTATGTGACAAACTTTGGCCAAAAACCTAATATAGATATTTATGGTTTTCAAATGAAATGTACCAAGTAAATATTGATCGAGTAAACCCTTTTCAAATGACTTATGAATTATGTTATGTTCTTATGAATTGAAATGTTTGGCGAGACACATTTATGATTTATGATTGTACGGGCCCCGGGACTTAGTATATGTGGATAACCGAGGAAGCAAGGGCTGACGGGGATCCCATATACTAGTTCCAACCAATTACGGCGAAACGGACTTCGTCAAGGAGTTTTTGACGGGGAAACCCTAACCGGGCTATGAGGCCTCATGAACCTCATAGCCGCATTGATATGATTGGGTGGTCGGGCCTTGCAAACCCGTCCACCACCCGGAGGAAGAAGGTTGGAGCTGATTTATGATTATGTTATGTTATGATTTGATTATGTACCATGCGGAAAGGCCGGGACGCGGATTGCCCAAACGAATATGTTTTATGATATGATATATGGTCTGTATGTATTATGATATATTGCATGATCGCCTAATCAACATATTAATGATATTTGTCGTACACGGTCGGAGTTTGGTTGGAGATTGTGCACACTCACTCGCCGAGCCTTATGTTTATGTATGATTTATGAATGTAATGAATTAATATGATTAGTCATAAAATCCGAGCATTGATTAATCATTTTCTTGCCCTTTTTGGGAACTAATTTCAAACAAAACCTTGTTCGGAATTTATGACTTGCATGTGCATGTTTTTATATATGTATATCGCTCCTGCTCACTCAGTCTTCTAGAGACTGACCCTCTCCCTCCCCAATCTTTTAGTGTGCAGGTTTGACTTTGGAGTTTCGAGCTAGGCGAAGGTGTTTGGAGTCTTTAAGTTGGTCAAGTTAGGTTAGGAGAGTCTCTGCACTCACATATGTTTTGGAATTATGTATGATTCGATTCTTTAGTATCATGGACTTGAATATTTATGTAATTGTTATTGAACTGCTTTTATAAGGTTTGGCTATGAATTAAAAGAGGCCTGAAGAGCCCAATTCTGGTTATAGTTTGTATGTTTGAACTTTAGCTTTGCGATGCATTATATTTTGTTGATTGGTTATCATTGCAGGGTCTAGTTCTGCCTAGCTTAGGAAGGTTTTTATGTTTGTCTCCCGTTCGCTATGGTTTGATATGGGTGCGGATTTACTGTTTCGTTACTCGTGTTGAGCCATAGTGCGGGGGATGTGGTGCCTCACGTGCGGGGTGCTACATCCTTAAGTGGTATCAGAGCCCGGCTGCAAAACCGGTGTTCTTGAGTCATGTTTGAGTCAGTTAGGTCGCACGGCGTAGGAACAACTTGTTAATGTGTACATTGCATCGATTTGGCATGAATATTTGATACTAATTGTTGGAAATTGCTTAATACATGTATACAATCTACTCTCTCATTTAGTTGCTTTAAATGTTGCATTTTGCATTCTATGTGCATTGATTCATTTAACTACGTGCCATAAGCATACACTAATCTTCATGCATCCATATTTGAGTTGATCTTTCTTATATAGGCTACTATCATGCAAACAAAGCTACAATTCACACCAACTACAATTGATAAAGTAACTTGAAGGTCGAGTGTTCAAATTCCACGGCTTGCACAATGGAACTACCTATCATGGCTCGTATCATGGGAGGAAGCTTGGATCACGGGAAGGTTCATCAATCATGCCCTACCTACAAACCTTGAAGGTTCTCAACATACAAGAATTGCAAAGACTCAAGTTCTAACTTGAGGGATGCGTGAGACAACGAGAGGGGTGTGGAACTCTTCACCACCCCGATTTTGAAGACATTTAATACAAGATTAAATGCTCCAAGGTTCACCGTTGAAGCTCCGAGTTTGGAATGGTTGGGTGATTGGAAGACCAAATTGGGAAGCTTCAAGGGATCGGACGCAAGATATGTTAAAAAGGTTCGACTCAACTCAGATGCAAGGATTGGGAGCCGTTAATCATAAAGCTCACTATGAGGTCAAATATGGAAGCTCACTTGATACGAATATAAGCGTGGGACAACAAATGGACGCAAGGCAAAGAGACTTATGGGCATCGAGGAATACAAATCGCGTCGTCTTCTTGGAACCTTGGAACATGGAGACATCAAGAAGCAAGCAAGAATGGAAAGCGTTATCATGGGTGAATTATGCGCGTAGATCGGAAACAAAGGATAAGCTAAAGGAACTGTAACCGGAGAGGACATCAAGATGAAGATTCGGACGACCTTTGGGGGTCGATGCTTGGAAGTACGTCAAGGTGTAAACTCCATTGACAAATAAGACCTTGGGTTCAAGAATAACATGTTAGGGCCATGGGATATACAAATGGATGCAAGAAGATTAGGGAGATTCGAAAACCATGGAAAGCTAGTGAATTATCAATGTCTCCAAAGAAAGTTACAATTATCGGAATGAGGAACACGTCATCAAGCTAAAAGCTTACCACCTCGGTGACAGGTTCTGCATATTCATGGCATGAGCATCATGCATCGATTTAAATTAATTGCTTTCTTTATCTATATGTACGTTTATGTTTAATTAATATAATTGCTCCAACGTGTTGCATCGTTGCATCTTTAACTGTTTACTATATGCATTGACATGTTAATCCAACATGCATGGCTTAGTGTTTAATTGATAGGGAATGGCTTCACCTTCTTCATCAAGCGATTCTTTGATCAAGGCTTACTCGAATCAAGACAAGAAGAATAGTTGGGTTATATCTTGGGAGTTCCGGGCATATAGCTTAGCTAGCACAATCTACACCGAAGAACTAAGTTGAAGAGTTTTAGGAGAAACCTTAATCTCAGAGGGATTATCTTTAGTTGAAAGAATGGAAATACAAGAGGGGATTAAATTAGTCTAGATTTCAAGAAGAGCAAGAAAGAGAAAAGTTGGGGATTAGAAGGAAGTAATTATTGAAGGGTTGAATTGAACCTTAGGAGTAAATTAAAGAAACAGAAGTGGCTCAGCGAAAATTTCAATGAAAGAAGGATTCATGCAGTTTGACATGTAAGAGCAAAAATTTTAAGGGGGAGAGCACGACCGAGAGGGGAACTGGAGGATGGGAGTGGTGCTCGAATGAATATGTTAGGAGTAATGACAGGGATGCAAATTAAGGAGAATCTGGAAGTCCTAAGGGTGGTGATTAGGAATGAATAAGACGGCGGTTATGGTTAAGCTGTTAAGAGAGAAGCTACGTATGGAATTCTGATCTGGAGGTGATGGAATCACAAGAGAGTTTCTATGAACTTCTAAGTTAGAATTAACAAGGGAAAACCGAATCAAGCTATCATATAAGGGGATGGTGTCGATCAAGATTGATTCAATAAAGTATGAAGGGGTCCGAGACAATATTATTAAGTTATCGATTATATCAAAGGTGATCCAGAAGGAAACTTAAGAAGGGACCAAATGGAAAAGGATGATAATTGGAAGATTACTTCAAGCTTCAAGAGTCATCAAGAACCTTATGTCTTCGGTTAAGGAAATATGGGACCAGTTATCGAATATAACATTGAGGGGGGAAAAGGGAATGAACGGACAGTAGGAACGGAAGGTGAGAAAAGATTTGTGTTGAGAGAGACCATAAGAATAAACATCGTAAGGTTGGGATCGAATCATCAAGTTTGCCCAGAGTGGTTATCCTCGGGGATATGTTGAGCACCGATTTGGATAAGGATTGAAGAAGTTGGGTAGCAGTACAATTTAGAAAGGATCTAAGAATATACTCCTTAAAGAATTCATCAATCGCTTCACTGGGGAACCCTGAAGAGGTTCAAGACAAGCTGGGCACTGATTTACATTCGGGACAGATCATACCTTGGACAACGACAACTCACAAATCTGAATTTTGCAACTACGGTGAACGGTACTTATAGCATTCATGATACATGCATCCATGCAAATTTAACCTACATAATTTTTATATTAGGTGCTTTGATCTTGTACTGTGTTAAATTACTTAGAGTAACTGAAAATCAATGTGGGCGACATTTATTACTTGCTTTGGGTGCCTTACGTGATTTTAAATTTGGTTTTGCGTGAGTTGCTTGGGAGTATTGGAGACTTCCTTGTTTTATTTTTGGTTGAGAGACGGGGTGCTCTCTCTTGTTTATAAGAGACGGGGATTCTCTTATTTTTGTTTGAGAGACGGGGTACTCTCTATGCTTGCGAGAGACGGGGTTCTCTCATTGTTACTCGAGAGACGGGGCTCTCTCCTTGTTGCTTGCGAGAGACGGGGTTCTCTCATTGTTGCTCGAGAGACGGGGCTCTTCCTTGTTGCTTGTGAGAGACGGGGAATCTCTCATTATTTGTTTTCAGGCGTGTTGGGAATCCGAGGACGGATTCTTTTTAAGGGGGAGAGATTGTAACGCCCCAGTTTTTCAGTTAAAATAATGTGGCGTATTTGTTTATAAATTACGTAATTTAATTATTTAATTATATGATTAATTGTTTATAAATGTTTATATTTGATTTAAACTATAAAATATTGTTATTTTAATTTAATTCATTTTATTTTACTTTGATACTTAGTGTTTAATTTCTTAATTAAGGTTTCATGTTACCTTAACTATTTCGGTAATACTATTAATTAATTTCAACATGTTATTATTTGGTTTTAATTTAATTAAAATGGAATTTAAGTTTTAGTAATTAATTTATAACGTTATGAATTCATTATTGCGCATGAGTGTTCTATTTGGGCTTCGTTATTACATGTAATGATATCGGAATGGTAAGGAAATTTATTATGTCGTAAATATGTGTGTTATGAACATGCCTATATGCTCGGTTTATATTTTCGGATTCATTTGACGTGTTAACAAATTTAATTTTGATTGTGGAACCAAATCGGGGGCTAACGAGCAATTATCGTACCCTTAGTTCCGTACGTGATATCTTGAGCTCGGGAATTCGGATTCGAATTTCGTCACCTCCGTTGCCTTCGTATCGACGATTCGGAGACAATGGAACAAGCCTCATACCTTTTTGAAATCATTAAGACCTTCGAAATCCAACCGTAACGGACAACTCGTGCAAGAAGAGCTCCTTTTGTTGACTAGTCTTCATGGTGGGACCCTTTTTACTCAACCTAACCTGACCAAAGCTTAACCATGACTTATGTACCTTGCGTTAAGCCCTTTCTTCCCCCTTTTAGCAGCAAGAACCGATCCAACCATTTCCCTTTTCTGCTGGAACTGATCGAGAGAGAGGGAGAGAAGAAAAGGAAGAAAAACCCTTGGCCATTCTTGTGATTTTGAGCTCAAATCACCTCCCTTCTTCTTCTAATCTTCAAGGTATGAATATTTTTGTCTTCTCTACTCTTTTATTCTTGAGTTCATCTATTTAATACATGATTTGGATCAGATTTGATTAGGGTTTGAGTGATGAGTTTGGTATGAACTTTTAGGGATTTTGTTCTTGAGACCTATTTGCTTGTGTAGCTGATTTTCTTGCTTATACATGATTATATGAGCTTGTTTTTTAGCCTATTTCTTTCCTAACTGATAGTATATGATGTTAGGAGGATTTTATCTCTTGACCCTTTGATGAAATTATGAGATATGGAGCTCCAAACTTGATGATCAAACTGCTTCCCCTGTTTTTCGAACTGCTGCTGCTCATTTTGCTTTGTTGCTTGATCAAATGATCTTCTTTTCGTGTGAATTTGCATGGATATTATGTACAATCTTTGCTTTATATGTTAGCATTCATGTTACAAGCTTTTGGATCCGTTTTAAGTCCCAAAACCGAAATACATGACCTGTTTTATGCATGCTCCATGACAGACTTGCTGCTGTTGCAATTGTGTGGTTGTTGGTCACCCTAATGTGCTTTAATTCATGCCATTTTGCATATATATGATGTATATTAGTTGTTTAGTATGATATCATGCTTTCCCCAAGGTTTCAGTTCCAAATTCAGCTCCTAAGTACTTGATCATGGCTTGATTGAAACAATAGGGCTTTTATGTGCGATTTTGGCGACCCAGTTTTGCTGCATGATTTAGATGTTCATAATGTGTGATTTAACATTTACACTCTAAATGAAATATGTTCCTTACATGCTAAATATGTTTTACATTAAGTTTCATAGCTTTTGGAGTTGATTTGGTATGCTTTTGGATTGATTTTTTATGGGCTCAGTTTTGCCGGTTTAGCCTTGTGTGCGAGTTGGTTCTGTACCGTGACACCCCCGTGTCTCATTTACACATAAGTGTGAGACACGGGCGTGTCACACCTTCTGGGCAGGTCGGTACTGAGCCACGGTCGTGGCTCAGTTTAGCCAAGGAGGGTGACACCCCCGTGTCCCTTCCCTTGCGCAGTCCTTATTGCTTCCTTTTCGATTTTTGATTTGTTTCACCTCTTTAATGAATTTATCTCCTTTGGTGTTGAACGATGAACTTGTTTTACTATATGTTGGGAGTATTATGGTTTAATTTCATAGCATTTGGATGAGTTGTAGGCATGCTTTTGCTTAATGCCGTTTATGTGTGTTTATATGTTGTTTATTAATCGCGTAACTCATTTTCTATATCATATGATTCCTTCTTGTTCTCAAACCTTGGAAATATGCTATCTTATGTAATATGAGGTATGTAGTAGCATTTTGGGAAAGCTTGAATATGTACTACGCTCCTATTTGAGTTCTTGAATTAATGTGACTGGAGATATGAATTGATGAATTTGAATGAAAATGAATGAATGAGTGAATGACTTGGTTATACGATTTAAATGCCTTAATAATGCACATGAACATTTTCATGACATGATATCATCTTTTATGCATTCATATCATGCTTGCGCATTTCCGTGCGTCATATATGGTTCATTTAGAGTCTTGAGTCTCACAAACACGTCATGTTGTCTTTTGCACAGTTATCTCCAGGGTGGAGAGATCTTGAGCTTCCAGGCACTCGATAACTTGTATCCTTATGTCATCATGTTCCAGGTGAGCGTGTTTTCGTTCTAGTTATGTATAAAACCCTATAACCCTTATGTGACAAACTTTGGCCAAAAACCTAATATAGATATATATGGTTTTCAAATGAAATGTACCAAGTAAATTTTGATCGAGTAAACCCTTTTCAAATGACTTATGAATTATGTTATGTTCTTATGAATTGAAATGTTTGGCGAGATACATTTATGATTTATGATTGTACGGGCCCCGGGACATAGTATATGTGGCTAACCGAGGAAGCAAGGGCTGACGGGGATCCCATATACTAGTTCCAACCAGTTACGGTGAAACGGACTTCGTCAAGGAGTTTTTGATGGGGAAACGCTAACCGGGCTATGAGGCCTCATGAACCTCATAGCCGCATTGATATGATTGGGTGGTCGGGCCTTGCAAACCCGTCCACCACCCGGAGGAAGAAGGTTGGAACTGATTTATGATTATGTTATGTTATGATTTGATTATGCACCATGCGGGAAGGCCGGGACACGGATTGCCCAAACGAATATGTTTTATGATATGATATATGGTCTGTATGTATTATGGTATATTGCATGATCGCCTAATCAACATATTAATGATATTTGTCGTACACGGTCGAAGTTTGGTTGGAGATTGTGCACACTCACTCGCCGAGCCTTATGTTTATGTATGATTTATGAATGTAATGAATTAATATGATTAGTCATAAAATCCGAGCATTGATTAATCATTTTCTTGCCCTTTTTGGGAACTAATTTCAAACAAAACCTTGTTCGGAATTTATGACTTGCATGTGCATGTTTTTATATACGTATATCGCTCCTGCTCACTCAGTCTTCTAGAGACTGACCCTCTCCCTCCCCAATCTTTTAGTGTGCAGGTTTGACTTTGGAATTTCGAGCTAGGCGGAGGTGTTTGGAGTCTTTAAGTTGGTCAAGTTAGGTTAGGAGAGTCTCTGCACTCACATATGTTTTGGAATTATGTATGATTTGATTCTTTAGTATCATGGACTTGAATATTTATGTAATTGTTATTGAACTGCTTTTACAGGGTTTTGCTATGAATTAAAAGAGGCCTGAAGAGCCCAATTCTGGTTATAGTTTGTATGTTTGAACTTTAGCTTTGCGATGCATTATATTTTGTTGATTGGTTATCATTGCAGGGTCTAGTTCCGCCTAGCTTAGGAAGGTTTTTATGTTTGTCTCCCGTTCGCTATGGTTTGATATGGGTGCGGATTTACTGTTTCGTTACTCGTGTTGAGCCATAGTGCGGGGGATGTGGTGCCTCACGTGCGGGGTGCTACAGAATATGCCATTGTATGGTGGGATCAATTGATGCTAAATAGGGGGAGAAGTGGTGAGTATCCTATTTATAATTGGAATGATATGAAAGTGGCCTTAAGGAAACGTTTTATACCTCCTCATTACTACCGTGACTTACATCTCAAATTACAAAGCTTGAGGTAAGGATTCAAGACCGTAGAGGAGTACCACAAAGAAATGGAGATGGCCATGATTAGGGAAAATGTGGAGGAAGATCAAGAGGCAACTATGGCTCGGTTAATATGTGGTCTCAACCGAGAGATTGCAAACATAGTGGAGCTTCATCTCTTTGTTGAACTTGATGAAGTGGTTCATATGGCTATTAAAGTTGAAAGGCAACTCAAGAAGGGGCGTACGGTTACTAAACGTGATGAACAAAACCCTTATAAAGCTAAGTGGACTTCTACTTCAAAAGCACCCGAAAAACAGCCCAAACCTAAGGAGGATCCCCCCGTGGCTAAGGGATCATTTGAGAAAGGTAATACTACTACTCAACGCTCTCGTGATAATAAATGTTTCAAGTGTTATGGATGAGGTCATATTATGTCCCAATGTCCAAATAAGAAGGCCATGATCATGTTGGATAATGGAGAGATTGAAACTGAAAGTGAGGGCAATGAAGTAGACCATGATTCACTGGATGAGGAGAGTGATGTTGAGCATGCGGTTGTAGGGCAAAGTTTGGTGATCCTTAGGGCTTTAGACATGCAAACCCTAGAGGACAAGGATGAACAACAACGAGAGAACATCTTTTACACTCGGTGTCATGTTAGGGAACGAGTGTGTGGATTGATCGTTGATGGAGGGAGTTGTGTGAATGTTACTAGCAAATTGCTGGTAGAGAGGCTCAGACTCAAAACCTTGAAGCATCCGAAACCCTACAAGCTCCAATGGCTCAATGAACTTGGTGAGTTGAAGGTAACAAAACAAGTTCTCATTTCTTTTTCCATTGGTAAATACATGGATGAAGTACTTTGTGATGTGGTACCTATGCATGCCGGACATATTTTGCTTGGGAGGCCGTGGCAATTTGATAGGAGGACATTGTATGATGGATACAAAAATAGGTGTAGTTTTACCAAAGACAGTCGAAACATCATTTTGGCACCTCTACCACCTAATCAAGTGTACAAAGAACAATGCCAATTGAAAGAGTCTATTTTAGCCTATTCTAAATGAAATGATTATAATAGTGAATGTTAAAAAGAAGGACAAAAAAAAGTAGTTGAAAAGAAAGAATGTGAGAAGGGAGGAAAAAAAGAAGTTGAAAAGAAAGAAAGTGAAAAGGGAGGAAAAAAAAGAAGTTGAAAAGAAAGAAAAGAAGAAAATGAGTTTCCTCACAAAAGAAAAAGAAATTTAGAGTGTTTTTAAAAAAGAAAAGTTGGTGATGATAATGATGTATAAGAAGACCTTCTTATCTTCTAACGACACACCTCCCCTACCTAGTATTGCTTCCACTCTTTTGCAGGAGTTCAAAGATGTGTTTCCGGAAGAGAGTCCACCCGGATTGCCTCCAATTCGTGGGATAGAACACCAAATTGACCTAATTCCGGGGGCTGCAATTCCAAATCGACCAGCCTATAGAAGCACCCCTCAAGAAGCTAAGGAACTCCAAAAACAAGTCGAGGAATTGCATGAGAAAGGGTACGTACGTGAGAGCATGAGTCCATGTGCTGTTTCGGTTCTTTTGGTGCCTAAAAAGGATGGTACTTGGCGAATGTGCGTGGATTGTAGGGCTGTCAACAAGATCACGGTAAAGTATCGTTATCCCATACCTCGCCTTGATGATATGATTGATGAATTGCATGGTTCTACAATTTTCTCTAAGATTGATTTGAAAAGTGGATATCATCAAATATGCATGCAAGAAGGTGATGAATGGAAAACGACATTTAAAACAAAGCATGGATTGTATGAATGGTTAGTAATGCCCTTCGGTTTAACTAATGCACCTAGTACATTCATGAGATTGATGAATCATGTGTTACGTGCTTATATTGGCAAGTTTGTAGTCGTTTATTTTGATGATATATTAATTTACAGCCATAACTTGCATGAACATGTTGAACATTTCAAAATGGTACTTGAGGGGTTAAGAAAAGAAAAATTGTATGCTAACCTCAAAAAGTGTAATTTTTGCATGGATAGAATTGTGTTTCTTGGATTCGTTGTAAGTGCAGGCTGTATCGAAGTAGATGAAGAAAAGGTGAAAGCGATTCAAGAGTGGCCTACACCTAAGTCCATTACGGAAGTTCAAAGCTTTCATGGTTTAGCCGGATTCTACAGGAGATTTGTACCCAATTTTAGCACCATTGCAGCTCCTTTGACGAAAGTTATCAAGAAGAGTGTTGGATTCAAGTGGGGGGAAGCTCAAGAAAAGGCATTTCAAACGTTGAAATCAAAGCTAAGTTCAGCTCCTCTTTTAGTTTTACCAATTTTCTCTAAAACCTTTGAAATTGAATGTGATACTTCCGGTATTGGTATAGGTGCTGTGCTTATGCAAGAAAGGAGGCCAATTGCTTACTTCAGTGAGAAATTAAATGGAGCAGCCTTGAACTATTCCACCTATGACAAGGAATTGTATGCTTTGGTTCAAGCCCTAGAAACATGGCAGCACTATTTGTGGTCAAAAGAATTCATCATTCACTCGGATCATGAGTCCTTGAAGCACTTGAAGGGGCAAGGGAGCTTGAACCGGAGGCATGCTCGTTGGGTTTAGTTCATAGAGATATTTCCTTACGTGATTCAATATAAAAAGGGTAAGGACAACGTTGTGGAAGATGGACTATCACGTAGGTACACTCTTCTCTCTACCCTTAGTACTAAATTCATGGGATTTGATCACATTAAGGAATTATATGGGAGTGATTCTGATTTTGCCGAAGTCTTTGCATCTTGTGAATTGAAACCTTGTGATAAATAGTTTGCTCAGGATGGCTATCTCTTTCGAGAAAACAAGTTGTGTATACCTAATTGTTTCTTATGTCAATTACTTGTGCGTGAGTCTCATGGGGGTGGTTTGATGGGGCATTTTAGTGTTTTGAAAACTTTGAACATGATTAAAGAACACTTCTTTTGGCCTCACATGAGACGAGATGTTGAAAGATTTTGTAACAAATGCATAACTTGTAGGACGGCGAAATCACGAGTTTAACCTCATGGTCTTTACACACCTTTTCCGGTTCCAACTCATCCTTGGGTAGATTTGTCTATGGATTTTGTGTTAGGAATGCCAAGAACACAAAACGGGAAGGATTCAATTTTTGTTGTTGTTGACCGTTTCTCTAAAATGGCACATTTTATCCCTTGTAATAAAACGGATGATGTAACAAATGTGGCAGGTTTATTCTTTAAAGAAGTGGTAAGACTTCATGGAATTCCAAAGTCTATTGTATGTGATCGAGATGTGAAGTTTTTAAGTCATGTTTGGAGGGTTTTGTGGGGGGAAAATTGGGAACTAAGTTGTTGTTTTCAACTACTTGTCATCCTCAAACGGATGGACAAACGGAAATTGTAAATAGAACCTTGGGAACTCTTTTAAGGGTTGTTTTTAAAACATATTCAATGAATTGGGTTGAATGTATTCCGTTTGTTGAACTTGCTTATAATCGTTCAATACATTCTTCTACTTCCTTTCACCTTTTGAAGTTGTGTATGGATTTAACCCTTTAACCCCTCTCGATTTACTTCCTTTGCCTATGAATGAGCTTGTGAGTTTAGATGGAAAAGAGAAGGCTGAACGAGTGAAGAAAATGCATGAAGATGCACAACTTCATATCCTCAAGAGAAACAATCAAGCTATGATCCATGCTAACAAGGGACGAAGGAAGGTTGTTTTCAAGAAAGGTGATTTAGTTTGGGTACATTTTAGGAAGGAGAGATTCAATAACCAATGAAAGTCCAAGCTTGATCCAAGGGGAGATGGACCATTCAAAGTGTTGGAGAGGATTAACGATAATGCATACAAAATTGATCTTCCGGGTAAGTATAGTGTAAGTGCAACTTTTAATATGGCTGATTTAACTCCTTTTGATTCAGATTTTGATTCAAGGTCGAATCCTTTTCAAGAAGGGGAGGATGATGTGAATCATAAGGCAAGGCGACACTTTGATCCAAATGTTGATATGATCACAACTCAAGATGAACCAAGTTATGTTTGACCTATCACACGGTCTGTCCAAAAGAATGCAAGAGGAAGTTCAATCTCTTTTGATCCAAATAACTCAAGAAGAGCCCCAAGAACACAAGTATTCAGCTGGATCCAATCCACCTTGTTTCAATGTCTTAGTGATCGAATTTTAAGCCCAAATTGTGTTAAGTTTATTGTAATTTGGCCCTGAACTTTTATATGATACTTTGGGCCATCTTTTTATTTATTTTCCATGCATTTAGATTAGGTTAAGCCCTTGTTTTTTTAACCTACTAGGAAAGTGATGAGAATAGCTTGTCTCTTTGAATTCTGAATTATCCCTTAGAATTCCCATGCATGCATCTTTATATTCCAGATCCCCTTTCTCATTTCTCATTTCACATTTCACTTCAAACCCTAACCTAGATCCCCTTTCTCATTTCACTTCAAACCTCAAAATAGCCTCATTGTGACAACCATGGAGAAGCTTCAAGAGAGGATGAAGACTTAAGCCATTCCACACCTTCAAGAGCTCATATCTCCCTCGTTTCTTCATCATTTCAAGAGCCAAGGTAAGCTAAGAATTTCCCTTGATGTGTATTTCATTTCTATCCATGAATCCTAGCATGAAATTGAATGTATCAGCTTATATGAGGAAGTCTTGTGAAAATGGTGATTATGCCCAACTTGAAGAATATGACTCTAATGATGAATCCTTGAGTTCTTGAGCATGAATATGTGTTTCTCCATGTTGAATATGTGCTATAGTTCTAATGGTATGATAAGGAGTGAGTTTGAATGCATCTTTCCATGGTTGAAGATTGATTTTCATGAAAATGGGTTGTATGAGTTTTGGCCAATATCACCCTTGTTCTTGAGCTAAATTGATATTTATATGATAAGCATGATTTATGTGATAATATATATGATTTTCGTGGAAATTTTATGGTTTAAATGGTGTGAAATCGGCTATTTTTTGCCATGGTTGTCTTCTTCCCGAAGCTTGCTTGAATTTGCACAAGACAGACGCCCAGATCTGGCCGGAACGGCCCTTCCCATTCAGGCCATGAGCCCGGGACGGCGCTTCCCAGCCAGGGCTGACGTCAGCACCGAAGATGGGAAGGACCGTTCCAATTTAATCCTTGTGCTGGGAACGGCCGTTCCCAGCTTCGCTGGGGAGGTTACGGGAAGGACCGTTCCCATGCAAGGCTATGCGCGGGAATGGCCGTTCCCAGGCCTCTGTGCCCCCTCTATGCATGCTTGTCCGTGGTTGCTTGATCTGTTTGAGTTGATTTATGAATTATATCTTATGATATGACTTCAATTGTAATCCTTGATGATAGTACTTCGTTTAATTGAATGAATTCATGCGAATAATTATCTTTTCCGTGTATGCTTAATCTGTTTGAGTTGATTTATGAATTATATGCTATGGTATGACTCTAATTGCATTTCCAAACTTTAAACACCTCATTTAATTGCATGGTTTGAATGAATACTTGGATTATGCTATGTGACCTACTCGATGCTCATCAATCCATAATGCATATCATTCATGCTTATGCTCGCCGTGCGTCTTACTTGGTTCATATAGAGTCTAAGTCTGGGTTTCTGTATGTCTTGTCAAAGAGTTTGGTGGTGCCGGTGGGCCCGAGTTTTAGAGTGTTTGGCCCTTCACACTCTCAGACTCTACTTGCACAAGGTGAGGTTTAAGATTTTGTATAGTTATGCGACCTATGGCCTTTACATGCTGATTTCTTCCCTTGCATGTGAGTATACCTTATTATAAATACGTATGTGTTGGATATGATATGTTTATGACCCTTTGCGTGCGTCCTGCGTGGATGGGAGCCTTCGTGGCTTAAATTCCACAGCGTGGGAATATATAAAAAAATGAGTTTTTGAGGCATATGTAGACCATTTTGGAAAATTCAGTTGGGTTATAATTCTGTAGCGAGTTGGCCATGATATATGGTACATGTTCTATTCTATCTTGTTGTGGATCCAAGGAGCTACGGGTAATGGGTCCCCCGGGACGGTTAGGGCCGTCGGGGTTCCAACCATGTGCGTAGTTCCATTTGAGATATCATTGCGCGATTCAGGGAGATAGGGGAGGCGTGATATCTTGAGCCTTCGGCTAAGGCTGGGGAGGGCACTTGTGGGTCCGCTACCCACTTGTGGGAAGCTCGTACTCGCCGAGCATGTGTTCTATTATGTTATGGAATTATGAATCGGGATAGAGTCTTTCTGGAAAACGGTTTCTAAACTTATATCTATATCTATTTGGGTTATTTCGAAATGTTTTGGTATGCAACACCTATCCTCGGTTCATGAGTCCATCCTTTTATTCTGTGCTATGCTCTTTATATATATATATATATATATATATATATATATATATATATATATTGTGGGTGTGCGTTAGCCCCCTCACTCAGTCAGTTGACTGACCCCTCATTTTATCTTTTAGTTTGCAGGTTTCCTTTTGGCTTGAGCTAGGAGGAAGTGAGTCTTCTGAGTCATACTTGTCAGTCTAGTTGGTGTTAGGACGCATTTGTCGCACACTCTACCTATGTTTTGTATTTATGTTTCACACTTGAAGGTTATGTTTATGTTCTACTTAGATACAAACCCATGTTGGGTTAGTAAGCTAGTACTTGGATGTTAATTGATATTATAATGATACTTATGCTGTTTATTATGTTGGATTATGTATGTTGATATTCGGGAATAGGTATCTATGCTAGTTGAACCCGTCAATTGTTCGATATGTTGATTTAATTGCTTCCGCTATTTGTTGATGAATGTTTTAAATTGCTTCCGCACTCTGAGTTTGTCGAGTTAGATCCGCCTAGCCTAGTGCGTGAGTTGGTCTCCCGTTCGCTATGATTTGGATTCGGGCATGGACTACCTATTTCATGACCGGGTCTGGGTCCTAGTGCGGGGGATGTGGTATCCTCCGTCTGGGGTGCTATACGTGGAGCTCGTATCAATATTGTTTCACAAAGGGGTTCATATTCTCTTAAAAAGTATAGGACATAATCCCTCAACCCCTTTATCTTCAAATAAATATGAACCCAACCACTATGAACCCAAAGGGGTACTACCCTAGGAGTTTCTTGGTTAATCCCACTATGGATACTGATTTCACATTACTCTCAAAATTATTACTTCATTCTTATCAATTACTATTAAAGATCCTTTCAAATAAAAGTCTCTTGGTAAAAATCCTAAAGTTTTATAGTTTCACTCAACCACCCCTCACTTAGTCACTTTGACTAACCCCTCGCTCTTTTCAAATTCATGATTTAAGGTATTGCCATCGCTCACTAGCTGGTATCTTGAAGCATAGAGAGTCCATTATCTTATGCATATTAGATCAGGTTTCTTAACTAAGCCAAGTTAGACTATAATCTTGTATAGTTATTATATTACTCCAGTATCCTATCCTTAGATCATGAAAAACTCTAACCCTACAGTTTTGCTTCTAAAATTTCATGAGTTTCAAATTATTCCAAATTCTTTTATTTACTGCCCCAAACATAAGTTGTTATTTTATATGTTTCAAAATTCGCTGCCATATTTTCTTACTCTGATTTCGTATAGCATCGTCCGTTCGCCGGCGTGCCTCTCAGGTGCTAGGTCTCACATCCGCCTGGGAAGTGCAACGGTGCGGGGTTGTAGCGTATTTGGGGGCGCTCCAGAACCCCATGGGATAATGATAGCAAATCTCTCCTTCTCTAAATTATACACTAAACCCTAGAGCCTAAACACCGAATATAGAACTAGCATCCTCCCTATTTGGATCGTGGTCGCGGTTGGTGTTCTATTTCTCTAGAGGGCTACTATCGTGAAGTCTTGAAAGACTCGAAGGAGCTTTTGGGGATCAAGCCGCCTGAAGAGCGTTCTTAGGCGGCTAGAACGTGTCAAGAAAGCTACTAACTAAGTGAGTTTCTTGATCTCTACGAATTTGGGAATAAGAATTGCAAGATTCGATCCTTGCTTAGTTGGGAAAATTTTTAAATTTCCGCGGTGTTTCCGTTCCGTTTTCCCAACACCTGTCTCTTGCTTATTTGCGTTTGTAATTTTGTATGGCTTATTTTTTGCTTCCGTTTTCTTGCTGCTTGGATTTTGTTTGTTCGAGGTCTACATTCCACCTAGCTTAGGCGTGAGTCTGTCAGTCTCCCGTTCGCCACTGCTTAGTTCATGTACGGACTTTCCATTTTGTATATGGATTAGGCTTTGGTGCGGGGGATGTGGTGACCCACCGTGCGGGGTGCTACATCCTTAAGTGGTATCAGAGCCCCAGGATGAAAAACCGGGGTTCAGTGTCAGGTTGTATCTGTTTAGGTCGAACGGTATAGGACAATTTGATTATATGTGTATATGCATCACGATTTGATAAGCTATGCATTTGAATTTTCACTACTTTGTTGGATTTACATTACGTGGTGCATTGCATTTCTTTGATGCTCTTACTTGATTTATTATGTGATATGGGCACTTACTAATCGACATATATATCTATATTATAGTTGTTGAGATTTTTAGGGTGCCACCGTGTCAGTAACTCTACGTTCAACCTTCTCAACCAAATCGATACAACCAAAGACAATCTTCAACCGAGGTATCATCAATGAATCCGATGGCAACAATGTACAGGGAATTTATAGCATTTAAGCCTCCCCAATTTCGAGAAGGAGATGATATAAGAGTTGAAGAGTGACTTTCAGAGATAGAAGGCATCTTTGAAATATGGTCACTCATTTCTCAAGGCATGACTCGCCTTGCTACATTCCTCCTACAAGGTCAAGCAATGCAATGGTGGAAAAGAGTTGCCCAACAATTAGAGGCAACAAGCAAGGAGTTGACTTGGGATGTGTTTGTCCGAGAATTTCGAAAGAGGTTCACAGTGGCTATTCTACAAGAGCGAAGACTTGAAGAATTCCTCACTTTGAAACAAGGAGATAGAACCATTGTGGAATACGTGGAGGAATTCGAGAGGTTAGGCATATATGTACCCCACATTACGGGTAACGATCAAATGAAGGCCAAATACTTCATGGAAAGCCTTCAGGATGAATTCAAGGAAGCCTTAATTACAAAGGGTACGAGCACGTGGGACAAGGCCACGAAGAGAGCCTTAAGAGTTGAAGCTTGGATTCTAACAAGGGGCAAGGAAGAAGATATATTGGGGCATAGATTTGAGTCGGGTTTATGTTCAAACCTACAAGTGGAAGGAGAATCCCATCAACATGGAACTCGAGTAAAGAGAATTCTTCGAAAGAAACACAAGCTCGGTAACACTTCTAAATCGGGGAAGAGGCCCCAATTGTAAACTTATTTTGGAAGAAGCACGCACACCTATGAAGCATGTTAGGATAGATTGAAAAGATGCTACATTTGCCGGTCAATGGAGCACAAGATTTCTGATTACGATCAACTGAGAGCTAATAGACAAAAGGTACGGGATCAACGGCTTCGAATTGGCAATAAATTTGAGGTGGGAATGGCGAAGGAGTATTGAATTGATTTTGAGGGGAATAAGTTGGTGGACTTTGGTGGTTTTGGCTTGGATTTCTTGGTTGGAAAGTTGGTTTAGGAGGAACCCCTTGGCCATTGTTGTTCGACCAAGTGAAATGAGGGTTGTTCCTCCATCCAGGGTTGTAAGTTTTCGAATACGGGTCATTGGGAGGTCGTGGTTGATTGAGGGCATTCACTTGCTCGGGACTTAGAGAAGGACTAGATGGAACAACTTGGGAAGGATAAGGACACGAGCCAAAACTGTGTGGCCCCGTTACAAATCTCACAAGTCAATAGTTGAATCGGAAAAGATTGATTTAAAATGGCATTAACCTTGAATTGCTCCACTTGCTTTGCCAATGCTTCAATATTCACTTCCATGGTAGTGTACTCTCCTGCATGCATCATTCAGGGTGTAGAACTAGAAGGCCTTGGGATCGGTGCATTACCCCTTTCGGATGACCAAGAATCATTTGCCACCATCCTTTCCAACAATTGAATCGCGTCGACTTCGTACATATTCATAATGGCACCTCTCGTGGCGAAATTGATCATCATCTTAAAAGCTTGAGAAATACCTCAATAGAATGATTGGACTAATTTCCATTCCTCACAACCATGATGGGGACACTTTTGTTGTAACTCCTTGAACCTTTCCCATGCCTCATATAAGGTCACGCCCTCGTATTGATGAAATGAAGTGATTTCATTGCGGAAGTTGATTGTTTTTAAATGTGGGAAAAACTTGTCCAAGAAAAGTGGTGATAGAAGAGCCCACTATCCCTTAGTTTCACATGGAAGGGTGTTTAACCATGCCTTCTCCTTGTTCCTTAGTGAGAATGGGAAGAGCCAAATTCGAATTGCATCTTCAGTCACGTTGTTCAACTTGAATGTATCACAAACTTCAACAAACCAATTTACATGGCCTATTGGATCCTCCGTAGCAAGTCCGGTGAATTGGTTTTGTTGTAAAAGGCCAATTGTAGCCGGCTTGATTTCGAAATGATTGGCTACCGCCGCCGGTCGGACTAATTGATGTTGTATTGTTTCCATGCTAGGCATAGCCTAGTCTCGAATCTGCCTTTGTGATGGTGGATTCGGTGGATTTTTTTGGACGGGTGGATTTGGTAAATGGCCACGTTCCTCATTGTCGCCATCTCAAAAGGAATCTGTAACAGAGGTTTTAAGAAAAATACGAGAAGTATGAAATTTTCCAATGTTCGACCAAACAATCACTCGTCTATGGCAATAGAGGGAGAATGATCTTGATTGACTTTGTCACTATACGAATACTGATCGTAGACCACCCTCAAAGATGGTCAAGCTTTTGACTCGCCTAATAGGTAAGAAAAAGGTTAGAAGGAAACCTTAACCCATCCTGCATTGCATTTTATGTGAATTATGTGCTTTTAAGCCTCGATTTTCAACAATATCTTATTATGAGACACATATCTATAACGCCCCAGCTTTCGGCCTTTCAGGTATGAACGCCACGTGTGAGTTAGAATTTAAATTTAATTTGATCATTTCTTCAATTTTCATATCACGACATAATTTTATAAAATTTTGTTTCAAGTAAGTTTCTGAAATTCATATCAAGTTGATATTTATGGCCTAAATTGAATTTGATTGGAACGTGAATTAATTCTTGAGCATGATTTAATTTCTTCTATGTCCTTACTTGATGATTTTCTTGAATTTGGGGACTTAATTGCATGAATCTTGCATTGGATTTAAGTGATCATATATTATGGAAGTGGACTGAATTGCATAACTTAATAAGTTGAGAGATTTAATAGAAATTGGAGCATCTCTTTTTTTCTTTTAGCAGCATCACGTACCGTTTCCTTCTCTCATAGAAACATTTCACATAATTGCTTCTTTTGCTTCAATTTCCATCGATCAAAAACCCTACCAAGAAGAGAAGGGGAAGTTCATCATTCAAGCTATATTTTGTGGGTTTTGTATACATTGGATCATCATCATCATCATCATCATCATATCTTCATCTCTTCTTCCATTTCTTTCATTCAAGGTAACTTTGGAGATTTTGATGAATTCTTGAATTGAATATGTTAGCTAGGGTTATGATATGAGTTGGTTGAAGTGTGTTTTAGTTGTTGGAAGTATGAATACTTGATCATGGCTTGAATTTGATGCACATATATTGAAGTTTATGGACTTGGAGCATGAGTTGATATATGGGTTTTGATTGATGATTCTTGATGATTTGAGCTTGATATAAGTGTTTGGATTGGATTTTATTGATCTATAAGCATGCTAGTATGTATATTACATGATTTGTATCATTTGGAGTTGGAATTATGAGTGTTTGTTGGGATTGATATTTCCTTTGAGTATGCCCCTGTAATCCCCTGTTTCTGCCTTTGCTACTTAACGGGAACGGCCCTTCCCCTCCCAGTTCATTCTGGGAACGGCCGTTCCCACCCCTGACAGCTGGCCCGCGAGAATAGGAACGACCCTTCCCATTTTGGCCTGTGGCCGGAACGGCCGTTCTCAACCTAAAAAATTTGCAAAAACTTACAGACGCGCGGGATTTGTTCGGGGAGTCGGGAACGGCCAATCCCATTTCCAGTTCAAAACCGGAATGGCCGTTCCCATGCTCCAGAGGGTTCAGTGAATTTCCTGTATTAAATTTAACTTTCCGAACCCGTTTCTAATGCCATAATTGATCGATACGTGTTATTATATATTCATTTTATGCATGAATACGATCATATCATTCCATAATTTGTCAATGCACGTTACAATGATCATGATCACGCCGTTCGTCCTAATAGGTACATTTGAGTCGTGTCTTACGGGCAATTGTCTTTCTTGCACAGACAGCTTCCTGGTGATGAGGAGCAGGCCCCGTGAGCTCCTTCTTTATTTTGGTCACATAGGTAAGGTTTAATTTCTAGATATATAGAACCTTTACAACCCTTATGTGGTTTTTGGCCAAAAATGTATTAATATATTCATAGATTTTCATAAATGTCAAATGATTTCAAAATCCACCGAGTCTACTGTACTAAACTGACCGTATTTTGGAGAGGATACTGTATTGCACTGTGGGCCCGAGGGTAGTGGCTTGAGCCAACCGTGAAAGCATGGGCTGACGGGTAACTCTAGCACTATCCTCACCATTTTGGGATGACCCCTGAATCCACTAGAAGATTAGTGGAGGAAGGAGTTCCGGGCTTAGGGATTCATGTACCCTCTGCTCACACTGATTGGATGGTTGGGTCTTGCAAACCCACCAACACCCGGAGGAAGAAGGGACTTAAACTGCTACTGAAATGTACTGCACTCAAATAACTTGTTTGATCACTTAATTCATTGATAACCTAATTATTGTACACAGTCGGAGTAAGGTTGGAGAATTGCCCACTCGCCGGGCCACTGATTGACTGAAATTGAAATAATTATTAAACTTGATAGTTGTAACCTCGGGCGATATTACATTTTATTTCTTGACTTGTATTGTTCTTCTACAAAAATATTACCCGAGATTATAACTTGCATGTATGTGCGCATATATTTTTTTTAAACCCCTCACTCAGTCCGTGGTAGACTGACGCCTCAACCTTTCAGTTTTACAGGTGCGTGCTAGGCGGGAATTAGAGTCGAGTCCTGTCTTTAATTTGGGTCTAGCACACTTCACCTTCACTTTATGTTCATGTATTGATTACTTATGTTATTTTGGCATGTCTTATGGAATATTTTGGAGATGATATTGTATTGATATGTAAATGGAGTAGATGAAATGCTTTTGGAATACTTGGTATATGTTAATGAAAATTATGCTTCCGCTTTTATTGCTCTGAATTGATTGTTTGGTTTGGGGTTAGTCCCTCCTAGCTATTTTCGTTTTTTTTTTTATTGTCTCCCGTTCGCTATAGCTTTGGTTCATGTATGGATTGTCCATTTCATATGTGAATTGAACTATAGTGCGGGGGATGTGGTACCTAGCGTTCTGGGTGCTACATCCTAAGGTGGTATCAGATCCCGGTTGCAAAACCAGGTCTCTAGTGTCGTGTCTTGTGAGTCAAGGTCGTACGGCACAGGAATTAATTATCAACTTGAGAGTCTTGCATCGTTACTTGAATTATTTGAACCTATTTGAATTCCTTGAATTATTTGAACTTATATGAATTATTTGAATTTTATGATTTATGTGCAATTTGAGAATTATTTTCACACATTTGCACCTCCTAATTGAACATGCATACTAGTGAGTTGATTTCAGGATGGTTCGCGATAGAAATCACCATGATCGTTCTCCGGGACATCGACATCATCACCATCATCGCCGTGAGAGATCACCTCCTCCTCCTCCACCTCCTCAGGCTCAGCCCCAGGACTTTATGAATGCAGTGGTTGGGCTTATTGATCAGAGGCTCCAGGAGTATGTTCCTCCAGCAACACCCATTCCACCACCACAGCCGGGGGCACAGATTTCAGCGGTTTTCTGGGAGTTTCAGAACCAGCATCCTCCAAAGTTCTATAAAGTTAAATGAACCTGCCTTTCTTCAAAATCTTGTGCAACGCTGGTAATTTCACTTGGAGCGAGGAATGTGAGAAAGCTTTGCATGACATTAAGCAGTATCTCTCGAGCACACTACTGCTGACCAAGCCTAACCCAGGGGGAAACTTGTTCATTTACCTTTCAGTCTCCTCAGAAGCCACGAGCGCTGTCCTCGTAGCTGTATGCGAACGAAATCATCTGCCGGTGTATTACTTAAGCAAGACCTTGCCGGGGGGGGGGAGAAAAGATATATGAAACTAGAGAAATTTTCCTTTGCGCTCGTTAATGCCTCCCGGAGGCTGAGACCATATTTCCAAGCTCACACCATCACGGTGCTTACAGACCAACCCCTCAAACAGGTGCTCTCAAAACCGGACATCTCGGGGAGGCTAATGAAGTGGTCTATTGAACTCAACCAATTCAACATCACCTTCGAGCCTCGTACGGCGATACAGCCTCAGACAGTGGCAGATCTGCTGGTAGAACGGTTCAACCTGGATACTGCACCCTCGGTTGAGGACGGGCTATGGCTTCTACACACAGATGACTCCTCGACCTCACGGGGGGGGGGGGGAGCCGGGGTGACCCTCAGAGACCCTCAAGGCATTGAAGTAGATTATGCAATCAATGTAGTACCCCAAACGGAAGGCACCACATCCCCCACAGTATAACCCAAACTCGGTTGCGAAATGGGAAGTCCGTACCCGAATCCAAATCATAGCGAACGGGAGACCACTCACACACTATGCTAGGCGAGGCTAAACTTCGAAACCAAATAAGCAATTAACCAAAATTAAATTCACGTGCGGAAGCAAATCATAAGTTCAATCAAAACATAAGCAGTAAGTGACGGGTTCAACTAGCATAAATACCTAGTACCAAAATTCATATATAAGTCATAAATCATCATTTCACAACTCACGGGTTCAACTATCCCTAGAAGCCTTTCCCGAACATCACAAATTCCAACATAAAATTTCATACATTCAATGCATAACTTAATCAATTACAATATGCGTGTAGTGTGACTCGGACTAGACCAAAAGACTTGACCGCCACAAAACCCCGCCTAGCACTTCAAAACTTGCAAAAGAACTGAAAACAAAGCCGGGTTCAGTCTATAGGAGACTGGTGAGTATTCAACAGGGCATAACACAAATAATATTGCAGAATTCAAACACGCCCACATGCAAGCTATAATCCCGTGTGAGGTTTGTTTAGATATTTCCCAAGTGGGTAAAAACAAAGTAAAACAACACTCGGGATTACAACAATGAATTTCATTCATTCATTCAATCATGTGGTCATTATGTGAGCCCGGTGAGAGGGCGAATTCTCCAACCTTCTCCTTGTGTGTGCATTAATTCCTTCATTCATTTAATCATTCATTAGTGATAATACCATATTCATTCATTCGTTCATTAACCTTCATTCATAATCATAAACATATACATCTTCTTCCTCCGGGTGGTGGATGGGATTGCAAGGCCCGGCCACCTAATACAATGACCAAAGGGGGTTACATGAATTCCCCCAAAGGCACTCAGCTCCCATTCCTCGGTAAT
Organism: Lantana camara; assembly: GCA_037501455.1. Taxonomy (NCBI): domain Eukaryota; kingdom Viridiplantae; phylum Streptophyta; class Magnoliopsida; order Lamiales; family Verbenaceae; genus Lantana; species Lantana camara. The sequence continues at coordinate 55,223,920 of CM074860.1, forward strand.
CTCCTAGCGAGGGCCGGTATCACCGTTATTATTTGTTGGGACTAGTACACGGGGATCACTGTCAGCCCAAGCTTCCCCGGATAGCCAGGTACACATAGTCCCGGGCCCCCATAAATAATGTGTTCACTGATCTCGCCAATACATTTGGTAAGGGATTCATGAAAGGAAAAAGGGCTTTACGTTGAAAATCATAGACTCTTTGGAAAACACACGCTATAAATATAATTACATACTTGGCTTAAAACTTCCACGTAAGGGATATATATTGGGTCATCTTAGCTAATAGAAGAGAAAGCCACCTGTTACAGCTCTTACCGAACAATACCAAAAGGAAAAGAAGACTTGAGGTAGCCTATGAACCAGGCACGTCTCCGCCTTGGAGAAAACTGTACAAGAGACAATGTAGTGTACTCGTGAGACTCAAGACCTTAAGTGAACCATATATGACGCACGACATGTTAGGCACATGATATGAGATTCATAAGAAGCATGAAACATGTTATGAGGTCATATAATCAAGTAATTCATTCAATGCGTTCAACACATGGTGGTTTCATATTCATGCGTTTCATATCTTTCATACTTTGTATCAATCGAGCCATAAGCTTTATACAATAATCATAACACATGTTATAACATGTTTTCAATAGCTATGAGTCATTTAGAGATGCAAGGAATCCATTTAGCACGTAAGGAAAGTATTGGGTACAAGAAGATTCACGTTGTAGCACTTAAACATTTATGCATATATTTCACATTTGTCTATCACGACTTAGGTCATAAAGTTCATAATCAAATCATAACATATCATAGATACAAGTTTGAGGCACAAGATAACAATTAAAACACATACGGAAGTCAAGGGGGGAAAAGGAACACAAGAAGATAGATTTTGGTGAAAGTTGACAGTTTTCGGAATTGTGCAAGCTGCAAAGAATTGATGATATCTTAAATTATAGAAGTTGGAATTGAGTTTTGTTTATTGGATATGAAATTAGACAAATAGGCCTTTAAAATGGTATGTGACTTAAATTGTGATTCAAAGCGAGGTGAAAATGGCGTAGGTTTGAAGTTGGACCAATGCAGAAATTCGATGAAGTGGCGACACAATTTTCAAACTATTATATCTCACAAACCAAAAAGAATTTTAAGGTGATTCCAATTGAAGGATATTATATACTTCAAGAGGTTTCCGTGGGTTAAAAAATCAGGTCAATCGGACGTGTTTAGCATAGGTAAAGGGCCTGTACCAGTTAACAGGCGTTACCCAGTTTTGTGTAGGAAGGCAGTAACGGGCGGTAATGGCCACAGACGCGTTCTTCTTCGCGAAATTGGTCCCGTTCACCCCTGCATCCCTTTCAAAACATAGCAGCAACATATACCACACATTGTACAAAGTTAATGCATAAAAGAATCAAAGATTCATGTCCAAACTCATGCCAAAACCAAAGCTAAATTATGAGAATGGAAGAGATGCTCACATAGGTTCATGTTCTTCAAGTTTCATGCCAAACCATTAATGGTAACTTCTAAACAACTCATCTATCATGTAATACAAGTTCAAGGAATCATGAATGGAGGTCTTAGGATCATATATCATGCTTCATACTAAAAGAATTCACAAGATCTCATGCAAGAATCATCAAAATCACACAAACCCTTACTATTCATTCAATATATCAATCCTAACTCAAATCTTGGTGAAATTATACAAAATTGGACTTAAAAGAACCACAAGGAGATGCACATATCAAAAATGGTCTTACCTTTCAAATTGGAGGAGGAATGGGTGTGAGATGAGCTCAAACTCTCACTTGGGGAATAGTTTTCTTCTTCCTCTTCTTTTCTCTTCCCTTTCTCTTTCTTCCTTCTTCTTTTGGCTGAAAATATCTTGTTTTGGGGGGTGGGATTTCGTCTGAGGGCTGATAGGGAGAGAGAGAGAGAGTGCAAGTGGTGTTAGGGTCAATAGGTAGGTCATAGTGTGTTAATTTAGGTCCGTAGCTTAGGTAGAGTCATGAATAGTCATTTTGAACGCGAGTTGCTCATTTCGGTTGAAATTTGGGGATCCAAATGGTCTTAGAAAAATATGAGGGTTGACCCATTGTCTCTAAATCATCGATCCGAATCCAATGGAGGTGACGGAACTCGATTCCGAGTTCCCGACCTCAAGATATGCCTTCCGGAACACAAGGTACGTTAAATGCTCTTTAACTCCCTTTTCGGTTCCGATCTCACAAACTAACGCAAAACTCAAACATACAAGAATGAAATCATGCAACGAGCAAATAAACATGATCAAAAGGCACATAATTCACTCATGCTATGTTTCCACGAAAAACAGAAATCAAATCAAATAGAAACGACATTCGAACATAAACACACATGCGCAAACGTCTCAAGAATTGACAATCAAATAATAAAATTAATAAAAGAAATAATAATGAAGCATATATAATTAATTAAATTGTGTACAATAGTAAACACATACGTCATGTTTAAATCATAGAAAAACTGGGGCGTTACAACCTCACCCCCTTAAAAGAATCCGTCCTCGGATTCACTATGACTTATACAAACAATGAGAGAACCCCGTCCCTCGAAAGCAACAAGAGAGAGCCCGGACTCTCAAACAATAAGGAGAGAACCCCATAACTCGAAACAACAAGGAGAGAGAGAACCCCGTCTCTCAAATAACAAAGAGAGAGAACCCCGTCTCTCAAACAACAAAGAGAGAGAACCCTGTCTCTCAAATAACAAGGAGAGAGAGAACTGTCTCTCAAACAACAAAGAGAGAGAACCCTGTCTCTCAAACAACAAGGAGAGAGAGAACCCCTCCTCTCAAACAACAAAGAGAGAGAACCCCGTCTCTCAAACAACAAAGAGAGAAAACCCCGTCTCTCAAACAACAAAGCAAGGGAGTCTCCAATACGCCCGAGCAACACAACCCAAACAATTACATCAAAGAGCAACATCAAGAAGGAGGCAACAAATATCAATTACAACAGTTAACATCACATAAGACACATAAGGCTAAATAATATATATATAGCAAGCACATAAGTCATCGATCATACAAAGCGATTATCACGATAGGGAAACAAAGCACGCATCATCAAATTTATTCGAATCAAAATTGTATGTATGCATATGCCATGGATGTTTCTTATACCGTTTACCGTAGCAATGAGGTTGAAGGTTGATAATTCATAATGTGGTTGGAGGATCTAATTTGGCTCTTGATTAATTCTTGGCGTTCCCTTTGCTCGTAGTGTTAAGCTTTGGAATCCTCGGCGTGTTGACATTGTAATAACTATCCACTCCCATTCCATAACCAAACTTCCTCCACGAATTATACTTAACCCTTTCTCGGATACTTGAATTCATTCTTCCGGCCGGATAACATCCCCAACTTTCCCTGAGAGATTGAATTTGTATAGTTCCAGTAGTAAAACCAGCCATCAAATTTTACATCTACCTTTAGCATCGATCATCCTTCACCTCCTCCTATCATTTCAATTCGCATGCATTCCTTAAACTCATGCCTCTATCTCTTGAAATACTTATTCCTTCCCATTTCATCCTTTTCACTTATGTAGAGTTTTCGTTGCTTGTTGGCTCTTGCATCTTTAATGTTCCTACTAACAGTAATCCATTCAGGTACCGACAAAGATTTATCTCATCTCCAAATCGGCGTTTTCCTCATTTGGAATTTCTGCATCTCTTAATCATTCGTTGAACTCATTTCTTCATTTCTTAGATTAAGAATTCCTAAACTCTTCAACTCAGCTCCTTCGGTGTAGGTGGTTCTAGCTGAGCTATGTGCCCAGAGATCTTGCTTATATTCACTTTAAAGTGATTGGTAGGGGTAAGCATCCATTTCTTATATTCTCTTCGAACCGGTAGTTATGCATTCAGTCTCTATCCATTTAATCCTTTATCCCTCAATACTTTACGATTTCGTTCAACTTAATAACCTTTGAAGCCTTCGTGAAGGAATGACTAACAACTCGGTAAGGTTTGTATGTCATGCTTTATCTGCATGCCTTCAGTACCTAGTGATGACTTTTGATATTCTCTCATAATCACATCATCTTCAATCTCTTTAGTTCAGAAGGTTAAATATCCGATAAACCACCTTCCCATTCTTCCCGTGATAATCCTCAATTTGAATTTTAATAACTTAACTCTCGCCCCGACGGTTTACTCCTTAAGGCCTCTTTATTCCCTTTTTGATCACCATCTTTAGGCTTCCATATCTTACATGGCTCGTGTCTTGGTTATTCCTACTAGATAATTCTTCAATCATAGCTTCAAGTTTAAATCTGTTTCTTGGTCGTGCTCTCCCCCTTAAAATTTTCCACCTTTACATCTTAAACTCCATCTATCCTTCTTTTATTGGAATTATTGACAAGCAATTTTCATTAGGAAGGGTTTTAATCATAATAGCAACCCAAATCCTTTGCCCTTCACTTCTCATCTAATTCTCTTGCTTCTCGGAACCCCATTTCCTAATCTTGTTTGGTCCATACACCCCGAATTCAACTCTAAACCCCTTTTACTTCGTAAAATTTCCATCTCATAGATTCTTTTTCCATTCGGTTTGGTTAAATTCGGATTGTAATAGTAGTCAAAGCATCAAGTGAAAGAGATAACCTAACAAGTAAACACTAAAGTAGTGCATGTTGGGTTATGATGCTAAGTGCATATAGTGCATATTCTCAATAAAGGGAATGAAACATTAAATCATCAATTATAGCAACAAAACACATAATTCAACAAAGGAATATGCAACAACAATTTAACAGTTGTAATATTAAAACACATATAGTAAGAGTGTAAGTAATTAATTACAATGTATGATGCACGTGCTATGAATGCATTGAACCTATAAATGTAGGAGTAGTTTTAGCACGATTTCCTTTCCTTTGATCTAGACATTGCGAGCATAAGTTGTAAGGTTGAGCATTACTCAGACATTGATGATGCTTTCCAATCTTCGTTTGCTTCCAAGTCCTTGCTCACTTTCTTTTCTCCTCCCACGCCCCGAAGTCCCGAGAGGATGATACAATTTTGAATTCTTCATTGCTCCTTGCTCTCTCAGCTTTGCATCCATTCATTGATCTGCTTTTGTAGTCGGACTAATTAAGCTACCTTACTTGGCCCCGTGGTGAAACCACCCAGTTGACAGTTTTCCATTCCATACATCTTAGTTGGAATTCCTTTGTAACACTGGTATATCCCTTGAAACTTCCTGATTTGGCCTTCTATTTTGATCAACGACTTCAAACTTGAAGATCTCGGTGATGAACTTTGAATGATTCAATTTTGCACGAAGTGCCTTCATGATTTGCTGGTTAGGAATCCCACGCCTATCCCATTTCCTCACGTATCTTTTGAATTGGTGGTTTGGGTCCCCACGATGCACCGATGATAATAATATTCAAGACTTGTAGTGAGGATGAAGTTGGTGAACTTCTTCGTGCTCGAAACCTTCTCTCATGGTGTTGAATAAGAAAATATAATCCCTCTTTTGTAAACTATGAAGATTCAACACCGAACTTTTAAATCCCGATGACTCCATAATCCCATTATAGACTTGATAGAAGGTACTTGTGGTCGAGATTGATAGTAGCCTTGACAGCATGATAGCAACCTACAATTAAGAACTTAACTCGAGCATAGGTGCATGTGGATTAGTATATGCTTATGGCATATATTTAAATCAACCAACGCATATTCAATGCAAAGTGCAACACATAAAGCAACAAAATTGAAAGAAAATCACATAAAGCAAGTAATTTTCAGCAATTTGTGACATTTAGCGAAGAAAATCAATACAATGCACATGTTGACAAGTTGTTCCTATGCCGTACGACCTAAACTGACTCAATCACGACACGAGAACTCCGGTTTTGCAACCTGGAGCTCTGATACCACTTAAGGATGTAGCACCCCAGACGGAAGGCACCACACCCCCCGTACTATAACCCAAACTCGGTTACGAAATGCGAAGTCCGTACCTGAATCCGAATCATAGCGAAGGGGAGACCACTCACACACTATGCTAGGCGAGGCTAAACTTCGAAACCAAATAAGCAATTAACCAAAATTAAATTCACGTGCGAAAGCAAATCATAAGTTCAATCACAACATAAGCAGCAAGTGAGGGGTTCAACTAGCATAAATACCTAGTCCCGAAATTCATATATAAATCATAAATAATCATTTCACAACTTACGGGTTCAACTATCCCTAGAAGCCTGTCCCGAATATCACAAATTCCAACATAAATTTTCATACATTCAATGTAACACCCGAGCGCAAGGTGTCACATCCCCCGCACCGAGACCCGGCCCGAATATGAAATGGACGATCCATACCCGAGCCAAATCACGGCGAACGGGGACATACACACACTCTATGCTAGGCGACTAACCCTTGAACCATAAAATCAGAATAAACAATAAAGCGGAAGCAATAAACAGACATACATCAAGTATATAATTAATGAGCATCAAAGTTTCAAAATTTAAGTCATTTACACCCTCAAATGCTATCAAGGCTCAACACAGGTACGCTCCAATATAGTTCATATACAATGCTCAAAAGTGCAATAGGTGTGCGTGTAAGACCCAAAATACAAGGATTAAAAGACGAATACAAAACCTATGACTCGAAATCCCGCCTAGCTCCCTCGACACCTGCACAACACAACTGAAAGCCAAACGGGTTCAGTCCAAAAGGGACTGGTGGGTATAAAAACAGGGCATAATATAATATACGACGGAATTTAACAATCACATGCAAGCTATAATCCCAAGTGAGGTTTTTAAAGAATTTCCCAAGTAGGCAAATAGAAATCATCAAAAGGGATTATAACAATTCATTAACATTAGGTCATTAATGGCCCGGCGAGTGGGCGTGCATTACCTCCAACCAACACCTCGTGTACTACAATAACATTCATTAACATTCATTCATTCATTCGTTCATTCTTTTCATGCATATCATTCTTTCGTGCACATTCAATAACATTTACACCTTCTTCCTCCGGGTTGGTGGCGGGTTTGCAAGGCCCATCCACCCATTCATTGACCAAAAGGGGAACATGACTCCCCAGATGGCACTCAGCGTCCATTCCTCGCTAACTCTTAACGAGGTCCGGTTACGCCGTTCATGGGTGGGACTAGTGTGAGGGTTTACCGTCAGCCCTTGCCTCCTCGGGTCCCCACTCACACCAAGCCCCTGGGCCCCATTCAGTGCATAACATTCATTCATTCTCGCCAAAACATTAGGTAGGGTTCATGAAATAAGGGCTTTACGTTGAAAACATTTACTCTTGAAAATGACTCTATATATATATATATATATATATATATATATATTTTTGGCCGAAACCTTTTCACATTGGGAGTATATATAGGGTCATCTAGCTACATAGAAGAGAAACCCACCTTAAAAGGCAACAAGGAGAACACACGAGCCTCACAGACCGGCCTTGTCTCCTACGAAATCAAAATCTGTGCAAGAAAGGTGAAGTGAGACTCAATATGACCAAATAGGACGCTCGTCAATGAAATGATCATGATATGAATGCATAAAAGAGTATGTTATGTAACGAACATGTTCATGTGCACTATTAATGTCTTAAAGACATATAAACGTTCATTTCATTCATTTTAAGGATCATTCACATTCGTTAAAGTTCATTCAAGTTCATTACATTCATATTTAAATCAAATTACTCCACGAATTTCAAATACGATCATAACACGTAGTATAACATCAATACAATTAGAGAATTAGGCAAATAGAAACATTCAAGTCATATTCGGAAATTATATAACACAAATTAAAATAATAATTAAATTCTAAAATTAAAATAAATTAAACAATATTTAAAATATATATATACATTAAACATGCACTTAATATTAATATATATATATACAGTAATGCACGTAGTGCATGAATAGACATGCATGCATATTTTAGGATGACAATTGCAATTCATGCATGCATATACTCAAACAACTAAATTACAATTCATGCATGCATTTAGTATTTACAACAAATTGAAATCATTACCTATTCATGCAAAAAATTACATATGTATATATACAATCAGCCCAAAGCCATGCAAGAGGAAATAGGAAGCAAATTACAAAGCCATGCATGCAACTGAAACGAAAATTTTTCCAGAAAGAGCAGGGGTCGAGGCCGCGACCCATTTTCTTCATGAAATGGTAGCGGCCGCTACCCTAATAAAATCTGAATTTTCTGCCAAAATCAAGAATACGAGAGCAGCCCCAAAATCAGTCGCGGGCGCGACTGTCCATAACAGCAAAAGACGCAGCAACACTGCAGAAAAACAGAGCAGCAACATATCCATCTCTAACGCACAAGTTCAGATATATTAAGATCACGAATATGCAAGGAAACTACTCCACCACAACACACAAAACTGACAGCAACAACAAGAGTTAGCGCAGCAGATTGACAGTAGGAAATCCAGGCCAAAACAGGGTAAAAAGTCACGAAAACAGGGCATAACTGATCTCCCTTAATCCCAACAAGTTCATGTAAGTTAGGCTATCAAATGTGAAGCAAAACACCACAAATTCAACATGTAAATCAGTCCCAAAAGAGCTCAACCGTGTAAGGCAGTCATACATGACATTACATGAAGTTTTCTCAATGTTCCATAATGGATATCTCATAAATACTTCAACTACCATAATTGATATCTCATAAATACTTCAACTACCATGAAATTAATGATCATAAATGAGAAGAAGATACCAAAACAATCATTCTCAAGTTTGGAATCAAACAAATCCATCAAGAATTGGATGAGATCGAAAGAAATGCCCAAAAACGCCTCTATTCGAGATCAGCCGAAAAATGCATGAAACCATGATCAAATTGGGGGATGAATGAATGAAAATGATCAGAAATGAACATATAATACAACCCTAAGCTTACCTTGTTGATTGGATGAGGATTGGATGAGATTTGAGCTCCAAACTCTCCAAGGAACCAAGGGTTACTAGAAAGAACTGGAGAGCAGTAACTTTGGCTGAGATTTGTGATTTGTGTGCGGGTTGGTTCGGTTAGGGCTTGGTACATCAGGTTAGGTGGTTGAGTTAGGGTTCTATAGCATCAAACCATGGTTTATTTGGTCAACAAATGAATAAGTTATGGCAATTTTAGTGCAACAAGGTCAGTTTCGTCGCCGTTACGTTTTTCGGTTGAAATTCGGAGGTTCAATTGACGTTAGAAAAATATAAGGATATGTTTACTAAACTCGAATTTTCGTTACGAGTTCAGCGAAGTTGACGGAACTCGAATCCGAGTTCCCGAGCTCAAGATATTAAATACGGAACCAAGGGTGCGCTAAATGCTCGTTAGCCCCCGACTTGGATTCCAAAATTCAAATTAAATCCGAAACACGAGAAAATGAATTCGAAAATACAAAACGAACAAATATTCATATACAAGACACGTATAAGTTCAACATATTAAATTCGCACAAAATTCCGATATCAATTCAAATAGAAACGAAGCACGTAAATGTCACTCATACGCAAATTAACAAATAAATCCAAAATATTAACAAAATGTAACATTTATATACGTAAATAATATTTTAAGAATACATGCATGAAATATTAGTTTATAATATACATGCATGCATACGTAAATAATATATAATAAATACATGCATGCAATATGATTCATAAATAAATTATGCATGCATAATTTTATTCCTTCTCACGTACACAATAATTATATATTTATATATTATATAAATGTAATTAATATTAATAACATTAAATTAAATAATTAACATTTAATACATATGAAATAAAATGAAAAATATAAAACACGTAAAAATAATTATTCGCGCAATTAAGGAGCACACAAGTTATTCACATAAATTCAAATTCAAATATTACATATATTTCAATTAGTCACTTATTTAACAATTAAACAATGAAATTTAATATAGAAAACACTAAGACCAATTAATTTGCGCAATTAAGTAAACATATACGTCATGCTGTACTAATAAAAGAACTGGGGCGTTACAACCTTTCCCCCTTAAAAGAATCCGTCCCCGGATTCACTATCTGCTTGAAAACAATTAATGAAGGAACCCCGTTCCTCACAAACAACAAGGAGAGAATCCCCGTCTCTCAAACAACAAGGAGAGAACCCCGTCTCTCGCAAGCAAAGAGAGCACCCCGTCTCTCGAACAAAAATAAGAGCATCCCCGTCTCTTACAAACAACGAGAGCACCCCGTCTCTCGAACAAAAATAAGAGCAAGGAAGTCTCCAGTACTCCTAAGCCACACACGCAAAACCATAATTAAAATCATGTAAGACACCCCAAAGCAAGTAACAGACATCGTTCACGTTGGTTATCAATTGCTCCAAGTAATTTAACATGGTGAGATATCAAAGTACATAATATAAAAATTATTGGAGTTAAGTTTGTATGGATGCATGTATCATGGATGCTATAAGTACCGTTCACCGTAGTTGTGAAATTTAGAATTGTAAATTGTCGTTGTCCAGTGCATGATTTGTCCTGAAGATAAACTTAGTGCTCAACTTGGCTTTAACCTCTTCAGGGTACCCCGGTGAAGCAATTGATGAATCCTTTAAGGATTATACTCTTGAATTCCTTCTGACTTGTACTGTTTCCAGTTTTCACCATTTCCCACAATCTTTGTTCGACCAACCAACTCCTTTTTAATTAACCGAGCTTGACCTCCCCGTATACCCCTAAATCGTTTGTCCCGAACTCAGGTCTGTAGTTATTACCTTTACCATATCGAAGTCCAACATATCCCCGAGGATAACCACTCTGAACAACCTTGATGATTCAATCCCGACCTTAAGATGTTTATTCTTATGGTCTCTCTCAGTACAAATCCTTTCCCATCTTCCGTTCCTATGATCCGTTCATTCCCTTTGACCCCCTGAAGGTTATATTCGATAATTAGTTCCATATTTCTTAAATCGAAGACAGAAGGTTCTTGACAATTCCTAGGTTTTGATTTAGATTTCTCAATGTTCATCCTCTTCGGTTTTGTTTCTTCTTAACTCCTTCCAACTCATTGGACCAAGCTTTATTGACAGTATCTCTTTCTGTGTTAATTCAAATTGATTCCCTCTCGATAAGTCAACTAGAGAGTTTCCTTAACTTCTCCGTAACTCCTCCATCTTCAAATCGACTTACACATGTAGAAAATTCAATGAACTATCTTCTCAATTCCTCGTGAAAATCTTCAGCCCGATTTTAGTGGTCTAACCTTCATTTTAATGGCCAATCGTTAAAGTCGTCTTATTCATTTCCGCTCACTAACATAACCCCGGATCTTCCTAATTGCACTTCCGTTATCTCTATTATTTTTTTCTTCAGCCACAACTTCAAGTTTTAATTTTTTTTTTTGCTTCTTGGTTACGCTCTCCCCCTTAAATTTTCTATCGTTATACCTTGAACTCCATCAATCCATCTTTCACCGAAATTCTTGATACAACAATTTCATTTAGGGGGGGGGGGGGGGGGGAATTTAACGAACATAGCAACCCCCTTCTCTATTCTTGTTCAATCCAACACCCCAAGCCAACTCTAATTTCGCTTCTTTTTCTGAATCCCATTTCCATCAACCTGCCCCTTATTTGAGGTTCTTTATTTTCTCCAACATTACCTACCTATGCAACTCCATTATTTCCTTTCATCTGAATTCTGAGGTGGCTCGGTTAAAATGATACTTGATGGGTGAGATGAAGGAACTTCCTATCAAATAAACACTAAAATGCATGTCGGGTTAAAATTGACGATGCATGTGTCACGTTTACATCAAGCAATTATGCATCACATTAGCGTAACGAAACCAAATAGAAATGCACAGAAAATCATAAGGTCAGAAGAATAAATAATTAATGCGAAATATGATGCACGTGCTATGAATGCTTTGGAACCTGTCACCAATGGGGTAAGTTATTAGCTCGGTAGCTTTCTCTCGTTCCTCCAAACACGAGGTTACTTTGACTTGCTGATCATGCTTCGTCTTTCCCACGGTCTTCAAGATTTCCAAGAATCTTGTGCATCACTTATATCTTCCACTGTCCGGAATTGAAATTTCACGATCCCTGATTCCTTCGACATCCACTGAGTTAGCCTCTGCATTTACCCCCAAGGATCGCCCTTCAACCTTGCTCAAACTCTCTTACAAAATGAATCCCCAATATAATTCTGAACCCTACTTCTCGCCATCACCGTGATCAAGTCTCCCGCGCTTATCCTTTATGAGTTTAATTCACCTCCAATTGCTTATACTTGAGCGTATGATTTTCTTGCAAAGAGTCTCTCCCCAAGAATAATCCTTCAACCAGTCTTTGATTTCCTTTATCGTTCCCATTTGTTGCTCCATATCTTCCAATTCAACTTCTCAATATGACAATGCATCTTGGATTTGGAAAAACGAACTCAAATCTCGTTCTCCATATCGCCACCTTCCATATATTTCTATTTTTCCAGGTACTTGCCTCTCTCTACTCCCTTCCAGACTCGTTTCCCATCTTAATCGAAATCCAAAGCACTCAAATCCAACTCTTCCCAGTCTTAACTTCGACAAACTTGATTTCAAATCGCTGGACTTAGTCAGAAATCCTTCTTTGTCGACCCTTGGTGCACAACTCCTACCGGACCCATTTTATCTTAACTCCTTTTAATTATTAATACCTCTTCAATGATCCAAATCCGGAATCAGAATACTTTCAAGGTTTGTTCACTTCATTCATTAGGTTGAAAGATCCCGTTGCTTCCAATCAAAGGCACCTTATATGGCAGAGCCGTATATGTCAATCTTCTAAGTCGTAGCCATCTCATAATCAATCTCTATTTCACCAAGTATCCTTCTACCACCACATCTCTTAATTCAAACCTCCCATTCCGAATCGTAATCCTTGAACTCTAGCTCCCTCTAGAAAACCTCACATCTCGAATTCTCTACATTCTTCCCGGGTGTATCCCTCCTAGCTTCCATGCCTCAGGAAGAGCTAGCAATAGATCGTCTTTATCGTGGAACTTGGCCGTGGGTTGATATTATCTTTATAACCTGTAAATCATAACTCATTTCGAAGGTACATGCATGCGATTAGGGCATGCATATGGCACATATTCAACACGAAGGACACGGATCCGGTATAAAATGTAACAGGTAATTCGACAAGATTAAAAAGAAAGATAATTTCATGTTCAAAATCGATGCAATGCGCACATTATCACGTAGTTCCTATGCCGAACGACCTAGACTGACCCACACGACACGAGAGCTCGAGTTTTGCAACCCATAGCTCTGATACCACTTAAGGATGTAACACCCGAGCGCAAGGTGTCACATCCTCCGCACCGAGACCCGGCCCGGATATGAAATGGACGATCCAAACCCGAGCCAAATCACGGCGAACGGGGACATACACACACTCTATGCTAGGTAGGACTAACCCTTGAACCATAAAATCAGAATAAACAATAAAGCGGAAGCAATAAACAGACATACATCAAGTATATAATTAATGAGCATCACAGTTTCAAAATTTAAGTCATTTACACCCTCAAATGCTATCAAGGCTCAACACAGGTACGCTCCAATATAGTTCATATACAATGCTCAAAAGTGCAATAGGTGTGCGTGTAAGACCCAAAATACAAGGATTAAAAGACGAATACAAAACCTATGACTCGAAATCCCGCCTAGCTCCCTCGACACCTGCACAACACAACTGAAAGTCAAACGGGTTCAGTCCAAAAGGGACAGGTGGGTATAAAAACAGGGCATAATATAATATACGATGGAATTTAACAATCACATGCAAGCTATAATCCCAAGTGAGGTTTTTAAAGGATTTCCCAAGTGGGCAAATAGAAATCATCAAAAGGGATTATAACAATTCATTAACATTAGGTCATTAATGGCCCGGCGAGTGGGCGTACATTATCTCCAACCAACACCTCGTGTACCACAATAACATTCATTAACATTCATTCATTCATTCGTTCATTCTTTTCATGCATATCATTCTTTCGTGCACATTCAATAACATTTACACCTTCTTCCTCCGGGTTGGTGGCGGGTTTGCAAGGCCCATCCACCCATTCATTGACCAAAAGGGGAACATGACTCCCCAGATGGCACTCAGCGTCCATTCCTCGCTAACTCCTAACGAGGTCCGGTTACGCCGTTCATTTGTTGGACTAGTGTGAGGGTTTACCGTCAGCCCTTGCCTCCTCGGGTCCCCACTCACACCAAGCCCCTGGGCCCCATTCAGTGCATAACATTCATTCATTCTCGCCAAAACATTAGGTAGGGTTCATGAAATAAGGGCTTTACGTTGAAAATATTTACTCTCGAAAATGACTCTCTATATATATATATATTTTTAGCCGAAACCTTTTCACACTGGGAGTGTATATAGGGTCATCTAGCTATATAGAAGAGAAATCCACCTTAAACAGCAACAGGGAGAACACACGAGCCTCAAAGACCGGCCTTGTCTCCTACGAAATCAAAATCTGTGCAAGAAAGGTGAAGTGAGACTCAATATGACCAAATAGGACGCTCGGCAATGAAATGATCATGATATGAATGCATAAAAGAGTATGTTATGTAACGAACATGTTCATGTGCACTATTAATGTCTTAAAGACATATAAACGTTCATTTCATTCATTTCAAGCATCATTCACATTCGTTAAAGTTCATTCAAGTTCATTACATTCATATTTAAATAAAATTACTCCACGAATTTCAAATACGATCATAACACGTAGTATAACATCAATACAATTAGAGAATTAGGCAAATAGAAACATTCAAGTCATATTCGGAAATTATATAACGCAAATTAAAATAATAATTAAATTCTAAAATTAAAATAAATTAAACAATATTTAAAATATATATATACATTAAACATGCACTTAATATTAATATATATATATACAGTAATGCACGTAGTGCATGAATAGACATGCATGCATATTTTAGGATGACAATTGCAATTCATGCATGCATATACTCAAACAACTAAATTACAATTCATGCATGCATTTAATATTTACAACAAATTGAAATCATTACCTATTCATGCAAACAATTACATATGTATATATACAATCAGCCCAAAGCCATGCAAGAGGAAATAGGAAGCAAATTACAAAGCCATGCATGCAACTGAAACGGAAATTTTTCTAGAAAGAGCAGGGGTCGCGGCCGCGACCCATTTTCTTCATGAAATGGTAGCGGCCGCTACCCTAATAAAATCTGAATTTTCTGCCAAAATCAAGAATACGAGAGCAGCCCCAAAATCAGTCGCGGGGGCGACTGAATTTCATGCATTTTAGGGTCGTAGGCGCGACCCTGTCCTTAACAGCAAAAGACGCAGCAACACTGCAGAAAAGCAGAGCAGCAACATATCCATCTCTAACGCACAAGTTCAGATATATTAAGATCACGAATATGCCAGGAAACTACTCCACCACAACACACAAAACTGACAGCAACAACAAGAGTTAGCGCAGCAGATTGACAGCAGGAAATCCAGGCCAAAACAGGGTAAAAAGTCACGAAAACAGGGCATAACTGATCTCCCTTAATCCCAACAAGTTCATGTAAATTAGGCTATCAAATGTGAAGCAAAACACCACAAATTCAACATGTAAATCAGTCCCAAAAGAGCTCAACCGTGTAAGGCAGTGATACATGACATTACATGAAATTTTCTCAATGTTCCATAATGGATATCTCATAAATACTTCAACTACCATAATTGATATCTCATAAATACTTCAACTACCATGAAATTAATGATCATAAATGAGAAGAAGATATCAAAACAATCATTCTCAAGTTTAGAATCAAACAAATCCATCAAGAATTGGATGAGATCGAAAGAAATGCCCAAAAACGCCTCTATTCGAGATCAGCCGAAAAATGCATGAAACCATGATCAAATTTGGGGATGGATGAATGAAAATGATCAGAAATGAACATATAATACAACCCTAAGCTTACCTTGTTGATTGGATGAGGATTGGATGAGATTTGAGCTCCAAAATCTCCAAGGAACCAAGGGTTACGGGAAAGAACTGGAGAGCAGTAACTTTGGCTGAGATTTGTGATTTGTGTGAGGGTTGGTTCGGTTAGGGCTTGGTACATCAGGTTAGGTGGTTGAGTTAGGGTTCTATAGGATCAAACCATGGTTAATTTGGTGAACAAATGAATAAGTTATGGCCATTTTAGTGCAACAAGGTCAGTTTCGTCGCCATTACGTTTTTCGGTTGAAATTCGGAGGTTCAATTGACGCTAGAAAAATATAAGGATAAGTTTACTAAACTCGAATTTTCGTTACGAGTTCAGCGAAGTTGACAGAACTCGAATCCGAGTTCCCGAGCTCAAGATATTAAATACGGAACCAAGGGTGAGCTAAATGCTCGTTAGCCCCCGACTTGGATTCCAAAATTCAAATTAAATCCGAAACACAAGCAAATGAATTCGAAAATACGAAACGAACAAATATTCATATACAAGACACGTATAAGTTCAACATATTAAATTCGTACAAAATTCCGATATCAATTCAAATAGAAACGAAGCACGTAAATGTCACTCATACGCAAATTAACAAATAAATCCAAAATATTAACAAAATGTAACATTTATATACGTAAATAATATTTTAAGAATACATGCATGAAATATTAGTTTATAATATACATGCATGCATACGTAAATAATATATAATAAATACATGCATGCAATATGATTCATAAATAAATTATGCATGCACAATTTTATTCCTTCTCACGTACACAATAATTATATATTTATATATTATATAAATGTAATTAATATTAATAACATTAAATTAAATAATTAACATTTAATACATATGAAATAAAATGAAATATAGAAAACACGTAAAAATAATTATTCACGCAATTAAGGATCACACAAGTTATTCACATAAATTCAAATTCAAATATTGCATATATTTCAATTAGTCACTTATTTAACAATTAAACAATGAAATTTAATATAGAAAACACTAAGACCAATTAATTTGCACAATTAAGTAAACATATACGTCATGCTGTACTAATAAAAGAACTGGGGCGTTACAACATTTCCCCCTTAAAAGAATCCGTCCTCGGATTCACTACCTGCCTGAAAACAATTAATGAAGGAACCCCGTTCCTCACAAACAACAAGGAGAGAATCCCCGTCTCTCAAACAACAAGGAGAGAACTCCGTCTCTCGCAAGCAAAGAGAGCACCCCGTCTCTCGAACAAAAATAAAAGCATCCCCGTCTCTTACAAACAACGAGAGCACCCCCTCTCTCGAACAAAAATAAGAGCAAGGAAGTCTCCAATACTCCCAAGCCACACACGCAAAACCATAATTAAAATCATGTAAGACACCCCAAAGCAAGTAACAGACATCGTTCACGTTGGTTATCAATTGCTCCAAGTAATTTAACATGATGACATATCAAAGTACATAATATAAAAATTATTGGAGTTAAGTTTGTATGGATGCATGTATCATGGATGCTATAAGTACCGTTAACTGCAGTTGCGAAATTTAGAATTGTAAATTGTCGTTGTACAGTGCATAATCTGTCCTGAAGATAAACTTAGTACTCAACTTGGCTTTAACCTCTTCAGGGTACCCCGGTGAAGCAATTGATGAATCCTTTAAGGATTATACTCTTGAATTCCTTCTGACTTGTACTGTTTCCAGTTTTCACCATTTCCCACAATCTTTGTTCGACCAACCAACTCCTTTTTAATTGACCGAGCTTGAGCTCCCCGAATACCCCTAAATCGTTTGTCCCGAACTCAGGTCTGTAGTTATTACCTTTACCATATCAAAGTCCAACATATCCCCGAGGATAACCACTCTGAACAACCTTGATGATTCAATCCCGACCTTAAGATGTTTATTCTTATGGTCACTCTCAGTACAAATCCTTTCCCATCTTCCGTTCCTATGATCCGTTCATTCCCTTTGACCCCCTGAAGGTTATATTCGATAATTAGTCCCATATTTCTTAAATCGAAGACAGAAGGTTCTTGACAATTCCTAGGTTTTGATTTAGATTTCCCAATGTTCATCCTTTCGGTTTTGTTTCTTCTTAACTCCTTCCAACTCATTGGACCAAGCTTTATTGACAGCATCTCTTTCTGTGTTAATTCAAATTGATTCCCTCTCGATAATTCAACTAGAGAGTTTTCTTAACTTCTCCGTAACTCCTCCATCTTCAAATCGACTTACACATGTAGAAAATTCAAAGAACTATCTTCTCAATTCCTCGTGAAAATCTTCAGCCCGAATTTAGTGGTCTAACCTTCATTTTAATGGCCAATCGATAAAGTCGTCTTATTCATTTCCGCTCACTAACATAACCCCGGATCTTCCTAATTGCACTTCCGTTATCTCTATTATTTATTTCTTCAGCCACAACTTCAAGTTTTAATTTTTTTTTTTGCTTCTTGGTTACGCTCTCCCCCTTAAATTTTCTATCGTTATACCTTGAACTCCATCAATCCATCTTTCACCGAAATTCTTGATAAAACAATTTCATTTAGGGGGGGGGGGGGGGGGGGGATTTAACAAACATAGCAACCCCCTTCTCTATTCTTGTTCAATCCAACACCCCAAGCCAACTCTAATTTCGCTTCTTTTTCTGAATCCCATTTCCATCAACCTGCCCCTTATTTGAGGTTCTTTATTTTCTCCAACATTACCTACCTATGCAACTCCATTATTTCGTTTCATCTGAATTCTGAGGTGGCTCGGTTAAAATGATACTTGATGGGTGAGATGAAGGAACTTCTTATCAAATAAACACTAAAATGCATGTCGGGTTAAAATTGACGATGCATGTGTCACGTTTACATCAAGCAACTATGGATCACATTAGCGCAACGAAACCAAATAGAAATGCACGGATAACCACAAGGCCAGAAGAATAAATAATTAATGCGAAATATGATGCACGTGCTGTGACTGCTTTGAAACCTGCCACCAATGGGGTAAGTTATTAGCTCGGTAGCTTTCTCTCGTTCCTCCAAACACGAGGTTACATTGACTTGCTGATCATGCTTCGTCTTTCCCACGGTCTTCAAGATTTCCAAGAATCCTGTGCATCACTTATATCTTCCACTGTCCGGAATTGAAATTTCACGATCCCTGATTCCTTCGACATCTACTGAGTTAGCCTCTGCATTTACCCCCAAGGATCTCCCTTCAA
Organism: Lantana camara; assembly: GCA_037501455.1. NCBI lineage: Eukaryota > Viridiplantae > Streptophyta > Magnoliopsida > Lamiales > Verbenaceae > Lantana > Lantana camara. Next base: position 55,243,252 of record CM074860.1, read on the forward strand.
CCTTGCTCAAACTCTCTTACAAAATGAATCCCCAATATAATTCTGAACCCTACTTCTCGCTATCACCGTGATCAAGTCTCCCGCGCTTATCCTTTATGAGTTTAATTCACCTCCAATTGCTTATACTTGAGCGTAGGATTTTCTTGCAAAGAGTCTCTCCCCAAGAATAATCCTTCAACCAGTCTTTGCTTTCCTTTATCGTTCCCATTTGTTGCTCCATATCTTCCAATTCAACTTCTCAATATGACAATGCATCTTGGATTTGGAAAAACGAACTCAAATCTCGTTCTCCATATCGCCACCTTCCATATATTTCTATTTTTCCAGGTACTTGCCTCTCTCTACTCCCTTCCAGACTCGTTTCCCATCTTAATCGAAATCCAAAGCACTCAAATCCAACTCTTCCCAGTCTTAACTTCGACAAACTTGATTTCAAATCGCTGGACTTAGTCAGAAATCCTTCTTTGTCGACCCTTGGTGCACAACTCCTACCGGACCTATTTTATCTTAACTCCTTTTAATTATTAATACCTCTTCAATGATCCAAATCCGGAATCAGAATACTTTCAAGGTTTGTTCACTTCATTCATTAGGTTGAAAGATCCCGTTGCTTCCAATCAAAGGCACCTTATATGGCAGAGCCGTATATGTCAATCTTCTAAGTCGTAGCCATCTCATAATCAATCCCTATTTCACCAAGTATCCTTCTACCACCGCATCTCTTAATTCAAACCTCCCATTCCGAATCGTAATCCTTGAACTCTAGCTCCCTCTAGAAAACCTCACATCTCGAATTCTCTACATTCTTCCCGGGTGTATCCCTCCTAGCTTCCATGCCTTAGGAAGAACTAGCAATAGATCGTCTTTATCGTGGAACTTGGCCGTGGTTTGATATTATCTTTATAACCTGTAAATCATAACTCATTTCGAAGGTACATGCATGCGATTAGGGCATGCATATGGCACATATTCAACACGAAGGACACGGATCCGGTATAAAATGCAACAGGTAATTCGACAAGATTAAAAAGAAAGACAATTTCATGTTCAAAATCGATGCAATGCGCACATTATCACGTAGTTCCTATGCCGAACGACCTAGACTGACCCACACGACACGAGAGCTCGAGTTTTGCAACCCGTAGCTCTGATACCACTTAAGGATGTAACACCCGAGCGCAAGGTGTCACATCCCCCGCACCGAGACCCGACCCGAATATGAAATGGACGATCCAAACCCGAGCCAAATCACGGCGAACGGGGACATACACACACTCTATGCTAGGCAGGACTAACCCTTGAACCATAAAATCAGAATAAACAATAAAGCGGAAGCAATAAACAGACATACATCAAGTATATAATTAATGAGCATCACAGTTTCAAAATTTAAGTCATTTACACCCTCAAATGCTATCAAGGCTCAACACAGGTACGCTCCAATATAGTTCATATACAATGCTCAAAAGTGCAATAGGTGTGCATGTAAGACCCAAAATACAAGGATTAAAAGACGAATACAAAACCTATGACTCGAAATCCATCCTAGCTGCCTCGACACCTGCACAACACAACTGAAAGCCAAACGGGTTCAGTCCAAAAGGGACTGGTGGGTATAAAAACAGGGCATAATATGATATACGACGGAATTTAACAATCACATGCAAGCTATAATCCCAAGTGAGGTTTTTAAAGGATTTCCCAAGTGGGCAAATAGAAATCATCAAAAGGGATTATAACAATTCATTAACATTAGGTCATTAATGGCCCGGCGAGTGGGCGTGCATTATCTCCAACCAACACCTCGTGTACTACAATAACATTCATTAACATTCATTCATTCATTCGTTCATTCTTTTCATGCATATCATTCTTTCGTGTACATTCAATAACATTTACACCTTCTTCCTCCGGGTTGGTGGCGGGTTTGCAAGGCCCATCCACCCATTCATTGACCAAAAGGGGAACATGACTCCCCAGATGGCACTCAGCGTCCATTCCTCGCTAACTCCTAACGAGGTCCGGTTACGCCGTTCATTGGTGGGACTAGTGTGAGGGTTTACCGTCAGTCCTTGCCTCATCGGGTCCCCACTCACACCAAGCCCCTGGGCCCCATTCAGTGCATAACATTCATTCATTCTCGCCAAAACATTAGGTAGGGTTCATGAAATAAGGGCTTTACGTTGAAAACATTTACTCTTGAAAATGACTCTATATACATATATATTTTTTTGGCCGAAACCTTTTCACATTGGGAGTATATATAGGGTCATCTAGCTACATAGAAGAGAAACCCACCTTAAACGGCAACAAGGAGAACACACGAGCCTCACAGACCGGCCTTGTCTCCTACGAAATCCAAATCTGTGCAAGAAAGGTGAAGTGAGCTCAATATGACCAAATACGACGCTCGGCAATGAAATGATCATGATATGAATGCATAAAAGAGTATGTTATGTAATGAACATGCTCATGTGCACTATTAATGCCTTAAAGACATATAAACGTTCATTTCAAGGATCATTCACATTCGTTAAAGTTCATTCAAGTTCATTACATTCATATTTAAATCAAATTACTCCACGAATTTCAAATACGATCATAACACGTAGTATAACATCAATACAATTAGAGAATTAGGCAAATAGAAACATTCAAGTCATATTCGGAAATTATATAACACAAATTAAAATAATAATTAAATTCTAAAATTAAAATAAATTAAACAATATTTAAAATATATATATACATTAAACATGCACTTAATATTAATATATATATATATATACAGTAATGCACGTAGTGCATGAATAGACATGCATGCATATTTTAGGATGACAATTGCAATTCATGCATGCATATACTCAAACAACTAAATTACAATTCATGCATGCATTTAGTATTTACAACAAATTGAAATCATTACCTATTCATGCAAACAATTACATATGTATATATACAATCAGCCTAAAGCCTCGGAGGTAAGAAGTTTCTTGGGATTGGCCGGTTATTACAGAAGGTTTGTTCAGGACTTCTCCAAGATTGCGGCACCGTTAACCCGGTTGACAAAGAAGGATGTTAAGTTTGTTTGGGATGAGAAGTGTGATCAAAGCTTTAATTTTCTGAAAGAAAAGTTAGTCTCAGCTCCGGTGTTAACGTTCCCCGAGGGTTCAGAGGGATATGCAGTGTATACAGATGCTTCTAAAGAAGGCTTAGGTTGTGTTTTGACTCAGAAAGGAAAAGTGATCGCTTATGCTTCCCGAAAGCTAAAGGAATATGAAAGGAATTATCCGACACACGACCTAGAGCTTGCAGCCGTGATCTTTGCTCTCGGGAAATGGAGACATTATCTTTACGGGACTTCCTTTGAGATCTTTACCGACCATAAGAGCCTCCAGTATTTATTCACACAGAAGGATTTAAATATGAGGCAACGGCGTTCGATGGAAAAGTTGGAAGATTATGATTGTACAATTAAGTACCATCCCGGGAAAGCCAATGTGGTCGCCGATGCACTTAGCAGGAAGGCGAGTGTATCGAGTTTGGAAATAAAGGAAAGTGATGAAGTTGCCCCGATTGTATTAAAGGCTCGGGTTTCTAATATTACAATTCAGCCGGAATTAAAGCACCAGTTATTTGAGGCTCAGAATAAGGATCCGGAAGTGCAGAAGCTTGTAAGTAAAGCTAAGGATGACCCGGAGAGTCCGTTTGGGTTTGATGAGACCGGGTTGCTTCGGTTTAAGAACAGAGTAGTAGTACCTGAAGAATTGAAACGGGTCCTGCTTGAAGAAGCTCACAAGTCAGCCTACTCGATCCACCCAGGAGGAAATAAGATGTATAAGGATTTAAAACAATATTATTGGTGGAACGGGTTGAAGAGAGACGTGGCAGAATACGTGAAACATTGCTTGACCTGTCAGAAAGTGAAAGCTGAGCACCAAAAACCCGCGGGACTTCTACAACCGTTACCTATTCCCGAGTGGAAGTGGGAACAAGTAACAATGGATTTTGTTTCTGGGTTACCGAAGGTTAAAGGCGGGTTTGATGGAATTTGGGTGATCGTGGATAGATTTACAAAGTCTGCTCACTTTCTACCGGTCCGGATGTCCTATAAGATCCCGAAGTTGGCTGAAATCTATAACAGAGAGATTACTCGACTTCATGGTATTCCGGTGAGCATAGTTTCAGATCGAAACCCGAGGTTTACTTCTAAATTGTGGCAGGAATTACAGGCTGTCTTGGGAACGAAACTTAAGTTCAGCACAGCATTTCACCCGCAAACAGATGGCCAAACTGAAAGGCTAATCAGGTATTTGGAAGATCTTCTTCGGGCTTGCGCGATGGATTTTCAGAACTCTTGGGCGGAACAGCTTCCCTTGATCGAGTTTGCTTATAACAACAGCTTTCAGGCTTCGATCGGGATGGCTCCTTACGAGTTACTTTATGGAAGAAAGTACCGATCTCCGTTGTTCTTCGACTTGGAAGAATGGAAATGGTCGAAACAAGAAGGGGTAAAGAGAGGTGAAAGATTCGAAAGACCTTCCAAAGTCGTTCAGACTATGATTGAAAAGGTTCAAATGATTCAACAACGGATGAAAGCCGCGCAAGATAGACAGAAGAGCTATGCCGATAAGCGCCGAAGAGATCTAGAATTTGAAGTGGGTGACCGGGTATTCTTGAAGGTGTCACCAAGGAAAGGGTTCACCCGGATTGGGAAAGGAGGAAAACTTAATCCTCGCTATTTAGGTCCGTTTGAGATTCTGGAAAGAATAGGCGAGGTAGCCTATCGACTGGACCTACCACCGAGTCTTACGGGGATTCACAACGTGTTTCATGTTTCACAACTAAGGAAATATTACCCCGATGAGACTACGATTCTCCCCGTGGAAGAAGTTGAGCTGGAACCGAATTTGACGTTTGTTCAGAGGCCGGTTAAGATTATGGATCGAAAATTTCAAGAGTTGAGAAACCGGAGAATTCCCATGGTTAAGGTTTTGTGGAGAAGTGATAAAACCGAGGAAGCCACTTGGGAAACAGAGGATAAAATGAAACGGTTCCACCCGGAGTTGTTCGAGCAAGACTAGAGAATCTGGGGACCAGATTCTTCTAAGGGGGGGGAGAGTTGTAACGCCCCGGTTTCCGGATGAACAGGTAAGCACGCCACGTGTGCGTTTTGAGCGTAGGTTTTATTCATTTCTTTAATTTATAATACATTCTTACGTGGCATTCATATTTTTATAAAATTCATGAAACATTATTTATATTAATTCTTTGATTTCATATCATCAAAAATATTATTTCATAACACGAAAAATATTTATTGCATGAAATCGTTACCGAGAGTGATAAAAAAATTACCAAATTGTCCCTAGTTAAATATTTTCTAAAATTTTAGGGACTTAATTGCATGAACTTTTAGGACCAAATTGATCATATTTTAAAACTATGTATACTTAATTGCGTACTCTTATAAGCTAGAGGATTAATGGGCAAATTGGCACATCTCACTCATTTCAAAAAGAGATGAATCATGTAATATCATCTCCTAGCTTCCATGATCTCATTTCATCAAAACATTTCCCAACTCATTCACTCTCTCTCTCGGTATCAAGAAGCAAGGAGAAAGAAGATAATTTTTCCATCAATCATCAAGATTTCAAGAAGTGTTCCAAGGAATTTGAAGTTGATCATCATCATCATCCATTTCTTCATTTCTTTCCATCTTTAAGGTTGGTTGCATGAGTTGGTGATTCTTGATCATATTTTCCTAGGCTAGGGTTTGAGGTGGTTATGCTAGATGATGAGTTAGACTTGGAAGCATGATTGAGTGAGTATTTCATGAATTATTGCATGATTTCTAGCTTGAATATTTGAATATTTGGCATGAATGATCAAGTTTGATCATGAACTTGAAAGCATGAATTCTTGATGATATTTTATGGTTTAAGTGTCTAAGTGTTATATTATCACTTCTTGAATGTGTATGCATCATATTCCCAGAAATTATGGCATTTGGGATCAAAAATGGAAATTTTGTTGCTTTGATGAACCTTGGCCGAGAGCTTCCCCTGTTTCTGCTCTGTTTTCTTCAGTTGCAGAAGCTGGGAACGACCGTTCCCAGCCTCAAGGCTTGGTGGGAACGGGCGTTCCCATTTCTTTTCAAATAAAGGGGCGGCCGAGCATGGGAACGGCCGTTCCCATTTTTGGCCTGGCGCCGGAAGGGCCGTTCCCAGCTCAAAGGCGCGCTTTAAAAAGAGAAAATCGCCGGCACGTTTTGGGAATTTCATGGGAACGACCGTTCCCATTTTACAAAAGGGACCGGAACGGCCGTTCCCACCTGTGTTGCAGAACAAAAGTTTCTGCATAAAATTACGAAAATGACCCCTCGATCCAACGACTTCTTTGACCCCGAATTGCTATAATATGTGTTAATATGATGTGAAACGAAATGTTATGATACCACATTGCATTTTCATGGTCGTCTCGACACATTTCCGCCGTTCGTCACATTTTGGTCATTCTAGTTCATGTCTCACGTATATACGTCGTATTTGTACAGGTCACGAGGGCGTGGACGGGGAGCAAGCTCCTTAGAATGCTTATTTATTATATTTTGCAACAAAGGTGAGGTTTTATTTTGGTAAAACGAACCCTATAACCCTTGTGTGCTAGTTTTCGGCCAAAACCGTATTATACTTATAAATGATTTCAAACCATAAACATTTCCAAGCAAGAAAGTATTGATTATCATGATTTCAAGCATGTTCGGCGAGTACATGATTGCACGTGGGCCCGAGGATAATTCTTGAGCCAACCGGGAAAGCAAGGGCTGACGGGTAACTCCTGAATTATCCTCACATTGTTGGGATCACCCCCGAAGCCACTAGGAGATTAGTGGTGGAAGGAGTTCCGTGTATAGAGGGTCATGTCCTCTACACACACCATGTCGTGGATAGTCGAGCCTTGCAAACTCGCTATCACCCGGAGGAAGAAGGAGACTGGGGATTAATCCGGCATGTCGGGTTATCCTCGGGTTATTGCATGATTTCAAGCATGAACTTGTTTATATGAGCACTAATTAAATCGTATGATCACGTATTTATCAAGCAAGCAAGCATGATCACGTATTGTTCACGATTGGGAGTTCGGTTGGAGATTGCCCTCGCTCGCCGGGGCCACATGTTCATGACATTGACAAGCATGATTAAATAAACGTGTTAAAATGATTGGTTGTAATCTCGGGCAAAGATTAACTTCTTGAATTACATATCTATTTTATGCTAAAGTCTTCACCCGAGGCTACAACTTGCATGTGACGTGTGATATATATATTATTGCCCCTCACTCAGTCTTCAGTAGACTGATACTTCACTTTTCAGGTACACTTTGAGCGTGGGTGTGCTAGGCGGGAGTTGGTCGAGTCCTGCATTATCACGGGTCTAGTGTTGCACCTTTCATGTATATTTTTTCCGGATATCATGTTATGTTCACAATTGACACATTTTGGATACTTACTGATGTATATTATTGAGAAATGATAATGTAGTGATAGTTAATTGGTACCTATATGTATCTATGTAATAAATATGGTACCTATATATATGAATGACTTTATTGCTTCCGCTTTTCTGTTCATGTTTGTTTGATTATGTTGGGGAGAGTGTCCCGCCTAGCTCGTCATTTTTATTGTCACCCGTTCGCTGTGGTCTTGGTTTATGTATGAACTGTCCATTTCATACGTGGATCGAGGCTATAGTGCGGGGGATGTGGCGCCTTGGGGTTTAGGGTGCTACATCTACAGGTGGTATCAGAGCCCGGTTGCAAAACTGAGGTTCTCGAGTCGTGTCAAGTCAGTCTAGGTCGCACGGCATAGGATTATGTGGTACTTGGGAGTCTGCATTGGGTTGAATTATTTGATTTACTCCCTTATTCGCATTAATTGAGCTACTTGATCCTCTGTGAACATGTGCTACTTGATATTATGGAAATGGTGTGCACACATTTGCATTTATTGATCAAGCCACGCATGTTTAGTGATCTAATTTCAGGATGGAGCACGACAGACATTCCAGTGACCGATCCTCGAGGCACAGGCATCATCATCGCCAACATCATCGCCGCGAGAGATCACCCCCTCCTCCGCCTGCTCAGGCACAGCCCCAGGACTTCATGAATGCAGTAGTGGGGCTAATTGATCAGAGGTTACAGGAACGGGTAACTCCACCACCACCACCAGCGCAGGTAGCACCTCCGGAGAACCCCATTTATGCTATTTTGCGAGAGTTTCAGAATCAGCGTCCCCCGAAGTTCTATAAGGGAGACGATATACAGGCAGAGATGTGGTTAAAGGAGATTGAGAGGATTTGGCAGCTTATTCCTTGCGACAGTCAGGAGAAGGCTCGTTGCACCCTCACTCTTATTCAGGGCGAGGCCTACTCCTGGTGGGAGAGCACTCAGATTGTTCTGGAGGCAGCCGGGACCGAGATTACTTGGGAGGTCTTTGTACGGGAATTCAGAAACAAGTACATTCCTCCAGCTTCCCGTACCCGCAGGTTGAGGGAGTTTACAGAATTAAAGCAGGGAGGCAGGTCTGTGGGTCAGTATATCGCCGAGTTCGAGAGACTTTCTCGCTATGCACCTAACATAGCGAATGATGACTTTCACAAGGCGATGCAGTTCGTTCAGGGGTTGAGACCAGACATTCAGGATGCACTGAAAGCGACTAATACCAGCACCTGGGCGAAAGCTACTTCAAAGGCCCTAAAAGTTGAGGATTCTGATCATGCTAGGAAAGCTACTGCAAGGACCGGACAGGCTTCAGGCTCGAGATCAGGCCAGGGTTCGAGTTCAGGAAAAAGGCCGATGATTTACCCTACACCTCCAGCTCAGAGGGATACCGAAAAGAAACCTAAGTACACCGGGCCATTTCCGAGAGGTCCAAGAGCTCCCGCACCACCCCAGCCACCTCAGAGACCGAGATACAGCTGGTGTGGACTTACTACGCACACCTATGATAACTGCAGGCGCCGGTTGGGCCTATGTTTGATCTGTGGGAGTAACGAGCACCTGGTTGATGGTTGTCCAGATCGCCAGGATCCACCACCTGCAGGACCGAGGCCACTGGTGAGAGCTCGGGCTTATGCACTCGCGGGAGAGGAGCAGGATGCGGATATTGACCCCGCTGAGGTAGTTGAAGGTATTATTTGCATTCATGGCACGAACATCCATACATTATTTGATCCAGGAGCTACCCACTCCTTTCTTGCGCATTCTATTGATATTACCTTGTCTTTGCCTGCTATGTGTACTTCTGTGCGCTATCTAGTTAGTACTCCTTTCGGTAGTAGGCGAGAGACGGATCAGGTTTACAGGGATGTTCCAGTTGTGATTGAAGGCCAGGAGTTTCTGACAGATTTTATTGTGATGCCCATGGAGAGATATGGGGCTATTCTGGGGATGGATTGGCTTTACAGACATTGTGCTACAGTTGATTGCCGGGCTAAGAAGGTTCAGTTGGGTTCAGAGGTTGTTACGGGTTGTACTTCGAAGACCGTACCCTTACTTTCGTTTTCAGAGGCTCAGAGATTAGTCAGAGACGGGGCTACAGGGTTCATTGCTTATATTCTGAACAAGCCAAAAGATCAGGTGAAATTAGAGGACACAGAAGTGGTAAAGGAATTCCCCGAGGTATTCCCAGAGAAATTGGATTCCTTGCCTCCTGAACGGGAGATTGAGTTTGTGATTGATCTTTTCCCGAATGCCGAGCCGTATTCAAAGACTCCGTACCGGATGGCTCCAGCCGAATTAAAGGAACTAAAAGTTCAGCTTGAGGCTTTGTTGGAAGTTGGGTACATTCGGCCAAGTTCTTCGCCGTGGGGAGCACCGGTGTTGTTTGTAAAGAAAAAGGACGGGACTTTAAGAATGTGCATCGATTACAGGGAGTTGAACAGGATGACTATTAAGAACAAGTATCCCCTCCCACATATTGAGGAGTTATTCGATATACTTCAGGGTTCCAAGGTGTATTCGAAATTGGATTTAAGATAGGGATACTATCAGCTGCGAATCCGAGCAGAGGACATTCCAAAGACAGGATTCAATACTCGGTACGGGCACTACGAGTTCGTGGTTATGCCGTCTGGATTGACTAATGCCCCTGCAGCTTTTATGGATATGATGCACCGGATATTTAGGCCTTTCCTCGATAAGTTCGTGGTAATTTTTATTGATGATATTCTGGTTTTCTCAAAATCAGCCGAGGAGCATGCGAGACATCTCAGGCTCGTTCTTCAGACGCTGAAGGAGCATCAGTTGTTTGCTAAGTTCAGCAAGTGTGAATTCTGGATCGATCGGGTTTCATTCTTGGGGCATGTGATTTCAGGAAAAGGGTTGGAAGTCGATCCCTCGAAAATCGAGGCCGTGCTTAAGTGGGAGAAACCAAAGAACGCCTCGGAGGTAAGAAGTTTCTTGGGATTGGCCGGTTATTACAGAAGGTTTGTTCAGGACTTCTCCAAGTTTACGGCACCGTTAACCCGGTTGACAAAGAAGGATGTTAAGTTTGTTTGGGATGAGAAGTGTGATCAAAGCTTTAATTTTCTGAAAGAAAAGTTAGTCTCAGCTCCGGTGTTAACGCTCCCCGAGGGTTCAGAGGGATATGCAGTGTATACAGATGCTTCTAAAGAAGGCTTAGGTTGTGTTTTGACTCAGAAAGGAAAAGTGATCGCTTATGCTTCCCGAAAGCTAAAGGAATATGAAAGGAATTATCCGACACACGACCTAGAGCTTGCAGCCGTGATCTTTGCTCTCGGGAAATGGAGACATTATCTTTACGGGACTTCCTTTGAGATCTTTACCGACCATAAGAGCCTCCAGTATTTATTCACACAGAAGGATTTAAATATGAGGCAACGGCGTTCGATGGAAAAGTTGGAAGATTATGATTGTACAATTAAGTACCATCCCGGGAAAGCCAATGTGGTCGCCGATGCACTTAGCAGGAAGGCGAGTGTATCGAGTTTGGAAATAAAGGAAAGTGATGAAGTTGCCCCGATTGTATTAAAGGCTCGGGTTTCTAATATTACAATTCAGCCGGAATTAAAGCACCAGTTATTTGAGGCTCAGAATAAGGATCCGGAAGTGCAGAAGCTTGTAAGTAAAGCTAAGGATGACCCGGAGAGTCCGTTTGGGTTTGATGAGACCGGGTTGCTTCGGTTTAAGAACAGAGTAGTAGTACCTGAAGAATTGAAACGGGTCCTGCTTGAAGAAGCTCACAAGTCAGCCTACTCGATCCACCCAGGAGGAAATAAGATGTATAAGGATTTAAAACAATATTATTGGTGGAACGGGTTGAAGAGAGACGTGGCAGAATACGTGAAACATTGCTTGACCTGTCAGAAAGTGAAAGCTGAGCACCAAAAACCCGCGGGACTTCTACAACCGTTACCTATTCCCGAGTGGAAGTGGGAACAAGTAACAATGGATTTTGTTTCTGGGTTACCGAAGGTTAAAGGCGGGTTTGATGGAATTTGGGTGATCGTGGATAGATTTACAAAGTCTGCTCACTTTCTACCGGTCCGGATGTCCTATAAGATCCCGAAGTTGGCTGAAATCTATAACAGAGAGATTACTCGACTTCATGGTATTCCGGTGAGCATAGTTTCAGATCGAAACCCGAGGTTTACTTCTAAATTGTGGCAGGAATTACAGGCTGTCTTGGGAACGAAACTTAAGTTCAGCACAGCATTTCACCCGCAAACAGATGGCCAAACTGAAAGGCTAATCAGGTATTTGGAAGATCTTCTTCGGGCTTGCGCGATGGATTTTCAGAACTCTTGGGCGGAACAGCTTCCCTTGATCGAGTTTGCTTATAACAACAGCTTTCAGGCTTCGATCGGGATGGCTCCTTACGAGTTACTTTATGGAAGAAAGTGCCGATCTCCGTTGTTCTTCGACTTGGAAGAATGGAAATGGTCGAAACAAGAAGGGGTAAAGAGAGGTGAAAGATTCGAAAGACCTTCCAAAGTCGTTCAGACTATGATTGAAAAGGTTCAAATGATTCAACAACGGATGAAAGCCGCGCAAGATAGACAGAAGAGCTATGCCGATAAGCGCCGAAGAGATCTAGAATTTGAAGTGGGTGACCGGGTATTCTTGAAGGTGTCACCAAGGAAAGGGTTCACCCGGATTGGGAAAGGAGGAAAACTTAATCCTCGCTATTTAGGTCCGTTTGAGATTCTGGAAAGAATAGGCGAGGTAGCCTATCGACTGGACCTACCACCGAGTCTTACGGGGATTCACAACGTGTTTCATGTTTCACAACTAAGGAAATATTACCCCGATGAGACTACGATTCTCCCCGTGGAAGAAGTTGAGCTGGAACCGAATTTGACGTTTGTTCAGAGGCCGGTTAAGATTATGGATCGAAAATTTCAAGAGTTGAGAAACCGGAGAATTCCCATGGTTAAGGTTTTGTGGAGAAGTGATAAAACCGAGGAAGCCACTTGGGAAACAGAGGATAAAATGAAACGGTTCCACCCGGAGTTGTTCGAGCAAGACTAGAGAATCTGGGGACCAGATTCTTCTAAGGGGGGGAGAGTTGTAACGCCCCGGTTTCCGGATGAACAGGTAAGCACGCCACGTGTGCGTTTTGAGCGTAGGTTTTATTCATTTCTTTAATTTATAATACATTCTTACGTGGCATTCATATTTTTATAAAATTCATGAAACATTATTTATATTAATTCTTTGATTTCATATCATCAAAAATATTATTTCATAACACGAAAAATATTTATTGCATGAAATCGTTACCGAGAGTGATAAAAAAATTACCAAATTGTCCCTAGTTAAATATTTTCTAAAATTTTAGGGACTTAATTGCATGAACTTTTAGGACCAAATTGATCATATTTTAAAACTATGTATACTTAATTGCGTACTCTTATAAGCTAGAGGATTAATGGGCAAATTGGCACATCTCACTCATTTCAAAAAGAGATGAATCATGTAATATCATCTCCTAGCTTCCATGATCTCATTTCATCAAAACATTTCCCAACTCATTCACTCTCTCTCTCGGTATCAAGAAGCAAGGAGAAAGAAGATAATTTTTCCATCAATCATCAAGATTTCAAGAAGTGTTCCAAGGAATTTGAAGTTGATCATCATCATCATCCATTTCTTCATTTCTTTCCATCTTTAAGGTTGGTTGCATGAGTTGGTGATTCTTGATCATATTTTCCTAGGCTAGGGTTTGAGGTGGTTATGCTAGATGATGAGTTAGACTTGGAAGCATGATTGAGTGAGTATTTCATGAATTATTGCATGATTTCTAGCTTGAATATTTGAATATTTGGCATGAATGATCAAGTTTGATCATGAACTTGAAAGCATGAATTCTTGATGATATTTTATGGTTTAAGTGTCTAAGTGTTATATTATCACTTCTTGAATGTGTATGCATCATATTCCCAGAAATTATGGCATTTGGGATCAAAAATGGAAATTTTGTTGCTTTGATGAACCTTGGCCGAGAGCTTCCCCTGTTTCTGCTCTGTTTTCTTCAGTTGCAGAAGCTGGGAACGACCGTTCCCAGCCTCAAGGCTTGGTGGGAACGGGCGTTCCCATTTCTTTTCAAATAAAGGGGCGGCCGAGCATGGGAACGGCCGTTCCCATTTTTGGCCTGGCGCCGGAAGGGCCGTTCCCAGCTCAAAGGCGCGCTTTAAAAAGAGAAAATCGCCGGCACGTTTTGGGAATTTCATGGGAACGACCGTTCCCATTTTACAAAGGGGACCGGAATGGCCGTTCCCACCTGTGTTGCAGAACAAAAGTTTCTGCATAAAATTACGAAAATGACCCCTCGATCCAACGACTTCTTTGACCCCGAATTGCTATAATATGTGTTAATATGATGTGAAACGAAATGTTATGATACCACATTGCATTTTCATGGTCGTCTCGACACATTTCCGCCGTTCGTCACATTTTGGTCATTCTAGTTCATGTCTCACGTATATACGTCGTATTTGCACAGGTCACGAGGGCGTGGACGGGGAGCAAGCTCCTTAGAACGCTTATTTATTATATTTTGCAAGAAAGGTGAGGTTTTGTTTTGGTAAAACGAACCCTATAACCCTTGTGTGCTAGTTTTCGGCCAAAACCGTATTATACTTATAAATGATTTCAAACCATGAACATTTCCAAGCAAGAAAGTATTGATTATCATGATTTCAAGCATGTTCGGCGAGTACATGATTGCACGTGGGCCCGAGGGTAATTCTTGAGCCAACCGGGAAAGCAAGGGCTGACGGGTAACTCCTGAATTATCCTCACATTGTTGGGATCACCCCCGAAGCCACTAGGAGATTAGTGGTGGAAGGAGTTCCGTGTATAGAGGGTCATGTCCTCTACACACACCATGTCGTGGATAGTCGAGCCTTGCAAACTCGCTATCACCCGGAGGAAGAAGGAGACTGGGGATTAATCCGGCATGTCGGGTTATCCTCGGGTTATTGCATGATTTCAAGCATGAACTTGTTTATATGAGCACTAATTAAATCGTATGATCACGTATTTATCAAGCAAGCAAGCATGATCACGTATTGTTCACGATTGGGAGTTCGGTTGGAGATTGCCCTCGCTCGCCGGGGCCACATGTTCATGACATTGACAAGCATGATTAAATAAACGTGTTAAAATGATTGGTTGTAATCTCGGGCAAAGATTAACTTCTTGAATTACATATCTATTTTATGCTAAAGTCTTCACCCGAGGCTACAACTTGCATGTGACGTGTGATATATATATTATTGCCCCTCACTCAGTCTTCAGTAGACTGATACTTCACTTTTCAGGTACACTTTGAGCGTGGGTGTGCTAGGCGGGAGTTGGTCGAGTCCTGCATTATCACGGGTCTAGTGTTGCACCTTTCATGTATATTTTTTCCGGATATCATGTTATGTTCACAATTGACACATTTTGGATACTTACTGATGTATATTATTGAGAAATGATAATGTAGTGATAGTTAATTGGTACCTATATGTATCTATGTAATAAATATGGTACCTATATATATGAATGACTTTATTGCTTCCGCTTTTCTGTTCATGTTTGTTTGATTATGTTGGGGAGAGTGTCCCGCCTAGCTCGTCATTTTTATTGTCACCCGTTCGCTGTGGTCTTGGTT
Source organism: Lantana camara (assembly GCA_037501455.1). NCBI lineage: Eukaryota > Viridiplantae > Streptophyta > Magnoliopsida > Lamiales > Verbenaceae > Lantana > Lantana camara. Next base: position 55,258,439 of record CM074860.1, read on the forward strand.
TATGTATGAGCTGTCCATTTCATACGTGGATCGAGGCTATAGTGCGGGGGATGTGGCGCCTTGGGGTTTAGGGTGCTACAATGCTAGGCAGGACTAACCCTTGAACCATAAAATCAGAATAAACAATAAAGCGGAAGCAATAAACAGACATATATCAAGTATATAATTAATGAGCATCACAGTTTCAAAATTTAAGTCATTTACACCCTCAAATGCTATCAAGGCTCAACACAGGTACGCTCCAATATAGTTCATATACAATGCTCAAAAGTGCAATAGGTGTGCGTGTAAGACCCAAAATACAAGGATTAAAAGACGAATACAAAACCTATGATTCGAAATACCGCCTAGCTCCCTCGACACCTGCACAACACAACTGAAAGCCAAACGGGTTCAGTCCAAAAGGGACTGGTGGGTATGAAAACAGGGCATAATATAATATACGACGGAATTTAACAATCACATGCAAGCTATAATCCCAAGTGAGGTTTTTAAAGGATTTCCCAAGTGGGCAAATAGAAATCATCAAAAGGGATTATAACAATTCATTAACATTAGGTCATTAATGGCCCGGCGAGTGGGCGTGCATTATCTCCAACCAACACCTCGTGTACTGCAATAACATTCATTAACATTCATTCATTCATTCGTTCATTCTTTTCATGCATATCATTCTTTCGTGCACATTCAATAACATTTACACCTTCTTCCTCCGGGTTGGTGGCGGGTTTGCAAGGCCCATCCACCCCAGATGGCACTCAGCGTCCATTCCTCGCTAACTCCTAACGAGGTCCGGTTACGCCGTTCATTGGTGGGACTAGTGTGAGGGTTTACCGTCAGCCCTTGCCTCCTCGGGTCCCCACTCACACCAAGCCCCTAGGCCCCATTCAGTGCATAACATTCATTCATTCTCGCCAAAACATTAGGTAGGGTTCATGAAATAAGGGCTTTACGTTGAAAACATTTACTCTTGAAAATGACTCTATATATATATATATATATATTTTTGGCTGAAACCTTTTCACATTGGGAGTGTATATAGGGTCATCTAGCTATATAGAAGAGAAACCCACCTTAAACAGCAACAAGGAGAACACACGAGCCTCACAGACAGGCCTTGTCTCCTACGAAATTAAAATCTGTGCAAGAAAGGTGAAGTGAGACTTAATATGACCAAATAGGACGCTCGGCAATGAAATGATCATGATATGAATGCATAAAAGAGTATGTTATGTAACGAACATGTTCATGTGCACTATTAATGTCTTAAAGACATATAAACGTTCATTTCATTCATTTCAAGGATCATTCACATTCGTTAAAGTTCATTCAAGTTCATTACATTCATATTTAAATCAAATTACTCCACGAATTTCAAATACGATCATAACACGTAGTATAACATCAATACAATTAGAGAATTAGGCAAATAGAAACATTCAAGTCATATTCGGAAATTATATAACACAAATTAAAATAATAATTAAATTCTAAAATTAAAATAAATTAAACAATATTTAAAATATATATATACATTAAACATGCACTTAATATTAATATATATATATATATATATATATATACAGTAATGCACGTAGTGCATGAATAGACATGCATGTATATTTTAGGATGACAATTACAATTCATGCATGCATATACTCAAACAACTAAATTACAATTCATGCATGCATTTAGTATTTACAACAAATTGAAATCATTACCTATTCATGCAAACAATTACATATGTATATATACAATCAGCCTAAAGCCATGCAAGAAGGAAATAGGAAGCAAATTACAAAGCCATGCATGCAACTGAAATGGAAATTTTTCTAGAAAGAGCAGGGGTCGCGGCCGCGACCCATTTTCTTCATGAAATGGTAGCGGCCGCTACCCTAATAAAATCTGAAATTTCTGCCAAAATCAAGAATACGAGAGCAGCCCCAAAATCAGTCACGGGCGCGACTGAATTTCATGCATTTTAGGGTCACAGGCGCGACCCTGTCCATAACAGCCAAAGACGCAGCAACACTGCAGAAAAACAGAGCAGCAACATATCCATCTCTAACGCACAAGTTCAGATATATTAAGATCACGAATATGCAAGGAAACTACTCCACCACAACACACAAAACTGACAGCAACAACAAGAGTTAGCGTAGCAGATTGACAGCAGGAAATCCAGGCCAAAACAGGGTAAAAAGTAACGAAAACAGGGCATAACTGATCTCCCTTAATCCCAACAAGTTCATGTAAGTTAGGCTATCAAATGTGAAGCAAAACACCACAAATTCAACATGTAAATCAGTCCCAAAAGAGCTCAACCGTGTAAGGCCTTCATGCGTGACATTACATGAAGTTTTCTTAACGTTCCATAATTGATATCTCATAAATACTTCAACTACCATGAAATTAATGATCATAAATGAGAAGAAGATATCAAAACAATCATTCTCAAGCTTGGAATCAAACAAATCCATCAAGAATTGGATGAGATCAAAAGAAATGCCCAAAAACGCCTCTATTCGAGATCAACCAAAAAATGCATGAAACCATGATCAAATTTGGGGATGAATGAATGAAAATGATCAAAAATGAACATATAATACAACCCTAAGCTTACCTTGTTGATTGGATGAGGATTGGATGTGATTTGAGCTCCAAAATCTCCAAGGAACCAAGGGTTACGGGAAAGAACTGGAGAGCAATAACTTTGGCTGAGATTTGTGATTTGTGTGAGGGTTGGTTCGGTTAGGGCTTGGTACATCAGGTTAGGTGGTTGAGTTAGGGTTCTATAGCATCAAACCATGGTTAATTTGGTCAACAAATGAATAAGTTATGGCCATTTTAGTGCAACAAGGTCAGTTTCGTCGTCGTTACGTTTTTCGGTTGAAATTCGGAGGTTCTATTGACGTTAGAAAAATATAAGGATAAGTTTACTAAACTCGAATTTTCGTTACGAGTTCAGCGAAGTTGACGGAACTCGAATCCGAGTTCCCGAGCTCAAGATATTAAATACGGAACCAAGGGTGCGCTAAATGCTCATTAGCCCCCGACTTGGATTCCAAAATTCAAATTAAATCCGAAACACAAGCAACTGAATTCGAAAATACGAAACGAACAAATATTCATATACAAGACACGTATAAGTTCAACATATTAAATTCGCACAAAATTCCGATATCAATTCAAATAGAAACGAAGCACGTAAATGTCACTCATACGCAAATTAACAAATAAATCCAAAATATTAACAAAATGTAACATTTATATACGTAAATAATATTTTAAGAATACATGCATGAAATATTAGTTTATAATATACATGCATGCATACGTAAATAATATATAATAAATACATGCATGCAATATGATTCATAAATAAATTATGCATGCATAATTTTATTCCTTCTCACGTACACAATAATTATATATTTATATATTATATAAATGTAATTAATATTAATAACATTAAATTAAATAATTAACATTTAATACATATGAAATAAAATGAAATATATAAAACACGTAAAAATAATTATTCGCGCAATTAAGGAGCACACAAGTTATTCACATAAATTCAAATTCAAATATTGCATATATTTCAATTAGTCACTTATTTAACAATTAAACAATGAAATTTAATATAGAAAACACTAAGACCAATTAATTTGCGCAATTAAGTAAACATATACGTCATGCTGTACTAATAAAAGAACTGGGGCGTTACATTCAATGCATAACTTAATCAATTACAATATGCGTGTAGTATCACTCGGACTAGACCAAAAGAGTTGACCGATAGAAAACCCCGCCTAGCACTCCAAAACCTGCAAAAGAACGGAAAACAAAGCCGGGTTCAGTCTATAGGAGACTGGTGGGAATAAAATAGGGTATAACATAAATAATATTGCAGAATTTAAACACGCCCACATGCAAGCTATAATCCCGTGTGAGGTTTGTTTAAATATTTCCCAAGTGGTTGAAAACAAAGTAAAACAACACTCGGGATTACAACAATCAATTTCACTCGTTCATTCAATCATGTGGTCATTATGTGAGCCCGGCGAGAGGGCGAATTCTCCAACCTTCTCCTCGTGTGTGCATTAATTCCTTCATTCATTCAATCATTCATTAGTGATCATACCATATTCGTTGATTCGTTCATGCATTCCGTCACGCCCCGGGTCCGCTGGCCCGTTGGACGCGAGCGGAAGTCTCCAAGCCCACCGAGTATAACCTGAAATTAGGCCTAAACCACTGCCAAAAGGGATATCCATTGGTTATACTTGGACTTTTGAACTTATAAACTGAACTTAACTCTCATACATTCCCGATGTGGGACAGGGGTGTCACAATCACCCCTCTTTCAAAATCGCGACGTCCTCATCGCGGCATAACATATAGCCCATGACCGACTCGTCTGCGTTGGGACTCTAGAGGTGGCTCCTACGGGCTCAAGAGGTGGCTCCCACACATGTAGCACTTTGCCCCGCAGGCTCAAGAGGTGGCTCTCATGTGAGTAGCACTTTGCCCCTTATAGCACTTAGCTCCTGCGGCTGACGAGCGGCTCTGATACCATTTGTCACGCCCCGGGTCCGCAGGCCCGTTGGACGCGAGCGGAAGTCTCCAAGCCCATCGAGTATAACCTGAAATTGGGCCTAAACCACTGCCCAAAAGTGATATCCATTGGTTATACTTGGACTTTTTAACTTATAAACTGAACTTAACTCTCATACTTTCCCGATGTGGGACAGGGGTGTCAGACATTCGTTCATTAACATTCATTCATAATCATATCATTCATAATCATAAACATATACACCTTCTTCCTCCGGATGGTGGACGAGATTGCAAGGCCCGACCACCTAATACAATGACCAAAGGGGGTTACATGAATTCCCCCAAAGGCACTCAGCTCCCATTCCTCGTTAATCTCGTAGCGAGGGCCGGTATCACCGTTATTATTTGTTGGGACTAGTGTACGGGGATCACCGTCAGCCCGAGCTTCCACGGATAGCCACGTACACATAGTCCCGGGTCCCTATAAATAATGTGTTCACTGATCTCACCAAAACATTTGGTAAGGGATTCCTGAAAGGAAAAAGGGCTTTACGTTGAAAATCATAGACTCTTTGGAAAACACTCGCTATAAATATAATTACATACTTGGCTTAAAACTTCCACGTAAGGGATATATATTGGGTCATCTTAGCTAATAGAAGAGAAACCCACCTGTTACAGCTCTTACCGAACAATACCAAAAGGAAAAGAAGACCTGAGGTAGCCTATGAACCCGGCATGTCTCCGCCCTGGAGAAAACAGTACAAGAGACAATGTAGTGTACTCGTGAGACGCAAGACCTTAAGTGAACCATATATGATGCACAACATGTTAGCCACATGATATGAGATTCATAAGAAGCATGAAACATGTTATGAGGTCATATAATCAAGTAATTCATTCAATGCATTCAATATATGGTGGTTTAATATTCATGCGTTTCATATCTTTTATACTTTGTATCAATCGAGCCATAAGCATTATACAATAATCATAACACATATTATAACATGTTTTCAATACCTATGAGTCATTTAGAGATGCAAGGAATCCTTAGCATGTAACACCCGAGCGCAAGGTGCCACATCCCCCGCACCGAGACCCGACCCGAATATGAAATGGACGATCCATACCCGAGCCAAATCACGGCGAACGGGGACAAACACACACTCTAAGCTACGCGGGCTAACCCTTAAAACCATATAACAACATAAAACATTAAAGCGGAAGCAATGAACGAACATATACCATATATATATATCATGAGCATCCAAGCTCCAAAAATCATTCATATACATCAATAATTGCCATCACGGCCCAAAACATGTACGCTCCAAGATAATATTCATATACAATAATCCAAAAGTGTAATATGCAAGTGTAAGACTCCAAAATACAGAGCTAGAGACGAATGCAAGACCTAGGACTCGTATTCCCGCCTAGCTCCCTCAACACCTGCATAAAATAACTGAAAACCAAACGGGTTCAGTCCAAAAGGGACTGGTGGGTATAAAACAGGGCATAGATATAATATATGACAGTAATTAAACAATCACATGCAAGCTATAATCCCAAATGAGGTTTTAAAGTCTTTCCCAAGTGGGTGAAAAGAATCATCAAAAGGGATTATAACGAATCATTAACATTAGGTCATTATTGGCCCGGCGAGTGGGCGTGCATTATCTCCAACCAACACCTTGTGTAAACCAATTAAACATTCATTCATTTATTCTTTTCATGCAATCAATCTTTTGTGCACATTCATTAACATTTACACCTTCTTCCTCCGGGTTGGTGGTGGGTTTGCAAGGCCCGACCACCCATTCATTGACTAAAAGGGGTTACATGACTCCCCAGATGGCGCTCAGCGTCCATTCCTCGCTAACTCCTAACGAGGTCCGGTTACGCCGTTAATTGGTGGAACTAATGTGAGGGTTCACCGTCGGCCCGTGCCTCCCCGGATAGCCACTCACACTAAGTCCCTGGGCCCCATTCGTGCATTCGATCATTTCTCGCCAAAACATTAGGTAGGATTGATAAAACAAGGCTTTACGTTGAAAACATTTACTCTTTAAAACGACTCTCTATATATATATAAATTTTGGTCGAAAACTTTCACATTGAAGGTATATATAGGGTCTTGTATCTACATAGAAGAAAAACCCACCTTAAACCACCAAAAGAAGCAACACGAGCCTCACTGACCGGCCTCGTCTCCAACGTGATCAAAATCTGTGCAAGAAAAGTGAAGTGAGACTCAATATGACCAAATAAGACGCTCGGCAATGCAATGATCATGGTATGAATATATAAAAGATTAAATTATGTTATGGAAATGTTCATGTGCACTATTAATACATTTAAATCATATAATCAAGTCATTCACTTTCATAATTTCACATTTTCAATCAAATTAATTCAAGAAATTCAAATATAATCAAAGTACAAATTAAATCACATTAGAAATTAGAACATAAACATTTAAACATATTCAATCACATTTACAATTAGAAAATAAACAATTAAATACATTCAATTAAATTTAGGAAATTAAATAAAGCATGAAATATGTAATATTTAAATTCTAATAATTCAATTAAATCAAATAATAATTAATATTTAATAAATATATAATATATTAAATATATATATATACATACATATACATATACTATAATATATATATACATACATATACGTATAAAAAGCACATGCAAGCATACACACATGCATGCAAATTAACACAAAAAGAAAATGCATGCAAACCATTACATGCATGCAACTAACATTAGAATGCATGCAAACATTTAACAACTAACTCATGCATGAAGAAAAAGAAAAGAACAACAGCAGCAGCAGCAGCTCGCGTAACAGCAGAAACAGGCATGAAAAACAAGGTGACACCCCCGTGTCACCTTCAAGGAGCAAACCGAGACACCCCCGTGTCTCGGTACAGAAGTTCAGACGACAAACACACCCCCGTTCCAGCTGAAAATGAAGGAAAAAGACACACCCGTGTCGCAGCAAACGCAGCAGCAACAAACACGCAAACAACCCCTGTTTTCCTTGCTCAAACACAGCACAACTCAAGCAACAAATAGACAACATATATGCAGCTATAAATGACATGAATTGCAGCAAGAAATCAGCTCAAAACCACCTCAATTCTGACAGCAAAAGAGCAAGAGAAACAGCAGCTGTGACAGCAAATATCCAGGCCCAAAAACAGGGTAAAAACTCACGCAAAACAGGGTATGGTTGATCTCCATTAATCCCAACACATTCATACAAGTTAGGCTAACAAATATGCAGCAAAACACCACAAATTCAACCTAAATATGCATGCACACGTATATAGTATATATAAATACATACATGCAAATATATTGAAGTTATATTTATAAAATGCATGCAAATATAATATATAAGTATCACATGCATGCATAATTAAATCCATGCACACACGTACACAAATATATATATATATTTATTTATATTATATAATGTAATTAATAATAATAACATTAAATTAAATAATTAACATCTAATATAATTAAAATTAAATTAAATACATAAAACACGTATACATAATTATTTCGCGCATTTTGGTAAACAATTACGTCATACCTATACCGCCTAAATATCGGGGCGTCACAACCTCTCCCCCTTAAAAGAATCCGTCCTCGGATTCATTGATCGTCCGGAAACAATTCGGGATGAAATCTCTTCATCTTATCCTCCGTCTCCCACGTAGCCTCTTTCGTTTTATCATTTCTCCATAAGACTTTAACTAGTGGGATCTGCCGATTTCGAAGTTCTTGAAATTTACGATCCAAAATCTTAATCGGCTTCTGAACGAAGGTGAGATTCGGTTCTAACTCCACTTCCTCGACCGGTATGACTTCGGCTTCATCCGGATAATATTTCTGAAGCTGAGACACATGAAATACATTATGGATTCTAGTCAAACTCGGGGGTAGGTCCAAACGGTAGGCCGTATCTCCAATTTTCTCCAAAATCTCATACGGTCCTAGAAACCGAGGATTCAATTTCCCCCCTTTTCCAATCCTCGAAAATCCCTTACGAGGTGAGGCTTTCAAGAATACCCTATCACCAACCTCAAACTGAAGATCTTTCCTTCGGTGATCGGCATAGCTTTTCTGTCTGTCCTGGGCTGCTTTCATCCGTTGTCTGATTATTTGAACCTTATCAATTGCCTCTTGTACGGCCTTAGAGGGTTTTTCCTTACTCTTTCCTCGTTTCACACCCTCTTGCTTCGTCCAATTCCATTCTTCCAAATCAAAGAACAACGGTGACCTGCATTTCCGTCCGTAGAGAGCCTCATATGGAGCCATTTCTATCGATGCTTGAAAGCTGTTATTATAGGCGAATTCAATCAAAGGCAATTGTTCGTTCCACTAACTCGAAAAATCCAATGCACCTGCTCTCAACATATCCTCCAAATATTTAATTAATCTCTCTGATTGCCCGTCCGTCTGAGGATGGAAAGCTGTGCTGAATTGAAGCCTTGTGCCCAGATTCCTTTGCAATTCTTGCCAAAATCTAGAAGTGAACCTCGGATCCCGATCTGATATAATGCTAACCGGTACTCCATGAAGTCGGACAATTTCATCCACATATTTCTTAGCCAATTAAGGTACCTTATCCGACATCCGAACAGCTAGAAAATGTGCCGATTTCGTCACTCGATCCACTATTACCCAAATTCCATCCAAACCACCTTTCACTCGTGGAAGACCCGAAACGAAATCCATCGCCACTTGCTGCCATTTCCATTATGGAATCGGTAACGGTTGCAATAGCCCCGATGGCTTCTGATGCTCTGCTTTCACCACTTGGCAAGTCAAGCAATGTCTCACGAAGTCGATCACATCCCGCTTAAGTCCATTCCACCAGTAAAATTTCCTTAAGTCCTTATACATCTTATTTCCCCCGGGATGTATCGAATACCCTGATCGATGAGCTTCTTCCAATATCAACCGTCTTAACTCTTCCGGAACCACCACTCTGTTCTTAAACCTTAGAAGTCCGGTGTCATCGAATCCAAACGGACTCTCTAAATCATTTCTAGCTTTCTGCACTAACCTCTGAACCTCGGAATCCACTTTCTGAGCTTCAAACAACCTCTGCTGAAGATCCGGTTGAACGGTAATAGTCCGAATACTAGCTCTTAGCTTGAAGGACTCAGATTTATCCATAGTTTCCACTTTAACACTTGACACGCTAGTTTTCCTACTAAGCGCATCCGCGACCACGTTGGCCTTTCCTGGATGGTATCGAATCGTACACTCATAATCCGCCAACATCTCCATCCAACGCCTCTGTCTCTTGTTTAATTCCTTCTGAGAAAACAAATACTGGAGGCTCTTGTGGTCGGAAAAGATCTCAAAAGAAACTCCGTAAAGGTAGTGTCTCCACTTTCCCAAAGCGAAGATCACTGCTGCAAGCTCGAGATCGTGAGTGGGATAATTCTGTTCATGATCCTTCAATTTCCTTGAGGCGTAAGCTATCACCTTACCATTCTGCATCAAAACACATCCCAACCCTTCTTTCGAGGCGTCCATATAAACCATGTATCCTTCAGTGCTCTCGGGAAGTGCTAATACCGGTGCAGTGGTCAATTTTTCCTTCAAGAGTTGAAAACTCGACTCGCATGCCTCGTCCCACTCAAATTTAGCTTCCTTCTTAGTTAATCGAGTTAAAGGACCGGCTATCTTTGAAAAATCCTTTACAAACCTTCGGTAGTAACCTGCCAATCCCAAGAAACTTCTAACCTCGGAAGCATTTTTTGGACTCTGCCACTGAATAACCGTCTCGATCTTTGAAGGATCAACTTCCAAACCCTTACTTGAAATAATATGGCCTAGAAAAGCAACCCGGTCGATCCAAAACTCACACTTACTAAACTTCGCATACAACCGGTGCTCTCTCAACGTCTCCAATACCAAGTTGAGATGCCTAGCATGATCTTCCGGAGTCTTTGAATACACGAGAATGTCATCAATGAAGATTACGACGAATTTATCTAAATACGGCCGAAAGATCCGATGCATCATGTCCATAAATGCTGCAGGGGCATTTGTTAAACCAAAAGGCATCACTACGAACTCATAATGCCCATACCGAGTATTAAATCCTGTCTTTGGTATATCCTCTTCCCGGATTTTCAATTGGTAGTAGCCCTGCCTTAAATCCAATTTCTAATAAACCTTTGAACCTTGCAACATATCAAATAAATCCTCAATGTGGGGCAACGGGTACTTATTCTTGATAGTCATCCTATTAAGCTCCTGGTAATCTATACACATCCTCAATGTTCCATCTTTCTTCTTGACAAAGAGAACCGGAGCACCCCACGGAGATGAACTCGGTCGGATATATCCACTCTTAAGTAATTCCTCGAGTTGAATCTTCAACTCCTTCAACTCCGCCGGAGCCATTCTATAAGGAGTCTTGGAGTAAGGTTCTGATCCCGGATATAAATCCATAACAAATTCAATCTCCCTATCCGGCGGTAGAGAACCCAAATTTTCTGGAAATACGTCGGGATATTCCTTTACCACGGCCGTCTCCTCAAAACTTGATTTATCCTTTGGTTTATTAAGGAGATAAGTGATAAATCCCATGGCTCCATCCTTCACCAACTTGCGAGCTTCCATAAACGACAAGAGTGGCACACTCTTCGACCCCACTTCTCCAATCAGCTCTTGACCCAATTTTATCCTCTTCTTAAAACAATCGACTTTGGCCCGGTGCCGGTATAACCAATCCATCCCGAAGATTACCCCATACTTCTTCATAGGCATAACAATGAAATCTGCCGGATAGTCTTTCCCCTCTATCAAAACTGAACAACCCCTGACAACCCGATCTGTCTGCAAACTACCTCCAAGAGGCGAACTCACAAAATAACAGGAATTTGAGCAAATAACAGGTAGGCACAGAGAAGCACATAGATCAGAAGATATAAAAGTATGCGTGGCACCCGGATCGAACAATGCATGAATGCTCGTGTTATGAATGCAAACGGTACCTTTCACCACGGCATTTGGGTCGACCTCAACATTCTGCTCCTCGCTCTCAAGAGCATAGGCTCGTGCCTGGACCATCGGTCTTTGAGCCCCAGCTTGATATCCTGGAATCTTGTCCGGGCATGCAAAAGCCATATGATCTCCCTTCCCACAAATCAAGCACAACTTCAATCTCTTTCGGCAGTTGTTGTAGGAATGAGTTGGCCATCCACAATAAGTACAGGGAGGCTGATCATTGCGAGATCCTTTAGGAGCCGGTGGAGCCTGAGGTGGTCGTGGAACAGGTGCAATCGGATCTCCTACTCTAGGCTTCTTGAAAGACCCTTTTTGTGGTGGAGCTGGTACATTCATCGGCCTCTTTCCCTTGTTAAATCCCAATCCGAATCCTGATCCTTGCCCTTGGCGATAAGCTGGCCTCCTCGCATTCACAGAATCTTCAACCTTTAAGGCTTTTGAAGTAGCCTTTGCCCAAGTGCTCGTATTAACTGCCTCTAAAGCGGTCTGGATATCCGGTCGAAGCCCTTGAACAAACTGCATAGCCTTATGGAAGTCATCGCCTGCTATATTTGGTGCATAGCGGGATAACCTTTCATACTCCGAAACATACTCGGCCACAGACCTAGATCCTTGCTTCAATTCGGTAAATTCTCTCAACCTTCGAGTACGTGATGAGGGAGGGATGAACTTGTTCTTAAATTCCCTTGTAAATACTTCCCAATTGATCTCCTCTCTAGTAGCCTCCAATACAATCCGCGTGCTTTCCCACCAAGAGTAGGCTTCCCCTTGTATTAAAGTGATAGTGCATCGAGCCTTCTATCGGGACTCGCATGGAATGAGCTCCCATATCCTCTCTACCTCTTTCAGCCACATTTCCGCCTGTATGTCATTTTCCTTGAAGAAATTGGGAGGTCTTTGATTCTGAAACTCCCTAAGTATAACAGAAAGTGGTGCCTCGGGCTGTACGGCAGGTGCAGGTGGTGCTGGAGGTGCCGGTGGTACATAATCTCGTAGCCTTTGATATATAATATTGATAACTGAGTTGACAAAGGCCTCTGCCGGCGGTGGTTGTGGAGGTGGAGGTGTAGGAGTACGATCACGATGATGACGTCGCCCTGGAGATCTATCTCGATGTCTACGTGGAGGCATCCTGTTAATAAACACTAAAATGCGTGCTATTTTTTTTTTAGTCTATGCATGTTAATGCCAATAATTCAATCAAAATTCAAAATTCAAGTGAACTAAGCACAAAAGAAATGCATATGCAACACATTGTCAATTAATTCCTAAGCCGAACGAACTAGACTGACTCACACGACACGAGAGCCCGGGTTTTGCAACCCTAAGCTCTGATACCACTTAAGGATGTAACACCCGAGCGCAAGGTGCCACATCCCCCGTACCAAGACCCGACCCGAATATGAAATGGACGATCCATACCCGAGCCAAATCACACACACTCTAAGCTACGCGGGCTAACCCTTAAAACCATATAACAACATAAAACATTAAAGTGGAAGCAATGAACGAACATATACCATATATATATATCATGAGCATCCAAGCTCCAAAAATCATTCATATACATCAATAATTGCCATCATGGCCCAAAACATGTAGGGTCCAAGATAATATTCATATATAATAATCCAAAAGTGTAATATGCAAGTGTAAGACTCCAAAATACAGAGCTAGAGACGAATGCAAGACCTAGGACTCGTATTCCCGCCTAGCTCCCTTAACACCTGCACAAAATAACTGAAAACCAAACGGGTTCAGTCCAAAAGGGACTGGTGGGTATAAAACAGGGCATAGATATAATATATGACAGTAATTAAACAATCACATGCAAGCTATAATCCCAAATGAGGTTTTAAAGTCTTTCCCAAGTGGGTGAAAAGAATCACATTCCATTCCTCGCTAACTCCTAACGAGGTCCGGTTACGCCGTTAATTGGTGGAACTAATGTGAGGGTTCACCGTCGGCCCGTGCCTCCCCGGATAGCTACTCACACTAAGTCCCTGGGCCCCATTCGTGCATTCGATCATTTCTCGCCAAAACATTAGGTAGGATTGATAAAACAAGGCTTTACGTTGAAAACATTTACTCTTTAAAACGACTCTCTATATATATATAAATTTTGGTCGAAAACTTTCACATTGAAGGTATATATAGGGTCTTGTATCTACATAGAAGAAAAACCCGCCTTAAACCGCCAAAAGAAGCAACACGAGCCTCACTGACCGGCCTCGTCTCCAACGTGATCAAAATCTGTGCAAGAAAAGTGAAGTGAGACTCAATATGACCAAATAAGACGCTCGGCAATGCAATGATCATGGTATGAATATATAAAAGATTAAATTATGTTATGGAAATGTTCATGTGCACTATTAATACATTTAAATCATATAATCAAGTCATTCACTTTCATAATTTCACATTTTCAATCAAATTAATTCAAGAAATTCAAATATAATCAAAGTACAAATTAAATCACATTTGAAATTAGAACATAAACATTTAAACATATTCAATCACATTTACAATTAGAAAATAAACAATTAAATACATTCAATTAAATTTAGGAAATTAAATAAAGCATGAAATAGGTAATATTTAAATTCTAATAATTCAATTAAATCAAATAACAATTAATATTTAATAAATATATAATATATTAAATATATATATATACATACATATACATATACTATAATATATATACATACATATACGTATAAAAAGCACATGCAAGCATACACACATGCATGCAAATTAACACAAAAAGAAAATGCATGCAAACCATTACATGCATGCAACTAACATTAGAATGCATGCAAACATTTAACAACTAACTCATGCATGAAGAAAAAGAAATGAACAACAGCAGCAGCAGCAGCTCGCGTAACAACAAAAACAGGCATGAAAAACAAGGTGACACCCCCGTGTCACCTTCAAGGAGCAAACCGAGACACCCCCGTGTCTCGGTACAGAAGTTCAGACCACAAACACACCCCCGTTCCAGCTGAAAATGAAGGAAAAAGACACACCCGTGTCGCAGCAAACGCAGCAGCAACAAACACGCAAACAACCCCTGTTTTCCTTGCTCAAACACAGCACAACTCAAGCAACAAATAGACAACATATATGCAGCTATAAATGACATGAATTGCAGCAAGAAATCAGCTCAAAACCACCTCAATTCTGACAGCAAAAGAGCAAGAGAAACAGCAGCTGTGACAGCAACAATCCAGGCCCAAAAACAGGGTAAAAACTCACGCAAAACAGGGTATGGTTGATCTCCATTAATCCCAACACATTCATACAAGTTAGGCTAACAAATATGCAGCAAAACACCACAAATTCAACCTATAAATTAGTCCCACAACAGTTCAAACATGGAAGGCTGTCACAGGTGACTTTTCTTCAAAGTTTTCTCAATGTTCCAAAGTTGATATCTCATAAAGACTTCAACTACCATGCAATTAATGATCATAAATGAAAAGAAGATATCAAAACAATCATTCTCAAGCTTGGAATCATTCAACTCCATCAAGAATTGGAGAAGATCGAAAGAAATGCCCAAAAACGTCTCTATTCAAGAACAGCCGAAAAATGCATGAAACCATGATCAAATTTGGGGATGAATGAATGAAAATGACCAGTAATGAACATATAATACAACCCTAAGCTTACCTTGTTGATTAAATGAAGATTGGATGAGATTTGAGCTTTGAATCTCCAAGGTGATCAAGGGTTGCGGGAAGAAACTGGAAGGCAGTGACTTTGGCTGTGATTTGTGAATTGTGAGAGGGTTGGTTCGGTTAGGGCTTGGTACAGCAGATTAGGTGGTTGAGTTAGGGTTCTATAGCATCCAACCATAGTTAATTTGGTCAACAATTGAATAAGTTATGGCCATGTTAGTGTAACAAGGTCAGTTTCGTCGCCGCTTCGTATTTCGGTTGAATTTCGGAGGTTCAATTGACGTTAGAAAAATATAAGGCTAAGTTTACTAAACTCAAATTTTCGTTACGAGTTCAGCGAAGTTGACGGAACTCGAATCCGAGTTCCCGAGCTCAAGATATTAAATACGGAACCAAGGGTTCGCTAAGTGCTCGTTAGCCCCCGACTTGGATTCCACAATTCAAATTAAATCCGAAACACAAGCAAATGAATTCGAAAATACGAAACGAACAAATATTCAAGTACAAGACACGTATAAGTTCAACATATTAAATTCGCACAAAATTCGGTATCAATTCAAATAGAAACGAAGCACTCAAACGCGATCAAACAATAAAAGCCATAACATTACTTAAATAAACAACTAAATTCATTCATAATATATTATATATAATATGCATGCACACGTATATAGTATATATAAATACATGCATGCAAATATATTGAAGTTATATTTATAAAATGCATGCAAATATAATATATAAGTATTACATGCATGCATAATTAAATCCATGCACACACGTACAAAAATATATATATATATATATATATATATATATATATATATATATATATTATATAATGTAATTAATAATAATAACATTAAATTAAATAATTAACATCTAATATAATTAAAATAAAATTAAATACATAAAACACGTATACATAATTATTTCGCGCATTTTGGTAAACAATTACGTCATACCTGTACGGCCGAAATATCGGGGCGTCACATACCACGTAAGGAAGGTATTGGGTACAAGAAGATTCAGGTTGTAGCACTTAAACGTTTATGTATATATTTCACGTTTGTCCATCACGAATTAGGTCATAAAGTTCATAATCAAATCATAACATATCATAGATACAATTTTGAGGCACAAGATAACAATTAAAACACATACAAAAGTCAAGGGGGGAAAAGGAACGCAAGAAGATGGATTTTGGTGAAAGTTGACAGTTTTCGGAATTGCGCTAGCTGTAAAGAATTGATCATATCTTACATTATAGAATTTGGAATTGAATTTTGTTTATTGGATATGAAAGTAGACAAATAGTCCTTTAAAATGGTACGTGACTCAAATCGTGATTCAAAGCGAGGTTAAAATGGCGTAGGCTTGAAGTTGGACCAATGCAGAAATTCGATGAAGTGGCGACACAATTTTCAAATGATCATATCTCACAAACCACAAGGAATTATAAGGTGATTCCAATTGGAAGATATTTTAGACTTCAAGAGGTTTGCTTGGGTTCAAAAATCAGGTCAATCGGAGGTGTTTAGTATAGGTAAAGGGCCTGGACCAGGTAACGGGCGTTACCTAGTTTTGTGCAGGAAGGCAGTAACGGGCGTTAATGGCCACAGAGGCGTTCTTCTTCGCGAAATTGGTCCTGTTCACCCCTGCATCCCTTTCAAAACATAGAAGAAACATATACCACACATTTTACGAGGTTAATGCATCAAAGAATCAAAGATTCATGTCCAAATTCATTCCAAAACCGAAGCTAAATTATGAGAATGGAAGAGATGCTCACATAGGTTCATGTTCTTCAAGTTTCATGCCAAACCATTAATGGTAACTTCCAAATAACTCATCTATCATGCAATACAAGTTTAAGGAATCATGAATGGAGGTCTTAGGATCATATATCATGCTTCATACTAAAAGAATTCACAAGATCTCATGCAAGAATCATCAAAATCACACAAACCCTTACTA
Source organism: Lantana camara (assembly GCA_037501455.1). Lineage (NCBI taxonomy): Eukaryota > Viridiplantae > Streptophyta > Magnoliopsida > Lamiales > Verbenaceae > Lantana > Lantana camara. The sequence goes on from CM074860.1 coordinate 55,275,732, forward strand.
TTCATTCAATATATCAATCCTAACTCAAATGTTTGTGAAATTATACAAAATTGGACTTAAGAGAACCACAAGGAGATACACATATCAAAAATGGTCTTACCTTTCAAATGGGAGAAGGAATGGGTGTGAGATGAGCTCAAACTCTCACTTGGGGAATAGTTTTCTTCTTCCTCTTCTTTTCTCTTCCCTTTCCCTTTCTTTCTTCTTCTTTTGGCTGAAAATATTTTGTTTTGGGGAGTGGGATTTCTTGTGAGGGCTGATAGGGAGAGAGAGAGAGAGAGAGTGCAAGTGGTGTTAGGGTCAATAGGTAGGTCATAGGTGTGTTAATTTAGGTCCGTAGCTTTGGTAGAGTCATGAATAGTCATTTTGAACGCGAGTTGTTCATTTCGGTTGAAATTCGGGGATCCAAATGGTCTTAGAAAAATATAAGACTTGACCCATTGTCTCCAAATTGTCAATGCGAATCCAATGGAGGTAACGGAACTCGATTTCGAGTTCCGGAGCTCAAGATATGCCGTCCGGAACACAAGGTACGCTAAATGCTCTTTAACTCCCTTTTCGGTTCCGATCACACAAACGAACACAAAAATCAAACATACAAGGACGAAATCATGAAACGACTAAATAAACATGATTAAAAGGCACATAATTCACTCATGCTAAGTTTCCACGAAAAATAGAAATCAAATCAAATAGAAACAACATTCGAACATAAACACACATGCGCAAACGTCTCAACAATTCACAATCAAATAATAAAATTAATAAAAGAAATAATAATGAAGCATATATAATTAATTAAATTGTGTACAATAGTAAACACATACGTCATGCTTAAATCACAGAAAAACTGGGGCGTTACAATCAAACTAGCGTTCCAAGTCACCAACAATTAGGCAGAATATGAGGCTCTTATCCAGGGACTAAGGATCGCCCTTCAGAATGGTGCCACTCGGGTCACTGCATATGTTGACTCCTAGCTGATTGCAAGCCAAATTGATGGCGCTTATGAGGCTCGAGAAGCCACTATGGTGCAATACCTGGCGAGTGCTACGGAAGTGATCTCCAAATTCAAGGAATTCCATCTGCTGCAGGTCCCACGAGCGAAAAACGAGCGTGCGGATGCTCTTTCCAAATTTGCATCCACTATGGAAGATTCCTGCGAGCGTTCAGTCACATTCCTTAGAACAGAGAAGCCACTGACCCGCGAGGTGGGACCCTCGGGTGAAATGAGCATGATCGATCCCTCCGAACCATTTGTGCTCGATGACATCATTAGGTTTCTAAGGGATGGAACCTGCCCGAGCGATAAAGTGGAAGCACAGAAGGTTAGGAGTAAGGCCCCTCGCTTCTCTCTTGACAACGAGGGTCGACTCTTCAAGCGGTCTTTCCAGGGTCCACCATTATGGTGCCTGAGACCCTCGCAAGCCAAAGAAGTATTAGAGCATGTGCACAACGGAAGTTGTGGAAATCATTCTGGTGGTCGAATTCTGGCTAAGAAAGTATTAAGAAGTGGGTTCTACTGGCCCTCGCTACTGCAGGATGCCGTCAGCTACTCCAAGAAATGTCCTAAGTGCTAGTTTCATTCTAACACCCCTCAACTGCCGGCAGCCATTTGATCCCTATTGACGTTTCATGGCCCTTCGACCCGTGGGGCATCGATATAGTGGGACCCCTTCCGATGGCGGTCGGACAAAAGAAATTTGTAATCCTCGCTGTGGACTATTTCACCAAGTGGGCCGAAGCTGAAGCGGTCACGAAGATAACGTTTAAAGTTGTGAGGGACTTCATTTCGAAGAACATCATCTGCAGATATGGCATCCCGAGGGTGCTCATCTTAGATAACGGTTCCCAATTTATCGTCGTTGACACGCGAGATTTGTACTACGAACTTGGAATTGAGCAACGCTTCACTTCCATGGGCCACCCTCGGGCAAACGGTCAAGCTGAGGTGACCAACCAAACCATACTTCAGCAACTGAAAACAATGCTCGAAAGTAAGAAGGGAGAATGGGCGAAAGAACTTCAAGGAGCCCTTTGGGCGTACCGCACTACCCCACGAGCGGCAACGGGGGAAACCCTTTACTCCCTTGTGCACGGCTCCGAGGCTATGATACCTGCTGAAATTGCTCAAGAATCCACACACATTGCCTATTTCGAGCCTACAACCAACGAGGTTAATCAGACTTTCGAATTGGATTTTCTAGATGAGAGAAGAAACACTGCTTGGGTTCGTATCCACAAGTACAAAGCGATCGTAGCCCACCAGTATAACAAGCGTGTCAGAGAAAGGACCTTCCAGTTTGGGGTCTTGGTCCTCAAAAAAGTTGAAGTCTCCAAATATGTGGGTAAGTTGGACCCCAACTGGGAGGGCCCCTTCAAAGTCATTCAGGTGCGCGTGAACAATACCTACCTGCTAGAGACTTTGCAAGGCGAACGTCTTCCTAGACCATGGAATGCATGTAACCTTAGACAGTTCTACATGTAAATGTCAACCTTTGTAATTGCCCGCTCGTGGCACTCTGTACTTTCTTTTGACAGAAATGCAAGCATATCAGTAAGCATTTTTCCAATTATTACTTGAGTAATCAATTGCATCAATGCCCACTCCGTGTCGAGCATCCTCCACGTCGAACGGCTTGATGACCACCCAATCTATCTCCAAATCAACGCTATTTGTTTGACGCTCGTAAGCGTGTGAACCCTAAGAATGAGCGTGTCGGAAAGGCGGGTTGCTAAATGCTTAATTTGCACCAACTGGATGCCGATCACACCAGTTCGAACTCGTAAACCCCCTATGACCCTCATCCTCTTAGGTATGAGTACGCTCGTAAATAGCTAACACTGGGCTAATCCCCTCACGGTTACCTAAGTATAAAGCTAACATTACAGCCATGCTCGCTTTAATCCAACACTTGACAAGTCATATGGCTGATTTCTAAGCCCACTCAAGCTACTGGGGCGCTCAAATCAGAAGTATACATCGCACACTTAAGGCCAATACTTAGCTAAATCCTTAGTGGATTCTTAAGTTCAAATTCTAGCCTCATTATGAGTATAGCCAGGGTACCCTCGTAAGGAACACCCTCACGCCCATATATCCCTCTCACAAATGTTCAAACGTTTCTAAATCCGAATCTTAAAATTCATGATCGAATACAGCCAGGGTACCCTCAAAAGAAACACCCTCGTGCCCACACATTCCCATTATAAGACATTCAAACATCAACAGAAACAAGCAGGCAACGCTCGAAATTCAACAGGAAGGATATCAAACTTCATTAGCAGGGAATAGAAAGTGCATTATCAGAAGTACTGTAACGCCCCGTGTTTTCACACGTGCAAGTAAGCGTTACGTGCGCATTTACATTAATTATATGAGTTATAATTTGATTTAGTAATTGAATTCGTTTATAATTTGAATTATTTGTTTAAATTTTATATGAATTCCAATGGGAGATATGAATATATGATCGGAATTGTGAGAATGTGAATTTCTTGAATTTGGTGTTAATTGAAATCTTTCGTGTTATATGTGCGTGTGATCCGAGGACTTGATTGCAACTTATTTGAATGTTTTGGACTCAATTGGAAATTGAGTTTGGGCTTAATTGCCACCTTTTGAAAGTTTAGGGACCTATTTGTATAAAAGGCAACCCTGAACGGTTTTCGCGATATCTTAAGCTCCGGACCTCGAAACCGAGATTCGTTTTTGGCGTTGAACTTATTTCGACGTTACCTATTCTTTAAACTTGACCTTATACCTTTTTGATATCACTTGAACCTCTAACGACGAACCTTTCCATAGCCTCGACATTTTTAACTTGTTGAACCATTTTCTTAAACGAACTGGACTTGGACCGACCCGTATCCTACCCTAATACCACTAAATATCAGCATTTCCTTTCTCTTGCTTCCATTTCCATCGATCATCTCCACAAGAGGAGAAGAGAAACCCCAAAAACCCTCCATTGTTGAACTTCCAAACTTTGAGCTCAAGATCAATCAATCCTCCATCTATTTCCAAGGTAATTAGTGATTTGTAATCTCCATCTTTTCATCTATATTTTCATCTAAGTGAAGCATGATAGAAGTTGGGGAATTCATATTGTTTGAATGAAAGCATCAATTGGGGTTTGATCTTAAACATGGGATTTCAATGGTTTAAAGTGAGATTTAATGCATGGAAAGTGATGTTTGAAGCTTCCTTATCATTTCTATATCTTTAAATTTCATGTTGGTTGGTTATTGTATGATTTGCCATTGAAGGAGCTTGAAGCTCCATGCTTGAAGATCATGAGGATTGATGATGATTTTGCCAACTTTAAGCATGAATTCTTGTGTTTTAGCTTGGGTTGCATGTTATATATGAATTATAGGGATTGAATTCATGTCTAAGTGGTACATAAGAGCTTCCTTGTTGCTGCCCTGCTCCTCAAAGTTTTTCCCTCGTTAAAACAGAGCTTCTACTCTGTTTTTTTTTACAAAGACGACGAGCTGACACGGCCGTGTCAGCTTTGAACTGAAAACGGACACGGACGTGTTGGGCTCTCGACTTGGGAAAAATATTTTCAGAAAATCGGACACGGCCGTGTCCAAATGCTTTGAAAAACCAACACGGCCGTGTCAAGCCCTCGACTTGGGAATTTTATTTTTTTTAACCTCGGACACGGCCGTGTCCAATCCTTTTGAAAATGCAACACGACCGTGTCATTTGAATTGACAGCTTTGGGGGAACTCTTTCATTGCTTGTATTGCATTTATGGTTCGTATCCATTAATTATATGCAACGTGAATATATTAAAGCTATGTTTTATGATTGATATATGGTCTCAAGAGTTACATGAGTGCAAGAACGATGGATATGAATGTTATGAACGGGAATGAATACGGTTTTACCGTATATTGAATGAAACTTGATGAATTATGTGTTTAATTGAATTCCATGACATTCATGATCATATTTGGACATGTTCTTATGTTTCAAGCATTCCATAACATGTCATTGCATCGCCGAGCGTCAAATGTGGTCATATTTGAGTCTCACACTACCTTTGTCACACAGATATTGATCCAGTGGGAGACGAGGTCGAGCATTAGGTTTTGTCGGGTTCTTTTGTCTACCAGGTGGGTTTTTCTTCTATTAGTTAAAGATATGACCCCAATATACCCAATGTGCAGGATTTTGGCCAAAGATATATATATCTATATCGAGTTTTACAATGAATCAACGTTTTCAACGTTAAGCCTTTAATTTGAATATCCTACCAAAAGTTTTGGTGAGAAGTGAATGTTCACAATGAGTGGGGGCCCCGGACTTAGTGTATTTGGTGAACCGGGGAAGCTTGGGCTGACGGGAATCCTTATATACTAGTTCCACTAATTACGGTAACCCAGACTTCACTAGGAGATTAGTGAAAGAAGGGGAACCGAGGTTTTGGGGATTCATGTACCCCTCTAGCATCAATGAATGAGGGTTCGTGTCTTGCAAACCCGCCCCTAACCGGAGGAAGAAGGAGTATATGAATGATCGAATGAATGATCGAATGTATGTGCACGAAAGAATGTAATGTATGAACGAATGAATAATGAATTACACGAGGTGGTGGTTGGAGATAATGCACGCCCTCTTGGGCCTAATGAATGAAATGAATTGTTATAATCCTATTCGTTGTATTTTACTTCCCGCTTGGGGAAATTATTCTAAAACCTCGAATAAGGATTATAACTTGCATGTATGTGTTTAGATTCCGCCATATTATGATATTATGCCTATTTTATACCCACCAGTCTGTCTAAGACTAAACCCGGACCTGTTTCAGTTCATTTGCAGGAAGGGATACTAGGCGGGATACAAGTCTGGGAGAGTCTTGCATGGTGTCTAGCCTTTCTTTCTTTACACGCATATGTTTATACCTTATGATCTTTTTGGGATATTGTATATGAATTTCGGGCATACATGTTTATGGTATTGGTATTGATCTTACTTGAACATAAATGTTGGTACCTAGAGCATATAGCTCAATATATGGAATATGAATTATTGCTTCCGCTGTTATGTTACCTCGTTGTTGTTGTTGGGGTTTAAGTTATAGGCTAGTCCCGCCTGGCTTAGCGAGTGTGTATGTATCCGTTCGCTATGATTTGGCACGTGTATGGAAATCCATTTCATATAAGGGTCGGGTCATGGTGCTGGCGATGTGACGTCTCGCGCTCGGGCGTTACATCCTTGAGTGGTATCAGAGCCCAGGGTTGCAAAACCAGGGCTCTAATGTCGTGTTGAGTCAGTAGGTCGTTCGGCTGTAAGAATTACTTGTTAAGATGGAGCATTTGCATTTTATATGATAATCTGCATTGATTCTTGACTTGAATGATCGATTGAATTTATTGCATTGTCACGCATGGACTAAGTCTGGCATGCATGTTAGTGTTTGATTGGACAGAATGCCTCCTAGAAGACATCGGGAAAGGTCTCCGGGACGTCATCATCATAGAGATAGTTCCCCTACTCCACCACAACCGCCTATGAATATGGAGCATTTTATGGAAGCCGTATATAATTATGTTGAACATAGAAGAGCTCAGTATCCTCCTATATAACCACCAGCTGAGCAGCAAGCACCTCCTCCTAATAACCCGAGAGATCACCACGGGTTGTTTTTGAGCTATAATCATGCAAGGTTTTCAGGTTCTGTTGATGATGCCATATCAGAAGGGTAGCTCACCCGGATTTAGAGGATTTTTAATGTTAGACAATTTACATCTCAAGAGAAGGCTCAATTTGCTATCTTCCAGTTGGATGGGGAAGCGTATGATTGCTAATCTGATCCTAGTACTAACAATAAGTTCTAATAACAATTGCATTTCCCATATATGCATGTACAATATTCGGTACACGTACACATACATTCAATCAACTGATCTGAAAAGTAAGGTACAAGACTTCGTGCCATATAATTAAAATGTATCTTTTAGTTTACAATATCTAATTCTTTAAATGTTAACTAGTCATTTATAAATTCTGAACTTGTCAAACATAGGAAGGTGTGTTCTATTATTACTTTTAGCATACAATCATGTTATTATTAATTTCAATCATACATCACATAAATAGTGGGTTAATAAATTTACTTTTCAAATTTCGGGGAAGTTACAAGTACAGAAAGTATATTACCCATCAAATAAAATTCAAACCATTACGTTAATGTCATCATTCATCACATGAGACATGTTTAATATGAATAACATAAATTAATACTTAACCCACTAATCATCCACTCTAATTAAATTGTAATTTAGTCTTACGTAATTTGTTTAACAATAATCATTTTATTGGTATGTAACCACCAGGAACATCATTATTGTTATTAGAGTAAAACATACTACCATAATTACCAAAGGGAATACGGACATGTTATTACTATAATATTATAATTACATAATAGATTAATTAGTTTACTTTAATCTAGTAGGAAACATAATGTATTTTAGCTTTTAAAAGAAAATCTAACGATCAATCAATACAATTAAAATATAAAAACATCAAGATTGCCTATTCAATTATAAGGCACGTTTAATAAAAACATTATTTAGTGCTTTAACTAACAACTTACTCATATTAATTAGGCTATAATTAAATGTAACGTAATTCTAGATAACAATTAACAATTAATTTAATGCAAATTGTTAAGAATAGATCACTCAGTATAAGATTTAACTAAATTAAATCAAATTCCATCTAAGGATTTAAATTTGTGAACGCAGCCATGTATGATCTCCTTTAATTACATTATAAAAAATTAAATTAAGTAGTCACGTTGATTGCATCATTCATAATGAAATCAAGGCCTAACCATTGAAGAAGAAGAAAAAAATGAATTATGATCAAGAGGCTAACCTGCAAGTGCGGAAATGGAGAATGAAAGTGACTAGTTTTCTAATAAAATATTCTTAGGTTTTAACTTAGCCATTAAGGATAACATAATTAATAAAACACACCTAACCTAATAATCTAGCTAATCATGTGACATGCCTGGAGCCAAAATGGGTGTAGCAAACGTGGAGGTTTCTCCTTAACATCTGTTCTTATTTTATTATTATTATTATTATTATTATTATTATTATTATTATTATTATTATTATTTCTTTTTAGCAAATTAGGAACATTCATGTAGTGTCCACATTTAATTTACGTGTGTGCATGTGTTAAGTGCAAAGACTGCATGAGACATATATTAAATATTATATTATGTGTAGATGATATCATGGAATAATTTGAATAGAGGACAAAAGGAAGCATTATTATTTTTATTATTTTATACTAAAATGAATATAGGACCCTTGTTACAAAATAATATTAGACTTTCGTTTCCGAGACATGCAAAAATGGGTTCAACTAAATTATGAAAATCTTTAAATTGAAAGTTGGTTCATTAAATATACATATCTGGGTCTATAGATTAGGAGTTCATATTTACAAAATTTTTAAATTACACATACATATTTTTATCAAATAGATTGTAACTATTTCCTAAATATAATTGGATCAAGTAACATTACAAATTTAAATAAATAAATTGCACAGTTGATATGCCACGTAATATGTATGCATGTTATGACGTAATATTTTCCTAATTTTTGTTTTCTTACGTTTCTAGATATCGGGGTGTCACACTTTTCCTCTTTCCCGTGCGCTCAGCCCTCGCTGCATCATGAAATCTGGCCAGATCCCCTGAACGGTTGCGGGAATTGCCTGAGCTCAGCGCTATTGGCTCCTCAGGGGCGGCGGGAGGAGTGGCACCACGAGGGCCGTCAAGGGTCAAGTCTCCGATAGGGCCTGCGCCACGACCCTCATTTCCGACACCCCTGCGAGCGCCTCTGCCACCTTCACCTCGCCCTGTTCCTCGGTGAGCGCCTCCCCCTCCCCCCCGGAGCATTTGAGGGTTGGGGCTACTGTTATTGATGTTGTTGCTGCTGATTGGGGGCCGCCTGGTGAGCGTGCATCATCTGTGCAATACTCTCCGCATCGATTCCTGCCATGAGTATGTCTACGCCTACAATTGAAAAATAAGATGAGCATCAGCAAAATAATGCACTGGCACAGAACAAGAAGTGTTATTTCTACTTTAAGCGTTAGAGATGTTAGTTCCTAGAATCTAACCATCACGGAACATAGTCCGAGCGGGAGGATTGAGCACCATCTCCGGAGGATGCACTAGCCCATAGCGGAACAATACCTCCTCATCCTTCATTAATTCCTTGGCCTTTATCCACTTCCTCTCGTTTTTCATCACGAGGGCCAAATTCTTCGCCCAACTCTCGAGAAGCTTATTTTCAGATCTATTTCTAACCAACGGTGCCTCTCCATGAATTATCCACCCTCGATTAGCTCCAAAAATCCCCCCAGGCGCTCCCACGAAAAAGTACTTCTCCTTCCAGTTCTCGCCGTACGAAGTTGAAGGCGAATCAATCATTTTAAGACCTGAATAGGCCTGGGCATAGTAAAAACCATCTGTGGGGGGCGAGCGGGCTACTTGAATCAGGCTGTTGAAATTGTCTATGGAGGGCTCGTGGCCTGTGACCTTCATCAGGATCACGAAGGTGTTTATCAAGGCTATGCCATGCGAAAGGATTTGAGAGGGGCTGAGTGTGAGATAATTGCAAATGTTGGCAACGGCGGTCGGGATTGGAAATCTTAAGCCCCCAGCCAAGATCGAATCTTGGTAGACGGTCATCATTCCCAGAGGCGGACGGTTGGCTCTCTCTCCCTCCACAGGGAGACAAATTGGGAACATCGTCTCATCCCAGTAAACCTTGGCCTTCATATCTGCCAGGCTTTCGAGCGTCATGATGCTCTCGATTTCATCTGGTGATCTATCTGTTTGGTGGGGATTGTCTTGCCTCACTCGGGTCCTTGGCTCCTTCCCCTTCTTTTGTCTTTTATGGGAAGGTTCGCCATCCACCCGACGCTCGGAGGGCCCTGCATCGCCTTCTCGGCCCCGATCGCCACAGTCACCTGGTGATCCTGGGGCCTTACAACGCTGTTCAACACTGGAAGTAGTCTCTCCCCCTGTCTTTGCATTTCCATCACGAGGTTCATCTCTTCAAAGATCTGATCTAACCCCTGTGGATCACGCTCATTCATCCCATGAACAGCGGCATTTAGATCTTCGTCGGCGGTCTCCTCAGGGACCCTTGCTATTGGAACCGCCATGGGAACATTGTCATGGGGAGAAGAACTCCCAACGGACATCTCATCTATCTCCCTCACATAACCATCTACAACATTATCAGCCATTGTTGTTCTTCTGCTCTTGAAGATGAGGCTTTCAAACAAAAGATCAGTGGGAAAGAGGAATTCTGGTGCGAATTCAACAACGGAAAAAGGTTCCTCACTTAAAAGTATCACTGAAACACAACCTAAATCTAGGGTTAGCACAAGTAAAATCAGAAATTTCGAGGATTTACCTAAGAATCAAAGAAAAACTTGCTGAGGAGTCACAAGAAGTTGCAGAGAATGTTGCTGATTGTTTTCCTTGAGAAATTCAAATGCGCAAAGAAGAGATAAAGTGTTCCAAAACCTCTATTTATAGGGGAGTGATTTACATTGATTAGGGTTTGGGGATTTGAAAGGTAATCATTTCCCGCCTTGGGAGACTCCCACTTTTGGTAACCGCCCCACGCTTCCCGGAGTACACGTACCCACGTTGCCCCACCGCATTAAATGCGGATAGGACTTCATTTATGGCCATGTCAGAAAGTGTCCGTTACTGAAGACGGACAGTCACTCCATTCCTGAAATTTGACCCTCGGGTATTAAAAAATTTAAGGCTCGCTTCTCTGAAATTCTACAGTACGTTTAAGCGATACTACAGAATTTGGAGGGCAAAATGATGTGACCCAAAATCACGCTCGGATCAGCGCCATCCGCGTGTCGCCATCTACAGACTTAGAGCTTGGTTGCTCGCATTACAGGGCTCGCGGGACAACCCCGACCCATTCACTTGTTGATTACGGACCCAGGCCCATGAGCCTCGACCCACTCTTCGAGCGGGGTCCTAACTGTCAAACCCGACGCACGTGTTGTACTCCCTCAAAGCCATCCTTTCGCCAGGAAAGCACTTCGCTAGGGCCCAGATTTGCACACGCTCGTTGGACATTTGCCAGAGGAAACCCCTTCATGCGTCCCGTAGAGCGTCGCCTATACTCGAGTAAGGTATATACCAGGACACAGGCATCCGTCCTCCTGCATGACATATCTGGAGTTTCCCTAAACACTCGACACTCACCAACAACCTCTGACACAGTGGCAGTGCGCACACCGTACCTGACATGCCGCCCACTTTCAGGGCCATCAGCTTCATACCGTTACAGGTCGCCACGTGTTAGGGCAACACAGGTTTGGGAGCACTTGGTCAAATTACCCAAAGCACCATCACCCCTAACATATAAATAGGGAGAAATTAATTGACGTATGTGTTTACTAATTTACGCGAATTAATTGTTTTTAAGTATTTTATATATTCAATTTTATTATTAATTGTTATTATGTAATTGTTTGAATAATTGAATATGAAATTTATTTGAATTCTTGTATGTTATGCACTTATGTGAGATGATCGCGTGTCGTTTCTATCTGATATGATTTTGAAATTCTGTCAAAATTTAGTATGTTGGATATTCATGTGTTATGTGTCTATGTGCTCGTTTCATGTTTTCGGACTGATTTGTTATTGTTTTGAATTTTATTTTGGGAACGGGATCGAAACAGGGGCTAAACGGCATTTAGTGTACCTCCGGTTCCGGGCGGTATATCTTAAGCTCGGGAACTTAGAATTGAGTTTCTTTACCACCGTTGAACTGGAATCGACGATTTAAATTCAATGGGACAAGCCTCATATATTTTTAAAATCGTTTAGACCCCCGAATTTCACCCGAAACTTATTTTCCCCATCTCAATGACCACCTCTCACCATTTTAATCATATCTTAAGCTATACTTGACAAAATTGAGCAAGGTTTGGACCCACATGACCCTCACTTAACGCTTAATCAACTATTATGCCTCTTATTCTAGTTCATACACCAAATTAAGGCAAGAAGCAGCAGGAAAATGAGACCCACTTTGAAAGCAAGAAAAACACTATTCACTTTCATCCTTTTGAGCTCAACATCTCACCAAATCACTTCAAATTCAAAAGGTAAGTTCGTGATTATTCTCTCCATGCTCTCTTCTTAAATTGGACACCTTATTTGTAGATTTCCATGATGAAATGAGCATGCTATGATGAATTTGATGAATAGTAATGGTTTGAGCAATACCTAGAATTATGGATGAATTCTTGTGTTTCTTTTGAGTTTGATGCATGAAATTTGATCTTAAGACATCCTTGAGTTAGTGTTTGAACTGATTTTTGCTTGGTGGTTGAGGATAATTAATGATTCCATTAATGAATATTGGAGAAATGGATGAACTTGAACTCTTTTCTTCCTTAATCATGTGTGAACTTGTTGCTGCGAGTTTAAGCATGAATTGGGAGTTTTATTGTTGTATATGTTGCCTTTTATTACTTTGTGTTGTCCTCCCCTGTTTTTGCTGCGAACTGTTGCTAGTTTCGTGCAGGTCGCGACCGCGATCGTACCAAGAACAATCTTAGTCGCGGTCGCAACCCTATTTCTTAATTGGATGCGTATTGGTCGCGGCCTGCACCATTCTCAGTTCATTCTGAGTCGAGGTTGTGTCCCTGATTTACCTTGGTCTCGGGTTTTTGGTCACGGTCATGGCCATTTCATGAAGGAAAGTAGTCACGGCCGCGACCTCTTCCCCCCCCCCCCCCCCCTTTTCATGCGTTTTTCATGTTCGTTCTATGTTTTCTCGATTTCTTCCTCCGTGTAAAAATATGTTAAATCATTATATCGCATGTTAAGACCTTCCATGTAAAATTTAGTGTGATTTTATCAAGTATTTTACAAGTTATGAGGTAATATGATCAAACCGTGCCCTAAATGTGCATGCATGCAACGTTGTTAATTTTCTTGATCTCACATGATAACTCCTATCTTCGTTTATGACTCATATGCATTGAATACATGTTGTAATATGTGTTGTGATTATTATGTCAAACTTATGACTTATTTTGATATGATTCATGGTGGATATGGCACGTATGAATATGAAACCTTCACGTATTGTATATACTTGAACCTATGGAGTGAATTACTTGATTTCTTGACTTCAAGACATCACTTTACCTCTTATGCATTTCATATAATGTACATAGCATGCCGTGCGTTATATGGTCATTTCGAGTCTCACACTCCTTCTTTTGCACAGATTTGGGTCCAATCGGAGACGAGGGCGAGCCTTCAGACTCTTGTGCCTCTCTTTTGATTTTATAAGGTGGGTTTCTCCTCTATTAGTTAAGTGACCCTATATATACATCCAATGTGTAAAGTTTTAAGCCAAAATTATTATACGTATATAGAGTCATTTTTAAGAGTAAATAATTTCAAATGTATAGCCTCTTTTCTTTATGAAACCCTACCCTATGTTTTGGGGAGAACACGAATGAATGCACGGGCCCTGGGACTTGGGACATATGGCTATCCGGGGAGACAAGGGCCGACGGTGATCCTATGTGCTAGTCCGAACCAAACTACGGTGGTACCGACCCTCGCTAGGAAATTAGCAGGGAATGAAAGCTGAGGCCTTTGGTGATTCATGTACCCCACTGGCCGTAATGAATGGGTGACCGGGCCTTACAAACCCATCCGCCACCCGGAGGAAAAAGGTGTATATGAACAACTATGAATGATCGAATGAATGTGCACAAAAGATTATTTATGTGATAACGAATGAATAATGATTATGATTACACAAGGTGTAGGTTGGACTTTTAGCCCTCTCGCCGGGCTCACGAATAACCTAATGAATGAATATGATTGTTATAATCCCTTTCGATGATTTCTTTAGTTTTGCCCACTTGGGAAATGTTCTAAAACCTCATATGGGATTATAGCTTGCATGTATGTGTTTAAATTCTGCGGTATTATTATAGTACGCTCCATTTTATACCCTCCAGTCTCCTTTAGACTGAACCCGTGTTGTTTTTAGTTGTTTTTGTAGGTTTTGGGAGTGCTAGGAGGGAATTCAAGTCTTTTGAGTCGTGTATTTGTGTCTAGCACTTTACTTTACACATACACTCATATCTACTCATTGTATATTATGTTATGAACGTCGTGGTGCATTTTGTATGATTAAGGCCGGGAAGGCCATTGATACTCGAATCTTATATTATTTTGTATGTAGAGCCTGTGGCTCACTGTGATCGATAATGTGTACATGATAGCTTCCGCTTTTGTTGTATTACTCTGGTTTTGGTTAGAATTTTAGATTGAATGGTTTAAGGGTTAGTCCCGCCTAGCCTAGCGAGTGAGTTGTGTCCCTATTCGCCTTGATTTGGCACGTATATGGGTTCTTCATTTCATATACGGGTCGGGTCTTGGTGCGGGGGATGTGGCGTCACACACCGGGCGCTACATTCTTAAGTGGTATCAGATCTTAGGGTTGCAAAACCTGGGCTCTCGTGTCGTGTGGAGTCAGTCTAAGTCGTATGGCTTTAGGAACAACTTGTCAACGTGTTGCATATGCATTTCTTATGTGTTTATGTACTCTAATTCTTGATTCTTGCTTGAATTACTTGCACTCTCATGCATGGACTAAAAATAGCATACATTTCAGTGTTCTATTGATAGGATGCCTCCTCGCAGACATAGGTCTCCGTAGTGACGTCGTCACCGTGATCGTTCTCCGACACCTCAACCACAATAACAACAACAACCACAACCGCCTCCAATGAACATGGAGAACTTCATGGAAGCAGTTTATAATTTCGTTGAGCAACGCAGGGCTCAAGCTCCACCACAGCCAACTGAGCAACCGGCACCTCCAAAGTGTGGTTTACTAGAATCGAGAGGATTTTCAGTGTTCGGCAGTTTACCACTCAAGAAAAAGCTCAATTCGCCATATTTCAATTAGATGGCGATGCTTATGAGTGGTAGGAAAGAACGAGGGAGAAGCTTGAAGTGTATGGAGAGGAGATCACATGGGAAGTGTTCAAGAGAGAGTTTCGGGAATCCTTTGTGCCCGAGGTCGTGAGAGAAAGAATAGAGTAGTAGTTTATGGAATTGAAGCAAGGAAACCGTACGGTAGCTCAATATCTTGCCATCTTCAATAGACTTGGGAAATATGCTCCTCACATCACCCGAGATGAGAAGAGGAAGGTGAGGAAATTTATTACTAGATTAAGGCAGGATCTGAGGCATGGTCATGTCGGTCACAACTTTGAGACCTTCACTGACACGGTTCAGAGGGCATTGGTATAGGAAGAAGAATACAGGAAAAAAGACCCAGTTTCTAAATCATATCCGGGATAAGGATCGGGATCAGGAACGGGCAAGAGTCCGATGCCTTCTACAACTGCCACGACAAAAGGACATTCAAGAAACCTCAAAATGGAGGTCAAGCTCCATAAGCACCACCGGCACTACCAGCTCCTACGGGACCAGTCAGAGACAAACCTCCATGCATCCATTGTGGAGGCCCGACCCGCACTTACAATAATTGTCGAAAGAGGTTGGGATTGTGCCTCATATGTGGCAAGGGGGATCATATGGCGAATGTATGTCCTGACAAGACTCTGGGTTATCAAGCTGGAGCACCCAGGCGGAAGATCCAGGCTCGTGGTTATGCCCTTGAGGCGGAGGAGCAAGATGTGGAGGCCGATCCTAAAGCCGTGATAGAAGGTACCATTTACATACATACCATGAACATATATTCATTGTTTGATCCGGGTGCCACATATTCGTTTATTTCTTCTAGACTTGTTGCTATTTTGTGCTTACCTGTTTTTTGTATGAATACTTGTTATATGGTTAGTTCCCCTCTCGAGGGAAGTCTTGAGACAGATCGTGTGGTTCGGGATTGTTTGGTCTGTTTGGATGGTAAAGACTACCCTGCGGATTTCATCGTGATGCTGATGTCGAAGTATGAGGTTATTTTGGGTATGGATTGGTTGTACAAGCACTGTGACACCCCGTTTATTCGGCAAGCTAGGTATGACGTCACGAGAGGTTTTTTCGATGTTTTATTTTCTCTTTTGATTTAATTTATGCCTTGATTTAATTGATTAAGTGATTTAAATTTCGCGTTTAACTTCCGTATTTGATTTCCCTAACTTGATTTTAATTTTCGAACTACGTGAATACATGATATATTTGAATTATATGTTTATGAACTTGTTTACGTGTTTATTTTATTTGTTTATACTTGTTTGAATTGGTCGGAGACCATTTCTTTATTTTTGGGATTTTGGGGCCTAACGAGTTTAGCACGCCTCGGATTCCGGAGGCCATAACTTGAGTTCGGGAATTCGGATTTCAATTTCGGAAGTGACGCCGGACTTCCGATGAGATTTTAAAGCTAAGAAACCTAGCCTTATATTTTTCTAAGCCCGTTTGATACTCCAAAATTTGACCGAAACAAGCTACGAGTGACTAAATGACCACCTTTCACTAAATTGCTCATTAATCCCTCATCTTTTAACCTTTTCACATGAGACGTAGACCCACCTTTCACCAACTCAATACCATATCATCCCTCTCCATCCTATTCCTGGTTCACACAAGCCAAAGAGAAGGAAAAGCTGAAACTTTGGAGAAACAAGCTCAATTCCTGTCACTATTCACCAAGGAAGATTTTGGAGCTCAAATCTTCATCAAACTCAACCAAATTCAAGGGGTAAGTGTATGATTGTTATGTACATCCTTATGTGGTCATTTTCATCCTTAAATTTTAGATTTCTACTTAGGTTTGCTATGATTTTGAAGCTTAATATGAATAGTAAGAGTTTAAATGTTCATATGAAATTATATGCCAACTCTTATGTTATTTGTTGATTTCAAGCTGGATATATGATCAAATGAGCCTCAATAATGTAGCACCCCTACACGTGGAGACGCCACACCCCCGCACTATAGGCCAATCCACCCATAAAATAAATAGTTCGTACATGAACCAACCTGCAGCGAACGGGTGATAATAAAAATAAAATGACCGGCTAGGCGGGACTAACTCATACGTGCAATAGAAATAAAGCGGAAGCATAACCTGTTCAATATCAAACATCACTACTAGCATGCTATAATATTGATCATTTGCCAAGCAACTTGTATACTAGTTCGCATATCAATACATTATCATCTCCTAAAATACATAACGATTAACACTAAACATAATTCCATTGGAACAATAAGTAAATAATTAAACAAAATGCACCGTTCTTGACTCGACTACAAGAACTGGACTCGACTCACTTCCCGCCTAGCGTGCACCTACAATAACCTGAAAGGTGGAGGCGTCAGTCTGTGAAGACCGAGTGAGGGGTTTAAATCGATATTTGCGCAGTTAACATGCAAGCTATATTCTCGGGTAAAGTTTTATAAAGGATAAATATATAAGTTCAATAATAAGATATCTTCGCTCGAGAATACAACTATCAATATTAAATACTTGATCATTTCATGCATTCAAGACATGGCCCCGGCGAGTGAGGGCAGTCTCCAACCTTACTCCAAATGTACATGAAACATGCTTGCTTGATTATTACTCAATAGGCGATCGTGCAATTCAATTATCGTGTAATCATGTGATAGTGTAATCAAGTAACATATTCATGGAATGGAAATCATGTAATAACCCGAGGACAATCCGTGGTGCCGGACCCGTCCCCAGTCTCCTTCTCCCTCCAACGATGGGAAGGTAGCTAGCCTTCACCATCCACGACGTGTTGAGCAGAGGGTACATGAATCCCTAAGCCCGGAACTCCTTCCTCCACTAATCTCCTAGCGAATTCAAGGGTCATCCCAATGTGATGAGGATAGCGCCAGAGTTACCTGTCAGCCCATGCTTTCCCGGTTAGCTCAAGCCACTACCCTCGGGCCCAACGTGAACGGTCATGCGTACTCGCGTAACATGCTTGATTCATGCCAATAACATGGCTTGCTTGCTTGCTTGCTTTTCATGAACATGACTTGCTTGAAATGATAAGTGATTTCATGTAAAATTATAGATATAGATACCTTTTTGGCCGAAAGATCATATAAGGGATATATGGGTTCTATATAACTAGCAATTAAACCTCACCTGACAGGCGACACGACGACTCATGGGTGCGTGAATGTGCCCATGATCAACCATCTCCGCCCTGGAGAGTAACTGGACAAGAAACGGGACAATGTACGTGCATAAGACCATAATTTAAGAATATCACCACATAGAAGACGCACGGCGTGATCAAGTAACGAGACATCGTGCAATGAACAATATAGCATGTAAATATCATGTTTTGACATGTAATTGATCATATAATCACAATTTGGGGTCAAATAAACCATTGGAGTTAAAATCCAAAATTCCATTTTTATGCAGAATGTTTCTGCCTCTCCAGAGGCCTGGGAACGGCCGTTCCGGCCCTTAGTTCAAAATGGGAAGGGCCGTTCCCAGCTCCCAGAAGATGGGAATGGCCGTTCCGGCTTATAAGCCAAAACGGGAATGGTCGTTCCCGTCCTCGCCGCCATTCATATGATTCAATCATGGGAACGACCATTCCCCAAAACAACTGGGAACGGGAAGGACCGTTCCTATTACACAGATAGTGCAGAAAACAGAGCAGGAAACAGGGGAGCTACGAACCTGAACCAAAACTCACCAAAATCATCATAATTCAAGTTCCAAATGTAGAATTCCATGAACTACACATATATTCATACTCAAGATACAATAAAACTAGTATAAACATATAAATCATGCCTTGATCATCATGATCTTCACCTTGGAACCTATATATGAACTCATCCAATATTTCCATAAAACTCATGAATTCTTGTTCAAATTCAATCTCAAAGCTCCTCATCACGCTTTTAACATCTAAAGCACATAACATTCAATTTAACTTCAAACCCTAGCTTCACATATAAATTCAAGAATCAAGAAATATCAATCATATACCTTGAAAGGAAGAAAGAAAGAAAAGAGATGAGATGATGATGCTTCAAAGCTTTCAAATTCTCCCAAAATCATGACTTGAAATGATGGAATTTACTCACTCTTCCTTAAATGTTTGGCTCGATGAGAAGGAGCAAATATGGAGAGATGATTTGATGAATGAAATGAATGGAAACTTGAGCAAGCTTATACCGTGATATATCAAGGGAAATATGCTATCTGCAACTAAATCCTCCAAGTATACAAGTCATGCAATTAAGGAGGCAAAGATTACCAATTGATCAATTTAGTACAAGAAGTACTCATGCAATTCTATCCTCTAATTTATATAAATGATCAATTAAGGACAATTAAGCAATTAAATCAGATTCGACAATTATTCCACGTAGCAATTGAATTCCAATACCACAATAATTTACAATTTAACACATTTCCACATATTTTCATGTAATCATGTTGAGATGTAATTTATAAAATTAATGTAACACGTATAAAGTGAATAAACGAAAATAATAAAATAGAATCCTAACGCTCGAAACTCACACGTGTCGAGCGTACCTGACTGTCTGGAAATCGGGCGTTACAAATAATGATTATATGAACTGAAATTAGTTGATGGTTGCTTGGTTGTAGAGTTTCTATTGATATAGTTGGGCTTTTTCCTTGCAAGAACTTGAGGTTTATGCATCCTTGGCTTGAGCTAGCTTGTACCATGTGAATATGTGATGGATGTGCATGATTTTTGAGTGTTTTGATGCTTCATTTCGTTCCTATATGTGCTGCTTTGTCGCCCCTTCCTCCTCCCCCTCGAAACAACCCTGCTGCTGCTCCTTTTCACGCCCACAAAAACTCCCCGGGCGGGGAGTTTTTGTACTAAAAAGTCCCCGGGCGGGTACTTTAGTGCAGAAAGTTTCTGCACTGTTTTTCCCGGCCGAGTAAATTTTTGCCTTGTTTTTCCCCGGCCGGGTAACCCTTCATCCGAGCTCTGCTTGACCTAATTTTTGGACACAATCAACCTCTTTGAGTCTAGAACACTCTTCAATTGGAATCAGCTTAAAATTCGTTGTAGATTGTGAGATATAATCGTTTTATTTTGGTGTCGCCACTTTACTGAAATTCTGCACTCGTTCAATTTCAAATCTCTGCCATTTTCGGCTCCCTTTGAACTAGAATGCGAGCTATATACTTTCGGAAAGCCCTATGTGTCTAGTTTCACTTTGAAGAAACAAAAATTGATTCCCATCTTTCAAACTCAACTTATGCCCGATTTCGTACAACTTGTTCGTTACGGGTAAACTGTCAGCTTTGGCCTATTTTCACTCGAAGCCATATTTTGTGCTTTTATTACGTTTTTCGCATTAATTCCCACCCCGATTATGATCCTAATATGTTAATATAATCTAATATAATGTGTTTTATTATTTATTTCAATTTTATGACCTCGTCTGTTAAGTATAAACTTGACTCGAATGCATGAACGTTTAAGTGACACGTATGTTATCTTCTGGCATCTCTTGCCTTTCTTATGCACTTTAACCTTAAAAATGCTCATGATATGTTAAAACATTATGTGTTATGAGGTTATTTAATGTATTATGTATTTAATATTGCTTCGGTACTAATTGCTTCGGTATGCTAGGTATGAATGTATAGGACGTGCACTGCATCCATTTGCATTCTTATACATCGCCGTGCATCTAATTGGTTCATGATTGAGTCTAAGTCATAAGTTTGTGTTTATTTGTCTCAGATTTGAGTTCTAGAGGTGCCGGTTCCGCTATTTAGCTTCTTCTTGGTCGTCAACGCTCCTCCGTGAGCACTTTCGGTAAAAGGTTAGGTTTTAGGTTTGTATATGTGCTCGTTTTCAAGCCCGCATGCGAATATACTATTATATCTATATAATAGATAAGTGTTTATACAATATGTTTATGATCTTGTCAAATGGTTACGGGTTTTGAAAACTATAAGTATAAGCGTATGTAAGCTTAATGTTTTGCAACAAGGCTATGCTCCAAACCGTGTGTCTTCATGCTAGCTACGGATTAGGATGACACGAAGAGGTACGCCTATAGCGTATGCTATGTTTCAAGGTAAGGTATGCTCCGTTAAGGTACGTAAGTTATGAGTTTGATAAGTTTGATATGTAGCGAGTTATGATATGTTATGTTATGGTTTGTATTTGGGGCCCCCGAGACGTGGGTAAGGGAGACCCGGGACGACCATGGGGTCGCTGTTTTGACCCCTATGCACACTCTCATTTGAAGTACTCACGTGCGACTCGTGGAGGTTGAGGAGGCGTGGTGCTTTGAGCCCTCGGTGGATAATCTCATCGTTTGTATGAAGGCATTATCTCATAGTTGAATGATTTCTTGACTTCCTTCTTTTCATCCTTAAACAAATGCCTGGTTCTCAATCCCCTCTATCTTTCAAAGCATCCGGTCTCGATTACCTCTTCCCTCTTCCACTCTACCCTACCAAATTCTTAAGTGTCCTCATTGTCCAATCCGATTAACTCATTTTTCCTAACGAATCATGTTTGTCGTCCGCAGTTGTTCGAACAATTCATGTACGAATTCAGATCACAATCTCTAACTCTCCATGATGGTTGGTATACCACTATCTCGGAAGTTTAACATCATTTCTATTATCCCAGGTTACGGTTTATTTCCTTGGAACTGTCCTCGGCACTTCATGGAAAATGACCGATGAACCGGAACCCGACTCGTTCATGTTATTTCACCTCGTAGCCACCCACTTTTCAACGCTCGGTTGAATTGACTCTCGCTTTTCATCACGGAAAATGACGATCAGATCGACTTCTCTTAGCTATTCATCTTGGCCATTTCCGTAGTTCCTTTGTCTCCTTATTCACTTAAGTACCCATCCTCTCATCAATTCTCGAAGTTTTTAATTTTTCCTTCAACCTAGACGTTCTTCAAGTGTCCAAAATATTTCAACCCATTCTTCGTGGATTAGGTAGGGTTCCGTTGACTTTATTAAATCTTGCGTTTCCACCTTTCCTACTAGAAATACTTTCTTAACACGACCGGGTGTTCGCATTTATTCCCTAGTCGCTCTCCCCCTTAAAATCTCTGCTTGGCTCGTTGAACTTGATTTATTGTTTCTTTAATCAAAGTTCCCAACTCTTCAAAATCATCTTCATCCAAATGATCGATTTCCGTTAGCGGATGCACTTGGTACTCGTACTCATATTCACTTCGAAGTGATTGATTAGGATAGCGACCTTACTCATCTCCTTTCCAATTCTTACTTAAATTTCCAAGCTTCCTATTAGTTCCTAGTCTCCCTTTTGTAAGATTTCCCGATCCAAAGTTGTCACTTATGCCCAATCCATGAAACTGACCTTTTGAATCTTTCCCAATTTCGATTCTTTTGTTAAAATCTTCTCCATGGTCCAAAATTTCATGATTCTTGGACCTAAATTCTTCTTTATCAAAGTCCCCTTGACTTATCTTTTGTGAATTCAAATTGGTTGGATGGCTCACCCCCCAATTGGTTACACTTGAGCACATAATTTCCCTCCAAAAGCCCTTTGCCTTTCCTTATTGTTTGCCTTTATTCTTCCATATTTTCCATAATGTGGTACTCACCACGTTGATTGGTTTTCTCTAATCCTTCTCTTCTTCGTATCTCTTGCGTCATAATACAAATCCACGACTTCTTAATTCTTTTATCAATAAGGATTATTTTCTCACAACCCAGGGTTGACATTTGATCCCAAGTCTTCCGAGTCCGAGTGACACGATTTTTTCCCATCTTCACTAGAACAAATCTTCATTTGGCTAATTCCTTACTACATTCGTTACCCCGATTATAGCTTCCTTGTTCTAACCTTGAAGGGTTCCAATGATCAAGTAACTTCATCTTCCACCGAACCTTGAACTTAAATACCGATCCAAGTATCTTGTTTATCCCTATCATGAATCCAAAAATCAAGTAGTCTCTTAGTTCACCTTGATCCGACTCCCGATACCAAAAGTCTTTTATTCTTCACCCCAAACTAAATTCCCGATTACATTTTCAATCTCGAGAAATCCTCTTCTTTCTTAACTCGAACCCAAGTCTTGATCCCATCTCAACCCTATTTATCTTAACTTAGCTATCCACTCCCACAACTTAACCTTCGGAGCCCTCTTCAAATCTCTCATATCAATGAGGAAGACTTGTAGTATATGGTCATTACTTTGGAAATTTGGCCATGGTTTGATGTTGTGATAGCCACCTATAAATCAAAACTCAATTCAAATATAAATGCATGCTAGTTATTGAATGCATATGTCACATAATTAGCACCGAAACAAGTATGGATGCAAAAAGCAACACAAAATTCAATAAAATTTAAATTTCAACAAAAAATTCGTCAAATTTTCCAATAATACATGCTCATGATCAATGCGGTGCACACGTTGACACGTTGTTCCAAAGCCGTTCGACCTATACTTGACGAGACACAACGCTAGCGACCCCGGTTTTCGCAACCAGGCTCTGATACCACCTTGGGATGTAGCACCCGTGACGATAGGCACCACATCCCCCGCACTAGAAGTCTAGTCCACACGTGAAACGGACGATCCAGCATGAACCGGACTCATAGCGAACGGGTGACAAAGTAAAAACTTTCCTAGCTAGGCAGCATCTAACCCTGTACCAAAAACAGTACGAGTGCAATGCGAAAGTAGTCATGCCAACAATAAAGTTTCAATTAATGGCTACAAGCCCAAACAATTCATAAATATAATTAAATCCAACATGCACCTCACAACGGGTTCAACTAAACATGCAACCTGTCCCGAATCAACATCCAATAATCTCATAATTTGGCACACTGGCCCAAATACGTAAGGAAATACAATTTAAGTCATAACAATGTACAATGTGACTCGAGTGTACGAGTGAGACTCAGATAAAAGAATGAGACTTGACTCCCACCTAGCAAAACCTGCAAAGAACTGGGAAGTGGGAAAGAGGGGTCAGTCTCTAGAAGACTGAGTGAGCAGGAGCTATACATATGTAAAAAAACCGGCACATGCAAGCCGTAAACCTCGAGCAAGGTTTTATTCAAAGTTAGTTCCCACGAAGGGCAAGAATTAGTTAAAAAATGCTCGAACTTTACGACTAATTCAAATTAAATTCCCTAAGTTTATAATGGATGAATAATCGTTTTGGCTCGGAGAGTGAGCGTGCATTATCTCCAACCAAGCTCCGACCGTGTATAATGATCATGACTTAATACTTTTGAATATGTGATCATGCAATACATAATGATACATGCGAGAAATAAACATGAGACTTAATCATTCGGGCAATCCATGTCCCGGCCTTCCCGCACGGTGCATAATAATAATAACATAATCATAATCATGAAAGTAAGTTCCAACCTTCTCCCTCCATAATGGACGGGCCTGCAGACCCGAACCATTTAATAATAACAAAATTGAGACGGGGGCTCATGACTCCTAGCCGCTCACACTACACGGTCACGTGCGAGATTCTCAATGAGTACTTTGTGCAATGGCTTAGCTATACGTCGGCCCGATGCCGAACCGGTCTCCATTCACACATTTCCTCGGGGCCCAATAACATGTGCATGATCAATGTGTATAATCTCACCAAAACATTCAAGTCATGATCATATTTATCATAATTCATATCGTAAGTCACGAGGAAAGATTTAGTCGATAAAGATTTACTCGATGACTCCACTTTAAATTAATATATATATATACTTTAGGTTTTTAGCCAAAACATATCACATAAAGGTTGTAGGGATTTAATACATAACTAGGACGAAAACACCCTCACCTGGAACATGGCGATACAAGGATACAAAGTAGGCCGTGTGCCTAATGATCACGATATCTCCACCCTGGAGATGAACTGTACAAGAGAAAAAATCAATGTGTACTAGTGAGAGATGACTCAATATGAAACCAATTAGGACGCACGACATTGACATGAGATGTTCATGAAGTGATATGGAATGATTCAATATTCAATAGATCATATAAAGTCATGAATTGATGTGATCGTGGTCATGTATGTAATTAATTCCATTTAAACACATAAATGATTTAATCATTCAATTAGGCATGTATTCAATTCATATAAGTCATATAAGAGGTCAAGGAGGTGAAAGGAAAATGATAAAACGGGTTTTGGCAAAGTTTAGCAAGAATTAGGAAAAGTTGACAATTTTCGGAAATGGGCAAGCTGTAGGAAAATAGGAATATCTTAAGTTCTAGAAATTGGAATTAAGTTTTGCTTGTGTGGTATGAAACTAGACACGTAGGGCTTTCTAATCATATATGGAACGAATCACGGTTCAAAACGAGGTGAAAATGACGTAGGCCCGAAGTTGGATGAATGCATATTGTGGGTAGAGTGGCGATGCCAAAAAGAATTAATTATAACTCACAGTCTAGAAAGGATAACGAGGTGATTCAAATTAGATAATTTAGTAGACTTCAATAGGTTTCCATCGGTTCAAAAATCAGGTCAATCGGAGTTCGTTTGAAGGGTAGACGGAACAAAACAAATTCAACCAGAAAGCAGGGAAAAATCCACAGCCGTGGGTTTCACGAGGCATAAAAATCCATGGCCGTGGATCTAGGTTCCGAAAATCACAAGTTTCTGCCTTCAAATCCACGCCCGTGGATTTTACAAGGCATAAAATCCACTACCGTGGATCTGCTCCAGGGGCTAAAAATACAAGGGAAAATCAAGGTTTCGCGAGAGAAACACCAAAACTCGAAGGAACCACCTCAATCTCGACCCAAATCACATAAGACATGTAATATGCAAAGTAGGAACATCAATTACAAGTTTAGAACAATTAAAACACATTAATTCACAAACCCATATCAAAATCTCACATATATACATACACATATACACCATCCATACAATCAACTAATGAAAGAGATTTTACCGGAATTGGAACGAGGATGATGAGGTGAGTTAGTGGTGGTCGGGAATCGTCGGATTTCTTACCGGAGTTGATGGATTTGGCTTTCCCCTTCTCTTAGCTTCTTCCTTCTCTTGAGCTTGAAATGGAGATGGAGAGAGAGGAGGAAGAAAGGAAGATGGTGAATCTCATTGTGATGGGAAGGTGGTGGCTGCGGTGAGGTGGTGGTGCTGTGGTGTGGCGTGGTGGTGATGATGATGGTGCTTGGGAGAGGAAGAATAAGAAATCAAGAAGAAGAAGAAGAAGAAAATAATGAGAAGTGAGAGGGGGGGGGGTATATCTCGTGAGAATGAGGGAGAGGAAGAGAGAAAGTGAGTCTTGGTCAAGGCGTGGGGTCAACGGTTAGATATTTAAGTGTTAGGATAATTTATGTGGTTTCGGCTCGAATTAAAATACGGTTAGAATAGAATCAGGTTCCCGAATTAAATAAAAGGATGGGCAATGGGTTCAAGAATTAACAAGGAATATAAGGTAAGGCTCGAAGAAAAAGGAATAAACGTGATCGTGCGTGATATAACAAAATGAACAAACAATTAGTCACGTACTCACTTAATTACAATTAAAAACACGAACACTTAATTAAATACATAAAACACATAAGTTACATAATTAAACAATTAAAACACAAAACTCTCGGTCTAACCACACTCGTGACCTCATACCTGGTTAGTCTCGAAAACATGGGGCGTTACAACCTCTCCCCCTTAAGAAAGACCTGTCCTCAGGTCCACTGCCCTGAGTTCTGGACTCTAAGCAAAACTCTCCATTGTTCATCCCACACGGTGTTAGCTACTTCCCGATAGGAATTAGTTCCAAAAAGGTCTTCAAGCTGTAGGGGTCTTGATGTCCTCAAACTTAATCCGGTGTTAAGCGAGTGGTCAGGTTGGACTCGTACAATGAGAGCGTCCAAAGGATTCAACTCTCATCGCTTAAGTCCATTGCGACCCAACTCTTGGGGTTCGGCTTGAAAACGAGAATGGTGCTTTAGAAAACCACTAACTCACAACCATGAACCTAACCGAACTCTTCAATGCTTCCAGGTAGGTTCGATGTTGAGAGAATCAAACCATCCTCGATCTAGTATTCCGATGTCGTGCAAAGCTGGGTTCATGACTTCTCACGACCCTCGTCTCAAAGTAAAGCCTAACACTCGCGAAACTACGCATGCCACCAGCGGCAAGCTAACCAACAACATGCTAAACTCACACACACGGCATGCGCAACAAAATAGTTTTTAGGCACATGCGATCACTAACAGGAAATATAACAATAATTATGATGGGTGCATGAATAGGTTATGAATGTTTTAATGTACCGTGCACCAGAGAAATGAAATGGGTGATGATGATCTCATCGTTTGTATGAAGGCATTATCCCATTGTTGAATGATTTCTTGACTTCCTTCTTTTCATCCTTAAACACATGCCCAGTTCCCAATCCCTTCAATCTTTCAAAGAATCTGATCTCGATTACCTTTTCCCTCTTCCACTCTACCCTACCAAATTCTTAAGTGTCCTCTTTGTCCAATCCGATTAACTCATTTTTCCTAACGAATCATGTTTGTCGTCCCCAGTTGTTCGAACCATTCATGTAGGAATTCAGATCACAATCTCTAACTCTCCATGACGGTTGGTATTCCACTATCTCGAAAGTTTAAGCTCATTTCTATTATCCTAGGTTACGGTTTATTTCCTTGGAAATGTCCTCGGCCATTCATGGAAAATGACCGATAAACCGGAACCCAACTCGTTCATGTTATTTCACCTCGTAGCCACCCACTTTTCAACGCTCGGTTGAATTCACTCTCACTTTTCATCACGGAAAATGACGAACTGATCGACTTCTCTTAGCTATTCCACTTTGCCATTTCCGTATTTCCTTTGTCTCCTTATTCACTTGGTTACCCGTTCCTCTCCTCAATTCTCGATGTTTTTAATTTTTCCTTCAACCTCGACTTTCTTCAAGTGTCCAAAATATTTCAACCCATTCTTCCTGGCTTAGGTAGGGTTCCGTTGAATTTATTAAATCTTGCTTTTCCACCGTTCCAACTAGAAATAATTTCTTAACACGACCGGGTGTTCGCATTTATTCCCTAGTCGCTCTCCCCCTTAAAATCTCTGCTTGGCTCGTTGAACTTGATTTATTGTTTCTTTAACCAAAGTTCCCAACTTTTCAAAATCATCTTCATCGAAATGATCGATTTCCGTTAGGTGATGCACTCAGTACTCGTAATCACATTCACTTCGAAGTGATTGATTAGGATAGAGACCTTACTCATCTCCTTTCCAATCCTTACTTAAATTTCCAAGCTTCCTATTAGTTCCTTTTATCCCTTTTGTAAGATTCCCCGATCCAAAGTTGTCACCTAAGCCCAATCCATGAAACCGACCTTTTGAATCTTTCCCAATTTCGATTCCTTTGTTAAAATCTTCTCCATGCTCCAAAATTTCATGATTCTTGGACCTAAATTCTTCTTAATCAAAGTCCCCTTGACTTATCTTTTGTGAATTCAAATTGGTTGGATGGCTCACCCCCAATTGGTTACACTCGAGCACATGATTTCCCTCCAAAAGCCCTTTGCCTTTCCTTATCGTTTCGCTCTATTCTTTCATATTTTCCATAATGTGGTACTCACCACGTTGATTGGTTTTCACTAATCCTTCTCTTCTTCGTATCTCTTGCGTCATAATTCAAATCCGCGACTTCTTAATTCTTTTATCAATAAGGATTATTTTCTCACAACCCAGGGTTGTCATTTGATTCCGAGTCTTCCGAGTCCGAGTGACTCGATTTTTTCCCATCTTCACTAGAACAAATCTTCATTTGGCTAATTCCTTACCGCATTCGTTACCCCGACTATAGCTTCCTTGTTCTAACCTTGAAGGGTTCCAATGATCAAGTAACTTCATCTTCCACCGAACCTTGAACTTAAATACCGATCCAAGTATCTTGTTTATCCCCATCATGAATCCAAAAATTAGGAAGTCTCTTATTTCACCTTTATCCAACTCCCAATACAAAAAGTCTTTTATTCTTCACCCCAAACTAAATTCCCGATTATATTTTCAATCTCGAGAAATCCTCTTCTTTCTTAACTCGAACCCAAGTCTTGATCCCATCTCAACCCTATTTATCTTGACTTAGCTATCCGCTCCCTCAACTTAACCTCCGGAGCCCTCTTCAAATCACCCATATCCATGAGGAATACTTGTAGTATATGGCGGTTACTTTGGAAATTTGGCCGTGGTTTGATGTTGTGATAGCAACCTATAAATCAAAACTCAATTCAAATATAAATGCATGCTAGTTATTGAATGCATATGTCACATAATTAGCACCAAAACAAGTATGGATGCAAAAAGCAACACAAAATTCAATAAAATTTAAATTTCAACATAAAATTCATCAAATTTTCCAATAATACATGCTCATGATCAATGCGGTGCACATATTGATCCTAAGCCGTTCGACCTATACTTGACATGACACAACGCTAGAGACCCCGGTTTTTTCAACCGGGCTCTGATACCATCTTGGGATGTAGCACCTGTGACGATAGGCACCACATCCCCCGCACTACAAGTCTAGTCCATACATGAAACGGACAATCCATCATGAACCGGACTCATAGCGAACGGGTGACAAAATAAAAACTTTCCTAGCTAGGCGGAATCTAACCCTGTACCAAAAACATTACGAGTGCAATGCGGAGGTAATAATGCACCTAACAAAGGGTTCAATTAATGGCTACCAGCCCAAACAATTCATAAATATAATTAAATCCAACATGCACCTAACAAAGGGTTCAACTAAACATGCAACCTGTCCCGAATCAACATCCAATAATCTCATAATTTGGCACACTGGCCCAAATACATAAGGAAATACAATTTAAGTCATAACAATGTACAATGTGACTCGAGTGTACGAGTGAGACTCAGATAAAAGAATGAGACTTGACTCCCACCAAGCAAAACCTGCAAAGAACTGGGAAGTGGGAAAGAGGGGTCAGTCTCTAGAAGACTAAGTGAGCAGGAACTATACATATATAAAGAAACAGGCACATGCAAGCCATAAACCTCGAGCAAGGTTTTATTCCAAGTTAGTTCCCACGAAGGGCAAGAATTAGTTAAAAAATGCTCGAACTTTACGACTAATTCAAATTAAATTCCCTAAGTTCATAATGCATGAATAATCGTTATGGCTCGGCAAGTGAGCGTGCATTATCTCCAACCAAACTCCGACCGTATACAATGAACATGACTTAATACTTTTGAATACGTGATGATGCAATACATAATGATACATGCGAGCAATAAACATGAGACTTAATCGTTTGGGCAATCCGTGTCCTAGCCTTCCCGCACGGTGCATAATAATAATAACATAGTCATAATCATGAAAATAAGTTCCAACCTTCTTTGTAACAGTCCAAAGACCCGCCTGCCGATATTGTCCGCTTTGGGTGGGAACCAGACCCCGAAGGGAACCACCCTTACGGTTTTGTTTCTCGTTGGTGGGAACCAGACCCCGAAGGGAACCACCAAGAAAAGGCCTCAACAGGGAAGAGGTATCCACCCCCTTATAAGGAAGGGTTTGTTCCCCTCTTCTTCCGATGTGGGACAAGCACCTTTGTCTATTATAGTCCACCCCCCTTAAGAGGGCCCAGCGTCCTCGCTGGCACACGGGACCGGGTCCCAGCTCTGATACCATTTGTAACAGTCCGAAGACCCGCCTGCCGATATTGTCCGCTTTGGGTGGGAACCAGACCCCGAAGGGAACCACCCTCACGGTTTTGTTTCTCGTTGGTGGGAACCAGACCCTGAAGGGAACCACCAAGAAAAGGCCTCAACAGGGAAGAGGTATCCACCCCCTTATAAGGAAGGCTTTGTTCTCCTCTTCTTCCGATGTGGGACAAACACCTTTGGCTATTATATTCTCCCTCCATAATGGACGAGCCTGCAGACCCGAACCATTTAATAATGATAATATTGAGACGGGGGCTCATAACTCCTACCTGCTCCTTCGATGGGTTAACCAACGGCTCAATAATAACTCACCTTCCACACTATACGGTCCTGTGAGAGATTCTCAATGAGTACTTTGTGCAATGGCTTAGTTATACGTCGGCCCGATACCGAACTGGTCTCCATTCACACATTTCCTCGGGGCCCAATAACATGTGCATGATCAATGTGCATAATCTCGACAAAACATTCAAGTCATGATCGTATTTATCATAATTCATTTCGTAATTCATGAGGAAAGATTAAGTCGATAAAGATTTACTCGATGACACCACTTTAAAATCAATATATATATACTTTAGGTTTTTGGCTAAAACATATCACATAAAGGTTTTAAGGATTTAATATATAACTAGAACGAAAACACCCTCACCTGGAACATGGAGATACAAGGATACAAACTAGGTCGGGTGTCTATTGATCACGATATCTCCACCCTGGAGATGAACTGTACAAGAGAAAGAAATAATGTGTAATCATGAGATATGACTCAATATGAAACCTATTAGGATACACGACATTGACATGAAATGTTCATGAAGTGATATGGAATGATTCAATATTCAATAGATCATATAAAGTCATGAATTGATGTGATCGTGCTCATGTATGTAATTAATTCCATTTAAACACATAAATTATTTAATCATTCAATTAGGTATGTATTCAATGCATATAAGTCACATAAGAGGCTAAGGAGGTAAAAGGAAAGTGATAAAACCGGTTTTGGCAAAGTTTAGCCAGAATTAGGAAAAGTTAACAATTTTCGGAAATGGGCAAGCTGTAGGAAAATGGGAATATATTAAGGTCTAGAAATTGGAATTAAGTTTTGCTTGTTGGGTATGAAACTAGATACATAGTTCTTTCTAAGCATATATAGAACGAATCATGGTTCAAAACGAGGTGAAAATGGTGTAGACCGGAAGTTCGATGAATGCAGATTGTCGGTAGAGTGGTGACACCAAAAATAATTGATTATAACTCACAATCTAGAAATGATAAAGAGGTTATTCCAATTGGAGAATGTAGTATACTTCAATAGGTTTCAATCAGTTCAAAAATCAAGTCAATCAGAGTTCGTTTCAAGGGTAAACGGAACAAAACAAATTCAACCAGAAAGCAGGGGAAGATCGACGGCCGTGGGTTTCACAAGGCATAAAAATCCATGGCCGTGGATCTGGGTTCCGAAATTCACAAGTTTCTGCCTTCAAATCCACGCCCGTGGATTTCACAAGGCATAAAATCCACGGGCATGGATCTGCTCCAGGGGTTAAAAATACGAAGGCAAAGCAAGGTTTCGCGGGAGAAACACCAAAACTCGAAGGAACCACCTCAATCTCGACCCAAATCACATAAGACATGTAATATGCAAAGTAGGAACATCAATTACAAGTTTAGAACAATTAAAACACATTAATTCACAAACCCATATCAAAATCTCACATATATACATACACATATACACCATCTATACAATCAACTAATGAAAGAGATTTTACCGGAATTGGAACGAGGATGATGAGGTGAGTTCGTGGTGGTCAGGAATCGTCGGATTTCTTGTCGCAATTGACGGAGTTGGCTTTCCCCTTCTCTTGGCTTTTTCCTTCTCTTGACCTTGAAATGGAGAAGAAGAGGGAGCAGGAAGAAAGGAAGATGGTGAATCTTATTGTAATGGAAAGGTGGTGGCTCACGTGAGGTGGTGGTGCCGTGGTGTGGCGTGGTGGTGATGGTGTTTGGGAGAAGAAGAAGAAGAAATGAAGAAGAAGAAGAAGAAAAGAATGAGAAGTGAGGGGGGGTGTATAGAATCATGTTCCCGAATTAAATAAAAGGATGGGCAATGGGTTCAGGAATTAACAAGGAATATAAGGTAAGGCTCGAAGAAAAAGGAATAAACGTGATCGTGTGCGATATAACAAAATGAACAAATAATTAGTCACGTACTCACTTAATTACAGTTAAAAACACGAACACTTAATTAAACACATAAAACACATAAGTTACATAATTAAACAATTAAAACACAAAACTCTCGGTCTAACCACACTCGTGACCTCATACCTAGTTAGTCTCGAAAACATGGGGCGTTACAACCTCTCCCCCATAAGAAGGACCTGTCCGCAGGTCCACTGCCTTAAGTTCTGGACTCTAAGCAAAACTCTCTAGTGTTCATCCCATGCGGGGTTAGCTACTCCCCGACAGGAATTAGTCCCGAAAAGGTCTTCAAGCAGTAGGGGTCTTGATGTCCTCAAACTTAATCCGGTGTTATGCGAGTGGTCCGGTTGGACTCATACAACGAGAGGGTCCAAAGGATTCAACTCTCATCGCTTAAGTGTATTGCGACCCAACTCTTGGGGTTCGGCTTGAAAACGAGCATGGTGCTTTGGACAACCACTAACTCACAACCATGAACCTAACCGAACTCTTGAATGCTTCTAGGTAGGTTCGATGTTCAGAGAATAAAACCATCCTCGATCTAGTACTCTGATGTCGTGGAAAGCTGGGTTCATGACTTCTCACGACCCTCGTCTCACCGTAAAGCCTAATACTCGCAAACAAGCATGCCACCAGCGGCAAGCTAACCAACAACATGAAAAACTCACACACACGGCATGCGCAACAAAATAGTTTTCAGGTACATGCTATCACCAACAGGAAATATAACAATAATTATAATGGATGCATGAATAGGTTATGAATTTTTTAATGTACCATGCACCGGAGAAATGAAATTGGTGATGATGATCTCATCGTTTGTATGAAGGCATTATCCTATAGTTGAATGATTTCTTGACTTCCTTCTTTTCATCCTTAAACACATGCTCGGTTCTCAATCCCTTCTATCTTTAAAAGAATCCGATCTCGATTACCTCTTCCCTCTTCCACTCTACCCTACCAAATTCTTAAGTGTCCTCTTTGTCCAATCCGATTAACTCATTTTTCCTAACGAATCATGTTTGTCGTCCCCAGTTGTTCGAACCATTCATGTAGGAATTCAGATCACAATCTCTAACTCTCCATGACGGTTGGCATTCCACTATCTCGGAAGTTTAAGCTCTTTTCTATTATCCCAGGTTACGGTTTATTTCCTTGGAAATGTCCTCGGCCCTTCATGGAAAATGACCGATGAACCGGAACCCGACTCGTTCATGTTTATACACCTCGTAGCCACCCACTTTTCAATGCTCGGTTGAATTGATTCTCGCTTTTCATCATGGAAAATGACGATCTGATCGACTTCTGTTAGCTATTCCTCTTAGCCATTTCCGTAGTTCCTTTGTCTCTTTATTCAATTGAGAACCCGTTCCTCTCATCAATTCTCGAAGTTTTTAATTTTTCCTTCAACCTCGACGTTCTTCAAGTGTCCAAAATATTTCAACCCATTCTTCGTGGCTTAGGTAGGGTTCCGTTGACTTTATTAAATCTTACATTTCCACCGTTCCTACTAGAAATACTTTCTTAACACGATCGGGTGTTCGTATTTATTCCCTAGTCGCTCTCCCCCTTAAAATCTCTGCTTGGCTCGTTGAACTTGATTTATTGTTTCTTTAACCGAAGTTCCCAACTCTTCAAAATCATCTTCATCGAAATGATCGATTTCCATTAGGTGATGCACTCGGTTGTCGTACTCACATTCACTTCGAAGTGATTGATTAGGATAGCGACCTTACTCATCTCCTTTCCAATTCTTACTTAAATTTCCAAGCTTCCTATTAGTTCCTTGTATCCCTTTTGTAAGATTCCCCGATCCAAAGTTGTCACTTAAGCCCAATCCACGAAACCGACCTTTTGAATCTTTCCCAATTTCGATTCCTTTGTTAAAATCTTCTCCATTCTCCAAAATTTCATGATTCTTGGACCTAAATTCTTCTTAATCAAAGTCCCCTTGACTTATCATTTGTGAATTCAAATTGGTTGGATGGCTCACCCCCAATTGGTTACACTCGAGCACATGATTTCCCTCCAAAAGCCCTTTGCCTTTCCTTATCGTTTCCCTCTATTCTTTCATATTTTCCATAATGTGGTACTCACCACGTTGATTGGTTTTCACTAATCCTTCTCTTCTTCGTATCTCTTGCGTCATAATACAAATCCGCGACTTCTTAATTCTTTTATCAATAAGGATTATTTTCTCACAACCTAGGGTTGTCATTTGATTCCGAGTCTTCCGAGTCCGAGTGACTCGATTTTTTCCCATCTTCACTAGAACAAATCTTCATTTGGCTAATTCCTTACCGCATTCGTTACCCCGACTATAGCTTCCTTGTTCTAACCTTGAAGGGTTCCAATGATCAAGTAACTTCATCTTCCACCGAACCTTGAACTTAAATACCGATCCAAGTATCTTGTTTATCCCCTTCATGAATCCAAAAATCAAGTAGTCTCTTAGTTCACCTTGATCTGACTCCTGATACCAAAAGTCTTTTATTCTTCACCCCAAACTTAATTCCCGATTATATTTTCAATCTCGAGAAATCCTCTTCTTTCTTAACTCGAACCCAAGTCTTGGTCCCATCTCAACCCTATTTATCTTGACTTAGCTCTTCGCTCCCACAACTTAACCTTCGGAGCCCTCTTCAAATCACCCATATCCATGAGGAATACTTGTAGTATATGGCGGTTACCTTGGAAATTTGGCTGTGGTTTGATGTTGTGATAGCAACCTATAAATCAAATTTTAATTCAAATATAAATTCATGCTAGTTATTGAATGCATATGTCACATAATTAGCACCAAAACAAGTATGGATGCAAAAAGCAACACAAAATTCAATAAAATTTATATTTTAACATAAAATTAATCAAATTTTCCAATAATACATGCTCATGATCAAGCGGTGCACACGTTGACACGTTGTTCTTAAGCCTTTAGACCTATACTTGACGCGACACAACTCTAGAGACCCCGGTTTTACAACCGGGCTCTGATACCACCTTGGGATGTAGCACCCGTGACGATAGGCACCGCATCCCCCGCACTACAGGTCTAGTCCATATGTGAAACGGACGATCCAGCATGAACCAGACTCATAGCGAATGGGGTGACAAAATAAAAACTTTCCTAGCTAGGCGAAATCTAACCCTGTACCAAACAACCAAAAACAGTACGAGTGCAATGCAGAAGTAATCATGCCAACAATAAAATTTACATTAATGGCTACAAGCCCAAGCAATTCATAAATATAATTAAATCCGACATGCACCTAACAACGGGTTCAACTAAACATGCAACCTGTCCCGAATCAACATCCAATAATCTCATAATTTGTTACACAGGCCTAAATGCATAAGGAAATACAATTTAAGTCATAACAATGCACAATGTGAATCGACTGTACGAGTGAGACTCAGATAACAGAATGAGACTTGACTCCCACCTAGCAAAACCTGCATAGAACTGGGAAGTGGGAAAGAGGGGTCAGTCTCTAGAAGACTAAGTGAGCAGGAGCTATACATATATATAGAAACAGGCACATGCAAGCCATAAATCTCAAGCAAGGTTTTATTCAAAGTTAGTTCACACGAAGGGCAAGAATTAGTTAAACAATGCTCGAATTCTACGACTAATTCAAATTAAATTCCTTAAGTTAATAATGCATGAGTAATCGCTATGGCTCGGCGAGTGAGCGTGCATTATCTCCAACCAAACTCCGACCGTGTATAGTGAACATGACTTAATAATTTTGAATACGTGATCGTACAATACATAATGGACGAGCCTGCAGACCTGAACCATTTAATAAAAACAATATTGAGACGGGGGTCATGACTCCTACCCACTCCTTTGATGGGTTAACCATCAACTCAATAATAACTCACCTTCTACACTACACGATCGTGTGAGAGTTCTCAATGAGTACTTTGTCCAATGGCTTAGCTATACGCCGACTCGATGCCGAACCGGTCTGCATTCACACATTTCCTCGGGGCCCAATAACATGCGCATGATCAATGTGCATAATCTTGCCAAAACATTCAAGTCATGATCGTATTTATCATAATTCATTTCGTAATTCATGAGGAAAGATTTAGTCCAT
The DNA here is from genome assembly GCA_037501455.1 of Lantana camara. Lineage (NCBI taxonomy): Eukaryota > Viridiplantae > Streptophyta > Magnoliopsida > Lamiales > Verbenaceae > Lantana > Lantana camara. Next base: position 55,312,841 of record CM074860.1, read on the forward strand.
AAAGATTTACTCGATGACTCCACTTTAAAATAAATATATATATACTTTAGGTTTTTGGCCAAAACATATCACATAAAGGTTGTAGGGATTTAATACATAACTAGAACGAAAACACCCTCACCTGGAATATGGCGATACAAGGATACAAACTAGGCCGGGTACCTATTGATCACGATATCTCCACCCTGGAGATGAACTGTACAAGAGAAAGAAATAATGTGTACTCGTGAGAGATGACTCAATATGAAACCAATTAGGACGCACGACATTGACATGTGATGTTCATGAAGTGATATGGAATGATTCAATATTCAATAGATCATATAAAGTCATGAATTGATGTGATCGTGCTCATGTACGTAATTAATTCCATTTAAATACATAAATGATTTAATCATTCAATTAGGCATGTATTCAATGCATATAAGTCACATAAGAGGTCAAGGAGGTGAAAGGAAAGTGATAAAATGGGTTTTGGCAAAGTTTAGCAAGAATTAGGAAAAGTTGACAATTTCCGGAAATGAGCAAGCTGTAGGAAAATGGGAATATCTTAAGTTCTAGGAATTGGAATTATGTTTTTCTTGTTGGGTATGAAACTAGACACATAGGGCTTTCTAAGCATATATGGAACGAATCATGGTTCAAAACGAGGTGAAAGTGGCGTAGGCCCGAAGTTGGTGAATGCGGATTGTCATTAGAGTGGCGACACCAAAAATAATTTATTATAACTCAGAATCTAGAAAGGATAATGAGGTGATTCCAATTGGAAAATGTAGTAGACTTCAATAGGTTTTCATCGGTTCAAAAATCAGGTCAATCGGAGTTTGTTTAAAGGGTAAACGGAACAAAACAAATTCAACCAGAAAGCAGGGAGGATCGACGGCCGTGGGTTTCACAAGGCAGAAAAATCCAGGGCCGTGGGTCTGCGTTCCGAAAATCACAAGTTTCTGCCTTCAAATCCACGCCCGTGGATTTCACAAGGCATAAAATCCACGGCCGTGGATCTGCTCCAGGGGCTAAAAATACGAAGGAAAAGCAAGGTGTCGCGGGAGAAACACCAAAACTCGAAGGAACCACCTCAATCTCGACCCAAATCACATAAGACATGTAATATGCAAAGTAGGAACATCAATTACAAGTTTAGAACAATTAAAACACATTAATTCACAAACCCATATCAAAATCTCACATATATACATACACATATGCATACACATGTACACCATCCGTACAATCAACTAATGAAAGGGATTTTACCGGAATTGGAACGAGGATGATGCGGTAAGTTCGTGGTGGTCGGGAATCATCAGATTTCCTGCCAGAGTTGATGGAGTTGGCTTTCCCCTTCTCTTGGCTTCTTCCTTCTCTTGAGCTTGAAATGGAGATGGAGAGGGAAGAGGAAGAAAGGAAGATGGTGAATCTAATTGTGATGGGAAGGTGGTGGCTCCGGTGAGGTGGTGGTGCCGTGTTGTGGCGTGGTGGTGTTGGTGCTTGGGAGAGGAAGCAGAAGAAATGAAGAAGAAGAAGAAGAAGAAAAGAATGAGAAGTGAGAGGGGGGGTGGGTGTATCTCGTGAGAATGAGGGAGAGGAAGAGATAAAGTAAGTCTTGGTCAAGGCGTGGGGTCAGTGGTTAGATATTTAAGTATTAGGATAATTTATGTGGTTTCGGCTCGAATTAAAATACGGTTAGAATAGAATCAGGTTCCCAAATTAAATAAAAGGATGGGCAATGGGTTCAGGAATTAACAAGGAATATAAGGTAAGGCTCGAAGAAAAAGGAAAAAATGTGATCGTGTGTGATATAACAAAATGAACAAACAATTAGTGACATACTCACTTAATTACAATTAAAAACACGAACACTTAATTAAACATATAAAACACATAAGTTACATAATTAAACAATTAAAACACAAAACTCTCGGTCTAACCACACTCGTGACCTCATACCTGGTTACTCTCGAAAACACGGGGCATTACAGATCGTGGGAATTGATTCGAAGTCTGTGCCGCTCTTATCGTTTACAGAAGCTCACAAGTTAGTAAGGGAAGGAGCCATTGGATTTATTGCATTTCTTCTTAACAAACCAGAGGATCAAGCACGGTTTGAAGATGTGGCAGTTGTGAAAGAATACCCTGATGTTTTTCCAGAGAAATTGGGTTCTTTACTGCTAGGTCGGGAGATTGAATTTGTGATAGACTTGTATCCGGGATCAGAACCGTTTTCCAAGACTGCTTACCGAATGGCACCGGCCGAGTTGAACGAATTGAAGATTAAACTTGAGGAACTTCTTGTGAATAGGTTTATTCGACAGAGTTCTTCACCTTGGGGTGGGCCGGTTCTCTTTGTCAAGAAGAAGGATGGGACATTGAGAATGTGCGTTGATTACCGAGAGTTGAATCGGATGACCGTGAAGAACAAGTATCCTTTGCGTCATATTGAGAATTTGTTCGACCTTTTTAAGGTTCAGGGGTGTATTCAAAACTTGATTTGAGACAAAGATACTATCAGCTGAAAATCCGGGAAGAAGTTATTCCAAAGATAGGTTTCAACACACGGTATGGGCATTATGAGTTTGTAGTGATGTCGTTTGGATTGACTAATGCCCCAACAGCTTTCATGGATATGATGAATAGGGTTTTCCGTCCTTGCCTCGATAAGCTTGTGGTAATCTTCATCGATGATATTCTGGTGTATTCTAAGACTCGCGAAGATCATGCTCAACATCTCAAATTGGTATTGGAAACACTAAGGGAGCACCGATTGTATGCGAAGTTCAGCAAATGTGAATTTTGGATTGACCGGGTAGTTTTTCTAGGCCACATTGTCTGGAGTAAGGGTCTAGAAGTTGATTTTTCAAAGATTGAGACAGTTTTACAATGGCAAAGTCCAAAGAATGCCTCAGAGGTTAGAAGTTTCTTGGGTTTGGCAGGATACTATCGGAGATTTGTGAAGGATTTTTCGAAAATCGCTACCCCTTTAACCCGATTGACTAAGAAAGAGGTTAAGTTTGAGTGGGATGAGACTTGTGAGGCGAGCTTCCAACTCTTGAAGGAGAAATTGACAACTACACCGATATTAGCACTTCCCGAGTGTAGCACCCCAGACGGAGGATACCACATCCCCCGCACTAGGACCCGGACCCGGTCATGAAATAGAAAGTCCATGCCCGAATCCAAACTATAGCAAACGGGAGACCAACTCACACACTAAGCTAGGCGGATCTAACTCGACAAACTCAGAGCGCGGAAGCAATTTAAAACAATCATCAACAGATAGTGAAAGTAATTAAAACAACATGCAGAACAGGTGACGGGTTCATCTAGCATAGATACCTAGTCCCGAATATCAACTCATAATTCAATATAATAATCAGCATAAGTATCATCAATATCTAGTAGCATCCAAGTACTATCACACTAATCCCACACGGGTTTAAATCTAAGTAGAACATAAACATAATCTTCAAGTGTGAGACATAAATACATAACGTAAATAGAGTATGCGACAAATGCATCCTAACACCAACTAGACTGACAAGTGTGACTCAGAAGACTCACTTCCGCCTAGCTGAAGCCAAAAGGAAACCTGCAAACTAAGAGAGTAAACGAGGGGTCAGTCAACTGACTGAGTGAGGGGGCTAACGCACACCCACAATATACATATATAAAGAGCACAGCACAGAACAAAAGGATGGACTCATGAACCGAGGATAGGTGTTGCATACCAAAACATTTCGAAATAACCCAAATAGATATAGATATAAGTTTAGAAACCATTTTTCCAGAAAGACTCTATCCCGATTCATAATTCCATAACAAAATAGAACACATGCTCGGCGAGTACGAGCTTCCAACCTTTACTCCTCAAAACATAAATCAAAATCAATCCATCCGCTACACCAGTGATGGAGGAGATGTACAGTCCCCAAACCATCTATAATAAACCGTCTAAATAGACTCACGCTCAAGGGGTAGTGAACCCACAAGAGTCCTCCCAGCCTTAGCCGAAGGCTCAAGATACCACACCTTCCCTACAGCACGGGTCGCGTGAAGATATCTCAAATGGAACTACGCAATGGATAAATACCCCGACGGCCCTAACCGTCCCGGGGGATCCATTACCCGTAGCTCCTAGGATCCACAACTGAACAGATCATAACATAACATACGCCAATCTTTCATGGCAATCTCGCTACAGAATTAGAACACAACCGTTTTTCCAAAATAGCTTACATATGCCTCAAAAACTGGTTTATATATTTTTGTTCCTACGCGATGGAACTTTAAGCCTCATGACCTCCACCCACGCAGGACGCACGCAAAATCATAAACATATCATATCCAGCACATACGTACCTATAGTAGAGTATACTCGCATGCAAGGGTAGAAATTAGCATGTAAAGGTCATAGGTGGCATAACTATACAAAATCCTAAACCTCACCTGAGAAGCGACGAGATACCAGAAGTGACAAGACGAACAAATACTCGATCAGGTTGTCTCTACCCTGGAGATCATTATACAGAAAAGGGAATACGGGAAGTACTCATGAGATACGACCCAGACATGAACCACATAGACGCACGACAATTGTCATGGAGTGTTATGATATTATAAAAGTGTGCATGTTCGTAATTAATTACAAAACCAAATAAAACATGATAGCCATTTAAGAAAAACCTGTGTACACTACTCATCATGATACCATACCCCCTGATATTCATTAACAAATAATCAAGGATAATTCAAGAGTCTCACATTTCACAAATCTTAAACCACAACACGTCATAAATATATATATACACACATGTACCCAGTATGCACGCAGCACCACTCACACACACTAATCACACGATTATGCTGACTTAGTTAATGCAATATTCCACTAGCTAGGTGATAAATAAGTTTAATTAATCTAATTTAGACCACCATAATAAGTTTAAATAACAAATTTTATTGCAATTACTAAAATCAAACATATTAGAATCAGATTTTAAAATTAGGGGGGGGGTTATACAATGTATGCCCCAATTACATGTTGTAAACTAAATTCAAATAAAATTATAAGAATTCATATCGAATAACAAATTCATTATTAAACTAAGGTTTCAAGCTTAAAACTAACTCAGATAATTAGCCAACCCACTTAAATAGATTTAGTTCAAAACCGAATCACTTAAATAAATTGACAACACTCAAGTACTAAGTTTAGGAATAATTTACAATTAGACAACTATGTACAATTCGCACATATACATTTCATAGTTAATCATACTTTATTGTTAAAACATCACCCATTAATTAATCACAAAGCAGGTTCAATTAGATTAATTCATTCCCAACATACATTAGAATTAGTCAAATTTAAACAACCAATTTCCAGATTATACAATTCAGGTGTTATAAAATAATCCTAATTTACAAGCTATCACAAGTATACAACAAATAGGTCCTTCATTAACGCTTACAGCAAAACCGATACAAAATTCATTCAATAGGTTGAATACAAAATTCAGAAATTGAAATTGGAATGCAAGAATGGTGAAGTGAGTAGCATTCCAGCAGCTTACAATTGGAAATTGAAAGATTAAATATGGAAGAGAGCTGCATGCGTGATGGCTACTCGTCGGACTCCATGGCGGCTGGCAGTGGTGGCGCATCATTGGTCGGTCGGCGGCGGTGACTCCAGGAAAGAGACGTCGGCAGTAACAGAGGACCACGGCCAAGATGGCGGTTGCTGCTACTATCGTCCAGCTCCCTTGGCATCTCGGGAATGGAGACAGAGGAGAAGAATGAAAGAGTTACCAGTGCTTGTTACTGTTGCTGAGAGATCGTCGGTGGGGCTTGAGGCGGTGGCTGGAGAGGCGATGATAACCTATCGTTGCTGCTTAGAAGAGGGTGAAGGTGCTCTGCCCCTATCTTGAGGCTGAGAGAAAGGAAAAATAGGGGATTAGGTTTGCTGGAGACGGTGGTCGTCGGCTTGAGGTCCGGTGGGTCGGTGTCTTGGCCGGAAGAGAGGTGGACTATAACAGGCGGTGAAGGGGAATTTTTGCCCCTTTCAGATTTGGCCGAGGGAGGAGAGCAGGGGATGGTTGTGGTGGTTCTGAGGTAGATTCGCCGAAGAAGATGGTGGTGACGGCAGTTGGTGGCAGGTGGTGAGACTCTCACTGGTGGTGCGGCGGTGTGAGGAGGTGGGGAAAGCAGGCGCTGCTGCTGAATGCTGAAAGGGGAAGGCGTCGCTAGGGTTGCTGCTACAAATTGAAAGGGAGAAGGGAAGGAAATGAGAAGCAGCTAGGGTTTCTCGGTTAAGAAGGACCCTTATTTCGAAATTGCACATAAGTCCTTCGAATGTTTAGGTCAAGCGATTAAGTCCCCAGATTCAAGTAAAATTTAGATCAAGCCCAATTAAAGTTTCGATAATTATAAAAGCACCCCCAGAATTGAAGATAAAGTCCAATTAAGCCCAAATTGAATTTCGCATAATTAGTAATAGATCCCCAACTGTTATTAATTTCAAATTAGCCCACATAATTTAATTTAAAGAGCAATTAGACACTAAACACATATTTCAAATAAGTCCACATATTTTCATAAGGTTGCAATCGAGTCAATTAAACTATTAAAACATAAACAAGGCAAGTCAAGCACAAACAGAGTTAAATAAGTTACTCCCTTCCCCCTTAAGAGAACCTGGTCCCCAGGTTCCACTGTGGAGCTGGATGAACTTCCAGTTGTAGTGTCTTAACCCTTCTCGAGGAATTGCGTAAAACATAGCCTCCGTTGTGAAGTTTACTCTCATTGTCTTTACTGAACCTTTCTCGCGATGTCTCGTTGCCACTAGGATCCATTCGAGTACTAGACTGTTGTTTTCATCAAGTTGTTCATCATTCTCATAAGACGAATAGTTGTCACTGCACTCAACTTCGCTGGCGTCGCAAACTCGTCGTTGCAGACCGCAGCCAGGACAACGCATAACGCAACCATAACAAACAAGAGAGAATCCCATCTCACAGCAAAAAAGTGAGAGAACCCCATCTCTCGAGCACAAATTTGAGAGAACCCCTTCTCTCGAGCACAGATTTGAGAGAACCTCGGCTCTCAAGCACATAATGAGAGAACCCCGTCTCTCAACCTAAGTCTGATTGATTTCCACATCTTCCAGAAATTCTAGTTTGAGAAAATCCAGCATTTCTCCAACCCTTAGATTCAAGAGAATCCAGCATCTCCGAATATCTAAGTACAAGAGAATCCAACATCTCTTGTGCATAAAACTTAGAAAGAATTCAACATCTTCCTATCACATAAATAGAGAGAATCCTACATCTCTCCAACACGTAAAAAGAGGGAACCTGAGGTCTCTCTTGCAATTAAATCCACAGATCAACATTCATACATACACAAATCTGAGTAACACTTGATGAAAAGTATGCGGTGTATGTTAGGGGTACCTTACACAACTGATATCGGAGTCCCTTGAGTATAGATCCAACGTTCATGCCTCCACTCAAGGGGGATATCGCGATGGAATCCCTGTAAGACAAGCTTCCGGTATGTATGTATGTATATGAGAGGTTAGTGAGAAATTAAGAAAGTTTCAAATCACGTAGACATGCTTAATCCACATAAACACGTAACTTATTCATTTCAACAATATTTCACCGAAAACAGATATTCCAGGTTATCAATGCTAGATCGGGTAGCCACGTTATCACAATCAGAAAAAACGACAATCATCACACATATCAATCAAAACAAGATAAGAATACTTAAGCGACGTATGTATGCAAATTCCATGAATGCTTGGCGTATCGATCACCGTAGTGACAAACTCTTGACAAGAAGTTAAGATAAGGTAGTAGGAGTTGATTAAGCCGACATTGATGCAAAACTCGACAACTGGACTTCTTCGTCTTGGATCTTTTTTGTGTGAAGAGGTAATCCAACAAGCAAGCCCATCATCCAACCCTCTACTAAACCGTAACCCCTGGCTCAACCAGAATCATCCTCGGTGTCTACCAGAATTCTGATTTATACGTTAAACCTTAGTCTGCTCGTTCTCAAGGAATCCCACAATTCATTGCCAATCCAAAATTTATCTTTGAGCTACGCTGGACGATCATGATGTTTAGCATTTCCCAAGGTAAGTCATGGCACACGATTCTGAAACGTGAATAAGATCATGAATCTTTTTGTGTGAAGAGGTAACCCAACAAGCATGCTTATAATCCAATTCTTTACTAGACCGTAGCCCTTGTTCAACCAGAATCATCTTCGGTTCCCACCAAGAATCCTAATTCATGTGTGAAACCTTAACCTGTTCATCTTCAAGAAATTACCCATAAATCGGTCGTCAATCAGAAATCTATCTCAGAGCTAAGCTCGACACTAGCGGTATTAATCATTTCCCAAAGAAATCCATGGTATATGATTCTAAAACTTGAATAAAATCTTTTGGCATCTATGTGATCTATTCCCATCTCAGTAGAATCTTCCATCTCAGCAGAATCTTCCATCTCAGCAGAAAGAATACACCCAGAGAGCTAACAACCAATCTTGTCTTGTCGTTTGTTAACTCTAAACGACACCAAAACCTTCAACACTCACCGTTGGTTTGTAGCTTGTTGCTTAAGTTAGCACCAACATGGTTACCTATCCACATCCCTTGAACTTGATCGGATTCTTCTACATTAACTCGTTTCCATCAACAAGGTGACTACATCCAAATGAACGAATCATCAAGGCGAAAGTTCATCAAACTCCTTCAAAACGGGTTCTACTTGCTCAGATTCTCCTCCATTGACTCGTTTCCATCCACAAGGTGACTACTTTCAAATGAACGAATCCTCAAGGTGAAAATTCGTCAAACTCCATCTTTCAATTGACTTTAAGATAGTAAGACAATATAGTAAATCTCATTCCTTTAACTCTGAACCTTTTCATGGTCATTGGTCTCGGTAAAGAATCCCTTTCATCTTTGAATTACGATGTGTTTTTGTTGTAGTGTCAATAGGTAATGTTGTCGGAGGAAAATCTCAGTGTTGACTCATAGGACACCCTGAAATTCAAACACTAAATTCGATGCATGCGGGTTAAAGTGCAAATGAAATATAACACGTATATCACGTCAATGCAACAATTAATTGTAATTTATAGAGAACGTAAAATAGGATGTTGCATAATCAAAGTCACAATGTGCACACAATCATATATCCACGAAATAATTCATGCCGAAGGGTCAAAATATCAAGTCAAACAAATGCACTGCACAGTTATTCCTATGTCGTACGACCTAGACAGACTCAACACTACGACCCCAGAGCTCTGATACCACTTAAGGATATAGCACCCCAGACGGAGGATACCACATACCCCGCACTAGGACCCGGACCCAGTCATGAAATAGAAAGTCCATGCACGAATCCGAACCATAGCGAACGAGAGACCAACTCACACACTAGGCTAGGCGGATCTAACTCGACAAACTCAGAGCGCGGAAGTAATTTAAAACAATCATCAACAGATAGCGGAAGTAATTAAAACAACATGCAGAACAGGTAACGGGTTCATCTAGCATAGATACCTAGTCCCGAATATCAACTCATAATTCAATATAATAATCAGCATAAGTATCATCAATATCTAGTAGCATCCAAGTACTATCTTACTAACCCCACACGGGTTTAAATCTAAGTAGAACATAAACATAATCTTCAAGTGTGAGACATAAATACATAACGTAAATAGAGTACGCGACAAATGCATCCTAACACCAACTAGACTGACAAGTGTGACTCAAAAGACTCACTTCTGCCTCGCTCAAGCCAAAAGGAAACCTGCAAACTAAAAGAGTAAACGAGGGGTCAGTCAACTGACTGAGTGAGGGGGCTAACGTACACCCACAATATACATATATAATGTAGCACCCGAGCGTAAGGTACCACATCCCCCGCACCGAGACCCGACCCGTATATGAAATGGAAGTCCATACACGTGCCAAATCCACGGCGAACGGGGACACAACACACACGCTATGCTAGGCGGGGCTAACCCTTAAACCATTCAATCTCAAGACAATGTCAAATCAGTGTTAAAGTAAAACGCGGAAGCAAGAACAACATATAATATATACGATGAGCCACCAAGCTCCAAAAATAGATATACAAAAGTATTCAAGTATTCAAGGCCACACGGCCGACAGAATTATAACGCTCCACATCAAAATCATATACAATATGGTGATAAGAGTATGAGACTGAAATGAAGTGCTAAACAACAATGTAAAAACCTAGACGCCTTGTATTCCCGCCTAGCACTCCTATGCCTGCACAAAACAACTGAAAACAAACCGGGTTCAGCCTAAAAGAGACTGGTGGGTATAAAAGCGGGGCATAAGTATAAATATCGCGGAATTGAAACATATACATGCAAACCCTAATCCCATAGAAGTTTGATAAGAAATTTCCTAAGCGGCAAAACAAATAAAACATCAATGGGATTAAGACTACCATTTTCATTCATAATTAACATAGGGTTTAAGGCCCGACGAGTGGGCGTGCATCATCTCCAACCTTCTCCTCGTGTAATCATATTCATAAATTCATAAGTTTTCAGACATAACATATGTGCACATACATAATGATCATAATCATTCATATACACCTTCTTCCTCCGGTGGTGGGCGAGTTTGCAAGACTCGACCACCTCATACGTAATGGCTAGTGAGGTACATGAATCCTCAAGAGCCCGACTAGCGTTTTCTCGTCAAAACTCCTGACGAGATCCGTTTCGACGTAAAATGGTTGGAACTAGTGCAAGGGTTCACCGTCGGCCCTTGCCTCCCCGGCTCCCCACAATACACTAAGCTCCGGGGCCCGTGATCATATCATACATGCAATCTCGCCAAAACATAAGGTAGTTTTGCATAAAGGAAAGGTTATACGTTTGAAATCATTTACTCGAGAAAAGACTCAATATATATGTATAATCATATTACTTTGGCTTAAAACTTGTCACATAGGGAAATATATCGGTCGATTCATATCTAATAGAAGAAAAACCCACCTTTTATAAACAAAAGATCGACACAAGCGTCTCAATGCTCGCCTACGTCTCCGACCAAACCCAAATCTGTACAAAAGAAAGGTATGAGACTCAATATCCACATATGACGCTCGGCAATGAAGTGAATATGACATGAATGCATAAAAGATCATGTTATATCATAAAAATGTTCATGTGCACTATTAAGGAATTTAAAACATATAATCAAACCATTCGTTCATATATTTAATTCAAATTCATAAATTCATAATTCATATTAATTTAATCTAAAATTCCATTTAATAATCATAGCAAGTAATATTCATAATTACAATTAGAATAAAATAAACAACACGTTCAATCAATAATCGGTAATTTAAATACGCGAAATAGAAATCAATTAATTTCAAGAATTGAATTAAATCAAATAATATTTAAAATATATAATAAATATAAATATATACTAATTATATATTTATACATATATATATATATAATCCTACGTATATACATATATATATATATATATCACACGTATATACATATAAATGTATATATATATCTCATGCATGTATAATCTAATCTAATATGTATTACATATATATATACATGTATAATTACATACACTCATACATTCAAAACCTTCATGCACACACACACACGCACACATGCATACACAAACAACACACCCCATTTTCATGCATATACATATACACACACGCACACATTTTGAATCCAAAAAGAACAGCAGCAGCAGCAGTTTAAGCTTGAAGAACAGACACACACACACTCTCAGCAACACCAAGAAGGAAGGAGCAGCAGCAGGAGAAAGGAAAGAAAAGGAAAAGAATGAAGGAAGAAGATCAGACGCAGCGCAGAATTCTGGCAGAAAACAAGGGTCGCGGCCGCGACCCATTTCCTTCATGAAATGGTAGCGGCCGCTACCTATATTTTTCGGAATTTAGAATAATTATTCAGAATACGTGAACAGCCTACTGTTCAGTCGCGGGCGCGACTGAAATAAAGGGGAAGAAGGTCACGGGCGCGACCTGTGCGAAACAAAACTGACGCAGAACTGGAGAACAAAAACAGAGCACAACACCACCAATCCAATCCCACAAGATCAGGTAAGGCTAGGCATCAAATAAGCATAAAAAATACTCCAAAACCACATTCAAATCAGCTCCAAGAAGAATCAAACATGAGGTGAAGGCAAGGGTGTTCATTTCAAGCTATAACCTCAAGGGTTCATTAATGGTAGCTCATGAATGCTTTAACTACCAACTAGTACAACACCATAAATGTAGAGAGGAGATCAAAACAATCACTTTCATGCTTGGAATCAATCAAAAAGCTCATGAATTGGAAGAGATCGATCAAATGCCCAAAACCTAAATATATTTTCATATCTGTCAAAAACTCATGAAACCTTGCTCAAATTTAGGGATGAATGAATGAAAATGGCTCATATTGAATGTACATAACATATCCAAGCTTACCTTGTGGATTAATGGAGGTTTGGAAGAGATTTGAGCTTGAATCTCCAAGAATTGGCTTGAGCTACGGGATTTCTGGAAAACAGAGAATGTTTGGCCAATTTGCTCTAAGTGAGAAAGGTTAAATCGGTTTAGGGGGTTAAAGGCTAAATAAAGGGTTGAGTTAGGGTTCCAAAAACTTAAACCATGGTTAATTTGGTCAACAAATGAATAAGTTATGATTTATTTGGTAAAAGGTGGAGATTGAATTCCCGTTGCATGTTTCGGTTAAATTTCGGAGGTTCGAATGATTCTGGAAAAATATGTGGCTAAGTTTACTAAACTCGAATTTTCGTTGCGAGTTCAGGGAAGTTGACGAAACTCGAATCCGAGTTTCGTAGCTCAAGATACTAAATTCGGAACCAAGGGTACGCTATGTGCTCGTTAGCCCCCGTTTTGGTTCCTAGATTCAAATTAAATTCGTTAGCATATCAAATGAATCCGGAAACTTAAACCGAGCATATAGGCAAGTTCATAACACATATATTTACGACATATTGCAATTGCACGACGTTTCGATATCATTTCATATAAGAACGATGCACAAAATGAACAACATGCATAATTTCATACAATGCATGCACATTTTATTCAAACTCCATGCACAAATGAAATTTCAATAAATAAAACAAATTAGAATATAAACATATATTAAAGTCTCGTGATTAATTAATTAAAGTACGACTAATTAACATAATACGTAATTAGCATAATCATTAAATTAATAATAAAATAAATAAACATATATATATATATATATTTATATATACACTAATATTACAGAATATATTAAAATAATAATAATGAATTAAAATAAAATATAATACAATAAAATAATAACTATTTATAATAAAATTAAATATAAAACACGTAAGGACAATTAATTTGCGTAAATTTGTAAACACACACATCATACCTTTACGTCTGAAAAATCGGGGCGTTACATATAAAGAGCACAGCACAGAACAAAAGGATGGACTCATGAACCGAGGATAGGTGTTGCATACCAAAACATTTCGAAATAACCCAAATAGATATAGATATAAGTTTAGAAACCATTTTTCCAGAAAGACTCTATCCCGATTCATAATTCCATAACAAAATAGAACACATGCTCGGCGAGTACGAGCTTCCAACCTTTACTCCTCAGAACATAAATCAAAATCAATCCATCCGCTACACCAGTGATGAAGGAGATGTACAGTCCCCAAACCATCTATAATAAACCGTCTAAATAGACTCACCCTCAAGGGGTAGCGAACCCACAAAAGTCCTCCCCGGCCTTAGCCGAAGGCTCAAGATACCACACCTTCCCTACAGCACGGATCGCGTGAAGATATCTCAAATGTAACTACGCAATGGATAAATACCCCGACGGCCCTAACTGTCCCGGGGGATCCATTACCCGTAGCTCCTAGGATCCACAACAGAACAGATCATAACATAACATATGCCAATCTTTCATGACAATCTCGCTACAGAATTAGAACATAACTGTTTTTCCAAAATAGCTTACATACGCCTCAAAAACTGGTTTATATATTTTTATTCCTACGCGATGGAACTTTAAGCCTCATGACCTCCACCCACACAAGATGCACGCAAAATCATAAACATATCATATCCAGCACATACGTATCTATAGTAGACTATACTCATATGCAAGGGTAGAAATCAGCATGTAAAGGTTATAGGTCGCATAACTATACAAAATCTTAAACCTCACCTGAGAAGCGATGAGATACCAGAAGTGACAAGACGAACGCATACTCGATCAGGTTGACTCCACCTGGAGATCACTGTACAAAAAAGGGAATACGAGAAGTACTCATGAGATACGACCCAGACATGAACCACATAGACGCACGACAATGCTCATGGAGTGATATGATATTATAATAGTGTGCATGTTCGTAATTAATTACAAAACCAAATAAAACATGATATCCATTTAAGAAAAACCCGTGTACACTACTCATCATGATACCATACCCCCCTGATATTCATTAACAAATAATCAAGGATAATTCAAGAATCTCACATTTCACAAATCTTAAACCACAACACGTCATAAATATATATATATACACATGTACCCAGTACGCACGCAGCACCACTCACACACACTAATCACAAATTATGCTGACTTAGTTAATGCAATATTCCACTAGCTATGTAATAATTAAGTTTAATTAATCTAATCTAGACCACCATAATAAGTTTAAATAACCAGTTTTATTGCAATTACTAAAATCAAACATATTAGAACTAGATTTTAAAACTAGGGGGGGTTATACCATGTATGCCCCAATTACATGTTATAAACTAAATTCAAATAAAATTTTAAGAATTCATATCGAATAACAAATTCATTATTAAACTAAGGTTTCAAGCTTAAAACCAACTAAGATAATTAGACAACCCACTTAAATAGATTTTGTTCAAAATCGAATCCCTTAAATAAATTGACAACACTCAAGTACTAAGTTTACGAATAATTTTCAATTAGACAACTATGTACAATTCGCATATATACATTTCATAGTTAATCATACTTTATTGTTAAAACATCACTCATTGATTAATCACTAAGCAGGTTCAATTAGATTAATTCATTCCCTACATACATTAGAATTAGTCAAATTTAAACAACCAATTTCCAGATTATAAAATTCAGGTGTTATAAAATAATCCTAATTTACAAGTTATCACAAGTATACAACAATTAGATCCTTCATTAACGCTTACAACAAAATCGATACAAAATTCATTCAATACGCTGAATACAAAATTCAGAAATTGAAATTGGAATGCAAGAATGGTGAAGAGAGTTGCATTCCAGCAGCTTACAATTAGAAATTGAAAGAGTAAATGAGGAAGAGAGCTGCATGCGTGATGGCAACTCGCCGGACTCCATGGCGGCTGGCAGTGGTGGCGCATCATTGGTCGGTCGATGGTGGTGACTCCAGGAAAGAGACGCCGGCAGTAATAGAGGACCACGGCCAAGATGGTAGTTGCTGCTACTATCGTCCTGCTCCCTTGGCATCTCGAGAATGGAGACAGAGGAGAAGAATGAAAGAGTTATCGGTGGTTGTTACTGTTGCTGAGAGATCGTCGGTGGGGCTTGAGGCGGTGGCTGGAGAGGCGATGACAATCCATCATTGCTGCTTAGAAGAGGGTGAAGGTGCTCTGCCCCTATCTTGAGGGTGAGAGAAAGGAAAAATAGGGGATTAGGTTTGCTGGAGACGGTGGTCGTCGGCTTGAGGTCCGGTGGGTCGGTGTCTTGGCCGGAAGAGAGGTGGACTATAACAGGCGGTGAAGGGGAATTTTTGCCCCTTTTCAGATTTGGCCGAGGGAGGAGAGCAGGGGATGGTTGTGGTGGTTCTGAGGTGGATTCACCGAAGAAGATGGTGGTGACGGCAGTTGGTGGCAGGTGGTGAGACTCTCGGTGGTGGTGCGGCGGTGTGAGGAGGTGGGGGAAGCAGGTGCCGCTGCTGAAGGCTGAAAGGGGAAAGCGTCGCTGGAGTTGCTGCTACAAATCGAAAGGGAGAAGGGAAGGAAATGAGAAGCAACTAGGGTTTCTCGGTTAAGAAGGCCCCTTATTTCGAAATTTCACATAAGTCCCTCGAAAGTTTAGGTCAAGCGATTAATTTCCCAGATTCAAGTAAAATTTAGATCAAGCCCAATTAAAGTTTCGATAATTATAAAAGCACACCCAGAATTATAGATAAAGTCGAATTATGCCCAAATTAAATTTCGCATAATTAGAAATAGATCCCCAACTGTGATTAATTTCAAATTAGCCCACATAATTTAATTTAAAGAGCAATTAGACACTAAACACATATTTCAATTAAGTCCACATATTTTCATAAGGTTGTAATCGAGTAAATTAAACTATTAAAACATAAATAAGGCACTAGCACAAGCAGAGTTAAATAAATAACAATCTACTCGCACGAAACGACATCGTATCTTGCTCCAAAAATGCGGGGTTTTACACCGAGGGTACCAAACGGTGTACAGTGTACACAGATACCTCGAAGGAGGGCTTGGGTTGTGTGTTGATGCAGAATGGAAAAGTAATCGCCTATGCCTCTAGGAAATTGAAAGAGCACGAGAAGAACTATCTCCCTCATGATCTTGAGCTAGCAACGGTGATTTTTTCTTTGGCTAAATGGAGACATTACCTCTATCGAATCTACTTTTGAGATCTTTTCCGATCACAAGAATCTTTAGTATTTGTTCTCTCAGAAAGAATTGAACATGAGACTACAACGATTGATGGAATTTCTCGAGGACTATGATTGTACAATCCGATATCCTCCCGGCAAAGCCAACATGGTCACGGATGCACTGAGTAGGAAGGCTAGCGTGTCGCATATGAAAGTAGAAGTGGATATGGAAGTTGGGGTGGAGCCAATTAAGTTAAGGGCTCGGATTTCTAATATTTCGATTTAGCCGGATCTTAAGCAGAGGTTGTTTGAAGCTCAGAGAAATGATCCCGAGGTTTAAAAATTGGTTGGGAAAGCTAGAGTCGATCCAGAAGGTCCGTTTGGGTTTGATGATTCGGGATTACTCATATTTAAGAACAGAGTTGTGGTAGCTGAGGAATTGAAATGGGTAATTCTTGGGGAAGCTCATAAGTCGGCTTATTCGGTACATCCCGGAGGGAACAAGATGTATAAGGACCTCAAACAGTATTGTTGGTGGAATGGAATAAAAAGGGATGTGATCAATTATGTGAAACAGTGTTTGACTTACCAGTTGGTGAAGACAGAACATCAAAAGCTATCGGGGCTACTTCAACCATTACCTATTCCGGAGTGGAAGTGGGAACAGGTAGCGATGGACTTCGTTACAGGATTACCACGAGTCAAAGGTGGTTTAGATGGAATTTGGGTGATAGTGGATCCGGTCTAAGAAGTATTGTGACCAGATCGTTTGACTTCATGGAGTACCGGTGAGTATTGTTTCGGATCGGGATCCGAGGTTTACTTCAAGGTTTTGTCAAGAACTTCAAAGGAACTTGGGATTGAAGCTTCATTTTAGCACAACTTTTCATCCTCAGACCGATGGACAGTCCGAGAGATCAGGTACTTAGAAGATATGTTGAGGGCTTGTGCTTTGCATTTTCAAAGTTCTTGGAACGAGCAGTTGCCATTGATCGAGTTTGGCTATAACAATAGCTACCAAACCTCGATAAAGATGGCACCTCATGAAGCTCTTTATGGCCGAAAATGCAGGTCTCCATTGTTTTTCGATGTGGAATTGGACCAAACAAGAAGGCGTGAAGAGAGGTGAGAAGAAGCAAAAACCCTCTAAAGCCGTTCAAGATGCAATATATAAGGTCCAAATATTTCAACAACGGATGAAGGCAACTCAAGATCGACAAAAGAGATACACTGACCGACGAAGAAAAGATCTTAAGTTTGAAGTTGGAGATAAGGTATTTTTTAAGGCATCTCCAACAAAAGGGTTTTCAAGGATTGGTAGTGGAGGGAAGCTGAATCCTCGGTGATTGGGTCCGTTTGAGATTCTAGAGAAGATCGGGGATATAGCCTACCGTTTGGATTTGCCACCGAATATGACCGGGATTCATAATGTGTTCCATGTTTCACAACATCGAAAGTATTTCCGGGATGAGTCCGAGGTTCTTTCCATTGAAGAAGTGGAAGAAGTAGAACTTGAGCCGGATCTCACCTTCGTTCATAAGCTGATTAAGATTTTGGATAGGAAGTTTCAAGAATTAAGAAATCGGCGTATCCCACTAGTCAAGGTCTTATGGAGAAATGATAAAACGGAAGAGGCCACATGGAAAGAGGAGGAAAAGATGAAGAAATCTCATCCCGAGTTGTTTCCGGGCAATCAGTGAACCCGAGGACGGATTCTTTTAAGGGGGAGAGGTTGTGACGCCCCGAGTTATGGTCGTACAGGTTTGACGTATGTGTATACCAGTTTGCGCAAATTAATTGTTTTTAAGAGTTTTACATATTTAATTTTATTATTAATTGTTATTATGTAATTGTTTGAATAATTGAATATGAAATTTATTTGAATTCTTTTATGTTATGCACATACGTGAGATGATCGTGTGTCGTTTCTATCTGGTTTGATTTCAAAATTCTGTGAAAATTTAGTATGTTGAAGATTTATGTGTTATAAACATGTCTATGTGCTCGTTTCATGATTTTGGATTCATTTGTTATGGTTTTGAATTTTATTTTGGGAACGGGATCGAAATGGGGGCTAAAGGGCATTTAGCGCACCTCTGATTCGGGGGCATATCTTGAGCTCGGGAACTCAGAATCGAGTCTCGTCAACTCCGTTGAACTCAAATCAATGATTCGGATTCAATGGGACAAGCTTCATATTTTTCTAAAATCGTTTGGACCTCGAATTTGACCCGAAACATATTTTCCCGTCTCAATGACAATCTCTAACCATTTTTATCATATCTTAAGCTATTATACCTCTCATTCTATTTAATACACCAAATTAAGGCAAGAAGTAGCAATAAACCAAGGCCCACTTTGAGAGCAAGAAAAATACTATTTGTAACACCCCAATTTCCAGACAGTCAGGTACACTCGAAGAGTGTGAGTTTCGAGCGTTAGGATTTTATTTTATAATTTTCGTTTATTCAATTTATACGTGTTATATTAATTTTATAAATTGTATTTCAAACATGATTACGTGAAAATATGTGAAATGCGTGTCGACGTGAGAATTATTTTATAAATTAAATTTAATTGTTACAAGAAATAATTACCGAACTTAAATTATTTGGTTAATTGTCCTTAATTGACCATTTATTTCAATTAGTGGACCAAATTGCATGAAAACCTTTTGGACTAAATTGATCATTCTTTAATCCTTCTATCCTTAATTCCAGGACTTATATGTTTGGAGGATTTAGTTGCAAATACCCCATTTTTTCCAAGATATATCACGGTATATGCATCTCTTCCACAACCTTCATTTCATTTTCATCAAATTCATTTCCATATTTGCTTCCTTTTCACCAGACCAAAAACATCAAGATGGGAAGAGGAGATTTCATCAAATTAATCAAGTTTCTCCAAGAAAGTTAGGAGTTTGAAGCTCCATCTTCCATTTCCATCATCTTCTTCCATTTAATTTCATTTCAAGGTATATATATGATTATATATGTGAATTCTTGAATTAGAGCTTGAAGCTAGGGTTAAGATCTTGATGTAATAACTTGTGTTTTAGTTGTTAAAAGCATGATTCTAAGCTTTAGCCTTGAATTTCATGTATAAATCTTGAAGGTTGTGGAGTTATGTGCTAAGTTGAGATATGAGCTTGAAATGATGATTGTGATGACCAAGGCATGAAACAAGTGTTTATATTGGGATTTATTGCACTTCAAGCATGTATATATGTTTCCTTTCATGAATTATAACATATGGGAGTGAATTATAAGTGTTTGGGGAGATTGGGTGATGGGTTCGAGCTTCCCCTGTTTTGCTACTCTGCTTCTGTATCTTCTACGTAATGGGAACGGCCCTTCCCGTTCCCAGTTGTTTTAGGGAATGGCCGTTCCAATATTTGATTGTGACTGCATGGCAGCGAGGACGGAAACTGCCATTCCCGTTTTGGCCTACAAGCCGAAACGGCCGTTCCCATCTTCGGGGAGCAACTTCGGGGAGCTGGGAACGGCCCTTCCCATTTTAAACTAAGGGCCGGAACGGCCTTTCCCAAACCTCTGGAGAGGCAGAACATTCTGCATAACATTCCATTTTTCACTTTCAATTCCAATGGCTTTATTGGTCCCAATTTGTGATTATATGATCAATTACATGCAATAATATGAATATATCATGCTATATTCGTGAATGCATGTCATCTCGTTATTTGGTCACGTCGTGCGTCCTATTTGGTACCATTATTAAGTCATTGTCTGATAGGTGCGCAATGTCCCATTTTCTTGTCCAGTTCTTCTCCAGGGCGAAGATTATTGATCATGAGCACGTTCACGCATCCATGAATCGTCGTGTCGCCTGTCAGGTGAGGTTTAATTGCTAGTTATATAGAACTCGTATACCCTTATGTGAACTTTCGGCCAAAAGGTAATTATGTTATAGTTTTCCACGAAATTATTCACTATTTCAAGCAAGTCATGTTCATGAAAAGCAAGCAAGCAAGCCATGTTATTGTCATGAATCAAGCACGTTTGGCGAGTAAAGCATGTTCACGATTGGGCCCGAGGGTAGTGGCTTGAGCCAACTGGGAAAGCAAGGGTTGATGGGTAACTCTGGCGCTATCCTCACCACATTGGGATGACCCCTGAATCCTCTAGGAGATTGGTGGAGGAAGGAGTTCCGGGCTTAGGGATTCATATACCCTCTGCTCAACACGTCGTGGATGGTGAAGGCTAGCTACCTTCCTATCATTGGAGGGAGAAGGAGACTAGGGATGGGTCTGGCACCACGGACTGTCCTCGGGTTATTGCATGATTTCCATTCCTTGATTGTATTACTTGATTACACCATCGCACAATTGCACGATAACTAAATTGCATGGTCACCTATTGATTAACAAAGCAAACATGTTTCATGTACATTTGGAGTAAGGTTGGAGACTGCCCTCACTCGCTGGGGCCATGTATTAAATGCATGAAAACGATCAAGTATTTAGTCTTGACAGTTGTATTCTCGGGCGAAGATATCTTATTATTGAACTTTTACATTTATCTTTTCTCAAAACTTTACCCGAGAATATAGCTTGCATGTTAACTGCGCAAATCTTTATTTAAACCCCTCACTCGGTCTTCATAGATTGACGCCTCCACCTTTCAGGTTATTGCAGGTGCACGCTAGGAGGGAATCGAGTCGAGTCTAGTCCATGTAGCCGAGTCAAGCACGGTGTATTTACTTGATTATTGATAATTGCGTACGACATCATTGTTAAATTTAATTGTTATGTATTTGAAGATGATAATGTATTGATATGTGAACTAGTATACGAATCATCTAACAAATGATCCAGGTTATAGCATGTTTTAATAGTTATATTTGTAAGTTAATCGATTATGCTTCTACTTTATTCTATTACATGTATGAGTTAGTCCCGCCTAGCTTGTCATTTTATTTGCATTGTCACCCGTTCGCTATAGGTTAGTTCAAGTACGGTTTACCCGTTTCGTATGTGGATCGACCTATAGTGCGGGGGTGTGGTATCTCCACGTGTAGGGGTGCTACATCTTAGGTGGTATTAGAGCCCGGTTGCAAAACCGAGGTTCTTGTGTCGTGAGTGTCAAGTCTAGGTCGAACGGCATAGGAATTAATTGTCAATTTGAGAGTCTTGCATTTTATTTGAACACTTTGATCTATTTGACTTCTTTGAATTAAACGAATTACTTGATAACTTGTGTTTTGCATTAATTTATGCCATTAATTGTCAATTAATTGATCTTGAATTGTTTGAAATTTACGTGATCCACGTGTTTTATCTCAAACATTGATGAATTACTTGTTGTACTTATATTAAATTCTTGTTATCAGCATCAATTATGTGACAATTGTGTGACACGAGCATGCCTTACCCACATGCATTTATTTTCAACATAAGTTGTGAGTGACAGGCTATGGAAATGATATCAACCCACGGCCAATCGTTCAATGATTTCAGTTTATTACAAGACTACCTCTCTCACTTGGGAAAGGTTGGGAAAGGTAAGAAAGGGTGCCGGAAGTTTATACAAGGACTTGAGAGACACTATTTTGTTTTTCTATTGGGTTAAAGTGTGACACCCCGTGTTCTCGAAGGGCGTCCTGACAATATTAACAAGTAAGTCTCTACACTTGTGTGTGTTTAATTTAAGAGTTCTTGAATTATGTGATTCAATGTAAATCCAATTTACTATGTGATCATTCGGATTATTCTAAAATTAATGGTTAAGTTGATTTTAAGTCCATCATGCTACTTAACTTGTTTAATTTCGATTTACTTGAATTCCTTGAGATTAATTATCAATCATATGTTTACGAAGTGTCGTTAAATTGTACGAAAGGTTTTTAAAATTAAATTTGAATTAAACTCTAATTGGTAAATCTCTATTTCATTTTAATTTATAAAATTAATTCGGAGCTTGAATGTTTATTCGTAACTTTACCAATTTTATTTACGATTGTTTGTATGCGCTATTTCTCTTTGCTACGCGATAAGGATACCCGGTTGTATATAGCTTGTGCACAAGACACATTTCTCCCAATCTCCTTTCTCTCTCTCTCTCTCTTCTCTCTCTCCCGCGGGTCACTATGCGCGGCTTCGGTTACGAGCCCATAACTCATTCGTTTCTCGACGGAACTCAATAAACGAATAGTCCATTTCGGATATCTCGGTGAGACAGACACAAGAGTACCAATTTCACAGCCTAACGATGAACGACGGCGGAGATATCACTATTTTTCAGACGGGCAGGCGGGTGGCGGCGGACCACAACTTCGCCTCCCATTTCCGCCGGCTTCCGGCAACACGCGCCCCAGACCCATAAACTAGACTCTCCGCTGTATCTTTCTGTGCAGGCGGCGCCACCATCAGGGCGGCGGTTGGGCCGCACGCGCTGGCTAAAGCTTGCGGCGACGGCGCGAGTTACTGTAGCGGCGGGTTTCACCGTCTTCCAGCGGTGTTTTTCGACGGGGCTTGATGGTTTCCAAGGTTTTTCGACCCCCTGAGTTCATTTCCGGCATCAATTTCACCAGATCTTGGCCGTAGGTGGTGGTTCCGGTGATGTGGGCGGCGACAGAAACTTCGGTGGCCAATGGGGCCCTTTTCCGGCGATCTTTTGGCCTCGGGCCCTTCACGAAAGTTGTTCAGAACGACGAGAACTAATGGCCATTGATCACGCGCCTCCAGATTTGGACAATTGTCAACGGATCGTGGTGGCACAGTGGCGGTGCAACGGTGGCGCTAGCTCCGAGGATTTTTCCAGCGATCTACCTTAGGGCTTTCGAAGAGCTCGTCATGGGTAAGACAACGCTTCTTTCGGATCGCATTTTGGTTCACCTGTTTGGAAGTAATTTGGGTTTGAAGATTTTAGGGTTTTCGTGTTCTTAGATCTGAAATTGGAGGAGATTGACTTGGAATTTCCAGAAATTGATCGAGGATTCGGAACGGGCACGAAGACTTCATTCAGGACTGATTTTTCGGGCGGCCCGGCGGCGGTCCGGCCAAATTCCAAGTCTGAGCTTCTGTATGTCTTGTCACAGAGTTTGGTGGTGCCGGTGGGCCCGAGGTTTAGAGTGTTTGGCCCTTCACACTCTCAGACTCTACTACTACGAGGTGAGGTTTAGAATTTTGTATAGTTATGTGACCTATGGCCTTAATATGCTAATTTCAACCCTTGCATGCGAGTATACCTTACTATAGATATGTATGTGTTGAATATGATATTTTTATGATCTTATGCTTGCACTTCTCCATGGGCGGGCTATCCCTGCAGCGTGGGAATGTAAGTGCGTGAGTCCTGCGTGGGCGGGCTATCCCTGCACCGTAGGAATACTTATAAAAACCAGTTTTTGAAGCATATGTAAGCTATTTTGGAAAAACAGTTGTGTTGTGATTATGTAGCGAGATTGCCATGAAAGATTGGCGTATGTGATCCGTGGTGATCTGTTCTGTTGTGATCCGTAGTGATCTGTTCTGTTGTGATCCGTTGTGATCTGTGTGTGGATCTGATCCTGGTGAGCTGCGGGAATGGGTACCCCCGGGACGGTTAGGGCCGTCGGGGCATTTATCCATTGCGTAGTTCCATTTGAGATATCTTCACGCGACCCGTGCTGCAGGGAAGGTGTGGTATATTGAGCCTTCGGCTAAGGCCGGGGAGGACTCTTGTGGGTTCGCTACCCCTTGAGGGTGAGTCTATTTTTAGACGGTTTTATAGATGGTTTGGGGACTGTACATCTCCTCCATCACTGGTGTAGCAGTTGGATTGTTTTTTATTTATGATTCTGAGGAGTAAAGGTTGGAAGCTCGTACTCGCCGAACATGTGTTGTTTTATGTTATGGAATTATGAATCGGGATAGAGTCCTCCTGGAAATGGTTTCTAAACTTATATCTATATTTATTTGGGTTATTTCAAAATGTTTTGGTATGCAACACCTATCCCCGGTTCATGAGTCCATCCTTTGATTTTGTGCTATGCTCTTTATATATATATATATATATTGTGGGTGTGCATTAGCCCCCTCACTCGGTCAAGTTGACTGAACCCTCATTTAAACTTTTAGTTGCAGGTTTGCTGGCGTTTGCTAGGCGGGAGCGAGTCCTTTGAGTTACACTTCGTCGGTCTAGCCTTTCTAGTTGCATTTGTCTGTCATACACTTTACTTATGTCATGATTTGTAGACTTGAGATTATACTTTACCTTTCTGTAGCCCTGTGTGGTATTCGTATTCGGCCCTGTGTGGCACTTGATGATTATTGCGTTATGTTGATCGGATATACGGGACTAGGTATCTATGCTAGTTGAACCCGTCACTTGTTTTGAATGTTGATTTAAATGCTTCCGCAATCTTGTTTTGAATGTTTGAATTGCTTCCGCACTCTGAGTTTGTCGAGTTAGATCCGCCTAGCATAGCGTGTGCGTTTGTCTCCCGTTCGCTCTGATTCGGATTCGGGAATGGACTCCCATTTCATGACCGGGTCTGGGTCTCAGTGCGGGGGATGTGGCATCCTCCATTTGGGGTGTTACATAAAGTGCAAGCGACGAGATCCGGAAAAGAGGGATCAAGCATGGAGATCATTTACTAGGTTCGGGAGGTTAAAAAAAAAAATTTCGAATATGCTTGACCTCGGGATTTCTAGCAACAAGGAAGAGGTGATCATCGGGGAAATTATGATTTGCAGATTAGATTGGAATCAAGGTCAGACATGAAGAAAGATTTGCGACATAACGGAAAATGAATGCTCAAGACTCCATGTTAGGGCGGATCTAGTTGATTTTCCCGTTCAAAACTGAAATGTCGCGTTGCGGGGTTGAATTGGAAGATATGGAGCAACAAATGGAAATAATAAAGTAAGGCGAGGTGACAATTAGGGCGAATAGCGGGATCATCATTGGAATTCCTTGAGAAGTATTTGAATTCAAGCATTCCAATCTCGGGTTATCCGGTTACACAAGGGATTACCAGGAAGGTTTTAACCAAGGAATTAATCATGGGAAGATTCGGGAACCATTAAAAAATTTATAATCGGGAAGTGCCGGGTCCAAGGAACTTCCAAATCAAATCAAGGAAAGATCCAAATTGAAGCCGGAGAAATCTGAAGATTTAGAAGACTGTGGGTAAACAAGAAACAATCAACAATCCAAGACAAGTTATAATACAACAATCAAGAAAAAGTGTCGGGATAAAAATTACCCTACTACGGTGAAAGTTTCTTTAATGCATTCATAAACACGTGCATCATATATTGCATTAATTTAACTTGCTTCTTATTTATATATATTACTATAATTATTGTTGTTGAAATTGCATGAGTGACTTGTTAAGTACATTGTTTAAATTAGTCAAGTTTCTTTATTATATGCATACCTTTAAACAAATACAATTATTCCAACATGATGCATTTTAAATTGATTGTAAGTGTACTATGTGCAGTCATATTTTAACCGGCATGCATTATCTAGTGTTTATTGTAATAGATTCTTCTCCCATTTTACTTCAACCACTGCCTCAATTAAGATTATATTGAATCAAGAGATTGGAAGAACTTACGTTCGAGTATTATTAGGAGGATTATTGGGATCTGGGAAAATGTTGATAAGTTCAAACAGATAAACGTTCAGCGGTTTTCCAGTCTTCAGAAATTAGTCAGCATCTTGGAAATGCAGTGGTGCAGGAGAACGAACTTTTTCTTGCTTCAGGTCGTGATGTCGGTTTTGTCAAGTATTAACTTTCGGGAAGCAATAGGTGGCAAGTGCAATGCTATTTCCCCTCCTACGGACAACAGACGTCCACAATCTTCACCTAAGAAACCTTAATGGCTGATTATGTTTTATCAGATTGGGGATGTCGAAAATTACAGATATCAGATCAGATTGGTGATATAGTTGGAAACTAAGTAGTGGTAAACGAGCTCAAGGAGTTAGACAATTTTAGTTTCTTAAGGGGGAGAGACGGCCGGGAAATAAACTAAAACCGGAAGTTAAACCTCACTCGAGAGAGTTGGAATTTCAAGAAAACCGATTCCTTCCAGAGTCCTCAATCAGAATCGTGTAAACGAAATCTTTCATCCCTCTTACACAAAGAAAAGTCCCATCATCGACAGTATCTTTGATTTAGTACTGTTCTCAGAATATGGATGCCTTTGAGTGGTGTGTGTGTGTAGTCTCGGGATATCAGTTGACTCAGTAAATAGAAAAGGATTCAACTTGGTTAATACTCGGCACCAATCCCAAGTTTTAATGGATCGACTCCGACAAGAGTTTTCTTATGAAGTTGTTACTTATATCCTAGAGATGCCTGTAACTGCGCATCGCCCCTTTCATTCGTGTTACCGGCGTCGCTTCCATAAATATACTAGTTGCCGTGAACACGTCTGAGAAGATTGAAGTCAATCGATCGTCCCTTTCAAAATCTTTTGCAGAGTTATTGAGTATGACATCAAAAATTTAGGGATCAAATGGAAGACGTTTCACTAGGACTTGATTTCTTCGGTTTTTATGCAAGGGTGCTTGCTGACTTATTCTCACGGGATGACGACCTTATTCCTTTTTCCGCACCAAACTTCCGCTTTAAGTGGAAACCTTCATGAAATAGGCAGGGTGAACAACTCGAATAAAAATAGTAGTGGAATCCAAAGATATTAATGGTGTTAATGGTTCCGCCGTGTTATTTTCTAATGGATTAGGAGCTCAACTTTCGGATTTCATATAGAGAGTCTAAGATCTTTGTTTTGGGAGAGTGTTTTTACTCTGACTAAGGAGGTTGGTGAGATGGTAAAACCTGTTCTCTCTGTTTATTACATAAGAGCTTGCTTGGAGCACAAAGCCAGTCTTTTAAACTTGGATACACAACCACCCCCTAACAAGAAGCTTAATAGTTATGGTTACTTCCAACTTCGGGTCCGAAAAGGTAAGCAGGTGAACCAACCTAAGAATGATTCGACTGACAAATTTGAGATTGGAGTGGCATAGACCTGCGGCAACTGACAATAATGATTTACGGAACATAGGGAAAAGATTTCAACCAGGAGATCAAGTATTCAGACGAATTGTTACAATTGCAAGAACTTCAGTTCTTCAATCCCCGATGAACGGTACAGTTGAACATGCATACCACGCGCATCATTTATTTTATCATTGTTATATATGATTTCTTATTTGTTGCTAATGTCGTTTATTATAAATAATAAATTGCGTAATTAATATTTTCTACCTGCTCTCAACGTGATAATTGTGTAAATATTTATCTAAGTGCCTACTTGAATTTCATTTCGTGTACGTGAGAGACGGGGATTCTCTCACTATGTTCGAGGGACGGGGTTCCCTCGTTGTTTGTCAAGAGACGGGGTTCTCTTGTTATTGTTTGAGTGATGGGGTACTCTCATTTCTACTTGCTACTTGTCAACTTGTTTAGTGGAACATTAGACTTTACGAATGTTAGGTTCCGGAAAGCTGAGGGTCGTGATCTGCTCGTATGGACGGAGTCTTGCTGATCAAAAACCTCTTTCGAACTAATCCCTGACGGAGAGTAGCTAACCCGCGTGGGATGAACACGGAAGGGTGAATCTGAGGATGGATTCTCTTAAGGGGTAGAGAGTTCTAACGCCCCAATTTCCAGACGGTCAGGTACGCTCGACGCGTGTGAGTTTCGAGCGTTAGGATTTTATTTTATTATTTCCGTTTATTCAATTTATACGTGTTATATTAATTTTATAAATTGTATTTCAAACATGATTACGTGAAAATATGTGAAATGCGTGTCAACGTGAGAATTATTTTATAAATTAAATTTAATTGTTACAAGAAATAATTACCGAACTTGAATTATTTGCTTAATTGTCCTTAATAGACCATTTATTTAAATTAGTGGACCAAATTGCATGAAAACCTTTTGGACTAAATTGATCATTCTTTAATCCTTGTATCCTTAATTGCATGACTTATATGTTTGGAGGATTTAATTGCAAATACCCCATTTTTCCAAGATATATCACGGTATATGCATCTCTTCCACAACCTTCATTTCATTTTCATCAAATTCATTTCCATATTTGCTTCCTTTTCACCGGACCAAAAACATCATGAAGGGAAGAGGAGATTTCATCAAATTAATCAAGTTTTTCCAAGAAAGTTAGGAGTTTGAAGCTCCATCTTCCATTTCCATCATCTTCTTCCATTTAATTTCCTTGCAAGGTATATATATGATTATCTATGTGAATTCTTGAATTAGAGCATGAAGCTAGGGTTATGATCTTGATGTAATAACTTGTGTTTTAGTTGTTAAAAGCATGATTCTAAGCTTTAGCCTTGAATTTCATGTATAAATCTTGAAGGTTGTGGAGTTATGTGCTAAGTTGAGATATGAGGTTGAAATGATGATTGTGATGACCAAGGCATGAAATAAGTGTTTATATTGGGATTTATTGAACTTCAAGCATGTATGTATGTTTCCTTTCATGAATTATAACATATGGGAGTGAATTATAAGTGTTTGGGGAGATTGGGTGATGGGTTCGAGCTTCCCCTGTTTTGCTGCTCTACTTCTGTATCTTCTGTGTAATGCGGAACGGTCCTTCCCGTTCCCAGTTGTTTTGGGGAACGGCCGTTCCCATATTTGATTATGACTGCATGGTGGCGAGGACGGGAACGGCCAGTCCCGTTTTGGCATACAAGCCGGAACGGCCGTTCCCATCTTCGGGGAGCAACCTCGGGGAGCTGGGAACGACCCTTCCCATTTTAAACTAAGGGCCGAAACGGCCGTTCCCAGACCTCTGGAGAGGCAGAACATTCTGCATAACATTCCATTTTTCACATTCAATTCTAATGGCTTTATTGGTCCCAATTTGTGATTATATGATCAATTACATGCAATAATATGAATATATCATGCTACATTCGTGAATGCATGTCATCTCGTTATTTGGTCACGCCGTGCTATTTGGTACCATTATTAAGTCATTGTCTCACAGGTACACAATGTCCCGTTTTCTTCTCCAGTTCTTCTCCAGGGCGGAGATTATTGATCACGAGCATGTTCACGCATCCATGAATCGTCGTATCGCCTGTCAGGTGAGGTTTAATTGCTAGTTATATAGAACCCGTATACCCTTATGTGAACTTTCGGCCAAAAGGTAATTATATCTATAGTTTTCCACGAAATTATTCACTATTTCAAGAAAGCCATGTTCATGAAAAGCAAGCAAGCAAGCCATGTTATTGTCATGAATCAAGCACGTTTGGTGAGTAAAGCATGTTCACGATTGGGCCCGAGGGTAGTGGCTTGAGCCAACTGGGAAAGCAAGGGTTGATGGGTAACTCTGGCGCTATCCTCACCACATTGGGATGACCCCTGAATCCGCTAGAAGATTAGTGGAGGAAGGAGTTCCGGGGTTAGGGATTCATATACCCTCTGCTCAACACGTCGTGGATGGTAAAGGCTAGCTACCTTCCCATTATTGGAGGGAGAAGGAGACTGGGGACAGGTCTGGCACCACGGACTGTCCTCGGGTTGTTGCATGATTTCCATTCCTTGATTGTATTACTTGATTACACTACCACACGATTGCACGATAACTGAATTGCATGGTCACCTATTGATTAACAAAGCAAGCATGTTTCATGTACATTTGGAGTAAGGTTGGAGACTGCCCTCACTCGCTGGGGCCATGTATTAAATGCATGAAAACGATCAAGTATTTAGTCTTGACAGTTGTATTCTCGGGCAAAGATATCTTATTATTGAACTTATACATTTACCTTTCTTCAAAACTTTGCCCGAGAATATAGCTTGGATGTTAACTGCGCAAATATTTATTTAAACCCCTCACTCGGTCTTCACAGACTGACGCCTCCACCTTTCAGGTTATTGCAGGTGCACGCTAGACGGGAATCGAGCCGAGTCCAGTCCATGTAGTCGAGTCAAGCACGGTGTATTTACTTGATTATTTATAATTGCGTACGACATCATTGTTAAAGTTAATTGTTATGTATTCGAAGATGATAATGTATTGATATGTGAACTAGTATACGAATCATCTAACAAATGATCCAGGTTATAGCATGTTTTAATAGTTATATTTCCAAGTTAATTGATTATGTTTCCGCTTTATTCTATTGCATGTATGAGTTAGTCCCGCCTAGCTTGTCATTTTATTTGCATTGTCACCCGTTCGCTATAGGTTAGTTCATGTACGGGGTAACCCGTTTCGTATGTCGATCGACCTATAGTGCGGGGGTGTGGCATATCCACGTGTAGGGGTGCTACACTATTCACTTTCATCCTGTTTGAGCTCAATATCTCACCAAATCACTCCGTATTCGAAAGGTAAGTTCGTTATTGTTCTCTACATCCTCTCTTCTTTAATTGGACATCTTATTTGCGGAATTCCATGGAGAAATGAGAATGCTTTGATGAATTTGATTAATAGTAAGGGTTTGAGCAATTCTTGGAATTATGGATGAATTCTTGTGTTTCCTTTGAGTTTGATGCATGAAATTTGATCTTAAGACATCTTTGAGTTAGTGTTTGAACTGATTTTTGGTTTGTGGTTGAGGATAATTAATGATTTCATTAATGAATATTGTAGAAATGGATGAACTTGAACTCTTTTCTTCTTTAACCATGTGTGAACTTGTTGGTGCGACTTTAAGCATGAACTGGGAGGTTTATTGTTGTATATTTGTTGCCTTTTATTGCTCTAACATGTTAGCTAAGTGTTGGTTGAAGCTTTTTGTTGTCCTTCCCTGTTTTTGCTGCAAACTGCTGCTGGTTCAGTGCAGGTCGTGGCCGCGATCGTACCAAGAACAATCTTGGTTGCGGCCGCGACCCTATTTCTTGCTTGGCTGCGTATTGGTCGCGGCCTACTCCATTCTCAGTTTATTCTGAGTCGAGGCCTCGACCCTGATTTGACTTGGTCTCGGGTTTTTGGTCGCAGGCGTGACCATTTCATGAAGGAAAGCAGTCACGGCCGCGACCTCCCCCCTCTTTCATGAGTTTTTCATGTTCGTTCTATGTTTTTTCGCTTTCTTCCTTCGCTAAAAAATTTGTAAAAATATGTTAAATCATTATATCGCATGTTAAGACCTTCCAGGTAAAATTTAGTGTGATTTTATCAAGTATGTTACGAGTAATGCGGTAATATGATCAAAACGTGCCCTAAATGTACATGCATGCAACCTTGTTAATTTTCTTGATCTCACATGATAACTCCTATCTTCTTTTACGACTCATATCCATTGCATACACGTTGTAATATGTGTTGTGATTATTATGTGGAACTTATTACTTATTTTGATATGATTCATGGAGGATATGGCACGCATGAATATGGAACCATCACGTATTCTATGTACTTGAACCTATGGAGTGAATTAGTTGATTTCTTGACTTCAAGACATCACTTTACCTCTTATGCATTTCGGGCGCGTTTACTAAGGTATTTAACTCCACTCAACTTAAATAAAACACCGGTTAACATTGTTTACTTTGATTTATCCACAGCCTAATCCAAACCACCGAGCCTGTCATTACTGTAGCTTATGGGCTGCATAATAATACATTAAAAAATTAGCAGTTAGCTAAGCTGCCACATTTATTGCAGGAATTTTTGACACTTCTATCCAAGAGTTGACCAAAATTACTCTTTCCCACTGGACATCATTTCTTTCTTGATTCTGGCGTTTGCTTTTCATCTTTTCCAAAAATTTGTTTTTTGTTATTTATGATATTCTGCAATACCTAATGATGCATTATTGGATACTTTTTTGTATTTGAATTAATAGTGCTTGTTATATAATAAATAATTTAGAGTTTGAATTGCGAGCGTAGATGTTTTATATGAAGGCTCATGTTACGCTCTTGAGTTTGGATTATGATCACAAATATTGTATAAAATGTATTAGTTTGTGATCTATACTATTATATATTTGAAAAACAAGTTTGACTTTTTATTGTGCATTTTGATAACGTGGAATTTTTTGAATTTTTTAAGATTTTTAATTAAATAAAAAAATATGATTGATTGATTTTTATTTTAAATACTTTTTATTTATGAAAATAAATAATAATTAAAAAAAGTAATTATCTTTGGCAATATTTATAATATACTTTCTATGTATGAACTTCTTTTTAAATTATACACATTTTTTTCTACATAAATAAATATCATAATCAATGAGATTTAAGTTAAGAAAGATTGAATTGATAACTTTTATATATCAAGACATCCACCCCAAAATTAGGGTGATATTTAATACTATTATTAATTAGGATTAAAAAGATTGATAAAGAAAAATTAAAATAAAAATCTTTATTTTGTATGCTATTTTATTATGAAAATAAATATTACTAACGAAAATAATTTTTTTTGACAATATTTATAATATATTTTCCATGTATGAATTTGTTTAAAAATTATACATATTTTTATCCATATAAATAAATATTAGTAATTGAATTATTACGGATAAATATATACACGTTTCATCCATAATTAATGGGATTTAAGTTAAGAAAGATTAAATTGATAATCGAATCCCACTTAGATGTATATAAATTTTAAAAAAAGAATAATAAGTTTTATATATGACAAAATCCACACTAAGTAGAGTTATTTTTGGTTTACCTGCAAAATATATTTTCAAATATAGAGGTATCTGGAGATAAATACAACCACAATGTCCTGCTCTATGAAAACGAATTGATGGACCTTTCACATTATAAAAGTGTTGGGCAATATGGACTTTTATGTCTATCCGAGTACTTTATGAATTGTGAAGTAAACACCACCTCATTTTCAAGTTAAATAAAGACTCATTTAAAAGGTCAAAGTAAACAGTATGTTAATTAAAGAACTCACAAAAAGTGAAGTAAACGTATCCTTCATATCATGTGCATAGCATGCCTTGAGTCCTATATGGTCATTTTGAGTCTCACACTCCTTCTTTTGCACAGATTTGGGTCCGGTCGAAAATGAGGGCGAGCCTTGAGACTCTTGTGCCGCTCTTTTGATTTTATAAGGTGGGTTTCTATTCTATTAGTTAAGCGACCCTATATATACATCCAATGTGTAAAGTTTTAAGCTAAAATTATTATACGTATATAGAGTCCTTTTTAAGAGTAAATAATTTCAAATGTATAGCTCATTTTCTTTATGAAACCCTACCCTATGTTTTGGCAAGAACATGAATGAATGCACCGGCCCTGGGACTTGGTACATATGGCTATCCGGGGAGGCAAGGCCCGACAGTGATCCTATGTGCTAGTCCCAACCAAACTACGGTGCTACCGGCCCTCGCTAGGAGGTTATCGGGGAATGGGAGCTGAGGCCTTTGCGGATTCATGTACCCCACTGGCCGTAATGAACGGGTGGTCGGGCCTTGCAAACCCGTCTATGACCCGGAGGAAAAAGGTGTATATGAATGATTATGAATGATCGAAGGAATGTGCATAAAAGATTATTTGTGTGATAACGAATGAATAATGATTATGATTACACAAGGTGTAGGTTGGAGACTTAGCCCGCTCGCTGGGCTCACGAATAACCTAACGAATGAATATGATTATGAAAGCTCAGATTACGAAACAAATTCAAGAATACATAACTGTAACTCAGATTCAAGAATTTCTCAAAATTCAAACAAAAAACATAGATTAGAAATAGACCATGCAAGGTGGCTCGGACACCACTTGTTGGGAAAAACACGAAACAGTAACGCTACGGAATTAATTTTTTTTCCCAAAAGTAAGATCGGACTTGCAATTTCGATTTATAATCTTAGGGATTCAAGACCTTACAAGAATTGACGCTTTCTTGACATGTTTTGAGCCGTCCTCAAACGCTCTTCACGCGGTAATGGCAACTCTCGTCCCTCGAAAGTTTCTTTCTACTTTAGATTCCATAGTAGGTTTCATCTAGAGTAATAATCCACACCAACCTAGATTCAAATCATGTCAGGGAAAGTGCTACCGATGTAGCATGTGTAAAGAAAGAAACATAAAACGAGAAGGAAGAGAGCAAGAGAATTCTCCCAAATTCTTCAAGCCATGTAGATTGGGCGTGAATCCCAAATCACGCGTAAAGTGAAAAATTCGAACCCCTTGGCTATAACGCCCCGTCAGTCGTTCAGTATGGCATGTGTGTTTACCAATTTTCGCGAATTAATTGTTTATAAGTATTTTATATATTTAATTTTATAATTTATTTGTAATTAAGTGTTTAATTGTTACTTAATTATATTTTTCATATTTTGTTAAAATTGGTTATTGTTTATTCTATTTTTAATTCATTGAAATGAATTTATTTTATTTTATTAATATTTGAATTATTTGAATTATTAATTTAATTGAATTCTTGAACTATATGTGCATGTGTGACATGTTTGTGTGTCGTTTCTATATGAGTTGAATTCGGAATTTCGTGAAAATTTAGTATGTTGTAGATTTATGTGTTATGAACAGGTCCATATGCTCTTTCCATGTTTTTGATCTTGTTTGGTGTGGTAACGAATTTATTTTGAGTTGTGGAACCGAATCGGGGGCTAAAGGGCAATTAGCGCACCCTTGGTTCCGTATGTGATATCTTGAGCTCGGGAACTCGGAATCGAGTTCCATCAACTTCACTGGACTCGTATCAATGATTCGGGTTTAATGAACTTAGCCTTATATTTTTCTAAGCCCATTTGGACCTCCGAAATTCAACCAAAAATTGAATTATAACTACCACACTTTACCATTTAAATTATAACTCTCACCATACTTAACCAAATTAACCATGGTTTGACTTTTTGGAACCCTAACTCAACCCTCTATCAGCCTTATCCACTCCCATTTCGAACTATAGCCAAGACAAGAGAGAAAAAACCCCTCCCAAAGTCAAATTCTAGTTCCATTTTCGCCACCTTACCAACCTTGGAGTGACCGCGGGGGATGTGATGCCTCCCGTTTGGGGTGTTACATCCTTAAGTGGTATCAAAGCTCCAGGTTGCAAAATCGAAGTTGTACTGTCGTGTCCTGTCGAGTCTAGGTCATACGGCTTAGGAACTACTTGTCAACGTACGTATTGCATTGTTCTTTAGCATTGAATTGTGTTTCTTCTATGCTTTGTTGAATTATATATTGCACTTTGCATCGAATCCTTGCCTTTGGTGTTGATTGTGCGACATGAACATGCACTAATCGCATGCATTTATCTTGAAATAAGTTGTGACTTATAGATTACGAAGATTATATCAAACCACGGCCAATCCCTACGACAACCACAATCTATCACAATCTCTTCTCTCTGGCACGAAAGTATAAGGAATGCGTCGGGGATTTCATATGAGAATTTAAGAGTCATGGCCTTCTCTAATTAGACTAGGGTTCGAGTGGTAAGAAACCAGAATAGGAGACCGTTTTATAGAAAAAGTTTGCAAGCTCTATTGTCGATGGTGAAACCTCGATGAGATGGGATTCGGGGATGTGTGATGATTTTGATTGATGAGGCAAACATGTATGCCTACACTATGAAAATTATATAGCCGGATTCCATATGATCACCCCATTCAAGAGAGAAGTGAAGAAAATCTCGAAGGTACTTTAGTTCGAGGCTTCTATCAACAAAGAGGCAAGGATAATCAAGAGGACTTGAGGTAAAGTAGGTCACTGAGAGATGAGCAACAAAGATCATCGAGGATGAGCTTCTGAGTAAATCAAGCTATTTGAAGCCAAGTTCTGAAAAAGGAAAAAGAAGAGAGAATTGGGATACTTTGGAATTTGAGTAAGGAAGAGTTCGGATTAGGATGCTTTAGATCTCAAATAAGACGGAAATCAAATCGGGAAGGGATCAAAGAGAACTAATCAATGTGGTGATTTAAGTCCATGGAAAGCCGAGATGCTAAAGGTTCTATCTTTGGTCGGGTTAGAGTTTATTTTTCGGATCCAAGCTGAATTGTCGTGTTGTGAGGCTGAAGTGAGAAATATGGAACGGTATATGGAAATGATAAATAAAGACAAAGAGCTTTTCAAGAAAATTATGTACTCAAGTGTAAGCAATTAAAAGATAAATCACATAACCGATTCAAATCCATAAAGAAGAAATCAAGGGAACTTCGATTAAGATGACTAGGAGTAGGATTCGGAACAACAATTGGGGATCAATCATGGAAGAGAGTTCGGGCAACATTGAGAGATTGATCTCTAGAAGAATTTGGGTTCAATAAATCGTGATCTCGGACTATGGAGATATACAAGTTGAGGCAAGAAGATTTATGGAGATTTGAAGACCGTGGGAAAAATAAGAAATGATCAACAAGCTCAAAGCAAGCCTTAATGAAGGAAACGAAGAACAAGTTGTGAGCTAAAAGCTTACCACCATGGTGACAGGTCTAATACATTCATGGCATGTACATCATACGCAGTATTAAATTATTTAATCTTTCGTTTTTATATATGTGTACGTGCATTTTTACTTGATTCTCTTGCTCTAAGGTGTTGCATCTATATTTGTTGATTACGTGCATTAGCATCTTAATCCAACATGCATGGTTTAGTATTTATTTGGTAGGGAATTTTCTCCCACTTCGTTCATTGAATGCTACTTCAACCTAGCCATGTTTGAATCGAGCTAAAAAGGAATTTTGTGTTGTAAAGTGTGGATTGAAGAAAAGGAAGAAATACAAGCTTGGGAAAATAGAACCGGATTTTAGCATAAATGAAGGAGGTGGTTATCCCTACCAAATCACTTCAATATAAGTGTGAGCAATATCTCCGGACACATAGTTTGACTAGGACATTTATACCAAGGAAGCTAAGATGAAGTAGTTGGGAGTCTCATATTCCATAAATGATAGAACAATTTCAACGGATTGGGATAGAAACTCTTAAGGGGGAGAGCCGACCGAGAGATAAATCGAATTCGCGGTTGTGCTTGAATAAATTGCTTCTAGTGGGAACAATGGAAATGCAAGAGTCCCAAGCAACAAGATTCTACAAGAAGTGGCAAACAGGGATGAATTAGAAGATTCTAACACTCGATGAACTTCAAGACCGAGATGAGGAATTTTCGAGAAATAACTTCGAAAAGGGTAAGTGCTTTAAGTGCTGAAAATAGGAATTCAAAAAATCACAGGAATGTAGCCCTGGATGAAAATTCAAACCAAGGTGGATGGAGCTTTGAGAATAATATCGAAAGAAATAGGTACCTCAAGAGATGAAGACGTGGATTCGAAAAGTGGTTGGGGATTTAATCAACGAGACAGGGTAGAGGATGATCAATGGTAATTCCGGTGGTACAAACAACATTGTTGGTATCTTGTTACGGGACACGTGCGAACTCAATCTTCCATGTGTGTAAGGATTGTGTTTGACTTAACGTGTTTCATACCTTAAAGATGATGGGATCGAGAACGAATGTGCAGAGTTGGTAAGAAGGGTATTAGATAATAGAAGCCGATCAAACCATCATATTCCGCGATGATAGAACGAGAGTAAATTCAACCGAGCAATGGAAGTGGAAAATCTAGGAGATCACAACATGAATAAAGATGGGTCACTGGCGCACCAATCGGTTTTCCATAATGAACGGGGGATGTTATTAGAGATTGGAATTTGAGTACAAAATAACTACCTTGAACAACCGAACCAGCCAAATATAAGTTGTGTTGAAGAATAAGTTTATTGGGTTAAGGTAAGAGCACTTTCAAGATTGGAACTTTGGACCGTGGAGCTTGGTAAAAATGAGAAAATTGATCATGGATGAAGACTGAGTGATTAATTAAGATCAAATACATCGGGGATTTCAAAATAGAACTCCGTGAGCAAAGGAAACTCCAACAATGGATCATGTGATGAATCGAACCACCACAACGGAAAGTTTCCTAAAGCTACGGTGAACGGTACATTTAAACATACATATCACGTGCATCATGCATTTCCTGTAATATCTGTCAACTGTGATTGCTTGTTAGTAGTTAGTTAGTTTTGGATGGAGGATTATTAATTATGGTAAATCATGTTTTGATATCTTTTACTTCCGTTTGGTGTTTAATTTTTGCTTCGTTTGAGAGATGGGGTTCTCTCTTTGTTATTTGAGAGACGGGGTTCTCTCTTTTTTGTTTGAGAGACATGGTTCTCTCCTTGTTGCTTGCGAGGGACGGGGTTCTCTCATTAATTGTTTTCAGGCGAACAGTGAATCCGAGGACGGATTCTTTTAAGGGGGAGAGATTGTAACGCCCCGGTTATTCAGTCGTTTAGTATGACATGTGTGTTTACCAATTTTCGCGAATTAATTGTTTATAAGTATTTTATATATTTAATTTTATAATTTATTTGTAATTCAGTGTTTAATTGTTACTAAATTATATTTTTTATATTTTGTTAAAAATTGTTATTGTTTATTCTATTTTATTAATATTTGAATTATTAGTATTTTTAATTTAATTGAATTCATGAACTATATGCGCATGTGTGCATGTTTGTTTGTCGTTTCTATATTACTTGAATTCAGAATTTCGTGAAAATTTAGTATGTTATAGATTTATGTGTTATGAACAGGTTCGTATACTCTTTCCATGTTCACACCCAGGACTAGAGCATGTCGTGAAAGAAGCACACTGGGCGGGCGTGCTTCGACCGTGTCTCTGGGGCACAGTTGAATGTAGATATCATGAACGCGAGGTGCAGGATACCAGGCCGAGAAACCAGGCTTGACAGGCCCAAGTCATCATTTGTAGGACTTTCTTTGATGGTTCATGTAGGCTTGGGTTTTCCAACCTGTATGATAAAAGATCCTACCCTACCTTGGGACGTATGCCTTTCTCGAATTCCTCTTTCCGGTGATGCAATTGCTCCCAGATGAAATATCATAGAAAGTCTAATTATCTCGTCTTTTCACGGAAGAGACTATTTAGTAGTTAGAATCCCATCCCGACCTAAGAAGGAGGAGCATTCTCTATCTATGGAGATAGTCAGTTGAAAGCCTCCTCCAAGCCCCTTTACTAGGTTGGGCAAGCTTTGATTCCTCTACTCCCAACAAGTTGCGGGTCGGGATCGTGGAACTATCGCTCGAGAAGTAAGTAAGCATTTCAGTTGTGGAACCGAATCGGCGGCTAACGGGCAATTAGCGCACCCTTGGTTCCATATGTGATATCTTGAGCTTGGAAACTCGGAATTGAGTTCTGTCAACTTCGCTGGACTCGTATCGATGATTCAAGTTTAATGAACTTAGCCTTATATTTTTCTAAGCCCATTTGGAACTCCGAAATTCAACCGAAAATTGAATCGGCCGCAAAACTACCACACTTTACCATTTAAATCATAACTCTCACCATACTTAACCAAATTAACCATGGTTTGACTTTTTGGAACCCTAACTCAACCCTCTATCAGCATTATCCACTCCCATTTCGAACCACAGCCAAGACAAGAGAGAAAAAACCACAGTTCTATTTTTGCCACCTTAACAACCTTGGAGATTTCAAGCTCAAATCTCTTCCAACCTTCAACCAATTCAAAAGGTGAGCTAGGGATTGTAATATACATTCATTTGTGGCCATTTTGATCCATACATCCCTAATTTTAAGCATGTATTCATGGAGTTTGGATGAGATGAATGAATAGTTAGGTTATGAAACAATTTCTTGATCTCTTTGAATCCTTGGTGGTTTTGATTGATTGAAAACATGAAGGTGATTATCTTAACTCCCTTATTTCATTTATGGACTTATATTTTGTGGCAGTTGAAGATTTAATGAGTTGCCCTTTATGATATTTGGTTGAAATTCTTAGAGTAGTGCCCTAGAAGAGCCAAACAGTTTAGGCCTCTAGTTTTAAACTACTCTTATTAGCAGCAATTTGTGACATTAATGAAATGATAAACGTAACATTTCATAGTCGTTTAATTCTATGTGGCCAATTAATCATATCTCATTCAAGTTTATCAATTACATATTATAACTGTTTGTGCATGGATGAAACCCCATGGTCACACTGAGCTACGGGACTTGACCTCGCATAGAGATGGAGGTTATGAAACAAGTCTCTATGGCGTGACCTAAACCAACTCCAAGTCGAAGAGTCTAATAAGCATGGGGATGTTGACTTAACTCGTTTGAGACTTGCTCATACGACGTGCCTTTTGGAAAGATTACTTTGTTTCGTAAGTATTGGATGTAGAGACATTCACACGCGTATAGGGGTGCTTGTTAGGGAACAAGTACACTGAGGATCTCGACAGGAACACCTCAATGGGGTAAGGCTTTTACGCCTTAATGATGAGGTTGGTTCCCTAGTTATGGTAGTGTCTAAATGATCCTTAGACTTGAGGCTCCATTGATGCTCTGTGCATGACAAGGGCAATGTTTGATATGCGCCTAGAGATTCATAGGTTCCATGAATCTCATTATGGTTGTATGTTGGCTTTGTTCGAATCATGTATGGGGGCATATGAGAGGCCAACTTAGAATCTATCGCTCGTCTAGAAGAACGAGTGAATCAACCATGAGTTCTATTGTAGCACATTCCACTTAAATCCTTGCGCAAGGTAGTGAGATCTAAATTAGGAAATGAGTTTCCTAGAGTGTTAGATCAAATGGGATTGCTATTAGAATTAATTCATAGCATTAGGACTAATAGGCTTCTGTTATTCCCATGCCCTAGGTCCTAATCGGGGATTGGATGATAGAAGGATCTTATCTCACGGTATCCATGAGACTGAAAGGTTCACAACATAAACTTCACCTGTTGGATGGGTGGTCATGAGCTTGTCACTAGACATCGATCATGATCTGTAGGCACTGATTAATTAAAAGGACTTTTAATTAAATAGTGATTAATTGAAAGGGTTCAATTGAATCAATAAGATAAATTGTTATCTGAAATACCACGTTAAGAATGTGGGCCTACTACTATTCATTGGTGAACCTAAGGGGTCACACAATGACTCGAATTGAACAACAACATTATCTAAAGATCAATAGAGATTTATTGATAAATTAAAAGAGTTTAATTTTTAAGAGAGTAATTAATTAATAATTGTATTAATTAATTTATGCTTAATTGTTAAGCTATTGAGAATAGATGTTAAAGAGTTACCATTAATTTAAATAAGTGTGTTTAAATTAATTGGACTTGAAATTTAATTAGGAGTAATTAATTTTTAAGTCCACAAATTTAATTAGATATTGGACTTGTGATTTAATTAATGTAATTAAATTAAGTGCAGTGATTAAAATGAATACTGGGTTTTTAATTTAATTAAGTATTAATTAAGTATAAGCCCAAGACTAGCCCATAGGGTTTTTGACCTAGGGCTAAGTACTTAAGCCAGATAAGGGACAGAAATCAAACATCGTTGTTTTCTTCTTTTCTACTTTCTCTCCAAGTCTCTCTTCTCTCTCTCATCTCTCAATACTGTATTGAGAATGCTATTAGATAATCAATATCTAATTAGTGTTCTAGTGTGCTAATTGAATAGTTGTTCAATCAAGGGTCATGGACTACCTTAGAGGAATCCCGCGTGGGATTCTTAGAAGAAGATCGCGTAGAAGAGAAGACCGGATAGGTTTTGGAAAACCTTCTTCTCATCGCCATCAACTGGAAGCGAAAGAGGTATTTGATTCTTCTTCCGTGTAAATCGTAAATTTGAATCAAAGGCTGATCTTAATTGGAATTCCGATAAAACTTGTTTTATAATCCCTAAAAGTTTTAATTTCCGCTACGTTAGGGTTGACGAATTCCAAAAGTGGTATCAGAGCTATACTTTGATTGATTTACGATTTTCAGTTCCTTGTCTTAATTTGATTAATATGTTGATGTGTGTCATGCTTGTTTTAATTTGAGATTTATTTGGGCGAAGTTTTAAATTTTGAAGAAAAGTTCTTGTTTTAAAACTTATATGAAAATTATGAGATTTCGTGAAAATTGAAAAACTGTTTTAGATTTCATAAAATTATAATTTTTAATCATCTTTTATTCTAAAATTGATTTAAAATATAATTAAACAAAAAAAAATTTTTTTTTTTTTTTTGGAACTGCACAGTCCCATGCACAGTGTGTGCGCGTGGACATGACTGCATATGGGTCCGGCTAGGCAGCAACACAATTTCTATTTAAAAAAAAAAAAAAGGTTTTATAAAATTAGTGTTGCTGGTTTCGAACCCGCGACCCCATGAATGGGGAAGCTTTCCCTACCAGTTAAGCTAACTCACATGTTGAGTTCTAGATGGTGCGGTTTTATTTTGTTTAAACCCACGGACTAAGCAATTAAGGAATGGGGTTTGAACCCATGTCCTCCATTATCTAGTGGGAGCATCGGACCACTTTGCCACGAGCCTATTGTTGGTCTAATTTTAGTAAACTTTAGTTTTACTTTATTCACCACAGTTTTAAAATTGTTTTTAAAACTAAAGGTTTATAAATTAATTTTGTAAAATTATTTTACTTGAAACTTAATTATTTTTGCCCAAATACGAATTGTTAAAATAGAAGCATGATTTTATTAGATAGAGATCTAATGGGAATTAAATTGGATTAGAGAATTCAATTTAATTAAATTTGAAGGATTAATTTAATTTATGAATTAAAAGATAATCCTTGGTCAATAAATAATTTTAGAAATTATTTAAAGACCTTAAATCGCATAATGATTATTTACTTGGTAAATTTATTTTATGCAATGCATTGGATGTATGTTTGGATCAATCATGGGTTTTATTTGGGCTTTGTATGGTTTTATTTTATTTATGTATTTTGATATTGGTTTTAAACGAGAGCCTGCGAGCCTCTTATTCAATTGTTGTAAGCATTGTTTTTATTTTCTCCCCTTTTAAATGTAATCCCCCTTTATTTTGTAAAGAGAGTAGTTTTAGGGTGAGATCTCTAATTAGATTAGGAGATGGAGAAACAAGACGGAGCAAGCAACTGAATAAGAAGCCATCAAGGCCCCAAAAGTGTTTGGGTGCAATTATTTTGATGTAATAGAATAGGATTCTATTTTAGTGCTCTCTTTGTATGTTTAATTCCGTTTGATGCATGAATAGAACCATGGTACATAAAAATGGCTATTATGGACCATGCATAGGAAGCCCATGATTATCCATATTATAGGAGCATGCTAGGCTATTATTATCTTGTTGTGTATGTTATTCTTATGTGCATAAATGTGTTCATGCATTAAAAAAGATAAAATAAGATAACAATTACAATTGATGAGTCTTGGTAGAATTTTTGAAATTCTTATACCCCGAACCGTCTTAGATAGTCTCAGACAAAACAAATATTAAATCCAAATGGAAATTGAAGGATAAAATTCAAATTTATAAATTTCCAAGCATTCCGTCAATAGAATTATTTGTTTTAGAATTAATCGAATCATTAAGTATTGGCCACGAGGCGTGGGATACGAAATGACGAGATTAATTGAACTAAAATAATTCTTTGCATAAAAGATGCAATTTTTCAAAGTTAAAATTATGGTATTGGCCACGAGGCGTGGGATATTCACAATGGCAATGGAGAAATCTTAGGGATTGACGGGTCGGATTTAAATACTGATTAGTATAGATGTCGCACGAGTCGTGGGTCTATATGAAAGGTAATGCAAAATAATATTAGGAGTTGTATAGAGATACAATTGATGATAAGATCGTCTACCTTAAGGCTTAAAGTCGGATGTCTCACGAGACGTGGGTCCGATGATAAGTGCTTGAGGATCTTAATACCCACTATTTGAAAATTATGATTTTTCTAAAATCTATATGTAGCACCCACAACGATAGGCGCCACATCCCCCGCACCATAAGTCTAGTCCACCTATGAAATGGACAATCCATACATGGACCGGACTCATAGCGAACAGTTGACAAATAAAAACAACCTGGCTAGGCAGAATCTAACCCTGTACCAATTAATCAAAAGTAGAAAACATGCGGT
This sequence comes from Lantana camara, assembly GCA_037501455.1. Taxonomy (NCBI): domain Eukaryota; kingdom Viridiplantae; phylum Streptophyta; class Magnoliopsida; order Lamiales; family Verbenaceae; genus Lantana; species Lantana camara. The sequence goes on from CM074860.1 coordinate 55,357,518, forward strand.
GCGGAAGCAATAACTTACAATGCATAAATTTCAACAATGGATACAAGCCCAACAATTCCAATATATAAAATTAAAACCATCATGCATCCTAACAATGGGTTCAACTACACATGCAACCTGTCCCGAATCAATATCCCAAAATTTATTCATAATTGGCACACAGGCCCCAAATACATAAGGAAATACAATTTAAGTCATAACAATGTATAATGTGACTCGAGTGTACGAGTGAGACTCAGATAAAAGAATGAGACTTGACTTCCACCTAGCAAAACCTGCAAAGAACTGGGAAGTGGGAAAGAGGGGTCAGTCTCTAGAAGACTGAGTGAGCAGGAGCTATACATATATATAAAACATGTACATGCAAGTCATAAATCCCGAGCAAAGTTTTATTTAAAGTTAGTTCCCACGAAGGGCAAGAAAATAGCTAAACAATGCTCGGACTTTACGACTAATTCATATTAAATTCATTAATTTCATAATTCATGAATAATCATAATGGCTCGGCGAGTGAGCGTGTATAATTCTCCAACCAAACTCCGACCGTGTACAATGATCATGACTTAATACTTTGAATACGTGATCATGCAATACATAATAATACATGCGAGACATATACATGAGATATGAGTGTTTCGGCAATCCGTGTCCCGACCTTCCTGCACGGCGCATAACAATAGTAACATGTGCATAATCATAATCATTAAAATAAGTTCCAACCTTCTCCCTCCATAATGGTAGGGCCTGCAGACCCGAACTATTTAATAATAACAACATTGAGACGGGGGCTCATGACTCCTACCCGCTCCTTCGATGGGTTAACCATCGGCTCAAGAATAACTCACCTTCCACACTACACGGTCGCGTGAGAGATTCTCAATGGGTACTTTGTGCAATGGGTTAGCTATACGTCGGCCCGATGCCGAACCGGTCTCCAATCACACATTTTCCCGGGGTCCAATAACATGTGCATGATCGTTGTGCATAATCTCGCCAAAACATTTCAAGTCATGAGAATCATAATACATTTCATAATCCTTGAAAAAGGTTTACTCGATAAGAATTTACTCGATGACTCCACTTTGAAAACGATATATATATACATAAGGTTTTTGGCCAAAACTTATCATATACGGTTGTAGGGTTGGATACATAGCTAGAACGAAAACACCCTCACCTGGAACATGGTGATACAAGGAGACAAACTAGGCCGGGTGCCTATTGATCACCATATCTCCACCCTGGAGATGAACTGTACAAGAGAAAAAAATAATGTGTACTCGTGAGAGATGACTCAATATGAAACCAATTAGGACGCACGACATTGATATGGGATGTTCATGAAGTGATATGGAATGATTCAATATGTAATAGATCATATAAATGTTATGAACTGTTGTGATCCAGTTCATGCGCACCACTAATGCTCTCACGTAATAGGCAATCATATAAGTTCATACCATAGCACTATTCAACCATTAAATAATTATCAAACCACGGAGTGCAATTAACAAGATAAAGATCAATTAGGCATGTATTCAATGCATATGAGTCACATGAGAGGTCGAGGAGGTGAAAGGAAAGTGATAAAACGGGTTTTGGCAAGGTTTAGCAAGAATTAGGAAAAGTTGACAATTTCCGGAAATGGGCAAGCTGTAGGAAAATGGGAATATCTTAAGTTATAGAAATTGGAATAAAGTTTTGCTTTTTGGGTATGAAAATAGACACATAGGTCTTTCTAAGAATATATGGCTCGAATCTTAGTTCAAAGCGAGAAGTAAATGGCGTAAGTCCGAATTTGGATGAATGCAGATTTTTGAGAAAGTGGTGAAACCAAAATGAATTGATTATATCTCACAATCTAGAAAGGATAATGAGATGATTCCAATTGGCGAATGTAGTAGACTTCAATAGGTTTCCATCAGTTCAAAAATCAGGTCAATCGGAGTTCGTTTGAGGGGTAAACTAAACAAAACAATCTCAAACAGAAAACAGGGGAGGATCCACTGCCGTGGGTTTAACAAGGCATAAAAATCAAGGGCCGTGGATCAGGGTTTCGAAAATCACAAGTTTCTGCCTTCAAATCCACGCCCGTGGATTTCACAAGGCATAAAATCCACGGCTGTGGATCTGCTCCAGGGGCTAAAAATACGAAGAAAAAGCAAGGTTTCGCGGGAGAAACACCAAAACCCAAAAAACCACCTCAATCTCGACCCAAATCACATAAGATATGTAATATGCAAAGTAGGAACATCAATTACAAGTTTAGAACAATTAAAACACATTAATTCACAAACTCATATCAAAATCCTACATATATACATACACATATACATATACATATACACCATCAATACAACCAACTAATGGAAGGGATTTTACGAGGATGATGAGGTGAGTTCGTGGTGGTCAGGAATCGTCGGATTTCTTGCTGTAGTTGATGGAGTTAGCTTTCCCCTTTCTCTTGTCTTCTTCCTTCTCTTGAGCTTGAAGTGGAGATGGAGAGAGAGGAGGAAGAAAGGAAGATGGTGATGATGGTGAAGTGGTGGTGCCGGAGAGATGGTGGTGGCCGGTGGTGGCTCATGGCCGAGGTGGTGGTGGTTCGGTGGTGAAGGGAGCAAAAGAGAAGAATGAAATAAAGAAGAAGAAGAAGAAGAAGAAGAAGAAGAAGAAGAAGAAATGAATGAGAAGTGAGAGGGGAGGGGGGTGTATATCGTGAATGAGGGAGAGGGAGAGAGAGTTGGTGGTTTTTGGGGCCCGGTTAGATATTTGTGTGTGGTCTCGACTCGAATTAAAATACGATTAGAATAGACACAGGTTCCCGAATTAAATAAACAGATGGGCAATGGGTTCGGGAATTAACAAGGAATAAAAGGTAAGGCTCGAAGAAAAAGGAACAATCGTGATCGTGTGTGATATAACAAAACGAACAAACAATTAGTCACGTACTCACGTAATTACAATTAAACACACGAACACTTAATTAAACACATAAAACACGTAAGTTACATAATTAAACAATTACAACACATAACTCTCGGTCTAACCACACTCGTGACCTCATACCTGGTTTGTCTCGAAAACACGAGGCGTTACAACCTCTCCACCTTAAAAAGGACCTGTTCTTAGGTCCACTGCTTTGAGTTCTGGACTCTAAGCAAAACTCTCCAGTGTTCATCCCACGCGAGGTTAGCTACTCCCCGACAGGAATTAGTTCCAAAAAGGTCTTCAAGCAACAAGGGGTCTTGATATCCTCAAACTTAATCCGGTGTTAAGCGAGTAGCCCGGTTGGACTTGTATAACATGAGGGTCCAAAAGATTCAACTCTCATTGCTTAAGTCCATTACGACCTAACTCTTGGGGTTCGGCTTGAAACGAGCATGGTGTCTTAGACAACCATTAACTCACAACCATGAACCTAACCGAACTCTTCAATGCTTCCAAATAGGTTCGATGTTGAGAGAATCAAACCATCCTCGATCTAGTACTCCGGTGTCGTGGAAAGCTTAGTTCATGACTTCTCGCGACCCTCGTCTCACCGGAAAGCCTAACACTCGCGAAGATAAGCATGCCACCAGCGGCAAGCTAACCAACAACATGCAAAACTCACGGACACGGTATGCGCGACAAAATAATCATCAAGCATATGCAATCACTAACAGGAAGAATAAAGCGATAGTAGAGTGTATGCATGAATATGTCATGAATGCTTAAATGTACCGTGCACTGTAGAAATGAAACTGGTGATGACCTCGTTGGTGTGGGAATGTATTACCTCATGCTTGAGTTGTTTTCTCAACTTTCTTCTTATCCCCTTAGCACATACTCGATCCTTAGTCGACTCCATCTTCCGAATAACCCGATTCTTGATTACTCTTTTCAATTTCTTGAGTGTTCGCTTGATCTTGATCCCATAAACTCTTCTCTTTAGTGAATTATACTTGACGCTTTCTTATGCTCGAGTCGACCTTTTAGTGAGCGGCTATGTCTTCCCATTTTTAAAGGTTCGGTCGAAATGAGTCTCGCCTTTACCATCAAGGAATATGATGGCTTGATTCGGTTTTCCTCACCTAGTATTCTCTTCACCATTTTCTCTGATTCCTTCATGCTTCCATTAACCTCGCCATTCAAAGCTGGCACTACGAACTCAATCTCTTTAAATTTGGAAGATTGAGTTCGGATGTACTTTTAAACAAATGTCACGGTGTTGTTCACCGTCATCGATCGCCCCTCTCCCATCTTGTTAACACGATTCCTAATATCTATCGAATTTGCACTTTTCCAAATAAATATCCATTCCTCCTTTCAACTTCTTGAAAGTCCTAATTTTCTTGTTCTCGACATCCTCGGAGAGCCGATATTTTTCCAACTTGTTCCCCATCACTCGTTGTAGGTTCCATGACTTGGTAAATCTTGCATTTCCGTTGTTCCTACTAGAAGTACTCCCTTAGCACAATTGGGAGTTCAAATTTATTCCTTTGCCATGCTCTCCCCCTTAAGAATTTCTTTCTTGCCTGTTGAACTCAGCCCATTGTCTTCGGCCCAAAATTCTTAACTTCTTAAAATCAATTCCTTCAACTTGATTGGTCTTAATTATATAGTGAGTTCGGTAATCTTGCCCACATTCACTTTGAAGTGATTGGTTAGGGTGGAAACCACACTTCTATCGTTTCCTACTTCCAATTCAATTCCCAAACTTCTCAAGATTTCCATGGCAACCCCATCTACTTCACCCCCAAAATTCTTTTCTTGACCCCAACCTTACTTAATTAAATTAGCTTGTGATGTACAGAGTGGAAATGATTTCCTATCAAGCAAACATCAAACTATGCATGTCGGGTAAGAGTGTTCGATGCATGTTGCACATTTTATCAGTTAAGCTATGCAACAATTTAGGCAATTAAATCAATCATACACGAGTATAAACAACTAAATAAGGTAACGCAATAAATGATGCACGTGCCATGAGTGCAATTACCTTTCACCGTAGAGACGATCTTATACTCGGCAAATTGGTCCGTTGTTCTTGAATTAGTTGATCATCTCTTGCTTACCCACGGTGTTCTACTTCCTTAATTCTTCTTGCATCCACCCATGTTTCCAAAACCCGAATGCCTTGATGAACTCCAATTCTTTTACCCCAAACATCTCAATACTTAACTGCTCCCAAGCCAGTTCCAAAATCTCCTTTAATTCTTTATATCACTTGAGCAAACCCACGATCCAATAATTTAAATTTCTTGTATCAAGTGATGTACCATCATGTCTCGAGATCATCACTTGATTCCAAGTCTTCTATAACCGAGCTATTTAGTTCCTTCCATCCTCTCTAAAATCGATTCTTCTTTTACCCAACTCCTTACCGTAATTGTCATCTTGATCGAAACCTTCTCGCTTTAATCTTGAAGAATTCCAACTGTCGAGAAACTTCACTTTCCAAAAATCGAGTACTTTCATTTTCACTCCTAGCTGAATTGATTAATTTAATGGTTGATTTGAGTATCTTAGTCATCCTTTTTGAAATTCCGAAATTGGAGTGGTCTTTAGCTTACTTTCAATTGTCACTAGCCTCATGCCAAACCTAAAGTATCTCGACATGTTTCCTTGGCCCAAATTGATTCTTCCCAAAACCAGCTTCCCGGTCCTTAGCTTCAATTCGGATCATTTCTTTTAATTCAAAGTTTTCTTCCATAGTCTTGTAAGCCCGGATGTTGAACCTCTGGTACCTTCAAGTTTTACTTTTGCCTCTTCTTGAATTAAACGAATCCCATGCTCGTTTGATCGACTCCATTCGCAGTATGGAGAGGTATGGGTTTATTTTGTGAATATAAACATCACACCCCATACTACTACTTCATCCATTCCAAATCTTTACCCAAAATTTAATTCCCTTCTTGAGATCGAACTCTCAACCTATATTCTTATCGTAAGAATCACCAATTTTCCCAAAGCCTTCTAAATTCAATAGCTCTTCTTCAAATCGCCCACACCATTATCTTATCCATACCAGACTTCAAGCATGATTTAATCCGTCTTTCGAGCTTGAACTCCCAACACATAGTTTTCTCATAGGGACCCTCAAACAACCGAGCTTCTCTAAATCTCCGGAGCCTTCTTCCATTTATCCATACTCGAAAGAAGAGTCCTTAACAAGTTATTGTAATCTTAGAAATTGGCCGTGGTTTGATGTTGTAGTAATATCCTAAAATTTACAACTCAACTCAAATGTAATGCATGCCGGTTAGTAAATGCATATGGCACATAATTAGCATCAAAAGCACGTATTAATGCAAAATACAACACGCAATTTAACAAAATTTAAGTTAAACACATTTAATAATATATTTTCCATGTCAAATTTCAATAACAATGCTCGGGATCAATGCGGTGCACACGTCAACACCTTGTTCCTAAGTCGTTCGACCTACACTTTACATAACACGACGCAAGAAACCCCGATTTTACAATCTGGGGCTATGATACCACTTTAAGATGTAGCACCCGCAACGATAGGCGCCACGCACTATAATTCTAGTCCACCTATGAAATGGATAATCCATACATGGACCAGATTCATAGCGAATGGGTGACAAATAAAAACAACCTGGCTAGGCAGAATCTAACCCTGTACCAATTAATCAAAAGTAGAAAACATGTGGTGCGGAACCAATAACGAATAATGTATAAATTTCAACAATGGCTACAAGCCCAACAATTCCAATACATAAATTAAAGCCATCATGCATCCTAACAATGGGTTCAACTACGCATTCAACCTGTCCCGAATCAATATCCCACAATATATTCATAATTGGCACACATGCCCCAAATACATAAGGAAATACAATTTAAGTCATAACAATGTATAATGTGACTCGAGTGTACGAGTGAGACTCAGATAAAAGAATGAGACTTGACTCTCACCTAGCAAAACCTGCAAAGAACTGGGAAGTGGAAAAGAGGGGTCAGTCTCTAGAAGACTGAGTGAGCAGGAGCTATACATATATATAAAACATGCACATGCAAGTCATAAATACCGAGCAAAGTTTTATTTAAAGTTAGTTCCCACAAAGGGCAAGAAAATAGCTAAACAATGCTCGGACTTTACGACTAATTCATATTAAATTCATTAATTTCATAATTCATGAATAATCATAATAGCTCGGCGAGTGAGCATGCGTAATTCTCCAACCAAACTCCGATCGTGTACTATGACCATGACTTAATACTTTGAATACGTGATCATGCAATACATAATAATACATGCGAGACATACACATGCGACATGAGCGTTTGGGCAATTACCGTGTCCCGGCCTTCCCGCACGGTGCATAACAATACTAACATGTACATAATCATAATCATTAAAATAAGTTCCAACCTTCTCCCTCTGTAATGGCCGGGCCTGCAGACCCGAACCATTTAATAATAACAACATTGAGACGGGGGCTCATGACTCCAACCCGCTCCTTCGATGGGTTAACCATCGGCTCAAGAATAACTCACCTTCCATAATACACGGTCGCGTGAGAGATTCTCAATGGGTACTTTGTGCAATGGCTTAGCTATACGTCGGCCTGATGCCGAACCGGTCTCCATTCACACATTTCCCCGGGGCCCAATAACATGTGCATGATCGTTGTGCATAATCTCGCAAAAAGGTTTACTCGATAAGAATTTACTCAATGACTCCACTTTGAAAACGATATATACATATATAAGGGTTTTGGCTAAAACTTGTCATATAAGGTTGTAGGGTTGGATCCATAGCTAGAACGAAAACACCCTCACCTGGAACATGGTGATACAAGGATACAAACTAGGTCGGGTGCCTATTGATCACGATATCTCTACCCTGGAGATGAACTGTACAAGAGAAAGAAATAATGTGTACTTGTGAGAGATGACTCAATATGAAACCAATTAGGACGCACGACATTGACATGGGATGTTCATGAAGTGATATTGAATGATTCAATTTGCAATAGATGATATAAATGTTATGAAGTGTTGTGATCAAGTTCATGCGCACCATTAATGCTCCCACGTAATAGGCAATCATATAAGTTTATACCATAACACTAATCAACCATTAAATAATTATCAAACCACGGAGTGCAATTAACAAGATAAAGATCAATTAGGCATGTATTCAATGCATATGAGTCACATAAGAGGTCGAGGAGGTGAAAGGAAAGTGATAAAACGGGTTTTGGCAAAGTTTAGCAAGAATTAGGAAAAGTTGACAATTTCCGGAAATGGGCAAGCTGTAGGAAAATGGGAATATCTTAAGTTATAGAAATTGGAATAAAGTTTTGCTTGATGGGTATGAAAATAGACACGTAGGTCTTTCTAACCATATATGGCTCAAATCTTAGTTCAAAGCGAGGAGTAAATGGCGTAAGTCCGAAGTTGGATGAATGCAGATTTTCGAGGAAGTGGCGACACCAAAGAGAATTAATTATATCGCACAATCTAGAAAGGATAATGAGATGATTCCAATTGGAGAATGTAGTAGACTTCAATAGGTTTCTATCGGTTCAAAAATCAGGTCAATCGAAGTTTTTTTGAGGGGTAAACGAACAAAACAATCTCAAACAGAAAACAGGGGAGGATCCACGGCCGTGGGTTTCACAAGGCATAAAAATCCAGGGCCGTGGATCTGGGTTCCGAAAATCACAAGTTTCTGCTTTCAAATCCACGCCTGTGGATTTCACAAGGCATAAAATCCACAGCCGTGGATCTGCTCCAGGGGCTAAAAATAAGAAGAAAAATCAAGGTTTCGCGGGACAAACACCAAAACTTGAAGGAACCACTTCAATCTCGACCCAAATCACATAAAACATATAATATGGAAAGTAGGAACATCAATTACAAGTTTAGAACAATTAAAACACATTAATTCACAAACCCATATCAAAATCTCACGTATATACATACACATATACACCATCCATACAATCAACTAATGAAAGGGATTTTACCGGAATTGGAACGAGGATGATGAGGTGAGTTCATGGTGGTCGGGAATCGTCGGATTTCTTGTCGGAGTTGATGGAGATGGCTTTCCCCTTTCTCTTGTCTTCTTCCATCTCTTGAGCTTGAAGTGGAGATGGAGAGGGAGGAGGAAGAAAGGAAGATGGTGATGATGGTGAAGTGGTGGTGCCGGAGAGATGGTGGTGGCCGATGGTGGCTCATGGCCGAGGTGGTGCTGGTTCGGTGGTGAGGGGAGAAAAGGAGAAGAATGAAATGAAGAAGAAGAAGAAGAAGAAGAAGAAGAAAAGAATGAGAAGTGAGAGGGGGGGTGTATATCGTGAATAAGGGAGAGGGAGAGAGAGTTGGTGGTTTTTGGGGCCCGGTTAGATTTTTGTGTTTGTTCTCGACTCGAATTAAAATACGATTAGAATAGAAACAGGTTCCCGAATTAAATAAAAAGATGGGCAATGGGTTCGGGAATTAACAATGAATAAAAGGTAAGGCTAGAAGAAAAAGGAACAATCGTGATCATATGTGATATAACAAAACGAACAAACAATTAGTCACGTACTCATGTAATTACAATTAAACACACGAACACTTAATTAAACACATAAAACACGTAAGTTACATAATTAAACAATTAAAACACATAACTCTTGGTCTAACCACACTCGTGACCTCATACCTGGTTAGTCTCGAAAACATGAGGTGTTACACTATAAGGGGGTCAAAGGCGTTTGATTAAAATAGTGGGACACAACATTTGATAAAAGTCCATATCATTTGTAATTGTTATTATTTCATTTCAGTCACTCATACTACGTTTTCTGCTTACGTGTAGATTTTCTGCAAAAATCGAGATATCTAAAAATCCACTTAATGCTATCCTTGAGGCCAATAAATTGACAGGCTCGAATTATGCTGATTGGCTCCGCAATCTCAAGATTATCTTGGATTCGGATAAGAAGACCTATGTATTGACACAGTCTCCTCCCGATGTCATACCTGATGACATGGCAGCCGATGAGAAGGAAAAGGCTCTCCAGCGGTAAGAAGATGATCTACAGGCTAGATGTCTAATGCTTGCGACTATGTCTCCCGAGTTGCAGAGGCAGCAGGCTCAGATGCGCCACTCGGCTGAGATCCATCTTCACTTGGAACAGATTTACAAGCCGATCAATAGGATTGATCGATTCGCAGTATTTAATGAGTTATTCTCACTTAAGATGGCTGAGGGATCAAGTGTTCATGAACACTGCATTAAGGCTTTAGGCCTTATTGAGAAGCTTGCAAGTCTCGAGGTGATTATGGATAATGAGCTTTACGTAGATTTGATCTTAACCTCGCTGCCAACTTCGTCCAAACAGTTCATAATAAACCTCAATATGAATGGAGCTAAAGTTTCAGTTGAGGAACTGATGAACATGCTAGTAACTGCCGAGCGAACTATGAAGAAGGACAAGGCTGTTTTCTTAGTAGGTTCATCTTCATCCCACACTAAAGCTGCAAAGCCTAAGAAGGGCAAATGAAAGAGTTTCCAAAAGAAGAAAAATACTCTTAAGCCCACCGGTGGGGTTAAGAAAGCGAACACTAAGAAAAAGACCAATCAAGCTGAGGATCAATGCTTCCATTGCAAGAAACAAGGGCATTGGAAAAGGAACTGTAAGGAGTACTTAGCTACTCTTACAAAAGGTATAAATCTCATTGAAATTAACCTTTCATTCAAGTCCAATAATTGGGTATTAGACTCTGGATACGCTTCTCACATCTGTAATACGTTACAGGGAATGAGCAACGTCCGTGAGGTTGATAAAGGAGAACATGTTCTTCGAGTGGGCAATGGAGCAAGAGTTGCAGCAAAAGCCATAGGACATGTTAGGTTAATGTTAGGAGATGGTTTTATTTTAGTCTTGAACAATGTTTTATTTGTTCCTGAGTTAGTTAAAAACATTATTTCCATTCTTGTACTAGACTTGGCAGGTTTTTCCTTCTCTATTACTAATGCTACGTTTTACATTTTGAAGAATGGTTCTTCACATGCATTGGGGTCTTTACAAAATGGTTTGTATTTAACTAATACTAATTTAAATCTCCTAAATGTCGAACGAGAAAACAAACGAAAATCAAATGACCAAACTTCAGCAAGGATTTGGCATGCTAGACTTGGACATATCTCTAAGAATAGGCTTTTAAAGATGGGTAACTTAGGATCATTCAGTACGATTGATCTAAACGAGTTAACCACTTGTGAATCCTGTTGAAAGGGAAAAGATGACTAAGTCCCCTTTTAAAGGGCATGTAGAGCGAAGCCAAAATCTTTTGGATTTGATCCATGCAGACGTTTGCGGACCACTAAATGTTAGTACCCGAAACGGCTGTAATTACTGCATCACATTTACTGATGATTTCAGTAGATATGGGTATGTGTACCTGATGAAGCATAAGTCTGAGGCCTTTGAAAAGTTCATAGAGTATAAGACGGAGGTTGAGAACCAAACGGATCGCAAAATTAAGGCTCTTTGATCAGATCGAGGTGGCAAGTATTTAAGTGATCTCGTTCTTGGTTATTTGAAGGATAATGAGATTATCTCACATTGGACTCTGCCCGGGACTCCTCAGTTAAATGGGGTGTCCGAGCGACGAAATCGGACTTTATTGGATATGGTCCGAACCATGATGAGTTTCACGGATCTTCCAATATCGTTTTGGGGTTATGCCCTTGAACCGGCCACAAAGATAACCAATTTAGTTCCTTCTAAATATGTACCCGAAACACCATACAAGATGTGGTCTTCGAAACCCCCTACTTATTCATACCTTAGAGTTTGGGGATGTCCTGCATATGTCAAGTGACTAGTGGGAGACAAATTAGATTCCAGATCCAGTTTGTGTAAATTTGTAGGATACCCTAGAGAGTCTATGGGTTACTATTTTTATGATCTCTCGGAACAAAAGATGTTTGTCTCGAGGAATGCCACTTTTCTAGAAAAAGAGTTTCTAGTTGAAAAGTCAGGCAAGATAGTAGAACTTAGTGAAGTTCAAGATGAGCTTACAAATGATCAAGCAATGGAACCTGCCTCTTTCCCACAACAAGAAGTAAACACAAGCCCTCAGAGATCTGCGAGAACAATTACACCGCCGGACCTACTCAATTTGCTAACTGAAACCGGTCAATCGGATAGTGATCCGAGATCATATGATGATATAATATCGGATAGAGATTCGATAAAAAGACGGATGTGAAAACAGCTCTTCTAAATGGAGATTTAGATAAAGATATTTATATGGAACAACCGGAAGGTTTCATATCTAGTGGGAGCGAACAGAAAGTCTGCGAACTCCAGAGATCCATATATGGACTCAAACAGGCATCTAGAAGATGGAACATCCATTTTTGATGAGACAGTCAAATCGTTTGGCTTCATCAAGAACAAATATGAATCATGTGTTTACAAGAAAATTAATGGGCGAGTCGTGCAATTTTTGGTGTTGTATGTAGACGATATCTTACTCATTGGGAATGAGAAAGATGTGTTGCAAACAACAAAGACTTGGTTGTCTAATCAGTTTTCCATGAAGGACTTAGCAGAAGCTTCCTTTATTCTCGGTATAAAAAATCTATAGAGATAGATCACAGAGATTAATAGGTATGTCCCAAGTTCAGTATATAGACAAAGTAAAGAAACGGTTCGGTATGGAGGAATCTAAGAGAGGATTCCTGCCAATGAGACATGGTTTGATCCTCTCTAAATCAATGTGTCCTAACACTGAAGAAGAGAAGGATAGGATGTCTCGTATACCTTATGCATCTGCAATAGGGAGCATAATGTATGCAATGTTATGTACTAGACCTGATGTCGTAGACGCTTTGAGCGTTACAAGTCGATTTTATTCAAACTTTGGTGAGAGTCACTAGTCTTCCGTGAAATCCATCCTTAAGTACTTGAAAAGGACTAAGGATTTATTTCTTGTATGTCACGGAAAGGGAGAACTGAAATTAGAAGGATACACCGACTCAAGCTTTCAGTCGGATGTAGACGACGTTAAATCCACATCCGTATTCATATTCCGGTTGAATGGTTGTGAAGTAAGTTGGAAGAGTTCCAAACAGAAAACTACTGCAGACTCCACTTTTGAAGCGGAGTATATAGCTGCATCAGAGGCAGCGAAAGAAGGTGTGTGGATGAAAAACTTCATCCAAGAGTTGGATGTAGTGCCTACATTGCTGACCCAGTTGTTGTCTTCTGTGACAATAACCGATAACGCAATCAAAGGATCCAAGACCTCATCAATGGTCCAAGCACATCTTAAGAAGATTTCATCTAATTAGAGAAATCGTAGTAAGAGACGACGTTATTGTGGAAAGTGTACCCTCGACAGAAAACGCAGCAGACCCGCTTACTAAACCTCTTAGCCAAAAGGTCTTTGAAGGGCATCTCCAGGAGATGGGCCTTAAGGCTATGGGCAATTGGCTCTGAGGGCAAGTGGGAGATTGTTAGATTAGTGCCCTAGAAGAGCCAAACAGTTTAGGCCTCTTTTTGTAAACTACTCTTATTAGCAGCACTTTGTGACATTAAAGAAATAATAAACGTATCGTTTCATAGTCGTTTAATTCTATGTGGCCAATTCATCATATCTCATTCAAGTTTATCAATTGCATATTATAACTGTTTGTGTATGGATGAAACCCCAAGGTCACACTGAGCTACAGGACTTGACCTCGCATAGGGATGGAGGTTATGAAACAAGTCTCTATGGCGTGACCTAAACCAACTCCAAGTCATAGAGTCTAATAAGCACGGGGATGTTGACTTGACTCGTTTGAGACTTGCTCATACGACGTGCCTTTTAGAAAGGTTACTTTGTTTCATAAGTATTGAATGTAGGGACATTCACAAGCGTATGGGGGTGCTTGTTAGGGAATAAGTACACTGAGGATCCCGACAGGAACACCTCAATGGGGTAAGGCTTTTATGCCTTAATGATGAGGTTGGTTCCCTAGTTATGGTAGTGTCTAAATGATCCTTAGACTTGAGGCTCCATTGATGCTCTGTGCATGACAAGGGCAATGTTTGATATGCGCCTAGAGATTCATAGGTTCCATGAATCTCATTATGGTTGTATGTTGGCTTTGTTCGAATCATGTATGGGGGCATATGAGAGGCCAACTTAGAATCTATCGCTCGTCTAGAAGAACGAGTGAATCAACCATGAGTTCTATTGTAGCACATTCCACTTAAATCCTTGCGCAAGGTAGTGAGATCTAAATTAGGAAATGAGTTTCCTAGAGTGTTAGATCAAATGGGATTGCTATTAGAATTAATTCATAGCATTAGGACTAATAGGCTTCTGTTATTCCCATGCCCTAGGTCCTAATCGGGGATTGGATGATAGAAGGATCTTATCTCACGGTATCCATGAGACTGAAAGGTTCACAACATAAACTTCACCTGTTGGATGGGTGGTCATGAGCTTGTCACTAGACATCGATCATGATCTGTAGGCACTGATTAATTAAAAGGACTTTTAATTAAATAGTGATTAATTGAAAGGGTTCAATTGAATCAATAAGATAAATTGTTATCTGAAATACCACGTTAAGAATGTGGGCCTACTACTATTCATTGGTGAACCTAAGGGGTCACACAATGACTCGAATTGAACAACAACATTATCTAAAGATCAATAGAGATTTATTGATAAATTAAAAGAGTTTAATTTTTAAGAGAGTAATTAATTAATAATTGTATTAATTAATTTATGCTTAATTGTTAAGCTATTGAGAATAGATGTTAAAGAGTTACCATTAATTTAAATAAGTGTGTTTAAATTAATTGGACTTGAAATTTAATTAGGAGTAATTAATTTTTAAGTCCACAAATTTAATTAGATATTGGACTTGTGATTTAATTAATGTAATTAAATTAAGTCCACTGATTAAAATGAATACTGGGTTTTTAATTTAATTGAGTAGTAATTAAATATAAGCCCAAGACTGGCCCATAGGGTTTTTGACCTAGGGCTAAGTATTTAAGCCAGATAAGGGAGAGAAATCAAACATCGTTGTTTTCTTCTTTTCTACTTTCTGTCCAAGTCTCTCTTCTCTCTCTCATCTCTCAATACTATATTGAGAATGCTATTAGATAATCAATATCTAATTAGTGTTCTAGTGTGCTAATTGAATAGTTGTTCAATCACTGGTCGTGGACTCCATAGAGGAATTCCACATGGGATTCTTGGAAGAAGATCGCGTAGAAGAGAAGACCGGATAGGTTTTGGAAAACCTTCTTATCATCGCCATCAACTGTAAGCGAAAGAGGTATTTGATTCTTCTTCCATTTAAATCTTAAATCTGAATCAAAGGCTGATCTTAATTGGAATTCCGATAAAACTTGTTTTATAATCCCTAAAAATTTTAAATTCCGCTGCGTTAGGGTTGACGAATTCCAACAGAAATTGTAACGCCCCGCATGTTCAAATTATTCAGGGACGCGCGCCCCACGTGTGAGTTTGAGAGTTAGAATTGTTAAGCATGTTTAATTGCATTATGTGACCACGTGATTATTTGATTAATTGCTTAATTATCTAGGTGATCATTTTAATTGCAATTCCATTACATATTATTTCTTAACATATTTTCATATGTGGATATATATATATATATACTTAAACTAATTTCATAAGAATAACATTTCATTTATATCATTCATTCATGCAAGAGACATGCAATTTATATATACATATATATGCATAACTTCCCTACACTAATACACTCACAAATGCATTATATATGTATATATTAATAGAGCACTAAAGATTACATATAGATAATATACATAATATCTTACTTTATACATATACATCCTATATCTATATATATTACATAAATTACATACATTGTATACATTATATCATATATACAAGACTCACACACCCAACACACACTAAATCTCTACAACACACACTAAACCCTTTCTCTCATTTTCATCACATTCATCTTGGAGCAAGAAGAAGAGAAGGATTAAGGATTCAAGAAGGATCATCATCTTCATCATCTCATCATTTTCATCATCTTCTTCCATTCACTCCAAGGTTGGTTCTTGGGTTGATATATATATGGGTGTAGGTGTATGTGTGAGGGTTTGTTAGAATCTTGAGCTTTGATTTAAATTCTTGTTGTTAAGCATGATTTTATGAGCAATCTATGTGTGTATACTTGACCTCCTAGCCTTGTTCCTTTGTTACTTGACTGGCTTCCATATATTTGAAGTTTGGAAGATGTATTATGATTGTTTGGTTTGATCTTTGGCCTCAACTTGAAGTATATGTGTTGTAATTGAAGTATTAGATGTATATTGATGTTATATGTTAGTTTTGAAGTGTTTATTTGTTGTGGTTTTGTGTTGGAATGTCTTGGGAGCCATTTTTCGACCCTTGCCATATTTTTCCCCTATTTTTTTGTCCAGCGACTTCCCAAACGGGCGTCTGGACTCCCCGTTCATTCACCAAACGCCGGTGTAGCAACCTACTGCATCAACCCGAGGAGCTTTACACGCCCGTTTCTGCTTTTAGTACATTTTTCAAACGGCCGTTTCTCCCTCATACAAACTCCAATTGACCTGATTATTGAACCCATGGAAACCTATTGAAGTCTAGAATATCCTCCAATTAGAATCACCTAAATATGGTTTCTCGTTTATGAGAGATAATTAATTGTTTTTGGTTTCGCTACTTTACCGAAAATCTACACTCCTTCAATTTCGGACCTACGCCATTTAATCCTCGTTTGGAACTAGAATACGAGCCATATATCATTTTAAAGGTCTGCATGTCTAATTTGATATCCAATAAACAAAACACAATTCGAAATTCTATAACTCAAGATATGCTTATTTTACCACACGTGCGCATTTCCAAAAATTGTCCATTTTTGCCAAACTTCACCAAAACCCCTCTTGTTGCATTCCTTTCACTTCCTTGGCTCCCGTATGTGACTTATATGAATTATATGCTTGATTAATTGATAATTATGCTCTTATTTGACACTCTTTGATCTTTAATTGTTTAAACTTGTTTGTTAACTCCGTGCCTTACGTGAAATGAATTCATTTGATTAAATGGCATGAATACATGACCTCTTTGAGTGTAAGTGCATCTCCTATATGTTAATTGAATGTCACACATGTTATAACATGATATACCACTTCATAAGCATTGTCGTGCGTCCTATTTGGTATCATATCGAGTCTTTTCTCACGATTACACTGTTAGAAAACACGAATCAGAAAGCAGCGGAATTTAAAAATTTTTCCCAACAAAAGGACATTGGACTCGCAATCGTGTAACCAAATTCGTAGAGATAGAAAACTTACTTTTCTTTTATTCTTTCTTGAAGCGTTTCAAGCCACCCAAGAACGCTCTTCTCGCGGCTTGACAACCCGTCCCTCGAAAGTCTCTTTCTACTTCAGAATCCATTGTCGGGATAGCAATCCACACCATCCTAGATTCAAATCATGTTAGGGATGTTCTTAACAATATAACATAAAGAAAGAAACATGAAACGAGAAAAGCATGATTGAAACTCCCTTCGAAACCCAGTTTTGCAAAAGTAGAAAACTGCCAGTCACAAAACCCTCATGAAAAAATTAATCCTTCAGGATATGGACGAACGGTTTTCGTCATCTTCTTTGGTTCGATTTTTTCATTCGTTTCATGTCGGGTTCAGAATCGTTTCATAATCCCTTCTGATCGTTTTGCTTGATCCCCACTTTTGGTAAAGCTCGAATCTTCAAAACTTCTGACTTGAAACTCTCTAGAGATAGTCCACCAACTTGATCACAATCTAACTAGTAAGGATGCTAGTTCTCTAGTTAGTGTTTAGGCTTAACCTAGGGTTTGGTTTATCTTGGAGAAAGGATGGTGTTCAACACATGAACCAAAAGAATTCTCGATTAGCTCTAAGGGGAGCTCGAGCTCCCCTATTTATAAGCAAGGGAGTGCCGAAATTCCTAGTCCTTAATGGGCTAGGATTTTGGTCTCTCTCTCTCCTATTACTTGATCATCAAGTAATTTTGACTTTGACTTTGAATTCTAATTCAAATCAACTTTCAAGAGAGCTAAAAATATCCAAACTATTTTTGGATAATTTTATACTTTATTTATTTAAAATAAATAACTTATTTTATCTAATTAATTAATTCATAATTAATTAACTAGATTATTTTTCTCCAAAATAAGACTTTCTTTTTAATTCAAAATTAAACCAAAGTCTATTAAATAATTAACAAATTAATTATTTAATATATTATTAAACAATCACGTGCGGCACACGTGTCACAATGACACGTGTCCAGTCACGTGACCCACACGTGTGGTTTCACACGTGTGGAACCCTCTAGGCTCGATTAACTCGTTTAATCATTTTAAAGCCTCAACTCATGTAACCAAGTTGTTGTGTGTGACCCTCTAGGTTCTCAATTCAATTAGCAGTGACCCTAATTAATGAATTCACTAATTAATTAATCAGTCCACAGATTAAACAACCATAGTCTACCAACAGGTGTTTAACCCCTAGCTGAATTGGAATGTTCGGATTCGACAGAACCTTTAAGTCATTGATTCATGTGAGATACAATCCTCCTACTTACTATCTCTCAACCAAGATCTAGGGTAAGGGAATAATCAGAACCCTAATAATCTGGTCTTAAAGCTAAGTGCATTTCATATCCATTTGATCTCAATCCAAGTAACCCTTTTCTTGATGTCTTGATCTACTGCCTTGGCCAAGGACTCTATATGGCATATGAATGACTTACACAATAAGAGATCACCTTGCATATGCAAGTGTAGGTCCTTTCTTGATTCTCATTCACTTTCATGAGTCACTTGTGCAGCCCCAGCATAAGCCTTGAATCAGTTGTCTAAGGCGACACCCTTTAAAGCTTATACCAAAGACTATAGAGTTAACTCATAAAGTAACATGGAACCTCAAGTCTAAGGATCAATTAATCACATCAATGACTCGTGAGATATTTCCTAATCTGGAAGTTTCCATTTCCTGAAATAGAAACTTCCTTTCCCATTTAGGAATGTTCTCACACGGGGCACCTCAGTGAACTTACTTATTAAAGTAAGCACCCTCATGTATCATGCACGTATCAACTATACACTTTGCACCTCCATGAAACAAGGTGGTCCTTCTTAAGGGCGTGATCCCACAAGCAAGCCTTAGAGGAGTCAGGTTGACACTCCCACTGTCTGTAGGACTCATCGGCTTGGAGTATCTTACTAATCATGACTTATGTGATATAGGGCTCGTTTCATGAACCATTTCACCTAAATGGTAGAGTCCTAAAGTCATCAGGATTAGGGGAGTTCTCATACATGCGCACATAATGGAAACACTCAAAAAACATATATTGGCATATAAAGAAGTGTTTGCCTATGATCAATCGTATATTATTCAAAGATTGTCTGTGATACAAGAAAAGTCCCAAAGCAGATTACGTCGAATCGGCTTTCTAGGGCACTATTCCTAACATACACGTTATCCCTTCTCTTGTACAGTTCTTCTCCAGGGCGGAGACTTCCGGATTGAATAGGCACCCGTATCAATCATGTTTCTTGTCTCAGGTTATTCCAGGTGAGGGTGTTTTCGTTGTAGATAAGTATCAAACCCTACGACCTTTATGTGATAAGCTTTGGCCAAAAACCTAACCTATATATGTATTGATTTCCAAGTAAAGTCATCGAGTACATTCTTATCGAGTAAACATTTTCAAGGAATGAATCATTTACAATGAAATGTATTAAAATGTTCTTACAAATTGAAACGTTTTGGCGAGATAACGCACGTCACGTTCACGTTATTGGGCCTGATGAAATGTGTGAATGGAGACCGGTTCGGCATCGAGCCGACGTATAGCTAAGCTATTGCACAAGGTGCTCATTGAGAATCTCTCACGCGACCGTGTAGTGTGGAAGGTGAGTTATTCTTGAGCCGATAGTTAACCCATCAAAGGAGCGGGTAGGAGTCATGAGCCCCCGTCTTGAAACGTTCACGTTAAATGGTTGGGTCTGCAGGCCCGACCATTACGGAGGGAGAAGGTTGGAAAATATTTTATTATCATGTTCATGTTTTATGATTAATGTTACGCACCGTGCGCGAAGGTCGGGACACGGATTGCCCAAACGACTATGTTTTACGAACGCATGTATTATTATGTATTGTATGATCACGTATTCAAAGTATTAAATCATGTTCATTGTACACGGTCGGAGTTTAGTTGGAGATAACGCACACTCACTCGCCGAGCCATAATGATTATTCATGCATTACGAACTTAATGAAGTTTAATATGGATTAGTCGTAAAGACCGAGCATTGGTAAAGGATTTCATGCCCTTCGTGGGAACTAACTTTAATAAAACCTTGTTTGGGATTTATGACTTGCATGTGCTTATTTTTATATATACGTACAGCTCCTGCTCACTCAGTCTTCTAGAGACTGATCCCTCTTTTGCCCACTTCTCAATTTCTTGCAGGTTTGCTAGGCGGGAGTCAACTCATAGCTTTCTTGATCGAGTCATACTTGTACACTTAAGTCTCATTCCACATTATTATGTGTTAATTATATCACGTGATGTACTTAAATAGGCCTGTGAGCCAACACATGATTTATGATTTATGGATTTTGAATATTGATTCGGGGCAGGTTGCATGAGTAGTTGAACCCGTCGTTAGGTTGCATGTTGAATTTATTTTATGCTTTGATTTGATCTGGCTTGAAGCCATTATTGAATCCGTTCACGTTAACTTTATTACTTCCGCATCACTTTTTAGTTATTGAGTTAATTGGTTCAGAGTTAGTTCCGCCTAGCTAGGAAAGTTGTTTTTTATTATTTGTCACCCGTTCGCTATGAGTCCAGTTCATGGTGGATCCTCCATTTCACTTGTGGACTAGGCTTGTAGTGTGGGGGATGTGGTGCCTATCGTCACGGGTGCTACATCCTAAGGTGGTATTAGAGCCCAATTGCAAAACCGGGGTCTTTAGTGTCGTGTCATGTCAAGTTTAGGTCAAACGGCTTAGGAAGAACGTGTCAACGTGCGCACCTCATTGATCGTGAGCATGTATTATTGGATAATTTGATGATTTTATGTCGAAATTTAAATTTTTGTTGACTTTTGTGTTGCATTTTGCATCCATACGTGTTTTGGTGTTAATTATGTGACATATGCATGCATTTATATTTGAATTGAGTTGTGATTCACAGATTACGATCACAAAATCAAACCACGGCCAAATTTCCAAAGTAACCGCCATATACTACAAGTATTCCTCATGGATATGGGTGATTTCAAGAAGGCTCGGGAGGTTAAGAAGAATTTGGGTAATTGGTGGTTTTTATGATGGGGCTTTAGCTAAGGAATTCAAGACCGAGGTGAGATTTAAATCATATAAGAAGATGGTTATGGTCAAGGTAAGGGTACGAGAGTGTGATGTTATAACTTTCCAATAAACACACACTCCTATCCCGCAAACAGAGTAGATCAACCGAGTTCAAGAGGCCGTTTAACTCAAAGGAGAAGTGAAGGAAAGACCTTGAAGATATTAAGATTCAAGGTTCAAATCTATAATCAAGTTGAAGACCTTTAAGTAGTTTAATTTAGGGTCAAGTTGTGGGAGTGAAGAGCTAAGTCAAGATAATTAGCATTGAGATGGGATCAAGATTAGGGTTCGGGGTAAGAAAGAAGAGGATTTCTTGAGATTGGAGATATAATCAGGAATTCAGTTTGGGATGAAGGATAAAAGACTTTTGATATTGGAAGACGGATCAAGGTGAACTAAATGTTAGGAATAGTGCCCTAGAAAGTCGATTGAATATCCGCTTTGTACTTTTCCTTATTGTAATCACAAACAATCTTTGAATGAAATAACGAATTGAGGCAACACTTCTTTATATGCTCTTGTTTGGTATGCGTTTACTTTATCTGGGCATGTATGAGAACTCCCCTAATCCTGATGACTTTAGGTGTAGCACCCTAACCCCCAGGGCACCACATCCCCCGCACTATAGCCTCGATCCACGTATGAAATGGAAAGTCCATACATAAACCAAAACTACAGCGAACGGGTGACAATAAAAATGACGAGCTAGGCGGGACACTCTCCCCAACAAAACCAGAGCAAAAATGATAATGAAAGTGGAAGCAATAGAGTCATTCATACATATAGGTACCATATTTACCGAATAGATATGTATAGATACCAACTTAACTATCAATACATTATCATCTCTTAATAACCTATACATGCTTAAGTATCCAAAACGTGACAATAAAGATCATAACATGAGGTAACAAAAGTGCTATATATGAAGGTACGGTACTAGACTCGTGAGAATGCAAAACTCGACTGGACACCCGCCTAGCACGACCACGTGCTCAAGTACCTGAAAAGTGGAGTATCAGTCTATCGAAGACTGAGTGAAGGGCAATAAGTATATACAACACACATCACACGCAAGGTGTAGCCTCGGGTGAAGACTTTGGAAACGAAAATGAATATATAATTCAAGAAACTTAATCTTTGCCCGAGATTACAACCAATCACTTTAACATTTTAGCTTAAACACTTCATGAACATGTGACCCCGGCGAGCAGGGGCGATCCTCCAACCTTTACACCAAACGTGACAATACGTGCTTGCTTTATCTATTCAATACATGATCATGCAATTCCGTTTAGTGCTCAGATAGACAATTTCAGGCTTGAAATCATGCAATAACCCGAGGATAACCCGACATGCCAGATTAATCCCCAGTCTCCTTCTTCCTCCGGTTGATAGCGAGTTTGCAAGGCTCGACTATCCACGACATGTTGTGTGTAGAGGACATGACCCTCTAGACACGGAACTCCTTCCACCACTAATCTCCTAGTGGCTTCGGGGGTGATCCCAACAATGTGAGGATAATTCAGGAGTTACCCGTCAGCCCTTGCTTTCCCGGTTGGCTCAAGAATTACCCTCGGGTCGCCAAACATGCTTGAAATCATGACTTGCTTGCTTGAAATATTCATGGTTTTGAAATCATTTATAAATATAGTAGGTTTTGGCCGAAAATAGCACATAAGGGTTATAGGGTTCGATATACATAACCCGAAACCTCACCTTTTCTTGCAAAATACAATAAGGTAGTGTTCTAAGGAGCCTGCTCCTCGTCCACGCCCTCGTGACCTTGAAAACTAAGAAATGAAGAAGGTAGATGATGATGATGATGATCTCCCTAATTTCCTTGAAATACTTCTTGAAATCTTGATGATTGAATGAAAATTCACTTCTTCCCTTTTCCCTTGAAGAACCGAGAGTGAAAGGAAGCAAATTGTTGGGAAATATTTGGATGAAATGGATTCATGGAAGCTTGGAGATCAATAACGATTCATCCCTTTTTTGAAATATGTGAAATGCCAATATTTACAATTTACTCCTTTAATTGCTTAAATTATGCAATAGGGTATATGTGGATTTTGAAAAGTGATCAATTATGTCCTTGAAAGATCATGCAATTAAGTCCCTAGAGTTTAAAGAAATATTCAACTAGGGACAATTTGGTAATTTAAAACACTCTCGGTAATTGTTTCATGCAATAAATATTTTCCATGTCGTGAAATAATATTTTCAATGATATAAAATCAAATAATTCACATAAAGGATGTTTCATGAATTTTATAAAATTATGAGATGCCACGTAAGAATATTATAAATTAAAGAATTATAGAAATTCCTACGCTCAAGACACACACGTGGCGTGCTTACCTGTTCATCCGGAACCGGGGCGTTACAACTCTCCCCCCCTTAGAAGAATCTGGTCCCCAGATTCTCTAGTCTTGTGTGAACAACTCCGGGTGGAACCGTTTCATTTTCTCTTCCGTTTCCCACGTAGCTTCCTCGGTTTTGTCATTTCTCCACAACACTTTAACCATGGGAATTGTCCAGTTCCTTAATTCCTGAAATTTCTGATCCATGATTTTAACCGGTCTCTGAACAAATGTCAAATTCGGTTCCAGCTCAACTTCTTCCACGGGGAGAATCGTGGTCTCATCGGGGTAATATTTCCTTAACTGAGAAACATGAAACACGTTGTGAATCCCCGTAAGACTTGGTGGTAGGTCCAGTCGATAGGCTACCTCGCCTATTCTTTCAAGAATCTCGAACGGACCTAAATAGCGAGGATTAAGTTTTCCTCCTTTCCCGATCCGGGTGAAACCTTTCCTTGGTGACACCTTCAACAATACCCGGTCACCAACTTCGAATTCTAGATCTCTTCGGCGCTTATCGGCATAGCTCTTTTGCCTATCTTGCGCTGCTCTCATCCGTTGTTGAACCATTTGTACTTTCTCAATCATGGCCTGAATGACTTTAGAAGGCCTTTCGAATCTTTCACCTTTCTTTACCCCTTCCTGTTTTGACCATTTCCATTCTTCCAAGTCGAAGAACAACGGAGACCGGCACTTTCTTCCATACAGAAGTTCATAAGGAGCCATCCCGATCGAAGCCTGAAAGCTGTTATTATAAGCAAACTCAATCAAAGGAAGCTGTTCTGCCCACGAGTTCTGAAAATCCATCGCGCAAGCCCGAAGAAGATCTTCCAAATATCTTATTAACCTTTCAGACTGACCGTCCATTTGAGGGTGAAATGCCGTACTGAACTTAAGTTTCGTCCCCAAAACGGCCTGTAACTCCTGCCACAACTTAGAAGTAAATCTCGGATCTCGGTCTGAAACTATACTCACCGGAATGCCATGAAGTCGAATAATTTCTCTGTTATAGATCTCGGCCAACTTTGGAATCTTATAGGACATCCGAACCGGTAGAAAGTGAGCAGACTTTGTAAATCTATCCACTATTACCCAAATTCCATCAAACCCGCCTTTAACCTTCGGTAATCCGGAAACAAAGTCCATTGTTACTTGTTCCCACTTCCATTCGGGAATAGGTAACGGTTGTAGAAGTCCCGCGGGCTTTTGGTGCTCAGCTTTCACCTTCTGACAAGTCAGACAATGTTTCACATACTCTGCCACATCTCTTTTCATCCCGTTCCACCAATAATATTGCTTCAAATCCTTATACATTTTATTTCCTCCTGGGTGGATCGAGTAAGCTGACTTGTAAGCTTCTTCAAGTAGGAACCGTTTAAATTCTTCAGTTATTACCACTCTGTTTTTAAACCGAAGCAACCCGGTCTCATCAAACCCAAACGGACTCTCCGGGTCATCCTTAGCTTTACTTACAAGCTTCTGAACTTCCGGATCCTTATTCTGAGCCTCAAATAACTGATACTTTAATTCCGGCTGAACTGTGATATTAGAAACCCGCCTTTAGAACAATTGGAGCAACTTCATCGCTTTCCTTTATTTCCAAACTCGATACACTCGCCTTCCTGCTAAGTGCATCGGCGACCACGTTTGCTTTCCCGGGATGGTATTTAATTGTACAATCATAATCCTCTAGCTTTTCGATCCATCGTCGTTGCCTCATGTTCAATTCTTTCTGTGTGAACCAATACTGGAGGCTCTTGTGGTCGGTGAAAATCTCAAAGGAAGTCCCGTAAAGATAGTGTCTCCATTTCCCGAGGGCAAAGATCACGGCTGCAAGCTCTAGGTCGTGTGTTGGATAATTCCTTTCATACTCCTTTAGCTTCCGAGAAGCATAGGCGATCACTTTTCCTTTCTGAGTCAGAACACAACCCAAGCATTCTTTAGAAGCATCTGTGTACACTGCATACTCCTCTGAACCCTCGGGTAAAGTTAATACCGGAGCTGAGACTAACTTTTCTTTCAAAAAGTTAAAACTTTGATCACACTTCTCGTCCCAGACAAACTTAACATCCTTCTTTGTTAATCGGGTTAACGGTGCAGCAATCTTGGAGAAGTCCTGAACAAATCTTCTATAATAGCCGGCCAATCCCAAGAAGCTTCTAATTTCCGAGGCGTTCTTTGGTTTCTCCCACTTGAGCACGGCCTCGATTTTCAAGTGATCGACTTCCAACCCTTTCCCTGAAATTACATGTCCCAAGAAAGAAACCCGATCAATCCAGAATTCACACTTGCTAAACTTAGCAAACAACTGATGCTCCTTCAAAGTCTGTAGAACGAGCTTAAGATGCCTCGCATGGTCCTCAGCTGTTTTTGAGAAAACCAAAATATCATCAATAAAAATCACCACAAACTTGTCGAGGAAAGGCCTGAAAATCCGGTGCATCATATCCATAACCACGAACTCGTAATGCCCGTACCGAGTATTGAATCCTATCTTAGGAATATCCTCTGCTCGGATTCGCAGCTGATAGTATCCCTATCTTAAATCCAATTTTGAGTAAACTTTGGAACCCTGAAGTATATCGAATAACTCCTCGATATGTGGGAGGGGATACTTGTTCTTAATAGTCATCTGGTTCAACTCCCTGTAATCGATGCACATTCTTAAAGTTCCATCTTTTTTCTTTACAAATAAAACTGGGGCTCCCCAAGGTGAAGTGCTCGGCCGACTGTAACCAACTTCCAACAATGCTTCAAGCTGAACTTTTAATTCCTTTAATTCCGCTGGAGCCATCCGGTATGGAGTCTTTGAATACGGCTCAGCATTCGGGAAAAGATCGACCACAAATTCGATCTCTCGCTCAGGAGGCAAAGAATCCAACTTTTCTGGAAATACCTCGGGAAACTCCTTTACCACTTCGGTGTCCTCTAATTTCACCTGATCCTTGGGCTTGTTCAGAATGTAAGCAATGAACCCTGTAGCCCCGTCTCGGACTAATTTCTGAGCTTCTGAAAAAGAAAGTAGGGGTACGGTCTTTGAAGTACAGCCTGTGATAACCTCTGAACCCAACTGAACCTTCTTAGCCCGACAATCCACGGTAGCACAGTGCCTGTATAACCAATCCATCCCCAATATAGCCCCGTATCTCTCCATTGGCATAACAATGAAATCTGTCAGAAATTCCCGGCCTTCAATCACCACTGGAACATCCCTGTAAACCTGATCCGTCTCTCGCCTACTACCGAAAGGAGTACTAACTAGATAGCGCACAGAAGTACACATAGCAGGCAAAGACAAAGTAACAGCAATAGAGTGCGCAAGAAAGGAGTGTGTAGCTCCTGGATCAAACAATGTATGGATGTTCGTGCCATGGATGCAAATAATACCTTCAACTACCGCGGCGGGGTCTATCTCAGCATCCTGCTCCTCCCCAGCAAGTGCATAAGCCCGAGCTCTCACAAGTGGCCTCGGACCTGCAGGTGGCGGATCCCGACGATTCGGACAGCTGTCAACCAAGTGCTCGTCGCTCCCGCAGATCAAACATAAGCCCAACCGGCGTTTGCAGTTATCATAGTTGTGTGTAGGAAGCCCACAATATCTGCAGCCCGGTCTCTGAGGTGGCTGTGGTGGTGCTGGAGCTCTAGGACCTCTCGGTAACGGCCCTGTCGCCTTAAACTTCTTTCTGAAATCCTTCTGTGCTGGAGGTGCAGAGAAAATCATCGGTCTATTTCCCAAGCTCGATCCCTGGCCTGCTCTCGAGCCCCTCTCCTAGCAATGTCTGAATCCTCGACCTTTAGAGCTTTGGCGGTAGCTTTGGCCCAAGTGCTGGTATTGGCTGCTATCTGCGCATCCTGAATATCTGGCCTGAGTCCCTGGACGAACTGCATCGCCTTGTGAAAGTCATCATTCGCTATGTTGGGTGCATAGCGAGAAAGTCTCTCGAACTCGGCGATATACTGCCCACAGATCTGCCTCCCTGTTTCAGCTCGGTGAACTCCCTCAACCTGCGAGTACGGGAAGCTGGAGGAATATACTTGTTTCTGAACTCCCGTACGAAGACCTCCCAAGTAATATATGTCCCGGCTGCCTCCAAAATGATCTGAGTGCTCTCCCACCAAGAATAGGCCTCGCCCTGAATAATAGTAAGTGTACAGCGAGCCTTCTCCTGAGTGTCACAAGGGATAAGCTGCCAGATCCTCTCGATCTCCTTCAGCCACATCTCTGCGTGAATATCGTCGCCCTTGTAGAACTTCGGGGGACGCTGGTTCTGAAACTCTCGTAATATGGCAGAAATGGGGTTCTCCTGAGGTGGTGGAGGAACCCTGTCCTGTAGCCTCTGATCAATTAGCCCCACTACCGCGTTCATGAAATCCTGGGGCTGTGCCTGGGCAGGTGGAGGAGGTGGTGACCTCTCCCGGCGATGATGCCGGCGAGGATGATGTTGCGTATGTCTCGAGGCTCGGTCACTGGAGTGTCTATCGTGCTCCATCCTGAAATCAGATCACTACACGTGCATGGCTTGATTAATAAATGCGAATGTGTGCATATAATTCAACAATGTTAATAAACACACATTCAAGAGGAATCAAATAACTCAAATAAGGCAGAAAAATTCAAGTAATCAAGTAATCTAGTGATATGCAGACTCTCAAGTATCATATAATCCTATGCCGTGCGACCTAGACTGACTTGACACTACTCGAGAACCTCGATTTTACAACCGGGCTCTGATACCACCTGTAGATGTAGCACCCAAATCCCCAGGGCACCACATCCCCCGCACTATAGCCTCGATCCACATATGAAATGAAAAGTCCATACATAAACCAAAACTACAGCGAACGGGTGACAATAAAAATGACGAGCTAGGCGGGACACTCTCCCCAACAAAACCAGAGCAAACATGATAATGAAAGCGGAAGCAATAAAGTCATTCATACATATAGGTATCATATTTACCGAATAGATATGTATAGATACCAACTTAACTATCAATACATTATCATCTCTTAATAACCTATACATGCTTAAGTATCCAAAACGTGACAATAAAGATCATAACATGAGGTAACAAGAGTGCTATACATGAAGGTACGGTACTAGACTCGTGAGAATGCAAAACTCGACTGGACACCCGCCTAGCACGACCACGCGCTCAAGTAACTGAAAAGTGGAGTATCAGTCTACCGAAGACTGAGTGAGGGGCAATAAATATATACAACACACATCACACGCAAGGTGTAGCCTCGGGTGAAGACTTTGGAAACGAAAAGGAATATATAATTCAAGAAACTTAATCTTTGCCCGAGAT
The DNA here is from genome assembly GCA_037501455.1 of Lantana camara. Lineage (NCBI taxonomy): Eukaryota > Viridiplantae > Streptophyta > Magnoliopsida > Lamiales > Verbenaceae > Lantana > Lantana camara. The sequence continues at coordinate 55,386,623 of CM074860.1, forward strand.
TACAACCAATCACTTTAACATTTTAGCTTAAACACTTCATGAACATGTGACCCCGACGAGCAGGGGCAATCCTCCAACCTTTACATCAAACGTGACAATACGTGCTTGCTTTATCTATTCAATACATGATCATACAATTCCGTTTAGTGCTCACATAGACAATTTCATGCTTGAAATCATGCAATAACCCGAGGATAACCCTACATGCCGGATTAATCCCCAGTCTCCTTCTTCCTCGGGTTGATAGCGAGTTTGCAAGGCTCGACTATCTACGACATGTTGTGTGTAGAGGACATGACCCTCTAGACACGGAACTCCTTCCACCACTAATCTCCTAGTGGCTTCGGGGGTGATCCCAAGAATGTGAGGATAATTCAGGAGTTACCCGTCAGCCCTTGCTTTCCCGGTTGGCTCAAGAATTACCCTCGGGCCCACGTGCAATCATGTACTCGCCAAACATGCTTGAAATCATGACTTGCTTGCTTGAAATATTCATGGTTTTGAAATCATTTATAAATATAGTAGGTTTTGGCCGAAAATAGCACATAAGGGTTATAGGGTTCGATATACATAACCCGAAACCTCACCTTTTCCTGCAAAATACAATAAGGTAGTGTTCTAAGGAGCCTGCTCCTCGTCCACGCCCTCGTGACCTTGAAAACTAAGAAATGAAGAAGGTAGATGATGATGATGATGATCTCCCTAATTTCCTTGAAATACTTCTTGAAATCTTGATGATTGAATGAAAATTCACTTCTTCCCTTTTCCCTTGAAGAACCGAGAGTGAAAGGAAGCAAATTGTTGGGAAATATTTGGATGAAATGGATTCATGGAAGCTTGGAGATCAATAACGATTCATCCCTTTTTGAAATATGTGAAATGCCAATATTTACAATTTACTCCTTTAATTGCTTAAATTATGCAATAGGGTATATGTGGATTTTGAAAAGTGATCAATTATGTCCTTGAAAATCATGCAATTAAGTCCCTAGAGTTTAAAGAAATATTCAACTAGGGATAATTTGGTAATTTAAAACACTCTCGGTAATTGTTTCATGCAATAAATATTTTCCGTGTCGTGAAATAATATTTTCAATGATATAAAATCAAATAATTCACATAAAGGATGTTTCATGAATTTTATAAAATTATGAGATGCCACGTAAGAATATTATAAATTAAAGAATTATAGATAAATTCCTACGCTCAAGACACACACGTGGCGTGCTTACCTGTTCATCCGGAACCGGGGCGTTACATTAGGACTCCACCATTTAGGTGAAATGGATCATGAAGCGAGCCCTATATCACATAAGTCAAGATTAGTAAAATACTCCAAGCCGATGAGACCTACCGACAGTGGGAGTGTCAACCTGACTCCTCTAAGGCTTGCTTGTGGGATCACGCCCTTAAGAAGGACCACCTTGTTTCATGTAGGGGCAAAGTGTATAGTTGATACGTGCATGATACATGAGGGTGCTTACTTCAATAAGTAAGTTCACTGAGGTGCCCCGTGTGAGAACATTCCTAAATGGGAAAGGAAGTTTCTATTTCAGGAAATGGAAACTTCCAGATCAGGAAATATCTCACGAGTCATTGATGTGATTAATTGATCCTTAGACTTGAGGTTCGATGTCACTTTATGAGTTAACCCTGTAGTCTTAGGTATAAGCTTTAAAGGGTGTCGTCATAGACAACTGATTCAAGGCTTATGCTGGGCTGCACAAGTGATTCATGAAAGTGAATGAGAATCAAGAAAGGACCTACACTTGCATTTGCAAGGTGATTTCTTATTGTGTAAGTCATTCATATGCCATATGGAGTCCTTGGCCAAGGCAGTAGATCAAGACATCAAGAAAAGGGTTTTTTGGATTGAGATCAAATGGATATGAAATGCACTTTGCTTTAAGACCGGATTATTAGGGTTCTGATTATTCCCTTACCCTAGATCATGGTTGAGAGATAGTACGTAGGAGGATTGTATCTCACAATGAAGCAATGACTTAAAAGTTCTATTGAATCCGAACATTCCAATTCAGATAGGGGTTAAACACCTGTTGCTAGACTATGGTCATTTAATCTGTGGACTGATTAATTAATTAATTAGTGAATTAATTAATTAGGGTCACTGCTAATTGAATTGAGAACCTAGAGGGTCACACGCAACAACTTGGTTACATGAGTTAAGGCTTTAAAATGATTAAACGAGTTAATCGGGCTAAGAGGGTTCCACACGTGTGAAACCACAGGTGTGGGTCACGTGAGTGACACGTGTCCTTGTGACACGTGTCTCACACGTGTATATATATATATATATATATATATATATATATTAAATAAATAACTGTGTTAATTATTTAATAGACTTTGGTTTAATTTTGAATTAAAAAGAAAGTCTTATTTTGGAGAAAAATTAAGCTACTTAATTAATTGTGAATTAATTAATTAGATAAATATAAGTTATTTATTTATTTAATAAATAAAGTATAAAATTATCCAAAAGGAGTTTGGATATTTTTAGCTCTCTTAAAAGTTGATTTGAATTAGAATTCAATGTCAAAGTTGGAAATTACTTGATGATCAAGTAATAGGAGAGAGGGACTTTCCTTAGTCCATAAGGACTAGGATCGGCCGCCCCTCCCCTTTCCTATATATAGGGGAGCTCGAGCTCCCCTTAGAGAGTAATTGGCAATTCTTTTGGTTCATCTGTTGAACGCCATCCTTTCTCCAAGATAAATTAAACCCTAGGTTAAGCCTAAACACTAACTAGGGAACTAGCATCCTTCCTAGTTAGATTGTAGTCAAGTTGGTGGACTATCTCTAGAGAGCTTCAAGTTAGATGTTTTGAAGATTCGAGTTTTACCAAGGAGAGGGGATCAAGCCACGAGAAGAGCGTTCTTGGGTGGCTTGAAACGCTTCAAGAAAGTTAATTAAGAAAGTAAGTTTCTAATCCCTACGAATTTGGATACACGATTGCTAGTCCAAGATCCTTTTGTTGGAAAATTTTTAAATTTTCGCTGCTTTCTGATTCCTGTTTTCCAACAAGTGGTATCAGAGCCACCTCGTTAATCGTGTTTCTGATTCGTCTCAATTATTCTGAATTTGGTAGAAATTCTTAGGCTTAATGCGATTGAGTATTTGTAATTGTTTTAGAAAGCCTGAATTACGAAACTGTATTTTTTCCTGAAAGTTTCTGAAAATTAGTTTTTACAAAATTTAATTTTGAAAACTATTTTAAATTTGAAACTTATAAACTGTTTTTGGATTTCTTGGATTGGTTTTGCTTTTGAACGAAAACACGAAACGAAAAACCTGGATTACGAACACGAGAAACCCCGCGCGCTCGGGCGTCGCGAGCCGCCGCCCGACTCTCCTAGGCGCTCGCAGGCCGTGCGCCTACTCCCAAGGGCACTCAGCTCCCATTCCCCGCTAAACCTCCTAGCGAGGGCCGGTATCACCGTAAATGTGGTGGGACTAGTACAAGGGATCACCGTCGGCCCTTGCCTCCCCGGATAGCCACTTGCACTAAGTCCCTGGGCCCGTGCATTCATAATCATAACATAATCATATTCTCGCCAAAACATTTGATTCATAAGGGGCATAACATATTTCATAATTCTTGAGAAAAGATTTACTCGATAATAATTTACTCGATGACTCCACTTCGAAAATAACATATATATATATACATAAGGTTTTGGCCAAAACTTATCACATAAGGGTTGTAGGGTTTGATACATAACTAAAACAAAAAGACCCTCACCTGGAACATGACGGTACAAGGATATGAGTTATCGAGTGCCTCGCTGATCAAGATTTCTCCACCCTGGAGATAAACTGTACAAAAGACACGTACGTGTTCGTGAGACTCAAGACTCCAAATGAACCATATATGACGCATGACAATGTATGATCATGATATGAATGTTAAAAGATAAGATTATGTCATGAAAATGTTCATGTGCACTATTAAGGAATTTAAATCATATAAACAAGCCATTCAATCATTCGTTCACTTTCATTCAAATTCATAAATTCACATTTCCAATCAATTCAATTCAAGAAATTCAATTATAATCATAGCACAAGTTAAATCACATTTCTAATTAGAAAATAAACAATTACATACATTCAATTTAAAATCGGAAATTAAATAGAACATGAAATAGATAACAATTAAATTCTATAATTCAATTAAATCAAATAACAATTAATATTTAATAAACATATATAAATATATAATTAAATATACATACCTATATTATATTATATATATATATATATATATATATATATATATATATATATATATACAATATAAAGATGCATGCATATATTCATAACAATTCAAATTAATATAATCATGCATGTTAACATCTATAAAGGTATGTACATCCATGCATGCAACAACAACACAATATGCATGCAAACTCATGCATGAAACATATGTGTAAATAAATGTATATATATCACGTATGCTTTGGATTCAGAAGGTGACACTCCCGTGTCACCAATATAGAACAAACCGAGACATGGTACAGAGACATCAGACCATCATGCACCCCCGTTTCATGCTGAAAAGGAAAAGGTTGACACCCCCATGTCACGCACGCAGCAAAAGAAAAAAACAGCAGAAAAACAGTGCACAACCAAGGCACAACCTTCTCAACACATTCAGCCAACAAAAGATAACAAAAATGCAATGAAACAACTTAGAAACAACTCCCAATCATGCTCCCAAAACCTTGAAACGTGAGATGTAGTGTGTAGTGATCAATTCATGCCAAAGCTTCAATAACTCATTAATGGTAGCTCATAAATGCCTCAACTAACAGCTAATACATCACCATAAATGTAAAGAGGAGATCAAAACAATCAGTTTCATGCTTGGAATCATTCAAAAAGCTCAAGAATTGAAAGAGATCAACCAAAATGCTCAAAACCTAAATATCTACTCAAGGCAGCCATATATCCATGAAATCATGATCAAAATTAGGCATGAATGAATGAAAATGACTCATATTGAATGTACATAACATATCTAAGCTTACCTTGTGGATTAATGGAGGTTTGGAAGAAGATTTGAGCTTGAATCTCAAGGTTTGGCTTGAGCTACGGGGTGAAAATGGAGAATAGAGGATGTTTGGCCAATTTACTCCAAGTGGGAAGGGTTATCTCGGTTTGGGGGTTACCAGCTGAATAAAGGGTTGAGTTAGGGTTCCAAAGACTTAAACCATGGTTAATTTGGTCAACAAATGAATAAGTTATGACTTATTTGTTAAATGATGGCAGTTTTGTTCCAGTTCCGTATTTCGGTTGAGTTTCGTTGGCTCAAATGACATTGAAAAAAATATAAGGCTAAGTTTATTAAACCCAAATCTTCGATACGAGTTCAACAAAGGTGACGAAACTCGAATCCCAGTTTCCTAGCTCAAATTATCACATAAGGAACCAATGGTGCGTTAATTGCTCGTTAACGCCCGTTTTGGATTCCACAAACAAAATAAATTTGGAACTCAATCAAATGTAATCGAAATCATGAAACAAACATATAATCAGATTCATAACACATATAAGTCCAACATATTAAATTTGCACGAAATTTCTGTATCAATTCATATAGAAACGAAGCACGTAAATGTCACTCATACACAATGTAACAATAAAATTCATAATATTACAAATAATGTAAAATTAAGTACGTATATAATTTATAAATATAGATGCATGCACTAAATAATTATCATGAATTGCATGCACTAAATGGTTCAGTTAATTTAAATGAACGAAATTAATTAATTATTTAATATTAAATAGCTCGTACACAATTAACATATATATATTTATATTATGTAAATATATTTGATATTAATATCATTAAAATAAAGTAATTAACATTTAATACATTTAAAATAAAATTAAATATATAAAACACGTATAAATAATTATTTCGCGCAGTTTGGTAAACACATGCATCATGCTGTACTACTTAAAAAAAACTGGGGCGTTACAAGCTGCGCGCTCCAGCGCACGGTGTGCGCGCACCGTGCAGCCCCTTTTCGCGTATGGGCCCTGTTTTTCGTGATCCGTTTTCGTATTTTGTGCAATCTAGTCCCAATTTTTTTTATTTTAATTTTAAAATTTTATTTTATGAATATTTATTTTAATTTTTGAATAAAACTTAAAATTGGGATTTTTGAGAAATAGAGACGGTTTGTGTTTTGGGAAAATACATCTTTGATAAAATTATTAATTTTCAGAAATTAATTGGAATTTTATTTGTTTTGGTAGTTTGGGATTTATTGAAAACTTTTATAAATAAGGCTCGCAACAAGTCGTGTTTTAAGTCATTAGGACTTGAAACGGGAATTTTAATTTATTGGCTAAATTTAAATTCTCGCAAAAGCATGTTAGGCGATCATGGGTTTAGACTTATGTATGGTTTTAATTTATGCACATGGATGGTTTAAATTGGGGTTGGAGCCCTATAGTTGCGTTTTTCAATTGAGGTTGGAGCCTCACTTATGTGCGTACTGTTATGTGATTTATTATGTGGCTTTCCATATTACTGCTTTTGAGGCCGGGGTATACCCCGTGTATTTTTCTAAGGCCAATGTGAAGATTGAGCCCTATTACTTTATGTCATTTTCTTTTTATTGTAATTTGAGAGTAGAGATAGGTGGTGAGGTTTTATTTTCATTTTGGAGACAATGCACCCATGAAGTAAGATGGACCACATTCAAGTAACAAGGTGGCCATAAGTGAAGACCCCTCAAAATGTTAGGGAGGGGAATCTCAATTGAACAATGTAATCGAGATAGGGCTCGTATTTTGTTACCGCTTTCCCTTATGTGATTTAAACTGTTTATGTGGCATGTACGTTAGAACTTATGATTGTGGAGTGGCTCCCACATATCACGCATAAGATAGGTAGAACCCATGATCATTACATGTTAGTATCATGCTAGGACATGTTATCTTTTATGTGCTTGTTTGAAATGCATTTAAGTTGTACTTGCATTAATCAAGACTAATCAAATTGGATAACATATATGTTGGTGAGGTCGAACCGGACAACTCTCCGGTTGATTCGAAAATTCCCATTAAATATTAAGCTAATTTCGAACAAATAGGTGTTTAATTCGAGATGCAAATTTTGAATTAAATTTCTAGCATTCCATCAATAGGTTTTAAGTTTAGTAAGTGAAGCTAGTTATTGTCCGCGAGTCGTGGGATAGCTAGTGGAGCTTATTAGTTCTTAGTTACCTAATTGATCATTTTAAATGATCAATATTTCGTGATCAATTTTGGCAAGGGCGATGTCCGCGAGTCGTGGGTCGTTCGAACTAAGTTTTGATCAATATGGATGTCGCACGAGTCGTGGGTCCATATTGAAAGATAGGTGATGCAAAAACAATTACTAAGAGTTCTAAAGGTGTTAGAATTGGTAAGTTATACGTACCTACGGTTTTACTTAGAATGTCCGCGAGTCGTGGGTTCGAGGTAAAGTGCTTAGGATCTTAGTACGCATTGGGAAACGTGTTCCTCCTAGATCTTTGGGAATTATAGATCTTTGAAAAACAGTGGGAGCTACATTAGATTAAAGACCTTATCTTTTGTATATCGTTATAATTCAGCATGCTCCCTAGTTCTCTGTTTTACCATTTAGGTCGTAGATTCTGTGATTCTCAACTTGTTTTGAAATGGCAACCAAAAACCCTCTTGTATCGATCCTCGAGTCAAACAAGTTGACTGGTCCCCACTATTCTTATTGGCTGAGGAATCTAAAAATCATTTTAGATTCTGAGAAGAGAACTTATGTTCTCTTCGAAGGGGAGCCTAGTCCCGAAGGGGAGGCTCCCACTCTAGCCGAGTGGGAAGCGATCCAGAAGTGGAAGGATGATAATCTCCAAGCCCGTTGCCTTATGTTGGCTAACATGTAACGCCCCGGTTTCGGATGATCAGGTAAGCACGCCACGTGTGCGTTTTGAGCGTAGGATTTATTTTCAATTCTTTAATTTCATAATATTCCTACATGGCATTCATATTTTTATAAAAATCATGAAACATCAATTATGTGAATTATTTGAATTCATATCATTGAAAATATTTATTTCATGAAACATTAAACGAGAGTGATTCCAAATTACCAAATTGTCCCTAGTGAATATTTCTTTAAAATTCTAGGGACTTAATTGCCTAATCCTTTAAGGACTTAATTGATCACTTTTCAAAACCTCATATACTTCATTGCATAACTTGAATCTTTGGGGGATTAATTGGCAATTAGCATAATTCACAAAAATCAATGTTGGTGAATTACGTAATAAGCATTCCATGATCTTCCTTGATCAATTATCATCAAATCTCCCAACACCTCCACCTTCTTGCTCTCGGTTTCTTCAAGGAAAAATAAGGAAGAGAGTTTCATTCTTTTCATCAAGAATCTTCAAGATATATTGCTAGAATTGAAGCTTGAGCATCATCTTCATCCATTTTCTTCATTTCTTGAACTTCAAAGGTGAGAGTTGCATGAATTCATGGTTCTTGATTATATTTGAAGGAGCTAGGGTTTGAGGATTATGTGTTAGATGGATTAATTCTAGTTAGAAGTATGATTAGGTGAGTATTTTTTGAATTATGGCAGGATTTATTCATGAAGTCATTGAAAATTGAGCTCGATTGATCAAGATGAGCATGAGTTTGGAAACTTGGAATTTTTTATAATATTTCATGCTTTGAGTGTTTAAGTGTTATGTTATCGTTTCTTGAGCATATATGCATCATATTACCAGAAAATCCTAACTTTGTTGATTGAAAATGAAATTTTAGTTGCTTTGTTGCTCATTCCCGAGAGCCTCCCCTGTTTTTGCTCTGTTTTGTAAGTTGCAGAAACTGGGAACTACCGTTCCCAGACCGTTCCCAGCCTCAAGGCATTGTGGGAACGGGCGTTCCCACTCTTTCAAATGAAAATAGGAGGCCGAGCATGGGAACGGCCGTTCCCATTTTGGCCTTGGTGCCGAAAGGGCCGCTCCTAGCTTCAGCGCATTTTAAAATTTGAAATCGTTTGTGCGATCTTGGGGCTTACGGGAACGACCGTTCCCATTTACAAGGGGAGTCCGGAATGGTCATTCCCACCTGACTTGTAGAACAAAATTCTCTGCATAAAATTACGAAATTAGCCCCTGGATTCGACGACTTCTTTGACCCCGAATTGCTATAATATGAACTAATATGAACTGAAACAACATGTTATCATGCCACATTGCATTTTCCTCGTCATCTCGATACATTTCCGCCGTTCGTCATATTTGGTCCATTTTAGGTCATGTCTCACGTATACACGTCGTGTTTGCACAGGTCACGAGGGCGTGGACGAGGAGCAGGCTCCGTAAAGCATATCCTTGTTATATTTTGTAAGAAAAGGTGAGGTTTTGTTTTAGGTACATAGAACCCTACCACCTTTATGTGCTATTTCCGACCAAAACTTATTATATATAAACGTTTTCAAAGTTATAAACATTTCAAGCCATGATTGTCATGATTTTCAAGCAAGTTTGGCGAGTACATGATTGCACGTGGGCCCGAGGGTAATTCTTGAGCCAACCAGGAAAGTAAGGGCTGACGGGTAACTCCTGAATTGTCCTCACATTGTTGGGATCACCCCCGAAGCCACTAGGAGATTAGTGGTGGAAGGAGTTACGTGTCTAGGGAGTCATGTTCCCTCCACACACCATATCATGGATAGTTGAGCCTTGCAAACTCACTATCACCCGGAGGAAGAAAGAGACTGGGGATTAATCCGGCATGTTGGGTTATCCTCGGGTTATTGCATGATTTCAAGCATGAAATTGTCTACGTGAGCACTAAATTGAAATGCATGATCATGTTTGGAATTGATAAAGTAAGCACGTATTGTCACGTTTGGTGTAAAGGTTGGAGAATCGCCTCTACTCGCCGGGGTCACATGTTCATGAAATGATCAAGTTAAATTATTAAAATGATTAGTTGTAATCTCGGGCAAAGAACGAGTTTCTTGAACTATATATCTATTTCTTTACCAAGTCTTCACCCGAGGCTACAACTTGCATGTGATGTGTGTTATATGTATTTATTACCCCTCACTCAGTTTTCGGTAGACTGATACTTCACTTTTCAAGTACTTGAGAGCTGGGTCGTGCTACGCGGGAGTCGGGTCCAGTCTTGCATTGTCACGGGTCTAGCATTGTACCTTTCATGTATAGACTTTTGGATAGACATCATGTTATGATCATGATTGTTCCATTTTGAATACACTAGCATGTGTATAGTATATGGAGATGATAATGTATTGATAGTTAAGTTGGTATCTATACGTATCTATATCGGTAAATATGGTACCTATATGTTGGATTCTTGTATTGCTTCCACTTTTAAATTTCATGTTCGGTTTGGATGTGTTGGGGAGTGTCCCGCCTAGCCCGGTTATTTTTATTTGTCACCCGTTCGCAATAGTTTTGGTTTATGTATGAACTGTCCATTTCATACGTGGATCGAGGCTATAGTGCGGGGGATGTAGTGCTCTGGGGTTAGGGTGCTACATCTACAGGTGGTATCAGAGGCCGGTTGCAAAACCGAGGTACTCGAGTCGTGTCAAGTCAGTCTAGGTCGCACGGCATAGGATTACTTGTTATTTGACAGTCTGCATTTCATAGAATTACTTGATTTAATTGCCTTCTTGCCTTAATTGAGCTGCTTGATCTTTCTTGTATGTGTGCTTACTGATATTATTGAATTATATGCACACATTCGCATTTAGTAATCAAACCACGCATGTGTAGTGATCTAATTTCAGGATTGTAGCACCCTAAACCCCAAGGCGCCACATCCCCCGCACTATAGCCTCGATCCACGTATGAAATGGACAGTTCATACATAAACCAAGACCACAGCGAACGGGTGACAATAAAAATGACGAGCTAGGCGGGATACTCTCCCCAACATAATCAAACAAACATGAACAGAAAAGCGGAAGCAATAAAGTCATTCATATATATAGGTACCATATTTATTACATAGATACATATAGGTACCAATTAACTATCACTACATTGTCATTTCTAAATAAGATACATCATTAAGTATTCAAAATGTAACAATAACGAGCATAACATGGAATGTCTCAAGGTACTATACATGAAAGGTGCTAGACTCGTGAAGATGCAAAAGACTCGAACAACGCCCGCCTAGCACGACCACGCTCAAAAGGTACCTGAAAAGTGAAGTATCAGTCTACCGAAGACTGAGTGAGGGGCAATAAATATATATATCACACGTCACATGCAAGTTGTAGCCTCGGGTGAAGACTTTAGCATAAAATAGATATGTATTTCAAGAAGTTAATCTTTGCCCGAGATTACAACCAATCATTTTAACACGTTTATTTAATCGTGCTTGTCAATGTCATGAACATGTGGCCCCGGCGAGCAAGGGCAGTCTCCAACCGAACTCCCAATCGTGAACAATACGTGATCATGCTTGCTTGCTTGATAAATACGTGATCATGCAATTTAATTAGTGCTCATATAAACAAGTTCATGCTTGAAATCATGCAATAACCCGAGGATAACCCGACACGCCGGATTAATCCCCAGTCTCCTTCTTCCTCCGGTTGATAGCGAGTTTGCAAGGCTCGACTATCCACGACATGGTGTGTGTAGAGGACATGACCCTCTAGACACGGAACTCCTTCCACCACTAATCTCCTAGTGGCTTCGGGGGTGATCCCAACAATGTGAGGATAATTCAGGAGTTACCCGTCAGCCCTTGCTTTCCCGGTTGGCTCAAGAACTACCCTCGGGCCCACGTGCAATCATGTACTCGCCAAACATGCTTGAATTCATGATAATCAATACTTTCTTGCTTGGAACCGTTCATGGTTTGAAAATTATTTATAAGTATAATACGTTTTGGCCGAAAACTAGCACATAAGGGTTATAGGGTTCGTGTTACCAAAACAAAACCTCACCTTTCTTGCAAAATATAATAAATAAGCGTTCTAAGGAGCTTGCTCCCCGTCCACGCCCTCGTGACCTGTGCAAATACGACGTACATTCGTGAGACATGACCTAGAATGACCAAAATATGACGAACGGCGGAAATGTGTCGAGACGACCATGAAAATGCAATGTGGTATGATAACTTTTCGTTTCACATCATATTAACACATATTATAGCAATTCGGGGTCAAAGAAGTCATCGGGTCGAGGGGCTAATTTCGTAATTTTATGCAGTGAATTTTACACTGCAATACAGGTGGGAACGGCCGTTCCGTTCCCCTTTGAAAAATGGGAACGGTCGTTCCCAAGAGTTCCCCAAAACGTGCCCGCGTTTTCCCTTTTTAAAACACGCCTCATGGGAACGGCCCTTCCGGCTCCAAGGCCAAAATGGGAACGGCCATTCCCATAGTCGGCCGCGCGGTTTGAGTTTGAAAGAAGGGAACGCCCGTTCCCGCAATGCCTTGAGGCTGGGAACGGTCGTTCCCAGTTCTGCAACTGGGAAAACAGAGCAAAAACAGAGTATGCTCTCGGGGAAGAAGCAACAAAGCAATAAAATTTCATTTTTGATCCCCAAAAGCTATAATTTCTGGAAATATGATGCATATATACTCAGGAAGTGATAAACTAACACTTAAACACTTAAAACACAAAATATCATCAAGCTTTCATGGTTTCATGTACATGATCATACTTGCTCATTCAAGCCAAATATTCCAATATTCAAGCCATAAATCATACAATAATTCATGTTATGATCATTTAATCATGCTTTGCACAATACATAATTCATATAACATGAATTCCTAAACCCTAGCATGTCAAACACAATCAAGAATTCATCCCTTCCATGCTACCAACCTTGAACTAAGAAAGGGATGAAGAAGAAGATGATGATGATGATGATCACTCCCAAATTTCTTGAAAGCTTTCTTGAAATCTTGATGATTGATGGAAAAATCCACTCTTCCCTTTTCTCTTCTTTGAACCGAGAGAGAGATGAATATGTTTGGCAAATTTTGGAGTGAAATGAGCTCCTAGAAGCTCATGGAATGGATTATCACGTAAAACCCAACCTTGATTTTTGTGAAATGTAGAAATTGCAATTTAATCCTTTGTCTTACGAAGTCATGCGATTAGGTATGCCACAATTTAAAATATGCTCAATCAAGTCCCTAAGAGTTAATGCAATTAAGTCCCTAGAGTTTTGAAAAATATTTAACTAGGGACAATTTGGTAATTTTATCACTCTCGGTATTGGTTTTCATGCAAGAAATATTTTTCGTGCCATGAAATAATATTTTGAATGATATGAAATCATATAATTGATATAAATAATGTTTCTTGAATTTTTATAAAAATATGAAATGTCACGTAATATTTTATAAATTAAAGAAATAAAATAAACCTACGCTCAAAACGCACACGTGGCGTGCTTACCTGTTCATCCGGAAACCGGGGCGTTACAACTCTCCCCCCCTTAGAAGAATCTGGTCCCCAGATTCTCTAGTCTTGCTCGAACAACTCCGGGTGGAACCGTTTCATTTTATCCTCTGTTTCCCAAGTAGCTTCTTCGGTTTTGTCACTTCTCCACAACACCTTAACCATGGGAATTTTCCGGTTTCTCAACTCTTGAAATTTCCGATCCAATATTCTAACCGGCCTCTGAACAAATGTCAAATTCGGTTCCAGTTCAACTTCTTCCATGGGGAGAATTGTAGTCTCATCGGGGTAGTATTTCCTTAGTTGTGAGACATGAAACACGTTGTGAATCCCCGTAAGACTCGGTGGTAGGTCCAGTCGATAGGCTACCTCGCCTATTCTTTCCAGAATCTCGAACGGACCTAAATAGCGAGGATTAAGTTTTCCTCCTTTCCCGATCCGGGTGAAACCTTTCCTTGGTGACACCTTCAAGAATACCCGGTCACCAACTTCAAATTCTAGATCTCTTCGGCGCTTATCGGCGTAGCTCTTCTGTCTATCTTGCGCGGCTTTCATCCGTTGTTGAATCATTTGAACCTTTTCAATCATAGCTTGAACAACTTTGGAAGGCCTTTCGAATCTTTCACCTTTCTTTACCCCTTCCTGTTTCGACCATTTCCATTCTTCCAAGTCGAAGAACAACGGAGATCGGCACTTTCTTCCATAAAGTAACTCGTAAGGAGCCATCCCGATCGAAGCCTGAAAGTTGTTATTATAAGCAAACTCGATCAAGGGAAGCTGTTCCGCCCACGAGTTCTGAAAATCCATCGCGCAAGCCCGAAGAAGATCTTCCAAATACCTGATTAACCTTTCAGTTTGACCATCTGTTTGCAGGTGAAATGCTGTACTGAACTTAAGTTTCGTTCCCAAGACAGCCTGTAACTCTTGCCACAACTTAGAGGTAAACCTCGGGTCTCGATCTGAAACTATGCTCACCGGAATACCATGAAGTCGAATAATCTCTCTGTTATAGATTTCGGCCAACTTCGGAATCTTATAGGACATCCGGACCGGTAGAAAGTGAGCAGACTTTGTAAATCTATCCACGATTACCCAAATTCCATCAAACCCACCTTTAACCTTCGGTAATCCAGAAACAAAGTCCATCGTTACTTGTTCCCACTTCCACTCGGGAATAGGTAACGGTTGTAGAAGTCCCGCGGGTTTTTGGTGCTCCGCTTTCACTTTCTGACAAGTCAGGCAATGTTTCACATACTCTGCCACGTCCCTCTTCATCCCGTTCCACCAATAATATTGTTTCAAATCCTTATACATTTTATTTCGTCCTGGGTGGATCGAGTAAGCTGACTTGTGACCTTCTTCGAGTAGGACCCGTCTCAACTCTTCAGGTACTACTACTCTGTTTTTAAACCGAAGTAACCCGGTCTCATCAAACCCAAACGGACTCTCCGGGTCATCCTTAGCTTTACCTGCAAGCTTCTGTACTTCCGGATCCTTATTCTGAGCCTCAAACAGCTGATACCTTAATTCCGGCTGAACTGTGATATTAGAAACCCGAGCCTTTAACACAATCGGGGCGACTTCCTCACTTTCCTTTATTTCCAAACTCGATACGCTCGCCTTCCTGCTAAGTGCATCGGCGACCACATTGGCTTTCCCGGGATGGTACTTAATTGTACAATCATAGTCTTCCAACTTTTCCATCCAACGCCGTTGCCTCATATTCAAATCCTTCTGTGTGAATAAATACTGGAGGCTCTTATGGTCGGTAAAAATCTCAAAGGAAGTCCCGTAAAGATAATGTCTCCATTTCCCGAGAGCAAAGATCACGGCTGCAAGCTCTAGGTCGTGTGTTGGATAATTCCTTTCATATTTCTTTAGCTTCCGAGAAGCATAAGCGATCACTTTTCCTTTCTGAGTCAAAACACAACCTAAGCCTTCTTTAGAAGCATCTGTATACACTGCATATCCCTCTGAACCCTCGGGTAAAGTTAACACCGGAGCTGAAACTAACTTTTCTTTCAGAAAATTGAAGCTTTGATCACACTTCTCGTCCCAGACAAACTTAACATCCTTCTTTGTCAACCGGGTTAACGGTGCCGCAATCTTGGAGAAGTCCTGAACAAACCTTCTATAATATCCGGCCAATCCCAAGAAGCTTCTAATCTCTGAGGCATTCTTTGGTTTCTCCCACTTAAGCACGGCCTCGATTTTCGAGGGATCGACCTCCAACCCTTTTCCTGAAATCACATGGCCCAAGAATGAAACCCGATCGATCCAAAATTCACACTTGCTGAATTTACCAAACAACTGATGCTCCTTTAGAGTCTGAAGAACAAGTCTGAGATGTCTCGCGTGCTCCTCGGCTGACTTCGAGAAAACCAGAATATCATCAATGAAAATCACCACGAACTTGTCGAGGAAAGGCCTGAATATCCGGTGCATCATATCCATAAAAGCTGCAGGGGCATTAGTCAATCCAAACGGCATAACCACGAACTCATAGTGCCCATACCGAGTATTGAATCCCGTCTTTGGAATGTCCTCTGCTCGGATTCGCAGCTGATAGTATCCCTGTCTTAAATCCAATTTCGAATACACCTTAGAACCCTGGAGTATATCGAACAACTCCTCGATATGTGGGAGGGGATACTTGTTCTTGATAGTCATCCTGTTCAACTACCTGTAATCGATGCACATTCTTAGAGTCCCGTCCTTTTTCTTTACAAACAACACCGGTGCTCCCCACGGCGAAGAACTCGGCTGAATGTACCCAACTTCCAACAAAGCCTCAAGCTGAACTTTTAGTTCCTTTAATTCGGCTGGAGCCATCCGGTACGGAGTCTTTGAATACGGCTCGGCATTCGGGAAAAGATCAATCACGAACTCAATCTCCCGCTCAGGAGGCAAGGAATCCAATTTCTCTGCGAATACCTCGGGGAATTCCTTTACCACTTCTGTGTCCTCTAATTTCACCTGATCTTTGGGCTTGTTCAGAATATAGGCAATGAACCCTGTAGCTCCGTCTCTGACTAATCTCTGAGCCTCTGAAAACGAAAGTAGGGGCACGGTCTTTGAAGTACATCCCGTAACAACCTCTGAACCCAACTGAACCTTCTTAGCCCGACAATCCACAGTAGCACAATGTCTGTAAAGCCAATCCATCCCCAGAATAGCCCCGTATCTCTCCATCGGCATAACAATAAAATCTGTCAGAAACTCCCGGCCTTCAATTACAACTGGAACATCCCTGTAAACCTGATCCGTCTCTCGCCTACTACCTAAAGGAGTACTAACTAGATAGCGCACAGAAGTACACATAGCAGGCAAAGACAAGGTAATAGCAATAGAATGCGCAAGAAAGGAGTGTGTAGCTCCTGGATCAAATAATGTATGGATGTTCGTGCCATGAATGCTAATACCTTCAACTACTGCGGCGGGGTCAATATCAGCCTCCTGCTCTTCTCCCACAAGTGCATAAGCCCGAGCTCTCACCAGTGGCCTCGGTCCTGCGGGTGGTGGATCCTGACGATCCGGGCAACCATCAACCAGGTGCTCGTTACTCCCGCAAATCAAACATAGACCCAACCGGCGTCTGTAGTTATCATAGGTGTGTGTAGGATGTCCACACCATGTGCATCTCGGTCTCTGAGGTGGCTGAGGTGGTGCTGGAGCTCTTGGACCTCTCGGAAATGGCCCGGTGTACTTAGGTTTCTTCCCGGTATCCCTCTGAGCTGGAGGTGTAGGGTAAATCATCGGCCTTTTTCCTGAACTCGAACCCTGGCCTGATCTCGAGCCTGAAGCCTGTCCTGCTCGCTGAGTAGCCCTCCTAGCACTATCAGAATCTTCAACCTTTAGGGCCTTTGCTGTAGCCTTTGCCCAGGTGCTGGTATTAGTCGCTTTCAGTGCATCCTGAATGTCTGGTCTCAACCCCTGAACGAACTGCATCGCCTTGTGAAAGTCATCGTTCGCTATGTTGGGTGCATAGCGAGAAAGTCTCTCGAACTCGGCGATATACTGACCCACAGACCTGCCTCCCTGCTTTAATTCTGTAAACTCCCTCAACCTACGAGTACGGGAAGCTGGAGGAATGTACTTGTTTCTGAACTCCCGTACAAAGACCTCCCAAGTAATCTCGGTCCCGGCTGCCTCCAAAACAATCTGAGTGCTCTCCCACCAGGAGTAAGCCTCGCCCTGAATAAGAGTGAGGGTGCAACGAGCCTTCTCCTGACTGTCGCAAGGAATAAGCTGCCAAATCCTCTCGATCTCTTTCAACCACATCTCTGCCTGTATATCGTCTCCCTTATAGAACTTCGGGGGACGCTGATTCTGAAACTCTCGCAAAATAGCTGAAATGGGGTTCTCCGGAGGTGCTACCTGCGCTGGTGGTGGTGGTGGAGGTACCCGTTCCTGTAACCTCTGACCAATTAGCCCCACTACTGCATTCATGAAGTCCTGGGGCTGTGCCTGAGCAGGCGGAGGAGGTGGTGATCTCTCGCGGCGGTGATGTCGGCGGTGATGATGCCTGTGCCTCGAGGATTGGTCACTGGAACGTCTATCGTGCTCCATCCTGAAATCAGATCACTAAACATGCGTGGCTTGATCAATAAATGCAAATGTGTGCACACAATTTCCATAATATCAAATATCACACGTTCAAGGAAGATCAAGTAGCTCAAGTAATGCAAAGAAATAAATAATTCAGGTAAGTCAACCCAATGCAGACTCCCAAATACCACATAATCCTATGCCGTGCGACCTAGACTGACTTGACACGACTCGAGAACCTCGGTTTTGCAACCGGGCTCTGATACCACCTGTAGATGTAGCACCCTAAACCCCAAGGCGCCACATCCCCCGCACTATAGCCTCGATCCACGTATGAAATGGACAGTTCATACATAAACCAAGACCACAGCGAACGGGTGACAATAAAAATGACGAGCTAGGCGGGACACTCTCCCCAACATAATCAAACAAACATGAACAGAAAAGCGGAAGCAATAAAGTCATTCATATATATAGGTACCATATTTATTACATAGATACATATAGGTACCAATTAACTATCACTACATTGTCATTTCTAAATAAGATACATCATTAAGTATTCAAAATGTAACAATAACGAGCATAACATGGAATGTCTCAAGGTACTATACATGAAAGGTGCTAGACTCGTGAAGATGCAAAAGACTCGAACAACGCCCGCCTAGCACGACCACGCTCAAAAGGTACCTGAAAAGTGAAGTATCAGTCTACCGAAGACTGAGTGAGGGGCAATAAATATATATATCACACGTCACATGCAAGTTGTAGCCTCGGGTGAAGACTTTAGCATAAAATAGATATGTATTTCAAGAAGTTAATCTTTGCCCGAGATTACAACCAATCATTTTAACACGTTTATTTAATCGTGCTTGTCAATGTCATGAACATGTGGCCCCGGCGAGCAAGGGCAGTCTCCAACCGAACTCCCAATCGTGAACAATACGTGATCATGCTTGCTTGCTTGATAAATACGTGATCATGCAATTTAATTAGTGCTCATATAAACAAGTTCATGCTTGAAATCATGCAATAACCCGAGGATAACCCGACACGCCGGATTAATCCCCAGTCTCCTTCTTCCTCCGGTTGATAGCGAGTTTGCAAGGCTCGACTATCCACGACATGGTGTGTGTAGAGGACATGACCCTCTAGACACGGAACTCCTTCCACCACTAATCTCCTAGTGGCTTCGGGGGTGATCCCAACAATGTGAGGATAATTCAGGAGTTACCCGTCAGCCCTTGCTTTCCCGGTTGGCTCAAGAACTACCCTCGGGCCCACGTGCAATCATATACTCGCCAAACATGCTTGAATTCATGATAATCAATACTTTCTTGCTTGGAACCGTTCATGGTTTGAAAATTATTTATAAGTATAATACGTTTTGGCCGAAAACTAGCACATAAGGGTTATAGGGTTCGTGTTACCAAAACAAAACCTCACCTTTCTTGCAAAATATAATAAATAAGCGTTCTAAGGAGCTTGCTCCCCGTCCACGCCCTCGTGACCTGTGCAAATACGACGTACATTCGTGAGACATGACCTAGAATGACCAAAATATGACGAACGGCGGAAATGTGTCGAGACGACCATGAAAATGCAATGTGGTATGATAACTTTTCGTTTCACATCAAATTAACACATATTATAGCAATTCGGGGTCAAAGAAGTCGTCGGGTCGAGGGGCTAATTTCGTAATTTTATGCAGTGAATTTTACACTACAATACAGGTGGGAACGGCCGTTCCGTTCCCCTTTGAAAAATGGGAACGGTCGTTCCCAAGAGTTCCCCAAAACGTGCCCGCGTTTTCCATTTTTAAAACGCGCCTCATGGGAACGGCCCTTTCGGCTCCAAGGCCAAAATGGGAACGGCCATTCCCATAGTCGGCCGCGCGGTTTGAGTTTGAAAGAAGGGAACGCCCGTTCCCGCAATGCCTTGAGGCTGGGAACGGTCGTTCCCAATTCTGCAACTGGGAAAACAGAGCAAAAACAGAGTATGCTCTCGGGGAAGAAGCAACAAAGCAATAAAATTTCATTTTTGATCCCCAAAAGCTATAATTTCTGGAAATATGATGCATATATACTCAAGAAGTGATAAACTAACACTTAAACACTTAAAACACAAAATATCATCAAGCTTTCATGGTTTCATGTACATGGTCATACTTGCTCATTCAAGCCAAATATTCCAATATTCAAGCCATAAATCATACAATAATTCATGTTATGATCATTTAATCATGCTTTGCACAATACATAATTCATATAACATGAATTCCTAAACCCTA
Organism: Lantana camara; assembly: GCA_037501455.1. Taxonomy (NCBI): domain Eukaryota; kingdom Viridiplantae; phylum Streptophyta; class Magnoliopsida; order Lamiales; family Verbenaceae; genus Lantana; species Lantana camara. The sequence goes on from CM074860.1 coordinate 55,406,939, forward strand.
GCATGTCAAACACAATCAAGAATTCATCCCTTCCATGCTACCAACCTTGAACTAAGAAAGGGATGAAGAAGAAGATGATGATGATGATGATCACTCCCAAATTTCTTGAAAGCTTTCTTGAAATCTTGATGATTGATGGAAAAATCCACTCTTCCCTTTTCTCTTCTTTGAACCGAGAGAGAGATGAATATGTTTGGCAAATTTTGGAGTGAAATGAGCTCCTAGAAGCTCATGGAATGGATTATCACGTAAAACCCAACCTTGATTTTTGTGAAATGTAGAAATTGCAATTTAATCCTTTGTCTTACGAAGTCATGCGATTAGGTATGCCACAATTTAAAATATGCTCAATCAAGTCCCTAAGAGTTAATGCAATTAAGTCCCTAGAGTTTTGAAAAATATTTAACTAGGGACAATTTGGTAATTTTATCACTCTCGGTATTGGTTTTCATGCAAGAAATATTTTTCGTGCCATGAAATAATATTTTGAATGATATGAAATCATATAATTGATATAAATAATGTTTCTTGAATTTTTATAAAAATATGAAATGTCACGTAATATTTTATAAATTAAAGAAATAAAATAAACCTACGCTCAAAACGCACACGTGGCGTGCTTACCTGTTCATCCGGAAACCGGGGCGTTATAAGGATGGAACGTGAAAGACACTCCAGTGACCGATCCTCGAGACACAGGCATCATCATCGCCGGTATCATCGCCGTGAGAGATCACCACCTCCTCCTCCACCTGCTCAGGCACAGCCTCAGGATTTTATGAACGCAGTAGTGGGGCTAATTGATCAGAGACTACAGGACAGGGTTCCTCCACCACCACCAGCGCCAGTAGCACCTTAGGATAACCCTATTTCTGTAATATTGTGAGAGTTCCAGAATCAGCGTCCCCCGAAGTTCTATAAGTGTGACGATATACAGGTAGAGATGTGGCTGAAGGAGATCGAGAGAATCTGGTAACTTATACCTTGTGATACCCAGGAGAAGGCTCGTTGTACACTTTCTTTGATTCAGGGCGAGGCCTACTCGTGGTGGGAGAGCACACAGATAGTCTTAGAGGCTGCTGGCACAGATATCACCTGGGAGGTCTTCGTACGGGAGATTAGGAACAAGTTTATTCCTCCAGCTTCACATACTTGCAGGTTGAGGGAGTTCACCGAGCTGAAACAGGGAGGAAGGTCCGTGGGGCAGTATATTGCAGAGTTTGAGAGACTTTCTCGCTATGCACCCAACATAGCGAATGATGATTTTCATAAGGCAATGCAGTTCGTCCAGGGACTTCGACCTGACATCCAGGATGCACTGAAAGCAGCCAATACAAGCACTTGGGCTAAAGCTACCGCAAAGGCTCTCAAGGTTGAGGATTCTGATATTGCTAGAAGGGCTACTCAGCGTACTGGACAGGCTTCGGGCTCGAGATCGGCTCAGGGATCGAGCTCAGGAAAGAGGCCGATGATATATTCTGCACCTCCAGCGCAGAGGGACTCTGGGAAGAAGTTTAAGACTGTAGGACCGTCACAGAAGGGTCCGAGAGCTCCAGCGCCACCACAGCTACCTCAGAAACTGGGCTGCAGATTCTGTGGGCTTCCTACACATAACTATGACAACTGCAAACGACGTTTAGGATTATGTTTGATCTGTGGGAGCGACGAGCACTTGGTTGATGGTTGTCCGGATCGTCGGGATACGCCACCTGCAGGTCCGAGGCCACTTGTGAGAGCTCGGGCGTATGCACTTGCTGGAGAGGAACAGGACGCAGAGATCGATCCTGCAGCGGTAGTTGAAGGTACTATTTGCATCCATGGCACGAACATCCATACATTATTTGATCCAGGAGCTACACACTCCTTTCTTGCGCACTCTATTGCTATTACTTTACCTTTGCCTGCTATGTGTACTTCTGTGCGCTATTTAGTTAGCACTCCTTTCGGTAGTAGGCGAGAGACGGATCAGGTTGACAGGGATGTTCCAGTGATGATTGAAGGTCGGGAATTCTTAACCGATTTTATTGTGATGCCGATGGAGAGATACGGGGTCTATACTGGGGATGGATTGGCTATACAGGCACTGTGCTACCGTGGATTGTCGAGCAAAGAAAGTGCAGTTGGGGTCAGAGGCTATCACGGGCTGTACTTCGAAGACCGTACCCTTACTTTCATTCTCAGAGGCTCATAAATTAGTCAGAGACGGGGCTACAGGATTTGTTGCTTATATTCTAAACAAGCCAAAAGATCAGGTGAAATTGGAAGACACAGAAGTGGTAAAAGATTTTCCCGATGTGTTCCCGGAGAAATTGGATTCGTTACCTCCTGAACGAGAAATAGAGTTTGTGGTTGATCTGTATCCGAATGTCGAGCCGTATTCAAAGACTCCATATCAGATGGCTCCAGCCGAATTGAAAGAATTAAAAGTTCATCTTGAAGCATTATTGGAAGTTGGGTACATCCGGCCGAGTTCTTCACCTTGGGGAGCACCAGTTTTATTTGTAAGGAAAAATGACGGAACTTTGAGAATGTGCATCGATTACCGGGAGTTGAACCGGATGAATATTAAGAATAAGTATCCCCTTCCACATATCGAGGAGTTATTCGATATACTTCAGGGTTCCAAAGTCTACTCAAAATTGGATTTAAGACAGGGATACTATCAGCTGCGAATCCGAGCAGAGGATATTCCTAAAACGGGATTCAATACTCGGTACGGGCACTACGAGTTCGTGGTTATGCCTTTTGGATTAACTAACGCCCCTGCAGCTTTCATGGATATGATGCACCGGATTTTCAGGCCTTTCCTCGATAAGTTTGTGGTGATATTTATCGATGATATTTTGGTATTCTCAAAATCAGCCGAGGAGCACGCGAGACATCTTAAGCTCGTTCTTCAGACTTTAAAAGAGCATCAGTTATTTTCTAAATTCAGTAAGTGTGAATTCTGGATCGATCGGGTTTCTTTCTTGGGACATGCAATTTCAGGAAAAGGGTTGGAAGTTGATCCCTCGAAAATTGAGGCCGTGTTAAAATGGGAGAAACCAAAGAATGCCTCGGAAATTAGAAGCTTCTTGGGATTGGCCGGTTATTATAGAAGATTTGTTCAGGAATTTTCTAAGATTGCTGCACCGTTGACCCGATTGACAAAGAAAGATGTCAAGTTTGTCTGGAACGAGAAGTGTGATCAAAGCTTCAACTTTTTGACAGAAAAATTAGTCTCAGCTCCAGTGTTAGCACTTCCCGAGGGTTCAGAGGAATATGCAGTATACACAGATGCTTCTAAAGAAGGCTTAGCTTTTGTTTTGACTCAGAAAGGAAAAATGATTGCTTATGCTTCCCGAAAGCTAAAGGAATATGACAGGAATTATCCGACACACGACCTAGAGCTTGCCGCCGTGATCTTTGCTCTCGGGAAATGGAGACATTACCTTTACGGGACTTCCTTTGAGATTTTCACCGACCACAAAAGCCTCCAGTACTTATTCACGCATAAGGACTTGAATATGAGGCAACGGCGTTGGATGGAAAAGCTAGAAGATTATGATTGTACGATCAAGTATCATCCAGGAAAAGCCAACGTGGTCGCCGATGCACTTAGCAGGAAGGCGAGTGTATCAAGTTTGGAAATAAAGGAAAGTAAGGAATGGACACCGATTGTGTCAAAAGCTCGGGTTTCCAATATCACAATCCAGCCAGAATTGAAGTATCAGTTATTTGAGGCTCAGAATAATAATCCGGAGGTTCAGAAGCTTGCAAGTAAGGCTAGAGCTGATCAGGAGAGTCCGTTTGGATTTGATGAGACCGGTTTGCTTAGATTTAAAAACAGAGTGGTAGTACCTGAAGAATTGAAATGGGTTCTACTTGAAGAAGCTCACAAGTCAGTCTATTCAATCCACCCAGGAGGAAACAAAATGTATAAGGACCTGAAGTAATATTATTGGTAGAACGGGATGAAAAGAGACGTGGCCGAGTATGTGAAACATTGCCTGACTTGTCAGAAAGTGAAAGCTGAGCACCAAAAGCCCGCGGGACTTCTACAACCGTTGCCTATTCCCGAATGGAAGTGGGAACAAGTAACGATGGACTTCATTTCCGGATTGCCAAAGGTTAAAGGCGGCTTGATGGAATTTGGGTAATAGTGGATAGATTTACAAAGTCTTCTCACTTTCTACCAGTCCGGATGTCTTATAAGATTCCAAAGTTGGCTGAAATTTATAACAGAGAGATTATCCGACTTCATGGCAGTCCGGTAAGCATCGTTTCAGACCGTGACCCGAGATTTACATCTAAGTTGGGGCAAGAGTTACAGGCTGTTTTGGGAACGAGACTCAAGTTCAGTACAGCATTTCACACACAAACAGACGGCCAAACAAAAAGATTAATAAGATATTTGGAAGATCTTCTTCGGGCTTGCGCGATGGATTTTCAGAATTCATGGGCAGAACAACTTCCTTTGATCGAATTTGCTTATAATAACAGTTTCAGGCTTCAATCGGGATGGCTCCGTATGAACTTCTTTGTGGAAGAAAGTGTCGATCTCCGTTGTTCTTCGACTTGGAAGAGTGGAAATGGTCGAAACAAGAAGGTGTAAAGAAAGGTGGAAATTTTGAGAGGCCTTCCAAAGTCGTTCAAGCTATGATTGAAAAAGTCCAGATGATTCAACAACGGATGAAAGCCGCGCAAGATAGGTAAAAGAGCTATGCTGATAAGCGCCGAAGAGATCTAGAATTCGAAGTTGGTGACCAAGTATTCTTGAAGGTGTCACCAAGGAAAGGTTTCACCCGGATCGGGAAAGGAGGAAGCTTAATCCTCGCTATTTAGGTCCTTTCGAGATTCTTGAAAGAATAGGTGAGGTGGCCTATCGACTGGACCTACCACCAAGTCTTACGGGGATTCACAACGTGTTTCATATTTCTCAGTTAAGGAAATATTACCCCGATGAGACCACTATTCTTCCCGTGAAATAAGTTGAGCTGGAACCGAATTTGACATTTATTTAGAGGCCGGTTAAAATCATGGATCGGAAATTTCAGGAATTGAAAAACCGGAGGATTCCCATGGTTAAAGTTTTGTGGAGAAGTGACAAGACCGAAGAAGCTACGTGGGAAACAGAAGATAAAATGAAACGGTTCCACCCGGAGTTGTTCACGCAAGACTAGAGAATCTGGGGACCAGATTCTTTTAGGGGGGGGGGGGGAGAGAGTTGTAACGCCCCGGTTCCGGATGATCAGGTAAGCATGCGACGTGTGCGTTTTGAGGGTAGGATTTATTTTCAATTCTTTAATTTCATAATATTCTTACGTGGCATTCATATTTTTATAAAAATCATGAAACATCAATTATGTGAATTATTTGAATTCATATCATTGAAAATATTTATTTCATGAAACATTAATCGAGAGTGATTCCAAATTACCAAATTGTCCCTAGTGAATATTTCTTTAAAATTCTAGGGACTTAATTGCCTAATCCTTTAAGGACTTAATTGATCACTTTTCAAAACCTCATATACTTCATTACATAACTTGAATCTTTGGGGGATTAATTGGCAATTAGCATAATTCACAAAAATCAATGTTGGTGAATTACGTAATAAGCATTCCATGATCTTCCTTGAGAAATGATCATCAAATCTCCCAACACCTCCACCTTCTTGCTCTCGGTTTCTTCAAGGAAAAATAAGGAAGAGAGTTTCATTCTTTTCATCAAGAATCTTCAAGATATATTGCTAGAATTGAAGCTTGAGCATCATCTTCATCCATTTTCTTCATTTCTTGAACTTCAAAGGTGAGAGTTGCATGAATTCATGGTTCTTGATTATATTTGAAGGAGCTAGGGTTTGAGGATTATGTGTTAGATGGATTAATTCTAGTTGGCAGTATGATTAGGTGAGTATTTGTTGAATTATGGCATGATTTATTCATGAAGTCATTGAAAATTGAGCTTGATTGATCAAGGTGAGCATGAGTTTGGAAACTTGGAATTTTTTATAATATTTCATGATTTGAGGGTTTAAGTGTTATGTTATCGTTTCTTGAGCATATATGCATCATATTACCAGAAAATCCTAACTTTGTTGATTGAAAATGAAATTTTGGTTGCTCTGTTGCTCATTCCCGAGAGCCTCCCCTGTTTTTTGCTCTGTTTTGTAAGTTGCAGAAACTGGGAACGACCGTTCCCAGCCTCAAGGCATTGTGGGAAAGGGCGTTCCCACTCTTTCAAATGAAAATAGGCGGTCGAGCATGGGAACGGCCGTTCCCATTTTGGCCTTGGTGCCGGAAGGGCCGTTCCCAGCTTCAGTGCATTTTAAAATTTGAAATCGTTGGTGCGATCTTGGGGCTTACGGGAATGACCGTTCCCATTTACAAGGGGAGTCCGGAACGGCCTTTCCCACCTGACTTGCAGAACAAAATTCTCTGCATAAAATTACAAAATTAGCCCCTCGATCCGACGACTTCTTTGACCCCGAATTGCTATAATATGAACTAATATGAACTGAAACAACATGTTATCATGCCACATTGCATTTTCCTCGTCATCTCGATACATTTTCGTCGTTCGTCATATTTGGTCCATTTTAGGTCATATCTCACGTATACACGTCGTGTTTGCACAGGTCACGAGGGCGTGGACGAGGAGCAGGCTCCGTAGAGCATATCCTTGTTATATTTTGTAAGAAAAGGTGAGGTTTTGCTTTAGGTACATAGAACCCTACCACCTTTATGTGCTATTTTCGGCCAAAACTTATTATATATAAATGTTTTCAAAGTTATAAACATTTCAAGCCATGATTGTCATGATTTTCAAGCAAATTTGGCGAGTACACGATTGTACGTGGGCCCGAGGGTAATTCTTGAGCCAACCGGGAAAGCAAGGGCTGACGGGTAACTCTTGAATTATCCTCACATTGTTGGGATCACCCCCGAAGCCACTAGGAGATTAGTGGTGGAAGGAGTTCCGCGTCTAGGGAGTCATGTTCCCTACACACACCATGTCGTGGATAGTTGAGCCTCGCAAACTCACTATCACCCGGAGGAAGAAGGAGACTGGGGATTAATCCGAGATGTCGGGTTATCCTCCGGTTGTTGCGTGATTTCAAGCATGAAATTATCTACGTGAGCACTAAATTGAAATGCATGATCATGTTTGGAATTGATAAAGTAAGCACGTATTGTCACGTTTGGTGTAAAGGTTGGAGAATCGCCTCTACTCGCCGGGGTCACATGTTCATGAAATGATCAAGTTAAATTATTAAAATGATTAGTTGTAATCTCGGGCAAAGAACGAGTTTCTTGAACTATATATCTATTTCTTTACCAAGTCTTCACCCGAGGCTACAACTTGCATGTGATGTGTGTTATATGTATTTATTGCCCCTCACTCAGTCTTCGGTAGACTGATACTTCACTTTTCAGGTACTTGAGAGCTGGGTCGTGCTAGGCGGGACTCGGGTCCAGTCTTTCATTGTCACGGGTCTAGCATTGTACCTTTCATGTATAGTCTTTTGGATAGACATCATGTTATGATCATGATTGTTACATTTTGAATACACTAGCATGTGTATAGTATATGGAGATGATAATGTATTGATAGTTAAGTTAGTATCTATACGTATCTATATCGGCAAATGTGGTACCTATATGTAGGATTCATGTATTGCTTCTGCTTTTAAATTTCATGTTTGGTTTGGATGTGTTGGGGAGTGTCCCGCCTAGCCCGGTTATTTTTATTTGTCACCCGTTCGCTATAGTTTTGGTTTATGTATGAACTGTCCATTTCATACGTGGATGGAGGCTATAGTGTGGGGGATGTAGTGCTCTGCGGTTAGGGTGCTACATAACATGTCTCCGGACTTGCAAAGGCAACATGAGGCCATGGAATTCGCTTGGGAGATTTACGACCACTTAGAGCAACTTTATCGCCCTCATGAACGTGTTACAAGGTATAACACTTCAAAGGAATTATTCCACTTGAGAATGAGGGAAGGTTCTAGTGTCCATGAGTATGGACTCAAGTTTCTCGCCCTTACTGAGAAACTTGCTTCCATGGACATACCACTGAAAGATGAGCTTTTAGGGGACTTGTTGCTAGCCTCACTCCCACCATCATTCAACCCTTTTGTCCTTAACTTCAACATGAATCATGCTGGTGCTACTGTAGCTGAGCTGATTAGTCAACTTGTGACTACTGAAAGCACGATCAAGAAAGACAATAAGGTTTTGATGGTGAATGCTCCATCTTCCTCTTCTGGGCCTTCTAAAGGTAATTGGGCCGATGCTACCGGGTTAGCTTTGAAAGTGGAAGCGGAAGAACAAAGGCTTGGAACTAAGAAGAGTATTATGGGTTCCGATTCGGGATTTAAGAGAACAACTCCATAATCGTTCTCTAAGTCACCACAACCATCTTCTAGGGCACGTTTTATGGGCAACAAAGGAAAGGGGAAGCAAACTCCACAAATGGTGAAGAGGCATGATCTATGTGAGCATTGTGGGAGTACCACACATGTTGGGGAGAATTGTTCGAAGAAACATGGTAAATGCTTCAATTGTGGCAGCACTAAGCAATTAGTGAGGAATTGTGATCAACCTAGACTTCATGGTTCGGGTAATGAGGCAAGACCCGTGGCATATGCACGTGCTTATGCTTTGGATGGGGAGCAAGAGAATGCCGAGATGGACCCTAACGCTGTGGTGGAAGGTACACTCTACATACATGATACTCCCATACATGCATTATATGATCCGGGTGTATCTCATTCGTTTGTCACTCGTACTATGGCTACTATGTTAAATTTGCCTCTTGCGAGTGATTCTGTGCTTTATATTGTGCGTTCTCCTTTGGGTGGTATGATTAGAACTGATTGTTGTACCGTAACTGTCCGGTGAGTATTGAGGGACGCGTTTACCCGGTGAATTTGATTGCTATTCCGATGAAGAAGTACGACGTGATACTCGGTATGGATTGGTTGTATGCGCATCGGGCGAAGATGGACTGTTTCGGGAAGAAGGTTGAGTTAGGTACCGGTGTGATTACAAGTTCGAGTGTTCGTGGGAGTCCGTTTATTTGTTTGATGGAAGCTAAGAAGCTCATTCGTGATGGAGCTACCGGGTATGTGGCGTATGTGTTGAACCGGCCTAAGGATCAGATTAAGCTCGAAGAGACGAAAGTGGCAAATGAGTTCCCCAATGTCTTTCCGGAAAGTTTGGGGACTTTGCCACCGGAAAGAGAGATCGAATTTGTTATTGATTTATTCCAAGAGGCTGAGCCGTTCTCGAAGACGCCGTATAGAATGGCTCCCACCGAACTCAAGGAACTTAAAACTCAACTAGACGAGTACGTCACCTTGGGGTGCTCCGGTGTTATTCGTGAAGAAGAAGGATGGGACACTTCGTATGTGCATAGACTATCGGGAGTTGAATAGGATGACGGTGAAGAATAAGTATCCCCTCCCACACATCAAAGAGTTGTTCGACTTATTGCAAGGTTCGAAGGTATATTCGAAGCTCGATCTCCGACAAGGATACTATCAACTAAGGATTAAGGAGTCGGATATACCGAAGACGGGCTTTAACACGAGATACGGACACTATGAGTTCGTTGTGATGCCCTTCGGACTAACCAACGCACCCGTAGCTTTTATGGATTTAATGCACCATGTTTTCAAGGAGTTCTTGGACAAGTTCATTGTAATTTTCATTGACGACATCTTGGTTTTCTCTAAGTCGGTTGAGGAACACGCTATACATCTTCGTTTGGTACTTGAGAAGCTACGTGAACACAAGTTGTACACCAAGTTCAGCAAATGTGATTTTTGGATTGATCGGGTAGCATTCTTGGGACATATTTGTAACAACCCGCTCGTCCTACAAATAAGGTACGCCACGTTTCAACTTCCTTGTGTGTTTAAGTATGTGATTTTGTGTTTTGCGTGGCCCTATTTCAACTCTTTAAGAGTTTAGGGGCTTGTTTGCATTGTTCTCTCTTTAGGGGTTTTTCGGTCATTTCTCGTTCGATCGAGATTTCGACCTCTTTGACCCTTGCTACGCGTTCGGGGCATCGAGACGAGTCCGTAGACTCTGAGTTTGCCCAATTCTGAAGTCGTTAACCCTTTCTTCCGAGCGTTTTCGCGTACGAGGACCCGAGATATAATACCCCGGATCCTCGTTTAGCGTGCCATAACGCAGCAGACTTCAACTCTCTTCCTCTCTCCCGCGATTTTCACTGTACACACACACCCGAGGTGTGATTTCACACACATCACCAAACTCGCTCGTTTCTCGACGGAATTCGACGATCCAATAGTGCTTTTCGATGAGCTCGACGACGGGGTCACAACCATACCAAGAACTCGACCATACGACGAGCGATGGAGGACTTTTTATGCCATTTTCAGACATGGCTGGAGGAGGGGCGGACCACCGCCACTTCGCCGCCTCCTCGTGGCGGTTTCCGGTGGGATTTGGTTGACACGCGCCCCAAGGATGGCAAGAGGGCTCCTCGGTGTAATTTTTTGTGTAGGCGGCACCGCCATTGGGGCGGCGAGGAAGGCGCACGCGCCACCTGAAGCTGGCGACAGGCGGCGGCGTTACTGTAGCAGTGGCGGTTTCCGCCGTTTCGGTGGCTTTTTCCGACGGAGGTTAGTGTTTTCCAAGGTTTTCCGACCCCCTGAGTCCATTTCCGGCATCGATTTCACCCAATTTCGGGCGGAGGTGGTGGTTCCGGGGAGCCGTACGGCGGCAGAAACTTTGGAGCCCAACGGGGGCCTCTTCCGGTCATCTTTTGGCCTCGGGCCCTTCACGAAAGTTGTTCGGAACGACGAGAACTAGTGGCCTTTGATCACGCGACTTCCGATTTGGCCGTTTGGAGGTGGATCACGGTGGCGCAGTGGCGGTTCGACGGTGGCGCTACCTCCGGGGATTTTTTCGGCGAGAAAGCTTAGGGCTTTCGTAAAGCTTGTCACGGGTAAGCCGATGCCTCTTTCGGATCTCATTTTGGTTCATCGGTTTGAAAGTAATTGAAGTTTGAAGATTTTAGGGTTTTCGTATTGTTGGATCTGAAATTGGAGACGATTGGTTTGGATTTTCCAGAAATTGATCGAGGATTTGGAATGAGCACGAGGAGTATTTGCACGGATGTTTTTTTGGGATTTTTCCGACACGTTCCGGCGGCGGCCGAACGGCGGCCGGCCACTATTCTGGTGGCGACGCTCCGGCGACCTTCGAATATCTTGTCCGCTTCGTCGTGGTGAGTCCAACACCACTTTCCGTTCGTCAATCGGACACTCGGTTTATTTTCTACGAATTTATTGTGTATTTGGGACATATTTGAATTAATTGTTTTAATTGCTAATTACTTGATTTGTCGATCGAATTGTATTCCAATATGTACGAAATCATGTATTAAATGAATTATGAAATGTATTGATGCTTTGATTTGAAATTTGAATTCTGATATGCCGAATTTGAGCTATTTGTCTAACCTGAAGGGGTGTATGTGTAATTTCCCTAAACCTATAAATTGTATGACTTCAATTAATTAATATTTGTCGATTGAATTGGAACTTATTATACGACATAAGAATTCGTTATGTAATTTATGATTTTTGCAAGAATTGAATAGTTTAATAGCTTAGTTGGAATTTGGTATGTGCTAGATGAATTGATATGAAATAATATGGCTTGATTGAGCTATATAATGTTTTCTTTTGCATGTAATTGATATGAATTTGAATCCTTCTTATGTGATTGCATCCTTTAAGTGCTTGAGCATTGTCGTGCGTCTATGTGGTTCATTCGTCTGTCTAAGTCTTATTCCGGTGTTCAGTTTGTCCAGGCACACCCGGAGTGGTGTTTTGTCGGCCGTGTTGATTCCGGGGTGGATCAAACGTCTTATCTTCGGCCTCTTCGATGTAAGGTGAGGTTAGGATATAGTTATTCCTTAATAAAATGTGCTCGGTTTTAATGCATGTGATTTAATAAAGCCTTATATGTATGTAAATAGGTGTGGGATACGTATTTGTTTGATACGTCAAAGATTTGCAAGTATGTTAAGCAATGTACAAGCCTATGTATGCTTGTTTTGGTTTGATTTGCTATGTTTTGCCACGTGAAGTTATGCTTCTAACCGTATACTTCTCATGAGCCAAGTTTGGCAAGGACCAAGTTTGATTGAAACGGGATATATGTATAAGTTCGGTCTGTCTGTCTCTATTGTAGCGGGTTATGATATGATTTGTATATTGGGCCCCGGAGCTATGGGTAAGGAACCCTTGGGACGGTATAGGGCCGTCGAGGTTCGGCCTGTGCATAGTCTCCATCCGGAGTATCCCGCGCGACCTCGGGAGCTAGGGAAGGCGTGATATTCCGATGCCTTCGGTGTACCAGCCGGGGAGGACACGTCGGGGTTAGCTACCCCGCATGGGTTTGTTATATGGATGGTTTGGGCGTATACACCCTTCCATCACCGGAGTTGAGGATGATATGTTATGATATGTATGTAAGTTTTGTGCTTTGTTTCTGATATGATATGTTCTGAGGAGTCTGGGAGTGTCTGAGCTCGTACCCGCCGAGTTCTCTATTATGTATATGTTCGGTTAAAGTTCGTGAAACAGGGATAGATTCTAAATTAAGCTAAAAGTTAAGGGTTTTATAGGTTGCTGTGTTTTGATTAAAGTTGTTCAATTATCCCATATGTATATATCATGGGAAAATGCTTTGGTATGAAAAACCTGTCCCTGAGTTCATGAACATTATGACTTTTGTATCTGCTTTGCTCTCCTATGTATATAGTGTGCCTCCCCTCTTTTGTTTAGTTTACAGGTTTTGCTTGGGGTTCGTGCTAGGCGGATTATGTCAGTCAGTTGGAGTCTGTTTTCGAGTCTTTGTTTTGTTTTAGGTTGTCTTACGTCTGCATTTCAGTACTTATGATTTTTGTATATATTATGGATATGTTGAATTTGAATTATGATACGGATTGATATGAATATTTCGGGATAGGTTAGGACAGGTTTGCTCTGTTTAGTTGAACCCGTTGGATTTATGATTATTTTTTGATTCGGGATTAGGTATTTATGCTAGTTGAACCCGTCAACTGCTTTTTGAATGTTTGATTTTTGTATGGCTTACTTTCCTGCTTCCGCATGCTTGTAGCTTGGTTTTGTTTGTTCAGGGTCTAAGTTCCGCCTAGCTTAGGTGTGAGTTTGTCAGTCTCCCGTTCGCCACTGTTTGGCCCATGTACGGATCCTCCATTTCGTACGTGAATCGGACTTTGGTGCGGGGGATGTGGTGACCCACCATGCGGGTGCTACATCCTTAAGTGGTATCAGAGCTACCAGGTTCAGAACCGGTGCTCTGGAGTCGTGTCGTGTCAGTTTAGGTCGTACGGCATAGGAATACTTGTGCATTGCATTTGTCAGACGTGAAATTTTGACACCTCTGCGTGAATTTGTCTGAGCTTATGTGATTGTGTGCAAACTATGATTATAATTTTTGGTAAAATTAACATTTTATGCTTTAAATTTTAGTAAATTACGTGTTGCATCTGCATTAACTAGGTGCTCATAATTGCTTTCATTACTTGACATACCCACGTACTAACTCAAATGCATAGATATTTGTCCAAATTGTGAATTACAGGGCGTTGTTACGATGCCAAATATTGAAGTTGATCGTGACAACACTTTCCGCTTCAATAAATTGATGAAAGAAGATTTAAAACTACCATGCCCCGATTACTTGAATAAAGGACAAATTGATTTTTGAAAGAATTCGACAATAGCAAGATGCTAATATTATGGAAACAGGTATCTTGCATTCATAGCATGTGCATCATGCATTGGATTAAATTATAATTATTTCGAACATTTGCTTTATGTGCTTGATTGTCTTCCTTGCTGATTGATGAGTGTATACCATTCACATCCCTAACCCCACATGCATTAGCTTCGTGGTTGTAATTTAGGTGTTTCCCTACCTGATCCACTAAGTGCTGTCTTGGTTGAAGCAACATTGGAATTTGAACAGGGGTTGACCAGAAGATGTGTGATCGAGCTAACACAGTCAGGTATTGGATGGACAAAAGAAGATACTCCAATATGAGAGAGATAAGAGATCTTTTAACTATCAAGGTGCCTTCCAGATATGTACTTACTACTTGGAGGTGCTCGGGAGTAACATGTTTTATGAAGACATCAAAATTTCTAACTCATAATAACGTAAGGTAGCAATGAGGACATCGAGGCACTTGTACCATTCAGAGTCATTCAAGTGAGGGTCAGACTATTTTAAAGACAGCAACAAGAATGGTTACACTTATACTAAGGAAAAGGGGGAAACTATATAAATAAGGAATTTTGTGGCAATGTTTTTGAAGGCCAACTCCACTAAATGATGACGATGGGAGCAGCAGTTAAAATGACAGTAGCAAAGTGGGATTGATTAAAGATTCTCCATTCATCCCTTCATGAACGTTCTAAGAGACCTTACCATTGATAGAGATAGCAAATTCCAATTCTCGAGAATTGTATCTGGATTTCAGGAGACCCTACGGATCACTTTGTTTCGAGAACTAATTGAAACAGTTCGAGACCCTTTTGAACCCAGAGGATTCGAGGAAAATACCAAAGAATGCAACTTTGAATAGGGGTTTGGAACTACGACCAAATAAGGATTTCATTATCCCCTCAAGTCAAAGAATTGTCAACCTCGACTCCACTACTACGGTGAACGGTACATTGAGTATTCTTGTCATTTGCACACATGCATTTCATAAGTAATTGCATTTTATTTTGCTTGACGTGCGTGACGACATGTAATGCTTGATGCTGCCTTGATTGAAATAACGTGGCTAATTGATTTAATTTCCATAACTTGAGATTTATTGTTGTTGTGAATTCTTGTAAACTGAATGGATTACATGCTTGCGTGAATTGATCATGCTTCAGTGTTTATAATTTCCTTAATAGCTCACTAACCCTTCATGCACATACAAATATATTGTAATTTTATTTTTCAGAGATTCCATCGCGTTATCCCCCTTGAGTTGGGCATGAATGATGAAGTTATCCTCTAGGGACACCAATATCAGTCGTATAAAGGTACACTACACATGCAAACCATGTTTTGCATCCGGTGCTACTTTAATGAGTGTATGTATGAATGCTGAGTAAGTGAACTTGTATGCTAGAGAGTTGTTGAGACCTCTCTATTTATGTGTTGGGGGGATGTGGGATTCTCCCTATTTATGTGATAGAAAGATGCTGGATTCTTTCTAAGTTTTGTGCACGAGAGATGTTGGATTCTCTTGTACTTAGGTATTCGAGGGATGCTGGTTTCCCTTGGATTTAGGGGTTTGAGAAATGTCGGATTTTCTCAAACTAGAATGTCTGGGAGGTGTGGAATCTGTCAGACTTAGGTTGAGAGACGGGGTTCTCTCAATTTTGTGCTTGAGAGACGGGGCTCTCTCAATTATGTGCCTGAGAGACGGGGTTTCTCTCTTTTGTGTGTGCTGAGGGACGGGGTTCTCTCACTTATGTGTTGAGAGATGGGATTCTCTCTTGTTTGTTGCAGTGCGGTACGCCTAGCCAGACGACAGTTTGCAAGCGACGAAGATACGACAGTATTGAGCTTTGGGTGTCGTGGCTTAGTGGCGATCAAATGAGTTTGAAGTAACCCACGATCAAGTGCTCAGTGGGCCTCACTGACAATGAGACACTATGAAAAGAGTTAATGCCAACTAAGGGAGAGGTATCCTGAGGAGTTTGCAATTTGCCTAGATCAGAGTTGCGCAGCGGAAGCTTGAAGTGGAATTCGTTTCAGAGTCGTTCAAGGTCCTGTTTCTGGACCTAAGGACAGGTCCTTTTGAAGGAGGGGAGATTGTAACAACCCGCTCGTCCTACAAATAAGGTACGCCACGTTTCAACTTCCTTGTGTGTTTAAGTATGTGATTTTGTGTTTTGCGTGGCCCTATTTCAACTCTTTAAGAGTTTAGGGGCTTGTTTGCATTTTTCTCTCTTTAGGGTTTTTCGGTCATTTCTCGTTCGATTGAGATTTCAACCTCTTTGACCCTTGCTACGCGTTCGGGGCATCGAGATGAGTCCGTAGACTCTGAGTTTGCCCAATTCTGACGTCGTTAACCCTTTCTTCCGAGCGTTTTTGCGTACGAGGACCCGAGATATAATACCCCGGATCCTCGTTTAGCGTGCCATAATGCTGCAGACTTCAGCTCTCTTCCTCTCTCCCGCGATTTTCACTGTACACATACACCCGAGGTGTGATTTCACACATATCACCAAACTCGCTCGTTTCTCGACGGAATTCGACGATCCAATAGTGCTTTTCGATGAGCTCGACGACGCGGTCACAACCGTACCAAGAACTCAACCAACCGACGAGCGATGGAGGACTTTTTCTGCCATTTTCAGACGCAGCTGGAGGAGGGGCGGACCACTGCCACTTCGCCGCCTCCTCACGGCGGTTTCCGATGGGATTTGGTTGACACGCGCCCCAAGGATGGCAAGAGGGCTCCTCGGCGTAATTTTCTGTGTAGGCGGCATCGCCATTGGGGGGGCGAGGTAGGCGCACGCGCCACCTGAAGAGGGCGGCAGGCGGCGGCGCTGCTGTAGCAGTGGCGGTTTCCGCCGTTTCGGTGGCTTTTTCCGGCGGAGGTTAGTGTTTTCCAAGGTTTTCCGACCCCCTGAGTCCATTTCCGGCATCGATTTTACCCAATTTTGGCCGGAGGTGGTGGTTCCGGGGAGGTCGTGGCGGCAGAAACTTCGGAGCCCAACGGGGGCCTCTTCCGGTCATCTTTTGGCCTCGGGCACTTGACAAAAGTTGTTCGGAACGACGAGAACTAGTGGCCTCCAATCACGCGACTTCCGATTTAGCCGTTTAGAGGTGGATCGTGGTGGCGCAGTGGCGGTTCGACGGCGGCACTACCTCCGGGGATTTTTCCGGCGGGAAAGCTTAGGGCTTTCGTAAAGCTTGTCACGGGTAAGCCGATGCCTCTTTCGGATCTCATTTTGGTTCACCGGTTTGAAAGCAATTGAAGTTTGAAGATTTTAGGGTTTTTGTATTGTTGGATCTGAAATTGGAGACGATTGGTTTGGATTTTCCAGAAATTGATCGAGGATTTGGAATGAGCACGAGGAGTATTTGCACGAATGTTTTTTCGGGATTTTTCTGGCACGTTCCGGCGGTGGCCGAACGGCGGCCGGCCACTATTCCGGTGGGTCCGGTGGCGACGCTCCGGCGACCTTCGGACAGCTTGTCCGCTTCGTCGTGGTGAGTCCAACACCACTTTCCGTTCGTCAATCGGACACTCGGTTTATTTTCTACGAATTTATTTGTGTATTTGGGACATATTTGAATTAATTATTTTAATTGCTAATTGCTTGATTTGTCGATCGAATTGTATTCCAATATGTACGAAATCATGTATTAAATGAATTATGAAATGTATTGATGCTTTGATTTGCAATTTGAATTCCGATATGCCGAATTTGAGCTATTTGTCTAACCTGAAGGGGTGTATGTGTAATTTCCCTAAACCTATAAATTGTATGACTTCAATTAATTAATATTTGTCGATTGAATTGGAACTTATTATACGATATAAGAATTTGTTATGTAATTTATGATTTTTGCAGGAATTGAATAGTTAAATAGCTTAGTTGGAATTTGGTATGTGCTAGATGAATTGATATGAAATAATATGACTTAATTGAGCTATATAATGTTTTCTTTTGCATGTAATTGATATGAATTTGAAAACCTGCTTATGTGATTGCATCCTTTAAGTGCTTGAGCATTGCCGTGCGTCTATGTGGTTCATTCATGTGTCTAAGTCTTGTTCCGGTGTTCAGTTTGTCCAGGTACACCCGGGGTGGTGTTTTTTCGGCCGTGTTAATTCCGGGGTGGATCAAACGTCTTGTCTTCGGCCTCTTCGATGTAAGGTGAGGTTAGGATATAGTTATTCATTAATAAAATGTGCTCGGTTTTAATGCATGTGATTTAATAAAGCCCTATATGTATGTAAATAGGTGTGGGATACGTATTTGTTTGATACGTCAAAGATTTGCAAGTATGTTAAGCAATGTACAAGCCTATGTATGCTTGTTTTGGTTTGATTTGCTATCTTTTGCCACGTGAAGGTATTCTTCTAACCGTATACTTCTCATGAGCCAAGTTTGGCAAGGACCGAGTTTGATTGAAACGGGAAGTGGTATGTATATATGTACAAGTTCGGTATGTCTGTCTCTGTTGTAGCGGGTTATGATATGATTTGTATGTTGGGCCCCGGAGCTATGGGTAAGGAACCCTCAGGACAGTATAGGGCAGTCGAGGTTCGGCCTGTGTATAGTCTCCATCCGGAGTATCCCGCGCGACCTCGGGAGCTAGGGAAGGCGTGATATTCCGATGCCTTCGGTGTACCAGCCGGGGAGGACACGTCGGGGTTAGCTACCCCGCATGGGTTTGTTATATGGATGGTTTGGGCGTATACACCCTTCCATCACCGGAGTTGAGGATGATATGTTATGATATGTATGTAAGTTTTGTGCTTTGTTTCAGATATGATATGTTCTGAGGAGTTTGGGAGTGTCTGAGCTCGTACCCGCCGAGTTCTCTATTATGTATATGTTCGGTTAAAGTTCGTGAAACAGGGATAGATTCTAAATTAAGCTAAAAGTTGAGGGTTTTATAAGTTGCTGTGTTTTGATTAAAGTTGTTCAATTATCCTATATGTATATATCACGGGAAAATGCTTTGGTATGAAAAACCTGTCCCTAAGTTCATGAACATTATGACTTTTGTATCTACTTTGCTCTCCTATATATATAGTGTGCGTGTGTTAACCCCTCACACAGTCGAGTTAAGACTGACCCCTCCCCTCTTTTGTTTAGTTTGCAGGTTTTGCTTGGGGTTCGTCCTAGGCGGTTTATGTCAGTCAGTTGGAGTCTGTTTTCGAGTCTTTGTTTTGTTTTAGGTTGTCTTACATCTGCATTTCAGTACTTATGATTTTTGTATAAATTATGGATATGTTGAATTTGAATTATGATACGGATTGATATGATTATTTTGGGACAGGTTAGGACAGGTTTGCTCTGTTTAGTTGAACCCGTTGGATTTGTGATTATTGTTTGATTCGGGATTAGGTATTTATGTTAGTTGAACCCGTCAACTGCTTTTTGAATGTTTGATTTTGGCATGGCTTCATTTCCTGCTTCCGCATGCTTGTAGCTTGGTTTTGTTTGTTCAGGGTCTAAGTTCCGCCTAGCTTAGGTGTGAGTTTGTCAGTCTCCCGTTCGCCACTGTTTGGCCCATGTACGGATCCTCCATTTCGTACGTCGATCGGACTTTGGTGCGGGGGATGTGGTGACCCACCGTGCGGGTGCTACATCCTTAAGTGGTATCAGAGCTACCAGGTTCAGAACCGGTGCTCTGGAGTCGTGTCGTGTCAGTTTAGGTCGTACGACATAGGAATACTTGTGCATTGCATTTGTCAGACGTGAAATTTCGACTCCTCTGCGTGAATTTGTCTGAGCTGATGTGATTGTGTGCAAACTATGATTATAATTTTTGGTAAAATTAACATTTTATGATTTAAATTTTAGTAAATTACGTGTTGCATCTGCATTAACTAGGTACTCATAATTGCTTTCATTACTTGACATACCCACGTACTAACTCACATGCATAGATATTTGTCCAAATTGTGAATTACAGGGCGTTGTTACGATGCCAAATATTGAAGTTGATCGTGACAACACTTTCCGCTTCAACAAATTGATGATAGAAGATTTAAAACTACCATGCCCTGATTACTTGAATAAAGGACAAATTGATTTTTGAAAGAATTCGACAATAGCAAGATGCTAATATTATAGAAACAGGTATCTTGCATTCATAGCATGTGCATCATGCATTGGATTAAATTATAATTATTTCGAACATTTGCTTTATGTGCTTGATTGTCTTCCTTGCTGATTGATGAGTGTATACCATTCACATCCCTAACCCCACATGCATTAGCTTCGTGGTTGTAATTTAGGTGTTTCCCTACCTGATCCACTAAGTGTTGTCTTGGTTGAAGCAACATTGGAATTTGAACAGGGGTTGACCAGAAGATGTGTGATCGAGCTAACACAGTCAGGTATTGGATGGACAAAAGAAGATACTCGAATATGAGAGAGATAAGAGATCTTTTAACTATCAAGGTGCCTTCCAGATATGTACTTACTACTTGGAGGTGCTCGGGAGTAACATGTTTTATGAAGACATCAAAATTTCTAACTCAGGATAACGTAAGGTAGCAATGAGGAAATCGAGGCACTTGTACCATTCAGAGTCATTCAAGTGAGGGTCAGACTATTTTAAAGACAGCAACAAGAATGGTTACACTTATACTAAGGAAAAGGGGGAAACTATATAAATAAGGAATTTTGTGGCAATGTTTTTGAAGGCCAACTCCACTAAATGATGAGGATGGGAGCAGCAGTTAAAACGACGGTAGCAAAGTGGGATTGATTAAAGATTCTCCATTGATCCCTTCATGAACATTCTAAGAGACCTTACCATTGATAGAGATAGCAAATTCCAATTCTCGAGAATTGTATCTGGATTTCAGGAGACACTACGGATCACTTTGTTTCGAGAACTAATTGAAACAGTTCGAGACCCTTTTGAACCCAAAGGATTTGAGGAAAATACCAAAGAATGCAACTTTGAACAGGGGTTTGGAACTACGACCAAATAAGGATTTGATTATCCCCTCAAGTCAAAGAATTGTCAACCTCGACTCCACTACTACGGTGAACGGTACATTGAGCATTCTTGTCATTTGCACACATGCATTTCATAAGTAATTGCATTTTATTTTGCTTGACGTGCGTGACGACATGTAATGCTTGATGCTGCCTTGATTGAAATAACGTGACTAATTGATTTAATTTCCATAAATTGAGATTTATTGTTGTTGTGAATTCTTGTAAACTGAATGGATTACATGCTTTCGTGAATTGATCGTGCTTCAGTGTTTATAATTTCCTTAATAGCTCACTAACCCTTCATGCACATACAAATATATTGTAATTTTATTTTTCAGAGATTCCATCGTGATATCCCCCTTGAGTTGGGTATGAATGATGAAGTTATCCTCTAGGGACACCGATATCAGTCGTATAAAGGTACACTACACATGCAAACCATGTTTTGCATCCGGTGCTACTTTAATGAGTGTATGTATGAATGCTGAGTAAGTGAACTTGTATGCTAGAGAGTTGTTGAGACCTCTCTATTTATGTGTTGGGGGTATGTGGGATTCTCCCTATTTATGTGATAGAAAGATGCTGGATTCTTTCTAAGTTTTGTGCACGAGAGATGTTGGATTCTCTTGTACTTAGGTATTCGAGGGATGCTGGATTCCCTTGGATTTAGGGGTTTGAGAAATGTCGGATTTTCTCAAACTAGAATGTCTGGGAGGTGTGGAATCTGTCAGACTTAGGTTGAGAGACGGGGTTCTCTCAATTTTGCGCTTGAGAGACGGGGCTCTCTCAATTATGTGCCTGAGAGATGGGGTTTCTCTCTTTTGTGTGTGCTGAGGGACGGGGTTCTCTCATTTATGTGTTGAGAGATGGGATTCTCTCTTGTTTGTTGCAGTGCGGTACGCCTAGCCAGACGACAGTTTGCAAGCGACGAAGATACGACAGTATTGAGCTTTGGGTGCCGTGGCTTAGTGGCGATCAAATGAGTTTCAAGTAACCCACGATCAAGTGCTCAGTGGAACTCACTGACAATGAGACACTATGAAAAGAGTTGATGCCAACTAAGGGAGAGGTATCCTGAGGAGTTTGCAATTTGCCTAGATCAGAGTTGCGCAGCGGAAGCTTGAAGTGGAATTCGTTTCAGAGTCGTTCAAGATCCTGTTTCTGGACCTGAGGACAGGTCCTTTTGAAGGAGGGGAGATTGTAACAACCTGCCCGTCCTACAAATAAGGTACGCCACGTTTTAACTTCCTTGTGTGTTTAAGTATGTGATTTTGTGTTTTGCGTGACCCTATTTCAACTCTTTAAGAGTTTAGGGCCTTGTTTGCATTTTTCTCTCTTTAGGGGTTTTTCGGTCATTTCTCGTTCGATCGAGATTTCGACCTCTTTGACCCTTGCTACGCTTTCGAGGCATCGAGACGAGTCCGTAGACTCTGAGTTTGCCCAATTCTGACGTCATTAACCCTTTCTTCCGAGCGTTTTCGCGTACGAGGACCCGAGATATAATACCCCGGATCCTCGTTTAGCGTGCCATAACGCAGCAGACTTCAGCTCTCTTCCTCTCTCCCGCGATTTTCACTGTACACACACACACGAGGTGTGATTTCACACACATCACCAAACTCGATCGTTTCTCGACGGAATTCGACGATCCAATAGTGCTTTTCGATGAGCTCGACGACGCGGTCACAACCGTACCAAGAACTCGACCAACCGACGAGCGATGGAGGACTTTTTCCGCCATTTTCAGACGTGGCTGGAGGAGGGGCTGACCACCGCCACTTCGCCGCCTCCTCGCGGCGGTTTCCGGCGGGATTTGGTTGACACGCGCCCCAAGGATGGTAAGAGGGCTCCTCGGCGTAATTTTCTGTGTAGGCGGCACCGCCATTGGGGCGGCAAGGAAGGCGCACGCGCCACTTGAAGCGGGCGGCAGGCGGCGGCACTACTGTAGCAGTGGCGGTTTCCACCGTTTTGGTGGCTTTTTCCGGCGGAGGTTAGTGTTTTCCAAGGTTTTCCGACCCCCTGAGTCCATTTCCGGCATCGATTTCACCCAATTTTGGCCGGAGGTGGTGGTTCCAGGGAGGCGTACGGCAGCAGAAACTTCGGAGCCCAACGGGGGCCTCTTCCGGTCATCTTTTGGCCTCGGGCCCTTCACGAAAGTTATTCGGAACGACGAGAACTAGTGGCCTCTGATCACGCGACTTCCGATTTAGCCGTTTGGAGACGGATCACGGTGGCACGGTGGCGGTTTGACGGCGACGCTACCTCCGGGGATTTTTCCGGCGAGAAAGCTTAGGGCTTTCGTAAAGCTTGTCACGGGTAAGCCGATGCCTCTTTCGGATCTCATTTTGGTTCACCGGTTTGAAAGTAATTGAAGTTTGAAGATTTTAGGGTTTTCGTATTGTTGGATCTGAAATTGGAGACGATTGGTTTGGATTTTCCAGAAATTGATAGAGGATTTGGAATGAGCACGAGGAGTATTTGCAGGGATGTTTTTTCGGGATTTTTCCGGCACGTTCCGGCGGCGGCTGAACGGCGGCCGGCCACTATTCCGGTGGCTCCCGTCGCGACGCTCCGGCGACCTTCGGACAGCTTGTCTGCTTCGTCGTGGTGAGTCCAACACCACTTTCCGTTCGTCAATCGGACACTCGGTTTATTTTCTACGAATTTATTTGTGTATTTGGGACATAATTGAATTAATTGTTTTAATTGCTAATTGCTTGATTTGTCGATAGAATTGTATTCCAATATGTACGAAATCATGTATTAAATGAATTATGAAATGTATTGATGCTTTTATTTGCAATTTGAATTCCGATATGCCGAATTTGAGCTATTTGTCTAACCTGAAGGGGTGTATGTGTAATTTCCCTAAACCTATAAATTGTATGACTTCAATTATTTAATATTTTTCGATTGAATTGGAACTTATTATACGATATAAGAATTTGTTATGTAATTTATGATTTTTGCAAGAATTGAATAGTTAAATAGCTCAGTTGGAATTTGGTATGTGCTAGATGAATTGATCTGAAATAATATGACTTGATTGAGCTATATAATGTTTTCTTTTGCATGTAATTGATATGAATTTGAATCCTGCTTATGTGATTGCATCCTTTAAGTGCTTGAGCATTGTCGTGCGTCTATGTGGTTCATTCATGTGTCTAAGTCTTGTTCCGGTGTTTAGTTTGTCCAGGTACACCCGGGGTGGTGTTTTGTCGGTCGTGTTGATTCCGGGGTGGATCAAACGTCTTGTCTTCGGCCTCTTCGGTGTAAGGTGAGGTTAGGATATAGTTATTCCTTAATAAAATGTGCTCGGTTTTAATGCATGTGATTTAATAAAGCCTTATATGTATGTAAATAGGTGTGGGATACGTATTTGTTTGATACGTCAAAGATTTGCAAGTATGTTAAGCAATGTACAAGCCTATGTATGCTTATTTTGGTTTGATTTGCTATGTTTTGCCACGTGAAGCTATGCTTCTAACCGTATACTTCTCATGAGCCATGTTTGGCAAGGGCCGAGTTTGATTGGAACGGGAAATGGTATGTATATATGTATAAGTTCGGTCTGTCTGTCTCTGTTGTAGCGGGTTATGATATGATTTGTATGTTGGGCCCCGGAGCTATGGTTAAGGAACCCTCGGGACGGTATAGGGCCGTCGAGGTTCGGCCTGTGCATAGTCTCCATCAAAAGTATCCCGCGCGACCTCAGGAGCTAGGGAAGGCGTGATATTCCGATACCTTCGGTGTACCAGCCGGGGAGGACACGTCGGGGTTAGCTACCCCGCGTGGGTTTGTTATATGCATGGTTTGGGCGTATACACCCTTCCATCACCGGAGTTGAGGATGATATGTTATGATATGTATGTAAGTTTTCAGCTTTGTTTCTGATATGATATGTTCTGAGGAGTTTGGGAGTGTCTGAGCTCGTACCCGCCGAGTTCTCTATTATGTATATGTTCGGTTAAAGTTCGTGAAACAGGGATAGATTCTAAATTTGGATTCGATGATTTGGGGATCTTTAGGTACAAGGGCCGAGTATGTATACCGGATGGATTGCAAAGCTTTGTTAGTGCTTGAAGAAGCACATAGGACCGTCTATACGATGCATCCGGGTGGCAACAAGATGTACCGGGATCTCAAGAAGTACTTTTGGTGGCATGGAATGAAATGGGATGTGG
Source organism: Lantana camara (assembly GCA_037501455.1). NCBI lineage: Eukaryota > Viridiplantae > Streptophyta > Magnoliopsida > Lamiales > Verbenaceae > Lantana > Lantana camara. The sequence continues at coordinate 55,431,887 of CM074860.1, forward strand.
CTAATTTTGTTAAGAGATGTCGGGTTTGTCAACAAGTTAAGGCCGAACATCAATTATCGGCGGTTAAGTTACAACCGATATCAATACCCGAGTGGAAATGGGAACAGGTCACCATGGATTTCGTGACCGGGCTTCCGAGGGTTCAAAAGGGATTTGATAGGATTTGGGTTGTCGTGGATCGCCTCACCAAATCTGCACACTTTCTACCGATTCGATCGACCGATAAAGTGGAGAAATTAGTGGAGTTGTATCATCGAGAAATTGTGAGATTACATGGGATACCCGCTAGTATCATTTCGGATAAAGATCCTCGTTTGACTTCTAAGTTGTGGAAGGTTCTTAACAGATTGTGGGGAACGAAGTTAACTTTTAGTACCGCATTTCATCCGCAAACCGATGGACAATCCGAACGAGTAATTAAGTTTCTTGAGGATTTATTGTAGCACCCTAACCCCCAGGGCACTACATCCCCCGCACTATAGCCTCGATCCATGTATGAAATGGAAAATCCATACATAAACCAAAACTACAGCGAACGGGTGACAATAAAAACGACGAGCTAGAAATCATGCAATAATTCTTGAGATGCTCACATAATCATGCTTTGCACAACACCTAATTCATATAGCATATAATTTCCAAACCCTAGCTTAAGAAGATGGATGATGATGATGATGAATTCCCCAAGACTTGGCAAATTTCTTGAGATTCTTGACAAAATAGATGAAATCACTTCTTCCCTTTTCCCTTGAAGAACCGAGAGTGAAATGAAGCAAATTGTTGGGAAATTTAATGATAATGGATCAAGGAAGATCATGGAATGTATATTACGTGATTCACCAACATTGATTTTTGTGACATATGGAAATTGCAATTCAATCCTTTAAATGTTCAGGTTATGCAATTAAGGGTATAAGGTTTTGAAAAGTGATCAATTAAGTCCTTAAAGAATATGCAATTAAGTCCCTAAAATTTAAAGAAATATTCAACTAGGGATAATTTGGTAATTTGGAAACACTCCCGATTATGGTTTCATGCAATAAATATGAAATGCCACGTAATAATATATTATGAAATCAAAGAACGAAAATAAAATACTACGCTCAAAACGCACACATGGCGTGCTTACCTGTTCATCCGGAACCGGGGCGTTACAACTCTCCCCCCCTTAGAAGAATCTGGTCCCCAGATTCTCTAGTCTTGTGTGAGCAACTTCGGATGGAACCGTTTCATTTTATCTTCCGTTTCCCACGTAGCTTCCTCGGTTTTATCACTTCTCCACAACACTTTAACCATGGGAATTCTCCGGTTTCTCAATTCCTGAAATTTCCGATCCATGATTTTAACCGGCCTCTGAACAAATGTCAAATTCGGTTCCAGCTCAACTTCTTCCACGGGGAGAATCGTAGTCTCATCGGGGTAATATTTCCTTAGTTGTGAAACGTGAAATACGTTGTGAATCCCCGTAAGACTCGGTGGTAGGTCCAGTCGATAGGCTACCTCGCCTATTCTTTCAAGAACCTCGAACGGACCTAAATAGCGAGGATTAAGTTTTCCTCCTTTCCAGATCCGGGTAAAACCTTTCCTTGGTGACACCTTCAAGAATACCCGGTCACCAACTTCGAATTCTAGATCTCTTCGGCGCTTATCGGCATAGCTCTTTTGTCTATCTTGTGCGGTTTTCGTCCGTTGTTGAATCATTTGTACTTTCTCAATCATAGCTTGAACGACTTTAGAAGGCCTTTCAAACCTTTCACCTTTCTTTACCCCTTCCTGTTTCGACCATTTCCATTCTTCCAAGTCGAAGAACAACGGAGATCGGCACTTTCTCCCATAAAGTAACTCGTAAGGAGCCATCCCGATCGAAGCCTGAAAGCTGTTATTATAAGCAAACTCGATCAAAGGAAGTTGCTCCGCCCATGAATTCTGGAAATCCATCGCGCAAGCCCGAAGAAGATCTTCCAAATACCTGATTAACCTTTCAGTTTGACCGTCTGTTTGCGGGTGAAATGCCGTACTGAACTTAAGTTTCGTCCCCAAAACGGTCTGTAACTCCTGCCACAACTTAGAAGTAAATCTCGGGTCTCGGTCTGAAACGATGCTCACCGGAATACCATGAAATCGAATAATTTCTCTATTATAGATTTCAGCCAACTTTGGAATCTTATAGGACATCCGGACCGGTAGAAAGTGAGCAGACTTTGTAAATCTATCCACGATTACCCAAATTCCATCAGACCCGCCTTTAACCTTCGGTAATCCAGAAACAAAATCCATCGTTACTTGTTCCCACTTCCATTCGGGAATAGGTAACAGTTGTAGAAGTCCTGCGGGCTTTTGGTGCTCAGCTTTCACTTTCTGACAAGTCAGGCAATGTTTCACATATTCTGCCACGTCTCTTTTCATCCCGTTCCACCAATAATATTGCTTCAAGTCCTTATACATTTTGTTTCCTCCTGGGTGGATTGAGTAGGCTGACTTATGAGCTTCTTCAAGTAAGACCCGTCTCAATTCTTCAGGTACTACTACTCTGTTTTTAAACCGAAGCAACCCGGTCTCATCAAACCCAAACGGACTCTCCGGGTCATCCTTAGCGTTACTTACAAGCTTCTGCACTTCCGGATCCTTGTTCTGAGCCACAAATAACTGATACTTTAATTCCGGCTGAATTGTGATATTAGAAACCCGAGCCTTTAACACAATCGGGGCAACTTCCTCACCTTCCCTTATTTCCAAACTCGATACACTCGCCTTCCTGCTAAGTGCATCGGCGACCACATTGGCTTTCCCGGGATGGTATTTAATTGTACAATCATAATCTTCCAACTTTTCCATCCAACGCCGTTGCCTCATATTTAAATCTTTTTGTGTGAACAAATACTGGAGGCTCTTGTGGTCGGTAAAAATCTCAAAGGAAGTCCCGTAAAGATAATGTCTCCATTTCCCGAGAGCTAAGATCACAGCTGCAAGTTCTAGGTCGTGTGTTGGATAATTCCTTTCATATTCCTTTAGCTTCCGAGAAGCATAGGCGATCACTTTCCCTTTCTGAGTCAAAACACAACCTAAGCCTTCTTTAGAAGCATCTGTGTACACTGCATACTCCTCTGAACCCTCGGGTAACGTTAACACCGGAGCCGAGACTAACTTTTCTTTCAAAAAGTTAAAACTTTGATCACACTTCTCATCCCAGACGAACTTAACATCCTTCTTTGTTAATCGGGTCAACGGTGCAGCAATCTTAGAGAAGTCCTGAACGAACCTTCTGTAATAACCGGCCAATCCCAAGAAGCTTCTAATTTCCGAGACATTCTTTGGTTTCTCCCATTTGAGCACGGCCTCGATTTTCGAGGGATCGACTTCCAACCCTTTTCCCGAAATTACATGTCCCAAGAAAGAAACCCGATCGATCCAAAATTCACACTTGCTAAACTTAGCAAACAACTGATGCTCTTTCAAAGTCTGTAGAACAAGCTTAAGATGCCTCGCGTGCTCCTGAGCTGATTTTGAAAAAACCAGAATATCATCAATAAAAATCACCACAAACTTGTCGAGGAAAGGCCTGAAAATCCGGTGCATCATATCCATGAAAGCTGCAGGGGCGTTAGTTAATCCAAACGGCATAACCACGAACTCGTAGTGCCCGTACCGAGTATTGAATCCTGTCTTAGGAATATCCTCTGCTCGGATTCGCAGCTGATAGTATCCCTGTCTTAAATCCAATTTTGAGTAAACTTTGGAACCCTGAAGTATATCGAATAACTCCTCGATATGTGGAAGGGGATACTTATTCTTAATAGTCATCCGGTTCAACTCCCGGTAATCTATGCACATTCTCAAAGTTCCGTCCTTTTTCTTTACAAATAAAACTGGTGCTCCCCAAGGTGAAGTGCTCGGCCGAATGTAACCAACTTCCAACAATGCTTCAAGCTGAACTTTTAATTCCTTTAATTTCGCTGGAGCCATCCGGTATGGAGTCTTTGAATACGGCTCAGCATTCGGGAAAAGATCGATCACAAATTCGATCTCTCGTTCAGGAGGCAAAGAATCCAACTTTTCTGGAAATACCTCGGGAAACTCCTTTACAACTTCGGTATCTTCCAATTTAACCTGATCCTTGGGCTTGTTCAGAATGTAAGCAACACTACAAGAAAACAGCGGAATTCCGACGGCACTGTTCGTCGGAATTCCGTCGGAAATCCGTCGGAAACATCAAATACCGACGAATTTCCGACGGATTTCCGACGGATGATTGTTGTCGCATAACTAGTCCTCGGAAAAATTTACCGACGGATTACCGACGGAATTATCCGTCGGAAACATTTCCGACGGATTATCGATGGATTTTCGACGGAAATTTTAACGAAATGTTAAAAATAATAAACGACTTTTCCGACGGAAAATCCGTCGGAAATCCGTCGGAAAATAGAATAAAAGTAAATAATCTAAAAAAAATAAAAAAATTATTTGTGAGACCCGAACCACCCCCGAAACAAGCCACACCAACACCTCAGACGAGCCACGAGCCGAGCTTGAGCTCGGCGAGCCAACCCAATGCGAGAATTAATTCCCACGATTATTGCGCTCGCGGGGATTCGAACTCGGGTCTCCAAGAGAGAATGGTGACCCCCTTACCAACTTGGCTAACTTGCTTATTGTTAATATTTATTTTTATTTTTATATCTTTATATTTTTATAGTTTCCGACGGATTACCGACGGAATTTCCGTCGGAAAATATTTATTTTTATTTTCATATTTTTGTATTTTCCGACGGATTACCGACGGAATTTCCGTCGAAAAATATTTATTTTTATTTTTATATCTTTATATTTTTATAGTTTCCGACGGATTACCTGTTGGTGTTGCGTGCGGGCCCGAGTCAGAGTGACGGTACAGCGGAACATTTCAAAAATTTCGCCATAACCTCGTTATCAAAATATTTCAAAAATATTTTAATAAAGCAGCGGAATAAATCGGGCAGCATAACTCTAATATATACAGGCATCGATAACATAATTTTAAATCATCCAGCATATAATCACAATATGCAAATATTAATTCGGACAGCACAACGGTATTACCGTACTGCACAAATGGCTATCAACGGCACTTTTCCAGCACCTCGATATCTTCTCGTGAAACCGGCAGAGCTTCCCCGCAATATCCCCGATTAAGAAATTGGAGTGTGGGCTCCGGCAGTATTTCCCTAAATACTTTGAGAAAATATTTTCCAGAAAAAACCCTTTTTTCTAAAACCTGAAAATCACTATTTTCTAATAATTAAGTGGATTATATATTAATTATATAACCACCTAATTAAGTAATTAATTAATCTAATTAAAGATTAATTAACGAAATGGAAGAGAGAGAGAGCCGAGAGGCTTTGATGCTGTTCAAAAATGAAATGCCAAAAACGTAAAAGAAATGAGAAGCTTCAGCCTATTTATAATCAAGAATTAGGGCCATTTTCGTCCAAAATCGGAAAATTGCCGTGCACTCCAAGGGCCGCCGGCCAATCCAAGGGTGCCACGCAGGAGCTCGCGCCGCCACGAGTCCAGCGGCGCGAAGCACGCGCCCAGCAGACGCCGCACGCGCCCGCACGCGCCGCCCAAGTGGCGGCTGTGTGCTTGGCGCGTGTGAGAGGCACGCCTGCGCGAGCAGCTGCCACGTGGCCGGTCCGGCCCGGTCCGACCGGCGGTTCGCGGTTCAGACCGGTTCAGCTGTGAACCGGTCGGTTCAGGCGGTCTGCCCGATCGCCACGTGGCGAATCTTCATTCGTCCACGTGTCCGGGTCGGTCAAACCATGACCGACCCTACCCGGACCCTAACCGAAAACCCGACCCGGAGACCCGCCTTCTTGACCCGCGCGAGAACCAATCTGGGCCGTTCCTTCGCGCCCGCGTGGCTGGATCTCATCCGTCCACGTGTCGCACACGGTGGAGTCCAGTCAGCGCCACTTGGCGACTGACACGCTGACGTGGCGTGACACGTCACCTGCCACGTCAGCATTTCTGCCACGTCAGAATTTTTTTTTTTTTTTTTTTTTTTTTTCGAAAAAATTTATTTTCTCCAAAATAAAATTTCGGACATTTCCAACTCTTTGGAATTCAATTTATTTTCTCAAAATAAATATCTTGGCTATTTTCAAACACTTTGAAAAATCATTTCTCTCTCTCGTTTTAATATTTTCTCTTTGCTCTTCGTTGGGGCTTGCGGGGGGACCTGCAGGACTAATTAATCTTAGCTCCAAACGGGTCAATCTATTATCATCCCATGACAATAATTGATTACCGTTTAACAATATTTAATTCCACTAAATAAATATTGTTGAACTCTAAAATTAATTAAATTATTCACGAATTTCTCGATCTAGAATAATTTCGCATTTTACTCCTCTGTACAGATATCCATGAAAAATAAATCAATACTACTATCATTTATTTTTCACTTTAAATCTGAAATTTCTTGATTCGCCTTAAGTTCAAATTCCCTGTATGTGAAACGCATTCAACATACAACTTCGGTGACGAACACACGAAGTACTTTGGCCAAAGTTTTAATTTGAACTTTTGCAAATCTATTTCAGGGATATCTTTTAACCTTCCAGCAAGGCTACAGATTCCTCGATCAATATTTCTCTTTAGCACATTTCATGCAATCACCGAACGTACAAAGTATTTTGGCCACCCGTTATCGAGACCTCACTTCTGAGTACATCACAGTGATTAACACTACATGCCTAAAGTAAAAATACTATCAGGATTAAGAGTCCAATGCTTCCGAGATTTTATTCATCTTAGATAGCAGTATAAAATGAACAATCTCAGTGGTCCAGTTCGATGTTTCCAATCTCATTGAAAATCATCAACGTGTTATAATTGGAAACTCCATTTCCCTATGACGAAAGACTAATCATCTTATATAACACATTATAGTCTCGATAAGAACATCTTCTTATCATACTGACTAGAACTTTAATGACACGTGACTTCTGGTATTTAAAATCTTTTCCTATGAAACACATTTCATATAAAAATACCATCACACGTCATTAATTATTAAATTTGTAAAATACTCATAACTTGCTTTAATTTCAGTTTTATTAATCCAAAATATTTACAATATAATTGGATTTTCAGGGCATTAATCCCAACAATCTCCCACTTGCCCTAAATCCAATTGGCTACATATCTAAGACCCATCCCTTCTACATGAGTGTCAAAACTCTTTTGCGCCAAAGTCTTAGTGAAGGGATCTGCTAGATTATTTACTGAGCCAATTTTCACCACTGCCACTTCTCCACGTTCCACATAATCTCGTATAATGTGAAACTTCCTCTCGATGTGCTTCGCACGTTTATGACTTCGAGGTTCCTTGGAGTTGGCCACCGCTCCAGCATTGTCACAGTACAATGTGATTGGCGTAAGTCCGTCCTTGACGACTTCTAGATCCATTAGGAAATTTCGGAACCAATACGCTTCTTTGGCTGCTTCTGAAGCTGCCACGTATTCGGCTTCCATGGTGGAGTCAGCAATGCAAGATTGCTTAATACTCCTCCAACTCACGGCTGCTCCTCCTAGAGTAAACACGTATCCAGACGTCGAACGCCTAGAATCCAAATCAGATTGAAAATCCGAATCTGTGTACCCTATAGGAATGAGCTCATCACTGCGATAGACAAGCATATAATCTCGAGTCCTTCTCAAGTACTTCAATATATGCTTTACAGCTATCCAGTGTTGGGGTCCAGGGTTTGACTGATATCTGCTGACTAGACCTACAGCATAACAGATATCTGGCCTAGTACATAACATGGCATACATGAGGCTTCCGACTGCCGAAGCATACGGAACATCTTTCATTTCTTCTGTCTCTTCTGGGTTCTTGGGACACTGATCCCGAGACAGATGAACTCCATGTCTGAAAGGTAACGATCCTTTCTTGGAATTAGCCATATTATATCTTGCCAACATCTTATCTATATATGCTGCTTGTGATAAACCAATCATTTTATTCTTACGATCACGACAAAGTCTGATCCCTAGAATATAACTGGCTTCACCTAGGTCTTTCATGTCAAACTGGTTTGACAACCAAATCTTCACTGCTGACAATATTCCCGTGTCATTCCCAATGAGTAGAATGTCGTCAACATATAGAACTAAAAATGTTACAACACTATCATGATGTCTCTTGTACACACATGGTTCATCAGGCAATTGTATAAATCCAAAGGATTTAATTGCTTCATTAAATCTGATGTTCCATGATCTAGACGCTTGCTTAAGACCATAAATAGATCTATCAAGCTTGCATACCATATGCTCCTGATTTCTGGCTATAAAGCCTTCAGGTTGAGCCATATATATTTCTTCTTGAAGGTGCCCGTTCAAGAAAGCAGTCTTTACATCCATTTGCCAAATCTCATAATCATAATGAGCAGCAATGGATAGGAGAATTCTTATGGACTTAAGCATTGCTACAGGCGAGAAGGTTTCGTCATAATCGATACCTTCTTTCTGGGTATAACCCTTTGCCACAAGCCTTGCTTTAAAGGTCTCAACCTTTCCATCTATTCCCCTTTTTCTCTTGTAGACCCATTTGCATCCAATAGGTTTAATGTCCTCAGGCGCCTCTACAAGTTCCCAGACTTTATTGGAATACATTGAATCTAATTCAGATTCCATGGCTCTGACCCAACGGTCAGCGTCTATATCGTTTATAGCTTCATCATATGTGACAGGATCAGATACGTCAGATTCAACCACTTGGGTTAATCCCAGGTATCTGTCAGGTGCCCTGACAATCCTCCCACTACGACGAGGCTGTTGTGTACTTATTCCTACATCATATGTTGTATCTGGTACATCATATGTATCTAACACATTTTCAGTTACTACGGGTTCTTGGAATACAGAATCTGATGTTGTCATTTCTTCTAACACAATTTTGCTTTTACCCTTGTGGTCATTTACGAAATCATCTTCGAGATATTTAGCATTAGTGCTCACAAACACTTTGTGATCTCTCGGATCGTAAAATATACCACCTCTTGTTCCTTTAGGATAACCTACGAACAAGCAAACCTCTGTTCTTGATTCCAACTTGTCAGGATCTTTCCTTAACACATGAGCTGGGGTTCCCCATATCCGAAGATAGGAGACACTGGGCTTTCGCCCTCGCCACAGTTCCATTGGTGTTTTAGGAACTGACTTGGATGGAACAAGGTTTAATATGTGTGCCGCTGTTTCGAGTGCAAAGCCCCAAAACGAACTTGGTAGGGTAGCATGACTCATCATAGATCTTACCATTTCCATCAGAGTTCTATTTCTCCTTTCTGCAACACCATTCTGCTGGGGTGTACCTGGTGCCGATAATTGAGATCTAATCCCATTTGCAGTGAGAAATTCTAGAAATTCTGTAGACAGATACTCACCACCACGATCTGATCGAAGTGACTTGATACGTTTTCCGGTTTGATTTTCAACTTCAGCCTTGAATTCTTTGAACTTTTCAAAAGATTCAGACTTGTATCTCATCAAATAAACGTATCCGTATCTGGAGTAATCATCCGTAAAAGTGATGAAATACTCAAAACCTCCTCTTGCTTGAATACTCATAGGACCACACACATCCGTATGAATTAACTCAAGCAATTCTGTGGCTCGATTACCTTTAGATTTAAAAGATCTCTTGGTCATTTTACCTTCCAAGCAGGATTCACAGACTGGTAGTTCTGTTAAGTCCAAGGGACTCAACAATTCGTCTGAAATTAGTCTTTGGATCCTATTTGGATTAATATGACCAAGACGTAAATGCCACTTGTAAGCCTCGTTAGGCATAGGAGTTTTTCTTTTGGATGGTAAGTCAAGCGTAGTAGTGTTAAGTTCGGAATTAGGGTTTTTATCGGGGTATAACAAGAAAAGACCATCTTTTACCGTGCCAGAGCAAATAAACCTTTTGTTTTGCTTAATGGTAAAGTTTTGTTCAAAACAAACACTGAAACCATTATTTATTAAACAACTCACAGAAACCAGATTTCTGCGAACACACGGTATGTACAAAGTGTCTTTTAACATCAAAACCCTATCACCAAAATACAAATTTACAGTCCCTACTGCTAATACAGATATACTTGTATTATCCCCGAGCAGTAGCTGTATCTCGCCATCTTCAAGCTTTCTGGTTAGCTTGAACCCCTGCAACGAATTGCAAATATGATTAGTTGAACCCGAGTCCACACACCAGGAATCTGGTGGACTTCCAACTAAACATAATTCAATTAAACAAGATATCGATATACCTTGTCCAGATGGCTTAGCAGGAAGACCTGCTAAGTATTTTGGACAATTCCTCTTCCAGTGTCCATTCTCTCCGCAGTGGAAACATTTTCCCTTGCCTGGTTTGCCCTTCTGCTTCTGAACCTTTTTCTTGGGATTGAGAACCTTTCCCTTTCCCTTTTTCCACTTGTTGGCCTTTGGAGCCGTGGAAGTGGATGCCTGTGCCAGGAGAACAGTTCCCTTAGCTTTCATCACTCCCTCCGCCACTTTAAGTTCGTTCATCAATTCAGGTAGAGAAAAATCCAATTTGTTCATAGAATAATTTTGCCTGAATGTGTCGAACGACTTTGGCAGAGAGCACAGGATCATATCCTGCTTGCTGAGATCATCAAATTTAGCACCAAGGCTTTCAATTTCGTTCAGGCAAGCCATCATGTTCATGACATGATCCTGAACAGGTGATCCCTCAGACATCTTGGTAACTAACAGCCTCCGCATCAATTCGAGCCTCTTGGCTCGATTCTGTCCTCCAAACATTTGATGGAGATGATCCATCATGTTCCTAGCAGTTGGCATCTCATGCATTTGATGCTTGAGAACATTGGAGACAGATGCCAGGATATAAGACCTAGCCAAATCATTGGACTTGATCCAATTGGCATAAGCATTTCTCATATCCTGATTAGCCGTAGTTTCCGGTACCCCCGGACAAGGTTCAGTGAGCACTTGTTTCAGATTCTCGTGACCAAACACGATGTCAAGATTCATTTTCCAGTCAGCATAGTTAGACCCTTCAAGCCTATTTTCCTTTAGGAGTGATTGAAGCGGGCTAGCGGTCGTCATTGCTTTAAAACTGAAATATTTTAAAAGGTGCAAGTTATGATTCTGTATTTTACATCTTTTGCGTCTAACCAATAAATGAAATCCACATAAACATTTTTGGTTTACACAATGGTGACTTATCTAACCGCAGTTGACTCCCCGGAAGCGAGGTCGAAAACCGCTTAGAGAAGCAAGAATTAATCTTAATTAACATGCCATCTAGGTAACTCTTACCAAACTATGTTAATCCACCACGTTAACCTTTGGCCTCTAAGTGAATGTAACATAGCTCCGAAGGGAGGTTAATACATTACTTAGTCAAGCGTATACCATTACCTAGAAATTCATACGAGTAGATCAGACACTCCACGGAGGCGTGGTCGAGCTGACTTTCCCCGTATTTCATTCTATCCGTAGAAGCCTAATCTTGTACACCGCGAATACATACCCGCCGAAGGGAGTAGTATATATCCACTATACTATAGACGGGTAATGGAGGCCGTGAGAATCCAACTCTTTTCATCTCGCTCCCACTTGAATTTTATAAAATTTGTGGATTATCTTTGATTATTAAATAATCACTTTTGGCGTCTTATTAATTTTGGAAGTAATTAATCTAATTAATAAGCTCCCACTAGGATTATTAAATAATCCTAATAATATTTTAAGGCTTTAATAACTCTTTATTAATTTAGGCCAAAAAATATTAATTCAATTATGCATCGTATTTAATCTCTATTAAACATTATTTATCTAATCACATTAAATAAATCATGCATAATTAAAGCAGCATAATATCACATATTATCATGCCATTTTAAAATTAAAAGCATGCTTGCAAATAATTATCACATAATTATCACGCTTTAAATTTTTAATGGCCCCTTAAATAAATATGTTTTAAATTATCACATAATTTAAATCATATTTACTGATTCGGTAATTAACCAGGAAGATTATTGAAATCAATTCCCCGAAAATTACCATTCCACGCAAATTCCCAGAAACACTGGAGGGGTCACAATGGTCCCACTTAAAACCCAGCCTTCTTAGACAGAACTTACGTGCACAGTATCAGATTTAAAATTATGCATCTTATGCTTTATCAATGCCAGTATATAATCAGAGCCCCGCTCTGATACCAGTTGTTGGTGTTGCGTGCGGGCCCGAGTCAGAGTGACGGTACAGCGGAACATTTCAAAAATTTCGCCATAACCTCGTTATCAAAATATTTCAAAAATATTTTAATAAAGCAGCGGAATAAATCGGGCAGCATAACTCTAATATATACAGGCATCGATAACATAATTTTAAATCATCCAGCATATAATCACAATATGCAAATATTAATTCGGACAGCACAACGGTATTACCGTACTGCACAAATGGCTATCAACGGCACTTTTCCAGCACCTCGATATCTTCTCGTGAAACCGGCAGAGCTTCCCCGCAATATCCCCGATTAAGAAATTGGAGTGTGGGCTCCGGCAGTATTTCCCTAAATACTTTGAGAAAATATTTTCCAGAAAAAACCCTTTTTTCTAAAACCTGAAAATCACTATTTTCTAATAATTAAGTGGATTATATATTAATTATATAACCACCTAATTAAGTAATTAATTAATCTAATTAAAGATTAATTAACGAAATGGAAGAGAGAGAGAGCCGAGAGGCTTTGATGCTGTTCAAAAATGAAATGCCAAAAACGTAAAAGAAATGAGAAGCTTCAGCCTATTTATAATCAAGAATTAGGGCCATTTTCGTCCAAAATCGGAAAATTGCCGTGCACTCCAAGGGCCGCCGGCCAATCCAAGGGTGCCACGCAGGAGCTCGCGCCGCCACGAGTCCAGCGGCGCGAAGCACGCGCCCAGCAGACGCCGCACGCGCCCGCACGCGCCGCCCAAGTGGCGGCTGTGTGCTTGGCGCGTGTGAGAGGCACGCCTGCGCGAGCAGCTGCCACGTGGCCGGTCCGGCCCGGTCCGACCGGCGGTTCGCGGTTCAGACCGGTTCAGCTGTGAACCGGTCGGTTCAGGCGGTCTGCCCGATCGCCACGTGGCGAATCTTCATTCGTCCACGTGTCCGGGTCGGTCAAACCATGACCGACCCTACCCGGACCCTAACCGAAAACCCGACCCGGAGACCCGCCTTCTTGACCCGCGCGAGAACCAATCTGGGCCGTTCCTTCGCGCCCGCGTGGCTGGATCTCATCCGTCCACGTGTCGCACACGGTGGAGTCCAGTCAGCGCCACTTGGCGACTGACACGCTGACGTGGCGTGACACGTCACCTGCCACGTCAGCATTTCTGCCACGTCAGAATTTTTTTTTTTTTTTTTTTTTTTTTTCGAAAAAATTTATTTTCTCCAAAATAAAATTTCGGACATTTCCAACTCTTTGGAATTCAATTTATTTTCTCAAAATAAATATCTTGGCTATTTTCAAACACTTTGAAAAATCATTTCTCTCTCTCGTTTTAATATTTTCTCTTTGCTCTTCGTTGGGGCTTGCGGGGGGACCTGCAGGACTAATTAATCTTAGCTCCAAACGGGTCAATCTATTATCATCCCATGACAATAATTGATTACCGTTTAACAATATTTAATTCCACTAAATAAATATTGTTGAACTCTAAAATTAATTAAATTATTCACGAATTTCTCGATCTAGAATAATTTCGCATTTTACTCCTCTGTACAGATATCCATGAAAAATAAATCAATACTACTATCATTTATTTTTCACTTTAAATCTGAAATTTCTTGATTCGCCTTAAGTTCAAATTCCCTGTATGTGAAACGCATTCAACATACAACTTCGGTGACGAACACACGAAGTACTTTGGCCAAAGTTTTAATTTGAACTTTTGCAAATCTATTTCAGGGATATCTTTTAACCTTCCAGCAAGGCTACAGATTCCTCGATCAATATTTCTCTTTAGCACATTTCATGCAATCACCGAACGTACAAAGTATTTTGGCCACCCGTTATCGAGACCTCACTTCTGAGTACATCACAGTGATTAACACTACATGCCTAAAGTAAAAATACTATCAGGATTAAGAGTCCAATGCTTCCGAGATTTTATTCATCTTAGATAGCAGTATAAAATGAACAATCTCAGTGGTCCAGTTCGATGTTTCCAATCTCATTGAAAATCATCAACGTGTTATAATTGGAAACTCCATTTCCCTATGACGAAAGACTAATCATCTTATATAACACATTATAGTCTCGATAAGAACATCTTCTTATCATACTGACTAGAACTTTAATGACACGTGACTTCTGGTATTTAAAATCTTTTCCTATGAAACACATTTCATATAAAAATACCATCACACGTCATTAATTATTAAATTTGTAAAATACTCATAACTTGCTTTAATTTCAGTTTTATTAATCCAAAATATTTACAATATAATTGGATTTTCAGGGCATTAATCCCAACATTACCGACGGAATTTCCGTCGGAAAATATTTATTTTTGTTTTTATATTTTGCAACAAATTCCGTCGGAAAACCGTCGGTATTCCGTCGGAAAATATTTATTTTTATTTTTATTTTTATATTTTTATATTTTTCGACGGATTACCGACGGAATTTCCGTCGGAAAATATTTATTTTTATTTTTATATTTTTGAACAAATTCCGTCGGAAAACCGTCGGTATTCCGTCGGAAAATAATAATTTTCCGACGGACTTGATTCCGTCGGAAATTTCCGTCGGAAATTGGCAGTTTTCTTGTAGTGCAATGAACCCTGTAGCCCCGTCTCTGATTAATTTCTAAGCTTCTGAAAAAGAGAGTAGGGGTACGGTCTTCGAAGTACAACCCGTAACAACCTCTGAACCCAACTGAACCTTCTTAGCCCGACAATCCACGGTAGCACAATGTCTTTATAACCAATCCATCCCCAGTATAGCCCCGTATCTCTCCATTGGCATCACAATAAAATCTGTCAGAAATTCTCTGCCTTCAATCACCACTGGAACATCCCTGTAGACCTGATCCGTCTCTCGCCTACTACCAAAAGGAGTACTAACTAAATAGCGCACAGAAGTACACATAGCAGGCAAAGATAATGTAATAGCAATAGAATGCGCAAGAAAGGAGTGTGTAGCTCTTGGATCAAATAATGTATGGATGTTCGTGCCATGGATGCAAATAATACCTTCAACCACCGCGGCAGGGTCTATCTCAGCATCCTGCTCCTCCCCAGCGAGTGCATAAGCCCGAGCTCTCACAAGTGGCCTCGGTCCTACAGATGGCGGATCCCGACGATCCGGACAACCATCAACCAAGTGCTCGTCGCTCCCGCAGATCAAACATAAGCCTAACCGGCATCTGCAGTTATCATAGTTGTGTGTAAGAAGCCCACAAAATCTGCAGTCCTGTCTCTGAGGTGGCTGTGGTGGCGCTGGAGCTCTCGGACCCCTCTGTAACGGCCCTGTCGCCTTAAGCTTCTTCCCGGAGTCCTTCTGCGTGGGAGGTGCGGAGTAAATCATCGGCCTCTTTCCCGAGCTCGATCCCTGACCTGCTCTCGAGCCCGAAGCCTGTCCGGTCCGCTGAGTAGCTCTCCTAGCAATGTCAGAATCCTCAACCTTTAAGGCTTTTGCGGTAGCTTTAGCCCAGGTACTCGTATTAGCGGCTTTCAGGGCATCCTGGATGTCTGGCCTGAGTCCCTGGACGAACTGCATCGCCTTGTGGAAATCAGCATTCGCTATGTTGGGTGCATAGCGAGAAAGTCTCTCGAACTCGGCGATATACTGCCCCACCGATCTTCCTCCCTGTTTCAGCTCGGTGAACTCCCTCAACCTGTGAGTACGGGAAGCTGGAGGAATATACTTGTTTCTGAACTCCCGTACAAAGACCTCCCAGGTAATCTCTGTCCCGGCTGCCTCCAAAACGATCTGGGTGCTCTCCCACCAAGAATAGGCCTCGCCCTGAATAAGAGTAAGTGTACAGCGAGCCTTCTCCTGGGTATCACAAGGAATAAGCTGCCAGATCCTTTAGATCTCCTTCAGAGTAAGTGTACACGTGGCGTGCTTACCTATTCATCCGGGACCGGGGCATTACATTTATTAAGGGCTTGTATATTCGACTTTTCGAATTAGTGGGATAAGAAATTGACTTTGATCGAATTCGCCTACAACAATAGTTACCAATCTTCGACCAAGAAGGCACCGTATGAAGCTTTGTATGGCCGTAAATGTAGGTCCCCTCTTTATTGGGATCTTGAGGAATGGAAATGGACTAAGGAAAATGGTTTAGAGCGAGGAACCGAACCCGATTTGATTAAGGGAGCAATTGAGAAAGTGGAAAAGATTAAGCAACATATGAAAGCGGCACAAGACCGGCAAAAGAGTTATGCCGATCGGAGAAGGAAAGATTTGGAATTCGAAGTGGGTGACCGGGTTTCCTTAAAGGCAACACCGAGAAAGGGTTTCTCACGAATTGGAAAGGGTGGTAAGTTGAATCCGAGGTTCATTGGTCCTTTTGAGATTGTGGAACGTATTGGGGAAGTTGCCTATCTCTTGGATTCATAACGTGTTTCATGTGTCACAATTGAGGAAGTATTTTCGGGATGAGATGGAAACTATGCCGATTGAAGAGGTACAGTTGGATCCGGACTTGACATATAAGCAACAACCGGTAAAGATCTTGGATAGGAAGGTCCAAGCGTTGAGGAATCGACAAATTCCGTTGGTTAAGGTACTTTGGAAAGATCTTAAGTCCGAAGAAGCAACTTGGGAAACGGAAGAGAAGATGCGAAGTTTTCATCCTGAGCTTTTTTTCGTTGGTAAATCTGGGGACCAGATTTCTTTAAGGAGGGGAGGTTGTGACGCCCCATTTCTCGATCAAGGTATACTTTGGTACGAGAGTGAACGATTTATCTTTCTTTGCATGAATTATGTGAGAATTATGCCTTAATTGACCGTGGTGCTTGAACTTATGTGGAATATATGGTTTGTATGAAATACGTGACTAATTGATGTGTTAAGTATGTGCTCGTATTGTTCTTACTGAGCTTTGATAGCATGCTTTATGCTTAAACAAAACAATGTGCTTATTTGGACATTAAAGCATAATTTAGGGACTAAAAGGTAAATTTATTTTCTAAGCCTGAAACTGGGTAGAACTTGTTGAAATTGAGTAGATAATTCGATTACGAGCTCGTGGGTTCTTGAATCGCTCGATTTGGAGTTCGGACGAAGAAGTTATGGCCATTTTATGAAAGTCAACCTGTTTATAAGACTTATGACCCAATTCCGAATTTAGCCTATTTTGAGACCCAATTTCACTCCTGACCCGCTCCAATTGAACCGGTTCGTGACCCTAATAGCTGATCCAAATAACAAAATCAGATTTTCACACCCAAAACCTCATTTTACGTTATTTGCAAGATTCAAACCCTTTTCTCCTTCACTTTTCTCTCAAGACTATCCATATGCTACCAAGAACACTTCAAGCCATCTTCAAGAGACATGAGTGGAGATTGAAGCTGGGAATTCGAGATTAGAAGACAAGCTATTCCTTTCGATTTTCAGCTCTTAAGGTAAGGTTTATATGCTCCTTGTTGGGTTTATGTTCTTGAAGCTTTTGAACTTGAATTTGAACTAGGGTTCTTGTGTGTTGGATTGAACTCGAATTTCTTGTTGGAAATGTGATTCTTATGATGTTAGGAACGATATTATGTAAGTATTTCTTGATTTCATGCTTGTTTGAAGAATCCACCATTGATGACCTTTGAAGCTTTCTTGAGAATTCTTGTATGTTCATCTTATTGTGTGCTTTAGCTTGATTTGGTGATTGATTCTTGTTCCTTGAGCAATTTCATGAAGAATGTGATTAATTTCTCTAAGTTTCTTGCATGATTAGAGATTTCACCATTTTTTAGTTTGAAGCCTTGAATGTGTGAAGAAGATGAAGTTCATGTTTGTAATTTGTTGGAATTTTGATGCATATTCATTCCTAAATGTTCATAACATGATATTTGATGTTTAAATTCGTTTATGCATATTGTATACACTTGGAAGCATGATTTAGGAGTGTTTAGAGCCTAAAATTCATCATTTGCAAGCATATGTTCGTAATTCTGTTTTGCACCAGTAGCAAACCAAACGCCCGTGTGAAAATTTCATTGAAACACCAAACCCCTATGTGAGAACCTACTGTGACGATTTTCCAGGGCCAAACACCCGTTTGCATTTCCTTCACAAACACCAAACGCCCGTTTGGGTGCTCTCGGGTCTAATTTTGAGTTTTTGTGATTTTGATCGTTTTGCTTCGTTTTCACTTCCTATACACTTCTTACACCCCTAATATGATATATATGACTTGGAATCATGTTTTCATGCATTGTGATGTCTTACATGCCTCGATTATGAGTGAGATTGTACTAAGTATGGATTACTTGTTATCAATTGTATATGTCATGACTTGAATGCTTATTATATGACTTATATGACGTTGTTGATCATCATTATTGAACTTATGCTATACTTGGACATTCATTGCATCTCACGAGCATGTTTACTCTTTCTTGAAGCCGTGCATCGTCTTAATTGGTTTGAGTCGTGTCTTACCTTTGTTAGTACGTTTGTCTTGTTAGGTGGTGAGTCTCCGGTCGAGTAACTTGTTGCTCGTGGTCGGCCTTCGAAGTTCTTGGTAAAGGTGAGGAGTTATATACTTATGAAACGATTTCAAAACTGTGGACAACTATAGCCTTTCATATTTGTTGGTTTTGAACTCCCGTTTTGAAAACGTATATTTAGGCTTTATAAGCCAAGTTTTGTGAGCTTTGCTCGTATACTGAATAGAGATAATGATTTTCACCCATCCGAACTATAGGCCATTTGGCAATTCACCATCCAAAGTATTTCGCCCCCGAAACCACCATCTAAACTTTCAATTCCTGAGAAACCATCATCCCACAGCGGTTTTGACCCTTTTTTGAGCGGTTTTGACTCTTTTTTCAGCGTTTTTTGGATGTTTTAACAAATAATCTATGGAAAAATAACAAAGAGAGACAGATTTACATGTGTTAAAACATCCAAAAGCACTGAAAAAAGAGTTAAAACCGCTCAAAAAAGGGTCAAAACCGCTGTGGGATGGTGGTTTGTCAGGAATTGAAAGTTTAGATAGTGGTTTCGAGGGCGAAATAGTTTGGATGGTGAATTGCCAAATGGCCTATAGTTCGGATGGGTGAAAATCATTATCCCTATTGAATATTCGCTTATGGAAAACGGTTTACAAGTAAAACTTGAGTTTTGGTATATGGGATAGATACCTAAAATGGTTTCGGAACTTTCATTTGAATATTATGTATGAGTGAGTTGTGTTGCGAGGTTATGTATACCTTGCAAGGACGCTTGCTTGGTTGGATCTTTTGATAGCGCTCGGGGCGGAGTAAGTGGTAAGACCGGGCACGCAAGGGCGGACGGTTAAACCCTTACGAATTACCCACTTTTGTACAAGTTTGCTAAGACTCCGAGGAGGTTTCGGGGTTAAGGTAAGCTTGGGGGAAGGTCGGTTTCATGGACCCACTTCTCCATGGTTCTTTTGCGATGGTTGGGAGTTGTACACCCTCGACATCAACGGTGTAAGGATGGGTTGGTTTGATTTCATTTGGTTTGGGAAGTAAGGATGGAGTGCTCGTACTCGTCGAGCCGGTGCTTTGGTTCATGATTCGTTTTATAAAAATTGCATTTGTTTTGAAAATAAGTTGGATCATGAACACCTTTGTTTTGAGCATGCATTGAACCCATATTGTTAGGTAAACTTCTCCTCACCGGTTCCTTTTGAGCTGACTCCCTCTATCCTTCGTGTCCGCAGGTTGCGTTTTGGAGTCAAGCTAGGCGTGGGTCTTTTGAGAGTCTTGTTTAAGTGGTCTAGTTTGTACTCGTTATGCTTGTAGCATACTTTGTTACTTATATCTTATGCTTAGTTTTGGGAATTATGGACTTAATCTGTATGATGTTTGTTATGCTAGTTTTGGACCGTGTTGGTCACTAGGTTGATTTTACATTCCGTACCTTAAGCATTTCATGCTGGACCGTGATGGTCATTATTGTTGGATATATTGTTCTTATGATACTCGTTAATGCGTTCTGATTTAAGCTTCCGCATACTTGTGTTTGTTTACTCGCTTTGTAAGTCTAGTACCGCCTAGCTAGGTTGTCCGTTTGTCACCGTTTGCTTCGATCCCGGCGGGTATATGGATAGCAATTCTATATACAAGCTAGGTCCGTAGCGCGGGATAAGCGTGGATGCCCTCGTCGGGGCGTTACACCCCTATTTGGTTGGTATCAGAGCCGAAGGTTGAAAACCGGGCTCTTGAGTCGTCTTGAGTCATCTAGGTTGTATGGCTTAGGGATAATGTGCTTTCGTGTTCATTTGTTTTGCTTTTGCATATGACTCTATGTTACTTATATCTTGTTAATTCTTGCTCTTAATTTATGTAATTGCATTTCTTACTTGATATTACGTGACATGAGCATATGACTAACCAACACGCATACATGATTGAATTGTGTAGGATGCCTCCATGTCGTCGTGACCGTTCTCCGGCTCATGGAAATGAGCAAGATCCTCCGCGGAATAATCCGAATCCACCTCCGCCGCCGCCTTTACCTAACGCAGCGGATCTTATGGCTCTTATGACTCAGTTTGTGCAAGCCGTAAACGCACAACAAGCTGCGCAAGCACCTCCTCCAGTACCTCCTCCAGCACCGGTTCCGGTTGAGAGTGTTTATGACCGATTTAGTAGGCACTGTCCACCTATATTTCCGGGTACTACGGATGATTTGAAAGCGGAGTATTGGATCACTACCATTGAGAGGATTTTTCGGGTTGTTACTTGTACCGCAACGGAGAAGGCTTTGTGTGCTATTGATCTTCTTCGTGATGAAGCTTATAATTGGTGGCGTAGCACCATGTCCCGCCTTGGGGTTGGTGAAGACAATGTTACTTGGGAGATGTTTGCAAGAGAGTTTCGGGCACATTACATACCGAAACAAGCAAAGAAGCGCCGTGAGAGGGAATTCACGAATTTGGAGCAAGGGAATATGTCCGTAACCGAGTACATTGCCGAGTCCAACCGATTATCCCTATATGCACCTCATATCACCGATGAGGAAGATCGCAAGTGAGAGAAGTTTGTGGAAGGACTTCGTGGGGAGATTTCAAGATCTTTGGCCCCGATGCACATTGATAATCGGGCCGATGCTACCGGGTTAGCTTTGAAAGTGGAAGCGGAAGAACAAAGGCTTGGAACTAAGAAGGGAGTTATGGGTTCCGGTTCGAGATTTAAGAGAACAACTACACAATCGTTCTCTATGTCACCACAACCATCTTCTAGGGGTCGTTTTATGGGCAACAAAGGAAAGGGGACGCAAACTCCGCAAATGGTGAAGAGGCATGATCCATGTGAGCATTGTGGGAGTACTACACATGTTGGGGAGAATTGTTGGAAGAAGCATGGTAAATGCTTCAATTGTGGCAACACTAAGCACTTGGTGAGGAATTGTGATCAACCTAGACTTCATGGTTCGGGTAATGAGGCAAGACCCGTGGCACATGAACGTGCTTATGCTTTGGATGGGGAGCAAGAGAATGCCGAGATCGACCCTACCGCTGTGGTGGAAGGTACACTCCACATACATGACATTCCCATACATGCATTATATGATCCGGGTGTATCTCATTAGTTTGTTACTCGTACTATGGCTACTATGTTAAATTTGCCTCTTGCGAGTGATTCTATGCTTTATATTGTGCGTTCTCCTTTGGGTGGTATGATTAGAACTGATTGTTGTATCATAACTGTCCGGTGAGTATTGAGGGACCCGGCGAATTTGATTGCTATTCCGATGAAGAAGTACGACGTGATACTCGGTATGGATTGGTTGTATGCGCATCGGGCGAAGATGGACTGTTTCGGGAAGAAGGTTGAGTTGGGTACCGGTGTGATAACGGGTTCGAGTGTTCGTGGGAGTCCGTTTATTTGTTTGATGGAAGCTAAGAAGCTCATTCGTGATGGAGCTACCGGGTATGTGGTGTATGTGTTGAACCGGCTTAAGGATCAGATTAAGCTCGAAGAGACGAAAGTGGCAAATTAGTTCCCCGATGTCTTTCAGGAAAGTTTGGGGACTTTGCCACCGGAAAGAGAGATCGAATTTGTTATTGATTTATTCCAAGAGGCTGAGCCGTTCTCGAAGACGCCGTATAGAATGGGTCCCGCCGAACTCATGGAACTTAAAACTCAACTAGACGAGTTATTGGCGTGTGGGTTTGTACGGCCGAGTACGTCACCTTGGGGTACTCCGATGTTGTTCGTGAAGAAGAAGGATGGGACACTTCGTATATGCTTAGACTATCGGGAGTTGAATAGGATGACGGTGAAGAATAAGTATCCCCTCCCGCACGTCGAAGAGTTGTTCGACTTATTGCAAGGTTCGAAGGTATATTCGAAACTCGATCTCCGACAAGGATACTATCAACTAAGGATTAAGGAGTCGGATATACCGAAGACGGGCTTTAACACGAGATACGGACAGTATGAGTTCGTTGTGATGCCCTTCGGACTAACCAACGCACCCGCAGCTTTTATGGAATTAATGCACCGTGTTTTCAAGGAGTTCTTGGACAAGTTCGTTGTTATTTTCATTGACGACATCTTGGTTTTCTCTAAGTCAGTTGAGGAACACGCTCTACATCTTCATTTGGTACTTGAGAAGCTACGTGAACACAAGTTGGACGCCAAGTTCAGCAAATGTGATTTTTGGATTGATCGGGTATCATTATTGGGACATATTATTTCCGGTGATGGGATTTCAGTGGATCTTTCTAAGATAGAAACAGTTTCTCTTTGTGAGCAACCGAAGAATGTGTCGGAAGTAAGGAGTTTTCTCGGCTTAGCAGGTTATTACCGCCGATTCATCAAGAATTTTTCTAAGATTGCTGCACCTCTCACACAATTAACTAAGAAGGAAACAAAGTTTTTGTGGGATGAAGCTTGTGAAGAGAACTTCCGTGTGCTTAAGGAGAAATTGACAACGGCTCCGGTGTTGACGCTACCGGAAGGTTCGGATGGGTTTTCGGTTTACACCGACCCATCCAAGGAAGGATTGGAATGTGTGCTTATGAAAAATGGTCTAGTGATTGCTTATGCTTCGAGCAAATTGAAGGAGCACGAGCAGAGTTACCCGACACACGATATTGAGTTGGCCGCGGTAATATTCGCGTTAGCGAAATGGCATCACCATCTCTATGTAATTAAATTTGAGGTGTTCACCGATCACAAGAGTCTCCGTTACTTGTTCACACAAAAGGATTTAAACATGAGACAACGTCGGTGGATGGAATTCTCGGAAGACTACGATTGTGTCATACAATATCATCCGGCGAAGGCGAATGTAGTTGCGGATGCCTTGAGTCGGAAAGCAAAGATTGCTAATCTTGAGGTAGATTCCGGTAAGGGTGAAACCGAGATCCTTGTTTCGCAATCGAGGTTGGCCAACATCACTATAAGGCCGGATTTGAGGCAAAGGATCCTAGATGCTCAATCAAGGGATGAGTGGATTCAAAGACAAGTGATTCGAGCAAAGGCTAATCCAAAGTCTAAGTTTGGATTCGATGATTTGGGGATCTTTAGGTACAAGGGCTGAGTATGTATACCGGATGGATTGCAAAGGTTAGTGCATGAAGAAGCACATAGGACCGTCTATACGATGCATCCGGGTGGCAACAAGATGTACCGGGATCTCAAGAAGTACTTTTGGTGGCATGGAATGAAACGGGATGTGGCTAATTTTGTTATGAGATGTCGGGTTTGTCAACAAGTTAAGGCCGAACATCAATTACCGGCGGGTAAGTTGCAACCGATATCAATACCCGAGTGGAAATGGGAACAGGTCACCATGGATTTCGTGACCGGGCTTCCGAGGGTTCGAAAGGGATTTGATGGGATTTAGGTTGTCATGGATCGCCTCACCAAATCTGCACACTTTCTACCGATTCGATCGACCGATAAAGTGGAGGAATTAGTGGAGTTGTATCATCGAGAAATTGTGAGATTACATGGGATACCCGTTAGTATCATTTCAGATAGAGATCCTCGTTTCACTTCTAAGTCGTGGAAGGTTCTTAACAGATTGTGGGGAACGAAGTTAAGTTTTAGTACCGCATTTCATCCGCAAACCGATGGACAATCCGAACGAGTAATTAAGTTTCTTGAGGATTTATTAAGGGCTTGTATATTGGACTTTTCGAATGAGTGGGATTAGGAATTGACTTTGATCGAATTCGCCTACAACAATAGTTACCAATCTTCGATCAAGATGGCACCGTATGAAGCTTTGTATGGCCATAAATATAGGTCTCCTCTTTATTGGGATCTTGAGAAATGGAAATGGACTGAGGAAAACGGTTTGGTGCGAGGAACCGAACCCTATTTGATTAAAGGAGCAATTGAGAAAGTGGAAAAGATTAAGCAACATATGAAAGCGGCACAAGACCGGTAAAAGAGTTATGCCGATCGGAGAAGGAAAGATTTGGAATTCGAAGTGGATGACCGGGTTTCCTTAAAGGGAACACCGAGAAAGGGTTTCTCACGAATTGGAAAGGGTGGTAAGTTGAATCCGAGGTTCATTGGTCCGTTTGAGATTGTGGAACGTATTGGGGAAGTTGCCCATCGCTTGGATTTGCCTCCGAATCTCACGGGAATTCACAACGTGTTTCTTGTGTCACAATTGAGGAAGTATTTTCGGGATGAGATGGAAACTATGCCGATTGAAGAGGTACAGTTGGATCCGGACTTGACATTTAAGCAACAACAGGTAAAGATCTTGGATAGGAAGGTCCAAGAGTTGAGGAATCGACAAATTCCGTTGGTTAAGGTAGTTTGGAAAGATCTTAAGTCCGAAGAAGCAACTTGGGAAACGGAAGAGAAGATGCGAAGTTTTCATCCTGAGCTATTTTCCGTTGGTAAATCTGGGGACCAGATTTCTTTAATGAGGGAAGGTTGTGACGCCCCGTTTCTCGATCAAGGTGTGCTTTGGTACGAGAGTGAACGATTTATCTTTCTTTGCATGAATTATGTGAGAATTATGCCTTAATTGACCGTGGTGCTTGAACTTATGTGGAATATATCATTTGTATGAAATATGTGACTAATTGATGTGTTAATTATGTGCTCGTATTGTTCTTATTGAGCTTTGATAGCATGCTTTATGCTTAAACAAAACAATGTGCTTATTTGGACATTAAAGCATAATTTAGGGACTAAAAGGTAAATTTATTTTCTAAGCCTGAAACTGGGTAGAACTTGTTGAAATTGAGTAGATAATTCGATTACGAGTTCGCGGGTTCTTGAATCGCTCGATTTGGAGTTCGGACGAAGAAGTTATGGCCATTTTATGAAAGTCAACCTGTTTATAAGACTTATGACCCAATTCCGAATTTAGCCTATTATGAAAGACAATTTTCCAGGGCCAAACGCCCGTTTGCATTTCCTTCACAAACACCAAACGCCCGTTAGGGTGCTCACGGGTCTAATTTTGAGTTTTTGTGATTTTGATCGTTTTGCTTTGTTTTCACTTCCTATACACTTCTTACACCCCTAATATGATATATATGAATTGGAATCATGTTTTCATGCATTGTAATGTCTTACATGCCTCGATTATGAGTGAGATTGTACTAAGTATGGTTTACTTGTTATCAATTGTATATGTCATGACTTGAACGCTTATTATATGACTTATATGACGTTGTTGATCATCATTATTGAACTTATGCTATACTTGGACATTCATTGCATCTCACGAGCATGTTTACTCTTTCTTGAAGCCGTGCATCGTCTTAATTGGTTTGAGTCGTGTCTTACCTTTGTTA
This sequence comes from Lantana camara, assembly GCA_037501455.1. Taxonomy (NCBI): domain Eukaryota; kingdom Viridiplantae; phylum Streptophyta; class Magnoliopsida; order Lamiales; family Verbenaceae; genus Lantana; species Lantana camara. Next base: position 55,457,878 of record CM074860.1, read on the forward strand.
GTACGTTTGTCTTGTTAGGTGGTGAGTCTCCGGTCGGGTAGCTTGTTGCTCGTGGTCGGCCTTCGAAGTTCTTGGTAAAGGTGAGGAGTTATATACTTATGAAACGATTTCAAAACTGTGGACACCTATAGCCTTTCATATTTGTTGGTTTTGAACTCCCGTTTTGAAAATGTATATTTAGGCTTTACAAGCCAAGTTTTGTGAGCTTTGCTCGTATATTGAATATTCGCTTATGGAAAACGGTTTACAAGTAAAACTTGAGTTTTGGTATATGGGATTGATACCTAAAATGGTTTCGGAACTTTCATTTGAATATTATGTATGAGTGAGTTGTGTAGCAAGGTTATGTATAACTTGCAAGGACGCTTGCTTGGTTGGATCTTTTGGTAGTGCTCGGGGCGAAGTAAGTGGTAAGACCGGGCACGCAAGGGCGGACGGTTAAACCCTTACGAATTACCCACTTTTGTACAGGTTTGCTAAGACTCCGAGGAGGTTTCGGGCTTAAGGTAAGCTTGGGGGAAGGTCGGTTTCATGGACCCACTTCTCCATGGTTCTTTTGCGATGCTTGGGAGCTGTACACCCTCGACATCAACGGTGTAAGGATAGGTTGGTTTGATTTCATTTGGTTTGGGAAGTAAGGATGGAGTGCTCGTACTCGTCGAACCGGTGCTTTGGTTCATGATTCGTTTTATAAAAATTGCATTTGTTTTGAAAATAAGTTGTGTCATGAACACCTTTGTTTTAAGCATGCATTGAACCCATATTGTTATTTACTTATGTAAACTTCTCCTCACCGGTTCCTTTTGAGCTGACTCCCTCTATCCTTCGTGTCCGCAGGTTGCGTTTTGGAGTCAAGCTAGGCGGGGTCTTTTGAGAGTCTTGTTTAAGTGGTCTAGTTTGTACTCGTTATGCTTGTAGCATACTTTGTTACTTATATCTTATGCTTAGTTTTGGGAATTATGGACTTAATATGTATGATGTTTGTTATGCTAATTTTGGACCGTGTTGGTCACTAGGTTGATTTTACATTCCGTACCTTGAGCATTTCGTGCTGGACCGTGATGGTCATTATTGTTGGATATATTGTTCTTATGATACTCTTGAATGCGTTTTGATTTAAGCTTCCGCATACTTGTGTTTGTTTAATCGCTTTGTGAGTCTAGTACCGCCTAGCTACGTTGTCCGTTTGTCACCGCTTGCTTCGGTCCCGACGGGTATATGGATAGCAATTCTATATACAAGCTAGGTCCGTAGCGCGGGATAGGCGTGGATGCCCTCTTCGGGGCGTTACACCACTGGAGGCATTTCGAAGGGGAAGGCCCAAAAGAAGAAGCGTGATCAGAAAGAGGATGTTTGCTTCCATTGTGGCAAAGCGGGACATTGGAGGAGAAACTGCCCAGAGTACAAGGCTACTCTAAAGAAAGGTATGTTTCTCGTTGAAATAAATCTTTCTATTAATTCTAGTTCTTGGGCACTTGATACCGGTTGTGGAACTCATATCTGTAATGATGTACAGATGCTAAGTGAAGTCCAACGACTCAAAGAAGGAGAATGTGTCTTGAAGATCGGCGATGGTTCAAACGTTGAAGCTCGAGCTTTAGGCACAATTAGATTAGATTTAGGTAGTTTTGAGTTAGTCTTAAATAAAGTCCTTTATGTACCGAGCATTATCCATAATATAATTTTAGTTCCAATTTTAGATTGTGAAGGTGATGAAACTTATATTAAGAATGGTAAAATACTCCAAGCCAATGAGTCCTACCGACAGTGGGAGTGTCAACCTGACTCCTATAAGGCTGGCTTGTGGGATCACACCCTTAAGAAGGACCACCTTGTTTCATGTAGGTTCAAAGTGTATAGTTGATACGTGCGTGATACATGAGGGTGCGTACTTCAATAAGTAAGTTCACTGAGGTGCCCCGCGTGAGAACATTCCTAAATGGGAAAGGAAGTTTCTATTTCAGGAAATGGAAACTTCCAGATTAGGAAACATCTCACGAGTCATTGATGTGATTAATTGATCCTTAGAATTGAGGTTTCATGTCACTTTATGAGTTAACTCTGTAGTCTTAGGTATAAGCTTTAAAGGGTGTCGTCTTAGACAACTGATTCAAGGCTTATGCTGGGGCTGTACAAGTGATTCATGAAAGTGAATGAGAATCAAGAAAGGACCTACACTTGCATTTACAAGGTGATCTCTTATTGTGTAAGTCATTCATATGCCATATGGAGTCCTTGGCCAAGGCAGTCGATCAAGACATCAAGAAAAAGATTTCTTGGATTGAGATCAAATGGATATGAAATGCACTTTGCTTCAAGACCGGATTATTAGGGTTCGGATTATTCCCTTACCCTAGATCATGGTTGAGAGATAGTACGTAGGAGGATTGTATCTCACAATGAATCAATGACTTAAAGGTTCTATCGAATCCGAACATCCCAATTCAGCTAGGGGTTAAACACCTGTTGCTAGACTATGGTCGTTTAATCTGTGGACTGATTAATTAATTAGGGTCACTGCTAATTGAATTGAGAACCTAGAGGGTCACACACAACAACTTGGTTACATGAGTTAAGGCTTTAAAATGATTAAACAAGTTAATCGGGCCAAGAGGGTTCCACACGTGTGAAACCACATGTGTGGGTCACGTGAGTGACACGTGTCCTTGTGACACGTGTCTCACACGTGTATATATATATATATTGTATATATATATTAAATAATTAAATGTGTTAATTATTTAATAGACTTTGGTTTAATTTTGAATTAAAAACAAAGTCTTATTTTGGAGAAAAATTAATCTAGTTAATCAATTGTGAATTAATTAATTAGATAAATATAAGTTATTTATTTATTTAATAAATAAAGTATAAAATTATCCAAAAGGAGTTTGGATATTTTTAGCTCTCTTAAAAGTTGATTTGAATTAGAATTCAAAGTCAAAGTTGGAAATTACTTAATGATCAAGTAATAGGAGAGAGGGACCAAATCCTTAGTCCATAAGGAGTAGGATGGCCCCCCTCCCCTTTCCTATATATAGGGGAGCTCGAGCTCCCCTTAGAGAGTAATTGGCAATTCTTTTGGTTCATATGTTGAACACCATCCTTTCTCCAAGATAAATTAAACCCTAGGTTAAGCCTAAACACTAACTAGAGAACTAGCATCCTTACTAGTTAGATTGTAGTCAAGTTGGTGGACTATCTCTAGAGAGCTTCAAGTTAGAAGTTTTGAAGATTCGAGTTTTACCAAGGAGAGGGGATCAAGCCGCGAGAAGAGCGTTCTTGGGTGGCTTGAAACGCTTCAAGAAAGTTAATTAAGAAAGTAAGTTTCTAATCCCTACGAATTTGGATACACGATTGCGAGTCCAAGATCCTTTTGTTGGAAAATTTTTAAATTTCCGCTGCTTTCTGATTCCTGTTTTCCAACACTAAGAGACCACTCAACATTTGGATTCCTGAAGGGGACATGCAAGATATTTGGATCGGTAATTAAGTTCAAGGTTCGGTGGAAGTTGAAGTTGCTTGACCATTGGGATTCTTCAAGGTTAGAATAAGGAATATTAGTCGGGGTAATGAATACGGTAAGGAATTTGGTCAAATGAAGATTTGTTCTAGAGAAGATGGGAAAGAATTGAGTCACTCGGACCTAGAAGACTTGGGATCAAATGACAAAGAAAGGCAAACAACTTTTGGAAGAAAATTTTGTGCTCAAGTGTAAACTATAGGAGTGCGAGTCATTCAACTAAATTGAATTCACAAGAGAAAAGTTAAAAGGATTTGATCAAGAGGAAATTAGGTTCAAGAATCACGAGATTTCGGATCATTGAGACATGTAAGTTGATTCAAGGAACTTCAAAAGCGTGGAGGCCATGGGAAGGCAAGATAATTTAATTGACATTTAAGTTCGGCATATGGAAAGACTTAAGAGACTAGTTTCGTGAAAGTAGAAGGCTTGGGTTTTGTGATAATTTTGGATCTTGGGAGCTCAAAAGAGGTACAAGGAAGCATGGGAACTTAGAACCGGTTTTGGGTAGAAGTAATATAATGAGAGGCTCGGGTATAGAAGAATTGGAACTCAACAAGGCACTTGGATTTTGGGAAACGGGGAAATATAAGAGAAATTAAAGAAGTTAGAAGACCGTGGGTATTCAAGAAGTGGTTGATCAAATTGAGCATAAAGGACCAAATTGCCGAGCTAAATATTGCCACTACGGTGAAAGGTACTTGCATTCATGGCACGTGCATCATATATTGTGTTAATTTTTAATCCTGCTTTATATTCATTTAACTGAGACAATTTCCCTAATATGATGCAAACCTTGGTTGTCCCAAATGTGCTACTTGCATCGAGCATTTTTACTCGGCATGCATAGGTTGATGTTTGCTTGATAGGATAATTTCCTCCATCACGTTCATCAAGTGTAAGTCCTATCAAGTTATATGAGATCAAGAAATGAAGAATCTCGGGTTTGCAATTGTGACGCCCCCGTTTTTCTTATTTTTGAACAGCATGATGTATGTGTTTATCAAATTGCGCGAAATAATTAATTATAAGTGTTTAATATGTTTAATTTTATTTTAATTATACTTAATGTTAATTATGTTAATTATTATATTTTAAGTTTTATTAATATTAATTTATATAATATTAATATGTTAATGTGCTAATTGAATTTAATTAGTGGATTTGTTATTAAAATCATAAATTTTGCATGCATGTTACCTAAATTATATACGTAATTATTGAATATAATTATATGTATACATATGTTAATTGTGTATGTGTGCATGAATATATATTAGCATGCATTTTATATTTATAAAATATTAATGCATGCATGTTTTATAAATTGTATATATATACGTATGTGATTTTAATAAAATTGATAATATTATGAATTTTATTGTTATATTGCGTATGAATGACATTTACGTGCTTCGTTTTTATATGAAATGACACCGAAATTTCGTGCAAATTTAATATGTTGAACTTATACGTGTCTTGTATATGAATATTTGTTCATTTCGTATTTTCGGATTCATTTGCATATGTTTCGGATTTAATTTGAATTTTGGAATCCAAGTCGGGGGCCAACGAGCAATTAGCGTACCCTTGGTTCCGTATTTAATATCTTGAGCTCGGGAACTCGGATTCGAGTTCTGTCAACTTCGCTGAACTCGTAACGAAAATTAGAGTTTAGTAAACTTAGCCTTATATTTTTCTAACGTAATTTGAACCTCCGAAATTCAACCGAAAAACGAAACAGCGATGAAACTGACCTTGTTGCACTAAAATGGCCATAACTCATTCATTTGTTGACCAAATTAACCATGGTTTGATGCTATAGAACCCTAACTCAACCACCTAACCAGATATACCTTGCCCTAACCAAACCAACCCTCAAACAAATCACAAATCTCAGCCAAAGTTACTGCTCTCCAGTTCTTTCCCGTAACCCTTGTTTCCTTGGAGATTTTGGAGCTCAAATCTCATCCAATCTTTATCCAATCAACAAGGTAAGCTTAGGGTTGTAATATATGTTCATTCCTGATCATTTTCATCCTTTCATCCCCAAATCTGATCATGGTTTCATGCATTTTCGGTTGTTCTTGTAATATAGTCGGTTTTGAGCATTTATGTCGATCTTCTTCGATTCTTGATGGATTTGAATGATTCCAAGCTTGAAAATGATTGTTTTGATATCTTCTCTTCATTTATGATCATTAATTGCATGGTAGTTGAAGTATTTATGAGATATCATTTATGGCTTCTTGAGAAACTTTCATGAAATGGTCAAGTATGACTGCCCTACCCGTTTAAGCTTTCTTGGAACTGATTTATACATGGAATTGGTGTTGTTTTGCTGCACATTTGATAGCCTAACTTACATGAACTTGTTGAGATTAAGGGAGATCAGTTATGCCCTGTTTTCGTGACTTTTTACCCTGTTTTTGGCCTGGATTTCCTGCTGTCAATCTGCTGCACTAACTCTTGTTGTTGCTGTCAGTTTTGTGTATTGTTAGGCCTGAGTTCTTGTTGCATTTCATGCCATTAGTTGCTGCATATATTGCCTATTTGTTGCTTGAGTTGTTGCTGCGTCTTAAGCTAGAAAAACAGGGGATGTGCAGGCGAGACACGGGTGTGTCTTTTCCTTTGTTTCCAGCGTGAATGGGGGTGCAGATTTTGGCCTGAAACTTCTGTACTGAGTCACGGGGGTGTCTCGATTTGAGCTTTGGAGGTGACACGGGGGTGTCACCCTGTTTTTCCCAAACTTTCACCTGCGTTGCTATGTGTGTTTACTGTTGTATATATATATATATATATATACGTACTGTGTGTGTGGTGTTGTGCATGCATAATGTTTACATGCATGAATGTTAATTGCATGCATTTTATGAAATTAGCCTAATGCATGAAGTTGCATGCATGTATAAATGTTGCATGCATTTTAAGAAATTGCATGGATTGTTGTTGCATGTGTGGTATGTAGCATGCATGTGTATATATATATATATATATATATATATATATTATGTATTTATATATATTTATATATGTTTATTAAATATTAAATTTTCGATATTTAATTGAATGTATTTAATTGTTTATTTTCTAATTGTAAATGCGATTGAATGTGTTTAATTGGTTATGTTCTAATTTTAAATGTGATCTAATACGTGTTATGCTCCTTTTTGAATTTCTTGAATGAAATTGATTGAAAATGTGGAATTATGACTTGAATGAATATGAACTCGTTGAGTACGAATGCTTCATTGAATGAATGAATTGAATGTTTATATGTCTTTAAGACTTTAATAGTGCACATGAACGTGCTCATTACATTATAGCATCTCTTATACATTCATATCATAATCATTTCATTGCCGAGCGTCTTATTTGGTTATATTGAGTCTCACTTCACTTCTCTTGCACAGATTTTGAGTCCGTTGGAGACGAGACCGGTCTGTGAGGCTCGTGTGTTCTCCTTGTTGCCGTTTAAGGTGGGTTTCTCTTCTACTTAGATAAAGCGACCCGATATATCTCTCTATGTGAAAGGTTTTAAGCCAAAGTAATACGATTATATATATATTGAGTCTTTTCACGAGTAAATGATTGCAAACGTAAAGCCCTTATTTAATGAATTCTACCTAATGTTTTGGCGAGAATGATTGAATGTTCACAATGAATGGGGCCCAGGGGCTTGGTGTGAGTGGGGAACCGAGGAGGCATGGGCTGACGGGAAACCCTCACACTAGTCCCACCAATGAACGGCGTAACCGGACCTCGTTAGGAGTTAGCGAGGAATGGACACTGAGTGCCGTCTGGGGAGTCATGTTCCCCTTTTGGTCAATGAATGGGTGGATGGGCCTTGCAAACCCGCCACCAACCCGGAGGAAGGTGTAAATGTTATTGAATGCGCACGAAAGAATGATATGCATGAAAAGAATGAATGAATGACTGTTAATGAATGTTAATGAATTACACGAGGTGTTGGTTGGAGATAATGCACGCCCACTCGCCGGGCCACTAATGACTTTGACCTAATATAATTAAATCGTTATAATCCCTTTTGATGATTTCTATTCACCCACTTGGGAAACTCTTTAAAAACCTCATTTGGGATTATAGCTTGCATGTGAATGTTTAATTACCGTCATATATTATACTATGCCCTGCTTTTATACCCACCAGTCCCTTTTGCACTGAACCCGTTTGGTTTTCAGTTGTTTTGTGCAGGTGTCAGGGGAGCTAGGCGGGATTTCGAGTCCTAGGTCTTGTTTTCGTTTCTAGCCCTTTTGTTTATTAGTCTTACACTCACATTTTGCACTTGTGATCATTGTATATGAATGTTTCTATTGGAGCGTGCATGTTTTGAGCCCTATTGGAATTGGATGAGGTTATGATTTATTTTTGGAGCTTGAATGCCATTGTTTTTATTAGGATCAGTTATTGCTTCCGCTTTAATGTTTGTTTTGGTTTTATGGTTCAAGGGTTAGTCCCGCCTAGCATAGAGTGTGTGTATGTCCCCGTTCGTCGTGATTTGGCTCGGGTATGGATCGTCCATTTCATATTCGGGTCGGGTCTCGGTGCGGGGGATGTGACACCGTGCGCTCGGGTGTTACATCCTTAAGTGGTATCAGAGCTTAGGGTTCCAAAACTCGGGCTCTCATGTCGTGTGGGTCAGTCTAGGTCGTTCGGCATAGGAACTACGTGATAATGTGCGCATTGCATCGATTTCGAACATGAAATTGTCTTCTTTTTAATCTTGTCGAATTACCTGTTGCATTTTATACTGGATCCGTGTCTTTCGTGTTGAATATGTGCCATATGCATGCCCTAATCGCACGCATGTACCTTCGAAATGAGTTATGATTTACAGGTTATAAAGATAATATCAAACCACGGCCAAGTATCATGCTAACAACGCCTTACTGCAAGTTCTTTTTGAGGCATGGAGGATAGGAATGACGTATTGGGGGAAAGATATAGAGAATTCGAGAGGCGTAGTCCTCATAGTAAGAGTTAGAGTTCAAGGGATAGGAGCTGAAATGGAAGTTTGACTTAAGAAGAGGCAACTATAGAGGGATATTCGTAGAAATAGGAATTGATCGGGAAATATTTATGACTCCAAAGGTTGACATATGCGGCTCTCTTACATAAGAAGCCATAATTGGAGCCAACGGGATCGTTCAACCTTAGGAATGAAGTAAATGAACCTTGAAGGTATTTTGGTTCAGGGTTCGGACCATTGAAGAGGTACCGAGGACTGGGAGGAGTCAAGGTAAAATCAATTCAATGGAAATTGAGCACCAAGAGTTGTCAAAGAAGGGTGGCTAAATAAAACTGGAAATTAGAAATCGAGATTTTGAAGGTGAAGATCGAGAAGGGTTTAAATTTGGGTGTTCTGGATTGCTACTAAAATAGAAACGAGTCTGGAAGGGAGTAGAGAGAGGCAAGTAATTGTGTGAATACAAATTTAGGGAAGGTGGCGATATGGAGGAGGGGATTTGAGTCGTTTTTCCAAATCCAAGCTGAATTGTCATGTTGTGAAGTTGAATTGGAAGATATGGAGCAACAAATGGGAACTATAAAGAAAGGCAAAGACTGGTTGAAGGATTATTCTCGGGGAGAGACTCTTTGCAAGGGAATCCTGCGCTCGAGTAGAAGCAATTGGAGGTGAATTAAACTTATAAAGGATAAGCACGGGAGTCTTGATCACGGTGATGGCGAGAAGTCGGGTTCAGAATGACATTGGGGTTCATTTTTGTAAGAGAATTTGAGCAAGGTTGAAGGGCTATTCTCGGGGGTAAATGCAGAGGCTAATTCAATGGATGTCGAAGAAATCAGGAATCGTGAAATTTCAATTCCGGATAGTGGAAGATACAAGTGATGCAAAAAGATTCATGGAAAACTTGAAGACCATGGGAAAGGCAAGGAATAATCACCAAGTCAAAGTAACCTCAGGATTGGAGGAACGAAGAAAAGCTACTGAGCTAATAGCTTACCACATTGGTGACAGGTTCCAAAACATTCATAGCACGTGCATCATATTTCGCATTAATTATTTATTCTTCTGGCCTTATGTTTATCTGTGTATTTCTATTTGGTTTCGTTGCGCTAATGTGATGCATAATTGCTTGATGTAAACGTGACACATGCATCGCCAATTTTAACCCGACATGCATTCTAGTGTTTAATTGATAGGAAGTTCTTTCATCCCAACTATCAAGTATTACTTAACCGAGCCACTTTCGAATTCAATGAAGATGACTTCGGGGAAACAAAGAATTTCAAGTAAAGGATAGGTTAATGGAAACGGGAATTTATCAAGAGAACCAAGATTAGAGTTGATTGCGGGGTGTTTGGATCAGACGAGATTAGGAAAGGGGTTAGGGCATCCAGCGAAGTAGAAGGGAAGTTGAAAAGCAAACTTTGGGGTTGGCCTTTTGATTAAATCCTCCCTAATGGGAATTATTCATCCAGAACTTCGACAAAAGAAGAATCGATCGAGTTCAACACGTGATAATAGAAATTTAAGGGGGAGAGCACGACCGAGAAACAAATTGGAAGATTGAAGTGGTCCTCGAAGGAATATCTTAGTAAGGAATAGCAGAATTTCAAATTAAGGAAGATCTGGAAGTCCTCATGGCGGTGATTGGAAAAAATAAAAGAACCTTAATGGTTAAACTGTTAAAGTGAGCGTTAAGTATTAAGTTAGTGTTGAAGGCCACCACTGTAACGCCCCAGTTTTTCGGTATTTTAAAATGACATATGTGTTTACTAATTTGCGCAAATTAATTGGCTTTCAGTGTTATTATAATTAATTTTCATTGTTTACTTGTTAAATAAGTGATTAATTGAAATATGTGCAAAATTTGAATTTGAATTTATATGAATAATTATGCGTTCCTAAATAGGTCGTTTTAAATTATTTAATTGCATAACTAAGTATTGTGATAATTCTTGTTGTAATTTTAATTAAATTTCTATATATATATATTACGTTATAATTATTTTAAATAGTTAAAAATGGATACTTAATTTTAGTTGAATTTTGGAAGTATATAAATTCTAGGTCGATTTGCATTCACGTGACAAGTTGCGCGTCGTTACTATATGAAATGAATTTGAAATTTGGTGGAAATTTAAAATGTTGTAGATATGTGTGTCATGAATGTGTACGTATGCTGGTTTTACGTTTTCGGATTTTATTTAATTGCATTTTAAATTTATTTGGTATGATTGGAACCAAACCGGGGGCTAACGAGCAATTAGCGCACCCTTGGTTCCGTATGTGATATCTTGAGCTTGGGAACTCGGAATCGAGTTCCGTCAACTCCGTTGAACTCGTAACGAATATTCGGGTTCAATAAATTTAACCTCATATTTTACTAAGATCATTTGGACTCCCAAAATTCAACCGAAAATCGAAACGAGTGCAAATCGGCCACCCTTAACCATTTTCAACATATCTCCCTCAAACCTTGACCAAATTAACCATGGTTGGAGGCTATGGAACCCTAGTTAAGCCCACTATCTGATCCTTATACACCTAAACCGAAATAACCTTCACAAACAAGAGAAAAATCAGCCCCAAGCTCTGCTCCAGTTTCATTCCCGTCACCATGCCCAACCTTGGAGATTCAAGCTCAAATCTCTTTCATCTTTCATCCAACCTTCAAGGTGAGTTTAGGATTGTATTATACATTCAACATGTATCATTTTAAGCTATGCATCCCCAATTTTGAGCATGTGTGGAGGAGATTTTTAAGATATGAAGAAATAGTTAGGTTTTATGCCAATATGATGATCTCTCTCATTCTTTGATGATTTAAGTTGATTCCAAGCATGAATATGATTGTTTGAACTTCCTCTTTACATCCATGATCATGTATTTTATGGGGGATAAGTATTTCATGAGTTGCCATTAATGAGATTTTGAAGAAAATGTATGAATTGATCACTTCATCCTTCATCTCACGTTTCAATCTTTGGGAAGCATGTTTGCATGATGTTTTGGAGTTGTTTCATCTCATATTTGTGATCATTCCTTAGCTGAGTATGTTGGTTAAAGATTGGCCTCGTTTTGCCCTGTTTCTTGCTGCGTTCTGCTCCAGTTTGAGCAGGTCGAGGCCGCGATCGGACCAAGAACAATCTTGGTCGCGGCCGCGACTCGTGTGTGCGTGTTGTGGTTGTGTCTCTCAGGTCGCGCCCGCGACCACTGTACACATTTGCTCATGCTAATTGCATAAAATTGCATGAAAATTTGGATTTTATTCGGTCGCGACCGTGACCATTTCATGAGTAATTTGGGTCGCGCCCGCGACCCCTGCATGGCTGCATGAAAATTCATTTTTCAAACCACATTTGCATGGCTTTATTGGATTGTTTTTGGTTCCTTCACTTCATTAATATGTCATATAATGTGTTAACTCGTGTGTTATGAAGTTTTATAATTTTTCGTGAATTATTTTCCGAGTTGTGGCATCATATGTCTTTAATGCTCCTAATGTATGCATGCATGGATCTTTTGCGTCTAAGATGAACCCTAATTGCTTGCTATCTTTTCTTTTATGACTTGTATGATATGTGTACACACTATATGACGTGTTATGCTTGTTAATTGGAATTCTTGGATTGATTTGGCTTGACATATGAAGAATGTGAACCTAAACGAGTTTAAATGTTACAAGTATGCTTTGATGCTTCACATTTGAACCTTAAATGACTTCCTATTTCTTTATAAGGGCTTAATGAACTATATGCATAGAATATTGTAACGCCCCGTTTTCCCGACAAGTCAGGTACGACGTCACGAGAGAGTTTAATTTAGTAATTATGTGATTTATGTGACGTCGCATGTTAAACGTTTCAACGTGTAATTTATTTAATTATGTGCGCTTTAGAAAGTTATTTCAATTGTTCTTGGACTCAATTGTCCAATAAATTGCAAGTTAGGAACCTAATTTTATTTAGGGTGTTTTGAGGCCTTCGTGGCTACTTTGAGCCCGGGGATTCGGATTCGAATTCCAACCTTATTATTGAGTTCGTTTCGGTGATTCGGATTCAAATACTTAACCTCTTATTTTTCTAAAGCTATTTGATTGCCCAACCGTTTTAAAATCCGATCCAGTTAGACCGGTTACCGCTTGACCCTACCCATTTCTACCGACCCGTTTGACCAGCCCTAAAAAGGGCCAGCCTTATTCTTTTTCCCCATTTTGATCGATCAGCAGCAGCACACAAGGAAGAAGGAGAAATTTCCCCATTTTGCTCCAAGACCTCAAGATTTGGGTTTTCATGATCCAATCGTCCGATCAACGACTTAAGGTATGATTCGTGCTCTATTCGTTACGTGCTTTACGTTGTTGTAGCTTTCGTGCCCCGAATTTATGCCTATATGATGATTTGGGGAGATGATGAATAGTAACTGGGGTATGAGTTTTGTATGATTAATGCCGTTTTATGAGTTCTAATGTGTATATATGTGATTTACGTGTTTCACTTGGTCCGTGGTATTAATTTCGTGTGTTTTGGAGTGGTGTGGAGGGGTGTTGGTGTTTGAATGGTGCTCCAGGTGCCATTGTTGCTGTTTCTGCTTCTTCTTGGACGAACCAGTTGGGAACGACCGTTCCCGTGTTGTTCTGGAGTTGGGAACGGCCATTCCCAGGAGTCTTACCAGCCTATTCTTTACAGAGCCGAGGGGAGGAGTTCGGGGAGCTAGGAGTGGAACCGGAACGGCCGTTCCCATGGGCGGGACTGCTGAGCATGGCCGTTCCCAAAGCTAGCGAGGCCGTTCCCGGCACTGTTCCAGTGCTTTTATGTGTTTTATTCGTGTATTGTTATTTCGTGATTTCCTTTGCATGTCTAAGTATTATTTCATCGTTTTACTTGCACAATTTCATGTAATTGAATTCGTTTATTGAATGTAAGTGCTAATTGATTTAATTGCCCTTAATTGCATATAAGAGCATGAGCATGACTTAGTTTATTATCTTATGTATCGTTCCATGACTTTCGTGCCATTTCATATTAATGTCGTGCGTCGTAATTGGTATCATTATTGAGTCTCCTCTCACGAGTACACATTGTTTCCTTTCTTGTCAGTTCTTCTCCAGGGTGGAGACTTCGGGATTGAATAGGCAACTGTAGTGTTCGTGTTCTTGTTCTTGTCTCTTGGTTCCAGGTGAGGTTTAATTTCTAGATACATAGAACCATTACAACCCTTACGTGAACTTTCGGCCAAAAGGTATCTATATATCTATAGTTTTCTAAACTCTATTGATTTTCCACTGATCTATTGAAATTGTACTGAATTGTATTGTATTGATTGGCCGTGTTTTGGGCGAGTATATTGTACCGTGCACTGTGGGCCCGAGAGTTAGTGTTTGAGCCAACAGGGAAAGCATGGGCTGACGGGTAACTCTTACGCTCCTCTCAACCGTGGGGATGAACCCTGAATCCACCAGGAGGTTTGGTGGAGGAAGGAGTCCCGTGCGTGGGAGTCATGTTCCCGACGTACACCGTGTTTACCGTGGATGGATCGGGCCTTGCAAACCCACCATCATTGGAGGAAGAAGGAGTCATTGAAACTGCTACGTGTGCACTGTAATTGATTGCATGACCACCTAATGAATTAATTAAAAGTATCGTGATTGTACACTGTCGGAGTAAGGTTGGAGATTGCCCTCACTCGTCGGGCCACTGATTGATTGATTGATTGATTGAGATTGATTGAAGTGTCTAATCGGATAGTTGTAATCTCGGGCGAGTTCAAAGTATTATTGAACCTATTTTGTTTCTGTTATAAAACCTTACCCGAGGTTACAACTTGCACGTTATTTGCGCTTATATATATATTGCCCCTCGCTCAGTCTTGTGGAGACTGACACCTCACTTTTCAGTTTTGCAGGTGGTGTGCTAGGCGGGAGTCAGAGTTGTGTCTTGTCTTTCCTTTTGAGTCGTGTTCCAGTTTCTCCACTTACACTCACTGCATATTGTATTTTAATTACTGTATTGAATGTAATATTGGACTAGTATGCTATTTACTGAATTACATGGAACTCGGGACAGGTTTCTAGGGCTTTAGTTGAACCCGTTTTATGTTAATGTATTGAATTGATTCGGGACATGTTAGGACAAGTTCATTGAATTAGTAGAACCTGTATTTACTTTCCTTGAACTTGCATTCATTTTATTGATATTGAATAGATAATTGCCTTACTTCCGCACAATTGTCATTGTTGATTGTTTCAGGGTTAGATTCCGCCTAGCTAGGACTGTCTTTTTATTGTCTTCCGTTCGCTATGAGTTTAGTTCATGTATGGATTAGCCATTTCATATGTCGACCGAACTCACAGTGCGGGGGATGTGGCGCCTATCGTCCCAGGTGCTACAAATACTATGTGTTATATGTACTATTTGAATTCCTTGGTTTATTTGATATGATTTGTGAAAGATATGAAACATATGAATATGAATCACTTGATTATATGACCTCGTCACATGATTTATGCTTCTGATGCATCTCATATCATAGGTATAGTATGTCGTGCGTCTATGTGGTCTCATTTCGAGTCGATTCTCACAAGGACACATTGTTTCTTCATTTATACAGTTCGTCTCCAGGGCGGAGACTTCCGTTTGGAATAGGCACCCGCCATACTTATGCTTTATGTCTCGTGGTCTTCCAGGTGAGGGTGTTTTCGTTCTAGTTACATATCAAACCCTACAACCCTTATGTGAAAAGCTTTGGCCAAAACCTTATGATTATATATATGTTACTTTTAAAGTAAAGTCATCGAGTAAATATTGATCGAGTAAATATTGATTGAGTAAATAGTGATTGATCTAGTACATATTGATCGAGTATACCCCTTTTCAAATGGATTATGATATATATGTTATGATTCTTATGAATCAAATGTTTTGGCGAGACACATTTATGATTTATGATTTATGATTACACGGGCCCCGGGACTTAGTATATGTGGCTAACCGAGGAAGCAAGGGCTGACGGGGATCCCATATACTAGTCCCAACCAAACTACGGCGGTACCGGACCTCGCCAGGAGGTTGGCGGGGAAAGGGAGCTGAGTGCCATCTGGGGAGTCATGTAACCCCTTTTGGTCAATGAATGGATGGTTCGGGCCGATCACCCGGCCATCACCCGGAGGAAGAAGGTTGGAACTTGATTTATGATTTATGACTACGTTATGTTATGATTGTTATGCACCGTGCGGGAAGGCCGGGACACGGATTGCCCAAACGAATATGATTTATGATATATGATCTGCATGTATTATGATATATTGCATGATCGCCTAATCAGCGTATTAACGATAATTGTCGTACACGGTCGGAGTTTGGATGGAGATTGTGCACGCTCACTCGACGAGCCCTATGTTTATGTATGATTTATGAAAGTAAAGAATTAATATGTTTAGTCATAAAATACGAGTGATTAATCATTCTCTTGCCCTTTTTGGGAACTAATTTTAAACAAAACCTTGCTCGGGATTTATGACTTGCATGTGCATGGTTTTATATATATATGTTGCTCCAGCTCACTCAGTCTTCTAGAGACTGACCCTCTCCCTCCCCAATCTTTTAGTGCGCAGGTTTGGCTTTGGAGTTTCGAGCTAGGCGGATTTGTGTTGAGTCTTTGAGTCGGTCAGGTTAATCTAGAAGAGTCTTTGCACTCGCTTATGTATTTGAATTGTATATGATTCGGCCTTGAAAATAACGAACTTGAATCTTTATGTATTTCATATTAAAATTGCATTGCCGGGCTTCGTTAGGAATTAAAAGAGGCCTGAGGTGCCCAAGCCTGCGTGTGATTGGTGTATTTAATTTCTGCAGGCCCGTGGCTAATGCATGTTATCGGATTTTGTTTCCCGTTGCATTATGTTTTGTTGGTTGGTTATAATTGCAGGGTCTAAGTTCCGCCTAGCTTAGGAGGTTTGTTTTGTTTGTCTCCCGTTCGCTATGCTTTGATACGGGTGTGGACTTCCCATTTCGTTACTCGTGTTGAGCCATAGTGGGGGGATGTGGTGCCTCACGTGCGGGGTGCTACATCCTTAAGTGGTATCAGAGCCCGGTTGCAAAACCGGTGTTCTCGTGTCGTGTTTGAGTCAGTCTAGGTCGCACGGCTTAGGAACTATGTGACCATGTGTGCATTGCATCGATCTTGAATATGAATTGCTTTGCTTTTTGAGATTTGTTGACTTATCTGCTGCATCTCTGCATTGGATCAGTGCTTTTTGTGTTAAAATGTGCCATGAGCATGCACTAATCGCATGCATATATCCTTGAAATAAGTTATGAATTACAGGTTATGAAGGTATTATCAAACCACGGCCAAGTATCATGCTAACAACGCCTTATTGCAAGTTCTTTTTGAGATACAGAGAATTCGAGATGCGTGGTCTTCATGGATCGAGCTAGATTTCAACGGTTAAGAGCTAGAATGGAAGTTCGACTTTAGAGATGCAACTATAGAGGGACAATTGAAGAAATAAGAGTTGATCGGGGAATATTTATGACTCTAAAGATCGACATATGTGGCTCTCTTAAAATGGGTCCGGTAGGAGTTATACACCAAGGGTTGTCATGAAGGATTTCTAAATAAGCCTAGTGGTTAGAAATTGAGTTTGGAGGTTAAGACCGGGAAGAGTTGGATTTTGGTGCTTTGGGATTTCGATGAAAATGGAAAACGAGTTTGGAAGGTGATAATACTACGGATAAGATTTGAGTTTGTCTTTCCAAATCCAAGCTGAATTGTCGTGTGGTGAGGGGGAATTGGGAAATATGGAGCAACGAATGGAAACAGTAAAGAAAGGCAAAGATTCTTTGGAAGAAAATCATGCGCTCAAGTAGAAGCAATTGGAAAACAGGTTCAATACACCAATTGAAACTCATAAAAGATGATCACGGAAACTTTGATCAAGGTAATGACTAGAGGTAGGGGTTGATTTTCGAGGAGAAATTTGGATGTCAACCCCGTGGACGTAGAAGAATTTGTGATAAAGAAATTGCAATCCCGGACCATGGAGGGTACTAATTGATGCACAAGGATTCTTAGAAATCTTGAAGACCGTGGGAAAAACGAAGCATGATCAGCAAGCCAAAGTAACCTCGTGATTGGAGGAACGAGGAAAAACTACCGAGCTAACAACTTACGACCTTGGTGACAGGTTTCAAAACATTCATAGCACGGGCATCATGCTCCGCATCAAGTATTTATTCTTCCTTATTTATGTTCGTGCGTATATTTCTAATTGATTTTGTTGCTCTAAGGTGCTGCATATCTAACTGTCGTAATTGTGCCACATGCATCGGCATGTTAACCGAACATGCATTTTAGTGTTTATTCGATAGGAAGTTCCTTCATCTCACCCATTAAGTATCATCTTAACCGATTCAACTTCTAATTTAGATGAAAGAAATAATGGAGTTGCATAGGTAGGTGACGTTGGAGAAAATAAAGAAATTCAAATAAGTTGCAGGTTGATGGCAATGGGATTCAGAAAGAGAAGCGAAACTAGAGTTGGCTTCGGGGTGTGCGGATCGACCAAGAATGAAGAAAAAGGGGTTTTGAATATTAATAGCAGTAAAGGAGAAGTGGTAAAAGCGAAGACTATGGGTTGTTATCTTATTTAAAAGCCTTCCCAATGAAACTTCCATCAAGAATTCCGAGGAAGGAAAGTTCGATGGAGTCCGATGTATAATGACAGAAAATTTTAAGGGGGTGAGCACGACTAGGAGGCGAATACGAAACTTGAAATCGGAACCGAAGGAATAAAAATAACAGAAATGTAATTAAGGAAGATCCGGGATTTTTATGTTGGCAAGCGAAGATGAATAAGACAACTCTATGGGGTGATCAGTAAAAGAGAGTTAGGTCACCAGATTCGGGCTGAAAGTTTCACCAGGAGTGGAGAAGATAGATCGCTCAATTGTTTTGAGTATGAAAGTCGAGTTGAAGACAAAGGAGATATGAAGGAGGTTAGGTAAAATTTCTAAGTTGAATTGTTAAGAGGAAACTGACTCCAATTCCTCATGGAAAAGTATATTGTTAATGAAGTTTGACTCCATGAGTTTAGAAGGAGATTTATGAAGAAACTGAACCAACAAGGATGAACATGGGGAAGTTTAATTCAATTTCTTAATTGAACGGAAGATAGGAAAGATTTGGGTGATATACATATTAAGGTCGGGAATAAACTTTTAAGGACGCCAAGGATAGCTGCTTCCAATGGTATGTTCGGCTTTATGCGGATAGAGAAATAGCTAGGGGTCTAATTTTGAGACGGATGATTCAAGGGTATTCGGGGAAGTCAAGCTCGGTTATTCAGAAAAGAGTTGGGTTGGTTGAATAAAGGTTATGGAAATGATGAAATTTCAAAGAGGATTAGAAGCAGTAAAAATCCGAAGGGAATCAAGAATACAATTCGAAGAGGATCTATCGTTACTTCGTTGGGGTACCCTGAAGAGTTTAAAGACAGGTCAAGCATTGAGCTCACTTTCGGGACAGATCATACAGTGGATAACAAACTCATAGCCCTAAATTATGCAACTACGGTGAACGGTACTTGTAGCATCCATGACACATGCATTTATGCAAATTTAATTCAAATAATTTCTATGTTATGTACTTTGATCTCATATCATGTTCAATTTGCTTGGAGTATTTGATAGTCAACGTGAATGATATTTGTTACCTGCTTCGAGTGCCTTATGTGTTTTTAATTATGATCTTGCGTTGTGTTGCTTGGGAGTATTGGAGACTTCCTTGCTTTTTATTTCGTTGAGAGACGGGGTGCTCTCGTGTGTGTAAGAGACGGGGATTCTCTTATTTTTGTTTGAGAGACGGGGTGCTCTCTTTGCTTGTGAGAGACGGGGTTCTCCTATTATTGCTCGAGAGATGGGGCTCTCTCATTGTTGTTTGTGAGAGACGGGGCTCTCTCCGTGTTGTTCGCGAGAGACGGGGAATCTCTCATTATTTGTTCCGTCGAGTAGTGAATCCGAGGACGGATTCTTTTCAAGGGGGTGAGATTGTAACGCCCCAGTTTTTCGGTATTTTAAAATGACATATGTGTTTACTAATTTGCGCAAATTAATTGGCTTTCAGTGTTTTTATAATTAATTTTCATTGTTTACTTGTTAAATAAGTGATTAGTTGAAATATGTGCAAAATTTGAATTTGAATTTATATGAATAATTATGCGTTCCTAAATGGGTCGTTTTAAATTATTTAATTGCATAACTAAGTATTCTGATAATTCTTGTTTTAATTTTAATTAAATTTCTATATATATATATTACGTTTTATTTATTTTAAATAGTTAAAAATGGATACTTAATTTTAGTTGAATTTTGGAAGTATATAAATTCTAGGTCGAATTGCATTCACTTGACAAGTTGCGCGTCGTTACTATATGAAATGAATTCAAAATTTGGTGGAAATTTAAAATGTTGTAGATATGTGTGTCATGAATGTGTACGTATGCTCGTTTTAAGTTTTTGGATTTTATTTAATTGCATTTTAAATTTATTTGGTATGATTGGAACCAAACCGGGGGCTAACGAGCAATTAGCGCACCCTTGGTTCCGTATGTGATATCTTGAGCTTGGGAACTCGGAATCGAGTTCCGTCAACTCCGTTGAACTCGTAACGAATATTCAAGTTCAATAAATTTAACCTCATATTTTACTAAGATCATTTGGACTCCCAAAATTCAATCGAAAACCGAAACGAGTGCAAATCGGCCACCCTTAACCATTTTCAACATATCTCCCTCAAACCTTGACCAAATTAACCATGGTTGGAGGCTATGGAACCCTAGTTAAGCCCACTATATGATCCTTATACACCTAAACCGAAATAACCTTCACAAACAAGAGAAAAATCAGCCCCAAGCTCTGCTCCAGTTTCATTCCCGTCACCATGCCCAACCTTGGAGATTCAAGCTCAAATCTCTTTCATCTTTCATCCAACCTTCAAGGTGAGTT
This sequence comes from Lantana camara, assembly GCA_037501455.1. Classification (NCBI taxonomy): domain Eukaryota; kingdom Viridiplantae; phylum Streptophyta; class Magnoliopsida; order Lamiales; family Verbenaceae; genus Lantana; species Lantana camara. The sequence goes on from CM074860.1 coordinate 55,478,393, forward strand.
TAGGATTGTATTATACATTCAACATGTATCATTTTAAGCTATGCATCCCCAATTTTGAGCATGTGTGGAGGAGATTTTTAAGATATGAAGAAATAGTTAGGTTTTATGCCAATATGATGATCTCTCTCATTCTTTGATGATTTAAGTTGATTCCAAGGATGAATATGATTGTTTGAACTTCCTCTTTACATCCATGATCATGTATTTTATGGGGGATAAGTATTTCATGAGTTGCCATTAATGAGATTTTGAAGAAAATGTATGAATTGATCACTTCATCCTTCATCTCACGTTTCAATCTTTGGGAAGCATGTTTGCATGATGTTTTGGAGTTGTTTCATCTCATATTTGTGATCATTCCTTAGCTGAGTATGTTGGTTAAAGATTGGCCTCGTTTTGCCCTATTTCTTGCTGAGTTCTGCTCTAGTTTGAGCAGGTCGCGGCCGCGATCGGACAAAGAACAATCTTGGTCGCGGCCCGACTCGTGTGTGCGTGTTGTGGTTGTGTCTCTCAGGTCGCGCCCACGACCTGATCTACTTGTATTTTAGGTCGCGCCCGCGACTACTGTACACATTTGATCACGTTAATTACATAAAATTGCATGAAAATTCGGATTTTATTCGGTCGCGACCGCGACCATTTCATGAGTAATTTGGGTCGCGCCGCGACCCCTGCATGGCTGCAAGAAAATTCATTTTTCAAACCCCATTTGCATGGCTTTATTGGATTGTTTTTGGTTCCTTCACTTCATTAATATGTCATATAATGTGTTAACTCGTGTATTATGAGGTTTTATAATTTTTCGTGAATTATTTTCCGAGTTGTGGCTTCATATGTCTTTAATGCTCCTAATGTATGCATGCATGGATCTTTTGCGTCTAAGATGAACCCTAATTGCTTGCTATCTTTTATTTTATGACTTGTATGATATGTGTACACACTATATGACGTGTTATGATTGTTAATTGGAATTCTTGGATTGATTTGGCTTGACATATGAAGAATGTGAACCTAAACGAGTTTAAATGTTACAAGTATGCTTTGATGCTTCATATTTGAACCTTAAATGTTACAAGTAAGTTTATGAGCTATATGCATAGAATACTATGTGTTATATGTACTATTTCAATTTCTTGGTTTATTTGATATGATTTATGAAAGATATGAAGCATATGAATATGAATCACTTGATTATATGACCTCATCACATGATTTATGCTTCTGATGCATCTCATGTCATGGGTATAGTATGTCGTGCGTCTATGTGGTCTCATTTCAAGTCGATTCTCACAAGGACACATTGTTTCTTCATTTGTACAGTTCGTCTCCAGGGCGGAGACTTTCGTTTGGAATAGGCACCCGCCATACTTATGCTTTATGTCTCGTGGTCTTCCAGGTGAGGGTGTTTTCGTTCTAGTTACATATCAAACCCTACAACCCTTATGTGAAAAGCTTTGGCCAAAACCTTATGATTATATATATGTTACTTTTAAAGTAAAGTCATCGAGTAAATATTGATCGAGTAAATATTGATTGAGTAAATAGTGATTGATCGAGTAAATATTGATCGAGTATACCCCTTTTCAAATAGATTATGATATATGTTATGATTCTTATGAATCAAATGTTTTGGCGAGACACATTTATGATTTATGATTTATGATTAAACGGGCCCCGGGACTTAGTATATGTGGCTAACAGAGGAAGCAAGGGCTGACTGGGATCCCATATACTAGTCCCAACCAAACTACGGCGGTACCGAACCTCGCCAGGAGGTTGGCGGGGAAAGGGAGCTGAGTGCCATCTGGGGAGTCATGTAACCCCTTTTGGTCAATGAATGGATGGTTCGGGCCGATCACCGGCCATCACCCGGAGGAAGAAGGTTGGAACTTGATTTATGATTTATGACTACGTTATGTTATGATTGTTACGCACCGTGCGGGAAGGCCGGGACACGGATTTCCCAAACGAATATGATTTATGATATATGATATGCATGTATTATGATATATTGCATGATCGCCTAATCAGCGTATTAACGATAATTGTCGTACACGGTCGGAGTTTGGATGGAGATTGTGCACGCTCACTCGCCGAGCCTTATGTTCATGTATGATTTATGAAAGTAATGAATTAATATGTTTAGTCATAAAATACGAGTATTGATTAATCATTCTCTTGCCCTTTTTGGGAACTAATTTTAAACAAAACCTTGCTCGGGATTTATGACTTGCATGTGCATGGTTTTATATATATATGTTGCTCCAGCTCACTCAGTCTTCTAGAGACTGACCCTCTCCCTCCCCAATCTTTTAGTGCGTAGGTTTGGCTTTGGAGTTTCGAGCTAGGCGGATTTGTGTTGAGTCTTTAAGTCGGTCAGGTTAATCTAGAAGAGTCTTTGCACTCGCTTATGTATTTGAATTGTATATGATTCGGCCTTGAAAATTATGAAGTTGAATCTTCATGTATTTCATATTAAAATTGAGTTGCCGGGCTTCGTTAGGAATTAAAAGAGGCCTGAGGTGCCCAAGCCTGTGTGTGATTGGTGTATTTAATTTCTGAAGGCCCTTGGCCAATGCATGTGATCGGATTTTGTTTCCCGTTGCATTATGTTCTGTTGGTTGGTTATAATTGCAGGGTCTAAGTTCCGCCTAGCTTAGGAGGTTTGTTTTGTTTGTCTCCCGTTCGCTATGGTTTGATACGGGTGCGGACTTCCCATTTCGTTACTCGTGTTGAGCCATAGTGCGGGGGATGTGGTGCCTCACGTGCGGGGTGCTACAACCACGGGATGTTGAGGAGAGGGTGTGGCGAGCATTTCTATACATGGGATTTAGATTTTGGAAAATAATGGAATTATGGAAGAGCTTCGGCGAGACCATTAAATCGCCTCAAGGAACAAAGATTAAATCCAATTAATGCGTTTGTGATGGTAACCATAGAGGGTAATCTGGCTAAGTATTGGAGGAGTTCGGACATCAAGTAACACAATAAAACCCTACAGCATCGCTAGTCGTTTTTCCATAACAAGTTAGAAGGAATTTGAGCAGAAAGGAATCAGAAAGAAATAACTATGGAAGGACTTGAATTAAATCTTAAGAAGTATCAAGGAAGTTTCCCCTCGATTAGCTTTTGGGTTCAGACCATACCTTGGGACCAGAAAGGTTTTGGCTTCAAATTCATTACCATGGTGAACGGCTTCAAATTCACTATACCTCTCTTGTACAGATTTCATTGCCAAGCGTCTTACTTGGTTATATTGGTTTCTCTTCTACTTAGATAAAGCGACCCGATATATCTCCCTATGTGAAAGGTTTTAAGCCAAAGTAATACGATTATATATATATATTGAGTCTTTTCTCGAGTAAATGATTGCAAACGTAAAGCCCTTATTTAATGAATCCTACCTAATGTTTTGGCGAGAATGATTGAATGTTCACAATGAATGGGGCCCAGGGGCTTGGTGTGAGTGGGGAACCGAGGAGGCATGGGCTGACGGGAAACCTTTACAGTAGTCCCACCAATGAACGGCGTAACCGGACCTCGTTAGGAGTTAGCGAGGAATGGACGCTGAGTGCCATCTGGGGAGTCATGTTCCCATTTTGGTCAATGAATGGGTGGATGGGCCTTGCAAACCCGCCACCAACCCGGAGGAAGAAGGTGTAAATGTTATTGAATGCGCACGAAAGAATGATATGCATGAAAAGAATGAATGAATGAATGAATGACTGTTAATGAATGTTAATGAATTACACGAGGTGTTGGTTGGAGATAATGCCCTGCTTTTATACCCACCAGTCCCTTTTGGACTGAACCCGTTTGGTTTTCAGTTGTTTTGTGCAGGTGTCAGGGGAGCTAGGCGGGATTTCGAGTCCTAGGTCTTGTTTTCGTTTCTAGCCCTTTTGTTTATTAGTCTTACACTCACATTTTGCACTTGTGATCATTGTATATGAATGTTGCTATTGGAGCGTACATGTTTTGAGCCCTATTGGAATTGGATGAGGTTATGATTTATTTTTGGAGCTTGAATGCCATTGTTTTTATTAGGATCAGTTATTGCTTCCGCTTTAATGTTTATTCTGGTTTTATGGTTCAAGGGTTAGTCCCGCCTAGCATAGAGTGTGTGTATGTCCCCGTTCGTCGTGATTTGGCTCGGGTATGGATCGTCCATTTCATATTCGGGTCGGGTCTCGGTGCGGGGGATGTGACACCTTGCACTCTGGTGTTACATCCTTAAGTGGTATCAGAGCTTAGGGTTGCAAAACTCGGGCTCTCGTGTCGTGTGGGTCAGTCTAGGTCGTTCGGCATAGGAACTACGTGATAATGTGCGCATTGCATCGATTTTGAACATGAAATTGTCTTCTTTTTAATCTTGTCGAATTACCTGTTGCATTTTATACTGGATCCGTGTCTTTCGTGTTGAATATGTGCCATATGCATGCCCTAATCGCATGCATGTACCTTCGAAATGAGTTATGATTTACAGGTTATAAAGATAATATCAAACCACGGAGTATCATGCTAACAATGCCTTACTACAAGTTCTTTTTGAGGCATGGAGGATAGGAATGACGTATCGGGGGAAAGATATGCAGAATTCGAGAGGCGTAGTCCTCATAGTGAGAGTTAGAGTTCAAGGGATAGGAGCTGAAATGGAAGTTTGACTTAAGAAGAGGCAACTATAGAGGGATATTCGTAGAAATAGGAATTGATCGGGAAATATTTATGACTCCAAAGGTTGACATATGCGGCTCCCTTACATAAGAAGCCATAATTGGAGCCAACGAGATCGTTCAACCTTAGGAATGAAGTAAATGAACCTTGAAGGTATTTTGGTTCAGGGTTCGGACCATTGAAGAGGTACCGAGGACTGGGAGGAGTCAAGGTAAAATCAATTCAATGGAAATTGAGCACCAAGAGTTGTCAAAGAAGGGTGGCTAAATAAACCTGGAAATTAGAAATCGAGATTTTAAAGGTGAAGATCGAGAAGGGTTTAAATTTGGTTGCTCTGGATTGCTACTAAAATAGAAACGAGTCTGGAAGGGAGTAAAGAGAGGCAAGTAATTATGTGAATACAAATTTAGGGAAGGTGGCGATATGGAGGACGGGATTTGAGTCGTTTTTCCAAATCCAAGCTAAATTGTCATGTTGTGAAGTTGAATTGGAAGATATGGAGCAACAAATGGGAACTATAAAGAAAGGCAAAGACTGGTTGAAGGATTATTCTCGGGGAGAGACTCTTTGCAAGGGAATCCTGCGCTTGAGTAGAAGCAATTGGAGGTGAATTAAACTTATAAAGGATAAGCACGGGAGTCTTGATCACGGTGATGGCGAGAAGTAGGGTTCAGAATGACATTGGGGTTCATTTTTGTAAGAGAATTTGAGCAAGGTTGAAGGGCGATTCTCGGGGGTAAATGCAGAGGCTAATTCAATGGATGTCGAAGAAATCAGGAATCGTGAAATTTCAATTGTGGACAGTGGAAGATACAAGTGATGCAAAAAGATTCATGGAAAACTTGAAGACCGTGGGAAAGGCAAGGAATAATCACCAAGTCAAAGTAACCTCGGGATTGGAGGAACGAAGAAAAGCTACTGAGCTAATAGCTTACCACATTGGTGACAGGTTCCAAAACATTCATAGCACGTGCATCATATTTCGCATTAATTATTTATTCTTCTGGCCTTATGTTTATCTGTGCATTTCTATTTGGTTTCATTGCGCTAATGTGATGCATAATTGCTTGATGTAAACGTGACACATGCATCACCAATTTTAACCCGACATGCATTCTAGTGTTTAATTGATAGGAAGTTCTTTCATCCCAACTATCAAGTATTACTTAACCGAGCCACTTTCGAATTCAATGAAGATGACTTCGGGGAAACAAAGAATTTCAAGTAAAGGATAGGTTAATGGAAACGGGAATTTATAAAGAGAACCAAGATTAGAGTTGATTGCGGGGTGTTTGGATCAGACGAGATTAGGAAAGGGGTTAGGGCATCCAGCGAAGTAGAAGGGAAGTTGAAAAGCAAACTTTGGGGTTGGCCTTTTGATTAAATCCTCCCTAATGGGAATTATTCATCCAGAACTTCGACAAAAGAAGAATCGATCGAGTTCAACACGTGATAATAGAAATTTAAGGGGGAGAACACGACCGAGAAACAAATTGGAAGATTGAAGTGGTCCTCGAAGGAATATCTTAGTAAGGAATAGCAGAATTTCAAATTAAGGAAGATCTGGAAGTCCTCATGGCGGTGATTGGAATAAATAAAAGAACCTTAATGGTTAAACTGTTAAAGTGAGTGTTAAGTATTAAGTTAGTGTTGAAGGCCACCACGGCATGTTGAGGAGAGGGTGTGGCGAGCATTTCTATACATGGGATTTAGATTTTGGAAAATAATGGAATTATGGAAGAGCTTCGGCGAGACCATTAAATCGCCTCAGGGAACAAAGATTAAATCCAATTAATGCGTTTGTGATGGTAACCATAGAGGGTAATCTGGCTAAGTATTGGAGGAGTTCGGACATCAAGTAACACAATAAAACCCTACAGCATCGCTAGTCGTTTTTCCATAACAAGTTAGAAGGAATTTGAGCAGAAAGGAATCAGAAAGAAATAACTATGGAAGGACTTGAATTAAATCTTAAGAAGTATCAAGGAAGTTTCCCCTCGATTAGAAATTTTGGGTGGACCGAAATCTAATGAATACTTAATAGCTTTAGGAGGATGAAGGGATGAGGAAACGATCCACGAAGAGATTAATCCAAAATTTTTGTGAACCGGTGATCACAATCCGATTGGGAAAGAACCCAACAAGAAGGCTGTGATTATTAATCTAAAAGGGTATTGAATTGCAAGGGTTTCACCAAATTATAGAAGGAGGCATGAACCGTGAAAAGACGGGCCTGGAATCTGAAGATGTAGGGTAAAACTCGTCTGGGAAAAGCAGGTTAATTGGATCAGGGTTAACGTATAACCACGAAATGGAAGAAGGTGGACACATTGAAGATATTAACGACAAGCCAAGAGTCGAGCTAGCTTTTGGGTTCAGACCATACCTTGGGACCAGAACGGTTTTGGCTTCAAATTCATTACCATGGTGAACGGTACCTCAGACATCCATGGCATATGCATACACGCATTGTTAATTTAACTAATTTTGCTAATTTGTTCTTTGACTCTTTGATTTATTTAATTATGGTTGTACGATCGATATTGGATGTAAGTAAGTGATGATTGTTCTCTGGCTTTATGTGATTGTTTGACTAAGTTGCTGTAATTGGATATTTTGAAGTTTTCTCCTTGGTGTTTGTTCTTCGTTATGGTTGTATTTTGTATTTTGAACTCTTTGCTATTTTGAGAGACGGGGTCCTCTCTTTGCTGTTTTTGAGAGACGGGGTTCTCTCTTTGTTGTTTTTGAGAGACGGGGTTCTCTCTTTGTTGTTCTTCAGAGACGGGGTTCTCTCTTTGCTGTTTGAGAGACGGGGATTCTCTCTTTGTTGTTTGTGAGGAACGGGGTTCCTTCATTAATTGTTTTCTGGCAGATAGTGAATCCGAGGACGGATTCTTTTAAGGGGGAGAGGTTGTGACGCCCCCGTTTTTCTTATTTTTGAACAGCATGATGTATGTGTTTATCAAATTGCACGAAATAATTAATTATAAGTGTTTAATATGTTTAATTTTATTTTAATTATACTTAATGTTAATTATGTTAATTATTATATTTTAAGTTTTATTGATATTAATTTATATAATATTAATATGTTAATTTGCTAATTGAATTTAATTAGTGGATTTGTTATTAAAATCATAAATTTTGCATGCATGTTACCTAAATTATATATGTAATTATTGAATATAATTATATGTATATATATGTTAATTGTGTACGTGTGCATGAATATATTAATGCATGCATTTTATATTTATAAAATATTAATGCATGCATGTTTTATAAATTGTATATATATACGTATGTGATTTTAATAAAATTGATAATATTATGAATTTTATTGTTATATTGCGTATGAATGACATTTACGTGCTTCGTTTCTATATGAAATGATACCGAAATTTCGGGCAAATTTAATATGTTGAACTTATACATGTCTTGTATATGAATATTTGTTCATTTCGTATTTTCGGATTCATTTGCATATGTTTCGGATTTAATTTGAATTTTGGAATCCAAGTCGGGGGCCAACGAGCAATTAGCGTACCCTTGGTTCCGTATTTAATATCTTGAGCTCGGGAACTCGGATTCGAGTTCCGTCAACTTCGCTGAACTCGTAACGAAAATTAGAGTTTAGTAAACTTAGCCTTATATTTTTCTAACGTAATTTGAACCTCCGAAATTCAACCGAAAAACGAAACAGCGACAAAACTGACCTTGTTGCACTAAAATGGCCATAACTCATTCATTTGTTGATCAAATTAACATGGTTTGATGCTATAGAACCCTAAATCAACCACCTAACCAGATATACCTTGCCCTAACCGAACCAACCCTCAGACAAATCACAAATCTCAGCCAAAGTTACTGCTCTCCAGTTCTTTCCCGTAACCCTTGTTTCCTTGGAGATTTTGGAGCTCAAATCTCATCCAATCTTTATCCAATCAACAAGGTAAGCTTAGGGTTGTAATATATGTTCATTCATGATCATTTTCATCCTTTCATCCCCAAATCTGATCATGGTTTCATGCATTTTCGGCTGTTCTTGAAATATAGTCGGTTTTGAGCATTTATGTCGAACTTCTTCGATTCTTGATGGATTTGAATGATTCCAAGCTTGAAAATGATTGTTTTCATATCTTCTCTTCATTTATGATCATTAATTGCATGGTAGTTGAAGTATTTATGAGATATCATTTATGGCTTCTTGAGAAACTTTCATGAAATGGTCACGTATGACTGCCCTACGCGTTTAAGCTTTCTTGGAACTGATTTATACATGGAATTGGTGTTGTTTTGCTGCACATTTGATAGCCTAACTTACATGAACTTGTTGAGATTAAGGGAGATCAGTTATGCCCTGTCTTCGTGAGTTTTTACCCTGTTTTTGGCCTGGATTTCCTGCTGTCAATCTGCTGCACTAACTCTTGTTGTTGCTGTCAGTTTTGTGTATTGTTAGGCCTGAGTTCTTGTTGCATTTCATGCCATTAGTTGCTGCATATATTGCCTATTTGTTGCTTGAGTTGTTGTTGCGTCTTAAGCTAGAAAAACAGGGGATGTGCAGGCGAGACACTTCTGTACTGAGACACGGGGGTGTCACCCTGTTTTCTAGCGTGAATGGGGGTGCAGATTTTGGCCTGAAACTTCTGTACTGAGACACGGGGGTGTCACCCTGTTTTCCCCAAACTTTCACCTGCGTTGCTATGTGTGTTTACTGTTGTATATATATATATATATATACGTACTGTGTGTGTGGTGTTGTGCATGCATAATGTTTACATGCATGAATGTTAATTGCATACATTTTACGAAATTAGCCTAATGCATGAAGTTGCATGCATGTATAAATGTTGCATGCATTTTAAGAAATTGCATGGATTGTTGTTGCATGTGTGGTATGTAGCATGCATGTATATATATATATATATATTATGTATTTATATTGATGGGTTCCAAAAGGGGTGGTTAAGAATCCGATCACTTTAGAATTTGTTTGAATGGGGAAATCGCCAGGAGTTACCGGAAAAAATGGGGGTTCTACCTGCTAGGACAAAGACACAGAAGAGTCAGAAGGCCAAGCTGGGGGAAACTGGGGGTGGTACCCAGTTTGGCTCTCCGACGCTCAAGTCAGATACAGATCTGAAAGAGAAGAAGTAAGCTTAGTAGAAGCTGTAGCAATGGAGAGGGCTTACCGTGAAAGAGATGACTTTGTTTATTTATAGTTGAGGGTCAGGGACCCTTTGGTCATTTGCCACATGTGGTCCTGGCCGAATGTTGCCCTAACACGTGGCGCTGTGAGAGAAAAACCTAGGAGGAATCTTCTGCAAAAGCTACCGGGAGTTAGTGTTGGCAACAGTGGCAGGTGCGCGGGCATGTACGGTGTGTCAGAGAGCCGTTTGGAGGGTTGGTGACGAGGGCTTGGGAGCACGCTCGTGACAACCAAAAGCCTTGGAGGCCAAGAAATCCGCCGGGGGGAATGAGGGCCCAGGCTCGTGTAACGGATTGCAGGGGAGGCCTTTCCGAGGGAACGTAGCGCTCGAAGAAGGCTCCTTCTGATGGATTGGAATACTAGTCAAGTCGCATGCATAAAGCGCTCGTAGGAGAGCGGTGATAACGGTCACGTGCGAGGGTGGCAGGGACAGTACGTGTTCTTGGAGGATGCTGGCGCTTTAATGGGTTCATCGCTCGTTCATGACTAGTGTAATCAGCTGGGCAAATGCTGCTTTCTAAAAAAGGCCACGTGTCCAAACGCGGAACGAGCGGATCTTGACCCCATCATTTTGCCCCCTCAATTCTGCAGTCCTTTGTAATAAAGGCCGTAGAATTCATCATGTACAATCCTCCGATCGTGGCGGTCGGGAGGGTTTTTGGCGTGTTGTTCAATATTCCTTCCGATTGCACCATTAATGCGGTCCTTTCATCTGATTGCTTGTCTTGTCCAGGCATTAAATGCTGTCCTTTCTTCTGACCCTTTAGAGCATACAAGAATTAAATGCTGATGCGCGTGGGGCGCGTGAGACTTGAAAAGTGTGCGACGTTTCCATAAAGTGAACGGTTTCCTAGGCGGGAAATGATTACCCATTTTGAATTCCTTGCCAGAAACGTACCAACTCCCATCCCTATAAATGAGGGATCTCGTATCCACTCCACTTTTTTTGCGAACACAACTCTCAAGCACCCTTCTGCAAAATTTCTCCGAAGACCAGTCTCAAAGCACTCTCTCCTTCCTTCAAGTTCTTCCCAGAAATTTTAAGGTAAAATTCGGTGAACTTTTCTAACTCTGTCAATTTTAGGATCATAAACTAGGATTGAGTGACTTCCCATCTCGATTTCTCCAAGAATCCCTGTCCTTTTTAGAAAAACCCCCTCTTCCAGTTTTTCTAAAACTTTTCCTAACTTCCCCCTTACCATGGCCAATCAACGCGTTGAAGAGTTAGCCCGGGAAGTAGGGGAGATGGCCACCCAAAATTCATCTCCATCGGAATCATCCAGGGATGGAGGGTTGGAAGGGGCCATGACCGTCATAGATGTAAGGGACCCAGAAGGGGTGGAACCCCTTTTCGAAGAGATGAACTTGGTGATGGAGGCAGAGAGACAGGGGGGTACTCTTCCTATCACTGCAAGTGCTACTCACCCCCATCGCCATACCGTGACAGTAGCGATGGCGGCACCGGTGTCGGATGCCGAGGAAATAGCATGGCCTTCTGAAAGAGCCCGTGACAAAGGAAAGGGCAAGAACCCTCAGAAGCCCAAGAAAACCAGAAAGCCCAAAGGATCCAAGGAGGGTGGAAGCTCAGGCTACCAGGCTACCGAGCGCACCCCAGACGAAACTCCTAGCACGGTTACTCTAGGAGAGGTGAAAACAATGCTGGCGCCTATCTTCTGGGACGAGCGTTACATATGGAGAATCCCTGCTGAGCACGAGCGCGCCAATCATCCTCCTCCTGGTGAGATGGCCGTTTATGTAGATGCCGTCAGCTCTGGAGGCTTGAGGTTCCCTATTTTGGCCCCGATGGCACGTTTACTGAGTGACCTGCACCTCTGTCCTTCCCAAATTGTGCCCAATGGCCTAGCTCTAATAACAAGCTTTGTGATTCTGATGAGAAGCGTTGGTTACGAGCCCTTCACGCGAAATTTTACAGCACTCTTCCAAGTATTTTCCTCATCACGCTCATCTCCTGAGGCGGGTTTTTATTATATCCAAGCGAAGGCTCATACCAAATTAATCAATTCCCCCTCCAGCACATACGGTCCTGACTGGAAAGAAAAATTTGTTTTTGTCAAGGCTCCCCCAGAAGAAGGCTTTGGGGTGCCCTCAATCTGGGGCTCAGTTTCAAAGATCCGTTTGGAACCTGCCCTTCCCAAGGACTGGGTCAAGAGTCTGGCTGAAGCTCTAAGGGACGAGGGCCACCTTATTGAAGCGAAAGATTGGATAGACGACGCAGAGCTTATGTTCCTGTGTGACCTGTCCAACGACCCTTATTATCTTGACAATCCCCCGGCTCGTGACATGGAGAGAGATGGTTAGATTCTTAGGGCACTAACCTTTAGATAGGGACACTAACTGCCTTTATCTTTCCTCAATTTTGCATAAATATTAATTTATTTCAGGGAGTTTTGATTCTGGTGCTTGCTTTTCTTGTAGGAGCATATATCTTAGAGATGGCAGGAGGAATTAGAAATGCCTCTCGTTTTGCTCATGCCAACAGGAACCAGGCCCCACAAGGGGAGCAACAACGCCCCCGAAACAAGGGTAGCAGGAGGGACGCTCGAGGCGCAAGTTCTTCTTCGAACGTACAACCCCCTCGTGGTAGGGAGGAAAACCGCGCGGCCAACTCTGCTGGCGGAATAATGGTTCGACCATCTCCCCCTCCGGCAGATTCAAGGGTGCCTGAGCTTCCCGCTGTTGACCAAACCATGCCTCCTTTGGCCATAAGCGAGGCACAACCAAGTGCCAGTATACCATCCCGTAAGAGGAAGAGGATGCCCGACACTGTAGCAATCAAGGGCAAAGGCAAACAAGTGGTTGAAGGCCCTAAGGGTGATGGAGAAACCACCTCCTCAGAAGAGGAACACTTATGGGCGTTCAACCGGCGAGGGGATAGGAATTTCTCAGGTGCCTCCGATGGCGGGCCAGTTCTGTTACGGCCCGGTACGCTAGCCCAATCCGTCAGCGAGGACCTCTATGGCAGGGCCCAATTCTCGGCGGATCACAAACACTTGTACAACGAGCCTGTGGAGATGGTAGCCTTGGACGCAGCGCACGCCCTGATCTCCGTAAGTCTCTATACCTTTGCCGTATCGCGCCTCTCCAATACTTTTTTGCTGAAAATTTTTTTCCTTCCTCTTGAATTCGTACAGCAAGTACTCCCTCGGCTCAAGAACATTCAAAAGCGGGCCTCCGTTTATGCCGATCGCAAAGCGAAATACAAGAAGATGGCACGCGCTAACGATCCGGCTAAAATTCAAGCGGAGCTGGACACTGTCATTGCCAAGTATGAGTCTCTCAAAGGCTTATACAAAAAGACGGAGGGGGAGTTGAAGAAGTTGAAGGAAGATTTCGTGGCGGTGGAGAGCGCTCGAAATGGCTTGAGCGGAGAGTTGGCCCGCGTGGGTGAGGGCTTTAAGAAGGCGGAGGCCGAGCGTGACAGCTGGAGAACGAGAGCTCTGGAGGCTGAAAGGAAGCTTAATGACACCGTGAACGAATGGCCCCGGAGCCTTGAGCGAGCAAACAAGGAGGCCCTTATTAAGTTCTGTCACTCTAAGGCCTTCAACTTCACAGTCTCCCTGCACTGTCTGGATGAGGCCCAAAAAGCCTTCAACTTGGCCATCGATCAGGGAATCCACAAAGGGCTGACAGACCCAGCCATTCGAGAGGCGGAAGGGATGGGGCTCATGTTCAATGAGCAGTGCGAGGAGGATGGAGATGACTCAAATGATCCCTCAGACTCAATTTCTGAGCCCGAGTATGAGTTCCGGGTCAAACTCCTCCAGGATGAATACATGGATGCCCATCCAATAGAAAATGCTCCTCAAGCCGCACAAAATGACCCGCCAGAAAATGAGCCTCAAGGGCCTGTCGGGGAGGATGCCCATGCTCGGGTTGCTGAGGACGCTAACGCGCTTGTTCCCGCTGCTAATGAGCCCAACGATCCACAAGTGCCCGAGCCACCCGTTGCCCAACCTCAAGAGCCAGAAGGCCCAGTTTATGGTCCAGTGGCTAAGAACATCCTTGTGGTTCTTGATGAAGACATCGCTCCTGCGGCTTGAAATTCCATCTCTGCAGCCTCTTTTTTTTTCTTAACTTGTTTTAACGCTTACTCCTTTTGTAATGATGCTCCTGGGCCTTCAAGCCTATACTTTGTAACTTAGGCGAAGGCCTTAATGAATAGAATTTCTCATTTCCATGATACTATCTTTACCTTTTTCTTGATTGCGAACTTTCACTTTGCCTTTAATGCGAACAAATCTTGTAGTTATAAGATTGTGTGTAATTTGCATGTTTCATATAGGCTTTTGATGCTTAGGAGATTTTGTCAAATCTTGCAAAACTTTGAAAATTTTCACTAAGTCTTGAGTGATCATGAGGGTCTTACCAAGAGACTGCCCTCGTTCAAAATTTTGTAAAACTCATTCTTAATCTGGGGAAATTTTGTTGAGTCTTGGGCATTTGCAAGGGTCTTACTGAGAAAATACCCTTGTTCAAGATCTTGTGAAATTTCTTCTTAATCTTGGAAATTTGGCTAAGTCTTGAGTATTGAGGGTCTTACTGAGCGGTTGCCCTCGTTCAAGACTTGTGAAATTTCTTCTTAATCTTGGAAATTTGGCTAAGTCTTGAGTATTGAGGGTCTTACTGAGCGGTTGCCCTCGTTCAAGACTTGTGAAATTTCTTCTTAATCTTGGAATTTTTGCTAAGTCTTAGGTATTTGCGAGGGTCTTACTGAGTGATTGCCCTCGTCCAAGACTTGTGAAATTTCTTCTTAATCTTGGAATTTTTGCTAAGTCTTGAGTATTTGCGAGGGTCTTACTGAGTGATTGCCCCCCCCCCCCTCAAGACTTGGCAGAATTTTCCTCTGTTGACGTTGCTGTCGGATTATCTTGCTCGTATTGGCCTCCATTTTTGGATTCGAGCGCAAGACGTCGTGACAGATGATCAAGGTCTACTTGGGATTTTCATTGTATTTCTCTTTCATTTTATTAAGCGTTACCGGTCTACCCTTACGAGGGCGTCCCCCCGCACGGGTTAGAGTGCTGGCAAGCGTAACCCATGTGAAGTAATAGTGGCCAACCACGCTCGTAAAGACGGGGGGTGTGGGTCTTATGTATTCATGCAATTTAGAAAGTGTAAGCATAAAGATATTTGAAAAGAATTCGCCGTAACTTACTTGTGATTTGAAGTACATAGAACTTGTTAGCGGGATCGTTACATCATAGTTTCTAGAGAGCTTTTAAACGTAAAACCGCCGGAGGTTGCATGCGTTCCAAGGGCGAGGCAAACGCTCTCCTTGAAGTGTCTCCAGGGTGTATGTGTTGTTAGCTCTGATTTGTACTACTTTGAACGGTCCTTCCCAGTTGGGGTCTAACTTCCCCACATGCCTGGATATTTCAACTTTCTTTAGAACCAAGTCTCCCAAATGGAAGGTTCTTTCCTTCACACGCTTATTGTACTGTTGAGCCACATATGCCTTATATTTGTGTATCTTAGCCCAAGCTTGGTTTCTTTTCTCATCCAACAGGTCCAACTCCAGGCGCCTGTTACTTTCGTTAAATTGAGGCTCGAAATAAGCTACACGAGCAGATTCATTTGCAATTTTAGCCGGTATCATTGCTTCTGACCCATACACGAGCGCAAAAGGTGACTCGCCCGTGGCAGCTCGGGGAGTAGTGCGATAAGCCCAAAGCGCTCCTTGTAGCTCTTCTGCCCACTCACCCTTTTTACTTTCCAGCATTGTTTTCAAGTGCTGCAAAATGATTCTGTTGGTGACTTCTGCTTGTCCGTTGGCTTGGGGATGGCCTACGGAGGTGAAACGTTGTTCAATCCCCAATTCCGAGCACCATTCTCGTGTGTCAGCGGCTATGAACTGGGATCCATTATCAGAGATAAGCACCCTCGGAATGCCGTATCTGCATATGATGCTTTTCCAAATGAAATCCCTCACCACCCGGAAGGTAATCTTCGCTACTGCCTCGGCCTCAGCCCATTTGGTAAAATAATCGACGGCCAAAATGACAAACTTCTTTTGTCCAACAGCGATGGGCAAAGGGCCCACAATGTCTATCCCCCACTGGTCGAAGGGCCAGGAAACATCTACTGGGACCATTTGAGCGGCCGGCATTTGAGGGAGATTGGCATGGAATTGACACTTCGGACACTTTCTGGAGAATTCGAGGGAGTCATGCAGAACTGTGGGCCAATAAAACCCACTCCTTAAAATCTTCTTAGCCAGAATACGCCCTCCTGAGTGATTTCCGCAACTCCCATTGTGAATGAGTTCGAGCGTTTCTTTCGCTTGCGAGGGCCTTAAACACCTCAAAGGAGGCCCTTTAAATGACTTCTTGAACAGTCTCCCCTCGGAATCTAAAGAGAATCGGAGGGCCTTGTTCCTCATTTTCTGCGCCTCCACCTTATCAGCGGGATAAATACCATCTCTAAGGAACCTGACGATGTCATCCAGCCAACATGGTTCAAGTGGATCAATCATAACAACCGCCTCTTTGGCAATTCTTTCCTTGATCAAAGGTTCCTCCGTCCTAAGGAACGTTACAGAGCGTTCAGAAGTACCTTCCAACGCCGAAGCAAATTTTGAAAGAGCATCAGCGCGCTCGTTCTCGGCCCGCGGGACTTGTAGCAGATGAAATTCTTTGAACTTTCCAATGATTTCCCGAGCCTTTCCCAAGTACTGCACCATGGTGGTTTCTCTAGCCTCATAAGTTCCTTCAATCTGGCTCGCAATTAACTGTGAATCTACATACGCCGTAATCCTGGAGGCTCCACTCTGAGAGGCAATTTCTAACCCCTGTACAAGGGCTTCATACTCTGCTTCATTATTCCTGACTTGGAAATCCAACCTAATTGCGAAATCTAACTCAATCCCACTGGGGTCCCGGAGGGCTACCCCTGCTCCTCCCCCTTGGGAGGTTGAGGAACCATCCGTGTGCAGGACCCATAATCCTTCCTTCTTAGGAACGGCGGATTCTAACCCAAAGCGTTCCACCAATAAATCAGCTACAACCTGGGCGTGCATGGCAGCTCTAGGCTCGAAACATAGATCAAACTGACTTAATTCAATGGCACATTTTATCAGCCTTCCTGATAAGTCTGGTTTGGACAGAACCTGCTTCAAAGGTTGATCAGTAAGTACCGTTATTGAGTGTGCCTGAAAGTAAGGCCTCAGGCGCCTTGACGCATTAATGAGGGCAAACGCAAATTTCTCGATCTCTAAATATTTTTTCTTTGCTCCCTGCAATGTCTTGCTGAAATAATAAACGGGCATATGCTTCCGTTCTCGTATAGCTACCAACACAGCGCTCGTGGCATCGGCCGAGACAGAAAGATATAGGAATAGCTTCTCGCCACCTATGGGTTTAGTCAGTAGAGGAGCGCTCGATAGATAAGCCTTCATATCTTGCAAAGCCTTTTCACATTCCTCCGTCCAAGCGAAGTTCCGGGCATTCCTCAAAATTTTGAAAAAAGGGAGATTCCGGTCCGCCGAGCGCGAAATGAATCTGTTCAAGGAGATGATCTTTCCTACCAGTACTTGCACTTCCCGGAGATTTCGAGGGGAGGGGATCTCCAATATAGCTCTGATTTTTTCAGGATTGGCCTCAATTCCCCTCTGACTGACCATGTACCCTAAGAACTTTCCTCCTTGCACTCCGAAGGTGCACTTTGCAGGGTTCAATTTCATCCCATAATGACGCAAAATTGAAAAGGCACGCCGGAGATCCTCTAAATGCGAGTCTTGACACTTGCTTTTGACAATCATATCGTCCACGTAAACTTCCATAGACCCTCCCAGTTCACTTTCAAACATTTTGTTAACGAGCCGCTGATATGTAGCTCCCGCGTTCTTCAACCCGAAAGGCATGACCAGGAAGCAATACACCCCTAAATGAACAACAAATGAAGTTTTGGGGCGGTCTTCAGGAGCCATGAAGATCTGATAGTAACCTTGAAAGGCGTCCATCATGCTCATTAGTTCGCATCCAGCAGTTGAATCCACCAGTTGGTCTATCCGAGGCAACGGGTAATGATCCTTAGGGCAGGCCTTGTTAAGATCAGTAAAATCATTGCACATCCGCCAGTTGTTTGCATTTTTAGGCACCAAAACCACATTACACAACCATTCTGGGTATAAGATGGGCTCGATGTACTGAGCTTCCAGGAGTTTATTAACTTCTTCTTCGACAACCCTCTTTCGAAAGCCGTGAACATCTCGCTTTTTCTGCTTGATGGGCTTGAAAGATGGATCTACATTAAGCCTGTGGACGATGATGCTCGGGTCGATTCCGGTAAGGTCAGACGCTTTCCACGTAAATACGTCAAGGTTCTCTTTGAGGAAGTCAATCATCATGATCTGTGAGGGTCCTGAGAGGTTTGATCCTATCTGAGTAGTCTTATCCTTGTTTCCAGGCTCTAGCTCAATAGTAAGGAATTTTTCTGAGGGCTCGATCCTTACCTCGGGGCGAGGAAGTTCGAGCGCCCTCTTTTTCCCTACCAAACGCCCCTCGCGAGTGGGATCCTACCCCTCCTGCTCGTCTGCTTCTGAGGAAGACTCTTCGACGGACCCTGGCGGAGCATTTTCGGGAGGGTCTTGTGTGTTGGAACTCTTCTTCTTCTTATTCTTCTTTTTGTTTAACTTTGCCCTTTTCCGCAAGAGACCATCCTCATCTAGATTGGCGAAATCAACGGATTTCTTAGTGGACCCAATTTGGAAAGTTCTCTCCGTCTTAGGCTTTCGGAGAGATAACATGTAGCATTCCCACGCCTCACGCACGTTACACAATACCTCCCCAACACCCTCGGGTGTGGGAAATTTGATCTTCTGGTGGTAGGTGGAGATGATTGCTTTGAAATCGACGAGGGCGGGGCGCCCAATTATGATATTGTATGGAATATCAATCTCTACCACAGCGTAAGTAATTGTGAGCGTCTTACGTTGAGCGGCTCGGCCAAACGAGGTGGCCAAGCGCACCTGTCCTCGTGGGACAACCTCTGATCCTCCAAAGCCAATGAGGGTTGTTTTAAGAGGTTCCAGTGGGAGGTTAGCATTCATCTTTAAAAATGTGGAGTAAGGCAAAACATTAATAGAGCTTCCACTATCCACTAATACTCTTCTTACAACATGATTGTGGACATCTATACTAACCACCATGGGGCAGTCAGAAGTTTCACTTTCCCCCTGGGGTGTTACAATGTGCCCTAAATCCCTATCATCAAAGCCTATCACATCATTCTCTCGGGAGTGCTGATCCTTGGCTTTTTGTATAGCATAAACGGACTTGGGCACGGATGAGCGTTGGTCGTACCTCATGGCATATCTCCGCCCGGCGGCATTCGAATCTCCCCCTGAAGGGCCTCCCGCTATCATGTTGATAACCGCAAAAGGCGTATTCTCCAGATCAGGGGCCTTTGCCTTGTTGCTCCGACGGCTGTTGGTCTCAGGGGGACCTTTTCCTCGTGGACTCCTTGATCGGGATGGGCTCCTTCTTTCCTCCCTGGAAAGACCCCGACAGTGCTCATCAAAGCGCTCCAGCACTTTCACAAATTCCTTTAGATGTCCCCCCGCAACGAGCCTTTGGATCTCAGCTTCCAGCTGGCGACATTCATCCGTGTCGTGCCCTTTCTGCTTGTGGAAGGCACAGTACTTGCTGGAACGTTTCAGAGACTCGGTCTCTCTCATCTTGATGGGTCTCCTGAAGAGCTTTTGTCGGATAGGTTATAGACCTCGGAGTTCGGTCGAGTAAGTGGAATACGCTCGAAGCGTCGAGGGGACAACGGCGACCTCTTGCGCTCCTGATGGCGCTCCTTCTTAACTGCGACCTCGCGTCCTCGTTCAGGGTGGCGCTCATTTCTTATGGGGCTATGATGTCGGGGACCATTCGTCCCATACATATCCTCGAGCGCAAAAAATGGCTCGGCAACCTCCCTAAAGGCCATAAGTGTCCCTGGCCTTCTTTCCACGATGGCATCAGCAAATTTCTTGCTCACATACTGTTTGTGATCCACAACCTGAAATATCACTGGGATCAAGAAATCCATGGACGACCTCTCTACTTGCAGTATCCCCTTGTTGAAGCGGGCGAAGAACGAGCGAAGAGACTCACTCTTGCCTTGCACCATATTATAGAGGGCAGTGGGCGCAGTGAATGGAGCTTTCAGGGAATTGAAGTGGTTGAGGAAGGCATCGGCCAACTTTTGGTATGAGTGAATCGAGCGCGGTGGCAATCGCTTGTACCATTCTTGCGCCATTCCCACCAAGGAAGTGACAAAAACCTTGGTCCAATAGTTGCTGTAATGCTCGTAGAGGTGCATCAAATGTAAAAAATGATCCAAATACTCGGCTGGATTGGTCATCCCGTCGTATCGGTTAATGGAAGTGGGAATTTTGGCCATCCCGGCTTGGGCCATTAAAACTTCTTCCATGAGGGGAGAGCCCCTTGCCAATGGGTGATAATCATAAGTGCCGAAGTTCTCTTCTGGCTCTCTCCGGTGCGGGACCTGCGGCTGTCGGTCCTTGTGACGAACATCTCTGTCATCGGCTCGTTCATCCCTACTGTGGGAGATCTGAGACCATGCACGAGAGAGCTGTCCAACCATGTCTTTCAAGCCCTGCAGCTGGTCTTGCACAGCCGCGAGGATGTTAGGGTTCACTTCACCGTCCCGGTCTCCTTGTCTGCCCGTGCGGGAAACCCTCCCGGAAACGTGGGAGTCTCCCTCATTCTCGTTAACCCTCTCAATGGGCTCCCTGTTTCCGTCTACAGGGGACCGCTCGTTTTCGCCCTGGCGGGGTACCTCATTAACTGGTGGTAGTGGTGGCACCCTGGGGATGGCCTGGGTTTCCCTAACAGGGAAAGCTTGCAATCCGCCCAAAGGTGCTGCGGTTTGAGTGGCCTGCCCAGAGGGGAAGTACATAGAATGAAATATTTCCCACGCCCCCTGAGCCGCCTGAACCTCACACTGGGTATACAAAGCCCTCAATTGCTGCGTAGTTAGGGGAGGTAACTCTACTCCCTCAACCTCCCTAGGAATCACCACAGGGAGCTGTATTTGGCCGGCGAGGTACGGTTGAACCGGCGGCATCATAACAGCGGGAGCAAGCGTGTATCCCGACGGCGGCATCGTATATCCCTGACCTCCTGGGTTTACAAGGGCATGCACCCCTTGAGTTTGGGGAGGGTGTGAAAGAGCAAAGTGAGAAAATCCTCCTGCGGCGCCAGAAGCTGGTAGTGCTGGTGGGGCCGGTGGGAGAACGGAAGATTCGGCCTGCACGACCACCCCGGTGAGGGGTACTCCACCTCCAGCGAAGGTAAGGGGTGGGCCTCCGCCTACAGGGATGGTGGGTACGATGGTGTTGACGTCTGGAGAAGTGTTATCTCCTCCTCCCGCAGCGCTGGACCTTGTAGCAACTATAGTTGTGAAGATTTCGGGGGTGTTTGCTTTTCAACTAACAGAAGAGATGGAAGAGGCGAAGAGATGGTTTCCCACAGACGGCACCAAAAATGATGGGTTCCAAAAGGGGTGGTTCAGAATCCGATCACTTTAGAATTTGTTTGAATGGCGAAATCGCCAGGAGTTGCCGGAAAAAAAGGGGGTTCTACCTGCTAGGACAAACACACAGAAGAGTCAGAAGGCCAAGCTGGGGGAAACTGGGGGTGGTACCCAGTTTGGCTCTCCGACGCTCAAGTCAGATACAGATCTGAAAGAGAAGAAGTAAGCTTAGTGGAAGCTGTAGCAATGGAGAGGGCTTACCGTGAAAGAGATGACTTTGTTTATTTATAGTTGAGGGTCAGGGACCCTTTGGTCATTTGCCACATGTGGTCCTGGCCGAATGTTGCCCTAACACGTGGCGCTGTGAGAGAGAAACCTAGGAGGAATCTTCTGCAAAAGCTGCCGGGAGTTAGTGTTGGCAACAGTGGCAGGTGCGCGGGCATGTACGGTGTGTCAGAGAGCCGTTTGGAGGGTTGGTGACGAGGGCTTGGGAGCACGCTCGTGACAACCAAAAGCCTTGGAGGCCAAGAAATCCGCCGGGGGGAATGAGGGCCCAGGCTCGTGTAACGGATTGTAGGGGAGGCCTTTCTGAGGGAACGTAGCGCTCGAAGAAGGCTCCTTCTGATGGATTGGAATACTAGTCAAGTCGCATGCATAAAGCGCTCGTAGGAGAGCGGTGATAACGGTCACGTGCGAGGGTGGCAGGGACAGTACGTGTTCTTGGAGGATGCTGGCGTTTTAATGGGTTCATCGCTCGTTCATGACTACTGTAATCAGCTGGGCAAATGCTGCTTTCTAAAAAAGGCCACGTGTCCAAACGCGGTACTAGCGGATCTTGACCCCATCATATATATATTTATATATGTTTATTAAATATTAAATGTTATTTGATTTCATTGAATTATAGAATTTAATTGTTACCTATTTCATGTTTTAGTTAATTTTTGATATTTAATTGAATGTATTTAATTGTTTATTTTCTAATTGTAAATGCGATTGAATGTGTTTAATTGGTTATGTTCTAATTTTAAATGTGATCTAATACGTGCTATGCTCCTATTTGAATTTCTTGAATGAAATTGATTGAAAATATGGAATTATGACTTGAATGAATATGAACTCGTTGAGTACGAATGCTTCATTGAATGAATGAATTGAATGTTTATATGTCTTTAAGACTTTAATAGTGCACATGAACGTGCTCATTACATTATAGCATCTCTTATACATTCATATCATAATCATTTCATTGCCGAGCGTCTTATTTGGTTATATTGAGTCTCACTTCACCTCTCTTGCACAGATATTAAGTCCGTTGGAGACGAGACCGGTCTGTGAGGCTCGTGTGTTCTCCTTGTTGCCGTTTAAGGTGGGTTTCTCTTCTACTTAGATAAAGCGACCCTATATATTTCCCTATGTGAAAGGTTTTAAGCCAAAGTAATACGATTATAAATATATTGAGTCTTTTCTCGAGTAAATGATTGCAAACGTAAAGCCCTTATTTAATGAATTCTACCTAATGTTTTGGCGAGAATGATTGAATGTTCACAATGAATGGGGCCCAGGGGCTTGGTGTGAGTGGGGAACCGAGGAGGCATGGGCTGACGGGAAACCCTCACACTAGTCCCACCAATGAATGGTGTAACCGGACCTCGTTAGGAGTTAGCGAGGAATGGACGCTGAGTGCCATCTGGGGAGTCATGTTCCCCTTTTGGTCAATGAATGGGTGGATGGGCCTTGCAAACCCGCCACCAACCCGGAGGAAGAAGGTGTAAATGTTATTGAATGCGCACGAAAGAATGATATGCATGAAAAGAATGAATGAATGAATGAATGACTTTTAATGAATGTTAACGAATTACACGAGGTGTTGGTTGGAGATAATGCACGCCCACTCGCCGGGCCACTAATGACCTTGACCTAATATAATTAAATCGTTATAATCCCTTTTGATGATTTCTATTCACCCACTTGGGAAACTCTTTAAAAACCTCATTTGGGATTATAGCTTGCATGTGAATATTTAATTACCGTCATATATTATAGTATGCCCTGCTTTTATACCCACCAGTCCCTTTTGGACTGAACCCGTTTGGTTTTCAGTTGTTTTGTGCAGGTGTCAGGGGAGCTAGGCGGGATTTCGAGTCCTAGGTCTTGTTTTCGTTTCTGGCCCTTTTGTTTATTAGTCTTACACTCACATTTTGCACTTGTGATCATTGTATATGAATGTTGCTATTGGAGCTTACATGTTTTGAGCCCTATTGGAATTGGATGAGGTTATGATTTATTTTTGGAGCTTGAATGCCATTGTTTTTATTAGGATCAGTTATTGCTTCCGCTTTAATGTTTATTCTGGTTTTATGGTTCAAGGGTTAGTCCCGCCTAGCATAGAGTGTGTGTATGTCCCCGTTCGTCGTGATTTGGCTCGGGTATGGATCGTCCATTTCATATTCGGGTCGGGTCTCGGTGCGGGGGATGTGACACCTTGTACTCGGGTGTTACATCCTTAAGTGGTATCAGAGCTTAGGGTTGCAAAACTCGGGCTCTCGTGTCGTGTGGGTCAGTCTAGGTCGTTCGGCATAGGAACTACGTGATAATGTGCGCATTGCATCGATTTTGAACATGAAATTGTCTTCTTTTTAATCTTGTCGAATTACCTGTTGCATTTTATACTGGATCCGTGTCTTTCGTGTTGAATATGTGCCATATGCATGCCCTAATCGCATGCATGTGCCTTCGAAATGAGTTATGATTTACAGGTTATAAAGATAATATCAAACCACGACCAAGTATCATGCTAACAACGCCTTACTACAAGTTCTTTTTGAGGCATGGAGGATAGGAATGACGTATCGGGGGAAAGATATAGAGAATTCGAGAGGCGTAGTCCTCATAGTGAGAGTTAGAGTTCAAGGGATAGGAGCTGAAATGGAAGTTTGACTTAAGAAGAGGCAACTATAGAGGGATATTCGTAGAAATAGGAATTGATCGGGAAATATTTATGACTCCAAAGGTTGACATATGCGGCTCTCTTACATAAGAAGCCATAATTGGAGCCAACGGGATCGTTCAACCTTAGGAATGAAGTAAATGAACCTTGAAGGTATTTTGGTTCAGGGTTCGGACCATTGAAGAGGTACCGAGGACTGGGAGGAGTCAAGGTAAAATCAATTCGATGGAAATTGAGCACCAAGAGTTGTCAAAGAAGGGTGGCTAAATAAACCTGGAAATTAGAAATCGAGATTTTGAAGGTGAAGATCGAGAAGGGTTTAAATTTGGGTGTTCTGGATTGCTACTAAAATAGAAACGAGTCTGGAAGGGAGTAGAGAGAGGCAAGTAATTGTGTGAATACAAATTTATGGAAGGTGGTGATATGGAGGACGGGATTTTAGTCGTTTTTCCAAATCCAAGCTGAATTGTCATGTTGTGAAGTTGAATTGGAAGATATGGAGCAACAAATGGGAACTATAAGGAAAGGCAAAGACTGGTTGAAGGATTATTCTCGGGGAGAGACTCTTTGCAAGGGAATCCTGCGCTCGAGTAGAAGCAATTGGAGGTGAATTAAACTTATAAAGGATAAGCACGGGAGTCTTGATCACGGTGATGGCGAGAAGTAGGGTTCAGAATGACATTGGGGTTCATTTTTGTAAGAGAATTTGAGCAAGGTTGAAGGGCGATTCTCGGGGGTAAATGCAGAGGCTAATTCAATGGATGTCGAAGAAATCAGGAATCGTGAAATTTCAATTGCGGATAGTGGAAGATACAAGTGATGCAAAAAGATTCATGGAAAACTTGAAGACCGTGGGAAAGGCAAGGAATAATCACCAAGTCAAAGAACCTCGGGATTGGAGGAACGAAGAAAAGCTACTGAGCTAATAGCTTACCACATTGGTGACAGGTTCCAAAACATTCATAGCACGTGCATCATATTTCGCATTAATTATTTATTCTTCTGGCCTTATGTTTATCTGTGTATTTCTATTTGGTTTCGTTGCGCTAATGTGATGCAAAATTGCTTGATGTAAACGTGACACATGCATCGCCAATTTTAACCCGACATGCATTCTACTGTTTAATTGATAGGAAGTTCTTTCATCCCAACTATCAAGTATTACTTAACCGAGCCACTTTCGAATTCAATGAAGATGACTTCGGGGAAACAAAGAATTTCAAGTAAAGGATAGGTTAATGGAAACGGGAATTTATAAAGAGAACTAAGATTAGAGTTGATTGCGGGGTGTTTGGATCAGACGAGATTAGGAAAGGGGTTAGGGCATCCAGCGAAGTAGAAGGGAAGTTGAAAAGCAAACTTTGGGGTTAGCCTTTTGATTAAATCCTCCCTAATGGGAATTATTCATCCAGAACTTCGACAAAAGAAGAATCGATCGAGTTCAACACGTGATAATAGAAATTTAAGGGGGAGAGCACGACCGAGAAACAAAATGGAAGATTGAAGTGGTCCTCGAAGGAATATCTTAGTAAGGAATAGCAGAATTTCAAATTAAGGAAGATCTGGAAGTCCTCATGGCGGTGATTGGAAAAAATAAAAGAACCTTAATGGTTAAACTGTTAAAGTGAGCGTTAAGTATTAAGTTAGTGTTGAAGGCCACCACTGTAACGCCCCAGTTTTTCGGTATTTTAAAATGACATATGCGTTTACTAATTTGCGCAAATTAATTGGCTTTCAGTGTTTTTATAATTAATTTTATTGTTTACTTGTTAAATAAGTGATTAATTGAAATATGTGCAAAATTTGAATTTGAATTTATTTGAATAATTATGCGTTCCTAAATAGGTCGTTTTAAATTATTTAATTGCATAACTAAGTATTGTGATAATTCTTGTTGTAATTTTAATTAAATTTCTATATATATATATATTACGTTATATTTATTTTAAATAGTTAAAAATGGATACTTAATTTTAGTTGAATTTTGGAAGTATATAAATTCTAGGTCGATTTGCATTCACATGACAAGTTGCGCGTCGTTACTGTATGAAATGAATTCGAAATTTGGTGGAAATTTAAAATGTTGTAGATATGTGTGTCATGAATGTGTACGTATGCTCGTTTTACGTTTTCGGATTTTATTTAATTGCATTTTAAATTTATTTGGTATGATTGGAACCAAACCGGGGGCTAACGAGCAATTAGCGCACCCTTGGTTCCGTATGTGATATCTTGAGCTTGGGAACTCGGAATCGAGTTCCGTCAACTCCGTTGAACTTGTAACGAATATTCGGGTTCAATAAATTTAACCTCATATTTTACGAAGATCATTTGGACTACCTAAATTCAACCGAAAACCGAAACGAGTGCAAATCGGCCACCCTTAACCATTTTCAACATATCTCCATCAAACCTTGACCAAATTAACCATGGTTGGAGGCTATGGAAACCTAGTTAAACCCACTATCTGATCCTTATACCCCTAAACCGAAATAACCTTCACAAACAAGAGAAAAATCAGCCCCAAGCTCTGCTCCAGTTTCATTCCCGTCACCATGCCCAACCTTGGAGATTCAAGCTCAAATCTCTTTCATCTTTCATCCAACCTTCAAGGTGAGTTTAGGATTTTATTATACATTCAACATGTATCATTTTAAGCTATGCATCCCCAATTTTGAGCATGTGTGGAGGAGATTTTTAAGATATGAAGAAATAGTTAGGTTTTATGCCAATATGATGATCTCTCTCATTCTTTGATGATTTAAGTTGATTCCAAGCATGAATATGATTGTTTGAACTTCCTCTTTACATCCATGATCATGTATTTTATGGGGGATAAGTATTTCATGAGTTGCCATTAATGAGATTTTGAAGAAAATGTATGAATTGATCACTTCATCCTTCATCTCACGTTTCAATCTTTGGGAAGCATGTTTGCATGATGTTTTGGAGTTGTTTCATCTCATATTTGTGATCATTCCTAGCTGAGTATGTTGGTTAAATATTAGCCTCGTTTTGCCCTGTTTCTTGCTGCGTTCTGCTCCAGTTTGAGCAGGTCGCGGCCGCGATCGGACCAAGAACAATCTTGGTCGCGGCCGCGACTCGTGTGTGCGTGTTGTGGTTGTGTCTCTCAGGTCGCGCCCGCGACCTGATCTACTTCATTTTAGGTCGCGCCCGCGACCACTGTACACATTTGCTCACGTTAATTGCATAAAATTGCATGAAAATTCGGATTTTATTCGGTCGCGACCGCGACCATTTCATGAGTAATTTGGGTCGCGCCCTCGACCCCTGCATGGCTGCATGAAAATTCATTTTTCAAACCACATTTTCATGGCTTTATTGGCTTGTTTTTGGTTCCTTCACTTCATTAATATGTCATATAATGTGTTAACTCGTGTGTTATGAAGTTTTATAATTTTTCGTGAATTATTGTCCGAGTTGTGGCATCATATGTCTTTAATGCTCCTAATGTATGCATGCATGCATCTTTTGCGTCTAAGATGAACCCTAATTGCTTGCTATCTTTTATTTTATGACTTGTATGATATGTGTACACACTATATGACGTGTTATGCTTGTTAATTGGAATTCTTGGATTGATTTGGCTTGACATATGAAGAATGTAAACCTAAACGAGTTTAAATGTTACAAGTATGCTTTGATGCTTCATATTTGAACCTTAAATGACTTCCTATTTCTTCATAAGGGCTTAATGAACTATATGCATAGAATATTGTAACGCCCCGTTTTCCCGACAAGTCAGGTAC
The DNA here is from genome assembly GCA_037501455.1 of Lantana camara. Classification (NCBI taxonomy): domain Eukaryota; kingdom Viridiplantae; phylum Streptophyta; class Magnoliopsida; order Lamiales; family Verbenaceae; genus Lantana; species Lantana camara. The sequence continues at coordinate 55,506,495 of CM074860.1, forward strand.
GACGTCACGAGAGAGTTTAATTTAGTAATTATGTGATTTATGTGACGTCGCATGTTAAACGTTTCAACGTGTAATTTATTTAATTATGTGCGCTTTAGAAAGTTATTTAAATTGTTCTTGGACTCAATTGTACAATAAATTGCAAGTTAGGAACCTAATTTTATTTAGGGTGTTTTGAGGCCTTCGTGGCTACTTTGAGCCCGGGGATTCGGATTCGAATTCCAACCTTATTATTGAGTTCGTTTCGGTGATTCGGATTCAAATACTTAACCTCTTATTTTTCTAAAGCTATTTGATTGCCCAACCGTTTTAAAATCCGATCCAGTTAGACCGGTTACCGCTTGACCCTACCCATTTCTACCGACCCGTTTGACCAGCCCTAAAAAGGGCCAGCCTTATTCTTTTTCCCCATTTTGATCGATCAGCAGCAGCACACAAGGAAGAAGGAGAAATTTCCCCATTTTGCTCCAAGACCTCAAGATTTGGGTTTTCATGATCCAACCGTCCGATCAACGACTTAAGGTATGATTCGTGCTCTATTCGTTACGTGCTTTACGTTGTTGTAGCTTCGTGCCCCGGATTTATGCCTATATGATGATTTGGGGAGATGATGAATAGTAACCGGGGTATGAGTTTTGTATGATTAATGCCGTTTTTTGAGTTCTAATGTGTATATATGTGATTTACGTGTTTCACTTGGTCCGTGGTATTAATTTCGTGTGTTTTGGAGTGGTGTGGAGGGGTGTTGGTGTTTGAATGGTGCTCTAGGCGCCATTGTTGCTGTTTCTGCTTCTTCTTGGATGAACCAGTTGGGAACGGCCGTTCCCGTGTTGTTTTGGAGTTGGGAACGGCCATTCCCAGGAGTCTTACCAGACTATTCTTTACAGAGCCGCGGGGAGGAGTTCGGGGAGCTGGGAACGGCCGTTCCCAGCTCAAGCGTGGAACTGGAATGGCCGTTCCCATGGGCGGGACTGCTCAGCATGGCCGTTCCCAAAGCTAGCGAGGCCGTTCCCGGCACTGTTCCAGTGCTTTTATGTGTTTAATTCGTGTATTGTTATTTCGTGATTTCCTTTGCATGTCTAAGTATTATTTCATCGTTTTACTTGCACAATTTCATGTAATTGAATTCGTTTATTGAATGTAAGTGCTAATTGATTTAATTGCCCTTAATTGCATATAAGAGCATGAGCGTGACTTAGTTTATTATCTTATGTATCGTTCCATGACTTTCGTGCCATTTCATATTAATGTCGTGCGTCGTAATTGGTATCATTATTGAGTCTCCTCTCACGAGTACACATTGTTTCCTTTCTTGTCAGTTCTTCTCCAGGGTGGAGACTTCAGGATTGAATAGGCAACTGTAGTGTTCGTGTTCTTGTTCTTGTCTCTTGGTTCCAGGTGAGGTTCAATTTCTAGATACATAGAACCATTACAACCCTTACGTGAACTTTCGGCCAAAAGGTATCTCTATATCTATAGTTTTCTAAACTCTATTGATTTTCCACTGATCTATTGAAATTGTACTGAATTGTATTGTATTGATTGACCGTGTTTTGGGCGAGTATATTTTACCGTGCACTGTGGGCCTGAGAGTTAGTGTTTGAGCCAACCGGGAAAGCATGGGCTGACGGGTAACTCTTACGCTCCTCTCAACCGTGGGGATGAACCCTGAATCCACCAGGAGGTTTGGTGGAGGAAGGAGTCCCGTGCGTGGGAGTTATGTTCCCGACGTACACCGTGTTTACCGTGGACGGATCGGGCCTTGCAAACCCACCATCATTGGAGGAAGAAGGAGTCATTGAAACTGCTACGTGTGCACTGTAATTGAATGCATGACCACCTAATGAATTAATTAAAAGTATCGTGATTGTACACTGTTGGAGTAAGGTTGGAGATTGCCCTCATTCGCCGGGCCACTGATTGATTGATTGATTGAGATTGATTGAAGTGTCTAATCGGATAGTTGTAATCTCGGGCGAGTTCAAAGTATTATTGAACCTATTTTGTTTCTGTTATAAAACCTTACCCGAGGTTACAACTTGCATGTTATTTGCGCTTATATATATATTGCCCCTCGCTCAGTCTTGTGGAGACTGACACCTCACTTTTCAGTTTTGCAGGTGGTGTGCTAGGCGGGAGTCAGAGTTGTGTCTTGTCTTTCCTTTTGAGTCGTGTTCCAGTTTCTCCACTTACACTCACTGCATATTGTATTTTAATTACTGTATTGAAAGTAATATTGGACTAGTATGCTATTTAGTGAATTACATAGAACTCGGGACAGGTTTCTAGGGCTTTAGTTGAACCCGTTTTATGTTAATGTATTGAATTGATTCTGGACAGGTTAGGACAGGTTCATTGAATTAGTAGAACCCGTATTTACTTTCCTTGAACTTGCATTCATTTTATTGATATTGAATAGATAATTGCCTTACTTCCGCACAATTGTCATTGTTGATTGTTTCAGGGTTAGATTCCGCCTAGCTAGGACTGTCTTTTTATTGTCTTTCGTTCGCTGTGAGTTTAGTTCATGTATGGATTAGCCATTTCATATGTGGACCGAACTTACAGTGCGGGGGATGTGGCGCCTATCGTCCCGGGTGCTACAAATACTATGTGTTATATGTACTATTTGAATTCCTTGGTTTATTTGATATGATTTATGAAAGATATGAAATATATGAATATGAATCACTTGATTATATGACCTCATCACATGATTTATGCTTCTGATGCATCTCATATCATGGGTATAGTATGTCGTGCGTTTATGTGGTCTCATTTCGAGTCGATTCTCACAAGGACACATTGTTTCTTCATTTGTACAGTTCGTCTCCAGGGCGGAGACTTCCGTTTGGAATAGGCACCCGCCATACTTATGCTTTATGTCTCGTGGTCTTCCAGGTGAGGGTGTTTTCGTTCTAGTTACATATCAAACCCTACAACCCTTATGTGAAAAGCTTTGGCCAAAACCTTATGATTATATATATGTTACTTTTAAAGTAAAGTTATCGAGTAAATATTGATCGAGTAAATAGTGATTGATCGAGTACATATTGATCGAGTATACCCCTTTTCAAATGGTTTATGATATATGTTATGATTCTTATGAATCAAATGTTTTGGCGAGACAAATTTATGATTTATGATTTATGATTACACGGGCCCCGGGACTTAGTATATGTGGCTAACCGAGGAAGCAAGGGCTGACGGGGATCCCATATACTAGTCCCAACCAAACTACGGCGGTACCGGACCTCGCCAGGAGGTTGGCGGGAAAAGGGAGCTGAGTGCCATCTGGGGAGTCATGTAACCCCTTTTGGTCAATGAATGGATGGTTCGGGCCGATCACCCGGCCATCACCCGGAGGAAGAAGGTTGGAACTTGATTTATGATTTATGACTACGTTATGTTATGATTGTTATGCACCGTGCGGGAAGGCCGGGACACGGATTGCCCAAACGAATATGATTTATGATATATGATCTTCATGTATTATGATATATTGCATGATCGCCTAATCAGCGTATTAACGATAATTGTCGTACACGGTCGGAGTTTGGATGGAGATTGTGCACGCTCACTCGCCGAGCCTTATGTTTATGTATGATTTATGAAAATAATGAATTAATATGTTTAGTCATAAAATACGAGTATTGATTAATCTTTCTCTTGCCCTTTTTGGGAACTAATTTTAAACAAAACCTTTCTCGGGATTTATGACTTGCATGTGCATGGTTTTCTATATATATGTTGCTCCAGCTCACTCAGTCTTCTAGAGACTGACCCTCTCCCTCCCCAATCTTTTAGTGCGCAGGTTTGGCTTTGGAGTTTCGAGCTAGGCGGATTTGTGTTGAGTCTTTGAGTCGGTCAGGTTAATCTAGAAGAGTCTTTGCACTCGCTTATGTATTTGAATTGTATATGATTCGGCCTTGAAAATGATGAACTTGAATCTTTATGTATTTCATATTAAAATTGCGTTGCCGGGCTTCGTTAGGAATTAAAAGAGGCCTGAGGTGCCCAAGCCTGCGTGTGATTGGCGTATTTAATTTCTGCAGGCCCGTGGCCAATGCATGTGATCGGATTTTGTTTCCCGTTGCATTATGTTTTGTTGGTTGGTTATAATTGCAGGGTCTAAGTTCCGCCTAGCTTAGGAGGTTTGTTTTGTTTGTCTCCCGTTCTCTATGGTTTGATACGGGTGCGGACTTCCCATTTCGTTACTCGTGTTGAGCCATAGTGCGGGGGATGTGGTGCCTCACGTGCGGGGTGCTACATCCTTAAGTGGTATCAGAGCCCGGTTGCAAAACCGGTGTTCTCGTATCGTGTTTGAGTCAGTCTAGGTCGCACGGCTTAGGAACTATGTGACCATGTGTGCATTGCATCGATCTTGAATATGAATTGCTTTGCTTTTTGAGATTTGTTGACTTATCTGCTGCATCTCTGCATTGGATCAGTGCTTTTTGTGTTAAAATGTGCCATGAGCATGCACTAATCGCATGCATATATCCTTGAAATAAGTTATGAATTACAGGTTATGAAGGTATTATCAAACCACGGCCAAGTATCATGCTAACAACGCCTTATTGCAAGTTCTTTTTGAGATACAGAGAATTCGAGATGCGTGGTCTTCATGGATCGAGCTAGATTTCAACGGTTAGGAGCTAGAATGGAAGTTCGACTTTAGAGATGCAACTATAGAGGGACAATTGAAGAAATAAGAGTTGATCGGGGAATATTTATGACTCTAAAGATCGACATATGTGGCTCTCTTACATTGGATACTATAATTGAATTCAACGGAATTGTTTAACCTAAGGAACGAAGTAAATGAACCATGAAGGTATTTGGTTTAGGTGTCGAACCATTGAAGAGGTTTCGAGAATGGAGAAGAGTCAAGTTAAAATGGGTCCGGTAGGAGTTATACACCAAGGGTTGTCATGAAGGATTTCTAAATAAGCCTAGTGGTTAGAAATTGAGTTTGGAGGTTAAGACCGGGAAGAGTTGGATTTTGGTGCTTTGGGATTTCGATGAAAATGGAAAACGAGTTTGGAAGGTGATAATACTACGGATAAGATTTGAGTTTGTCTTTCCAAATCCAAGCTGAATTGTCGTGTGGTGAGGGGGAATTGGGAAATATGGAGCAACGAATGGAAACAGTAAAGAAAGGCAAAGATTCTTTGGAAGAAAATCATGCGCTCAAGTAGAAGCAATTGGAAAACAGGTTCAATACACCAATTGAAACTCATAAAAGATGATCACGGAAACTTTGATCAAGGTAATGACTAGAGGTAGGGGTTGATTTTCGAGGAGAAATTTGGATGTCAACCCCTGGACGTAGAAGAATTTGTGATCAAGAAATTGCAATCCCGGACAATGGAGGGTACAAATTGATGCACAAGGATTCTTAGAAATCTTGAAAACCGTGGGAAAAACGAAGCATGATCAGCAAGCCAAAGTAACCTCGTGATTGGAGGAACGAGGAAAAACTACCGAGTTAACAACTTACCACCTTGGTGACAGGTTCCAAAACATTCATAGCACGTGCATCATGCTCCGCATCAAGTATTTATTCTTCCTTATTTATGTTCGTGCGTATATTTCTAATTGATTTCGTTGCTCTAAGGTGCTGCATATCTAACTGTCGTAATTGTGACACATGCATCGGCATATTAACCCAACATGCATTTTAGTGTTTATTCGATAGGAAGTTCCTTCATCTCACCCATTAAGTATCATCTTAACCGATTCAACTCCGAATTTAGATGAAAGAAATAATGGAGTTGCATAGGTAGGTGACGTTGGAGAAAATAAAGAAATTCAAATAAGGGGCAGGTCGATGGCAATGGGATTCAGAAAGAGAAGCGAAACTAGAGTTGGCTTCGGGGTGTGCGGATCGACCAAGAATGAAGAAAAGGGGGTTTTGAATATTAATAGCAGTAAAGGAGAAGTGGTAAAAGCGAAGACTATGGGTTGTTATCTTATTTAAAAGCCTTCCCAATGAAACTTCCATCAAGAATTCCGAGGAAGGAAAGTTCGATGGAGTCCGATGTATAATGACAGAAAATTTTAAGGGGGTGAGCACGACTAGGAGGCGAATACGAAACTTGAAATCGGAACCGAAGGAATAAAAATAACAGAAATGTAATTAAGGAAGATCCGGGATTTTTATGTTGGCAAGCAAAGATGAATAAGACAACTCTATGGGGTGATCAGTAAAAGAGAGTTAGGTCACCAGATTCGGGCTGAAAGTTTCACCAGGAGTGGAGAAGATAGATCGCTCAATTGTTTTGAGTATGAAAGTCGAGTTGAAGACAAAGGAGATATGAAGGAGGTTAGGTAAAATTTCTAAGTTGAATTGTTAAGAGGAAACTGACTCCAATTCCTCATGGAAAAGTATATTGTTAATGAAGTTTGACTCCATGAGTTTAGAAGGAGATTTAAGAAGAAACAGAACCAACAAGGATGAACATGGGGAAGTTTAATTCAATTTCTTAATTGAACGGAAGATAGGAAAGATTTGGGTGATATACATATTAAGTTCGGGAATAAACTTTTAAGGACGCCAAGGATAGCTGCTTCCAATGGTATGTTCGGCTTTATGCGGATAGAGAAATAGCTAGGGGTCTAATTTTGAGACGGATGATTCAAGGGTATTCGGGGAAGTCAAGCTCGGTTATTCAGAAAAGAGTTGGGTTGGTTGAATAAAGGTTATGGAAATGATGAAATTTCAAAGAGGATTAGAAGCAGTAAAAATCCGAAGGGAATCAAGAATACAATTCGAAGAGGATCTATCGTTAGTTCGTTGGGGTACCCTGAAGAGTTTAAAGACAGGTCAAGCATTGAGCTCACTTTCGGGACAGATCATACAGTGGATAACAAACTCATAGCCCTAAATTATGCAACTACGGTGAACGGTACTTGTAGCATCCATGACACATGCATTCATGCAAATTTAATTCAAATAATTTCTATGTTATGTACTTTGATCTCATATCATGTTCAATTTGCTTGGAGTATTTGATAGTCAACGTGAATGATATTTGTTACCTGCTTCGAGTGCCTTATGTGTTTTTAATTATGATCTTGCGTTGTGTTGCTTGGGAGTATTGGAGACTTCCTTGCTTTTTATTTTGTTGAGAGACGGGGTGCTCTCGTGTGTGCAAGAGACGGGGATTCTCTTATTTTTGTTTGAGAAACGGGGTGCTCTCTTTGCTTGTGAGAGACGGGGTTCTCCTATTATTGCTCGAGAGACGGGGCTCTCTCATTGTTGTTTGTGAGAGACGGGGCTCTCTCCGTGTTTTTCGCGAGAGACGGGGAATCTCTCATTATTTGTTCCGTCGAGTAGTGAATCCGAGGACGGATTCTTTTCAAAGGGGTGAGATTGTAACGCCCCAGTTTTTCGGTATTTTAAAATGACATATGTGTTTACTAATTTGCGCAAATTAATTGGCTTTCAGTGTTTTTATAATTAATTTTCATTGTTTACTTGTTAAATAAGTGATTAATTGAAATATGTGCAAAATTTGAATTTGAATTTATATGAATAATTATGCGTTCCTAAATGGGTCGTTTTAAATTATTTAATTGCATAACTAAGTATTGTGATAATTCTTGTTTTAATTTTAATTAAATTTCTATATATATATATTACGTTATATTTATTTTAAATAGTTAAAAATGGATACTTAATTTTAGTTGAATTTTCAAAGTATATAAATTCTAGGTCGATTTGCATTCACGTGACAAGTTGCGCGTCGTTACTGTATGAAATGAATTCGAAATTTGGTGGAACTTTAAAATGTTGTAGATATGTGTGTCATGAATGTGTACGTATGCTCGTTTTAAGTTTTCGGATTTTTTTTAATTGCATTTTAAATTTATTTGGTATGATTGGAACCAAACCGGGGGCTAACGAGCAATTAGCGCACCCTTGGTTCCGTATGTGATATCTTGAGCTTGGGAACTCGGAATCGAGTTCCGTCAACTCCATTTAACTCGTAACGAATATTTGGGTTCAATAAATTTAACCTCATATTTTACTAAGATCATTTGGACTCCCGAAATTCAACCGAAAACCGAAACGAGTGCAAATCGGCCACCCTTAACCATTTTCAACATATCTCCCTCAAACCTTGACCAAATTAACCATGGTTGGAGGCTATGGAACCCTAGTTAAGCCCACTATCTGATCCTTATACCCCTAAACCGAAATAACCTTCACAAACAAGAGAAAAATCAGCCCCAAGCTCTGCTCCAGTTTCATTCCCGTCACCATGCCCAACCTTGGAGATTCAAGCTCAAATCTCTTTCATCTTTCATCCAACCTTCAAGGTGAGTTTAGGATTGTATTATACATTCAACATGTATTATTTTAAGCTATGCATCCCCAATTTTGAGCATGTGTGGAGGAGATTTTTAAGATATGAAGAAATAGTTAGGTTTTATGCCAATATGATGATCTCTCTCATTCTTTGATGATTTAAGTTGATTCCAAGCATGAATATGATTGTTTGAACTTCCTCTTTACATCCATGATCATGTATTTTATGGGGGATAAGTATTTCATGAGTTGCCATTAATGAGATTTTGAAGAAAATGTATGAATTGATCACTTCATCCTTCATCTCACGTTTCAATCTTTGGGAAGCAAGTTTGCATGATGTTTTGGAGTTGTTTCATCTCATATTTGTGATCATTCCTTAGCTGAGTATGTTGGTTAAAGATTGGCCTCGTTTTGCCCTGTTTCCTCTGCGTTCTGCTCCAGTTTGAGCAGGTCGCGGCCGCGATCGGACAAAGAACAATCTTGGTCCCGGCCGCGACTCTTGTGTGCGTGTTGTGGTTGTGTCTCTCAGGTCGCGCCCGCGACCTGATCTACTTGCATTTTAGGTCGCGCCCACGACCACTGTACACATTTGATCACGTTAATTACATAAAATTGCATGAAAATTCGGATTTTATTCGGTCGCGACCGCGACCATTTCATGAGTAATTTGGGTCGCGCCCGTGACCCCTGCATGGCTGCATGAAAATTCATTTTTCAAACCCCATTTGCATGGCTTTATTGGATTGTTTTTGGTTCCTTCACTTCATTAATATGTCATATAATGTGTTAACTCGTGTGTTATGAGGTTTTATAATTTTTCGTGAATTATTTTCCGAGTTGTGGCTTCATATGTCTTTAATGCTCCTAATGTATGCATGCATGGATCTTTTGCATCTAAGATGAACCCTAATTGCTTGCTATCTTTTATTTTATGACTTGTATGATATGTGTACACACTATATGACGTGTTATGCTTGTTAATTGGAATTCTTGGATTGATTTGGCTTGACATATGAAGAATGTGAACCTAAACGAGTTTAAATGTTACAAGTATGCTTTGATGCTTCATATTTGAACCTTAAATGACTTCCTATTTCTTCATAAGGGCTTATATGAGCTATATGCTTAGAATACTATGTGTTATATGTACTATTTGAATTCCTTGGTTTATTTGATATGATTTATGAAAGATATGAAACATATGAATATGAATCACTTGATTATATAACCTCATCACATGATTTATGCTTCTGATGCATCTCATATCATGGGTATAGTATGTCGTGCGTCTATGTGGTCTCATTTCAAGTCGATTCTCACAAGGACACATTGTTTCTTCATTTGTACAGTTCGTCTCCAGGGCGGAGACTTCCGTTTGGAATAGGCACCCGCCATACTTATGCTTTATGTCTCGTGGTCTTCCAGGTGAGGGTGTTTTCGTTCTAGTTACATATCAAACCCTACAACCCTTATGTGAAAAGCTTTGGCCAAAACCTTATGATTATATATATGTTACTTTTAAAGTAAAGTCATCGAGTAAATATTGATCGAGTAAATATTGATTGAGTAAATAGTGATTGATCGAGTAAATATTGATCGAGTATACCCCTTTTCAAATGGATTATGATATATGTTATGATTCTTATGAATCAAATGTTTTGGCGAGACACATTTATGATTTATGATTTATGATTACACGGGCCCCGAGACTTAGTATATGTGGCTAACCGAGGAAGCAAGGGCTGACGGGGATCCCATATACTAGTCCCAACCAAACTACGGCGGTACCGGACCTCGCCAGGAGGTTGGCGGGGAAAGGGAGCTGAGTGCCATCTGGGGAGTCATGTAACCCCTTTTGGTCAATGAATGGATGGTTCGGGCCGATCACCCGGCCATCACCCGGAGGAAGAAGGTTGGAACTTGATTTATGATTTATGACTACGTTATGTTATGATTGTTATGCACCGTGCGGGAAGGCCGGGACACGGATTGCCCAAACGAATATGATTTATGATATATGATCTGCATGTATTATGATATATTGCTTGATCGCCTAATCAGCGTATTAACGATAATTGTCGTACACGGTCGGAGTTTAGATGGAGATTGTGCACGCTCACTCGCCGAGCCTTATGTTTATGTATGATTTATGAAAGTAATGAATTAATATGTTTAGTCATAAAATACGAGTATTGATTAATCATTCTCTTGCCCTTTTTGGGAACTAATTTTAAACAAAACCTTGCTCGGGATTTATGACTTGCATGTGCATGGTTTTCTATATATATGTTGCTCCAGCTCACTCAGTCTTCTAGAGACTGACCCTCTCCCTCCCCAATCTTTTAGTGCGCAGGTTTGGCTTTGGAGTTTCGAGCTAGGCGGATTTGTGTTGAGTCTTTGAGTCGGTCAGGTTAATCTAGAAGAGTCTTTGCACTCGCTTATGTATTTGAATTGTATATGATTCGGCCTTGAAAATGATGAACTTGAATCTTTATGTATTTCATATTAAAATTGCGTTGCCGGGCTTCGTTAGGAATTAAAAGAGGCCTGAGGTGCCCAAGCCTGCGTGTGATTGGTGTATTTAATTTCTGCAGGCCCGTGGCCAATGCATGTGATTGGATTTTGTTTCCCGTTGCATTATGTTTTGTTGGTTGGTTATAATTGCAGGGTCTAAGTTCCGCCTAGCTTAGGAGGTTTGTTTTGTTTGTCTCCCGTTCGCTATGGTTTGATACGGGTGCGGACTTCCCATTTCGTTACTCGTGTTGAGCCATAGTGCGGGGGATGTGGTGCCTCACGTGCGGGGTGCTACAACCACGGGATGTTGAGGAGAGGGTGTGGCGAGCATTTCTAAACATGGGATTTAGATTTTGGAAAATAATGGAATTATGGAAGAGCTTCGGCGAGACCATTAAATCGCCTCAAGGAACAAAGATTAAATCCAATTAATGCGTTTGTGATGGTAACCATAGAGGGTAATCTGGCTAAGTATTGGAGGAGTTCGGACATCAAGTAACACAATAAAACCCTACAGCATCGCTTGTCGTTTTTTCATAACAAGTTCGAAGGAATTTGAGCAGAAAGGAATCAGAAAGAAATAACTATGGAAGGACTTTAATTAAATCTTAAGAAGTATCAAGGAAGTTTCCCCTCGATTAGCTTTTGGGTTCAGACCATACCTTGGGACCAGAAAGGTTTTGGCTTCAAATTCATTACCATGGTGAACGGCTTCAAATTCACTATACCTCTCTTGTACAGATTTCATTGTCGAGCGTCTTATTTGGTTATATTGGTTTCTCTTCTACTTAGATAAAGCGACCCGATATATCTCCCTATGTGAAAGGTTTTAAGCCAAAGTAATACGATTATATATATATTGAGTCTTTTCTCGAGTAAATGATTGCAAACGTAAAGCCCTTATTTAATGAATCCTACCTAATGTTTTGGCGAGAATGATTGAATGTTCACAATGAATGGGGCCCAGGGGCTTGGTGTGAGTGGGGAACCGAGGAGGCATGGGCTGACGGGAAACCCTTACACTAGTCCCACCAATGAACGGCGTAACCGGACCTCGTTAGGAGTTAGCGAGGAATGGACGCTGAGTGCCATCTGGGGAGTCATGTTCCCATTTTGGTCAATGAATGGGTGGATGGGCCTTGCAAACCCGCCACCAACCCGGAGGAAGAAGGTGTAAATGTTATTGAATGCGCACGAAAGAATGATATGCATGAAAAGAATGAATGAATGAATGAATGACTGTTAATGAATGTTAATGAATTACACGAGGTGTTGGTTGGAGATAATGCACACCCACTCGCCGGGCCACTAATGACCTTGACCTAATATAATTAAATCGTTATAATCCCTTTTGATAATTTCTATTCACCCACTTGGGAACCTCTTTAAAAACCTCATTTGGGATTATAGCTTGCATGTGAATGTTTAATTACCGTCATATATTATACTATGCCCTGCTTTTATACCCACCAGTCCCTTTTGGACTGAACCCGTTTGGTTTTCAGTTGTTTTGTGCAGGTGTCAGGGGAGCTAGGCGGGATTTCGAGTCCTAGGTCTTTTTTTCGTTTCTAGCCCTTTTGTTTATTAGTCTTACACTCACATTTTGCACTTGTGATCATTGTATATGAATGTTGCTATTGGAGCGTATATGTTTTGAGCCCTATTGGAATTGGATGAGGTTATGATTTATTTTTGGAGCTTGAATGCCATTGTTTTTATTAGGATCAGTTATTGCTTCCGCTTTAATGCTTATTCTAGTTTTATGGTTCAAGGGTTAGTCCCGCCTAGCATAGAGTGTGTGTATGTCCCCGTTCGTCATGACATGGCTCGGGTATGGATCGTCCATTTCATATTCGGGTCGGGTCTCGATGCGGGGGATGTGACACCTTGCACTCTGGTGTTACATCCTTAAGTGGTATCAGAGCTTAGGGTTGCAAAACTCGGGCTCTCGTGTCGTGTGGGTCAGTCTAGGTCGTTCGGCATAGGAACTACGTGATAATGTGCGCATTGCATCGATTTTGAACATGAAATTGTCTTCTTTTTAATCTTGTCGAATTACCTGTTGCATTTTATACTGGATCCGTGTCTTTCGTGTTGAATATGTGCCATATGCATGCCCTAATCGCATTCATGTACCTTCGAAATGAGTTATGATTTACAGGTTATAAAGATAATATCAAACCACGGCCAAGTATCATGCTAACAACGCCTTACTACAAGTTCTTTTTGAGGCATGGAGGATAGGAATGACGTATCGGGGGAAAGATATAGAGAATTCGAGAGGCGTAGTCCTCATAGTGAGAGTTAGAGTTCAAGGGATAGGAGCTGAAATGGAAGTTTGACTTAAGAAGAGGCAACTATAGAGGGATATTCGTAGAAATAGGAATTGATCGGGAAATATTTATGACTCCAAAGGTTGACATATGCGGCTCTCTTACATAAGAAGCCATAATTGGAGCCAACGGGATCGTTCAACCTTAGGAATGAAGTAAATGAACCTTGAAGGTATTTTGGTTCAGGGTTCGGACCATTGAAGAGGTACCGAGGACTGGGAGGAGTCAAGGTAAAATCAATTCGATGGAAATTGAGCACCAAGAGTTGTCAAAGAAGGGTGGCTAAATAAACCTGGAAATTAGAAATCGAGATTTTGAAGGTGAAGATCGAGAAGGGTTTAAATTTGGTTGCTCTGGATTGCTACTAAAATAGAAACGAGTCTGGAAGGGAGTAGAGAGAGGCAAGTAATTGTGTGAATACAAATTTAGGGAAGGTGGCGATATGGAGGACGGGATTCGAGTCGTTTTTCCACCAAGCTAAATTGTCATGTTGTGAAGTTGAATTGGAAGATATGGAGCAACAAATGGGAACTATAAAGAAAGGCACAGACTGGTTGAAGGATTATTCTCGGGGAGAGACTCTTTGCAAGGGAATCCTGCGCTCGAGTAGAAGCAATTGGAGGTGAATTAAACTTATAAAGGATAAGCACGGGAGTCTTGATCACGGTGATGGCGAAAAGTAGGGTTCAGAATGACATTGGGGTTCATTTTTGTAAGAGAATTTGAGCAAGGTTGAAGGGCGATTCTCAGGGGTAAATGCAGAGGCTAATTCAATGGATGTCAAAGAAATCAGGAATCGTGAAATTTCAATTCCGGATAGTGGAAGATACAAGTGATGCAAAAAGATTCATGGAAAACTGGAAGACCGTGGGAAAGGCAAGGAATAATCACCAAATCAAAGTAACCTCGGGATTGGAGGAACGAAGAAAAGCTACTGAGCTAATAGCTTACCACATTGGTGACAGGTTCCAAAACATTCATAGCACGTGCATCATATTTCGCATTAATTATTTATTCTTCTGGCTTTATGTTTATCTGTGCATTTCTATTTGGTTTCGTTGCGCTAATGTGATGCATAATTGCTTGATGTAAACGTGACACATGCATCGCCAATTTTAACCCGACATGTATTCTAGTGTTTAATTGATAGGAAGTTCTTTCATCCCAACTATCAAGTATTACTTAACCGAGCCACTTTCGAATTCAATGAAGATGACTTCGGGGAAACAAAGAATTTCAAGTAAAGGATAGGTTAATGGAAACGGGAATTTATAAAGAGAACCAAGATTAGAGTTGATTGCGGGGTGTTTGGATCAGACGAGATTAGGAAAGGGGTTAGGGCATCCAGCGAAGTAGAAGGGAAGTTGAAAAGCAAACTTTGGGGTTGGCCTTTTGATTAAATCCTACCTAATGGGAATTATTCGTCCAGAACTTCGACAAAAGAAGAATCGATCGAGTTCAACACGTGATAATAGAAATTTAAGGGGGAGAGCACGACCGAGAAACAAATTGGAAGATTGAAGTGGTCCTCGAAGGAATATCTTAGTAAGGAATAGCAGAATTTCAAATTAAGGAAGATCTGGAAGTCCTCATGGCGGTGATTGGAATAAATAAAAGAACCTTAATGGTTAAACTGTTAAAGTGAGCGTTAAGTATTAAGTTAGTGTTGAAGGCCACCACGGGATGTTGAGGAGAGGGTGTGGCGAGCATTTCTATACATGGGATTTAGATTTTGTAAAATAATGGAATTATGGAAGAGCTTCGGCGAGACCATTAAATCGCCTCAGGGAACAAAGATTAAATCCAATTAATGCGTTTGTGATGGTAACCATAGAGGGTAATCTGGCTAAGTATTGGAGGAGTTCGGACATCAAGTAACACAATAAAACCCTACAGCATCGCTAGTCGTTTTTCCATAACAAGTTAGAAGGAATTTGAGCAGAAAGGAATCAGAAAGAAATAACTATGGAAGGACTTGAATTAAATCTTAAGAAGTATCAAGGAAGTTTCCCCTCGATTAGAAATTTGGGGTGGACCGAAATCTAATGAATACTTAATAGCTTTAGGAGGATGAAGGGATGAGGAAACGATCCACGAAGAGATTAATCCAAAATTTTTGTGAACCGGTGATCACAATCCGATTGGGAAAGAACTCAACAAGAAGGCTGTGATTATTAATCTAAAAGGGTATTGAATTGCAAGGGTTTCACCAAATTATAGAAGGAGGCATGAACCGTGAAAGGACGGGCCTGGAATCTGAAGATGTAGGGTAAAACTCGTCTGGGAAAAGTAGGTTAATTGGATCAGGGTTAACGTATAACCGAGAAATGGAAGAAGGTGGACACATTGAAGATATTAACGACAAGCCAGGAGTCGAGCTAGCTTTTGGGTTCAGACCATACCTTGGGACCAGAAAGGTTTTGGCTTCAAATTCATTACCATGGTGAACGGTACCTCAGACATCCATGGCATACGCATACACGCATTGTTAATTTAACTAATTTTGCTAATTTGTTCTTTGACTCTTTCATTTATTTAATTATGGTCGTACGATCGATATTGGATTTAAGTAAGTGATGATTGTTCTCTGGCTTTATGTGATTGTTTGACTAAGTTGCTGTAATTGGATATTTTGAAGTTTTCTCCTTGGTGTTTGTTCTTCGTTATGGTTGTATTTTGTATTTTGAATTCTTTGTTGTTTTGAGAGATGGGGTCCTCTCTTTGCTGTTTTTGAGAGACGGGGTTCTCTCTTTGTTGTTCTTCAGAGACGGGGTTCTCTCTTTGCTGTTTGAGAGACGGGGATTCTCTCTTTGTTGTTTGTGAGGAACGGGGTTCCTTCATTAATTGTTTTCTGGCAGATAGTGAATCCGAGGACGGATTCTTTTAAGGGGGAGAGGTTGTGACGCCCCCATTTTTCTTATTTTTGAACAGCATGATGTATGTGTTTATCAAATTGCGCGAAATAATTAATTATAAGTGTTTAATATGTTTAATTTTATTTTAATTATACTTAATGTTAATTATGTTAATTATTATATTTTAAGTTTTATTGATATTAATTTATATAATATTAATATGTTAATGTGCTAATTGAATTTAATTAGTGGATTTGTTATTAAAATCATAAATTTTGCATGCATGTTACCTAAATTATATATGTAATTATTGAATATAATTATATGTATATATATGTTAATTGTGTACGTGTGCATGAATATATTAATGCATGCATTTTATATTTATAAAATATTAATGCATGCATGTTTTATAAATTGTATATATATACGTATGTGATTTTAATAAAATTGATAATATTATGAATTTTATTGTTATATTGCGTATGAATGACATTTACGTGCTTCGTTTCTATATGAAATGATACCGAAATTTCGTGCGAATTTAATATGTTGAACTTATACGTGTCTTGTATATGAATATTTGTTCATTTCGTATTTTCGGATTCATTTGCATATGTTTCGGATTTAATTTGAATTTTGGAATCCAAGTCGGGGGCCAACGAGCAATTAGCGTACCCTTGGTTCCGTATTTAATATCTTGAGCTCGGGAACTCGGATTCGAGTTCCGTCAACTTCGCTGAACTCGTAACGAAAATTAGAGTTTAGTAAACTTAGCCTTATATTTTTCTAACGTAATTTGAACCTCCGAAATTCAACCGAAAAACGAAACAGCGATGAAACTGACCTTGTTGCACTAAAATGGCCATAACTCATTCATTTGTTGACCAAATTAACCATGGTTTGATGCTATAGAACCCTAACTCAACCACCTAACCAGATATACCTTTCCATAACCGAACCAACCCTCACACAAATCACAAATCTCAGCCAAAGTTACTGCTCTCCAGTTCTTTCCCGTAACCCTTGTTTCCTTGGAGATTTTGGAGCTCAAATCTCATCCAATCTTTATCCAATCAACAAGGTAAGCTTAGGGTTGTAATATATGTTCATTCCTGATCATTTTCATCCTTTCATCCCCAAATCTGATCATGGTTTCATGCATTTTCGGCTGTTCTTGTAATATAGTCGGTTTTGAGCATTTATGTCGATCTTCTTCGATTCTTGATGGATTTGAATGATTCCAAGCTTGAAAATGATTGTTTTGATATCTTCTCTTCATTTATGATCATTAATTGCATGGTAGTTGAAGTATTTATGAGATATCATTTATGGCTTCTTGAGAAACTTTCATGAAATGGTCATGTATGACTGCCCTAAGCGTTTAAGCTTTCTTGGAACTGATTTATACATGGAATTGGTGTTGTTTTGCTGCACATTTGATAGCCTAACTTACATGAACTTGTTGAGATTAAGGGAGATCAGTTATGCCCTGTTTTCGTGACTTTTTACCCTGTTTTTGGCCTGGATTTCCTGCTGTCAATCTGCTGCACTAACTCTTGTTGTTGCTGTCAGTTTTGTGTATTGTTAGGCCTGAGTTCTTGTTGCATTTCATGCCATTAGTTGCTGCATATATTGCCTATTTGTTGCTTGAGTTGTTGCTGCGTCTTAAGCTAGAAAAACAGGGGATGTGCAGGCGAGACACGGGTGTGTCTTTTCCATTCTTTCCAGTGTGAATGGGGGTGCAGATTTTGGCCTGAAACTTCTGTACCGAGACACGGGGGTGTCTCGATTTGAGCTTTGGAGGTGACACGGGGGTGTCACCCTGTTTTCCCCAAACTTTCACCTGCGTTGCTATGTGTGTTTACTGCTGTATATATATATATATATATACGTACTGTGTGTGTGGTGTTGTGCATGCATAATGTTTACATGCATGAATGTTAATTGCATGCATTTTATGAAATTAGCCTAATGCATGAAGTTGCATGCATGTATAAATGTTGCATGCATTTTAAGAAATTACATGGATTGTTGTTGCATGTGTGGTACGTAGCATGCATGTATATATATATATTATGTATTTATATATATTTATATATGTTTATTAAATATTAAATGTTATTTGATTTAATTGAATTATAGAATTTAATTGTTACCTATTTCATGTTTTATTTAATTTTCGATATTTAATTGAATGTATTTAATTGTTTATTTTCTAATTGTAAATGCGATTGAATGTGTTTAATTGGTTATGTTCTAATTTTAAATGTGATCTAATACGTGCTATGCTCCTATTTGAATTTCCTGAATGAAATTGATTGAAAATGTGGAATTATGACTTGAATGAATATGAACTCGTTGAGTACGAATGCTTCATTGAATGAATGAATTGAATGTTTATATGTCTTTAAGACTTTAATAGTGCACATGAAGGTGCTCATTACATTATAGCATCTCTTATACATTCATATCATAATCATTTCATTGCCGAGCATTTTATTTGGTTATATTGAGTCTCACTTCACCTCTCTTGCACAGATTTTGAGTCCGTTGGAGACGAGACCGGTCTGTGAGGCTCGTGTGTTCTCCTTGTTTCCGTTTAAGGTGGGTTTCTCTTCTACTTAGATAAAGCGACCCGATATATCTCCCTATGTGAAAGGTTTTAAGCCAAAGTAATACGATTATATATATATTGAGTCTTTTCTCGAGTAAATGATTGCAAACGTAAAGCCCTTATTTAATGAATCCTACCTAATGTTTTGGCGAGAATGGTTGAATGTTCACAATGAATGGGGCCCAGGGGCTTGGTGTGAGTGGGAAACCGAGGAGGCATGGGCTGACGGGAAACCCTCACACTAGTCCCACCAATGAACGGCGTAACCGGACCTCGTTAGGAGTTAGCGAGGAATGGACGCTGAGTGCCATCTGGGAAGTCATGTTCCCCTTTTGGTCAATGAATGGGTGGATGGGCCTTGCAAACCCGCCACCAACCCGGAGGAAGAAGGTGTAAATGTTATTGAATGCTCACGAAAGAATGATATGCATGAAAAGAATGAATGAATTAATGAATGACTGTTAATGAATGTTAATGAATTACACGAGGTGTTGGTTGGAGATAATGCACGCCCACTCGCCGGGCCACTAATAACCTTGACCTAATATAATTAAATCGTTATAATCCCTTTTGATGATTTCTATTCACCCACTTGGGAAACTCTTTAAAAACCTCATTTGGGATTATAGCTTGCATGTGAATGTTTAATTACCGTCATATATTATACTATGCCCTGCTTTTACACCCACCAGTCCCTTTTGGACTGAACCCGTTTGGTTTTCAGTTGTTTTGTGCAGGTGTCAGGGGAGCTAGGCGGGATTTCGAGTCCTAGGTCTTGTTTTCGTTTCTAGCCCTTTTGTTTATTAGTCTTACACTCACATTTTGCACTTGTGATCATTTTATATGAATGTTGCTATTGGAGCGTACATGTTTTGAGCCCTATTGGAATTGGATGAGGTTATGATTTATTTTTGGAGCTTGAATGCCATTGTTTTTATTAGGATCAGTTATTGCTTCCGCTTTAATGTTTATTCTGGTTTTATGGTTCAAGGGTTAGTCCCGCCTAGCATAGAGTGTGTGTATGTCCCCGTTCGTCGTGATTTAGCTCGGGTATGGATCGTCCATTTCATATTCGGGTTGGGTCTCGGTGCTGGGGATGTGAAACCTTGCGCTCGGGTGGTACAGCAATGAATCAAACAATATGGGATCTTAAGGGATTTTGGAATTAGAACAGGAGAATGGGAACGGGAGAAGTCAGTTATTATGTAACGCCCCGGTTTTCAATTACTAATTTCTTACGTTCATTATAATTTTATAAAATTGTATTGCAACATATTTACATGAAAATCTATGAACTGTAACACCCCAAACGGAGAAGTGCCACATCCCCCGCACTATGACCCAGACCCGGAGCATGAAATGAAAGTCCATGCCCGAATCCGAATCATAGCGAACGGGAGACCAACTGACACACTAGGCTAGGCGGATCTAACTCGACCAACTCAGAGTGCGGAAGCAATTTAAACAATTATCATCAGATAGCAGAAGCAATTAAATCAACGTACAAAATAAGTGACGGGTTCAACTAGTATAGATACCTAGTCCCGAATATCAGCATACATAACAGGTGACGGGTTCAACTAGCATAGATACCTAGTCCTGAATCTCAAATCATCGCAACGTAATAAACCAATATAAGTATCAGCAGAATAGCTAATTACATCCAAATGCTAGTATACTAACCCCACACGGGTTTAAGTCTAAGTAGAGCATAAAACATAATCTCCAAAAGCGAAATAAGAATACATAACATAAATAGAGTATGTGACAAATGCATCTAAACACCAACTAAACCGACAAGTGTGACCCAGAAGACTCACATCCGCCTAGCTCAAGCCAAAAGGAAACCTGCAACTAAAAGATAAAATGAGGTATCAGTCAACTGACTGAGTGAGGGGGGCTAACGCACACCCACTGTATATATATAGAGCATAGCACATATCAGAAGGGTGGACTCATGAACCGGAGATAGGTGTTGCATACCAAAGACATTTCCAAAAGTACCCAAAAGATAGTTATAAGTATAAGCTTTAGAAAACATTTCAGAAACTCTATCTCGATTCATGATTCCCAGACAGAACAGAACACATGCTCGGTGAGTACGAGCTTCCAACCTTTACTCCTCAGAACATATCAAAACATAAAATACAAAAATCAATCCAACCGTCACATCAATGATGGAGGAGATGTACCGTCCCCAAACCATCCATAACAGACAAACCCTCAAGGGGTAGCGAACCTACAAGAGTCCTCCCCGGCTGTACACCGAAGGCTCAAGATATCACGCCTCCCCTATCTCCCTGAGTCGCGCGATGATATCTCAAATGGAGACTATGCACAGGCCGAGCCCTGACGGCCCTATACCGTCCCTGGAATTCCTTACCCATAGCTCCTCGGATCCATAACAGAACATAACAGAACAGATACCATATACCTGTTGGAAAACACGAATCAGAAAGCAGCGGAATTTAAAAAAAATTTTCCAACAAAAGGACCTTGAACTCGCAATCGTGTAACCAAATTCGTAAAGATAGAAAACTTACTTTTCTTTTATTCTTTCTTGAAGCGTTTCAAGCCACCCAAGAACGCTCTTCTCGCGGCTTGATCCCCTCTCCTTTGGTAAAGCTCGAATCTTCAAACTTCTAACTTGAAGTCTCTAGAGAAAGTCCACCAACTTGATCACAATCTAACTAGTAAGGATGCTAGTTCTCTAGTTAGTGTTTAGGCTTAACCTAGGGTTTAATTTAATCTTGGAGAAAGGAAGGTGTTCAACACATGAACCAAGAATTGTCAATTAGCTCTAAAGGGGAGCATGAGCTCCCCTATATATAGGAAAGGGGAGGGGCGGCCGAAACTAGTCCTTATTGGACTAGGATTTGGTTCCTCTCTCTCCTATTACTTGATCACCAAGTATTTTCCAACTTTGACTTTGAATTCTAATTCTAGTCAACTTTTAAGAGAGCTAAAAATATCCAAACTATTTTTGGATAATTTTATACTTTATTTATTATAAAATAAATAACTTATTTTTATCTAATTAATTAATTCATAATTAATTAACTAGATTATTTTCTCCAAAATTAGACTTTCTTTTTTAATTCAAAATTAAACCAAAGTTTATTAAATAATTAACTAATTAATTATTTAATATATATATATATATAATATATACACACACGTGTCACTCACGTGAGCCACACGTGTGATTTCACACGTGTGGAACCCTCTTGGCCCGATTAACTCGTTTAATCATTTTCAAGCCTCAACTCATGTAACCAAGTTGTTGTGTGTGACCCTCTAGGTTCTCAATTCAATTAGCAGTGACCCTAATTAATTAATTCACTAATTAATTAATCAGTCCACAGATTAAACGACCATAGTCTAGCAACAGGTGTTTAACCCCTAGCTGAATTGGAATGTTTGGATTCGACAGAACCTTTAAGTCATTGATTCATGTGAGATACAATCCTCCTACTTACTATCTCTCAACCAAGATCTAGGGTAAGGGAATAATTAGAACCCTAATAATCCGGTCTTAAAGCTAAGTGCATTTCATATCCATTTGATCTCAATCCAAGAAACCCTTTTCTTGATGTCTTGATCTACTGCCTTGGCCAAGGACTCCATATGGCATATGAATGACTTACACAATAAGAGATCACCTTGCAAATGCAAGTGTAGGTCCTTTCTTGATTCTCATTCACTTTCATGAATCACTTGTGCAGCCCCAGCATAAGCCTTGAATCAGTTGTCTAAGGCGACACCCTTTAAAGCTTATACCTAAGACTACAGAGTTAACTCATAAAGTGACAAGGAACCTCAAGTCTAAGGATCAATTAATCACATCAATGACTCGTGAGATATTTCCTAATCTGGAAGTTTCCATTTCCTGAAATAGAAACTTCCTTTCCCATTTAGGCATGTTCTCACACGGGGCACCTCAGTGAACTTACTTATTAAAGTAAGCACCCTCATGTATCACACACGTATCAACTATACACTTTCCACCTCCATGAAACAAGGTGGTCCTTCTTAAGGGCGTGATCCCACAAGCCAGCCTTAGAGGAGTCAGGTCGACACTCCCACTGTCTGTAGGACTCATCGGCTTGGAGTATTTTACTAATCATGACTTATGTGATATAGGGCTCGTTTCATGAACCATTTCACCTAAATGGTAGAGTCCTAAAGTCATCAGGATTAGGGGAGTTCTCATACATGCACAGATAAAGTAAACGCATGCCAAACAAGAGCATATAAAGAAGTGTTGCCTCAATTCGTTATTTCATTCAAAGATTGTCTGTGATTACAATAAGGAAAAGTACAAAGCGGATATACAATCGGCTTTCTAGGGCACTATTCCTAACAATACCATGGCTAACTCGCTACTGAACAGATCATAACATAACATAACTTTTCAAAACAGCTTACATATGCTTTCATATCTAATTTTTCCAAAACAGAGCTGATTCACAAGGTCATAAACATATCATATCCAACACGTACGTATTTATAATAGATATACTCGCATGCAAGGGTTGAAATCAGCATATTAAAGCCATAGGTCACATAACTATACAAAATCCTAAACCTCACCTCGTGAAAGTAGAGTCTGAGAGTGTGAAGGGCCAAACACTCTAAACCTCTGGCCCACCGGCACCACCAAACTCTGTGATAAGACATACAGAAGCCCAGACTTAGACTCTATATGAACCAAACAAAACGCACGGCGTTGTTCAACATGATCGTGGTTATGCATAAGTGTTCATGTTGTGCTTGGATAAGGTGTCGTGGTCATTCAAGACATATCAATGCTCAACAAGGTCATATTTACAAGCAACCGACACGTAATTCCATATCCGAAGATGCAAGATCAATTTAGGAAGTCAATGTATTCACAAAATGCATATTAAATCATCCAATGTCACAGGGTTCAATTATAATATTAGAATTAAACATGAAGTTCATGTCGAGTTATAAAGTGCATAAGTAAGAGCAACTTGATCATATTAACATACAAGGTTGTTGTGCGTAGATGGCATGCTTGATACAAATAAAGAGTGCATTTAATTCACTTAAGATCATACTTTACAACTGCACAACATGTTTGGTATACAAGCTCAAGTCACATTCATAGTTTCATAAATATTACACTTACATCCCCTAAGTTATTTATAAAAGTTTAGAATTATTACACATACATCCCCTTAGTTGATTACTAAGCATAATTATTCGTTTAAAGTGTTTATACAATTATTCAACTAGGAATTAACTACTTACAATCATGAAAATTATCAATTTATTGTAATTCATAATATACCATTTTCTAGTAGTAAGAGTAAATCAAGATATTACAATTCTAACTCCAATCATGCATAAAGCCTCAAGTTGTTCAAGCATCTTTCATGTATCTCAATTTGATATTGGAAAAACAATTTACAGCAAACATAACATTGAGAACGTCTCAAATCCATATAGAGAAATCACAACATGTTCGTTCTTCTAAAATATCATTCAAGTTCATTTAGTCACATAAAAGATTAGTTTCTAGATATTACACTAACACCCCTCCATACTTAACAAATAGCGTAAATTCATCACATCGGATTCAAATTGTAAATCGAAACATTCATACATATCACAATCCATTCAATACATGTTTTCGTATACGATTGGAATACGTCTCGATCAACAAACCAACAATAACCATTTTATTTGCACTTAAAACAATTAATTCAAATAATCACAATTACGCAAAATAATTCGTAATAAATAAACCGATTGTCCGATTAACGAACGGAAAGTGGCGTTGAATTCACCACAACGAGAAGAACATTCCGACCAGACGCCGCCGGAAGGAAACCACTTTAGCTGCCGGAATTTGGCCCGACCGTCGCCGGGCCGCCGCCGAAGGTCACCGGAAAAATCCCAAAAAATCAGTCCTGAATGAAGTCTTCGTGCCCGTTCCGAATCCTCAATCAATTTCTAGAAATTCCAAGACGATTGTCCTAGATCTGAAATCTAAGAGCACGAAAACCCTAAATCTTCAAACTCAAATTACTTCCAAACCGGTGAACCAAAATGCGATCCGTAAAAGCCATTGTCTTACCCGTGACGAGCTCTTCGAAAGCCCTAAGGTAGCTCGCCGAAAAAATCCTCGGAGCTAGCGCCACCGTTGCACCGCCACTATGCCGCCGCGATCCACCGCCAAACCACCGAATCTGGAGTCGCGTGATCACAGGCCACTAGTTCTCGTCGTTCCGAACAACTTCCATGAAGATCCCGAGACCAAAAGATGGCCGAAAAAGGCCCCCGTTGGCCGCCGAAGTTTCTGCCGCCGCCCACGTTGCCGGAACCACCACCCACGGCCAAGATCTGGTGAAACTGAGGCCGGAAATGAACTTAGGGGGTCGAAAAACCTTGGAAACCATCAAGCCCCGTTGAAAACCATCCCCAGAAGCGGCGGAATCGCGCCGCTACAGGAACCGGCGCCGCCGCCGCAAGCTTCAGGCGGCGCGTGCGGTGCCGTCGAGGCTCGGATGGCCATGCCGCTGACGTCAACCGATGCGTCGGGATGTCTACTTTCTGGGTCTCCGGTGCGTGCATCGAGGAGGTGGCCAAAAACCGTATGTGAAAGGCCGGCGAAGTGGCGGCGGTTTGGCACCTCCGCCGCTGCTATTGAAATCCAGCGATAACTCTGCCACCATTTGTCTTTAGGCAGTGAAATTGGTACTCTTACGTACGTCTCGTCGAGATAATCGAAATGGACTATTCGTTTGTTGAATTCCATCGAGAAACGATCGAGTTATGGGCTCGTAACCGAAGCCGCGAATAGTGACCCGCGTGAGAGAGAGAGTGGGAGAGGAGAGAGAGAGGGAGAGAGAAAAGGGATTGGGAGAAATGTCTCTTGTGCACAAGCTATATACAACCGGGTATCCTTATCGCGTAGCAAAGGGAAATATTGCGTACAAATAATCGTAAATAAAATTGGTAAAGTTACGAATAAACATTCAAGCTCCGAATTAATTTTACAAATTAAAATGAAATAAAGATTTACCAATTAGAGTTTAATTCAATTTAATTTTAGAAACTTTTCGTATAATTTAACGGCACTTTGTAAACACAGGATTGACAATTAATCTCAAGGAATTCAAGTAAACCGAAATTAAACAAGTTAGGTAACATGATGTATTTAAAATCAACTTGATAATTATTTCATGGAATAAATTTGAATTAAATCAAATTAGACAGTTAGGGTTAAATATGCGCTTAATTAATCAAGTTGGCAATTAATCTTAGAATAATTCGAATGAACACATATTAAAATGGATTTACATTAAATCACATAATTCAAGAACTCTTAAATTAAACACACATAAGTGTAGAGACTTACTTGTTGATGTCGTAAGGACGCCCTTCGAGAAAACGGGGCGTCACAAAATCATTTTGAGAATTTCTGGCACAACTTGAAAATAATTGTTATGTGAAATAAGTGCCAAAAATAAATTAATTGCCAAATTGTCCCTAATTGTGCATTCTTTTAAAGTTCAAGGATCGAATTGCATAATTATATCTTGTGCTTAATTGATCATTTAACAAATTCTTCATCCTTAATTGCATGACTTATAGAATTAAGGGATTAGGTTGCAAATTGAGACATTCATCAATTTCAAAATGATGAATCACGTAATATGCATTCTTCAAGCTTCGAAGATCATTTTTCATCCAAAAAAATCACCAACATATTTGCTCCTTGTTGCTTCGGTTCATCCAAGAGAAAAGGGAGAAGAGATTTCCTCAATTATCAACCAAGTTTTTCAAGAAATTCCAAGTTTTGAAGTTCAATCATCCATCTTCATCATCTTCTTCCATTTCTTTTCATTCAAGGTATTGAAGGTTCATGTATGTGATTTTGATGATATTTCTTGAAGCTAGGGTTATGAATTCTTGGGATAAATGGATTATTTGTTGTTGGGGACATGAATACATGATTATAACTTGAATTGAGGTATGAATTCTTGAAGGATTTGAGCTTACATGATGAACTCATACATGAACTTGAAGGTGATGAATCTTGATGATCATGTGTGATTTGGGTGTTTAAATGGAATTTTGTTGTATTTTAAACATATATGTATGTTGATTATCAGAAATATCGCATTGTGGAGAATGGAAATTGGGTTTTGGTTGGTTTTGGGGTGTTGGCCAAGACCTTCCCCTGTTTCTGGTCTGTTTTTCTGAAGAACTTGAAGGTCGCGCCCGCGACCGAAAATACACACAAAACTGGTCGCTCCCGCGACCCAACTTTGTCCAACTTTCGACTTTTTGAAAAATTGTATGAAACTTCATGAAAAAATTAGGCCGCGGCCGCGACCAAAAATAGAGTAGAAATGGTCGTGCCTGCGACCCCTTCGTAATCTGCATTTTGTCCAACTTCGAACCTAAGCCATTTTCACCTCGCTTTGAACTAGAAAACGTGCCATATAGCGTTGGAAATGTCTATGTGTCTAGTTTTAAACCTAACAAACAAAACTCAATTCTAACTTCTAGAACTCAAGTTATTTCGGGTTTTCTACAGTGTGCGCATTTCTGAAAATTGCCGACTTTTGCCAAACTTTGCCAAAAACTCTCTTATTGCATTCTTTTCACTTCCTTGGCTCCCGTATTTGACTTATATGAGTTATGAACTTGGTTTAGTGATAATTATTCTCTTAATTGACATTCCTTAATTATTATTGCACATTATCTCATTGCATTACACCATGCATCGTAAATGGTTCATAGGAGTAATGCCTCACGAACCTTGTCCTTGTTGCACAGATTTCCTTCCCATTGACGAGGAGCATATACCATAGTTATATCCTTGTTTTGGTCGTCATAGGTGAGGTTTAATTCCTAGATAAATAGAACCCTTACAACCCTATGTGATATTTGATCCAAAATGTATATATATATATCTATAATCTTTCTAAAAACCTCAAGTGATTGCAAATGATTATCGTGACATATTGAATGATCGTGATATCATGAATTGATCATGTTTGGCGAGTAATTGTGAATCGTGCACTGTGGGCCTAAGGGTTAGTGTATGAGCCAACCGGGAAAGCATGGGCTGACGGGTAACTCTGCACTTCCCTCACATCGTGGGGATGAACCCTGAATCCACTAGGAGGTTTGGTGGAGGAAGGAATCCTGTACGTGGGAGTCGTGAACCTAACGTACATCGTGATTGGGTGGTGGGGCCTTGCAATCCCACCATCACCGGAGGAAGAAGGAGTTCGTGAAACTGCTAAGTGTGCACTGTAATGATTTGCATGATAATTGTTGAAATAAACCTAAAGATTGTATTGTTCACTATCGGTGTAAAGGTTGGAGATTGCCCTCACTCGCCGGGGCACGGATTGAATTGGATTGAAATTGATTGAATTGTTAAAATTGGATTGTTGTAATCTCGGGCGAGAACTTCTGTTTTACTATTAAACTTATATTGCTTTCTCTTATAAAAAAACTTACCCGAGATCATAACTTACATGATACGTGCGCTAATATTTATTTAAACCCCTCACTCAGTCTTCCATGGACTGACGCCTCCAACTTTCAGTGTTTTACAGGTGCGTGCTAGGCGGGAGTTTGAGTCGTGTGGAGTCTTTAAATAAGTCTAGTGCACTTCACCTTCATCTTATTTTCATAATGTTGACACTTATGTATATTATGACATGTTTTGAAATTTTGGAGATGATAATGTATTGATATATGGAATTAGAGGCTAGAATGTCTTGAATACTTGATAAGTGATATGGGAAATTATTATGCTTCCACTCGTTTTGTTGCATTGTGAGATTTCGCTTGAGGTTTGTCCCACCTAGCTAGCTTGGTTCTTTTTCTTTGTCACCCGTTCGCTATAGTTTGGTTGATGTACGGATCACTCATTTCGTATATGGGCTGAGCTATAGTGCGGGGGTGTGGCATCCATAAGTGAAGGGTACTACATCTTAAGTGGTATCAGAGCCCGATTGCAAAACCGAGGTTCTAGTATCATGTCTCGTGAGTCTAGGTCGAACGGCATAGGATTATTTGATAATTGTGAGTCTTGCATCTTATGTGCAACTACTGAATTTATTTGAACTTGATGAATTATGTGAACTATGTGTTTTACTTGCATCTTATGATCTTAATTATGTTCATTAGCATCCACTAATCCAACATGCATATCAAGTGTCTTATTTACAGGATGCCTGGAGGTAAACCTCTTCGTGAGCATTCTCCAGAGCATAGGAGACACCATCATGCACAGCCTCCTCATGCTCCTCCACCTCCACCCCCTCCTGCTCAGCCACAGGACTTCTTGAATGTGGTTGTTGGGTTAATTGATCAGAGACTTAGGAATTATATACCTCCAGCACCACCTGTGCCACCTGTACAACCGGAGACACATATTTCTTCTATACTCCGGGAGTTTCAAAACCAGCACCCTCCTAAGTTCTTTAAGGGTAATGATATTTAAGCGGAGATGTGGCTGAAAGAAGTAGAAAGAATCTGGCAGCTTATTCCTTGTGAGTCTCGGGAGAAAGCTCGCTGCACTATTACTTTGATTCATGGTGAAGCATATTCTTGGTGGGAAAGTACGAAGATTGTATTGGAAGCTGCTGGGGAAGAGATTACTTGGGAGGTGTTTGTTAGGGAATTTAAGAATAAATTCATTCAACCGGCTTCCCGGACCCGTAGGTTGAAGGAATTTACCGAGCTTAAGCAAGGAGGGAGATCAGTATCAGAATACATATCTGAGTTTGAAAGGTTGTCTCGCTATGCACCCAATATAGCGAGTGATGACTTCCACAAAGCGATGCAGTTTGTGCAAGCATTAAGACCGGACATACAAAGAGCATTGAAAGCGGTTAACACGAGTACTTGGATTAAGGCTACTATAAAAGCTTTGAAAGTTGAAGACTCGGTGAATGCGAGAAGGCCAGTACCTCACTCCGGACAAAATTCTAACAACGGAAAGAGGCCTATTTCGTATCATTCCTCGCTACCTGGGGAAGTATCTCAAAAGAAGGTTCGATCAGTTGAGCTAGTTCCGGAAACTTCAAATGTCCCGATTTTGACCTCACCTTCAGACAAGGAAAAGCCTCTTTGCACTTATTACGGACGCGATACTCATACATATGAGGCTTGTAGGAAACGTTTGAACCTATGTTTACGTTGCGGAAGCAAAGAACACCAAGTCGACACGTGTCCGAAATGACGCGAACTGTCTGCCGGGGGTCAGAGGCCGTTTGTTCAGGCTCGTGCGTATGCTCTAGAGAGAGAGGTGCAGAATGCAAATATGGATCCGGCCAGGGTAGCAGAAGGTATTAATTACAAGCATGATGTAATCAATGGTGAACGGTACACTTCACCATGCACACCACGTGCATCATGGATTTTCTTATTATTGTGATTAACATGGATCTACTTACCTTATGTGATAACTATATGAATACTTCTACAATTGTTTACTTGAGTTGTTATTTTATTCGTTCGAGAGCCGGGGTTCTCTCATTTCGTGTCTGAGAGACAGGGCTCTCTCTCTACTTGCTTGAGAGACGTGGTTCTCTCGTTACTTGTTGGAGAGACGGGGTTCTCTCATTGTTTGCTAAGCTTAGAACTTAATGGTGGACCTGGGGACCAGGTCCTATTAAGGGGGAGAGTTGTAACGCCCCGGTTTTCAATTACTAATTTCTTACGTTCATTATAATTTTATAAAATTGCATTGCAACATATTTACATGAAAATCTATGAATTCATATCATTTTGAGAATTTATGGCACAACTTGAAATAATTTTTATGTGAAATAAGTGCCGAAAATAAATTGATTGCCAAATTGTCCCTAATTACCCATTCTTTT
The DNA here is from genome assembly GCA_037501455.1 of Lantana camara. Lineage (NCBI taxonomy): Eukaryota > Viridiplantae > Streptophyta > Magnoliopsida > Lamiales > Verbenaceae > Lantana > Lantana camara. The sequence goes on from CM074860.1 coordinate 55,537,019, forward strand.
AAAGTTCAAGGATCGAATTGCATAATTATATCTTGTGTTTAATTGATCATTTAACAAATTCTTCATCCTTAATTGCATGACTTATATAATTAAGGGATTAAGTTGCAAATTGAGACATTCATCAATTTCAAAATGATGAATCACGTAATATGCATTCTTCAAGCTTCCAAGATCATTTTTCATCCAAAAAAAATCACCAACATATTTGCTCCTTGTTGCTTCGGTTCATCCAAGAGAAAAGGGAGAAGAGATTTCCTCAATTATCAACCAAGTTTTTCAAGAAATTCCAAGTTTTGAAGTTCAATCATCCATCATCATCATCTTCTTCCATTTCTTTTCATTCAAGGTATTGAAGGTTCATGTATGTGATTTTGATGATATTTCTTGAAGCTAGGGTTATGAATTCTTGGGATAAATGGATTATTTGTTGTTGGGGACATGAATACATGATTATAACTTGAATTGAGGTATGAATTCTTGAAGGATTTGAGCTTACATGATGAACTCATACATGAACTTGAAGGTGATGAATCTTGATGATCATGTGTGATTTAGGTGTTTAAATGGAATTTTGTTATATATTAAACATATATGTATGTTGATTATCAGAAATATCGCATTGTGGAGAATGGAAATTGGGTTTTGGTTGGTTTTGGGGTGTTGGCCAAGACCTTCCCCTGTTTTTGGTCTGTTTTTCTGAAGAACTTGAAGGTCGCGCCCGCGACCGAAAATACACACAAAACTGGTCGCTCCCGCGACCCAACTTTGTCCAACTTTCGACTTTTTGAAAAATTGTATGAAAATTCATGAAAAAATTAGGCCGCGGCCTCGACCAAAAATAGAGTAAAAATGGTCGTGCCCGCGACCCCTTCGTAATCTGCATTTTGTCCAACTTCGAACCTAAGCCATTTTCACCTCGCTTTGAACTAGAAAACGTGCCATATAGCGTTGGAAATGTCTATGTGTCTAGTTTTAAACCTAACAAACAAAACTCAATTCTAACTTCTAGAACTCAAGTTATTTCGGGTTTTCTACAGTGTGCGCATTTCCGAAAATTGCCGACTTTTGCCAAACTTTGCCAAAAACTCTCTTATTGCATTCTTTTCACTTCCTTGACTCCCGTATTTGACTTATATGAGCTATGAACTTGGTTTAGTGATAATTATTCTCTTAATTGACATTCTTTAATTATTATTGCACATTATCTCATTGCATTACACCAAGCGTCGTAAATGGTTCATACGAGTAATGTCTCACGAACCTTGTCCTTGTTGCACAGATTTCCTTCCCGTTGACGAGGAGCATATACCATAGTTATATCCTTGTTTTGGTCATCACAGGTGAGGTTTAATTCCTAGATACATAGAACCCTTACAACCCTATGTGATATTTGATCCAAAATGTATATATATATATATATCTATAATCTTTCTAAAAACCTCAAGTGATTGCAAATGATTATCGTGACATATTGAATGATCGTGATAACATGAATTGATCATGTTTGGCGAGTAATCGTGAATCGTGCACTGTGGGCCTGAGGGTTAGTGTATGAGCCAACCGGGAAAGCATGGGCTGACGGGTAACTCTGCACTTCCCTCACATCGTGGGGATGAACCCTGAATCCACCAGGAGGTTTGGTGGAGGAAGGAATCCTGTACGTGGGATTCATGAACCTGACGTACATCGTGATTGGGTGGTGGGGCCTTGCAATCCCACCATCACCGGAGGAAGAAGGAGTTTGTGAAACTGCTAAGTGTGTACTGTAATGATTTACATGATAATTGTTGAAATAAACCTAAAGATTGTATTCTTCACTATCGGTGTAAAGGTTGGACATTGCCCTCACTCGCCAGGCCACGGATTGGATTGGATTGAAATTGATTGAATTGTTAAAATTGGATTGTTGTAATCTCGGGCGAGAAGTTCTGTTTTACTATTAAACTTATATTGCTTTCTCTTATAAAAAACTTACCCGAGATTATAACTTGCATGATACGTGCGCTAATATTTATTTAAACCCCTCACTCAGTCTTCCATGGACTGACGCCTCCAACTTTCAGTGTTTTGTAGGTGCGTGCTAGGCGGGAGTTAGAGTCGTGTGGAGTCTTTAATTTGAGTCTAGTGCACTACACCTTCATCTTATTTTCATAATGTTGACACTTATGTATATTATGACAGGTTTTGAAATTTTGAAGATGATAATGTATTGATATATGGAATTAGAGGCTAGAATCTCTTGAATACTTGATAAGTGATATGGGAAATTACTATGCTTCCGCTCGTTTTGTTACATTGTGAGATTTCGGTTAAGGTTAGTCCCGCCTAGCTAGCCTGGTTCTTTTTCTTTGTCACCCGTTCGCTATAGTGTGGTTCATGTACGGATTACTCATTTCGTATGTGGACTGAGCTATAGTGCGGGGGTATGGCATCCATACGTGAAGGGTGCTACATGTTACCTTACTAATCATTTCAAAGTGATTGTAAGAGAGATCACCGGATCGGGAAAGCAAAGCTGAAGGAGTTGGGGATTTTCTATCCAATGGGCGATAAAACAAGTCCAAAGAATTGGGAATAAAACTTTTCAGGGGGAGAGCTTGACCGAGAAATAAATTAAGATCACCATTATGCTCCAACGGGTCACTCTCGAGAGGAACGACGGAAATTTAAGACTTAGTAAGTAACGAGAATTCAATGAAAAGTGGTAAGAGATGAGATGGAAGTTCTAGCATTTGATACAATTCCAAACCTGAAGACGATGAAACTTCGAGAATATCTAGATACTATAGGAGATGAAGTTGGGGATGCAAAGAAAGTTGAGAACTAAAGAGGATAAGACGGAGAAAAGGATGATTGATGGTAACCTCGACTATAAGATAAATGCCGTGAGTTTTTATATGGGGATATTTACTAACCTAATTTTCTAAGATTAAAAAGAATGGTGCTTCTTATAACATACTTTATACCGTGAAGTTGTTAGGATCAAGAAGAAATTGGCAAGGATTAATAAGGAAGATATTGGATAAGAAAAGTCGATCAAATTATCATATCCCAAAGGAACAAAGTGAGATTTAATTCAACCGAGTGATGGAAGTGGATGATCTACGAGGCAATACAAATGAACAAGACAGGTTACCGATTTGACAGTTGTTTTCCATAATGAACTAGGAATACTTTTAAGATTCGAGAATAGCTCTAGCATCCGAGAAGGCTGAGTATAGTCCGTAGTGAAGGATGATTGGATTGGATTAAGATCAAGTGCCCACTCAAGAAGGGAACTTCAGACCTTAAGGAAAGAAAAGTTGATTGTGGAGTAGAATTTAGGTGGACATTGAAGTCTAGATCACAGGGGGCATTTCAAAGTGTAATGCTAAAGGTAGAGGGATCTCCAAGAATAAACCAAATGTTGAGTTAGATTACTACTATGGAAGATTCCCGATCAATGGTGAACGGAACATCAAGCATTCATGCCATATACATACATGACCTTATATATTTATGATGATTGGTGCCTTTGATCGTTGTTGTATGAATTGCTTCTTGCGTGCTTGAGTGTAGCGTGACTGTATTTTGTGTGTTGGTACTTGCTTTTTGCCTTGGGGTGTTGAGCCTTTTGTGTTGGGTTTAGAGTTTCTCTTTCTTTGTGTTTGAGAGACGGGGTTCTCTCATTGTTTGTTCGGGAGACGGGGTTCTCTCATTGCTTGTTTGAGAGACGGGGCTCTCTTGTCGTTGTTTGCTACGTGTTTAACTTGCACACGGTAGTTTACTTTTACGTGTGGGTGAGTTCCGGTAAGTTAAGGGTCATGACTTCACAGCAATTGAAGACCCCTTTGTTGCTTCAAGACCTTTTCCGAACTAATTCCTGACGGGGAGTTGCTAACCGCGTGGGATGAACACGGGAGACTTGCTTAAGAGTCCAGAACTCGAGGCGGTGGACCTGAGGACAGGTCCATTTTAAGGGGGAGAGGTTGTAACGCCCCGCATGTTCAAATTATTCAGGTACGCGCGCCCCACGTGTGAGTTTGAGAGTTAGAATTGTTAAGCATGTTTAATTGCATTATGTGACCAAGTGATTATTTGATTAATTGCATAATTGTCTAGGTGATCATTTTAATTGCAATTCCATTACATATTATTTCATAACATATTTTCATATATGTATATATATATATATATATATACTTAAACTAATTTCATAAGAATAACATTTCATTTATATCATTCATTCATGCAAGAGACATGCAATTTATATATACATATATATGCATAACTTCCCTACACTAATACACTCACACATGCATTATATGTGTATATATTAATAGAGCACTAAAGATTATATACATATAATATACATAATATCTTACTTTATACATATACATCCTATATCTATATATATTACATACGTTACATACATTTTATACATTATATCATATATACAAGACTCACACACCCAACACACACTAAATCTCTACAACACACACTAAACGCTTTCTCTCATTTTATCACATTCATCTTGGAGCAAGAAGAAGAGAAGGATTAAGGATTCAAGAAGGATCATCATTTTCATCATCTTCTTCTATTCATTCCAAGGTTTGTTCTTGGGTTGATATATATATGTGTGTAGGTGTATGTGTGAGGGTTTGTTAGAATCTTGAGCTTTGATTTAAATTCTTGTTGTTAAGCATGATTTTATGAGCAATCTATATGTGTATACTTGACCTCCTAGCCTTGTTCCTTTGTTACTTGAATGGCTTGCATATATTTGAAGTTTGGAAGATGTATTATGATTGTTTGGTTTGATCTTTGGCCTCAACTTGAAGTATATGTGTTGTAATTGAAGTATTAGTTGTATATTGATATTATATGTTAGTTTTGAAGTGTTTATTTGTTGTGGTTTTGTGTTGGAATGGCTTGGGAGCCATTTTTTTAGCCTTGCCCTGTTTTTCCCCTGTTTTTCCGTCCAGCGACTTCCCAAACGGGCGTTTGGACTCCCCGTTCATTCACCAAACGCCCGTGTAGCAACCTACTGTATCAACCCGAGGAGCTTCACACTCCGTTTCTGCTTTAAGTACATTTTTCAAACGGGCGTTTCTCCCTCATACGAATTCCGATTGACCTGATTTTTGAACCCACGGAAACCTATTGAAGTGTAGAATATCTTCCAATTGGAATCACCTAAGTATAATTTCAAGTTTATAAGATACAATCAATTCTTTTTGGTGTCACTACTTTACCGAAAATCTACACTCTTTCAACTTCAGACCTATGCCATTTACTCCTCGTTTGGGACTAGAATACGAGCCATATGTCATTTTAAAAGGTATACATGTCTACTTTTATATCCAACAAATAAAACCACATTCCAACTTCTATAACTCCAGATATTCTTATTTTACCACAGCATACGCATTTCCAAAAATTGTCCATTTTTGCCAAACTTCACCGAAACCCCTCTTATTGCATTCCTTTCACTTCCTTGGCTCCCGTATGTGACTTATATGAATTATATGCTTTATTAATTGATAATTATGCTCTTATTTGATAGTCTTTGGTCTTTAATTGTTTAAACTTGATTGTTAACTCTGTGCCTTACGTGAAATGAATTCATTTGACTAAATGGCATGAATGCATGACCTCTTTGAGTGTAAGTGCATCTCCCATATGTTAATTGAATGTCACACATGTTATAACATGATATACCACTTCATATGCATTGCCGTGCATCCTATTTGGTATCATATCGAGTCTTTTCTCACGAGTACACGTTATGCCTTCTCTTGTACTGTTCTTCTCTGGGGCGGAGACTTCCGGATTGAATAGGCACCCGTATCAATCATGTTTCTTGTCTCAGGTTATTCCAGGTGAGGGTGTTTTCGTTGTAGATAAGTATCAAACCCTACGACCTTTATGTGATAAGCTTTGGCCAAAAACCTAACGTATATATGTATTGATTTCCAAGTAAAGTCATCGAGTAAATTCTTATCGAGTAAATATTTTCAAGGAATGAATCATTTGCAATGAAATGTAATGAAATGTTCTAACAAATTGAAATGTTTTGGCGAGATAACGCACGTCACGTTCACGTTTTTGGGCCCGAGGAAATGTGTGAATGGAGACCGCTTCGGCATCGGGCCGACGTATAGCTAAGCTATTGCACAAAGTACTCATTGAGAATCTCTCACGCGACCGTGTTGTGTGGAAGGTGAGTTATTCTTGAGCTGATGGTTAACCCATCGAAGGAGTGGGTAGGAGTCATGAGCCCCTGTTTCGAAACGTTCAAGTTAAATGGTTGGGTCTGCAGGCCCGACCATTACGGAGGGAGAAGGTTGGAAAATATTTTATGATCATGTTTATGTTTTATGATTAATGTTATGCACCATGCGGAAAGGCCGGGACACGGATTGCCCAAACGACTATGTTTTACGAACGCATGTATTATTATGTATTGTATGATCATGTATTCAAAGTATTAAATCATGTTCATTGTACACGGTCGGAGTTTGGTTGGAGATAACGTACGCTCACTCGCCGAGCCATAACGATTATTCATGCATTACGAACTTAATGAAGTTTAATATGGATTAGTCGTAAAGACCGAGCATTGGTAAAGGATTTCATGCCCTTCGTGGGAACTAACTTTAATAAAACCTTGCTTGGGATTTATGACTTGCATGTGCTTGTTTTTATATATACGTACAGCTCCTGCTCACTCAGTCTTCTAGGGACTGGTCCCTCTTTTCCCCACTTCTCAGTTTCTTATAGGTTTGCTAGGCGGGAGTCAAGTCATAGCGTTCTTGATCGAGTCACACTTGTACACTTAAGTCTCATTCCACATTATTATGTGTTAATTATATCTCGTCATGTACTTAAATAGGCCTGTGAGCCAACACATGATTTATGATTTATGGATTTTGAATATTGATTCGGGATAGGTTGCATGAGTAGTTGAACCCGTCGTTAGGTTGCATGTTGAATTTATTTTATGCTTTGATTTGATCTGGCTTGAAGCCATTATTGAATTCGTTCACGTTAACTTTATTGTTTCCGCATCACGTTTTGGTTATTGAGTTAATTGGTTCAGGGTTAGTTCCACCTAGCTAGGAAAGTTTTTTTTTTATTATTTGTCACCCGTTCGGTATGAGTCCGGTTCATGCTGGATCATCCATTTCAAGTGTGGACTAGACTTCTAGTGTGGGGGATGTGGTGCCTATCGTAACGCGTGCTAAAGAAATTACATGAAATGATCTATTACATTTCCTTCCTCACGTGAGGGACTGCTGCTGCGTTTGGGACCGATATATGCTGTCAGTTGCTGCTTTTTGTGGTGTTTGTGCCCTGTTTTTGTGGTGTTTGTGCCCTGTTTTGCCGCACTTGCTGCTGTTGCTGCGTCCTGCGTCGTGCCCGCGTAACTTCTGCTTTGAAATGGTGTCGCGGCCGCGTCGGAGTTATAGAAACTTTGATTGGTTGTTCTGATGCTGTGTAGCGGCCGCGCCATTTTTGTGAAGCTTGTGGTCGCAGCTGCGATGTCCCTTTTCGAATAGCAACAACCCTTGTTTTAATTTCAGTTTTTTTGCATGGTTGTGCATGATTCTTAATTGTAAACATGTTTACATGCATGGGACTTGGGTACGTGCATATTTATTAGTTAACTCGTTTTGTCCCTTAATATATGCATGCATGTTGTGCGAAGGATATATATTTATATTTATTCATATCTAAATATATATATATATATATATATTTGTATATATATTTAAGGCATGATTAATTATATATATCAATTGTTGTTAATTCATTTAATTTTAGAATTAAATTGTTACCTTTCGTGTTATTTAATTTCTGAACATCACTTCAACATTTCTATTTGTCAATTTTTTTATTGTAAACGTGAAATAGTACGTGTTATGATTGTTATTTGAAATTCTTGGATTGAATTGATATGAATTGTGAAATTATGAACTTGAATGAATTCGAACGCTTCCTTGAGTGGATGAACTGCTTGTTTGTATGCCTCAAAGGCATTAATCGTGCACATGAATGTGTCTATGACATAATATCATCTCTTATGCACTCAAATCATATTAATGCATTGACGTGCATCATATATGGTTCATATGGAGTCTTGAGTCTCACGTATACATTATGTTGTCTTTGTACAGTCTTCTCCAGGGTGGAGACATGCCTGGTTCTTGATTACCTTCAAGTCTTTCTTTCTTTTGGTTTTGTTCGGTAAGAGGTGTACAGGTGGGTTTCTCTTCTATTTAGATAAATGACCCGATATATTCCCTATGTGTAAAGTTTTAAGCCAAACTACTGTATTTATATCGAGTCTTTCAATGAGTCAAGGCTTTTGAACGTTAAACCCTTTCTCTAATGTTTACCCTACCAATGTTTTGGTGAGAATTGATTGATCACATTGAATGGGGGCCCTGGGACTTGGTGCTCGTGGCGAACCGGGGAAGCAAGGGCTAACGGGGATCCCGTGTGCTAGTCCCAACCAAATAACAGAGTCCGGAACTTGTTAGGAGATTAGCGAGGAAAGGAAGCTGAGCGCCTTTGCGGAACTCATGAACCCCCTTTGGTCAATGATTGAGGTAGCCGGATCTTGCTAACCCGTCCACCGCCCGGAGGAAAAAGGTGTAAGTGATTATGATTGAATGAATGATTTATAATGAATGAACGATTGTTAATGAATGAATGCATGATTGTAGTATGATCACTAATGAATGAACGAACGAATGATTAAATGCACACACGAGGTGAAGGTTGGAGAATTCGCCCTCTCGCCTGGCTCACGTATTGACCACATGATTGTAATGAATGAATGAAATTGATTGTTGTAATCCCGAGCGTTGTTTTCCTTGTTTTCATCCACTTGGGAAATTATTTCAAAACCTCGCACGAGATTATGACTTGCATGTGAGGGTGTTTAATTCTGTACTATTTATTATATTAAACCCTGTTTTATACCCACCAGTCTTCTATAGACTGACCACGTATTTGTTTCAGCCTTTTTGCAGGTTTGGAGTGCTAGGCGGGAGTTCGAGTCTGTCAAGTCTTGCGATTTTGTCCGAGTCACACCACTGCATACTGTTAATTGATTAGTTATCTGGAATTGTATTGATTTTGATGTTAATGATTCGGGACAGGCTTCTAGGGATAGATTGAACCCGTATTTATGATTATGATTATGATTATGAATTACGTATATATATGAAATTTCGGGACTAGGTCATTTTGTTAGTTGAACCTTTATTTTCTTGAATTGGTATTGGATTATATGCTTTGCTTCCGCATTTGTCATTTCTCTTTGTACTTATTTATTTTGTTTCGAAGGTTTAGTCCCCCCCTAGCCTAGTGAGTGAGTGAGTCCCCGTTCGCTCGGATCGAGCACGTGTATGGATTTTTCATTTCATATGCGGGTCGGGTCTGAGTGCGGGGGATGTGACGCCTCCCGTTTGGGGTGTTACATTGGCTTATTTATAGCCTAGGGTTCGAACCCCAAACCCTAATTGGAATCGGATTCCAACTTTGAGTTTACTTCTATTTTCTTTCTCTCCAAGTAATAGGAGTCTTATTCAAAATAAGATATCTATTCTTCTAGAAAGAGAGTTCCTAACTAATTAGGAATATTTAATTATTCCTATAATAATTAAATATCTTATTCCAATAATATTTGTTCTAATCATATTAGAATTAATATTTACTAGAACAATAAATAGAAGATATTTAGTATTTATTTATTTATTTATTCTAATAAAATTAGAACGACTAAATAATTAAATACTTAAATACTTAGAATTAATTCTCTCAATTAATTCCATGAAGGGCTTTAGAATTAATTCTTAATTAATTGTAACGGGCTAAAATTAATTCTCTAATTGATTTTGTTTGGCTTTATAATTAATTCTCGTAATTAATTATATTAGGGATTTATAATTAATTCTCCTAATTAATTATACTTGAGCTTTATAATTAATTATCAAATTAATTAACATATGGTCCAATTATTCAATCGGACCAGACGCCCCAAACCTCTCTCACGTGCCACACGTGTATTTTACCCGTTTGATCTCGTTTCGATCAACTATTTGATCTTTCCTTCAATACCCTTTGAATCTGGCATTTGTGTGTGACCCCCTAGGTTCATTTTCAGTTAGCAGTGAGACTAATACGCTTTATTAGTTCACTGATCATACGACCATAATCTAGCAATAGGTGCATTACCCCTACCCGAACAATGAATATATATTCGATGAACCTTTCAGTCAATGACAACTGTGAGGTACGATCCTCCTACCAACCCATCTCTCGATTAAGATCTAGGGCATGGGAATAATGAGAGCCCTACTAATCTCAATCTTAAAGCTAAGTTCATTTTCATATCCATTTGATCTCAATCCAAGAAACTCTTTTCTTAATGTCTTGATCCACTACCTCGGCCGATGGTTTAGGATGGCATATGAACGACTTATGCAATAAGAGATCTTCTTGCATTTAAGAAAGTGTAGGTCCTTTGTTTATTCTCATATACTTCCATGTGTCCATTGTGCAGCCCCCGCCTAAGCCTTGAGTCAGTTGTCTAAGGCGACACCCTTTAAAGCTTATACCAAAGACTACAGAGTTAGTCCACAAAGCACCAATGGAATCTGAAGTCAAAGGATTAATTTACTCATGTCATTGACCTGTGAGATATTTCCCCATCTAGAAGTTTCTATTTCTAGGTATAGAAACTTCCTTTCCCATTTAGGAATCTTGTAGCACCCGTGGGCAAGGTACCACATCCCCCGCACCGAGACCCGACCCGAATATGAAATGGACAATCCATACCCGAGCTAAATCACGGCGAACGGGGACATACTCACTCCATAGGTTTGGCGAAAACTAACTTTCGCAACCAAATAGGACAATCCAACAGAAACATTACCAATGCGGAAGCAAAGTAGTGCCATAAATAACAAGCTAATCAGAGAGTAACGGGTTCGACTAGCATAGATACCTAATTCTGAAATTCAATCAAATCATAAGACATCAATATTAGATTCTCTCTGTTCCTATAAACTTATTCAGAATTCCTGATAGTAGTAACAATCAATACAAATCATACATTCTCCATAACTTAAACAAATCATAGTTCAATATGCAAATGGACAGACTCTGATTTAACCGAAAGACTTAATAGACTTGACTTCCCGCGTAGCACTCCAGACCTGCAAGAACACTGAAAACAATCCGGGTGTTAGGAATAGTATCCTAGAAAGCTGGTTTGGCGTAATCTGCTTTGGGACTTTCCTTATATCACAGTCAATCTTTGAATAATATACGATTGATTACAATCATAGGCAAACACTTCTTTATATGCCAATACGTGTTTTGTGTGTTTCCATTACGTGCGCATGTATGAGAACTCCTCTAATCCTGATGACTTTAGGACTCTACCATTTAGGAGAAATGGTTCATGAAACGAGCCCAATATCACATAAGTCATGATTAGTAAAATACTCCAAGCCGATGAGTCCTACCGATAGTGCGAGTGTCAACCTGACTCGTCTAAGGCTTGCTTGTGGGATCACGCCCTTAAGAAGGACCACCTTGTTTCATGTAGGTGCAAAGTGTATAGTTGATACGTGCGTGATACATGAGGGTGCTTACTTTAATAAGTAAGTTCACTGAGGTGCCCGGTGTGAGAACATTCCTAAATGGGAATATCTCACGAGTCATTGATGTGATTAATTGATCCTTAGACTTGAGGTTCCATCTCACTTTATGAGTTAACTCTGCAGTCTTAGGGATAAGCTTTAAAGGGTGTCACCTTAGACAACTGATTCAAGGCTTATGCTGGGGTTGCACAAGTGATTCATGAAAGTGAATGTGAATCAAGAAAGGACCTACACTTCCGTTCGCAAGGTGATCTCTTATTGTGTAAGTCATTCATATTCCATATGGAGTCCTTAGCCAAGGCAGTAGATCAAGCCATCAAGAAAAGGGTTTCTTGGATTGAGATCAAATGGATATGAAATGCACGTAGCTTTAAGATCGGATTATTAAGGTTTTGATTATTCCCTTACCCTAGATCTTGGTTGAGAGATAATAAGTAGGAGAATTGTATCTCACATAAATCAATGACTTAAAGGTTCTGTCGAATCCGAACATTCCAATTCAGCTAGGGGTTAAACACCTGTTGCTAGACTATGGTCGTTTAATCTGTGGACTGATTAATTAATTAGTAAATTAATTAATTAGGGTCACTGCTAATTGAATTGAGAACCTAAAGGGTCACACACAACAACTTGGTTACATTAGTTGAGGCTTTAAAAAGATTAAACGAGTTAATCGGACCAAAGGGTTCCACACGTGTGTGTCCACACGTGTGTGTCCACACGTGTGTGTCACGTGCATGACATGTGTCCTTCATAGACACGTGTGCATGAGCGTGAATAATTATTTGGTGATTAAATAATTAATGTGTTAATTATTTAATAGACTTTGGTTTAATTTTGAATTAAAAAGAATGTCTAATTTTGGAGAAAATAATCTAGTTAATTAATTATGAATTAATTAATTAGATAAAATAAGTTATTTATTTTAAATAAATAAATTATAAAATTATCCAAAAATAGCTTTGATATTTTAGCTCTCTTGAAAGTTGATTTGAATTAGAATTCAAAGTCAAAGTCAAAATTACTTGATGATCAAGTAATAGGAGAGAGGGACCAAATCCTTAGTCCATAAGGACTAGGATTTTCGACCCTCCCCTTCTTATAAATAGGGGAGAGCTCGAGCTCCCCTTAGAGCTAATCAAGAATTCTTTTGGTTCATGTGTTGAACACCATCCTTTCTCCAAGATCAAATAAACCCTAGGTTAAGCCTAAACACTAACTAGAGAACTAACATCCTTAATAGTTAGATTGTAGTCAAGTTGGTGGACTATCTGTAGAGAACTTCAAGTTAGAAGTTTTAAAGATTCGAGCTTTACCAAGGAGTGGGGATCAAGCAAAACGACCAGAAGGGATGATGAAACGATTCTGAACCCAATAGAAAACGAGTGAAAAAATCGAACCAAAGAAGATGGCGAAAACCGTTCGTCCATATCCTGAAGGATGAATTTTTTCACGAGGGTTTTATGGCTGGCAGATTTCTACTTTCGCAAAACTGGTTTTCGAAGGGAGTTTCAATCATGCCTTTCTCGTTTCACGTTTCTTTCTTTATGTTATATTGTTAAGAACTTCCCTAACATGATTTGAATCTAGGTTGGTGCGAATTACTATCCCTACAATGGATTCTGAAGTAGAAAAAGACTTTCGAGGGACGGGTTGCCATTACCACATGAAGCGCGTTTGAGGGCGGCTCAAAACGTGTCAAGAAAGCTACTACCCAAGTGAGTTTCTTGATCTCTACGAATTTGGATACACGATTGCGAGTCCAAGATCCTTTTGTTGGAATTTTTTTTTAAATTTCCGCTGCTTTCTGATCGTGTTTTCCAACAAGTGGTATCAGAGCCACCTGGTAAATCGTGTTTCTGATTCTTCTCAATTATTCTGAATTTTGTAGAAATTCTTAGGCTTGATGCGATTGAGTATTTGTAATTGTTTTAGAAAGTCTGAATTACGAAACTATATTTTTTTCCTTAAAGTTTCTAAAAATTGGTTTTAACAAAATTTAATTTTTTGAAAACTATTTTAGATTTGAAACTGTATAAACTATTTTCGGATTTCTTGGATTGGTTTTGCTTTTGAACGAAAACACGAAACGAAAAGCCTGGATTACGAACACGCGAAACCCCGCGCGCGAAGGCGTCGCGCGCGCGGGCTTCGCGCGCAGGCATCACCGCCATCCTTGCCGAGAAGGGCCGCGCGCAGGAGCGCGAGGTGTGCACGCCCAGCGCGCAGGAGCGCGAGGCGTGCACGCCCAGCGCGCGCTCTCGGCGGCCTTGGCAGCGCGCAGCGCACGCCCGCGACGAGTAACCCTTCTCGTGCAAGGGCCCCGTTTTTCCGTAATTCGTGTTTTCGTATTTCGTGCAATCCAGTCCCAATTTTTATTTTTTAATTTTAAAATTTTATTTTTGAGTATTTATTTTAATTTTTGAATAAAACTTAAAATTGGGATTTTTGAGAAATAGAAATAGTTTATATTTTGGGAAATACATCTTTAATAAAATTATTAATTTTCAGAAATTAATTGGAATTTTTTCAGGTTTTGCTAATTTGGGATTTATTGAAAACTTTTATAAACAAGACTCGCATCAAGTTGTGTTTTAAGTCATTAGGACTTGAAATGAGAATTTTAATTTATTGGCTAAATTTAAATTCTCGCAAAAGCATGTTAGGTGATCATGGGTTTAGATCTATGTATGGTTTTAATTTATGAACATGGATGGTTTAAATTGGGGTTGGAGCCCTATAATTACGTTTTTCAATTGAGGTTGGAGCCTCACTTATGTGCGTACTGTTATGTGATTTATTATGTGGCTTTCCATATTACTGTTTTTGAGGCCGGGGTATGCCCCGTGTAATTGTCTAAGGTCAATATGAAGATTGAGCCTTATTACTTTATGTCTTTTTTCCTTTTATTGTAATTTGAGAGTAGAATAGGTGGTGAGGTTTTATTTTCATTTTGGAGACAATGCACCCAAGGAGTAAGATAGACCACATTCAAGTAACAAGGAGGCCATAAGTGAAGACCCCTCAAAATGTTAGGGAGGGGAATCTCAATTGTAAAATGTAATAGAGATAGGGCTCGTATTTTGTTACCGCTTTCCCTTATGTGATTTAAACTGTTTATGTGGCATGTATGTTAGAACTTGTGAATGTGGAGTGGCTTCCACATATCACGCATAAGATAGGTAGAACCCATGATCATCTCATGTTAGTATCATGCTAGGACATGTTATCTGTTTATGTGCTTGTTTGAAATGCATTTAAGTTGTACTTGCATTAATCAAGACTAATCAAATTGTATAACATATATGTTGGTGAGGTCGAACCGATCAACTCTTCGGTTGATTCGAAAATTCCCATTAAATATTAAGCTCATTTCGAATAATAGGTATTTAATTCGAGATGCAAATTTTGAATTAAATTCCTAGCATTCCATCAATAGGTTTTAAGTTTAGTAAGTAAAGCTAGTTATTGTCCGTGAGTCGTGGGATAGCTAGTGGAGCTTATTAGTTCTTAGTTACCTAATTGGTCATTTTAAATGATCAATATTTCATGGTTAATTTTGGCAAGGGCGATGTCCGCGAGTCGTGGGTCGTTCGAACTAAGTTTTGATCATGATCTTATGATTGATGGGTCTAGCTTAACGCCTAACTAAATATGGATGTCGCACAAGTCGTGGGTCCATAATGAAAGATAGGTGATGCAAAAAAACAATTACTAAGAGTTCTAAAGGTATTAGAATTGGTAAGTTGTACCTACCTAGGATTTTACTTAGAATGTCCGCGAGTCTTGGGTTCGAGGTAAAATGCTTAGGATCTTAGTACCCATTGGGAAACGTGTTCCTCTTAGATCTTTGGGAATTATAGATCTTTGAAAAACAGTGGGAGCTACATTAGATTGAAGACCTTATCCTTTGTATATCCTTATAATTCAGCATGCTCACATTTTCTCTGCTTAGCATTTAGGTTGTAGTTCTGTGATTCTCTACAATATGAAATGCAAACCCATTCGTATCCATCCTTAAGTCAAAAGAGTTGACTAAGTCCTAACTAACTCTGATTGTTTTCGGACCCTAAAATTCGTTTTAGATTCTGAATAGAGAAAGACGTTCTCTAAAGGGCGAAGTTTTCAATTGTGAAAATTCGACTCGGGCCAAAAGAGAAGCAATCTGAGGTGAATGGATTTCTCCAAACCACTTAAGAGCAATTGAACGACCTCATAAAAATGTCACAAGGTATAACATTATGGAATTATTCAATATTCCAAATGAGGAAACAAGTGCACGAGAACAAGGTCTAAAGATCTTATTTGAAGATCTTGTGGCCTTATTAACCGAGAAAAGAGTTCTCAATGCACTGATTGCTTACATTGCTTCCACCATCATTCAAACCCTTTATACACAACTAGAATGATGCTAATGTAGCATAGTTAATCATTTAATTGATAATGGTTGAGAGCATCCTTAAGAAGGAACAAAAGGTTGTGATGGTCAATTCTTCTTCTAGACTCATTAAGTTAAAGGCTTGAAGGCCTATAGAAGAAGAAACCCTTAAGAGCCCAATGGAGGGGCATGTAAGGGGTACGCCCAAAAGACACTAGAGATCAAATAGGACGTTTGCTTCTATGGTAGCAAATAAGGACTTTGGAAAGGAACTGCAAAGAGTATGAGTACTCTGAAATGTTACCTCGTTTAGTAATTCTACTAAGAATAGAATTCACTAGCCTTGAGTTGATTCTGCATAATTCGTTGTGCAAAGACTCAAAACACTAATTGTAGCACCCCAAGCGGTGGGGCACCACACCCCCGCACTATGACCCGACACGTGGTAGAAATGGAAAGTCCGCACACGCACCAAGTCACAGCGAACGGGTGACAAACGAAAAAACCAACCAAAGCTATGCGGTAACTAAACCCTGTACAAGTAAAATAAGCAAAACCCGAATGCGGAAGCGATGCAAAATATGAACTAACAAAAACTTTAATCAACGAACATAAATAAACGGGTTCAACTAATTCCACGAACCTGTCCTAACCTGTCCCGAATTCAAACATACAACAAAGACGGGTTCAACTAATCCACACCCTGTCCTAACCTGTCCCGAAAATTCATATGATCAAAGCATAAACGTCAACTTGTACAGAACATACTATATACATAATTTTCATACATAAATCGGAACAAAGTAATTAACAAAATCAAACGGACAGACACAACTCGACAGACCCGACTCAAAGCTGCCTAGCTCGAACTCCAACAACTTGCACCTGCAAACTAAAAACATAGGTGGGGCGAGGGTCAGTCCACTGACTGAGCGAGGGGGCTGAACTCACACACACTATACATAATAAGGAGCAGAACACGTATCATAAGAGAGATTATGAACCGGGAGTAGGGTTTTGCATACCAAAACCATTTTCAAATCGAACTTACACATATCCTATCAAATCAAACTTATACATATCTTAACTTATCAAACTTATACGTATCTTATTCATAACTTAACAAACTGAGCAAACTCACGTTTTATTAAAAGAGAAAGCTCCTATCCCGTTTCATAATCAACATAACAGATCATAATCATATACCCAGTGAGTACGGGTCTCCCACCTTACTTCCATATCGAATCAAACGTATCATAACAGAAAACAAACAAATATCATAAACAATCCAACCCCAACACCATGTAGTTCGGGGAGCAAACCCTCACTACTCATACAGATACAAACACACAAGGGGTAGCGAACCCACACTGTGCCTTCCCCGGTTATCCACCGAGGGCTCAAGATACCACGCCTTCCCAACATCCCTAGGTCGCACGTGAATATCTCAAATGAGAACGTGTACAGGGGTCATAACCGGCGGCCCCATGGTCGTCCCGGGTCCCCCTTACCCACGTCTCGGGGCCCAACATATCAAAACAGAGCATATCAGACAGATCATATCATAACTCGCTACATATCAAACTTATCATATCGAATAAAAATCATACTTACGTACCTTAACGGAGCATACCATACCTTGCAACTTAGCATATGCTATAAACGTACCTCTCCGTGTCATCCCAATCCGCAGCTGGTATGAAGACACACGGTTTGGAGCATAGCCTCGTTGCAAAACATTTCAAGCTTACATATGCTCGTACATATACAGTTCGAAAACCTTTAAACGTATGACAAATTCATAAACATATCATATAAACACGTATCTATTATATAAATATAATAGAATAATCGCATGCAGGCTTGAAAACGAGCACATAATGTTGTAGGTCGCTGTAACTAAAACAAAAATCCTAAAACCTCACCTTACACCGACGAGAACGAAAAACACAAGCCAAGACGTCCCACTGGATCCCAAACAGCTGACAGACACTCCCTGAAGAAACCCTGAACGACTGAACACACACAGAACACAAGACTCAGACTCCAAACACAACCACAAAGACGCACGACCATGCTCACGAATACAATTGATGCACATCTAATCCATATCTATTCAATCAAGTCATTCAGAGCATATTATAATTCATATACCATATCAAAAGATGCATAACTTATAAAATTCATAACATTAATTACATAACAATTTTTATATAAATTACACATTGGCATACTTGATCAATTTATTCAAATTAAATACAACGTATCTTTTCACAATTCATTTCTTATGTTTTATAAAATTTCATAATCAATTTAGTTTCCAAAATTACACTAACACCCCCTCAGACAATAATTATTCTCAAATAGATGGACGTAGAACGAGACAAATAAATTCGATAAATCAAGAATCAAATATTCATACATCATAGCATACTCCCACGTATCATACAACTCATAATTTCAATTTATAGCACATACGGGATCAAATTGCGCAATTAAAATCAATTAACAAATAAAATACAATAACTTCAAAAATTCATATAAAATCAACCGGACATCCGATTGACGAACGGAAAGTGGCGATGGACTCACCACGACGAAAGGAACTTGCTGTCCGAAGGGCATCGGAAAGCCGCTACAGTAGCCGGCCGAACAGCCACCGGAACGCCACCTCCGGTGGTCGAAAAAATCCCCGGAAGGACAGAAACGTACGCCTCGGCCTGCTTGACAAAAGCCCTCAATCAATTCCCAAAAAAGCTAAACACACGGGACTTCGTTGAAGAAAAACCGAACCAAATCCCAACGACGGAAACTAAAATTAACTGTAAACCGCAAAACGAATATGAAATCCGGGCATACCGTTGGAAAGCTTGCAACGAGCCCTACGAAAGCCCCAAGTCAAAACGCCGGAAAAACCGCCGGAGAGAGAAGCCGCCGGTCCAGGCCGGTTCACCACCGGTCCACCGCCAACGGCCGGTTCCTGGAACTCCGCCGATGCCATCCGCTATGTTTCGTCATTCCAAGCAACTTTTGTAAAGGAAGCACCACCAAAACCGGCCGGAAAAGGTCCCAAACCACCGGCCAAAGTCGAACCGCTGCGTCACCGCCGGTTTCCGCCACCTACGGCCACCGGTTGCTTGATTTGACCCCGGAATCGGACTCAGGAGGCCAAAACACGTCGGAAACCACCAAAGGCCGGTCGCGAATCTCGCCGGAACGCGGCGGAGCGAGGTGCTACAGTGCACGCGCCACCGCCGCCGGTCTTCAGTCGGCGAGTGCGCCACCGTCCGGCTACCGTTGGCCACGCCGTTTGAACTGGGACACTTAGCTAACATATAAAACAACTCATATACTTCATGTCCATGCAATTTCACACGAAAATAAGCACAAGAGATCATCAAACCAAACCAAATATCCTGACAGCAGTTCATATGGGCGAGCAGATTTTTGCAGCAGTTTTCAAGCTCAAAACTCATCATATAAACCAAGGTTTTCAAGGCAAAACCAAGCACATTCATAAAGAAACATGTGTAACACATAACCAAGCATTAACACACGAAATTGGACGCAAGAATTCATCAAAGAAAGCTCAAAAAACATGACAGCAGTTCGGTTAAAAAGGAGCTGACAGCAGCAGTTCGAAATTCCATTTTCAGGGCCAAAAACTCAAGCTTTCATTCATGTTATCAATGGAGAATCAGCCCTAACACATCTAGAATGAAGTATAAATCAAGTATGGAAGCAAAGAAGCTCATATAATCAACAAGGAAGCACCAAATTAGCCATAAACTTAAGCTATATCAACAAGGCAAGAATCATCTCCAAATTCCTATTCAAGCTGTATCCCAAACCCTTATTAAATCTGACTTAAAACAAGAATTATAAGGATCAAAACATGCATAAAAGAGTGAAGAATACATAAATATACTAACCTTCAAGAGTTGATCAAGTATGGAAGAGATTAGGCTTCAAAATTACAAGGCATGGATGAGGGTTTCTCCTTTCCCCTTCTTCTCTCTTGTTCAGCAGCTTTTCCTTGTCTTTGGATGTGTGTGACTCGAAATAAGGCTGAAGGAAGGGAGAGAGATGAGAAGTCATAAAAGTCATGGTTTAAGGCTTGATCATGGTTAAATTGGGCCCACAAACTCAAGACTAGTCAACGAAGGCTCCTCTAGCAGAAGCTGCTCATTCCGGGCGAAAAACGAGGGTTCAAATGGTCTTATAAAAATACCAAATCAGGTTACTTGGCTTCATCTCTTCGTTACGAGTCCGACGCCTCTTCCGGAATTCGAATCCGAATTCCCGAGCTCAAGTTATGGCCTCCGGAACACGAGGCGCGCTAAAACTAGTTAGGCCCTCATGTCCCTCGTCAAACACTTAAGGTTTAAAACCTCAACAAACGAACCCAAAAACTTAAAACGAGCAGGAAAACACATTCATAACTCACATATATCATGCATATCAAAACTTCACAAAAATCGGAATTGAATTCCGGCACATAACGAGCAAATTACGAGGCATGTAAGCTTAAACGTTCAAATTCAAAGTTCATAAATATAAACAATTAATTTCATATAAATTCAAATAATCATATAAGCATTAAAATAACACTTAAATACGTAATTAAATAATTTAAATGCCCACAAAACTCTCCCGTTATGGCGTACCTGGAAATCCGAACGATCGGGATGTTACACCCTAGCTTCAAACTCTAATTCTAGAATTCACATATATAATCATATATATACCTTGAAATGAAATTAAATGGAAGAGGCTGATGGAAATGGAAGATGGAGCTTCAAACTCCTAATTTTCTTGGAAAAACTTGATGAATTTGATGAAATCTTCTCTTCCCTTCTTCATGGTTTGGCTCGGTGGAAAGAGGAAGCAAAGGTTGATATTTTTGGCATGAAATGAAAAGGAAGAAGATGGAAGAGATGCATATATCGATATATCTTTGCAAAAATGGAGTATTTGCAACTAAATCCTCCAAACATATAAGTCATGCAATTTAGGATGCAAGGTTTGCAAATTGATCAATTAAACCCAAGAACTAATTATGCAATTTAGTCCTCACATTTAGAAGAATAATCATTTAGGGACAAGTATGCAATTAATTCATGTTCGATAATTATTTCACGTATCCATTAAATTCACTTTATCAAATAATTCTCAAGTTAACACGTTTTCCCCACATTTTCACGTAATCATATTGGAACTTAATTTATAAAATTAATAGAACACATATATAAGTTGAATAAATGAAAGTAATAAATAAAATCCTAACGCTCGAAACTCACACGTGTCGAGCGTACCTGACTGTCTGGAAATTGGGGCGTTACAACTCTCTCCCCCTTAAGAGAATCCGTCCTCGAATTCATTGTCCTGAATTTCTGGAATTTAATTGACTCTTACTTGTTCATCCCACACGGGTTAGCTACTCTCCGTCAGGGATTAGTTCGAAAGAGGTCTTCAATCCACAAGGTCCTCCAATATTGTGAAGTCACGACCATCAACTTTCCGAAACCTAAGCACTCGAAAGAAAATCTAACCTTCCCCTAGAACAGGTTGACAAGTAGCCGGTAATAATGAGAGTGCCCGGTCTCTCAACAATTAACGAGAGAACCCCATCTCTCGAGCTAGTAACAAGAGAACCCCGTCTCTTGACAACCCTGAGAGAATCCCGTCTGTCACGCTCACGAAATGAAACTCGAGCAGGCACTTAGGTAAATATTTACAATTAATACATAAGGAGCAGGTAGCAAATATCGGTTATGCAACTTATTGTTCACATAAATAATTAATAGTAAACAAAGAATCATATACGAGAATAATAAAATAATAGTGCATGTGGTATGCATGGTTAAGTGTACCGTTCACTGAGGACTGAAGTTCTTGGACTGAAACAATTCGGCTGGATACTTGATTCTTTAGTTGAGATTTCTTTCCGCTTTGTGCCGCTACGGTTCGATATCCCCATTCTTGATAGCCACTTCAGCCCTAGTGCTATCTTCTCACATAATCCGTAAATTATCATTAATCACCACATCTTCATACCGTTTTAACCTCAGATTTGCCGGTTGAACTCTTCTTGCACTGATTCTCACATTCACTTTCTGGTTTCGGAATTGAAAATAACACTGGTTTTCTTGTTAGGGATTGGTTTTATATCTAAAATTAAAAGACGGCTTCGTGCTCCAAGTAAGCTCTTATCCGACAACCAGAGAGAACAGGTTTTACGATCTCCTCAACCCCCTTAGTTTGAGTAAAACACTTTCCCGAAGCAAAGATCTTAAACTCTCTGTTTTGAAATCCGAAAGTTGAGCTCTGATTCCTTTAGAAAAATAACACGGCGGATGTTTGATGCAGAAAAGAATCAAGGTCGTCATCTCGTGAGGGTAATTTAGCAAACACGCTTGTATAGAACCGAAGGGATCAGGTCCTAGTGAAACGTCTTCCAATTGATCCCTGAAATTTTATGATATACCCAACAACTCAGCAAAAGATCTTGAAGGAGACGATCAATTAGCTTCAATTTTCTTAGACGTGTTCACGACAACT
This sequence comes from Lantana camara, assembly GCA_037501455.1. NCBI lineage: Eukaryota > Viridiplantae > Streptophyta > Magnoliopsida > Lamiales > Verbenaceae > Lantana > Lantana camara. The sequence continues at coordinate 55,559,618 of CM074860.1, forward strand.
AGTATATTTATGGAAGCGACGCCGGCAGCACGAATGAAAGGGGTGATGTGCAGTTACAGGCATCTCTAGGGTATAAGTAACAACTTCATTAGAAAACTCTTGTCAGAGTCGATCCATTAAAACTTGGGATTGGTTCCGAGTATTAACCATGTTGAATCCTCTTCTATTTACTGAGTCAACTGATACCCCGAGACTACGCACACCACTCAAAGGCATCCTTATTCTGAGAACAGTAATAAATCAAAGATACTGTCGATGAAGGAACTTTTCTTTGTGTAAGAGGGAGGAAAGATTTCTTTTACACGATTCTGATGGAGGACTTTAGCAGGAATCGGTTTTCTTGAAGTTCCAACTCTCTCGAGTGAGGTTTACCTTCTGTTTTTAGTTTATTTCCCGGTCGTCTCTCCCCCTTAAGAAAATCAATTGGTGTAACACCTTGAGCTCGTTTACCACTCCTTAGTTTCCATCTATATTGCCATTCTGATCTGATATCTGTAATTTTCGACATTCCCAATCCGATAAACATAATCAGCCATTAAAGTTTCTTAGGTGAAGATTGTGGATTTCTGCTGTCCGTAGGAGGGCAAATAGTATTGTACTTGTCACCTATTGCTTCCCGAAAGTTAATACTTGACAAAACCTACATCACGACCTGAAGCAAGAAAAAGTTCATCCTCCTGCACCACTGCATTTCCAAGATGCTGACTAATTACTGAAGACTTGAAAACCGCTGAACATTTATCTGTTTGAACTTATCAACATTTTCCCAGATGCCAATAATCCTCCTAACAATACCCGAACGTAATTTCTTCCAATCTCTTGATTTAATATGATCTTAATTGAGGCAGTGGTTGAAGTAAAATGGGAGAGAGAACCTATTACAAGAAACACTAGATAATGCATGCCAGTTAAAATGTTACTGCACATAGTACACTTACAACCAATTCAAAATACATCACGTTGGAATAATTGTATTAATTTAAAGGTATGCATATAATAAAGAAACTTGACTAATTTAAACAAGGTACTTAACAAGTCACTCATGCAATTTCAACAACAATAATTATAGTAATATATATAAATAAAAAACAAGTTAGATTAATGTAATATATGATGCGCGTGTTTATGAATGCATTAAAGAACCTTTCACCATAGTAGGGTAATCTTTATCACGGAACTTTTCTTGATTGTTGTATTATAACTTATCTTGGATTGTTGATTGTTTCTCGTTTACCCACGGTCTTCTAAATTTTCAATTTTCTTCGGTTTCAATTCGGATCTTTCCTTGATTTGATTTGGAAGTTCCTTGGACCCGGCCTTCCCGATTCTAAATTTCTGAATGGTTCCCGAATTCTCCTGGTAATCCTTTGTGTACTTGATAGCCCGAGATTGGAATTCTTGAATTCAAATACTTCTCACGAATTAATCTCCAACGATGATCCCGCTATTCGCCCTAATTGTCACCTCGCCTTTCTTTATTATTTCCATTTGTTGCTCTATGTCTTCCAATTCAACCATATCATAGTTGGTAATCTTTGAAGACACTTCCTCATCAACTTCTGGAGAATACCTCTTCCTTGTGGCAAGAATTCCCGGCCGAAGCATCTTCGAAATTTTTTATTTTTTATTTCGAACCTAGTAAATGATCTCCATGCTTGATCCCTCCTTTCCGAATCCCATCACCTGAATTTCAACCCAGTAGGAAGTATGATGACTCCCAAATCCCCGTACAAATTTTTGGCATGCTTTCTTACCCTTCCCAAGTTAGAGAGGTAGTCTTGTAATAAACTGAAATCATCAAACGATTGGCCGTAGGTTGATATCATTTCCATAGCCTGTCACTCACAACTTATTTTGAAAATAAATGCATATGGGTAAAGCATGCTCGTCTCACACAATTGTTACATAATTGATGCTGATAACAAGAATTTAATATAAGTACAACAAGTAATTCGTCAATGTCTGAGATAAAACATGTTGATCACCTAAATTTCAAGCACTTCAAGACCAATTAATTGACAATTAATAGCATAAATCAATGCAAGGCAGAGGTTAGCAAATAATTCAAAGAATTCAAGTAGACCAACGAGTTCAAATAAAATGCAAGACTCTCAAATTGACAATTAATTCCTATGTCGTTCGACCTAGACTGGACACGACACGACACTAGAGCCTCGGTTTTGCAACCGGGCTCTGACACCACCTAAGATGTAGCACCCCTACACGTGGAGATGCCACACCCCCGCACTATAGGTTGATCCACGCACGAAACGGGTAATCCGTACATGAACTAACCTATAGCGAACGGGTGACAATGTAATAAAACGACGACCTAGGCGGGACTAACTTATACATGCAACAAAATAAAGCGGAAGCAAAATCTTTTCACTATCAAATATTTATTAAACAGGCTATGATATTGATCCTTTATCAAATAACTTGTATACTAGTTCACATATCAATACATTATCCTCTCCGAATAAATAACAATTAATCGTAACACTAACTCTAATGCAACAATAAAGAAGATGCACCGTGCTTGACTCGATTACATGAACTGGACTCGACTCGACTTCCGCCTAGCGTGCACCTGCAACAACCTGAAAGGTGGAGGCGTCAGTCTGTGAAGACCGAGTGAGGGGTTTAAATAAATATTAACGCAGACAACATGCAAGTTATATTGTTGGGTAAAGATTTAGAAAGATGAATGTATAACTTCAATAATGAGAGGTCTTTGCCCGAGAATACAACTGTCAATTTTAAATACTTGATCATTTTCATGCATTCAATACATGGCCCTGGCGAGTGAGGGCAGTCTCCAACCTTACTCCAATGTACATGAAACATGTTTGCTTTGTTAATTAATAGGTGATCATGCAATTCAATTACCGTGCAATCGTGAGATAGTGTAATCAAGTAACACATTCATGGAATGGAAATCATGCAATAACCTGAGGACAATCCGTGGTGCCAGACCCGTCCCCAGTCTCCTTCTCCCTCCAATGATGGAAAGGTAGCTAGCCTTCACCATCCACGACGGGTTGAGCAGAGGGTACATGAATCCCTAAGCCCGGAACTCCTTTCTCCACTAATCTCCTAGCGGATTCAGGGGTCATCCCAATGTGGTGAGGATAGTGCGAGAGATATCCGTCAGCCCTTGCTTTCCCGGTTGGCTCAAGCCACTACCCTCGGGCCCAACGTGAACAATCCTGCTTACTCGTCAAAAACATGCACGATACATGACTTGCTTGCTTTTCATGAAGATGGCTTGCTTGCATGAAATGACTTGCTTGTAATCATGAGTATTTTCATGAAAAATATAAGTATAAATACCTTTTGGCCGAAAGCTCACTTAAGGGTTGTATAGGTTCTATATAACTAGAATTAAACCTCACCTGACAGGCGACACAATGACTCGTGGATGCGTGAACATGCTCATTGATCACAATCTCTGCCCTGGAGAAGAACTGGACAAGAAATGGAAACATACGTGCATTCGTGAGATAATACTCGACAATGGTACCAAACACGACGCACGGCATGATCACATACGAGATATCATGAAATGAACAATGTAACATATAATTATCACATTATGACATGTTATTGATCATATAATAACAATTTGGGGTCAATTAAGGATAAAGAAAAGGAATTGGAAATCTCATTTTTATGCAGAAACATTCTGCCTCTCCCGAGGTCTGGGAACGGCCGTTCCGGCCCTTAGTTCAAAATGGGAAGGGCCATTCCCAGCTCCCCGAAGATGGGAACGGCCGTTTCGGCCTGTGAGCCAAAATGGGAAGGGTCGTTCCCATCCTCGCCGCCATGCACACAATTCAAATATATGGGAACTGTCATTCCCCAAATACAAAGGGAACGGGAAGGGTCGTTCCCGTTACGCAGAAGACCTCAAGCAGGGGAAGAAACAGGGGAAGCTGGAATTCACATATATAATCATATATATATCTTGAAATGAAATTAAATGGAAGAGGATGATGTAAATGGAAGATGGAGCTTCAAACTCCTAATTTTCTTGGAAAAACTTGATGAATTTGATGAAATCTTCTCTTCGCTTCTTCATGGTTTGGCTCGGTGGAAAGAGGAAGAAAAGGTTGATATTTTTGGCATGAAATGAAAATGAAAAGATGGAAGAGATGCATATATCGATATATCTTGGCAAAAATGGAGTATTTGCAACTAAATCCTCCAAACATATAAGTCATGCAATTTAGGATGCAAGGTTTGCAAATTGATCAATTAAACCCAAGAACTAATTATGCAATTTAGTCCTCACATTTATAAGAATAATCATTTAGGGACAAGTATGCAATTCATTCATGTTCGATAATTATTTCACGTAGCCATTAAATTCACTTTATCAAATAATTCTCAAGTTAACATGTTTTCCCCACATTTTCACGTAATCATGTTGGAACTTAATTTATAAAATTAATAGAACACATATATAAGTCGAATAAATGAAAGTAATAAATAAAATCCTAACGCTCGAAACTCACACTTGTTGAGCGTACCTGACTGTCTTGAAATTGGGGCGTTACAGTTTTACATACCAAAGCCATTTTCCAAAAAGAGCTCGTATTTATACATGTATTCATATCTTCTTAAGTTCGAAAACTTGTAAAGATTCATATATATTCAAAGAACGCATATGGATTCACATTAAAACTCATAGGGATTCATATTGAAACTCATGAAGATTCATAATGAAAACTCATAAGGATTCTTATATTCAGATCGATTCATAGTTTAGCGTAGAAGTCTCATATTGAAAACAAACTCTCCTATCCCGTTTCATAATCAACATAACAAAACAGACTTAAATTACCCGGCGAGTCTAAGACAACTTTACCTCTTAATAAAAGTATTCATAAGAAACACAATAAAACATAAATACATAAAATTCATGAGACTCATATTCCCGTATTCCATCCACCTTCTCCAGAAGTCTGCACACGGGTTACGGGGCCCATATCATGCAACTCAATACCTATACGTGGGGTAGGGATACCGCAACGTACATTAAAGAGCATGTTTATAGGCTTAACCCGGCGGCCCAACACCACCTCGGGCGTCCTTACCCACGCCTCCCGGGCCCAGAGATTCATAAGATTCATAAGGACTCATAAGATTCATAAGAAACATACCTAACTCGCGAAACCTAGAAGCATACGATTCATACTTAAGAAACATACCTTACCGTACAACTCGGCATATGCTATACACGTACCTCTCCGTGTCTTCCAAATTCATATGATGCTGAGGGAGATCCGTAGTTCGCTTAACACTACACGGTTTGGAGCATAGCCTCGTTGCAAAACCATTTTAAGCTTATATACGCCCATACGTATAATTTTCGAAGAATTCATATTAAATCGAATTAATAAGATTCATAACATATCATAAGACACATATTTAATATACATATAGTATATATTCGCATGCGGGCTTGAAAACAAGCATATAGGGTCGTAGGTCGCGTTAAATAAAAGAAAACAAACCTAAACCTCACCTTTAAACTTCGGGCACGACTCCTCCCAGATGCACCCCTGAGACAAACAAACGAAATACTAAAGACTTAGACTCGATTATGTACCAAGTAGACGCACGGCGTTGCAAATGCATGCGACGTAAGCAATTGAGGTGAAAGTGCGCATCTTAAGTTCATATCACAATAAATTTCATATAAAATAGTTCCATAACATTAATACAAGGTGGGTAACATTAATAAAATATATTCATATTGCTTAAAATTTAAAGATAAATGAATAAAAATAACATTGGAAAGCAGTTTAAGAAGCACGGAAATCACGCATGCATATGAGGTGCAAATTCATTCCATATAAAATTCATGCTCGATTAGTTCTATAATTTAAATTCAACCATATATTATATCATATAGAATATTTAAAGTGTTAGATATCAGAAATAAACATATAAAGGCATTGGAAATTAATTAAAAACAAGAAAAGAACCATGCATGCATATATTATACTACGTGATCTGTGACGCCCGAACGCGGGTCATCCACATCCCCCGCACCTAGACTCGGACTCACGCATGAAATGGAAGTCCATACATGAGCCCTAGTCTAAGCGAACGAGGACCTAAACACACCCACTAGGCTAAGCGGGGCTAAACCGGAGACCAGGGTGCACAAAAGAATTACCAGATAAGCGGAAGCAACCAAGATCAACATTCATTAATACTAGTATTAATATTCACATTGCCACACCGGGCCAAAAGAATAATATACAAGATCAAGAATCCCAAAATATCAAACAAGAGTTCATAAAACACCGAAACACAAAAGTATGAAATGCAGACTCAACCTAGACCAGCTAGTACGACACCAGACGCACTTCCCCGCCTAGCTCGAGCAACCCTACACTAAAGGTGGGAAAAGAAGAGGGTCAGTCCAAACACTTGACTGAGTGAGGGGGCTAACGCACACCCACACACTATATAAGTATAACAAAGCAAGTAACAAAGGCGATGTCTATGAACCGGGCTAGGGTTTTGCAAGCCAAAACCTTTAAAAGAATACGTATGTATACAAAGAAATCCCATCCCGATTCATAATCCGTCTAGCATAAACAGAAACAAAGATCCGGCGAGTACGAATCATCCCTAACTCCTCAGAATATCATAAAACATATCAGAATCATAAATCAATCCTTCCCCATCCAATGGCAATCGGGAATCAAACCCAATTCGCCTACTTAACATATGCACGGGGGTTGCGATCCCACAACGTGCTCGAGGATCCATGCCTCATCAACCTCCTGGAATCGTGCGTGTCACCACGAATGGGAATCATGCACAGGTATAACCCGATGGCCCTTGCCGTTCCGGGGCTCCTTACCCACAATTCCCGGGGCCCAACATACTTACCGGAACCAAATCCCGTATTTCAGGGCTTACCTCGCACCAAACATAATAAAAACGTACCAAAACTTAAGCTTACTTACGCTTATACGTATATCTTTTCCATAAAGTTTGTAAAAGTTCTCATAAGGCCATAATCGTATCTTAAACAGTTATACACAAAAGAATATATAAGATATATATATATTCGCATGCGGGATTAAAATCATCACATTTTGGCCATAGGTCAATAACTAATACAGAAAGATCCTAAACCTCACCTTGAAACAAAAGAACCGGTAGCAAAAAGGGTTGATCCGACACCTAAGCCTCGGGCTCAACAAGGTGCTGGGGTAGCTCTGAGACAAACAAACATAATACCCAAGACTTAGACTAAAAAATGTACCAATTAGACGCTCGGCAATGCTTATGAATGCAATGGATGCGTATGAGATGCACAAACGTATCTTAAGGAACATAATGAAGCATATTGAACCAAATCTTGATCAAATGAATAGTAGAAAATTTCCTAGATCCCCTGTACTTTTGAGTACCGGCGGAAAAATTTTGAGTATCTACTCAACTGACGGTTTCAAGTAAAACGCCCCTGTACTTTTGAGTACCAGTGAAAATAATTTTGAGTATCTACTCAACTGATGGTTTCAAGTAAAACGCCCCTGTACTTTTGAGTACCAGTGAAAATAATTTTGAGTATCTACTCAACTGACGGTTTTAAAAGTGCAATTTCGGCCAAAACAAATTCAAACCAAGCAAGAACACTCCAAAGCCAAACTCAACACCAACATAAAGCTATGAAATCAAGCATTAACATATATGGTATCAAAAAGCATCAAAGAAACATGAGATCAAATGCGCATTCTCAAAGAAACGCACACAAACGCATTTAAGAGCAAAAACCGGTAAGGTTTGCATTTAAGAAGCCAAAATGAAATCAAAACTCAACATAAAGTCACCAAAGTAAATAAAACTCATCTATCACATAATATAGCATTCAAATGCTCAAATGGGGAGAAGGGGATCAAGGGTTCTTGCCCAAAACTCAATCAAAATCCAACAAACATGCTTGAAATCATCAAATAGACACACATAAGGCACAAATTGATCAAGAACTCCAATACCCTAGTTTTCTCCCACAAACCCACGAGTCTCATAAATGTTATAACCCCCTAATCCAACTACCAAACAAAGGAATCAATAAATGACCCAAGAATATGCAACAACCACCACAATGAATGCTTACAAGTGCAACAAGAACCAAGGAAAAGCAAGAATGCAACAAGTGCCAAGAGACCCCCTTACTATTCACCCTCTTGCCCAAAACATGCTTCCCAACATAAATCCAAAGATCAAGATGAATAAATGAGGTCACTCAATCATGTAGATTACAAAAATAAACTTACCAAGCAAAGAAATTAAACAATTAAGAGTCTTGGAGCTTGGGGTCTTGCACAACAATGGAGTTTGAAGGTTTTAGGCTTCCTTTCTCTTCTTTTTCTGATAGGTCACGATTTGGGAGAGGAAAAATGAGGAAAAGGGGCTGATTTGGTATATGAGAGAGAAAGAGAAAGTCAACAAGTAGGGCTATGGGTCCCACATAGGTATTTTAGGTGTGTTTCTTGTAGTATTCGGGTAGGTATTTCAGTCCAAAAAGAATACGGAGGGCTCAAGACCAACACAAAAACATATAATCAAGTTCTCGAATCATATTAGACACATAAACACGCTCAAGAATCGAAAATCACAAAACACGTAACAACGAGCAACAAGGAATTCACGTTTCACGTGCGTTCACATAATTCACGTAATTCACTTAATTTCAAATAATACAAGTAATTTAGATAAGAAAGGAATAAGAAAAGAGGTTAAACAAATAAATAAATCACATAATTAATAATTAAAACGCGCACATAATGTGTACCTCTTCGTCCGGCAGATCGGGGTGTCACAATCTCCCCTACTTAAAAAGGACTTGTCCTCAAGTCCGATCCGACTCCTCAAACAACCCCGGATATAACCTTCTCATCTTTTCTTCGGTTTCCCACGTCGATTCCTCGGACTTCTGATCCCTCCAAAGAACTCTTACCAACGGAATCTGTTTATTCCTTAATTCCTGAATCTTTCTATCTTGAATTGCAACCGGATGCTTTACTATAGTTAAATCCGGCTTAACTTGAACATCCTCAACGGAGATGATAGAACCTTCATCGGGAAAGAACTTCCGAAGTTGTGAAACATGGAAAACATTATGAATTCCGATTAATTGCGGCGGCAAGTCCAATCTATACGCCGTTTCTCCAATCCTTTCCAAGATCTCATACGGCCCAAGGTATCGTGGGTTGAGTTTCCCACCTTTACCTATTCGAGTTAAGCCCTTTCTAGGGGATGCTTTCAAGAATACCTTATCTCCGACTTCGAACTCGAGGGGCCTTCTTCTCTTATCGGCGTAACTCTTCTGTCTATCTTGTGCCGCTTTCATTCTCTGCTGAATCACACGGACCTTCTCAATTGTTGCCTCAATATCATTTCTCGGCATTGCCCTTATTAACCCATCTTTCTTAGTCCACTTCCAATCATTTATCTCCCAATAGACCGGTGATCTACACTTTCTCCCGTACAAAGCCTCGTATGGAGCCATCTTTATTGAGGCTTGGTAGCTATTATTATACCCAAACTCAACCAACGGGAGATGATCGTCCCACCTATCCTGAAAATCCAAAGCACATGCCCGGAGCATGTCTTCCAAATACTATATTAACCGCTCAGATTGCCCATCTGTCTGAGGATGCGAAGCTGTACTGAAGAGAAGTTTAGTGTCCAAGTGTTTTTGTAAATTCTGCCAGAAAACCGAAGTAAACCTTAGGTCACGGTCTGAAACGATGCTCTTCGGAACTCCATGTAGCCGAACAATCTCCTTACAATACAATTCTGCCAACTTCGGAACCTTGTCGGTCATCCTAACCTTAAGAAAGTGTGCTAACTTGGTTAACCTATCCACGATAACCCAGATTCCATCGTACCCTCCTTTTACTCTGGGCAAGCCGGACACGAAATCCATAGTCACCTGCTCCCACTTTGATTCGGGAATCGGAAGTGGTTGGAGAGTTCCTCCCGACTTCTGATGTTCTGCTTTAACTCTTTGGCAGGTGAGACAACGCTTCACAAAGTTAACGACGTCCCTTTTCATTCCATTCCACCAGAACCTCTCTCTCAAGTCCCGATACAATTTCGTACTTCCCGGATGGATAAAATATCTCGAGCGATGCGCCTCCTCAAATATAATCCTCTTGAGCTCTTCTGGGGTGCATATTCTCGCTTTAAATCTCAATAAACCCGACTCATCAAAGTTAAACTTCGGATTAGGTGCCCGTTCTAACCTCTTCACCAACTTCTGTAAACCTGGATCCGATTTCTGAGCATCTAACAACTGATTGAACAACTCTGGTTGCACGGTAAGATTAGATAACCAACAAGCTGAAGCCACCAAACTTGGACCTGAACTGAAGAACCCATCTCCAAACTAGCCAAGCTTGCCTTTCTACTCAGAGCATCGGCTACAACATTAGCTTTACCCGGATGGTATTGAATATTGCAATCATAATCTTCTAAAAACTCCATCCAACGCCTCTGTCTAACGTTCAACTCCTTCTGAGTGAATAAGTACTTGAGGCTCTTATGGTCAGTAAACACTTCGAAGGCAGCCCCGTACAAGTAGTGTCTCCATTTCATCAATGCGAAAACCACGGCGGCTAATTCAAGATCATGTGTTGGGTAATTCTTCTCATGCTCCTTCAACTACCTTGAAGCATAAGCAACCACCTGACCATGTTGCATTAAAACAGCTCCTAAACCTTCCTTGGAAGCATCTGTGTACACTGCATATCCATCTATACCCTCGGGCAACACAAGAATCGGCGCAGAAGTTAACCTTTCCTTAAGAACCTGAAAGCTTTCCTCACACTTGTCATTCCATTAAAATTTCTCATCTTTCTTGGTTAAATGAGTCAACGGGGCCACGATCTTAGAGAAATCCTGAACAAGGCGACGATAATACCCCGCTAACCCTAAGAAACTCCTTATCTCCGAGGCATTCTTCGGCCTTTCCCAATTAGCAACCGTCTCCACCTTCGATGGATCAACTTCTATACCATTTCCCGAAATAATGTGGCCCAGAAACATCACCCGGTCGATCCAGAACTCGCATTTACTGAACTTGGCATAAAGCTTATGTTTCCTTAGCGTCTCCAACACAATCCTCAAGTGCTGAGCATGCTCTTCGGTTAACTTTGAGTACACAAGGATGTCGTCAATAAAGATTACCACGAATTTGTCCAAGAATTCCCTAAACACCCTGTGCATCATATCCATGAACACTGCAGGAGCATTTGTCAACCCAAACGGCATCACAACAAACTCAAAATGCCCGTAACGCGTATTGAACCCTGTCTTGGATATGTCCTCCTCCCTAATCCGCAGCTGGTAATAACCCTGCCTTAAGTCCAATTTAGAATATACACGAGAACCCTACAGAAGGTCGAATAGCTCTTCAATGTGAGGCAAAGGGTATTTATTCTTGACTGTCATTCTGTTCAACTCTCGGTAATCTATGCACATCCGTAGCGTCCCATCCTTCTTCTTTACAAACAAGACGGGAGCACCCCACGGAGAAGTGCTCGGACGGATGTACCCACATGAGAGAAGCTCATCAAGCTGCGTCTTAAGCTCCTTAAGTTCTGTTGGAGCCATTCTGTAGGGAGTCTTCGAGAAAGGCTCTAATCCGGGATAAAGGTCTATGACAAATTCGATGTCCCTATCCGGAGGCAAGGAGCCTAGGCTTTCAGGGAAAACATCGAGAAACTCTTGTACGACCTCCGTCTCTTTGAGTTTGGCCTGATCCTTGGGTTTATTCAAAAGATAGGCCACGAAACCCACTGCGCCGTCCCGGAGCAATTCTCTAGCCTCTAAGAAAGAAACAAACGGGCTTGCCTTCAAGCTCTTGCCCGTGAACACAACTGAGCCCAAGAGTACTCTCTTATCCCTATAATCCATTACCGCCCTGTGCTCGTAGAGCCAATCCATACCCAAGATTACACCGTATCACTTCATAACCATTTCAATCAAGTCAGCCACAAACACCCGATCTTCAAAACTAACCGAACAACCCCGATAGATCCTGTAAGTATTTACACTACCACCCAATGGAGAAGATATCACATAGTCATGCGCACACAAAGAAACAGGCAAGCACAACGAGGAAGCAACATCCCAGGAAATAAAGGAATGAGTGGCCCCGGGATCAAACAATGCGTGCAATGCAATACAATGAATGTTTATTGTACCTTCCACCATGGCATTTGGGTCGATCTCGGCATTTTCTTCCTCCTTTCCTCCGAGTGCATAGGCCCGAGCTTGAATAGCCGGCCTTTGATTTCCTCCTTGAGCATTCATTTGCCTCTTCTTCGGACAAGCATTCACCGTATGATCCGGTGATCCACATCCGTAACATCTGTGGTGAAGTCGAAAGCATTTCTCCACCGGATGATTCCCCTGACAATGTGTGCAACGAATCGGGGCCAGAAGTGCTAAAGGTTGATGTTTTTGCCCTGCCGGTTTGAATTGCTTGTTTTGGGGCTTGGCTTGAGGGAAAACTTGATATGCGGGTCTCTTCCCAAACTTGTTTGATCCGCCCAAGCTAGACCCTTGGCTAAAATGGAAACTTTTCCTCTTCATCACGACCCTCTCTTCAACCCTCAAGGCTTTCTTGGTCACTTTCGCCCACGTAGTAACATTTGAAGCTGCTAACGCGTCCTCGCAGAGGCCTTGGAAGAATTGTGAGGCCTTGCTCTCATCGTCATTGGCTATGTTCGGGCAATAACGTGAAAGCCTTTGGAATTCATTGATATATTCCGTAACCGTCATCTTCCCTTGTTTCAATTCCATGAATTCTCTCATCCTTCGGCTCCTAACCGCTTGCGGGACATATTTGTTCTTGAATTCCCGCACAAAGACATCCCACGTGATCTCCTCACCAATAGCCTCCAACTTCACTTCCACACAAGACCACCACTCGAAAGCTTGCCCTTGTATCATTGTCAACGTGCTTTGCAACTTCTCCATCAGCCCACAAGGTATGAGATTCCATATGCGATTGACTTGCACTAGCCATTGTTCGGCTTGAACGTCGGTTCCACCTGCAAAGACTGGTGGGTTTTGATTTTTGAATTCCTTGAGCATGGCTAGAATAGCTCCTCCGTTGTTGTTTCCTCCCGGGTTGGCATTATCACGGTCTCGTACCCGTTGGTCTAGGTAAGTAGCAAGCCATTCCATAAAGTCACCCGGGTCATGTTGGGGAGGTGGTGGTGGATGAGGATCTTCTTCATGCCTTGGAGAGCGATCTCGGTGATGTCGAGGCTCTGGAGATCCCTCCCTACGATGGTGTAGCGCCCCTTAACACTACAACCCCGCACCGTAGTACTCCCCGAATGGATGTGAGACCTAGCACTCGAGAAATACTCCGGCGAACGGACAAGACTATGCAATACCAGAGTATGAAATTTAAAGGCAACGGAAAATAAACTTGAGCAAATAAAAGGGGACAATACATAACAAAGCACATATTATTATGTTGGATAAGTGTTTACAGCAAAAGTTCTGACTTTAGAGAAGAGTGCTTATTGTAAGATGTACATGCACTCGTGATTACTCTAATTGACTGGAATGTGACACCTTAAAGCTTCAAGATACCTCTAAGGCGTCGTTGTATAGATTCCTGAAATCATGAATTGAAAGAACAGGAGGGTTAGTCAAAATGACTAAGTGACGGGGGTTGAGGGTTATGATTGTAAGCAAGATTTTTGAAGTGTTTTGACCAAGAAAGTCTTGGTTTGAAATGTATATACTATATAGTAACAAATAAATATATGACAATAATATCCGGTTCATATTGTTTTGAAACAATAGGAGTAGGGGGAATATAGGCTATACTTTAGAAAATCTATGAACCGTTTTGAAAATGATTTTGATGCCCGCAAGCTAGGCGTCTCCAACCTTAACTCCTTAAAACCAAGAATATTCGTAACGACATTGATCAAGATGTCGTTACTCAGTAAAAAGAAATACAACAATACAATACCATCCTTCTTCCTCCAGTGTCACCTCAGGGAGCTACCCCTAGTGACGATATACATGAATTTGGGAGGGATGTACCTTTTCCCGTCACTTGGTGTGGAATAACTAACCTTCAGTTAGACCACCACCAAGATCTAGTTGGCGGCTGGTATAATAGTAGACCTCGGCCCGTGCCTCCCGGACTACTACTTCTACCAAGACCACCGGGCGCATAGGAAAAACAATAACTTTGCTTGCAAGACGAGAATATATACCCGTAAGAAAGTACTAAGTACTTTTCGGGTAAATGTATGTTTTCAATAATTAAAATGAATTATTTTCCCATAAAGGGAAGAATAACTTGAAAGGAAATTCAAGAACATAAAGTAAAGTATTTTATCATGATTTCAGTTGAAAAGATTTAAAACCCTCACCGGTAACGAGATTTAAGTGGAAGTGTGAGGATTCCACTCTTCGATCCTAGGTTCGCCTGAAAGTAATAACTACTACTGGCTTAGAACTAGGTTCTTAGTTCCTAACTAACTAATTACACTCAATACTACAATGAAATAATTAGAGAAGATACACGTTATGTAATGCGTTAAAGATTTCCCGGTAAACCCCAAATTTACCCGTTTAAGGGAATTTGATTAACAAATTAGGGTTTATGGGATCTTTAACTAATCAAATATTTATCAACCATACTATAATTCTAATTGTGAGATTTGAAATGAAATTCAAGGTTTAATTTGACAATGTAGGTTATCTTTTGAAAAATATTACATAGTTTATTGATTTTTGGAAAAATTTAGGAAAAATATTTCTTTAAAAATTCCAAAACTTATTTTATAATTATTTTTGTAATAATTTCGAAATTATAAGTATTTTGGTTGACCAAAAAGTCAAAATTACTATTAAAACATTTACTATTCAATTTCATGTGAATTAAACACTTTATAACACAAAATCAAATTCACACACACACACACATTGATCACGGCACACACATGCACACACACATATTCAAGAACATTATGAACATGTTCTTGAGCTTATTTGAATATTCAAAGAGGGTGTGTAACATGTTCTATCATATTCATATTCATAACATAAGATTAAAGCATAATATAGCAAAATATATGAACTTTCTATGAAAAATAATTCTAAATAAATTACTCTTAGCATGAACAAGATCATAAGCATTTATATACATAATCTCATTATATCATATCATAATTTATGCATGTAATTAAATAAAATTCCATAATGTGCACACATTATATTTAAACTAATAACTATGCACATATTTCATAAAATAAATTCCTAAAGCATAATTTAATTACTCCTAGGCATGCTACTATTATTTCTATACTAAGAACATTATATAAAACATGACATAATAGAAGAAAACATACCTTAGAGAGAGAAGAGGGAGAGTGGCGTGAGGTTTGGGGAGAGGGAGAGAGTGATTTTTGTGTGTTTAATGTGAGGTATAAATGAGGCTTAAGGGGGGTATTTATAGGTAGTCATGAGGGGTTTCTAAGCAATAAATGAGAGTTTATGGGAGATGTGGTTGCCTAAGATTTCAACAAATGCTTGGTAATTAAATTGGAGATGTGGTTAAATAATATGTTGAACAAATGCTAGGTTAATAACTAAGAAATGTGGAGAAATTATGCTCATTTGTTCAATTCTTCTAGAAGAGCATGAGGTCATGGATGATGTCATTTGGAATAAAAATAAATGTAAAAATAATATAAAATTTATTCAAGAGTCGAGAGGTAAAATTTTGATGTAGTGAATTAATGGAAGAATGAGTGAAAAATGAACTTCGTTTTAGTTATAAACATGAAATATTTAGAGTTTTTGTTTATAAATTATGAACATTGAAGATGATGAAAATCATAGGAAAAATTATATAAACGAAGCCATGATAAAGTTTAAAGTTTGGAAAAATCACTATAATGTAGAGAAAAATTCAAGGATCGTTTTAAGTATAATTTCGACTATTGAATAAAAGCTTATTATTTTAAAATAAAACGATGATTTTTAAATAGGAAAATATTTATAAATATGCTATGGGTGAAATCGAGTTTTTGGTAAATGCATGAAAATTCATGAAATAATTTGAGGGTCGTTTTGGTTATAATTTTGAATATCAAAAGGTAGGTGAATAAGGTTTTATTGATGATCGAATCATAAGCTAGGGTTTTTGCCGGTTTTTGATACTACGGGAGTTAGGATGGGAATTATGGTTTAAGGAGAGTATCACGATCCTTGAAATAATGAGGATTATTTTGATTAAAATATTGGGTAGTGAAAGTGTTTCGGGAGATGTAGGAATATTTTTGAGCTGTAGGGGTATTTTCGTAATTTCCAACCTAAAACTGTAGGAATGGGTTTTGAAGCATACGAAGGGTTTTTAGGTGCTAGAAAGGAATGATTACTAGAATTCTAGGATTTTATGAAAAGAGTTTGAAGGCACGAGTTAAAAGAATTAAATCTATGAACATTTAGTAAAATGTAACACATAAAAACACATAAGTCACATAAAATGCAATGCATGAAGTGAGTTATTAGGGATCGAGGTTATAAACGCTTCCTGAGTTGCCCTTTACTTACCTTTCTCAACTTGGCCCTGAGTAGGGCTGTTACAGATGGTGACGACGAGGAGGCATAATTTCCTACAAAACAAAGATTTCCAATACGTATGCGTGCGAGTCAATACATGTCCATATCCACAATAAAGAAATAAAGACAAATAAGTCACATAAATGCACACAAGGCCACATTATCCTAAGCCGACCGACCTAGACTGAGCCGACACGACTCTAGAGCTCCGACATTGTATCCGGACGCTCTGATACCACTTAAGGATGTGACGCCCGAACGCGGGTCATCCACATCCCCCGCACCTAGACTCGGACTCACGCATGAAATGGAAGTCCATACATGAGCCCTACTCTAAGCGAACGAGGACCTAAACACACCCACTAGGCTAAGCGGGCTAAACCGGAGACCAGAGTGCGCAAAAGAATTAGCAGATAAGCGGAAGCAACCAAGATCAACATTCATTAATACTAGTATTAATATTCACATTGCCACACCGGGCCAAAAGAATAATATACAAGATCAAGAATCCCAAAATATCAAACAAGAGTTCATAAAACACCGAAACACAAAAGTATGAAATGCAGACTCAATGTAGCACCCCCGCACGTGAGGCACCACATCCCCCGCACTATGGCTCAACACGAGTAACGAAACAGTAAATCCGCACCCGTATCAAACCATAGCGAACGAGAGACAAACATAAAAACCTTCCTAAGCCAGGCGGAGCTAGACCCTGCAATGATAACCAATCAACCAAAATATAATGTATTGCAAAGCCAAAATTCAAACATACAAACCATAAGCAGAATTTGGGCTCTACAGGCCTCTTTTAATTCATAGCAAAACCTAGTAAAAAGCAGTTCCATAACAATAACATAAATGTTCAAGTCCATGATACTGAAGAATCGAATCAGACATAATTCCAATACATGAGTGAGTGCAGAGACTCTCCTAACCTAACTCGACCCACTTAAAGACTCCAAACACCTCCGCCTAGCTCGAAACTCCAAAGCCAAACCTGCACACTAAAGTGTTGGGAGGGATAGGGTCAGTCTCTAGAAGACTGAGTGAGCAGGAGCGATATATATATATAAAAACATGCACATGCAAGTCATAAATTCCGAACAAGGTTTTATTTGAAATTAGTTCCCTAAAAGGGCAAGAGAATGACTAATCAGTGCTCGGATTTTATGACTAATCATATTAATTCATTACATTCATAAATCATACATATACATAAGGCTCGGCGAGTGAGCGTACACAATCTCCAACCAAACTCCGACCATGTACGACAAATATCATTAATATGTTGATTAGGCGATCATGCAATATATCATAATACACGCAGATCATAAATCATATCATAAATATATTTGTTTGGGCAATCCGTATCCCGGCTTTCCCGCACAGTGCATAATCATATTATAAACATATTCATAAGCATAAGCATAAATCATAACCAACCTTCTTCCTCCGGGTGGTGGACGGGCTTGCAAGACCCGGCCACCGGTTCATACATAGGCCAATGGGGTACATGAATCCCCCAAGGGCACTCAGCTCCCATTCCCCGCTAAACCTCCTAGCGAGGGCCAGTATCACCGTAGTTTGGTTGGGACTAGTATATGGGATCCCCGTCAGCCCTTGCTTCCTCGGTTAGCCACATATACTAAGTCCCGGGGCCCGAACAAACATAAATATAAATGTGTCTCGCCAAACATATCAATTCATACATTGGATACATACTATAAGAAATCATACTTTACCGTGTAACTCGGCATATGCTATATACGTACCTCTCCGTGTCATCCGAATTCGTAGCTAGCATGAAGACACACGGTTTGGTGCATAGCCTCATTACAAAACCATTTTTAAGCTTATATACGCTCATACGTATAATTCAGAAGAATTTACTCTATAACTTCATTTGAAAACCATATATATATAATCATAA
Source organism: Lantana camara (assembly GCA_037501455.1). Taxonomy (NCBI): domain Eukaryota; kingdom Viridiplantae; phylum Streptophyta; class Magnoliopsida; order Lamiales; family Verbenaceae; genus Lantana; species Lantana camara. The sequence continues at coordinate 55,578,192 of CM074860.1, forward strand.
GGTTTTGGCCAAAGCTTTTCACATAAGGGTTGTAGGGTTTGTTACATAGGTAAAACAAAACCACCCTCACCTGAACCGTGACGAAACAAGGAACGAGTTACCAAGTGCCCGAAGGATCAAGATCTCTCCACCCTGGAGATAAACTGTACAAAAGATAACATGACGTGATCGTGAGACTCGAGACTCCAAATGAACCATATATGACGCACGGCAATGCTCAAGCATGATATGAAGGCATAAAGATCATATTAAGTCATGAAAATGTTCATGTGCACCATTAAGGAATTTAAAACATATAATAAAACCATTCGTTCATATATTTCATTCAATTTCATAAATTCATAAATTCATAAATTCATAACATTAATAATGCATATCAATTAATCCAAGAATTCATTTAATAATCATAACACATAATATTCATATTCACATTTAGGAATAAAAGAAATAAAACGTTCAATCAATAGTCGGTAATTTAAATACGCGAAATAGTGATCAATTAGATTCAACAATTGAATTAAATCAAATAATATTCAAAATATATAATAAATATACCATATAATAAACATATATAATATATTAAATATATAACAATTATAATAACATATAATACATATAATATATATATATATTTATATACACGTACTCATACATGCTTGCATCATTCACAATTATTATAACTAATACATATATATATAATCATGCATGCATAATATATATATTAACATAATTAATATATATATACTACATATATAATACTACTCATGAATGCACGTACACACACAAATATATATAATATATATATACATGCATGCAATAACACACACAAGTCATGCACACACACATAAGCCATGCATATACACAATAACACACACTCACAAGCATATATATATATATATTGTACACTCTCTGCATGAATTAGGAGCAACAACAGTAGCATACACACACACACTGCACAAGCAAATGAATATACAGCAGTCCAGAAATGCAGGCAACAAAGTGTTCAGAAAAAACGGGGTGACACCCCCGTGTCACCTCCCAAGCCCAGACCGAGACACCCCCGTGTCTCGGTACAGCAATCCCAGCCCACACAGCACCCCCGTGTAACGCCGGAAGGGAGGAAAAAGACACATCCGTGTGACGCAGCAGAAACGTCTCTGTTCAGGGCAGCAATTAATGCAGAAACAGGGCAGAAATCCCAGCAAGAAAAGCAGGCAACAAATGCAACAAAACTGAGCAAGAAAAGCTATAAGATCTCAACTGAAACACATGCTAAAAGGCCATGAAAGCTGACAGGAAAAGAAGAAGGAATCTCAGCAAATTGACAGCAAGAATTCAACGTGAAAAACAGGGCAAAAACTTGAAGAAAAACAGAGCATGAAGATCTCCAATCATCCCAACAAGTTCAGTTCACAAAGACTAACAAATATGCAGCAAAACAACATAAATCCAACACATAATTCAGTTCCAAAAGTGATCAACCAAGAGGAGAAAGCATGCGTGACTTTCATGTGCAATTTCTCAAAATGTTATAAATAATATCTCATAAATATCTCAACCAACATGAATTCAATGACCATAAATGATATAAGGATGTCAAAATAATCAATCTCAAGCTTGGAGTCAATCAAAACCATTGAGAAACGAATGAGATCAAGAAAATGCCCAAATTCCCCATTTTCGGAAAAAGCCCAGCAAACCACAAATTCATGCTCAAATTCGTGAATGAAAGGATGAAAATGACTCATATAGTATGTACATAATATATCCAAGCTTTCCTTGCTGATTAATGGAGGTTTGGAAGGATATTTGAGCTTGAATCTCATGGCAAAGCTTGAGTTACGGGAGAGACTGGGGAGCAGAAAGTGTTTGAGATATTTTCAGTAGGTGGGGAGGGTTATCTCGGTTTGGGGGGTTAATGGATGAATAGAGGGTTGAGTTAGGGTTCCATAGTATCCAACCATAGTTAATTTGGTCAAGGTTTGAGCAAGATATGGTCATTTTAGTGCAACAAGGTTATTTTGGTCGCCGCCTCATTTTTCGGTTGAATTTCGGAGGTTCAAACGACTTAGGAAAAATATAAGACTAACTTTACTAAACTCGAATTTTCGTTACGAGTTCAGCGGAGTTGACGGAACTCAAATCCGAGTTCCCGAGCTCAAGATATTAAATTCGGAACCAAGGGTACGCTAAGTGCTCGTTAGCCCCCAATTTGGTTCCTCGAATCAAATTAAATTCGTTAACATAACAAATGAATTCGAAAACGTAAACCGAGCATAAAAGCATGTTCATAACACATATATTTACGACATACTACAAATTCGTGGCAATTCGATATCATTTCATATAAGAACGACGCACAAAATGAACAACATGCACATTCATGCAATTCATGCATAAATACATTAAAATTCATACATAAATATTTTAATTAAATAAATCAAATTAATTTGTAAACATAAATTAATGTCACGTAATTAATTAATTAAAGCATGATTAATTAACAACATAATTAACATTAATCAATAACTAACAATAATTAAAGAAATATATATCTATAATTATATTAATACTTAAAAAAATACGAATTAGGTTTTAAAATAATATTGAATTAAAATATAATATAATCAAATAAAATAATAACAATTTATAATAAAATTAAATATGAACCACGTAAAAACAATTAATCACATAATTAAATAATTTAATTGCGCAATTTAGAAGCAAATATGACATATTAATAAAATTGAAAAACCGGGGCATTACAATCTCTCCCCCTTAAAAAGAATCCGTCCTCGGATTCACTGCACGATTAAAACCACCAATGAGAGATTCCCCGTCTCTCGCAAACAACAAGGAGAGAGCCCCGTCTCTCGAGCAACAATGAGAGAACCCCGTCCCTCGCAAGCAAAGAGAGTACCCCGTCTCTCAAACAAAAATAAGAGAATCCCCGTCTCTTAGAAACAACGAGAGCACCCCGTCTCTCAAACAAAAATAAAACAAGGAAGTCTCCAATACTCCCAACAACACACGCAAAAACCAAAATTTAGAATCACACAAGGACATGTAATAAACCTCAAATACAACATAATCCAGTACAACAAAAATAATCAATTAATAAGGTACAAAATATCAAGAATCATTTAAATTAAATTGTAGGTATGCTTATGCCATGAATGTTTTATGTACCGTTCACCGTAGCTAAGAAATTTAAATTTGTAAGTTGTCCAGTGTGTGATCTGTTCCGGGGATAGGCTCATTGCTCAGCTTGTCTTTAACCTTTCTAGGGTACTCCGATGAAACAGTTGATGAATCCTTTAAGTATTATACTCTTAAATCCCTTCTGCCTAGTACTGCTTCCAGTCTTCACCATTTCCCTTAACCCTCATTCGACCAACCAACTCTTTTTAATTAACCGAATTTGACTTCCCGAATACCCTTAGACCATCCGTCTTGAAGTTAGGTCCATAGCTACTATCTTACCCATATCGGAGTTTAAAATACCCTCGAGGATAACTACTCCTGACAACCTTGACGATTCAATCCCTACCTTGAGGTATTCGTCATTAGGATCTACCTTAACACGAATCCTTTTCTATCTTCCGTTCATATTATCCATTCATTCTCTTTAACCCCTTTAAGGTTATATTCTGTATCTGGCCCCACATTTCTTGAATCGAAGATAGAATGTTCTTGATGCATTTTGAAGTTTGATGTAAATCCTCCAATGATCATCTCTTCTGGTTTGATTTCTTCTTAAATTTCCTTCCGAATCATCGTGGGACTAACCGAAGACTTGATAATATTATAATTATTGAACCCCCTTTGCACTTTATTAGATTACTCTTGATCGGCATCATTCCATTATATGCTAGCTTGATTCGACTCTCTCTCTTGTCAATTCTGACTTAGGGTTCACAGAAGCTCCCTTATAATTTTGTTATCCCCAGATCCATATTCTATACATAGGAATATTCTCCAAGTGTAGCACCCTAAACCCCAAGGCGCCACATCCCCCGCACTGTAGTCTCGATCCACGCATGAAATGGGCTGTTCATACATAAACCAAGACCACAGCGGACGGGTGACAATAAAACGACGCTCTAGGCGGGACACTCTCCCCAACATACTCAACAAACATGAATAGAAAAGCGGAAGCAGTAAAGTCATTCATATATATATATAGGTACCATATTTATTACATAGATACATATAGGTACCAATTTTCTATCAATACATTATCATCTCTTCCATAATATACATCAATAAGCATCCAAAAGTTGTCAATCGGGAACATAACATGATATCCGATCTAATATGTACATGAAAGGTTCAACACTAGACCCGTGATAATGCAGGACTCGACCAACTCCCGCCTAGTACAACCACGCTCAAAAGGTACCTGAAAAGTGGAGTATCAGTCTACCGAAGACTGAGTGAGGGGCAATAAGTATATATAACACGTCACATGCAAGTTGTAGCCTCGGGTGAAGACTCTTAGAAAACAATAATTATATAGTTCAAGAAATCTCATCCTTTGCCCGAGATTACAACTATCCCTTTAACACGTTTAATTAATCATGTTTGTCAATATCATGAACATGTGGCCCCGGCGAGTAAGGGCAATCTCCAACCGAACTCCCAATCGTGAACAATACGTGGTCATGCTTGCTTGATTGATAACTAAGTGATCATGCAATATCTTTAGTGCTCACATAGACAATTTCATACTTGAAAACATGCAATAACCCGAGGATAACCCGACATTCCGGATTAATCCCCAGTCTCCTTCTTCCTTCGGGTGATAGCGAGTTTGCAAGGCTCGACTATCCACGACATGGGGTGTGTAGAGGACATGACCCTCTAGACACGGAACTCCTTCCACCACTAATCTCCTAGTGGCTTCGGGGGTGATCCCAACAATGTGAGGATAATTCAGGAGTTACCCGTCAGCCCTTGCTTTCCCGGTTAGCTCAAGAATTACCCTCGGGCCCACGTGCAATCATGTACTCGCCAACATGCTTGAAAATCATTACAATCAATACATTCTTGCTTGAAATATTGGTTACTTTGAAAATGTTTATAAGTATACTAGGTTTTGGCCGCAAAATAGCACATAAGGGTTGTAGGGTTCGTTTTACCAAAACAAAACCTCACCTTTCTTGCGAAATAAAATAAAGTAGCGTTCTAAGGAGCTTGCTCCCCGTCCACGCCCTCGTGACCTGTTCATCCGGAAACCGGGGCGTTACAACTCTCCCCTCCTTAGAAGAATCTGGTCCCCAGATTCTCTAGTCTTGTTCGAACAACTCCGGGTGGAACCGTTTCATTTTATCCTCTGTTTCCCAAGTAGCTTCCTCGGTTTTATCGCTTCTCCACAAAACCTTAACCATGGGAATTCTCCGGTTTCTCAACTCCTGAAATTTCCGATCCAAGATCTTAACCGGCCTCTGAACGAATGTCAAATTCGGTTCCAGTTCAACTTCTTCCACGGGGAGAATCTTAGTCTCATCGGGGTAATATTTCCTTAGTTGTGAAACATGAAACACGTTGTGAATCCCCGTAAGACTCGGTGGTAGGTCCAGTCGATAGGCTACCTCGCCTATTCTTTCCAGAATCTCGAACGGACCTAAGTAGCGAGGATTAAACTTTCCTCCTTTCCCAATCCGGGTGAAACCTTTCCTTGGTGACACCTTCAAGAATACCCGGTCACCCACTTCAAATTCTAGATCCCTTCGGCGCTTATCGGCATAGCTCTTTTGCCTATCTTGCGCGGCTTTCATCCGTTGTTGAATCATTTGAACCTTTTCAATCATAGCCTGAACAACTTTGGAAGGTCTTTCGAATCTTTCACCTCTCTTTACCCCTTCCTGTTTCGACCATTTCCATTCCTCCAGGTCGAAGAACAACGGGGATCGGCACTTTCTTCCATAAAGTAACTCATAAGGAGTCATCCCAATCGAAGCCTGAAAGCTGTTATTATAAGCAAATTCGATCAAGGGAAGCTGTTCTGACCACGAGTTCTAAAAATCCATCGCGCAAGCCCGAAGAAGATCTTCCAAATACCTGATTAATCTTTCAGTCTGGCCGTCTGTTTGAGGGTGAAATGCTGTACTGAACTTAAGTTTCGTTCCCAAAATGGCCTGTAACTCCTGCCACAACTTAGAGGTAAACCTCGGGTCTCGATCTGAAACTATGCTCACCGGAATACCATGAAGTCGAATAATCTCTCTGTTATAGATCTCGGCCAACTTCGGGATCTTATAAGACATCCGGACCGGTAGAAAGTGAGCAGACTTCGTAAATCTATCCACGATTACCCAAATTCCATCAAGCCCGCCTTTAACCTTCGGTAATCCGGAAACAAAGTCCATCGTTACTTGTTCCCACTTCCACTCGGGAATAGGTAACGGTTGTAGAAGTCCCGCGGGTTTTTGGTGCTCAGCTTTCACTTTCTGGCAAGTCAGGTAATGTTTCACATACTCTGCCACGTCTCTCTTCAACCCGTTCCACCAATAAAATTGCTTCAAATCCTTATACATTTTATTTCCTCCTGGGTGGATCGAGTAGGCTGACTTGTGAGCTTCTTCGAGTAGGACCCGTCTCAACTCTTCAGGTACTACTACTCTATTCTTAAACCGAAGCAACCCGGTCTCATCAAACCCAAACGGACTCTCCGGGTCATCCTTAGCTTTACTTACAAGTTTCTGTACTTCCTGATCCCTATTCTGAGTCTCAAATAACTGATTCTTCAATTCCGGCTGAATTGTAATATTAGAAACCCGAGCCTTTAACACAATCGGGGCCACTTCCTCACTTTCCAAACTCGATACACTCGCCTTCCTACTAAGCGCATCGGCGACCACATTGGCTTTCCCGGGATGGTATTTAATTGTACAGTCATAATCTTCCAACTTTTCCATCCAACGCCGTTGCCTCATATTCAGGTCCTTCTGCGTGAATAAATACTGGAGGCTCTTGTGGTCAGTAAAGATCTCAAAGGAAGTCCCGTAAAGATAATGTCTCCATTTACCGAGCGCAAAGATCACGGCTGCAAGCTCTAGGTCGTGTGTCGGGTAGTTCCTTTCATATTCCTTTAGCTTCCGAGAAGCATAAGCGATCACTTTTCCTTTCTGAGTCAAAACACAACCTAAGCCTTCTTTGGACGCATCCGTATACACTGCATACTCTTCTGAACCCTCGGGAAGCGTTAACACCGGAGCTGAGACTAACTTTTCTTTCAGAAAATTGAAGCTTTGATCACACTTCTCGTCCCAGACAAACTTAACATCCTTCTTTGTCAACCGGGTTAACGGTGCCGCAATCTTGGAGAAATCCTGAACAAACCTTCTATAATATCCGGCCAATCCCAAGAAGCTTCTAATCTCTGAGGCGTTCTTTGGTTTCTCCCACTTAAGCACGGCCTCAATTTTCGAAGGATCGACTTCCAACCCTCTTCCTGAAATCACGTGCCCCAAGAAAGAAACCCGATCGATCCAAAATTCACATTTACTGAACTTGGCAAATAACTGATGTTCTTTTAGAGTCTGAAGAACGAGCCTGAGATGTCTCGCATGCTCCTCGGCTGATTTCGAGAAAACTAGAATATCATCAATAAATATTACCACGAACTTGTCGAGAAAAGGCCTGAATATCCGGTGCATCATATCCATAAAAGCTGCAGGGGCATTAGTCAATCCAAACGGCATAACCACGAACTCGTAGTGCCCGTACCGAGTATTGAATCCCGTCTTTGGAATGTCCTCTGCTCGGATTCGCAGCTGATAGTATCCCTGTCTTAAATCCAATTTCGAATACACCTTGGAACCCTGAAGTATATCGAATAATTCCTCAATATGTGGGAGGGGATACTTGTTCTTAATAGTCATCCGGTTCAATTCCCTGTAATCGATGCACATTCTCAAAGTCCCGTCCTTTTTCTTAACAAACAACACCGGTGCTCCCCACGGCGAAGAACTCGGTCGAATGTACCCAACTTCCAATAAAGCCTCAAGCTGAACTTTTAGTTCCTTTAATTCGGCGGGAGCCATCCGGTAAGGAGTCTTTGAATACGGCTCGGCATTCGGGAAAAGATCAATCACAAATTCAATCTCCCGTTCAGGCGGCAATGAATCCAATTTCTCTGGAAATACCTCGGGGAAATCCTTTACTACCTCGGTATCCTCTAACTTCACTTGATCCTTAGGCTTGTTCAGAATATAAGCAATGAACCCTGTAGCCCCGTCTCTGACTAGTCTCTGAGCCTCTGAAAATGAAAGTAAGGGTACAGTCTTCGAAGTACAACCCCTAACAACCTCTGAACCCAACTGAACCTTCTTAGCCCGACAATCCACCGTAGCACTATGCCTGTATAACCATTCCATCCCCAGAATAGCTCCATATCTCTCCATTGGCATAATAATAAAATCAGTCAGAAACTCCCGGCCTTCAATCACAACTGGAACATCCCTGTAAACCTGATCCGTCTCTCGCCTACTACCGAAAGGAGTACTAACTATATAGCGCACAGAAGTACACATAGCAGGCAAAGATAAGGTAATAGCAATAGAATGCGCAAGAAAGGAGTGTGTAGCTCCTGGATCAAATAATGTATGGATGTTCGTTCCATGAATGCAAATAATACCTTCAACTACTGCAGCGGGGTCAATATCAGCATCCTGCTCCTCTCCAGCAAGTGCATAAGCCCGAGCTCTCACCAGGGGTCTCGGTCCTGCAGGTGGTGGATCCTGACGATCCGGACAACCATCAACCAGGTGCTCGTTACTCCCACAGATCAAACATAGGCCTAACCGACGCCTGCAGTTATCATAGGTGTGCGTAGGATGTCCACACCATGTGCATCTCGGTCTCTGGGGTGGCTGGGGTGGTGCTCGAGCTCTCGGACCCTTCTGTGATGGCCCTGTAAACTTAGGTTTCTTCCCGGGGTCCCTCTGCGCTGGAGGTGCAGAATACACCATCGGCCTTTTTCCTGAACTCGAGCCCTGGCCTGATCTTGAGCCTGAAGCCTGTCCTGCTCGCTGAGTAGCCCTCCTAGCACTATCAGAATCTTCAACCTTCAGGGCCTTTGCAGTAGCTTTCGCCCAGGTGCTAGTATTAGTAGCTTTCAGTGCATCCTGGATATCTGGTCTCAACCCCTGAACAAACTGCATCGCTTTGTGAAAGTCATCGTTCGCTATGTTGGGTGCATAGCGAGAAAGCCTCTCGAACTCGGCAATGTACTGACCCACGGACCTGCCTCCCTGTTTTAGCTCTGTAAACTCCCTCAATCTGCGGGTACGGGAAGCTGGAGGAATATACTTATTTCTGAATTCCCGTACAAAGACCTCCCAGGTAATCTCGGTTCCTGCTGCCTGCAGAACAATCTCTGTACTCTCCCACCAGGAGTAGGCCTCGCCCTGAATAAGCGTGAGGGTGCAACGAGCCTTCTCCTGACTGTCGCAAGGAATAAGCTGCCATATCCTCTCGATCTCCTTTAACCACATCTCTGCCTGTATGTCGTCTCCCTTATAGAACTTCGGGGGACGCTGATTCTGGAACTCTCGCAAGATAGCAGAAATGGGGTTCTCTGGAGGTGCTACCTGCGCTGGTGGTGGTGGTGGAGGTACCCGTTCCTGTAACCTCTGATCAATTAGCCCCACTACTGCGTTCATAAAGTCCTGGGGCTGTGCCTGAGCAGGCGGAGGAGGTGGTGATCTCTCACGGCGATGATGTCGGCGATGATGATGCCTGTGCCTCGAGGATCGATCACTGTAATGTCTATCGGGCTCCATCCTGAAATTAGATCACTAAACATGCGTGGCTTGATCAATAAATGCAAATGTGTGCATATAATTTCCATAATATCAAATAGCACATGTGCAAAGAAGATCAAGTAGCTCAATTAATGCAAAGAAATAGGTGATTCAGGTAAGTCAACCCAATGCAGACTCCCAAATACCACATAATCCTATGCCGTGCGACCTAGACTGACTGAACATGACTCGAGAACCTCGGTTTTGCAACCGGGCTCTGATACCACCTGTAGATGTAGCACCCTAAACCCCAAGGCGCCACATCCCCCGCACTGTAGTCTCGATCCACGCATGAAATGGGCCGTTCATACATAAACCAAGACCACAGCGGACGGGTGACAATAAAACGACGCTCTAGGCGGGACACTCTCCCCAACATACTCAACAAACATGAATAGAAAAGCGGAAGCAGTAAAGTCATTCATATATATATATAGGTACCATATTTATTACATAGATACATATAGGTACCAATTTTCTATCAATACATTATCATCTCTTCCATAATATACATCAATAAGCATCCAAAAGTTGTCAATCGGGAACATAACATGATATCCGATCTAATATGTACATGAAAGGTGCAACACTAGACCCGTGATAATGCAGGACTCGACCAACTCCCGCCTAGTACAACCACGCTCAAAAGGTACCTGAAAAGTGGAGTATCAGTCTACCGAAGACTGAGTGAGGGGCAATAAGTATATATAACACGTCACATGCAAGTTGTAGCCTCGGGTGAAGACTCTTAGAAAACAATAATTATATAGTTCAAGAAATCTCATCCTTTGCCCGAGATTACAACTATCCCTTTAACACGTTTAATTAATCATGTTTGTCAATATCATGAACATGTGGCCCCGGCGAGTAAGGGCAATCTCCAACCGAACTCCCAATCGTGAACAATACGTGGTCATGCTTGCTTGATTGATAACTAAGTGATCATGCAATATCTTTAGTGCTCACATAGACAATTTCATACTTGAAAACATGCAATAACCCGAGGATAACCCGACATTCCGGATTAATCCCCAGTCTCCTTCTTCCTCCGGGTGATAGCGAGTTTGCAAGGCTCGACTATCCACGACATGGTGTGTGTAGAGGACATGACCCTCTAGACACGGAACTCCTTCCACCACTAATCTCCTAGTGGCTTCGGGGGTGATCCCAACAATGTGAGGATAATTCAGGAGTTACCCGTCAGCCCTTGCTTTCCCGGTTGGCTCAAGAATTACCCTCGGGCCCACGTGCAATCATGTACTCGCCAACATGCTTGAAAATCATTACAATCAATACATTCTTGCTTGAAATATTGGTTACTTTGAAAATGTTTATAAGTATACTAGGTTTTGGCCGAAAAATAGCACATAAGGGTTGTAGGGTTCGTTTTACCAAAACAAAACCTCACCTTTCTTGCGAAATAAAATAAAGTAGCGTTCTAAGGAGCTTGCTCCCCGTCCACGCCCTCGTGACCTGTTCATCCGGAAACCGGGGCGTTACACCAAGCCCTTTCCGTTATACTTAGTGAGGGACTCCAACCCCAATTTAGTAACTTAGCTCTCCTCTTAACAACTTAACCATTCAAGCCGCCTTATTTATCTCTGATCATCACTAATAGGACTTCCAGGTCTTCCTTAATTTGCAATTTCGTTATTCCTACTAAAATATTTCTTCGAGCACCCTTTCAATCGTCCAATTTATTCCTCGGTCGTGCTCTCCCCCTTAAATTTTCGTTGTCCCGTGTTGAACTCCATTGATTCTTCTTTTATCGAAATTCTTGATGAGTAAATCCCATTAGGGAGGATTTTAATCACAAGGCAACCCCAAGGTTTTGCATTTCAACTTCCCTTCTAATTCACTTAATGTCCGAAACCCCTTTTCTATTCTTGTCCGATCCAACCACCCCGTAATCAACTCTAATCTCACTTCTCCTTATGAATTCCCGTTTCCATTAACCTATCCCTTACTTGAAATTCTTTGTTTCCCCGAAGTCATCCTTATTGAATTCGAAAGCGGCTCGGTCAAGTGATACTTGAGAGTTGAGGCGAAAGAACTTCCTATCAATTAAACACTAAATGCATGTCGGGTTAAAATGACGATGCATGTGTCACGTTTACATCAAGCAATTATATAACACATTAGCGCAACGAAACCAATTAGAAATGCACGGATAACATAAGATCAAAAGAATAAATAAATAATGCAAAATATGATGCACGTGCTATGAATGTTTTGGAACCTGTCACCAATATGGTAAGCTATTGGCTAAGTAGCTTTTCTTCGTTCCTCCAATCCTGAGGTTACTTTGACTTGGTGATTATTCCTTGTCGTTCCCACGGTCTTCAAGTTTTCCATGAATCTTTGTAAATCACTAGTACCTTCCACTATCCGAGATTGTAATTTCTTGATCCCTAATTCTTCCACGTCCACGGAGTTAGCATCCACACCTCTCCTCGAAATTCGACCCTTACTTCTAATTGTCCTCTCAATCAAGAATTCCGCACTTATCCTTTGTGAATTCAACTCACCTCCAATTGCTTATATTTGAGCGCATGATTTCCTTTCTTTACCGTTTCCATTTGTTGCTCCATATCTTCCAATTCACTTCACAACATGACAATTCAGCTTGGATTTGAAAAATGAACTCAAATCCTGTTCTCAATATCGCCACCTTCCCTCTATTTGTGTTTACCCAAATGCTTGCCTTCTAGAACCCGACTTCTAATCACTAGGCTTAGTTCGAAGTCCTTCTTTGTAGACCCTTGGTGCATAACCCCTATCGGACCCCTGTTATCTCTACTCCTCTTAATTATTAATACCTCTTCAATGATCCAAATCCGGGGCCAAAATATCATCAAGGTTTTGTTCACTTCATTCCTTAGGTTGAAAGATCCCGTTGAATCCAATTAATGCACTTCGAGTAGTAGATTCACATAAGTTGATCTTCTGAGTCACAACCATCCCTTGATTAACTCCTATTCCTATTCCACCAAAAGTTCCTCTGCCATAGCATCCCCAAGGTCAAACCTCCCCTTCTGAATCCTAACCGTTAATTGCAACTCAGTCTATAAATCCACACAGCTAGCATTCTCCACATTCCTCCTCGGGCATCCTTCCTATCTTCCATGCCTCCGAAGGAATTTGCAATAGGTTGTTGTGATCATAAAACTTGGCCGTGGTTTGATATCATCTTTATATCCTGGAAATCATAACTCATTTCAACAATAGATGCATGCAATTAGTGCATGCTCATGGCACATATTCGATACGAAAGACAAGAATCCGTATAAGATGCAACAAGTAATTCAACAAAATTCTTAAGAGAAACCAGATTCCATATTCAAGATCGATGCAAAGCATACAATATCACGTAGTCCCTATGCCGATCGACTTAGACTGACTCCAACACGACTCGAGAACACCGGTTTTGCAACCGGGCTCTGATACCACTTAAGGATGTAGCACCCCGCACGTGAGGCACCACATCCCCCGCACTATGGCTCAACACGAGTAACGAAACAGTAAATCTGTACCCGTATCAAACCATAGCGAACGGGAGACAAACATAAAAACCTTCCTAAGCCAGGCGGAGCTAGACCCTGCAATGATAACCAATCAACCAAAAAATATAATGCATTGCAAAGCCAAAATTCAAACATACAAACCATAAGCAGAATTTGGGCTCTTCAGGCCTCTTTTAATTCATAGCAAAACCCAGTAAAAAGCAGTTCCATAACAATAACATAAATGTTCAAGTCCATGATACTGAAGAATCGAATCAGACCTAATTCCAATACATGAGTGAGTGCAGAGACTCTCCTAACCTAACTCGACCCACTTAAAGACTCCAAACACCTCCGCCTAGCTCGAAACTCCAAAGCCAAACCTGCACACTAAAGTGTTGGGGAGGGATAGGGTCAGTCTCTAGAAGACTGAGTGAGCAGGAGCGATATATATATATAAAAACATGCACATGCAAGTCATAAATTCCGAACAAGGTTTTATTTGAAATTAGTTCCCTAAAAGGGCAAGAGAATGACTAATCAGTGCTCGGATTTTATGACTAATCATAATAATTCATTACATTCATAAATCATACATATACATAAGGCTCGGCGAGTGAGCGTGCACAATCTCCAACTAAACTCCGACCGTGGACGACAAATATCATTAATATGTTGATTAGGCGATCATGCAATATATCATAATACACGCAGATCATAAATCATATCATAAATATATTCGTTTGGGCAATCCGTATCCCGGCTTTCCCGCACGGTGCATAATCATATCATAAACATATTCATAAGCATAAGCATAAATCATAACCAACCTTCTTCCTCCGGGTGGTGGACGGGCTTGCAAGACCCGGCTACCGGTTCATACATAGGCCAATGGGGTACATGAATCCCCCAAGGGCACTCAGCTCCCATTCCCCACTAAACCTCCTAGCGAGGGCCGGTATCACCGTAGTTTGGTTGGGACTAGTATATGGGATTCCCGTCAGCCCTTGCTTCCTCAGTTAGCCACATATACTAAGTCCCGGGGCCCGAACAAACATAAATATAAATGTGTCTCGCCAAACATATCAATTCATACATAGGATACATACTATAAGAAATCATACTTTACCGTGTAACTCGGCATATGCTATATACGTACCTCTCTGTGTCATCCGAATCCGTAGCTAGCATGAAGACACACGATTTGGTGCATAGCCTCATTACAAAACCATTTTTAAGCTTATATACGCTCATACGTATAATTCAGAAGAATTTACTCGATAACTTCATTTGAAAACCATATATATATAATCATAAGGTTTTGGCCAAAGCTTTTCACATAAGGGTTGTAAGGTTTGTTACATAGCTAAAACAAAACCACCCTCACCTGAATCGTGACGAAACAAGGAACGAGTTACCAAGTGCCCGAAGGATCAAGATCTCTCCACCCTGGAGATAAACTGTACAAAAGATAACATGACGTGATCGTGAGACTCGAGACTCCAAATGAACCATATATGACGCACGGCAATGCTCAAGCATGATATGAAGGCATAAAGATCATATTAAGTCATGAAAATGTTCATGTGCACTATTAAGGAATTTAAAACATATAATCAAACTATTCGTTCATATATTTCATTCAATTTCATAAATTCATAAATTCTTAAATTCATAACATTCATAATGCATATCAATTAATCCAAGAATTCATTTAATAATCATAACACATAATATTCATATTCACATTTAGGAATAAAAGAAATAAAACGTTCAATCAATAGTCGGTAATTTAAATACGCGAAATAGTGATCAATTAGATTCAACAATTGAATTAAATCAAATAATTTTCAAAATATATAATAAATATACCATATAATAAACATATATAATATATAAAATATATAACAATTATAATAACATATAATACATATAATATATATATTTATATTTATATACACGTACTCATACATGCATGCATCATTCACAATTAATATAACTAATACATATATATATAATCATGCATGCATAATATATATATTAACATAATTAATATATATATACTACATATATAATACTACCCATGCATGCACGTACACACACAAATATATATAATATATATATACATGCATGCAATAACACACACAAGTCATGCACACACACACAAGCCATGCATATACACAATAACACACACTCACAAGCATATATATATATATATATATATATATATATTGTACACTCTCTGCATGAATTAGGAGCAGCAACAGTAGCATACACACACACACTGCACAAGCAAATGAATATACAGCAGTCCAGAAACGCAGGCAACAAAGTGTTCAGAAAAAACGGGGTGACACCCCCGTGTCACCTCCCAAGCCCAGACCGAGACACCGCCGTGTCTCGGTACAGCAATCCCAGCCCACACAGCACCCCCGTGTCACGCCGGAAGGGAGGAAAAAGACACACCCGTGTCACACAGCAAAAACGTCTCTGTTCAGGGCAGCAATTAAAGGGGAAACAGGGCAGAAATCCCAGCAAGAAAAGCAGGCAACAAATGCAACAAAACTGAGCAAGAAAAGCTATAAGAACTCAACTGAAACACATGCTAAAAGGCCATGAAAGCTGACAGCAAAAGAAGACGGAATCTCAGCAAATTGACAGCAAGAATTCAACGTGAAAAACAGGGTAAAAACTTGAAGAAAAACAGAGCATGAAGATCTCCAATCATCCCAACAAGTTCAGGTCACAAAGACTAACAAATATGCAGCAAAACAACATAAATCCAACACATAATTCAGTTCCAAAAGTGATCAACCAAGAGGAGAAAGCATGCGTGACTTTCATGTGCAATTTCTCAAAATGTTATAAATAATATCTCATAAATATCTCAACCACCATGAATTCAATGACCATAAATGATATAAGGATGTCAAAATAATCAATCTCAAGCTTGGAGTCAATCAAAACCATTGAGAAACGAATGAGATCAAGAAAATGCCCAAATTCTCCATTTTCGGAAAAAGCCCAGCAAACCACAAATTCATGCTCAAATTCGTGAATGAAAGGATGAAAATGACTCATATAGTATGTACATAACATATCCAAGCTTTCCTTGTTGATTAATGGAGGTTTGGAAGGATATTTGAGCTTGAATCTCATGGCAAAGCTTGAGTTACGGGAGAGATTGGGGAGCAGAAAGTGTTTGACATATTTTCAGTAGGTGGGGAGGGTTATCTCGGTTTGGGGGGTTAATGGATGAATAGAGGGTTGAGTTAGGGTTCCATAGCATCCAACCATAGTTAATTTGGTCAAGGTTTGAGCAAGATATGGTCATTTTAGTGCAACAAGGTTATTTTGGTCCCGCCTCGTTTTTCGGTTGAATTTCGGAGGTTCAAACGACTTAGGAAAAATATAAGGCTAAGTTTACTAAACTCGAATTTTCGTTACGAGTTCAGCGGAGTTGACGGAACTCGAATCCGAGTTCCCGAGCTCAAGATATTAAATTCGGAACCAAGGGTACGCTAAGTGCTCGTTAGCCCCCGATTTGGTTCCTCGAATCAAATTAAATTCGTTAACATAACAAATGAATTCAAAAACGTAAACCGAGCATATAAGCATGTTCATAACACATATATTTACGATATACTACAAATTCGTGGCGATTCGATATCATTTCATATAAGAACGACGCACAAAATGAACAACATGCACATTCATGTAATTCATGCATAAATACATTAAAATTCATACATAAATATTTTAATTAAATAAATCAAATTAATTTGTAAACATAAATTAATGTCACGTAATTAATTAATTAAAGCATGATTAATTAACAACATAATTAACATTAATCATTAACTAACAATAATTAAAGAAATATATATCTATAATTATATTAATACTTAAAAAAATACGAATTAGGTTTTAAAATAATATTGAATTAAAATATAATATAATCAAATAAAATAATAACAATTTATAATAAAATTAAATATGAACCACGTAAAAACAATTAATCACATAATTAAATAATTTAATTGCGTAATTTAGAAGCAAATATGACATATTAATAAAATTGAAAAACCGGGGCATTACAATCTCTCCCCTTTAAAAAGAATCCGTCCTCGGATTCACTGCACGATTAAAACCACCAATGAGAGATTCCCCGTCTCTTGCAAACAACAAGGAGAGAGCCCCGTCTCTCGAGCAACAATGAGAGAACCCCGTCCCTCGCAAGCAAAGAGAGTACCCCGTCTCTCAAACAAAAATAAGAGAATCCCCGTCTCTTAGAAACAACGAGAGCACCCCGTCTCTCAAACAAAAATAAAACAAGGAAGTCTCCAATACTCCCAACAACACACGCAAAAACCAAAATTTAGAATCACACAAGGACATGTAATAAACCTCAAATACAACATAATCCAGTACAACAAAAATAATCAATTAATAAGGTACAAAATATCAAGAATCATTTAAATTAAATTGTAGGTATGCTTATGCCATGAATGTTTTATGTACCGTTCACCGTAGCTAAGAAATTTAAATTTGTAAGTTGTCCAGTGTGTGATCTGTTCCGGGGATAGGCTCATTGCTCAGCTTGTCTTTAACCTTTCCAGGGTACTCCGATGAAACAGTTGATGAATCCTTTAAGGATTATACTCTTAAATCCCTTCTGCCTAGTACTGCTTCCAGTCTTCACCATTTCCCTTAACCCTCATTCGACCAACCAACTCTTTTTAATTAACCGAATTTGACTTCCCGAATACCCTTAGACCATCCGTCTTGAAGTTAGGTCCATAGCTACTATCTTACCCATATCGGAGTTTAAAATACCCTCGAGGATAACTACTCCTGACAACCTTGACGATTCAATCCCTACCTTGAGGTATTCATCATTAGGATCTACCTTAACACGAATCCTTTTCTATCTTTCGTTCATATTATCCATTCATTCTCTTTAACCCCTTTAAGGTTATATTCTGTATCTGGCCCCACATTTCTTGAATCGAAGATAGAATGTTCTTGATGCATTTTGAAGTTTGATGTAAATCCTCCAATGATCATCTCTTCCGGTTAGGTTTCTTCTTAAATTTCCTTCCGAATCATCGTGGGACTAACCGAAGACTTGATAATATTGTCCTTATTGAACCCCCTTTGCACTTTATTAGATGACTCTTGATCGCCATCATTCCATTATATGCTAACTTGATTCGACTCTCTCTCTTGTCAATTCTAACTTAGGGTTCACAGAAGCTCCCTTATAATTTTGTTATCCCCAGATCCATATTCTATACATAGGAATATTCTCCAAGCCCTTTCCGTTATACTTAGTGAGGGACTCCAACCCGAATTTAGTAACTTAGCTCTCCTCTTAACAACTTAACCATTCAAGCCGCCTTATTTATCTCTGATCATCACTAATAGGACTTCCAGGTCTTCCTTAATTTGCAATTTCGTTATTCCTACTAAAATATTTTTTCGAGCACCCTTTCAATCGTCCAATTTATTCCTCGGTCGTGCTCTCCCCCTTAAATTTCCGTTGTCCCGTGTTGAACTCCATTGATTCTTCTTTTATCGAAATTCTTGATCAGTAAATCCCATTAGGGAGGATTTTAATCACAAGGCAACCCCAAGGTTTTGCATTTCAACTTCCCTTCTAATTCGCTTAATGTTCGAAACCCTTTTTCTATTCTTGTCCGATCCAACCACCCCGTAATCAACTCTAATCTCACTTCTCCTTACGAATTCCCGTTTCCATTAACCTATCCCTTACTTGAAATTCTTTGTTTCCCCGAAGTCATCCTTATTGAATTCGAAAGCGGCTCGGTCAAGTGATACTTGAGAGTTGAGGCGAAAGAACTTCCTATCAATTAAACACTAAATGCATGTCGGGTTAAAATGACGATGCATGTGTCACGTTTACATCAAGCAATTATATAACACATTAGCTCAACGAAACCAATTAGAAATGCACGGATAACATAAGATCAAAAGAATAAATAAATAATGCAAAATATGATGCACGTGCTATGAATGTTTTGGAACCTGTCACCAATATGGTAAGCTATTGGCTAAGTAGCTTTTCTTCGTTCCTCCAATCCTGAGGTTACTTTGACTTGGTGATTATTCCTTGTCGTTCCCACGGTCTTCAAGTTTTCCATGAATCTTTGTAAATCACTAGTACCTTCCACTATCCGAGATTGTAATTTCTTGATCCCTAATTCTTCCACGTCCACGGAGTTAGCATCCACACCTCTCCTCGAAATTCGACCCTTACTTCTAATTGTCCTCTCAATCAAGAATTCCGCACTTATCCTTTGTGAATTCAACTCACCTCCAATTGCTTATATTTGAGCGCATGATTTCCTTTCTTTACCGTTTCCATTTGTTGCTCCATATCTTCCAATTCACTTCACAACATGACAATTCAGCTTGGATTTGAAAAATGAACTCAAATCCTGTTCTCAATATCGCCACCTTCCCTCTATTTGTGTTTACCCAAATGCTTGCCTTCTAGAACCCGACTTCTAATCACTAGGCTTAGTTAGAAGTCCTTCTTTGTAGACCCTTGGTGCATAACCCCTATCGGACCCCTGTTATCTCTACTCCTCTTAATTATTAATACCTCTTCAATGATCCAAATCCGGGGCCAAAATATCTTCAAGGTTTTGTTCACTTCATTCCTTAGGTTGAAAGATCCCGTTGAATCCAATTAATGCACTTTGAGTAGTAGATTCACATAAGTTGATCTTCTGAGTCACAACCATCCCTTGATTAACTCCCATTCCTATTCCACCAAAAGTTCCTCTGCCATAGCATCCCCAAGGTCAAACCTCCCCTTCTGAATCCTAACCGTTAATTGCAACTCAGTCTATAAATCCACACAGCTAGCATTCTCCACATTCCTCCTTGGGCATCCTTCCTATCTTCCATGCCTCCGAAGGAATTTGCAATAGGTTGTTGTGATCATAAAACTTGGCCGTGGTTTGATATCATCTTTATATCCTGGAAATCATAACTCATTTCAAGAATAGATGCATGTAATTAGTGCATGCTCATGGCACATATTCGATACGAAAGACAAGAATCCGTATAAGATGCAACAAGTAATTCAACAAAATTCTTAAGAGAAACCAGATTCCATATTCAAGATCGATGCAAAGCACACAATATCACGTAGTCCCTATGCCGATCGACTTAGACTGACTCCAACACGACTCAAGAACACCGGTTTTGCAACCGGGCTCTGATACCACTTAGGGATGTAGCACCCCGCACGTGAGGCACCACATCCCCCGCACTATGGCTCAACACGAGTAACGAAACAGTAAATCCGCACCCCGTATCAAACCATAGCAAATGGGAGACAAACATAAAAACCTTCCTAAGCCAGGCGGAGCTAGACCCTGCATTGATAACCAATCAACCAAAATATAATGTATTGCAAAGCCAAAATTCAAACATACAAACCATAAGCAGAATTTGGGCTCTTCAGGCCTTTTTTAATTCATAGAAAAACCCAGTAAAAAGCAGTTCCATATCAATAACATAAATGTTCAAGTCCATGATACTGAAGAATCGAATCTGACATAATTCCAATACATGAGTGAGTGCAGAGACTCTCCTAACCTAACTCGACCTACTTAAAGACTCCAAACACCTCCGCCTAGCTCGAAACTCCAAAGCCAAACCTGCACACTAAAGTGTTGGGGAGGGATAGGGTCAGTCTCTAGAAGACTGAGTGAGCAGGAGCGATATATATATATAAAAACATGCACATGCAAGTCATAAATTCCGAACAAGGTTTAATTTGAAATTAGTTCCCTAAAAGGGCAAGAGAATGACTAATCAGTGCTCGGATTTTATGACTAATCATATTAATTCATTACATTCATAAATCATACATATACATAAGGCTCGGCGAGTGAGCGTGCACAATCTCCAGCCAAACTCCGACCGTGTACGACAAATATCATTAATATGTTGATTAGGTGATCATGCAATATATCATAATACACGCAGATCATAAATCATATCATAAATATATTCGTTTGGGCAATCCGTATCCCGACTTTCCCGCACGGTGCATAATCATATCATAAACATATTCATAAGCATAAGCATAAATCATAACCAACCTTCTTCCTCCGGGTGGTGGACGGGCTTGCAAGACCCGGCCACCGGTTCATACATAGGCCATTGGGGTACATGAATCCCCCAAGGGCACTCAGCTCCCATTCCCCACTAAACCTCCTAGCGAGGGCCGGTATCACCGTAGTTTGGTTGGGACTAGTGTATGGGATCCCCGTCAGCCCTTGCTTCCTCGGTTAGCCACATATACTAAGTCCCGGGGCCCGAACAAACATAACTATAAATGTGTCTCGCCAAACATATCAATTCATACATAGGATACATACTATAAGAAATCATACTTTACCGTGTAACTCGGCATATGCTATATACGTACCTCTCCGTGTCATCCGAATCCGTAGCTAGCATGAAGACACACGGTTTGGAGCATAGCCTCATTACAAAACCATTTTTAAGCTTATATACGCTCATACGTATAATTCAGAAGAATTTACTCGATAACTTCATTTGAAAACCATATATATATAATCATAAGGTTTTGGCCAAAACTTTTCACATAAGGGTTGTAGGGTTTGTTACATAGCTAAAACAAAACCACCCTCACCTGAACCGTGACGAAACAAGGAACGAGTTACCAAGTGCCCGAAGGATCAAGATCTCTCCACCCTGGAGATAAACTGTACAAAAGACAACATGACGTGATCGTGAGACTCGAGACTCCAAATGAACCATATATGACGCACGGCAATGCTCAAGCATGATATGAAGGCATAAAGATCATATTAAGTCATGAAAATGTTCATGTGCACTATTAAGGAATTTAAAACATATAATCAAACCATTCGTTCATATATTTCATTCAATTTCATAAATTCATAAATTCTTAAATTCATAACATTCATAATACATATCAATTAATCCAAGAATTCATTTAATAATCATAACACATAATATTTACATTCACATTTAGGAATAAAAGAAATAAAACGTTCAATCAATAGTCGGTAATTTAAATACGTGAAATAGTGATCAATTAGATTCAACAATTGAATTAAATCAAATAATATTCAAAATATATAACAAATATACCATATAATAAACATATATAATATATTAAATATATAATAATTATAATAACATATAATACATATAATATATATATATATATATATATATATATATATATATATATATATATATATTTATATACACGTACTCATACATGCATGCATCATTCACAATTAATATAACTAATACATATATATATAATCATGCATGCATAATATATATATTGACATAATTAATATATATATACTACATATATAATACTACCCATGCATGCACGTACACACACAAATATATATAATATATATATACACGCATGCAATAACACACACAAGTCATGCACACACACACACAAGCCATGCATATACACAATAACACACACTCACAAGCATATATATATATATATATATATTGTACACTCTCTGCATGAATTAGGAGCAGCAACAGTAGCATACACACACACACTGCACAAGCAAATGAATATACAGCAGTCCAGAAACGCAGGCAACAAAGTGTTCAGAAAAAACGGGGTGACACCCCGGTGTCACCTCCCAAGCCCAGACCGAGACACCCCCGTGTCTCGGTACAGCAATCCCAGCCCACACAGCACCCCCGTGTCACGCCGGAAGGGAGGAAAAAGACACACCCGTGTCACGCAGCAGAAACGTCTCTGTTCAGGGCAGCAATTAACGCAGAAACGGGACAGAAATCCCAGCAAGTAAAGCGGGCAACAAATGCAACAAAACTGAGCAAGAAAAGCTATAAGAACTCAACTGAAACACATGCTAAAAGGCCATGGAAGCTGACAGCAAAAGAAGAAGGAATCTCAGCAAATTGACAGCAAGAATTCAACGTGAAAAACAGGGCAAAAACTTAAAGAAAAACAGAGCATGAAGATCTCCAATCATCCCAACAAGTTCAGGTCACAAAGACTAACAAATATGCAGCAAAACAACATAAATCAAACACATAATTCAGTTTCAAAAGTGATCAACCAAGAGGAGAAAGCATGCGTGACTTTCATGTGCAATTTCTCAAAATGTCATAAATAATATCTCATAAATATCTCAACCACCATGAATTCAATGACCATAAATGATATAAGGATGTCAAAATAATCAATCTCAAGCTTGAATCAATCAAAACCATTGAGAAACGAATGAGATCAATAAAATGCCCAAATTCCCCATTTTCGGAAAAAGCCCAGCAAACCACAAATCCATGCTCAAATTCGTGAATGAAAGGATGAAAATGACTCATATAGTATGTACATAACATATCCAAGCTTACCTTGTGGATTAATGGAGGTTTGGAAGGATATTTGAGCTTGAATCTCATGGCAAAGCTTGAGTTACGGGAGAGACTGGGGAGCAGAAAGTGTTTGAGATATTTTCAGTAGGTGGGGAGGGTTATCTCGGTTTGGGGGGTTAATGGATGAATAGAGGGTTGAGTTAGGGTTCCATAGCATCCAACCATAGTTAATTTGGTCAAGGTTTGAGCAAGATATGGTCATTTTAGTGCAACAAGGTCATTTGTTTTTCGGTTGAAACGACTTAGGAAAAATATAAGGCTAAGTTTACTAAACTCGAATTTTCGTTACGAGTTTAGCGGAGTTGACGGAACTCGAATCCGAGTTCCCGAGCTCAAGATATTAAATTCGGAACCAAGGGTACGCTAAGTGCTCGTTAGCCCCCGATTTGGTTCCTCGAATCAAATTAAATTCGTTAACATAACAAATGAATTCGAAAACGTAAACCGAGCATATAAGCATGTTCATAACACATATATTTACGACATACTACAAATTCGTGATAATTCGATATCATTTCATATAAGAACGATGCACAAAATGAACAACATGCACATTCATGCAATTCATGCATAAATACATTTAAATTCATGCATAAATACATTTAAATTCATGCATAAATACTTTAATTAAATAAATCAAATTAATTTGTAAACATAAATTAATGTCACGTAATTAATTAATTAAAGCATGATTAATTAACAACATAATTAACATTAATCATTAACTAACAATAATTAAAGAAATATATATCTATATTTATATTAATACTTAAAAAAATACGAATTAGGTTTTAAAATAATATTGAATTAAAATATAATATAATAAAATAAAATAATAACAATTTGTAATAAAATTAAATATGAACCACGTAAAAACAATTAATCACATAATTAAATAATTTAATTGCGCAATTTAGAAGCAAATATGACATATTAATAAAATTGAAAAACCGGGGCGTTACACTCAACCTAGACCAGCTAGTACGACACCAGACGCACTTCCCCGCCTAGCTCGAGCAACCCTGCACTAAAGGTGGGAAAAGGAGAGGGTCAGTCCAAACACTTGACTGAGTGAGGGGGCTAACGCACACCCACACACTATATAAGTATAACAAAGCAAGTAACAAAGGCGATGTCTATGAACCGGGCTAGGGTTTTGCAAGCCAAAACCTTTAAAAGAATATGTATGTATACAAAGAAATCCCATCCCGATTCATAATCCGTCTAGCATAAACAGAAACAAAGATTCGGCGAGTACGAATCATCCCTAACTCCTCAGAATATCATAAAACATATCAGAATCATAAATCAATCCTTCCCCATCCAATGGCAATCGGGAATCAAACCCAATTCGCCTACTTAACATATGCACGGGGGTTGCGATCCCACAACGTGCTCGAGGATCCACGCCTCATCAACCTCCTGGAATCGCGCGTGTCACCACGAATGGGAATCATGCACAGGTATAACCCGACGGCCCTTGCCGTTCCGGGGCTCCTTACCCACAATTCTCGGGGCCCAACATACTTACCGGAACCAAATCCCGTATTTCAGGGCTTACCTCGCACCAAACATAATAAAAACGTACCAAAACTTAAGCTTACTTACGCTTATACGTATATCTTTTCCATAAAGTTTGTAAAAGTTCTCATAAGGCCATAATCGTATCTTAAACAGTCATACACAAAAGAATATATAAGATATATATATATATTCGCATGCGGGATTAAAATCATCACATTTCGGCCATAGGTCAATAACTAATACAGAAAGATCCTAAACCTCACCTTGAAACAAAAGAACCGGTAGCAAAAAGGGTTGATCCGACACCTAAGCCTCGGGCTCAACAACGTCCTGGGGTAGCTCTGAGATAAACAAACATAATACCCAAGACTTAGACTAAAAAATGTACCAATTAGACGCTCGGCAATGCTTATGAATGCAATGGATGGTATGAAATGCACAAACGTATCTTAAGGAACATAATGAAGCATATTGAACCAAATCTTGATCAAATGAATAGTAGAAAATTTCCTAGATCCCCTGTACTTTTGAGTACCGGCGGAAAAATTTTGAGTATCTACTCAACTGACGGTTTCAAGTAAAACGCCCCTGTACTTTTGAGTACCAATGAAAATAATTTTGAGTATCTACTCAACTGACGGTTTCAAGTAAAACGCCCCTGTACTTTTGAGTACCAGTGAAAATAATTTTGAGTATCTACTCAACTGACAGTTTTAAAAGTGCAATTTCGGCCAAAACAAATTCAAACCAAGCAAGAACACTCCAAAGCCAAACTCAACACCAACATAAAGCTATGAAATCAGGCATTAACATATAAGGTATCAAAAAGCATCAAAGAAACATGAGATCAAATGCGCATTCTAAAAGAAACGCACACAAACGCATTTAAGAGTAAAAACCGGTAAGGTTTGCATTTAAGAAGCCAAAATGAAATCAAAACTCAACATAAAGTCACCAAAGTAAATAAAACTCATCTATCACATAATATAGCATTCAAATGCTCAAATGGGGAGAAGGGGATCAAGGGTTCTTGCCCAAAACTCAATCAAAATCCAACAAGCATGCTTGAAATCATCAAATAGACACACATAAGGCACAAATTGATCAAGAACTCCAATACCCTAGCTTTCTCCCAGAAACCCACAAGTCTCATAAATGTTATAATCCCCTAATCCAACTACCAAACAAAGGAATCAATAAATGACCCAAGAATATGCAACAACCACCACAATGAATGCTTACAAGTGCAACAAGAACCAAGGAAAAGCAAGAATGCAACAAGTGCCAAGAGACCCCCTTACTATTCACCCTCTTGCCCAAAACATGCTTCCCAACATAAATCCAAAGATCAAGATGAATAAATGAGGTCACTCAATCATGTAGATTACAAAAATAAACTTACCAAGCAAAGAAATTAAACACTCAAGAGTCTTGGAGCTTGGGGTCTTGCACAACAATGGAGTTTGAAGGTTTTAGGCTTCCTTTCTCTTCTTTTTCTGATAGGTCATGATTTGGGGGAGGAAAAATGAGGAAAAGGGGCTGATTTGGTATATGAGAGAGAAAGAGAAAGTCAACAAGTAGGGCTATGGGTCCCACATAGGTATTTTAGGTGTGTTTCTTGTACGTATAAGTATCCGGGTCGGTATTTCAGTCCAAAAAGAATACGGAGGGCTCAAGACCAACACAAAAACATATAATCAAGTTCTTGAATCATATTAGACACGTAAACACGCTCAAGAATCGAAAATCAAAAAACAAAAAACAACGAGCAACAAGGAATTCACGTTTCACGTACGTTCACATAATTTACGTAATTCACTTAATTTCAAATAATACAAGTAATTTAGATAAGAAAGGAATAAGAAAAGAGGTTAAACAAATAAATAAATCACATAATTAATAATTAAAACGCGCACATAATGCGTACCTCTTCGTCCGGCAGATCGGGGTGTCACAATCTCCCCTCCTTAAAAAGGACTTGTCCTCAAGTCCGATCCGACTCCTCAAACAACCCCGGATATAACCTTCTCATCTTTTCTTCGGTTTCCCAGGTCGATTCCTCGGACTTCTGATCCCTCCAAAGAACTCTTACCAACGGAATCTGTTTATTCCTTAATTCCTGAATCTTTCTATCTTGAATTGCAACCGGATGCTTTACTATAGTTAAATCCGACTTAACATGAACATCCTCAACGGAGATGATAGAACCTTCATCGGGAAAAAACTTCCGAAGTTGTGAAACATGGAAAACATTATGAATTCCGGTTAATTGCGGCGGCAAGTCCAATCTATACGCCGTTTCTCCAATCCTTTCCAAGATCTCATACGGCCCAAGGTATCGTGGGTTGAGTTTCCCACCTTTACCTATTCGAGTTAAGCCCTTTCTAGGGGATGCTTTCAAGAATACCTTATCTCCGACTTCGAACTCGAGGGGCCTTGTTCTCTTATCGGCGTAACTCTTCTGTCTATCTTGTGCCGCTTTCATTCTCAGCTGAATCACACGGACCTTCTCAATTGTTGCCTCAATATCATTTCTCGGCATTGCCCTTATTAACCGATCTTTCTTAGTCCACTTCCAATCATATATCTCCCAATAGACCGGTGATCTACACTTTCTCCCGTACAAAGCCTCGTATGGAGCCATCTTTATTGAGGCTTGGTAGCTATTATTATACCCAAACTCAACCAACGGGAGATGATCGTCCCACCTATCCTGAAGATCCAAAGCACATGCCCGGAGCATGTCTTCCAAATACTATATTAACCGCTCAGATTGCCCATCTGTCTAAGGATGCGAAGCTGTACTGAAGAGAAGTTTAGTGTCCAAGTGTTTTTGTAAATTCTGCCAGAAAACCGAAGTAAACCTTGGGTCACGGTCTGAAACGATGCTCTTCGAAACTCCATGTAGCCGAACGATCTCCTTACAATACAATTCTGCCAACTTCGGAACCTTGTCGGTCATCCTAACCTTAAGAAAGTGTGCTGACTTGGTTAACCTATCCACGATAACCCAGTTTCCATCGTACCCTCCTTTTACTCTGTGCAAGCCGGACACGAAATCCATAGTCACCTGCTCCCACTTTGATTCGGGAATCGAAAGTGGTTGGAGAGTTCCCCCCGGCTTCTGATGTTCTGCTTTAACTCTTTGGCAGGTGAGACAACGCTTCACAATGTTAGCGACGTCCCTTTTCATTCCATTCCACCAGAATCTCTCTCTCAAGTCCCGATACAATTTCGTACTTCCCAGATGGATAGAATATTTCGAGCGATGCGCCTCCTCAAGTATAATCCTCTTGAGCTCTTCTGGGGCGCATATTCTCGCTTTAAATCTCAATAAACCCGACTCATCAAAGTTAAACTTCGGTTTAGGTGCCCGTTCTAACCTCTTCACCAGCTTCTATAAACCCGGATCCTATTTCTGAGCATCTAACAACTGATTGAACAACTCTGGTTGCACGGTAAGACTAGATAACCAACAAGCTGAAGCCACCAAACTTGGACCTGAACTGAAGAACCCATCTCCAAACTAGCCACGCTTACCTTTCTACTCAGAGCATCGGCTACAACATTAGCTTTACCCGGATGGTATTGAATCTTGGAATCATAATCTTCTAAAAACTCCATCCAATGCCTCTGTCTAACGTTCAACTCCTTCTTAGTGAATAAGTACTTGAGGCTCTTATGGTCGGTAAACACTTCGAAGGTTGCCCCGTACAAGTAGTGTCTCCATTTCATCAATGCGAAAACCACGGCGGCTAATTCAAGATCATGTGTTGGGTAATTCTTCTCATGCTCCTTCAACTTCCTTGAAGCATAAACAACCACCCGACCATGTTGCATTAAAACAGCTCCTAAACCTTCCTTGGAAGCATCTGTGTACACTGCATATCCATCTATACCCTCGGGCAACACAAGAATCGGCGCAGAAGTTAACCTTTCCTTAAGAATCTGAAAGCTTTCCTCACACTTGTCATTCCATTCAAATTTCTCATCTTTCTTGGTTAAATGAGTCAACGGGGCCGCGATCTTAGAGAAATCCTGAACAAGGCGACGATAATACCCCGCTAACCCTAAGAAACTCCTTATCTCCGAGGCATTCTTCGGCCTTTCCCAATTAGCAACCGTCTCCACCTTCGATTGATCAACTTCTATACCATTTCCTAAAATAATGTGGCCCAGAAACATCACCCGGTCGATCCAAAACTCGCATTTACTGAACTTGGCATAAAGCTTATGTTTCCTTAGCGTCTCCAACACAATCCTCAAGTGCTGAGCATGCTCTTCGGTTGACTTTGAGTACACAAGGATGTCGTCAATAAAGATTACCACGAATTTGTCCAAGAATTCCCTAAACACCCTGTGCATCATATCCATGAACACTACAGGAGCATTTGTCAACCCAAACGGCATCACAACAAACTCAAAATGCCCGTAACGCGTATTGAACCCTGTCTTGGATATGTCCTCCTCCCTAATCCGCAGCTGGTAATAACCTTGCCTTAAGTCCAATTTAGAATATACACGAGAACCCTGCAGAAGGTTGAATAGCACTTCAATGTGAGGCAAAGGGTATTTATTCTTGACTGTCATTCTGTTCAACTCTCGGTAATCTATGCACATCCGTAGCATCCCATCCTTCTTCTTTACAAACAAGACGGGAGCACCCCACGGAGAAGTGCTCGGACGGATGTACCCACATGAGAGAAGCTCATCAAGCTGCGTCTTAAGCTCCTTAAGTTCTGCTCCATTCTGTAGGGAGTCTTCGAGAAAGGCTCTGATCCGGGATGAAGGTCTATGACAAATTCGATGTCCCTATCCGGAGGCAAGGAGCCTAGGCTTTCACGGAAAACATCGAGAAACTCTTGTACGACCTCCGTCTCTTCGAGTTTGGCCTGATCCTTGGGTTTATTCAAAAGATAGGCCACGAAACCCACTGCGCCGTCCCGGACCAATTCTCTAGCCTCTAAGAAAGAAACAAACGGGTTTGCCTTCAAGCTCTTGCCCGTGAACACAACTGATCCCAAGAGTACTTTCTTATCCCTACAATCCATTACCGCCCTATGCTCGTAGAGCCAATCCATACCATAGATTACACCGTATCTCTTCATAACCATTTCAATCAAGTCAGCCACAAACACCCGATCTGCAAAACTAACCGGACAACCCCGATAGATCCTGTAAGTATTTACACTACCACCCAACGGAGAAGATATCACATAGTCATGCGCACACAAAGAAACAGGCAAGCACGACGAGGAAGCAACATCCCGGGAAATAAAGGAATGAGTGGCCCCGGGATCAAACAATGCGTGCAATGCAATACATTGAATGTTTATTGTACCTTCCACCACGGCATTAGGGTCGATCTCGGCATTTTCTTCCTCCTTTCCTCTGAGTGTATAGGCCCGAGTTTGAATAGCCAGCCTTTGATTTCCTCCTTGAGCATTCATTTGCCTCTTCTTCGGACAAGCATTCACCGTATGATCCGGTGATCCACATCCGTAATGTAGCACCCGAGCGTGAGGTACCACATCCCCCGCACCGGGACCCGACCCGTATATGAAATGGAAGTCCATACACGTGCCAAATCCACGGCGAACGGGGACACCACACACACGCTATGCTAGGCGGGACTAACCCTTAAACCAATTAGTGCAAGAATCATAAAATCAGAGTTAAATAAAATTCGCGGAAGCAAGAATAACATAGCATATACAATGAGCCACCAAGCTCCAAAAATAGATATACAAAAGCATTCTATAATTCAACGGCGCTCATGGCCTACAAAAATCATAACGCTCCAAACTAAAGCTATAATCATAAGCAGAATATCAACAAGAGTATGAATATGAGACAAAAGGAAGTGCTAAACATAAATGCAAGACCTAGACGACTTGTATTCCCGCCTAGCACTCCTATTCCTGCACAAAACAACTGAAAACAACCGGGTTCAGTCTAAAAGAGACTGGTGGGTATAAAAACGGGGCATAAATATATAATATCGCATAATTTAAACACATACATGCAAGCCCTAATCCCGTGTGAAGTTTAGTAAGACTTTACCAAGTGGTTAAAACAAAAAGGAAACATCAACGGGATTACGACGTTCATATTCATTCATAAATGTTCATAAATGTTCATAAGGGTTTATGGCCCGGCGAGTGGGCGTGCACAATCTCCAACCTACTCCTCGTGTAATCATAAATAATTATTCAATAATTCATTATCATACATAAATCTTCTGTGCTCATAAATACATGATCATAATCATAATCATTCATACACTCCTTCTTCCTCCGGGTGGTGGACGGGCTTGCAAGACCCGGCCACCGGTTCATACATAGGCCAATGGGGGTACATGAATCCCCCAAGGGCACTCAGCTCCCATTCCCCGCTAAAACTCCTAGCGAGGGCCGGTATCACCGTAGTTTGGTTGGAACTAGTACATGGGATCCCCGTCAGCCCTTGCTTCCTCGGTTAGCCACATACACTAACTCCCGGGGCCCGTGCAATAATAAATCATAAATATCTCGCCAAACATAAGGTAGGGTTCATAAATAAAAGAAAGGGTTCATACGTTTGAAATTATTTACCCGAAATGACTCGATATAAGTATATATACGATTTTGGCTTAAAACTTTGCACATAAGGAATATATAAGGTTGTTTTAACTAATAGAAGAAAAACCCACCTTTACCAAAGCAGAAATAAAGGCACAAGCGTCTCAAGGCTCGCCCTCGTCTCCGACCAAACCCGAATCTGTGCAACAGAAAAGGTATGAGACTCAATGACCACATATGACGCTCGGCCATGAAATGAATATGACGTGAATGCATAAATGATCATATTATATCATAAAAATGTTCATGTGCACGATTAATAAATTTAAAACATATAATCATTCATTCGTTCATATATTTCATTCAATTTCAGAAGTTCATAAATTCATATAAATTTCATAAATTCATAAATTCATAATATTCATAAACTCATAATTCATAATTCATATCAATTAATCTAACATTCAATTAATAAGCATAACACATATAATATTCATAATCACATTGAGGAACAAAATAATTAATTGGAAACGTTCAAACAATAATCAGTAGAATAAATACGCGAAATAGAATCAATTAATTTCAATAATTAAATTAAATTCAAATAATATTTAAAATATATAATAAATATACATAATATAATATATAAATAACCATATATTTAATATACCATATATATTATATATATATATATATTCACGTACACACATGAACACACCCATGCATGCACAATATATATAAACTACACATGCATGCAAAATATATGCTATACACTATACACAACCATGCATGCAAAATAATAACACACACACACAAGTGTATATATATATAACTACACAGCCATGCATGCAATCATACACACAATCACACACATACACAGCCATATACATATATATATATACAACAACAGTAGCGGGCAACCCATGAAGACGCAGGAAAAAAACTTGGAAAAATAGGTGACACCCCCGTGTCTTCTTCCTAGAACAAACCGAGACACCCCCGTGTCTCGGTACAGAAATCCCATGTCCAGTTTGCACCCCCGTTCCCGCTGGAAAGGAAGGAAACAGACACGCCCGTTACACGCAGCAGCAACATCCTTGTTTTGACAGAAAATGCGCAGAAAACAGAGCAGGAAAAGGCAGCCATGTACGAGCAAGAAAGGCAATAGAAATTATGCATGAAAAGCTGTAAAAGACTCAGTTAAACACCTCCAAGAAACCATGGAAGATGACAGCAACAAGGAGAAGGAAAAACAGCAGTTCTTGACAGCAATTTCGGCGTGAAAAAAAAACAGAGCAACGGCGAAGAAAACAGGGCAAGACTGAACTCAACCACTCCGATTTCATTCAAGTCCATAAGTCCCTCAAAAGTACAGCAAAACATCATAAATACAACACATAATTCAGTCCCAAACAAGCTCAACCAAGAAAGTAACCTAACGTGACTTTCATGTGAGATTTTCTGAAAATTGTCATAAATGATATATCATAAATTCCTCAACAACCACGAAATCAATGATCATAAATGAGATGAGGATGTCAAAACAAACATTCTCATGCTTGGAATCGATCAAAACCGTTAAGAATCGAAGAAGATCAAGAATTTGTCCAAAAACCTTCATTTTCGGAAAAATGGCCAGAATATCATGAAACCATGCTCAAAATCATGAATGAAAAGATCAAAATGCTCAGAATTAATCATACAATACAACCCTAAGCTTACCTTGATGATTGGTTGAAGTTTGGATGAGATTTGAGCTCCAAAATCTCCAAGGGTGAAGGGTTACGGGACTGGAGAGAAAAACAGTAGCTTTGGCTGAGTTTTGGGGCTTGTGTGAGGATAATCTCGGTTAGGGCTTGTTATGTCATGATAAAGGGTTGAGTTAGGGTTTCAAAGAATCCAACCATGGTTAATTTGGTTATGGTTTGGGCAAGATATGGCTGAGTTAGTGCAACAAGGTCAAGTTGGTCGCCGATTCGTTTTTCGGTTGAAATTCGGAGGTCCAAACGACTTAGGAAAAATGTAAGGCTAAGTTTACTAAACTCGAATTTTTGTTACGAGTTCAGCGGATTTGACGGAACTCGAATCCGAGTTCCCGAGCTCAAGATATTAAATTCGGAACCAAGGGTACGCTAAGTGCTCGTTAGCTCCCGTTTTGGTTCCTCAAATGAAATTAAATTCGTTAACCTATCCAATGAATTCAAAAACATAATTTGAGCATAAAATCATGTTCATAACATATATATGTACAACATATTTCAAAATTGTGGCAATTTGATATCATATCATAAGAGAACGAAGCACAAAATAAACGAACAAACTCAATCATACAATTCATGCATAAATTATAAAATTCCCATGCAATTCATGCAATTCCCATGCAAAATGAAATAAGTTCATGCAGCAAAATATCCCATGCAAAAATTATGATTTCATGCATATAATTATTCAACGTAGGATATATATATATATAAATAAGTAATTAATTAAAACGTGATTAATTAATATAACATATAATTAGTATAATCATTAAATTAATAATATAATAATTAAACATATATATATATATATACATATAATACGAAATATATATATATAATTAATAATATTAAAATAAAATATTATAATATAACATAATAAAATAATAACAATTATAATAAAATTAAATATAAAACACTTAAAAACAATTAATTCGCGCAATTTAGTAAACACATACATCGTACCTTTACGTCCGAGAAATCGGGGCGTTACAATCTCTCCCCCTTAAAAGAATCCGTCCTCGGATTCACTGCTCGCTCGGAAACAATTCAGGGTGAAATCTTTTCATCTTATCCTCCGTCTCCCACGTAGCCTCTTCGGTTTTATCACTTCTCCAAAGAACCTTGACTAGTGGAATACGCCGATTTCGAAGTTCCTGAAACTTCCGATCCAATATCTTAATCGGCTTCTGAACGAAGGTGAGATCCGGTTCTAATTCCACTTCTTCAACCGGTAGAACCTCGGACTCATCTCGATAGTATTTTCGGAGCTGTGAGACGTGAAATACGTTATGAATTCCAGTCAAATTCGGCGGCAAATCCAAACGATAGGCCGTATCCCCAATCTTCTCCAAAATCTCATACGGTCCCATATACCGAGGGTTTAACTTTCCTCCCCGTCCAATCCTTGAGAATCCTTTTCGTGGGGAAGCCTTTAAGAAAACCCTATCTCCAATCTCAAACTCCAAATTCTTCCTCCGAAGATCTGCATAACTCTTTTGTCGATCCTGAGCAGCCTTCATCCGTTGTCTAATCATCTGGACCTTATCAATAGCCTCTTGTACAGCCTTAGAGGGTTTTTCCTTCTTTTCCCCTCTTTTAATCCCTTCTTGCTTGGTCCAGTTCCATTCCTCCAAGTCAAAGAACAACGGTGATCGACACTTACGTCCATAAAGAGCTTCATAAGGGGCCATTTCAATCGAGGCTTGATAGCTATTATTGTAAGCAAACTCGATTAACGGCAACTGTTCATTCCACGAACTCTGAAAGTCCAATGCACATGCCCTCAACAAATCCTCCAGATACTTAATTAACCTTTCTGATTGTCCGTCGGTCTGAGGATGGAAAGCTGTGCTGAATTGAAGCCTTGTTCCCAAACACTTCTGCAATTCTTGCCATAACCTTGAAGTAAATCTGGGATCCCGATCCGAGACAATACTAACAGGTACACCGTGAAGCCTGACAATCTCATCGTTGTACCTCTTGGCCAACTTATTCACTTTATCGGACATTCTGATAGCAAGAAAATGAGCTGATTTTGTCAATCTGTCCACAATAACCCAAATTCCATCGAAACCTCCTCTCACTTTTGGTAATCCCGAAACAAAATCCATAGCTATTTGTTCCCATTTCCATTCCGGGATAGGTAATGGTTGAAGTAGCCCCGATGGCTTTTGATGTTCTGCCTTTACCACTTGACAAGTCATGCAGTGTTTCACGAAGTCGATCACATCCCGTTTCAATCCATTCCACCAATAAAATTGCTTAAGATCCTTATACATTTTGTTCCCTCCGGGATGTATCGAATAACCTGACCGATGGGCTTCCTCAAGAATAATCCTTTTTAATTTTTCCGGGACAACCACTCTATTCTTGAATCTTAGAAGTCCCGTATCATCAAACCCAAACGGACACTCTGAATCAGCTCGGGCTTTCTCAGCTAATTTCTGAACTTCGGGATCAATCCTCTGAGCATCAAATAATCTCTGTTTAAGTTCTGGTTGAACCGTGATATTCCGAACACTAGCCCTCAGTCTGAACAACTCATTCTCATCTCCAATGTCCACTTTCACATTGGACACGCTAGCTTTCCGACTAAGCGCATCCGCAACCAAATTGGCTTTGCCGGGATGGTATCGGATTGTACACTCATAATCCGCCAAAAGTTCCATCCAACGCCGTTGTCTCTTATTCAATTCCTTTTGCGAGAATAAGTATTGGAGGCTCTTGTGATCGGAAAAGACCTCGAACGAAATTCCATAAAGATAGTGTCTCCACTTACCCAAAGCAAAGATCACTGCCGCTAATTCCAAATCGTGAGTGGGGTAATTCTGTTCATGCTCTTTCAATTTCCTTGAGGCATAGGCGATCACTCTTCCATTTTGCATCAACACACATCCCAAACCTTCCTTTGAGGCGTCCGTGTAAACTGTATATCCCTCCGTACCTTCGGGAAGTGCTAATACAGGAGCGGTGGTCAACTTTTCCTTTAGAAGTTGGAAACTAGCCTCACATGCCTCGTCCCACTCAAACTTAACCGCTTTCTTAGTCAATCGGGTTAAAGGAGCCGCAATCTTTGAGAAGTCCTGAACGAATCTCCGATAGTAGCCTGCCAAACCCAAGAAACTCCTTACTTCTGAAGCATTTTTCGGGCTTTGCCATTGAATAACCGTCTCAATCTTAGAAGGGTCTACTTCTAAACCTTTCCCAGAAATAATATGACCCAGAAATGCTACCCGATCAATCCAGAACTCGCATTTGCTAAACTTAGCATACAACCGATGTTCCCTTAAGGTCTCCAACACAATTCTGAGGTGCCTTGCATGATCCTCCGGAGTTCTCGAATAAACCAAGATGTCATCGATGAAAATTACCACAAACTTATCCAAATAAGGCCGGAAAATTCGATGCATCATATCCATAAAAGCAGCCGGAGCATTAGTCAATCCAAAAGGCATCACTACGAACTCGTAGTGTCCATATCGGGTGTTAAATCCCGTCTTCGGAATGTCCTCTTCCCGGATCTTCAATTGATAATATCCTTGTCTCAAGTCCAATTTTGAGTAAACCCCCGACCCTTGTAACATGTCAAATAAATCCTCAATATGGGGCAAAGGATACTTATTCTTTACAGTCATCCGATTAAGCTCCCGGTAATCTATACATATTCTTAAGGTTCCATCCTTTTTCTTAACAAAGAGAACCGGAGCACCCCAAGGTGACGAACTTGGCCGAATATATCCAACTTCGAGCAGTTCCTCTAATTGAGTCTTTAATTCTTTCAACTCGGCCGGTGCCATCGGATATGGAGTCTTAGAATACGGTGTGGATCCTGGATGTAAGTCGATAACGAACTCAATCTCACGGTCGGGTGGTAGAGAACTCAAATTCTCCGGAAACACATCAGAGAAATCCTTAACGACCGCGGTATCCTCCAGCTTAACTTGATCTTTCGGCCTATTAAGGAGGTAAGCAATAAATCCCGTTGCTCCTTCTCTCATCAACTTGTGAGCTTCCATATAAGACAAGAGAGATACCGTTCTTGATCCACTACCAATCACCAACTCCTTCCCCAAGATCACCTTCTTCGCAAAACAATCGACATTGGCCCGATGCCTGGACAACCAGTCCATACCCAAGATAACTCCATACCTCTTCATAGGCATAACAATTAAATCAGTCGGATACTCTTTCCCTTCAATCAAAACCGAACACTCCCGAACCAACTGATCTGTCTGAAGACTCCCTCCAAGTGGCGAACTCACCAAATAATAAGAAGAAAGACAGATAACAGCCAAGCACAGAGTGGCAACTATCTCACAAGAAATAAAGGAATGCGTGGCACCCGGATCAAAGAGTGCATGAATGCTCATGTTATGTATGCATAGGGTACCTTCTACCACGGCTGTGGGATCAATTTCTGCATCTTGTTCCTCACCCTCGAGGGCGTAAGCACGAGCTTGAATCATTGGCCTTTGAGTTCCTTTCTGAAATCCGGGGGTCTTGTAGGGACATGTCTCCGCCATATGGTCGCTTTTCCCACATATGAGGCACAAGTTCAACCTTCTCCGACAATTATTGTAGGTATGGGTCGGTCCCCCGCAATGCGTACATGGAGGTACATCCGGGCGTGAATTTGTAGGTGTCGGTGCCATAGGTAGAGCCTTTGGTCGAGTCGGTACGGCCTGAGAACCTTGCCCTCCAAACCTAGGCTTCTTAAATGGACCCTTAGGAGGTGGACTAGGTTGAATCATCCGCCTCTTTCCCGAATTCGATCCGGATCCTCTTCCCATAGGAGCTCTAAACATCGGGTCCTTCTTCTTAAATTCCTCCTCTTGAACCAAAGCCCTTTGCACGGTGTCGGCAAATGACTCGAAGTTATGCCCCGCTTGCCCGTGTCTCAAGTCCTGTCTCAATCCCGCTATGAACTTCCTTGCTTTCCTCTTCTCATCCCGGGTGACATGAGGAGCATATTTCCCAAGTCTATTGAATACGGCGAGGTATTGAGTCACCGTACGAGCCCCTTGTTTTAATTCCATGAATTCTTGCTCCTTCCTTTCCCTTACCACTTCCGGTACGAAGCATTCCCGGAATTCTCTCTTGAAAACTTCCCAAGTTATTTCCTCTTCATCGACTTCAAGCTTCTCCCTTGTTCGTTCCCACCATTCATATGCATCCCCATCGAGTTGGAAGATAGCAAATTGGGCCTTCTCTTGCGTACTGAACTGTCGGACCCCAAATATCCTTTCCAATCTAATCAACCAACCCTCCGAGACCGCATCGTCAATAGAACCAGAAAACCGAGGGGGGTTGTAACTCAGAAACACCCCATGAGAATCTCTATTGTTATTATGATTTGGTGGAGGCGCCGGTTGTTCTGCTTGTTGTGGTGGGGGAGCTTGAGCTCTCCGATGCTCTACATAGTTGAAAACCGCTTCCATAAAATTTCCCATATCCATCGGTGGTGCTTGTGGTTGGGGTGGAGGCGTAGGAGATCGATCATGATGACGACGGTGTCCTGGAGATCTCTCACGATGTCTACGTGGTGGCATCCTGTTCAAGAAATACGGAAATGCATGCTATTTTTAGTCCATGCATGCAAGTGCAAGTAATTCAATCAAAATTCAGGATTTAAAACACACAAGCACATAAACAATGCATATGCATCACATTGACAAGTTGTTCCTAAAGCCGAACGACCTAACTGACTCAACTCAACACTAGAGCCCGGGTTTTACAACCCTAGGCTCTGATACCACTTAAGGATGTAGCACCCGAGCGTGAGGTACCACATCCCCCGCACCGGGACCCGACCCGTATATGAAATGGAAGTCCATACACGTGCCAAATCCACGGCGAACGGGGACACCACACACACGCTATGCTAGGCGGGACTAACCCTTAAACCAATTAGTGCAAGAATCATAAAATCAGAGTTAAATAAAATTCGCGGAAGCAAGAATAACATAGCATATACAATGAGCCACCAAGCTCCAAAAATAGATATACAAAAGCATTCTATAATTCAACGGCGCTCATGGCCTACAAAAATCATAACGCTCCAAACTAAAGCTATAATCATAAGCAGAATATCAACAAGAGTATGAATATGAGACAAAAGGAAGTGCTAAACATAAATGCAAGACCTAGACGACTTGTATTCCCGCCTAGCACTCCTATTCCTGCACAAAACAACTGAAAACAACCGGGTTCAGTCTAAAAGAGACTGGTGGGTATAAAAACGGGGCATAAATATATAATATCGCATAATTTAAACACATACATGCAAGCCCTAATCCCGTGTGAAGTTTAGTAAGACTTTACCAAGTGGTTAAAACAAAAAGGAAACATCAACGGGATTACGACGTTCATATTCATTCATAAATGTTCATAAATGTTCATAAGGGTTTATGGCCCGGCGAGTGGGCGTGCACAATCTCCAACCTACTCCTCGTGTAATCATAAATAATTATTCAATAATTCATTATCATACATAAATCTTCTGTGCTCATAAATACATGATCATAATCATAATCATTCATACACTCCTTCTTCCTCCGGGTGGTGGACGGGCTTGCAAGACCCGGCCACCGGTTCATACATAGGCCAATGGGGGTACATGAATCCCCCAAGGGCACTCAGCTCCCATTCCCCGCTAAAACTCCTAGCGAGGGCCGGTATCACCGTAGTTTGGTTGGAACTAGTACATGGGATCCCCGTCAGCCCTTGCTTCCTCGGTTAGCCACATACACTAAGTCCCGGGGCCCGTGCAATAATAAATCATAAATATCTCGCCAAACATAAGGTAGGGTTCATAAATAAAAGAAAGGGTTCATACGTTTGAAATTATTTACCCGAAATGACTCGATATAAGTATATATACGATTTTGGCTTAAAACTTTGCACATAAGGAATATATAAGGTTGTTTTAACTAATAGAAGAAAAACCCACCTTTACCAAAGCAGAAATAAAGGCACAAGCGTCTCAAGGCTCGCCCTCGTCTCCGACCAAACCCGAATCTGTGCAACAGAAAAGGTATGAGACTCAATGACCACATATGACGCTCGGCCATGAAATGAATATGACGTGAATGCATAAATGATCATATTATATCATAAAAATGTTCATGTGCACGATTAATAAATTTAAAACATATAATCATTCATTCGTTCATATATTTCATTCAATTTCAGAAGTTCATAAATTCATATAAATTTCATAAATTCATAAATTCATAATATTCATAAACTCATAATTCATAATTCATATCAATTAATCTAACATTCAATTAATAAGCATAACACATATAATATTCATAATCACATTGAGGAACAAAATAATTAATTGGAAACGTTCAAACAATAATCAGTAGAATAAATACGCGAAATAGAATCAATTAATTTCAATAATTAAATTAAATTCAAATAATATTTAAAATATATAATAAATATACATAATATAATATATAAATAACCATATATTTAATATACCATATATATTATATATACATATATATTCACGTACACACATGAACACACCCATGCATGCACAATATATATAAACTACACATGCATGCAAAATATATGCTATACACTATACACAACCATGCATGCAAAATAATAATACACACACACAAGTGTATATATATATAACTACACAGCCATGCATGCAATCATACACACAATCACACACATACACAGCCATATACATATATATATATACAACAACAGTAGCGGGCAACCCATGAAGACGCAGGAAAAAAACTTGGAAAAATAGGTGACACCCCCGTGTCTTCTTCCTAGAACAAACCGAGACACCCCCGTGTCTCGGTACAGAAATCCCATGTCCAGTTTGCACCCCCGTTCCCACTGGAAAGGAAGGAAAAAGACACGCCCGTTACACGCAGCAGCAACATCCTTGTTTTGACAGAAAATGCGCAGAAAACAGAGCAGGAAAAGGCAGCCA
Source organism: Lantana camara (assembly GCA_037501455.1). NCBI lineage: Eukaryota > Viridiplantae > Streptophyta > Magnoliopsida > Lamiales > Verbenaceae > Lantana > Lantana camara. The sequence continues at coordinate 55,619,781 of CM074860.1, forward strand.
TGTACGAGCAAGAAAGGCAACAGAAATTATGCATGAAAAGCTGTAAAAGACTCAGTTAAACACCTCCAAGAAACCATGGAAGATGACAGCAACAAGGAGAAGGAAAAACAGCAGTTCTTGACAGCAATTCCGGCGTGAAAAAAAAACAGAGCAACGGCGAAGAAAACAGGGCAAGACTGAACTCAACCACTCCGATTTCATTCAAGTCCATAAGTCCCTCAAAAGTACAGCAAAACATCATAAATACAACACATAATTCAGTCCCAAACAAGCTCAACCAAGAAAGTAACCTAACGTGACTTTCATGTGAGATTTTCTGAAAATTGTCATAAATGATATATCATAAATTCCTCAACAACCACGAAATCAATGATCATAAATGAGATGAGGATGTCAAAACAAACATTCTCATGCTTGGAATCGATCAAAACCGTTAAGAATCGAAGAAGATCAAGAATTTGTCCAAAAACCTTCATTTTCGGAAAAATGGCCAGAATATCATGAAACCATGCTCAAAATCATGAATGAAAAGATCAAAATGCTCAGAATTAATCATACAATACAACCCTAAGCTTACCTTGATGATTGGTTGAAGTTTGGATGAGATTTGAGCTCCAAAATCTCCAAGGGTGAAGGGTTACGGGACTGGAGAGAAAAACAGTAGCTTTGGCTGAGTTTTGGGGCTTGTGTGAGGATAATCTCGGTTAGGGCTTGTTATGTCATGATAAAGGGTTGAGTTAGGGTTTCAAAGAATCCAACCATGGTTAATTTGGTTATGGTTTGGGCAAGATATGGCTGAATTAGTGCAACAAGGTCAAGTTGGTCGCCGATTCGTTTTTCGGTTGAAATTCGGAGGTCCAAACGACTTAGGAAAAATGTAAGGCTAAGTTTACTAAACTCTAATTTTTGTTACGAGTTCAGCGGATTTGACGGAACTCGAATCCGAGTTCCCGAGCTCAAGATATTAAATTCGGAACCAAGGGTACGCTAAGTGCTCGTTAGCTCCCGTTTTGGTTCCTCAAATGAAATTAAATTCGTTAACCTATCCAATGAATTCAAAAACATAATTTGAGCATAAAATCATGTTCATAACATATATATGTACAACATATTTCAAAATTGTGGCAATTTGATATCATATCATAAGAGAACGAAGCACAAAATAAACGAACAAACTCAATCATACAATTCATGCATAAATTATAAAATTCCCATGCAATTCATGCAATTCCCATGCAAAATGAAATAAGTTCATGCAGCAAAATATCCCATGCAAAAATTATGATTTCATGCATATAATTATTCAACGTAGGATATATATATATATAAATAAGTAATTAATTAAAACGTGATTAATTAATATAACATATAATTAGTATAATCATTAAATTAATAATATAATAATTAAACATATATATATATATATATATACATATAATACGAAATATATATATATAATTAATAATATTAAAATAAAATATTATAATATAACATAATAAAATAATAACAATTATAATAAAATTAAATATAAAACACGTAAAAACAATTAATTCGCGCAATTTAGTAAACACATACATCGTACCTTTACGTCCGAGAAATCGGGGCGTTACACGTAACATCTGTTGTGAAGTCGAAAGCATTTATCCACCCGATGATTCCCCTGACAATGTGTGCAACGAATCGGGGCCGGAAGTGCTAAAGGTTGATGCTTTTGCCCTGCCGGTTTGAATTGCTTGTTTTGGGGCTTGGCTTGAGGGAAAACTTGATATGCGGGTCTCTTCCCAAACTTGTTTCATCCGCCCGAGCTAGACCCTTGGCTAAAATGGAAACTTTTCCTCTTCAACACAACCCTCTCTTCAACCCTCAAGGCTTTCTCGGTCACTTTCGCCCACGTAGTAACATTTTAAGCGGCTAACGCGTCCTTCATCACATCGCAAAGGCCTCGGAAGAATTGTGAGGCCTTGCTCTCATCGTCGTTGGCTATGTTCGGGCAATAACGTGAAAGCCTTTCGAATTCATTGATATATTCCGTAACCGTCATCTTCCCTTGTTTCAATTCCATGAATTCTCTCATCCATCGGCTCCTAACCGCTTGCGGGACATATTTGTTCTTGAATTCCAGCACAAAGACATCCCACGTGATCTCCTCATCAATAGCCTCCAACTTCACTTCCACACTAGACCACCACTCGAAAGCTTGCCCTTGTATAATTGTCAATGTGCTTTGCAACTTCTCCATCAGCCCACAAGGTATGAGATTCCATATGCGATGGACTTGCACTAGCCATTGGTCGGCTTGAACGTCGGTTCCACCCGCAAAGACCGGTAGGTTTTGATTGTTGAATTCCTTGAGCACGGCTAGAATAGCTCCTCCGTTGTTGTTTCCTCCCGGGTTGGCATTATCACGGTCTCGTGCCCGTTGGTCTAGGTAAGTAGCAAGCCGTTCCATAAAGTCACCCGGGTCACGTTGGGGAGGTGGTGGTGGATGAGGATCTTCTTCATGCCTTGGAGAGCTATCTCGGTGATGTCGAGGCTCCGGAGATCCCTCCCTACGATGGTGACGACGAGGAGGCATGATTTCCTACAAAACAAAGATTTCCAATACGTATGCGTGCGAGTCAATACATGTCCATGTCCACAATAAAGAAATAAAGACAAATAAGTCACATAAATGCACACAAGGCCACATTGTCCTAAGTCGACCGACCTAGACTCACCCGACACGACTCTAGAGCTCCGACATTGTATCCGGACGCTCTGATACCACTTAAGGATGTGACGCCCGAACGCGGGTCATCCACATCCCCCACACCTAGACTCGGACTCACGCATGAAATGGAAGTCCATACATGAGCCCTAGTCTAAGTGAACGAGGACCTAAACACACCCACTAGGCTAAGCGGGGCTAAACCGGAGACCAGAGTGCGCAAAAGAATTACCAGATAAGCGGAAGCAACCAAGATCAACATTCATTAATACTAGTATTAATATTCACATTGCCACACCGGGCCAAAAGAATAATATACAAGATCAAGAATCCCAAAATATCAAACAAGAGTTCATAAAACACCGAAACACAAAAGTATGAAATGCAGACTCAACCTAGACCAGCTAGTACGACACCAGACGCACTACCCCGCCTAGCTCGAGCAACCCTGCACTAAAGGTGGGAAAAGGAGAGGGTCAGTCCAAACACTTGACTGAGTGAGGGGGCTAACGCACACCCACACACTATATAAGTATAACAAAGCAAGTAACAAAGGCGATGTCTATGAACCGGGCTAGGGTTTCGCAAGCCAAAACCTTGAAAAGAATACGTATGTATACAAAGAAATCCCATCCCGATTCATAATCCATCTAGCATAAACAGAAACAAAGATCCGGCGAGTACGAATCATCCCTTACTCCTCAGAATATCATAAAACATATTAGAATCATAAATCAATCCTTCCCCATCCAATGGCAATCGGGAATCAAACCCAATTCGCCTACTTAACATATGCACGAGGGTTACGATTCCCCAATGTGCTCGAGGATCCATGCCTCATCAACCTCCTGGAATCGTGCGTGTCACCACGAATGGGAATCATGCACAGGTATAACCCGACGGCCCTTGCCGTTCCGGGGCTCCTTACCCACAATTCCCGGGGCCCAACATACTTACCGGAACCAAATCCCGTATTTCAGGGCTTACCTCGCACCAAACATAATAAAAACGTAACAAAACTTAAGCTTACTTACGCTTATACGTATATCTTTTCCATAAAGTTTGTAAAAGTTCTCATAAGGCCATAATCGTATCTTAAACAGTCATACACAAAAGAATATATAAGATATATATATATTCGCATGCGGGATTAAAATCATCACATTTCGGCCATAGGTCAATAACTAATACAGAAAGATCCTAAACCTCACCTTGAAACAAAAGAACCGGTAGCAAAAAGGGTTGATCCGACACCTAAGCCTCGGGCTCAACAATGTCCTGGGGTAGCTCTGAGACAAACAAACATAATACCCAAGACTTAGACTAAAAAATGTACCAATTAGACGCTCGACAATGCTTATGAATGCAATGGATGCGTATGAGATGCACAAACGTATCTTAAGGAACATAATGAAGCATATTGAACCAAATATTGATCAAATCAATAGTAGAAAATTTCCTAGATCCCCTATACTTTTGAGTACCGGCGGAAAACTTTTGAGTATCTACTCAACTGACGGTTTCAAGTAAACCGCCTCTGTACTTTTGAGTACCAGTGAAAATAATTTTGAGTATCTACTCAACTGACGGTTTCAAGTAAAACACCCCTATACTTTTGAGTACCAGTGAAAATAATTTTGAGTATCTACTCAACTGACGGTTTTAAAAGTGCAATTTCGGCCAAAACAAATTCAAACCAAGCAAGAACACTCCAAAGCCAAACTCAACACCAACATAAAGCTATGAAATCAGGCATTAACATATATGGTATCAAAAAGCATCAAAGAAACATGAGATCAAATGCGAATTCTCAAAGAAACGCACACAAACGCATTTAAGAAATCAAAACTCAACATAAAGTCACCAAAGTAAATAAAACTCATCTATCATATAATATAGCATTCAAATGCTCAAATGGGGAGAAGGGGATCAAGGGTTCTTGCCCAAAACTCAATCAAAATCCAACAAGCATGCTTGAAATCATCAAATAGACACACATAAGGCACAAATTGATCAAGAACTCCAATACCCTAGCTTTCTCCCACAAACCCACAAGTCTCATAAATGTTATAACCCCCTAATCCAACTACCAAGCAAAGGAATCAATAAATGACCCAAGAATATGCAACAACCACCACAATGAATGCTTACAAGTGCAACAAGAACCAAGGAAAAGCAAGAATGCAACAAGTGCCAAGAGACCCCCTTACTATTCACCCTCTTGCCCAAAACATGCTTTCCAACATAAATCCAAAGATCAAGATGAATAAATGAGGTCACTCAATCATGTAGATTACAAAAATAAACTTACCAAGCAAAGAAATTAAACACTCAAGAGTGTTGGAGCTTGGGGTCTTGCACAACAATGGAGTTTGAAGGTTTTAGGCTTCCTTTCTCTTCTTTTTCTGATAGGTCATGGTTTGGGGCAGGAAAAATGAGGAAAAGGGGCTGATTTGGTATATGAGAGAGAAAGAGAAAGTCAACAAGTAGGGCTATGGGTCCCACATAGGTATTTTAGGTGTGTTTCTTGTACGTATAAGTATTCGGGTAGGTATTTGAGTCCCAAAATAATACGGAGGGCTCAAGACCAACACAAAAACATATAATCAAGTTCTCGAATCATATTAGACACGTAAACACGCTCAAGAATCGAAAATCACAAAACACTTAACAACGAGCAACAAGGAATTCACGTTTCACGTGCGCTCACATAATTCATGTAATTCACTTAATTTCAAATAGTACAAGTAATTTAGATAAGAAAGGAATAAGAAAAGAGGTTAAACAAATAAATAAATCACATAATTAATAATTAAAACGCGCACATAATGCGTACCTTTTCGTTCGGCAGATCGGGGTGTCATATGATCCCATGTCCAACCATTTCACAAATTTAAATCAAGATGTTTATATATAATATATATTATTTAATACAACATGTTTAGATTTCAAAAACAACAAAACGATGCATGGGAAAATTAAATAAGTGTAACAACGTATTGCACGAACTTTTCTTATCAAACATTCCATATATTCAATACAATATATTATACAACATATATACATAATCTGCATATCATGTAAATAAAAAGGAACAAACAAAATCAAGGCATGGGAAAAGAATTTAAAGCAGCACCAGACAAATCCAAACACAAAATAAATGGATTCATGCAAGAAGTTCCCCGCCCGGGGACATTCCCTTCACACAATCTCCCCGCCCGGGGAGATGGTTGCAGCAAGAAAGAATCAACAGCAGCAGCAGTTCAATTAAAGCAGAAACAGAGGACGCACGTACAGCAACCAAGCAGCAAATATGGCAATAAAAATCCAAGCCAAAACAGGCCATTAATCAAGCAAAACAATCCCATGCAAGTTTGCAAGTCATACCTAGCAACAAGGAAGCAAAATCTCAACCAAATTCATGTTTTTAAACTTCAAGCTTCAAGGTTCATTAAAGGTAAGTCATTGATTAGCCAACTACCAGGTATTTAAAGTTCATAAATGAGATAATCGAGCTCAAGTGATTAAGAAAACACTGTCATAATTTCATATAACACAAGATTGCTTCAAGAATTCAAAAACATCTAAAACCCTTACTATTAATCATTTCTTCCAAACTCCATGAATCTCTAACATAAAACATTATTCTAATGGATGAAAATGATCACAAGGATAAGGAGAATAAGAATCTTACCTTGATCTTGACGATAGAGCAAAAGAAATGGTGATTTGAGCTCAAAGGGTATGAAAATGTTGTTACCCCTTCTTCATTTCGTTCTTGCTTCTATTTCCTTCCTTTTCCCTTGGTATGGATCGAGATCAGCAGGTGTGGAGAGAGAGAGAGGATGATTTAGGGTGAAATCAAGTTAAAGAAATCATAAAGAATAGGTCTCATGGCTCATAGATAAGTCATAGGTACGTTTTACGCACGTGTGACTGAAATTGGCTTCTTCGGGGGACGAAACGGCATCGAAAAATTACGAAACTTATTCCATTGCGTCTGGAGCGTCGAAAGGAGTTGAACGCCGAATACGGCACTCGAATCCGAGTGCCAGAGCTCAAGATATAAATTAAAACGTACACAAGTGTACTAATGACTCATTTCCCAAATGAGTCCAAAACTTTCAAACAGATACAATCAAGTCCAAAAACCAAATTTCAATTAAGCCCACATATTTTAAAATCATGCAATTATATCCTTAAATCACGTATTTCACATAATTCACGAAATTAGCATGCTCGGGAATTATATTGAAATTAAAGGAATTAAATACGAAAGTTAAAACGTGAAAATTAAACAATTCGGACATATAAATCACTTAAACAAATTTTTAAACATATAAATTAAATCAAAAAGGAATTAAAACATTGGTAAACCCTCAAGTGACTTCATACCTGGCTCATTGGAGAGACGGGGTGTCACATCTCAAGTCCGAAGAAGCAACTTTGGAAATGGAAGAGAAGATGCGGAGTTTTCACTTCGAGTTGTTTTTCAATGGTAAATCTGGGGACAAGATTTCTTTAAGGAGGGGAGGTTGTGAAGTCCCGCTTCTCGATCAAGGTAAGGTTTGGAACGAGATTGTACGATTTACCTTTCTATGTATGATCTATGTGGATTTATGCCTTAATTCGATAGCCGCTTCATACTTATGTGAAACACGTGAATTTCATGAGATACGTGACTTCGTGACTTGTTGATTAAGTGCTCGTATTGCCATCTTTAAGCTTTGATAGCACTTGGACATTAAAGCATAATTTAGGGACTAAATGGAAAATTTATTTTCAAAGCCTGGAATTCGTTAGAACTTAATTAATTTGGATAGATAATTCGATTACGTGTTCGTGGGTTTTTGAATCACTCAAATCGGAGTTCGGACGAAGAAGTTATTGCCATTTTACGAAAAGTCAACCTTTTAAGCCTTAAATGTTGACCTTCGACCCAATTTCAGATTCAACCCAATTGGTGACCCAATTTCACTTAAATCCAGCCCTTATGACCCGCTTCGTGACCCTATTCAGCTGACCCAAATCAGATTATAACACCCAAACTCAACTCACGTTAATTCATAAGATTTAAGTCATTCTCTCTCAAGACTTTCTCTTAAGCCTATTCATATTCTCTCAAGAACACCAAGAATACTTCAAGCCATCTTCAAGAGCCAAGAGTGAAGATTAAAGCTGGAGATTCAAGACTAAAGAATAAGATTTCCTCTTCGATTTCCATCCTCGGACAGACGGGCAGTCAGAAAGGTTAGTTAAATATTTGGAGGATATGTTGAGAGCATGTGCATTGGATTTTTCGAGTTCTTGGAACGAGCAATTGCCTTTGATTGAGTTTTCCTATAATAAGAGCTTTCAAGCATCGATAGAAATGGCGCCCTATGAGGCTCTCTATGGACGAAAATGCAGGTCTCCGTTGTTCTTTGATTTGGAAGAATGGAATTGGACCAAACAGGAAGATGTAAAACGAGGAGAGAAAAAGGAAAATCCCTCTAAGGCAGTGCAAGAGGCAATTGATAAGGTCCAAATAATTCAACAACGGATGAAAACAGCTCAGGATCGACAGAAAAGTTATGCAGACCACCGGAGAAAGAATCTTGAGTTTGAAATTGGTGATAGGGTATTCTTGAAAGCTTCGCCACGAAAGGGATTTTCGAGGATTGGAAAGGGAGAAAAATTTAATGATACTTGGGACCGTATGAGATTTTGGAGAGAATCGGGGATACAGCTTATCATTTGGACCTACCTCTGAGTTTGACTGGAGTTCACATTGTATTTCATGTTTCTCAGCTTCGGAAGTAATATCAGGATGAATCCGAGATCCTACCCGTTGAAGAGGTGGAACTTGAGCCTAACCTCACCTTCGTTCAGAAACCAGTCAAGATTTTGGATCGAAATTTCAAGAATTAAGAAACCGGCAAATCCCACTAGTTAAAGTCTTATGGAGAAGTGACAAAACGGAAAAGGCTAAGTGGAAGACGGAGGATAAGATGAGGAAATTCCATCCCGAGTTGTTTCCGGACAATCAGTGAATCCGAGGACGGATTCTTTTAAGGGGGGAAGGTTGTAACGCCCCAACTTTTCAGTCGTACATGTATGGCTTATGTGATAATTACGTGCGCGTTTAAATTAGTTTAAATATGAAATTATATGATTTAATTTTTTTATTATTTCAATTCTTGAGTAATTGAATTATTTGAAATTATTTGAATTTGAATTTATATGAAATTTTGAACGATTTGCGCTTGTCTGACTCGTTTGCTTGTCGTTTCTACGTGAATTGAATTTGAAATTTCGTGGAAATTTAATATGTTGGAGTTATACCTGTTATGAATATGGATATGTGCTCATTTTATGTCTTCGGATTCATTTGATTGAGTTTTGAATTTATTTTGATTTTGGAATCCAAAACGGGGGCTAACGAGCAATTAGCGTACCATTGGTTCCGTATGTGATATCTTGAGCTCGGGAACTCGGAATTGAGTTGCGTCAACTTCGTTGAACTCGTATCGAAATTTTGGGTTTAATGAACTTAGCCTTATGTTTTTTCAAAATTTTTTGAACTTCCGAAATTCGACTGAAATGTGTTATATTCGCCAAAACAACCACCTTTTACCAAAATGGCCATATCTTCCACAAACCTTGACCAAATTAACCATGGTTAGATTCTTTGGAACCCTAGATCAACCATCTATCAGCCCTTAACCACCCCAAACCGAACCAACCCTTCACACTTAGAGAAATTTCAGCAAAAACCCCTGTTCTCCAGTGTATTCCCGTAACCCTTCCCAAGCTTGGAGATTCAGGGCTCAAATCTTTTCCAAATTCATCCAATCCACAAGGTAAGCTTAGGGTTCTGATATACATTCATTATGGGTCACTTTGAACCATGAATCCCCAATTTTGAGCATGCTTTCATGGAGATATGAAGTTGATGATGAATAGTTAGGTTTTATGTCATTTTGTTGATCTCATGCATTCCTTGATGGCTTTGGTTCATTTAAAGCATGAAAGTGGTTGAATTAACTCCATATTTTCATTTATGCTCATGAATTATATGGTAGTTGAAGAATTTATTAGTTACCATTAATGAGTTTGGAAGAAAAAGGAAGAAATGATCACTAGCTTCTCTTTCTCATGGATGGCTTGCTTTGATGCAAGTTTGGATGTTGTTTTGGGACTAAATTGATGCATATTTATTGCTTAAATGGAGCTGATCATGTTAGCATGTAACGGCCCAGTTTTTCAGTTTTTAATAATGTGGCGTATTTGTTCATAAATTGCGCAAATTAATTATTTAATTATATGATTAATTGTTTATAAGTGTTTACATTTGATTTAAACTATAGACTATAGTTATTTTAATTAATTCATTTTATTTTACTTTGATATTTAGTGTTTAATTTCTTAATTAAGGTTTCGTGTTACCTTAACTATTTCGGTAATTCTGTTAATTAATTTCAACATGTTATTAGTTGGTTGTAGTTTAATTAAAATGGAATTTAAGTTTTAGTAATTAATTTATAACAATATGAATTCGTTCATGCGCATGAGTGTTCTATTTGTGCTTCGTTCATATATGTAATGATATCGGATTGGTATGGAAATTTAGTATGTCGTAAATATGTGTGTTATGAACATGCCTATATGCTCGGTTTATGTTTTCGGATTCATTTGACATGTTAACAAATTTAATTTTGATTGTGGAACCAAATCGGGGGCTAACGAGCAATTAGCGCACCCTTGGTTCCGTACATGATATCTTGAGCTCGGGAATTCAGATTTGAATTCTGAAACCTCCGTTGCCTTCGTATCGACGATTCGGAGACAATGGAACAAGCCTCATACCTTTTGAAATCATTAAGACCTCCGAAATCCAACCGTAACGAGCAACTCGTGCAAGAAGAGCTTCTTTTGTTGACTAGTCTTCATGGTGGGACCCTTAACACTCCTCTAACCTAACCATACCTTAACCATGACTTTTGTACCTTGGGTTAAGCCTTTCTCCTACCCCTTTACCTCTGAAAACCGAGCCAAAATATCTCCCCTTGCAGCTGGAACTGATCGAGAGAGAAAGAGAGAAGAAAGGAGAGAAAACCTTGGCCATTCTTGTGATTTTGGAGCTCAAATCACCTCCCTTCTTCTTCTAATCTTCAAGGTATGAATATTTATGTCTTCTATACTCTATTATGCTTGATTTCATCTATTTACATCATGTTTTGGATCAGATTTGATTAGGGATTGGGTGATGAGTTTGGTATGAACTTTTAGGGATTTTTGCTCTTGTGACCTATTTGCTTGTGTAGTTGATTTCCTTGCTTATACATGATCATATGAGCTTGTTTTTTGACCTATTTCTTTCCTAACAGATAGTATATGATATTAGGAGGATTTTATCTCTTGACCTTTTGGTGAAATTATGAGTTATGGAGCTCCAAACTTGATGATCAAACTGCTTCCCCTGTTTTCCGGACTGCTGCTGTTCATTATGCCTTGTTGCTTGACCAAATGATCTTCTCCTCATGTGAAATTGCATGGATATTATGTACACTCATTTTTCTATATGTTAGAATTCATGTTTCAAGTATTTGGTTCCATTTTAAGCCTCAAAACCGAAAGACATGGCCTGTTTTTATGCATGTCTAATGTGCTTTAAATTGTGCCATTTTGCATATATATGATGTATATTAGTTTTTTAGTATGTTAGCATGCATTCCCCAAGATTTCAGATCCAAATTCAACCCCTAAGTACTTGATCTTGGCGGATTGAAACCATAGGGCTTTTATGTGCGATTTTGGTGACCCAGTTTTGCTGCATGATTTAGATGATCTTAACGTGTGATTTAGCCTTTGCACTCTAAATGAAAAATGTTCCTAACATGCTAAATATGTTTTATATTAAGTTTCATAGCATTTGGAGTTGATTTGGTATGCTTTTGGATTGATTTGGTATGGGTTCAGTTTTGCCGGTAAAACTTTGTGTGTGGTTTAGTTCTGTACCGTGACACCCCCGTGTCTCATTTACACATAAGTGTGAGACACGGGTGTGTCACACCTTCTGGGAAGGTCTGTACTGAGCCACGGTCATGGCTCAGTTTGGCTAAGGAGGGTGACACCCCCGTGTCCCTTCCCTTGCGCAGTCCTTGTTGCTTCCTTTTCGGTTTTTGATTTATTTCACCTCTTGAATGACTTTATCTCCTTTTGTGTTGAACTATGAACTTGTTTTGCTATATGTTGGGAGCATTGTGGTTTGATTTCATGGCATTTGGATAAGTTATAGTCATGCTTTTTCTTATTGCCGTTTATGTGTGTTTATATGTCGTTTATGAATTGCGTAATTCATTTTCTATTTCATATGCTTCCTTCTTGTTGTCAAACCTTGGAAATATGCTATCTTATGTAATATGAAGTATGTAGTAGCATGATGGGTGAGCTTGAATATGTTCTATGCTCTTATTTGAATTCTTGAATTAATTGGATTGGAGATTTGAATTGAAGAATTTGAATGAAAATGAATGAATAAGTGAATAACGTGGTTATATGATCTAAATACCTTTATAATGCACATGAGCATTTCATGACTTAATATGATCTTTATGCCTTCATATCATGCTTGTGCATTGCCGTGCGTCATATATGGTTCATTTGGAGTCTTGAGTCTCACGAACAAGTCTTGTGGTCTTTTGTACAGTTTATCTCCAGGGTGGAGAGATTTTGATCGTTCGGGCACTTGGTAACTCGTTCCTTGTTTCGTCACGGTTCAGGTGAGGGTGTTTTCGTTTTAGTTACGTATTAAACCCTACAACCCTTACGTGAAAAGCTTTGGCCAAAACCTTATGATTATATATATATATATGTTGCTTTTAAAGTAAAGTCATCGAGTAAATATTGATCGAGCAAACCCTTTTCAAATGATTTATGAAATATGTTATGTTCTTATGAACTAAAATGTTTTGGCGAGATTGCATGTATGTTATGTTCACGGGCCCAGGGACTTAGTGTATGTGGCAATCCGGGGAGGTAAGGGCCGACGGTGATCCCATACACTAGTTCCGACCAAATTTACGACGAAACGGACCTCGTTAGGAGTTTTGACGAGGAAATGCTAGTCGGGCTTTTGAGGATTCATGTACCTCACTAGCCATTATGTATGAACCGGTGGCCGGGTCTTGCAAGCCCGTCCACCACCTGGAGGAAGAAGGTTGGTTATGATTTATACTTTTGCTTATGTATATGTTATGATATGATTATGCACCGTGCGGGAAAGCCGGGACACGGATTGCCCAAATGAATATATTTATGATATGATTTATGGTCTGCATGTATTATGATATATCGCATGAACACCTAATCAACTTATTAATGATATTTGTCGTACACGGTCGGAGTTTGGTTGGAGATTGTGCACGCTCACTCGCCGAGCCTTATGTATACGTATGATTTATGGAAGTAATTAATTAATATGATTAGTCATAAAATCCGAGCATTGATTAATCATTCTCTTTCCCTTTTGGGAACTAATTTCAAATAAAACCTTGTTCGGAATTTATGACTTGCATGTGCATGTTTCTATATGTATATTGCTCCTGCTCACTCAGTCTTCTAGAGACTGACCCTCTCCCTCCCCAACACTTTAGTGTGCAGGTTTGGCTTTGGAGTTTTGAGCTAGGTGGAGGTGTTTGGAGTCTTTAAGTGGGTCGAGTTAGGTTAGGAGAGTCCCTGCACTCATTCATATATTGGATTTATGTTTGATTCGATTCTGTAGTATCTTGGACTTGATTATTTTGTAATCGTTATTGAATTGCTTTTACTGGGTTTTGTTATGTTTTAAAAGAGGCCTGAAGAGCCCAATTCTGCTTATGGTTTGTATGCTTGTACTTGGGCTTTGCTATGCATTATATTTTGTTAATTGGTTTTCATTGCAGGGTCAAGTTCCGCCTAGCTTAGGAAGGTTTTTTTGTGTTTGTCTCCCGTTCGCTAGGGTTTGATACGGGTGCGGATTTACTATTTCGTTACTCGTGTTGAGCCTTAGTGCGGGGGATGTGGTGCCTCACGTGCGGGGTGCTACATAACATCTTGTTGGTTGTGGCTTTGGTTCATTTTGCCCTGTTTTTGGATCTGTTTTGCTGCTGGTGCGAGAAGGTCGCGGCCGCGACCTGAATTGCATGTATTTCATGTCGCGACCGTGGCTTAAAATGAGGATTCTCACGCATTCTTGAAATTGGATGAAAATTCGCACAAAAATAGGGTAGCGGCCCCTACCATTTTATGAAGAAAATGGGTCGCGGCCGCGACCCTTCACACATTTGCATGGATTTTCGAAATTCAAACGTAAATTGCATGGTTTCCTTGGCTTATTTTTGGTTCATACACTTCATTAACATATCATATAACGTGTTATCTTGTGTGTTATGAAATTTTATGATTTTTCGTGGAATATTTCAAGAATTATGTCTCAATGTGTTCTCTTTGCCCTAATATGTGCATGCATGAACCTTTGCTTTGAATTTTAACCCTAATTGCTCATGTATTTCCTAATTTATGACTTATACATGCTATACTATGTGTTATGACTATTATTTGAATTTCTTGGATTAATTTGGTATGAAATATGGGAGTGATGAACTTAAACGAATTTATATGATTCTTGAAATGAATGAAATGAAAGTTTATTTGTCTTTAAGATATTAATCGTACACATGAACGTGTTCATTACATAATATCCTCTTTTATGCATTCATATTATGATCATTACATTGCCGAGAGTCTTATATGGTCATTTTGAATCTCACTTCACCTTCCTTGCACAGATTTTGATCCCGTTGGAGACGAGGCCGGTCCGTGAGGCCCTTGTGCTCTCTTTTTTTCGTTCTAAGGTGGGTTTCTCTACTATTTATGTAAATGGCCCTATATACCTTCAATGTGAAAAGATTTCGGCCAAAATTTATTATATGTATATAGAGTTGTTTCAAGAGTAAATGATTGCAATGTAAAGTCTTTATTTCATGAACCCTACCAAATGTTTTGGCTAGAATGAATGAATGAACGCATAGAATGGGGCCCAGGAACTTAGTGTAAGTGGCTATCCGAGGAGGCAAGGGCCGACGGTGATCCCTTACTCTAGTTCCAACCAAACTACGGTGATACCGGACCTCGCCAGGAGATTGGTGAGGAATGGGAGCTGAGTGCCACTAGGGGAGTCATGTAACCCCTTTTGTCAATGAATGGGTGGTTCGGCCTTGCAAACCCGCCACCAAACCGGAGGAAGAAGGTGTAAATGATAATGAATGTGCACGAAAGAATGTAATGCATGAAAAGAAAGAAAGAATGAACATTTAATGAATTACACAAGGTGTTGGTTGGAGATAATGCACGCCCACTCGTCGGGCCACGAAAGACCTAATGGAAATTGATTGTTATAATCCCTTTTGATGATTTGTTTAACTCACGCACTTGGAAAATTCTTTGAAAACCTCATTTGGGATTATAGCTTGCATGTGAATGTTTAAATATTGTCTTATATTATACTTATGCCCTGTTTTTATACCCACCAGTCCCTTTTGGATTGAACCCGTTTGGTTTTCAGTTATTTTGTACACGTGTCAGGGGAGCTAGGCGGGAATTCAAGTCGACGGTCTCGCATTTGTCTCTAGCTCTAGTATTTTTGGATTGTACACTTGTATACTCATATTTATGGTTTATGTATATGACTTATAATATGGAGCGTACATGTTTAAGTCGTGATGGCTTGTGAATATTGTATATGATCTATTTTTGGAGCTTGAATGCTCATTGTTTATATCATGATCAATTAATGCTTCCGCGTTATTGTTTTACTCTAATTTTATGGTTCAAGTGTTCGTCCCGCCTAGCATAGCGTGTGTGTATGTCCCCGTTTACCGTGATTTAGCTCGGGTATGGAGTGTCCATTTCATATTCGGGTCGGGTCTCGGTGCGGGGGATGTGGTACCTTGCGCTCGGGTGCTACAACATGTGTAAAGAAAGAAAAATAAAACGAGAAGGAAGAGAGCAAGAGAATTCTCCCAAATTCTTAAAGCCATGTAGATTGGGTGTGAATCCCAAGTCACGCGTAAGGTGACAAATTAGAACCCCTTGGCTTATTTATAGCCTAGGGTTCGAACCCCAAACCCTAATTGGAATCGGATTCTAACTTTGACTTTACTTCTATTTTCTTTCTCTCCAAGTAATAGGAGTCTTATTCAAAATAAGATATCTATTCTTCTAGAAAGAGAGTTCCTAACTAATTAGGAATATTTAATTATTCCTATAAGAATTAAATATCTTATTCCAATAATATTTGTTCTAATCATATTAGAATTAATATTTACACTACAAAAAAAAGCCCGAAAACCGACGGGGCGTTTTCCCGACGGGATTTTCGAAAAACCCATCGGTTTTCTGTTGAAAAAACCGATTTTCGAAGGAAAATCGACGGAAAACCGACGGGATGGCGCCTATTGGAAAATGTATCATCGCAATTAGGTCCCGACGGGTCAGTTCCGTTGGTTTTCCGTTGGAAATATATTTCCAACGGAATTCCGACGGGAAATCGACGGAAAATTATTTTTTCCAACAAAATAATTTCCAATGTAGTTCCAACGGAAAGCCAATGGGCCATTTCCGTAAAACCAACGGATTTCCAACGAAACAAAAATAATTTAATTTTTAAGTTAACCGACGGATTTCCAACCGAATTTTCCGTCGGTATTTCGTCGGAAATAGAATTAAAATAAATAAATAAATAAATAATAAAAAAATTCATTTGTGAGACCCGAACCACCCCGGAAACGAGCCACACCAACACCTTGGACGAGCCATGAGCCGAGCTTGAGCCAACCGAGCCAACCCAATGCGAGAATTAATTCTTGTGATAATTGCGCACGCAGGGATTCGAACTGGGGTCTCCAAGGAAGAATGGTGATTCTCTTACCAACTGGGATAACTTACTTCTTATTAATATTATGTCTTTAAATATATTTATACACTTATTTCAATTAACTATTTAAATACTTTTTATTATTAATTTAAAATATAAAAATTTAGATATATGATTATTTGAATTAAATATAATCATATTTATTGAAAATTTTTAAAAATACTTATTCGAATGAAAATAAAACTCATTAGAATTTAGAGTTCTCCGATCTATAGAAAATATATAGAGTATCATAATAAGAACACTTTCTAAAATTAATATATTAATTATAAGTTACATTATAAGATATTTGTATATTTAAAAATAAAATTAGTAATACAGAAACAATTTTTACATCGTTTCACTTAAATTATTAATTCAAAATTATAAATAAAATTATTTTTCTGTATAAATATAAAATCATTGCTAATAACTATTACATAACGATTAATTATATTATAAACCTACAATTTTTTTTGTATATATATATATATATAAAAGTTTTTTTTTATAAAGATACATAATTAATAAAAATTTTCGTAGTTTTCCTATTTTAAACTTAGTTCAAAAATTATTAACACTATATACTCATTACCAAGTATTAAATTTATTAAAAATACTTATTATAGAAATTACGATTGATAACTAATAAAATAGTATATTAACACTATATATATATATATTGTGTGGAAACACAATATATATGTATGTATGTATATAAGTGAGTGTTTATAATGCATGGATACAAATATGATACAACATATATTCGTTTTTAAATTTAACAAGTGAAGGACGTTGGTCAAGATGTTCAACCTTAATATGATACAACACCATACATTACAATAATATTTAGAATTGTTTGAGCATCATAAGAGTGGTACTTTAAAATTATAAACTTTTTATTTATATATGTGAGAGGGGCTAATAGAAAATTAAATTCCAGTTGGGATCTCCTCACTATATTTAAAGTTAAAAGATTGATGTTCTAAATATTTTTATTTTAATTAATAACGTATAATTTGTATATTATATACTTTAGTGTCTATTAATAATTTATAATTTGTATATTATATAATTTTTAAATATATAAATAAGTTGAAAGACCTACGGATTAACGTTATTAAAATCTAAATTTGAAGTTGAAGAAGATCAAACCATCAAAAGGGCGATCTTCTCGTTACATAATTGATACTTTCACTATTAATTAACTTATATAATTGATAACTTAGTTTTTCATTATTAGAAATAATCGTTTATTAAAAAAACATAAATTTTAATACGAAGATGACTTCAAACTATAATATATGTGTTGGTTTATTAATAGATATTTGAATCGAGATTTCTAATTAAATTTGATTGAAAAATTCCAATGGAAAACCAACGGAATTTTTATTTAATTGAAATTTCAACGGAAAACCGACAGGAAAATCCCGCCGGTTTTTTTTTCCTCAATTAAAAAAAAAAAGACGAGATTTTCCCGTCGGTCTTCCATTGGATTTTTTATTTAATTGAAATTCCAACAGAAAACCGACGGTTTTTTTGGCGCAATTTTTTTAGAATTGTGCCAAAATTTCCGACGAAATTCCAACGGAAACCCAAGGTAGTTCCGTTGGAATTTTTAGCGCAATTTTTTTTTAAATTCTGCCAAATTTTCCAATGGAATTCCAACGGCCGGAAAAGCAGTTGGAATTCCGTCGGTTTTCCGTCGGAAATTCCAACGGGATACTGACGGATTTCCTGTCGGAATTCGGCTGTTTTTTTTTTAGTGTTACTAGAATAATAAATAGAAGATATTTAATATTTATTTATTTATTTATTCAAATCAAATTAGAACAACTAAATAATTAAATACTTAGAATTAATTCTCTCAATTAATTCCATGAAGGGCTTTAGAATTAATTCTTAATTAATTCTAATGGGCTAAAATTAATTCTCTAATTGATTTTATTTGGCTTTATAATTAATTCTCGTAATTAATTATATTAGGTATTTATAATTAATTCTCTTAATTAATTATACTTGGGCTTTATAATTAATTCTCAAATTAATTAACATATGGTCCAATTATTCAATCGGACCACACGCCCCAAACCTCTCCCACGTGCCACACGTGTACTTTACACGTGTGGTCTCGTTTTGATCAACTATTTGATCTTTCCTTCAATACCCTTTGAATCTGGAATTTGCGTGTGACCCCCTAGGTTCATTTTCAGTTAGCAGTGAGACTAATACGCTTTATTAGTTCACAAATCATACGACCGTAATCTAGCAACAGGTGTATGACCCATACCCGAGCAATGAATATATATTCGAAAGAACCTTTCAGTCAATGACAGCTGTGAGGTACGATCCTCCTACCAACCCATCTCTTGATTAAGATCTAGGGCATGGGAATAATGAGAGCCCTACTAATCTCAATCTTAAAGCTAAGTTCATTTTCATATCCATTTGATCTCAATCCAAGAAACTCTATTCTTGATGTCTTGATCCAGTACCTCGGCCGAGGGTTTAGGATGGCATATGAACGAGTTACGCAATAAGAGATCTTCTTGCATTTAAGCAAGTGTAGGTCCTTTGTCGATTCTCTTATACTTCCATGTGCCACTTGTGCAGCCCCAGCATAAGCCTTGAGTCAGTTGTCTAAGGTGACACCCTTTAAACCTTATCCCAAAGACTACAGAGTTAGCCCACAAAGCATCAATAGAATCTCAAGTCAAAGGATTAATTTACTCACATCATTGACCTATGAGATATTTCCTAATCTGGAAGTTTCTATTTCTAGGTATAAAAACTTCCTTTCCCATTTAGGAATCTTCTCACGCGGGGCCCTCAGTGTACCCGTTTTAATAACGAGCACCCATATGTATTGCGTGCGCATCAGCTATGCACTTTATACCCCATGAAACGGGATGATCCTTATTAAGGGCGCAATCCCACGAGCAAGTCTCAATCGAGCTATATTAACCCTCCCACTGTTTGTTGGGCTCATCGACTTGGAGTGGTTTATAATTCGGCCTTGAGTTAGGGCTTATTTGATGTGCCATTCACCTAATGACAAAGTCCCTAACAACCTTATGGATTACGGGAGTTCCAATACATGCGCACGTAATGGAAACACACAAAACATGTATTGGCATATAAAGAAGTGTTTGCCTATGATAATAATCAACCGTGTATTATTCAAAGATTGTCTGTGACATAAGGAAAGTCCCAAAGCAGATTTCGTCGATTCGGCTTTCTAGGGCACTATTCCTAAGAACTTTACACATACACTTATATTTACTTATTGTATATTATGTTATGAATGCCATGGCGCATTTTGTATGATTAAGGCCGGGAAGGCCATTGATACTCGAATCTTATATTATTTTGTATGTAGAGCATGTGGCTCACTTTGATCGATAATATATATCTGATAGTTTCCGCTTTTGTTACATTACTTTGGTTTTGTTTAGAGTTTTAGATTGAATGGTTTAAGGGTTAGTCCCGCCAAGCCCAGCGAGTGAGTTGTGTCCCCGTTCACCTTGATTTGGCACGTATATGAATTCTCCATTTCATATACGGGTCGGGTCTTTAGGACTGACCCCTCCTCGTTGTTTTATTTTTTCCCTTTTTGCTTTATTGAGTTTGCAGGTGTGGGTGGGTGCGTGCTAGGCGGAAGTCTTTTGTTTAGTTCGTTCGAGTCTTTGCATCTTTACGTTTTGTATTGGTTTTATGTTTAAGATATGTATGAAATACGTATGAGTTACGATTCAGATTTCAAGCTTTGATCCATGTATGAATTATTTGGCCTTGGATGTGCATAATATGTATAATTTGTATAAATTCCCGCATGTATGATTGTATTTGAATCCTGGGCTTCCGCTTTTGATTTCAATTTTGTTATGCACACTCTGTATTAGGGTCTAGACCGCCTAGCTAGTGTGTGTGTTTTTGTTTATCACCCGTTCGCTATAGCTTGGTGCGTGTGCAGAGTTTCCATTTCGTTACACGTGCCGGGCTATAGTACGGGGGGTGTAGTGCCTTGTGCTCCGGGGTGCTACAGTTCTACTTTGGGAACTTGTCTTATGATGAATAGAAGATACACATACTACCTAAAGTTATTATGAACATGAGTAGAATCTGAGGACAAATTCTCTTTAAGGGAGAGGATTGTAGCAACCCGGATTTTGGGGCCAAGAAGAAATAGGTAAGAAACGGGTTAGAAGGAAACCTTAACCCATCTTGCATTACATTTTATGAGAATATTTGCTTTTATGCCTCGATTTTCAACAATATCATATTATGAGATACATATCACTATTCATTCAACGAGCCTAAGTCTTCACATATTCCTCATGGAACCTTAGAAACCTTCATCTCACATTTTCCGGATTCCTAACCTAGCTTTTGTTAACTTAAAACAAACATTGAAAATTGTTTGTCAAAAATTCCCATTAGGTCCCTAGTTACTATTCATTCCTAAACGTAGAAATTTACCGGGACACTTTTACCTACTAATTATAGAGGTCAAATGTATCCTTGCAAAATTTTATTAATTATGGTATCATTTTCGAACCCTAATTCTCATTGTAACTCCCATAGTAGCAAAAACCGGCCGAGAAATCCTAATTAACAATACTTTAAATCTTTCAAGGCTTCACGATAGTAGCCCTCGAGAAAATTAGTCTGCCAACCTCAACACACGATCCAAATAGGGAGGATGCTAGTTCTATATTCTGTGTTTAGGATCTAGGGTTTAATGTATAATATTTGGAGAAGGGGAATTTGTCTAACCCCCTTCAAGGGATTCGAACCCCTTGTATTTAAAGCTCTAGGGGTTCGAACCCCACTCTTTATTGGAATAGGATTTCTTAACCATCAAGCTAAGGGATTTCTTGCTTGGAGGGAAAGACTCTTACTTTGACCAAAAGTCTCCTTTTGACCAACTTGTCAAGCAAGACATAATATCTAACTAATTTAGATATTTTATTATACTTTATTTATTTTATAATAAATAACTTGAAGCTACTAATTAATTAATTCTCAATTAATTATTTATTAGACTTTATTTATCCAAAATAGAACTTTAATATTAATTCATAATTAAATTAAATTCCATTAAATAATTAATCAATATTAATTATTTAATTAACACACTCACGTGACACGTGTCATCCGGGACAGCATCCCACACGTGTGGTCCCCACTAATCTCCTATAGGTCCGATCAACTCGTTTAATTGATCTTAAGCCTTAACCCACGTGACTGTGTTATTATGTGTGACCCTCCAGGTTCTTAATTCAATTAGTAGTGACCCTAATTAATTAATTAGTCCACAGATCATACAACTATTGTCTAGTAACAGGTGTATGACCCCTAGCTGAATAAGAATGTCTCAATTTGAAAGAACCTTTAAGTCATTGATTCATGTGAGATACAATCCTCCTACATCCCATCTCGCAATTAAGATCTAGGGCAAGGGTGCACTGTTTCCATCTACTCCGAGCTTTCTCTTAAAGATCCATTTGCAACCTATGGGTTTTACCCCATCAGGCAAATCAACCAAGGTCTAAACTGGGTTGGAGTACATGGAATCCATTTTGGATTTCATGGCTTGTTTCCACTGTTCAGAATCCGAGTCTGACAGCGCCTCCTCATATGTTTGAGGATCATTATCCTCTTGAGAGATTTCATAGAGAAAACCATACCATCTCTCAGGCTATCTATGTGTGCATTTAGAACTCCTTAGAGAAGGATTTTCACGTGTATCAAAGTTCGTGATTGCTTGTGGGATGTTGGATTGGGACGTGTCTACTGAATGTGGCGTGGGATCGTCTTGAATTTCTTCGAGTTTTGTGATCTTGCCTTTCTTTTCTTCTAGGAACAGTTCCTCAAGAAAAGTTGCAGTTCTTGAAACAAACACCTTTTGTTCAGATTGATCATAGAAATAGTATCCTATAGATTCCTTAGGATAGCTAACAAAGTATAGCATAAGTTAGAACGAGCTTCTAACTTATCTCTGTTAGGAATAGTGCCCTAGAAAGCCGAGTCTATATCCGCTTTGTGCTTTTCCTTATTGTAATCACAGACAATCGTTGAAAAAAATAATGAATTGAGGCAACACTTCTTTATATGCTCTTGTTTGGTATACGTTTACTTTAGTTGTGCATGTATGAGAACTACCCTAATCCTGATAACTTTAGGACTCTACCATTTAGGTGAAATGGTTCATGAAATGAGCCCTATATCACATAAGTCATGATTAGTAAAATACTCCAAGCCGATGAGTCCTACAGACAGTGGGAGTGTCAACCTGACTGATCTAAGGCTTGCTTGTTGGATCACGCCCTTAAGAAGGAGCAACTTGTTTCATGGAGGTGCAAAGTGTATAGTTGATAAGTGCGTGATACATGAGGGTGCTTACTCCCATGAGTAAGTTCATGAGGTGCCCCGTGTGAGAAGATTCCTAAATGGGAAAGGAAGTTACTTTTTCAGGAAATGGAAACTTCCAGATTAGGAAATATCTCACGAGTCATTGATGTGATTAATTGATCCTTAGACTTGAGGTTCCATGTCAGTTTATGAGTTAACTTTGTAGTCTTAGGTATAAGCTTTAAAGGGTGTCGGCTTAGACAACTGATTCAAGGCTTATGCTGGGGTTGCACAAGTGACTCATGAAGGTGAATGAGAGTCAAGAAAGGACCTACACTTGCATTTGCAAGGTGATCTCTTATTGTGTAAGTCATTCATAAGCCATATGGAGTCCTTGGCCAAGGCAGTAGTTCAAGACATCAAGAAAAGGGTTTCTTGGATTGAGATCATATGGATATGAAATGCACTTAGCTTTAAGACTAGATTATTGGGGTTCTGGTTATTCCCTTGCCCTAGATCTTGGTTGAGAGATAGTAAGTAGGAGGATTGTATCTCACATGAACCAATGACTTAAAGGTTTTGTGGAATCGAGACATTCCAATTCAGCTAGGGGTTAAACACCTGTTGCTAGACTATGGTCGTTTAATTTGTGGACTGATTATTTAATTAGTGAATTAATTAATTAGGGTCACTGCTAATTGAATTGAGAAGCTGGAGGGTCACACACAACAACTTGGTTACATGAGTTGAGGCTTTGAAATGATTAAACGAGTTAATCGAGCCAAAAGGGTTCGACACGTGCGAATCACACGTGTGGGTCACGTGAGTGACACGTGTCCTTGGGGACACGTGTGTCACACGTGCATATATATATGTATATGTGATTAAATAATTAATTTGTTAATTATTTAATAGACTTTGTTTTAATTTTGAATTAAAAAGAAAGTCTTATTTTGGAGAAAAATAATCTATTTAATTATGAATTAATTAATTAGATAAATAAGTTATTTATTTATAAATAAATAAAGTATAATATTATCCAAAAGGGTTTTGGATATTTTAACTCTCTTAAAAGTTGATTTGAATTGGAATTCAAAAGTCAAAGTTTAGAATTACTTGATGATCAAGTAATAAGAGAGAGGGACCAAATCTTTCGTCCAAAAGGACTAGGTTCGGCCGCCCCTCTCCTTCCTATAAATAGGGGAGCTCGAGCTCCCCTTCGAGAGTAATTGACAATTCTTTTGGTTCATGTGTTGAACACCATCCTTTCTCCAAGTTCAAATAAACCCTAGGTTAAGCCTAAACACTAACTAGAGAACTAGCATCCTTACTAGTTAGATTGTAGTCAAGTTGGTGGACTATCTCTAGAGAGCTTCAAGTTAGAAGTTTTGAAGATTCGAGCTATACCAAGGAGAGGGGATCAAGCCACAAGAAAAGCGTTCCTGGGTGGCTTGAAACGCTTCAAGAAAGATTGTTGAAAAGTAAGTTTCTAATCCATACGAATTCGGATTCACGATTGCGAGTTTCGATCCTTTTTGTTGGAAAATTTTTAAATTTCCGCTGCTTTCTGATTCCCATTTTTCCAACAAGTGGTATCAGAGCCACCTCGTTAATCGTGTTTCTGATTCGTCTCCGCTTAACTGAATTTGGTAGAAATTCTCAGGCTTAGATGCGAATTAGATATTCTTGAGTTCTTTTATAAAGGCTGAATTACGAAACAGTATTTTTCCTAAAAGTTTCTGAAAAACGTTTTCGAAAATTTGATTGAAATTATTTTGGATTAAATACATTTAAATCGTGTTTTTAAATTTTGGATTGTTGTTGGTTTTGAACTGAAACACGAAACACGAAAATCGCGTTACGAAAACGCGAGCCTAAGCGTGCTAGGGCGTCGCACGCCCAGGCCCGTGCGACCGCCCGCCATCGCCGCGCACCTGTCCTAGGCGCGCCCGGACTGGCCTGCCAGCCCCTCCCGCAACCGCGCGGGAACGTCCCGCACCACATCCCCGCAACCGCACGGGGCCTTCCGCCATCGCCTCCCGCATTCGCTCGGGAGGTGTCCGTGCAGCGCCGGCCTGATGGCCTAGGCGCCTGCGCGCGAGAAGGCGCGCGCTAGGCGTGCGCAAGCCGACAGCGCTGCTGTTGGCATGTGCGTGCTATGCGCGCGCGCTCGCGCGCGACGCGTTGGGGTGGCCTGGCCCGTTGGGCGGGCGTGACGGGTACACCAATCCGTGGTTGTCTCATTTTTCGTGTTTAGTCCAATCCAATCCCAATTTAATTTTTTGAAATATTTTATTTTATTAAATTTGAATTATTTTTGAAATAATTGTTTAAATTGGGATTTTGAAAAATTAAGCGTTTTAAATTTTGGGAAAATTGCAAACTTTATTTTATGAAAATATTGAAAGAATAAAATTATTAATTTTCAGAAATTAATTGGAATTTTATTAGTTTATAGTTTTTCGGGTTTTATAGAAAAGGCTCTTGAACAAGAATTGCATCTAAGTCGTGTTTTAAGCTATTAGAGCTTAAAGCTAGAATTTTAATTTATTGGTTAAATTTAAATTCTTGCAATTTATGCATGTTAGGTGATCATGGGTTTAGACTTATGTATGGTTTTAATTTATGCACATGGATGGTTTAAATTGGGGTTGGAGCCCTATAGTTGCGTTTTTCAATTGAGGTTGGAGCCTCACTTATCTGCGTACTGTTATGTGATTTATTATGTGGCTTTCCATATTACTGTTTTTGAGGCCGGGGTATGCCCCGTGTATTTGTCTAAGGCCAATATAAAGATTGAGCCTTATCACTTTTCAGTACTTTTTTTTTTTTTTTTTTTAGAGTAGAATACGTGGTGAGGTTTTATTTTCATTTTGGAGACAATGCACCCATGGAGTAAGATGGACCACATTCAAGTAACAAGGAGGCCATAAGTGAAGACCCCTCAAAATGTTAGGGAGGGGAATCTCAATTGAAGATGATAGGGCTCGTATTTTGTTACTGCTTTCCCTTATGTGATTTAAACTGTTTATGTGGCATGTATGTTAGAACTTGTGATTGTGGAGTGGCTCCCACATATCACGCATAAGATAGGTAGAACCCATGATCATCACATGTTAGTATCATGCTAAGACATGTTATCTACTAAGTGCTTGTGTAAAATGCATTTAAGTTGTACTTGCATTAATCAAGACTAATTAAATTAGATAACATTTATGTTGGTGAGGTCGAACGGGACAACTCTCCGGTTGATTCGAAAATTCCCGTTAAATATTAAGCTAATTTCGACCAATTGCTGTTTAATTCGAGATGCAAATTTTGAATTAAATTCCTAGCATTCCATCAATAGGTTTTAAGTTTAGTAAGTGAAGCTAGTTATTGTCCGCGAGTCGTGGGATAGCTAAGTGGAGCTTATTAGTTCTTAGTTACCTAATTGATCATTTTAAATGATCAATATTTCGTGGTCAATTTTGGTAAGGGCGAAGTCCGCGAGTCTTGGGTCGTTCGAACTAAGTTTTGATCATGATCTTATGATTGATGGGTCTAGCTTAACGCCTAAGTAAATATGGATGTCGCACGAGTCATGGGTCCATATTGAAAGATAGGTGATGCAAAAACAATTACTAAGAGTTCTAAAGGTGTTAGAATTGGTAAGTTGTACCTACCTAGGGTTTTACTTAGAATGTCCGCGAGTCGTGGGTTCGAGGTGAAATGCTTAGGATCTTAGTACCCATTGGGAAGTGTGTTCCTCTTAGATCTTTGGGAATTATAGATCTTTGAAAAACAGTGGGAGCTACATTAGATTAAAGACCTTATCTTTTGTATATCGTTATAATTCAGCAAGCTCACTAGTTCCCTATTTTACCATTTAGGTCGTAGATTCTGTGATTCTCTTCGTGTTTTGAAATGGCAACCAAAAACCCTCTTGTATCGATCCTCGAGTCAAACAAGCTGGCTGGTCCCAACTATTCTGATTAGCTGAGGAGTCTAAAACTCATTTTAGATTCTGAGAAGAGAACTTATGTTCTCTTCGAAGGGGAGCCTAGTCCCGAAGGGGAAGCTCCCACTCGGGCCGAGCGGGACGCGATCCAGAAGTGGAAGGATGATAATCTCCAAGCCCGTTGCCTTATGCTGGCTAACATGTCTCCGGACTTGTAAAGGCAACATGAGGCCATGGAATTTGCTTGGGAGATTTACGACCACTTAGAGCAACTTTACCTCCCTCATGAACGTGTTACAAAGTATAACACTTCAAAGGAATTATTCCATTTGAGAATGAAGGAAGGTTCAAGTGTCCATGCATATGGACTCAAGTTTCTCGCCCTTACTGAGAAACTTGCTTCCATGGACATGCTACTGAAAGATGAGCTTTCAGTGGACTTGTTGCTAGCCTCGCTCCCATCATCATTCAACCCATTTGTCCTTAACTTCAATATGAATCATGCTGGTGCTACTGTAGCTGAGTTGATTAGTCATCTTGTGACTGCTGAAAGAACGATCAAGAAGGACAATAAGGTTCTGATGGTGAATGCTCCATCTTCCTCTTCTGGGCCTTCTAAAGGTAAGGGCAAGAAAGCCCAAAAGAAGAAGAAGAAACCCTTTAGGCCCACTGGTGGCATTTCGAAGGGGAAGGCCCAAAAGAAGAAGCGTGATCAGAAAGTGGATGTTTGCTTCCATTGTGGCAAAGCGGGACATTGGAGGAAAAACTGCCCAGAGTACAAGGCTACTCTAAAGAAAGGTATGTTTCTCGTTGAAGTAAATCTTTCTATTAATTCTAGTTCTTGGGTTCTTGATACCGGTTGTGGAGCTCATATCTGTAATGATGTACAGATGCTAAATGAAGTCCAACAACTCAGAGAAGGAGAATGTGTCTTGAAGATCGGCGATGGCTCAAATGTTGAAGCTCGAGCTTTAGGCACAATTAGATTAGATTTAGGTAGTTTTGAGTTAGTTTTAAATAAAGTCCTTTATGTACCGAGCATTATTCATAATATAATTTCAGTTCCAATTTTAGATTGTGAAGGTTATGAAACCTATGTTAAGAATGGTAAATATTTTATCAAACGGAACAACTCTTCCGTTCACATCGGTACTCTAAGTAATGGACTTTATCTAACTCAGAATATCAATATTATGAATATACAACGAGAAACTAAATGTAAGAGAGATGACATAGTTTCAGCTCCCTTATGGCACGCTAGATTAGGACACATTTCCAAGAATAAAATTAGCAAGATAAACACTTTAGGATCATTATCTGAAAATGATCTCAAAGAGTTAACTTCTTGCGAGTCCTGTCTCAAAGGAAAGATGTCCAAAGTGCCTTTTAAAGGAACTGTGGAACGGGCTACTAAGGTCTTGGATTTGATCCATTCTGATATCTGTGGACCGCTTAGTGTAAGCGCTAGAAACGGTCATCAGTATTTCATAACCTTTACCGATGACTTTAGTCGGTATGGTTATGTATACTTACTGAAGTATAAATCTGAAGCTTTTGAGAAATTCCTAGAATTTCAAAAGGAGGTTAAGAACCAAATTGGTCACAAGATCAAAGCACTTCGATCCGATCGAGGACGCGAGTATCTTAGTGAAGAATTCCTTAATCATCTCAAAGATAATGGGATTATCTCTCAGTGGACTCCTCCGGGAACTCCTCAACTCAATGGAGTTTCTGAGAGAAGGAATCGAACCCTACTCGATATGTTTCATTCCATGATAAGTTTCACTGACTTACCACCTTCTTTATGGGGTTATGCCCTAGAAAGTGCACAAAAGATTTTGAATCTAGTTCCCTCTAAGTCAGTCCCTAAAACCCCCTATGAAATGTGGCATGGTAAAATCCCTAGTTATTGTTACTTAAGAATTTGGGGTTGTCCTGCTTACGTGAAGAGGACAATGGGAGATAAGTTAGAATCTCGTTCTAACTTATGCTACTTTGTAGGTTATCCTAAGGAATCCATAGGATACTACTTATATGATCAATCTGAGCAAAAGGTGTTTGTTTCCAGAAATGCTACTTTTCTTGAGGAACCGTTCCTTAAAGAAAAGAAAGGCAAGATCATACAATTAGAGGAAGTACAAAGTGACCCAAGGCCATCCACTGAAGAAACGTTGTTGGGATTAATGCCCTGAAAATCCAATTATATTGTAAATATTTTGGATTAATAAAACTGAAATTAAAGCAAGTTATGAGTATTTTACAAATTTAATAATTAATGACGTGTGATGGTATTTTTATATGAAATGTGTTTCATAGGAAAAGATTTTAAATACCAGAAGTCACGTGTCATTAAAGTTCTAGTCAGTATGATAAGAAGATGTTCTTATCGAGACTATAATGTGTTATATAAGATGATTAGTCTTTCGTCATAGGGAAATGGAGTTTCCAATTATAACACGTTGATGATTTTCAATGAGATTGGAAACATCGAACTGGACCACTGAGATTGTTCATTTTATACTGCTATCTAAGATGAATAAAATCTCGGAAGCATTGGACTCTTAATCCTGATAGTATTTCTACTTTAGGCATGTAGTGTTAATCACTGTGATGTACTCAGAAGTGAGGTCTCGATAACGGGTGGCCAAAATACTTTGTACGTTCGGTGATTGCATGAAATGTGCTAAAGAGAAATATTGATCGAGGAATCTGTAGCCTTGCTGGAAGGTTAAAAGATATCCCTGAAATAGATTTGCAAAAGTTCAAACTAAAACTTTGGCCAAAGTACTTCGTGTGTTCGTCACCGAAGTTGTATGTTGAATGCGTTTCACATACAGGGAATTTGAACTTAAGGCGAATCAAGAAATTTCAGATTTAAAGTGAAAAATAAATGATAGTAGTATTGATTTATTTTTCATGGATATCTGTACAGAGGAGTAAAATGCGAAATTATTCTAGATCGAGAAATTCGTGAATAATTTAATTAATTTTAGAGTTCAACAATATTTATTTAGTGGAATTAAATATTGTTAAACGGTAATCAATTATTGTCATGGGATGATAATAGATTGACCCGTTTGGAGCTAAGATTAATTAGTCCTGCAGGTCCCCCCGCAAGCCCCAACGAAGAGCAAAGAGAAAAATATTAAAACGAGAGAGAGAAATGATTTTTCAAAGTGTTTGAAAATAGCCAAGATATTTATTTTGAGAAAATAAATTGAATTCCAAAGAGTTGGAAATGTCCGAAATTTTATTTTGGAGAAAATAAATTTTTTCAAAAAAAAAAAAAAAAAAAAAAAAAAATTCTGACGTGGCAGAAATGCTGACGTGGCAGGTGACGTGTCACGCCACGTCAGCGTGTCAGTCGCCAAGTGGCGCTGACTGGACTCCACCGTGTGCGACACGTGGACGGATGAGATCCAGCCACGCGGGCGCGAAGGAACGGCCCAGATTGGTTCTCGCGCGGGCCAAGAAAGCGGGTCTCCGGGTCGGGTTTTCGGTTAGGGTCCGGGTAGGGTCGGTCATGGTTTGACCGACCCGGACACGTGGACGAATGAAGATTCGCCACGTGGCGATCGGGCAGACCGCCTGAACCGACCGGTTCACAGCTGAACCGGTCTGAACCGCGGACCGCCGGTCGGACCGGGCCGGACCGGCCACGTGGCAGCTGCTCGCGCAGGCGTGCCTCTCACACGCGCCAAGCACACAGCCGCCACTTGGGCGGCGCGTGCGGGCGCGTGCGGCGTCTGCTGGGCGCGTGCTTCGCGCCGCTGGACTCGTGGCGGCGCGAGCTCCTGCGTGGCACCCTTGGATTGGCCGGCGGCCCTTGGAGTGCACGGCAATTTTCCGATTTTGGACGAAAATGGCCCTAATTCTTGATTATAAATAGGCTGAAGCTTCTCATTTCTTTTACGTTTTTGGCATTTTATTTTTGAACAGCATCAAAGCCTCTCGGCTCTCTCTCTCTTCCATTTCGTTAATTAATCTTTAATTAGATTAATTAATTACTTAATTAGGTGGTTATATAATTAATATATAATCCACTTAATTATTAGAAAATAGTGATTTTCAGGTTTTAGAAAAAAGGGTTTTTTCTGGAAAATATTTTCTCAAAGTATTTAGGGAAATACTGCCGGAGCCCACACTCCAATTTCTTAATCGGGGATATTGCGGGGAAGCTCTGCCGGTTTCACGAGAAGATATCGAGGTGCTGGAAAAGTGCCGTTGATAGCCATTTGTGCAGTACGGTAATACCGTTGTGCTGTCCGAATTAATATTTGCATATTGTGATTATATGCTGGATGATTTAAAATTATGTTATCGATGCCTGTATATATTAGAGTTATGCTGCCCGATTCATTCCGCTGCTTTATTAAAATATTTTTGAAATATTTTGATAACGAGGTTATGGCGAAATTTTTTATATTCCGCTGTGCCGTCACTCTGACTCGGGCCCGCCACGCAACACCAACAACTGGTATCAGAGCGGGGCTCTGATTATATACTGACATTGATAAAGCATAAGATGCATAATTTTAAATCTGATACTGTGCACGTAAGTTCTGTCTAAGAAGGCTGGGTTTTAAGTGGGACCATTGTGACCCCTCCAGTGTTTCTGGGAATTTGCGTGGAATGGTAATTTTCGGGGAATTGATTTCAATAATCTTCCTGGTTAATTACCGAATCAGTAAATATGATTTAAATTATGTGATAATTTAAAACATATTTATTTAAGGGGCCATAAAAAATTTAAAGCGTGATAATTATGTGATAATTATTTGCAAGCATGCTTTTAATTTTAAAATGGCATGATAATATGTGATATTATGTTGCTTTAATTATGCATGATTTATTTAATGTGATTAGATAAATAATATTTAATAGAGATTAAATACGATGCATAATTGGATTAATATTTTTGGCCTAAATTAATAAAGAGTTATTAAAGCCTTAAAATATTATTAGGATTATTTAATAATCCTAGTGGGAGCATATTAATTAGATTAATTACTTCCAAAATTAATAAGACGCCAAAAGTGATTATTTAATAATCAAAGATAATCCACAAATTTTATAAAATTCAAGTGGGAGCGAGATGAAAAGAGTTGGATTCTCACGGCCTCCATTACCCGTCTATAGTATAGTGGATATATACTACTCCCTTCGGCGGGTATGTATTCGCGGTGTACAAGATTAGGCTTCTACGGATAGAATGAAATACGGGGAAAGTCAGCTCGACCACGCCTCCGTGGAGTGTCTGATCTACTCGTATGAATTTCTAGGTAATGGTATACGCTTGACTAAGTAATGTATTAACCTCCCTTCGGAGCTATGTTACATTCACTTAGAGGCCAAAGGTTAACGTGGTGGATTAACATAGTTTGGTAAGAGTTACCTAGATGGCATGTTAATTAAGATTAATTCTTGCTTTTCTAAGCAGTTTTCGACCTCGCTTCCGGGGAGTCAACTGCGGTTAGATAAGTCACCATTGTGTAAACCAAAAATGTTTACGTGGATTTCATTTATTGGTTAGACGCAAAAGATGTAAAATACAGAATCATAACTTGCACCTTTTAAAATATTTCAGTTTTAAAGCAATGACGACCGCTAGCCCGCTTCAATCACTCCTAAAAGAAAATAGGCTTGAAGGGTCTAACTATGCTGACTGGAAAATGAATCTTGACATCGTGTTTGGTCACGAGAATCTGAAACAAGTGCTCACTGAACCTTGTCCGGGGGTACCGGAAACTACAGCCACTCAGGATATGAGAAATGCTTACGCCAATTGGATCAAGTCCAATGATTTGGCTAGGTCTTATATCCTGGCATCTGTCTCCAATGTTCTCAAGCATCAAATGCATGAGATGCCAACTGCTAGGAACATGATGGATCATCTCCATCAAATGTTTGGAGGACAGAATCGAGCCAAGAGGCTCGAATTGATGCGGAGGCTGTTAGTTACCAAGATGTCTGAGGGATCACCTGTTCAGGATCATGTCATGAACATGATGGCTTGCCTGAACGAAATTGAAAGCCTTGGTGCTAAATTTGATGATCTCAGCAAGCAGGATATGATCCTGTGCTCTCTGCCAAAGTCGTTCGACACATTCAGGCAAAATTATTCTATGAACAAATTGGATTTTTCTCTACCTGAATTGATGAACGAACTTAAAGTGGCGGAGGGAGTGATGAAAGCTAAGGGAACTGTTCTCCTGGCACAGGCATCGACTTCCACGGCTCCAAAGGCCAACAAGTGGAAAAAGGGAAAGGGAAAGGTTCTCAATCCCAAGAAAAAGGTTCAGAAGCAGAAGGGCAAACCAGGCAAGGGAAAATGTTTCCACTGCGGAGAGAATGGACACTGGAAGAGGAATTGTCCAAAATACTTAGCAAGTCTTCCTGCTAAGCCATCTGGACAAGGTATATCGATATCTTGTTTAATTGAATTATGTTTAGTTGGAAGTCCACCAGATTCCTGGTGTGTGGACTCGGGCTCAACTAATCATATTTGCAATTCGTTGCAGGGGTTCAAGCTAACCAGAAAGCTTGAAGATGGCGAGATGCAGCTACTGCTCGGGGATAATACAAGTATATCTGTATTAGCAGTAGGGACTGTAAATTTGTATTTTGGTGATAGGGTTTTGGTACTGAAAGACATTCTGTATATACCGTGTGTTCGCAGAAATCTGATTTCTGTGAGTTGTTTAATAAATAATGGTTTCAATGTTTGTTTTGAACAAAATTTTACCATTAAGCAAAACAAAAGGTTTATTTGCTCTGGCACGGTAAAAGATGGTCTTTTCTTGTTATACCCCGATAAAAACCCTAATTCCGAACTTAACACTACTACGCTTGACTTACCATCCAAGAGAAAAACTCCTATGCCTAACGAGGCGTACAAGTGGCATTTACGCCTTGGTCATATTAATCCAAAAAGGATCCAAAGACTAATTTCAGATGAATTGTTGAGTCCCTTGGACTTAACAGAACTACCAGTCTGTGAATCCTGCTTGGAAGGTAAGATGACCAAGAGATCTTTTAAATCTAAAGGTAATCGAGCCACAGAATTGCTTGAGTTAATTCATACGGATGTGTGTGGTCCTATGAGTATTCAAGCAAGAGGAGGTTTTGAATATTTCATCACTTTTACGGATGATTACTCCAGATACGGATACGTTTATTTGATGAGATATAAGTCTGAATCTTTTGAAAAGTTCAAAGAATTCAAGGCTGAAGTTGAAAATCAAACTGGAAAACGTATCAAGTCACTTCGATCAGATCATGGTGGTGAGTATCTGTCTACAGAGTTTCTAGAATTTCTCACTGCAAATGGGATTAGATCTCAATTATCTGCACCGGGTACACCCCAGCAGAATGGTGTTGCAGAAAGGAGAAATAGAACTCTGATGGAAATGGTAAGATCTATGATGAGTCATGCTACCCTACCAAGTTCGTTTTGGGGTTTTGCACTCGAAACGGCGGCACACATATTAAACCTTGTTCCATCCAAGTCGGTTCCTAAAACACCAATGGAACTGTGGCGAGGGCGAAAGCCCAGTGTCTCCTATCTTCGGATATGGGGAACCCCAGCTCATGTGTTAAGGAAGGATCCTGACAAGTTGGAATCAAGAACAGAGGTTTGCTTGTTCATAGGTTATCCTAAAGGAACAAGAGGTGGTATATTTTACGATCCGAGTGATCACAAAGTGTTTGTGAGCACTAATGCCAAATATCTTGAAGATGATTTCGTAAATGACCACAAGGGTAGAAGCAAAATTGTGTTAGAAGAAATGACAACATCAGATTCTGAATTCCAAGAACCCGTAGTAACTGAAAATGTGTTAGATACATATGATGTACCAGATACAACATATGATGTAGGGACGAGTACACAGCAGCCTCGTCGTAGTGGGAGGATTGTCAGGGTACCTGACAGATACCTAGGATTAACCCAAGTGGTTGAATCTGACGTATCTGATCCTGTCACATATGATGAAGCCATAAACGATATAGACGCTGACCGTTGGGTCAGAGCCATGGAATCTGAATTAGATTCAATGTATTCCAATAAAGTCTGGGAACTTGTAGAGGCGCCTGAGGGCATTAAACCTATTGGATGCAAATGGGTCTACAAAAGAAAAAGGGGAATAGATGGAAAGGTTGAGACCTTTAAAGCAAGGCTTGTGGCAAAGGGTTATACCCAGAAAGAAGGTATCGATTATGACGAAACCTTCTCGCCTGTAGCAATGCTCAAGTCCATAAGAATTCTCCTATCCATTGCTGCTCATTATGATTATGAGATTTGGCAAATGGATGTAAAGACTGCCTTCTTGAACGGGCACCTTCAAGAAGAGATATATATGGCTCAACCTGAAGGCTTTATAGCCAGAAATCAGGAGCATATGGTATGCAAGCTTGATAGATCTATTTATGGTCTTAAGCAAGCGTCTAGGTCATGGAACATCAGATTTAATGAGGCAATTAAATCCTTTGGATTTATACAATTGCCTGATGAGCCATGTGTGTACAAGAGACATCATGACAGTGTTGTAACATTTTTAGTTCTATATGTTGACGATATTCTGCTCATTGGGAATGACACGGGAATATTGTCAGCAGTTAAGATTTGGTTGTCAAATCAGTTTGACATGAAAGACCTAGGTGAGGCCAGTTATATTCTAGGGATCAGACTTTGTCGTGATCGTAAGAATAAGATGATTGGTTTATCACAAGCAGCATATATAGATAAGATGTTGGCAAGATATAATATGGCTAATTCCAAGAAAGGATCGTTACCTTTCAGACATGGAGTTCATCTGTCTCGGGATCAGTGTCCCAAGAATCCAGAAGAGACAGAAGAAATGAAAGATGTTCCGTATGCTTCGGCAGTCGGAAGCCTCATGTATGCCATGTTATGTACTAGGCCAGATATCTGTTATGCTGTAGGTCTAGTCAGCAGATATCAGTCAAACCCTGGACCCCAACACTGGATAGCTGTAAAGCATATATTAAAGTACTTGAGAAGGACTCGAGATTCTATGCTTGTCTATCGCAGTGATGAGCTCATTCCTATAGGGTACACAGATTCGGATTTTCAATCTGATTTGGATTCTAGGCGTTCGACGTCTGGATACGTGTTTACTCTAGGAGGAGCAGCCGTGAGTTGGAGGAGTATTAAGCAATCTTGCATTGCTGACTCCACCATGGAAGCCGAATACGTGGCAGCTTCAGAAGCAGCCAAAGAAGCGTATTGGTTCCGGAATTTCCTAATGGATTTAGAAGTCGTCAAGGATGGACTTACGCCGATCACATTGTACTGTGACAATGCTGGAGCGGTGGCCAACTCCAAGGAACCTCGAAGTCATAAACGTGCCAAGCACATCGAGAGGAAGTTTCACATTATACGTGATTATGTGGAACGTGGAGAAGTGGCAGTGGTGAAAATTGGCTCGGTGAATAATCTAGCAGATCCCTTCACTAAGACTTTGGCGCAAAAGAGTTTTGACACTCATGTAGAAGGGATGGGTCTTAGATATGTAGCCAATTGGATTTAGGGCAAGTGGGAGATTGTTGGGATTAATGCCCTGAAAATCCAATTATATTGTAAATATTTTGGATTAATAAAACTGAAATTAAAGCAAGTTATGAGTATTTTACAAATTTAATAATTAATGACGTGTGATGGTATTTTTATATGAAATGTGTTTCATAGGAAAAGATTTTAAATACCAGAAGTCACGTGTCATTAAAGTTCTAGTCAGTATGATAAGAAGATGTTCTTATCGAGACTATAATGTGTTATATAAGATGATTAGTCTTTCGTCATAGGGAAATGGAGTTTCCAATTATAACACGTTGATGATTTTCAATGAGATTGGAAACATCGAACTGGACCACTGAGATTGTTCATTTTATACTGCTATCTAAGATGAATAAAATCTCGGAAGCATTGGACTCTTAATCCTGATAGTATTTCTACTTTAGGCATGTAGTGTTAATCACTGTGATGTACTCAGAAGTGAGGTCTCGATAACGGGTGGCCAAAATACTTTGTACGTTCGGTGATTGCATGAAATGTGCTAAAGAGAAATATTGATCGAGGAATCTGTAGCCTTGCTGGAAGGTTAAAAGATATCCCTGAAATAGATTTGCAAAAGTTCAAACTAAAACTTTGGCCAAAGTACTTCGTGTGTTCGTCACCGAAGTTGTATGTTGAATGCGTTTCACATACAGGGAATTTGAACTTAAGGCGAATCAAGAAATTTCAGATTTAAAGTGAAAAATAAATGATAGTAGTATTGATTTATTTTTCATGGATATCTGTACAGAGGAGTAAAATGCGAAATTATTCTAGATCGAGAAATTCGTGAATAATTTAATTAATTTTAGAGTTCAACAATATTTATTTAGTGGAATTAAATATTGTTAAACGGTAATCAATTATTGTCATGGGATGATAATAGATTGACCCGTTTGGAGCTAAGATTAATTAGTCCTGCAGGTCCCCCCGCAAGCCCCAACGAAGAGCAAAGAGAAAAATATTAAAACGAGAGAGAGAAATGATTTTTCAAAGTGTTTGAAAATAGCCAAGATATTTATTTTGAGAAAATAAATTGAATTCCAAAGAGTTGGAAATGTCCGAAATTTTATTTTGGAGAAAATAAATTTTTTCAAAAAAAAAAAAAAAAAATTCTGACGTGGCAGAAATGCTGACGTGGCAGGTGACGTGTCACGCCACGTCAGCGTGTCAGTCGCCAAGTGGCGCTGACTGGACTCCACCGTGTGCGACACGTGGACGGATGAGATCCAGCCACGCGGGCGCGAAGGAACGGCCCAGATTGGTTCTCGCGCGGGCCAAGAAAGCGGGTCTCCGGGTCGGGTTTTCGGTTAGGGTCCGGGTAGGGTCGGTCATGGTTTGACCGACCCGGACACGTGGACGAATGAAGATTCGCCACGTGGCGATCGGGCAGACCGCCTGAACCGACCGGTTCACAGCTGAACCGGTCTGAACCGCGGACCGCCGGTCGGACCGGGCCGGACCGGCCACGTGGCAGCTGCTCGCGCAGGCGTGCCTCTCACACGCGCCAAGCACACAGCCGCCACTTGGGCGGCGCGTGCGGGCGCGTGCGGCGTCTGCTGGGCGCGTGCTTCGCGCCGCTGGACTCGTGGCGGCGCGAGCTCCTGCGTGGCACCCTTGGATTGGCCGGCGGCCCTTGGAGTGCACGGCAATTTTCCGATTTTGGACGAAAATGGCCCTAATTCTTGATTATAAATAGGCTGAAGCTTCTCATTTCTTTTACGTTTTTGGCATTTTATTTTTGAACAGCATCAAAGCCTCTCGGCTCTCTCTCTCTTCCATTTCGTTAATTAATCTTTAATTAGATTAATTAATTACTTAATTAGGTGGTTATATAATTAATATATAATCCACTTAATTATTAGAAAATAGTGATTTTCAGGTTTTAGAAAAAAGGGTTTTTTCTGGAAAATATTTTCTCAAAGTATTTAGGGAAATACTGCCGGAGCCCACACTCCAATTTCTTAATCGGGGATATTGCGGGGAAGCTCTGCCGGTTTCACGAGAAGATATCGAGGTGCTGGAAAAGTGCCGTTGATAGCCATTTGTGCAGTACGGTAATACCGTTGTGCTGTCCGAATTAATATTTGCATATTGTGATTATATGCTGGATGATTTAAAATTATGTTATCGATGCCTGTATATATTAGAGTTATGCTGCCCGATTCATT
Organism: Lantana camara; assembly: GCA_037501455.1. Classification (NCBI taxonomy): domain Eukaryota; kingdom Viridiplantae; phylum Streptophyta; class Magnoliopsida; order Lamiales; family Verbenaceae; genus Lantana; species Lantana camara. The sequence continues at coordinate 55,658,463 of CM074860.1, forward strand.
CCGCTGCTTTATTAAAATATTTTTGAAATATTTTGATAACGAGGTTATGGCGAAATTTTTTATATTCCGCTGTGCCGTCACTCTGACTCGGGCCCGCCACGCAACACCAACAAACGTCCCCTTCTGACCACCACAACCAATCAAGAATTTCGATACACACGTAAATCCTCCTCTAAGGCGTTCTGAACGCAATCTTAGATAGCCAGAGAGATGGTATGGATTATTCCATGAGATCTCTCAAAAGGATAATGATCCTTTAACATATGAGGAGGCACTTTCAGATTTTGACTCTGAACAGTGGATAGAAGCCATGAAATCCGAAATGGATTCCATGAACTCCAACCAAGTTTGGACCTTGGTAGATTTGCTGATTGGGTCAAACCCATAGGTTGCAAATGGATCTTTAAGAGAAAGCTTGGAGTTGATGGAAGCATTGTAGCCAACAAAGCAAGACTGGTTGCAAAAGGATTCACTCAAAGACCCAACATGGACTTTGATGAAACCTTTTCACCAGTTGCAATGCAAAAGTCTATTCGGATCATGCTTGCCATTGCTGCATATTATGACTATGAGATATGGCAAATGGATGTGAAAACTGCCTTTCTCAATGGAGACATTGCTAAAAACATTTATATGGAGAAACCCATAGGTTTCACATTCAGTAGGAGTGAGCAAAAGGTTTGCAAACTCCAAAGATCATTCTATGGATTGAAACAGACTTCTAGGAATTGGAACATTCGATTTGATGAATCAGTCAAAGCGTTTGGCTTCATTCAAATTTCGAATGAATCATGTGTGTATAGAAAGGAATTGGACACCTCAGTGCAATTCTTAGTACTTTAAGTTGATGACATCCTTCTTATTGGGAATTTGAAGGATGACATGAAAGTAACTAAGTTATGGTTATCGAACCAATTTGAGATGAAAGATCTTGGTGATGCGTCCTATATCCTTGGAATTAAAATCTATCGAGATAGATCTAGAAGGTTAATAGGAATATCACAGTCGATCTACATTGACAAAGTATTGAAGAGATTCAATATGGAGTCAGCAAAGGTTAAGAACCTTCCTATGAGTGTAAGAACATGTCTTTCTAAGAAGATGTGCCCTAAGACTGACCTTGAGAAGGAAAGAATGACTCATACACCTTATACATCAGCAATAGGTAGCATAATGTATGAAAATGTTATGTACTCGACCGGATGTGGCTTATGCACTTAGTGTAACAAGTCGTTTCCAATCTGACCCTGGAGATGGTCACTGGGCTACCATGAATAATATTCTTAAGTACTTGAAAAGTACTATAGATTTATTCTTAGTTTACGGAGGTCAGAAAGATCTTACTGTCGAAGGATACTGCGATGCAAGCTTTGCATCTGACTTAGATGATTTTAAGTCAATGTCAGGATACATTTTCTGCCTAAACGGCGGAGCAGTGAGTTGGAAGAGTTCCAAGCAAATGACCACTGCAGATTCGACCACTGAGGCCGAATACTTAGCTGCAAATGATGCAGCTAAGGAAGGTGTTTGTGTTAGAAACTTCATTCAAGAGTTGAATGTTGTTCCTAGAATGAAAGACCCCATTACTGTGTTTTGTGACAACACTGGGGCGGTTGCTCAAGCAAGAGAACCAAGATCTCACCAACGGATCAAGCATATTTTGAGGAAGTATCACCTGATCCGTGATATTATCAAAAGAGGAGATGTGCAAATTCAGAGGGTCGCATCAGTAGAGAACGTGGCAGATCCACTTACTAAACCCCTTAGTCGAGAAGCTTTCGAAGGTCATCTTAAGAAGATGGGACTTAGAGTAGCTTTAGAATGGCTTTGACGGGCAAGTGGGAGATTGTTAGGAATAGTGCCCTAGAAAGCTGATTGTATATCCACTTTGTACTTTTCCTTATTATAATCACAGGCAATCTTCGAATAAAATAACGAATTGAGGCAACACTTCTTTATATGCTCTTGTTTGGTATGCGTTTACTTTAGTTGTGCATGTATGAGAACTCCCCTAATCCAGAAGACTTTAGGATTCTACCATTTAGGTGAAATGGTTCATGAAACGAGCCCTATATCACATAAGTCATGATTAGTTAAATACTCCAAGGCGATGAGTCCTACAGACAGTGGGAGTGTCAACCTGACCCCTCTAAGGGTTGCTTGTGGGAACACGCCCTTAAGAAGGACCACCTTGTTTCATGGAGGTGCAAAGTGTATAGTTGATACGTGCGTGATACATAAGGGTGCTTACTTCCATAAGTAAGTTCACTGAGGTGCCTCGTGTGAGAAGATTCCTAAATGGGAAAGGAAGTTTCTATTTTAGGAAATGAAAACTTCCAGATTACGAAATATCTCACGAGTCATTGATGTGATTAATTGATCCTTAGACTTGAGGTTCCATGTCACTTTATGAGTTAAGTCTATCATCTTAGGTATAAGCTTTAAAGGGTGTCGCCTTAGACAACTGATTCATGGCTTATACTGGGGCTGCACAAGTGACTCATGAAGGTGAATGAGAATCAAGAAAGGACCTACACTTGCATTTGCAAGGTGATCTCTTATTATGTAAGTCATTCATATGCCATATGGAGTCCTTGGCCAAGGCAGTAGACCAAGACATCAAGAAAAGGGTTTCATGGATTGAGATCAAATGGATATGAAATGCACTTAGCTTTAAGACCAGATTATTGGGGTTCTGATTATTCCCTTGCCCTAGATCTTGGTTGAGAGATAGTAAGTAGGAGGATTGTATCTCACATGAATCAATGACTTAAAGGTTCTGTCGAATCGAGACATTCCAATTCAGCTAGGGGTTAAACACCTGTTGCTGGACTATGGTCGTTTAATCGGTGGACTGATTAATTAATTAGTGAATTAATTAATTAGGGTCACTGCTAATTGAATTGAGAAGCTAAAGGGTCACACAAAACACCTTGGTTACATGAGTTGAGGCTTTGAAATGATTAAACGAGTTAATCGAGCCAAAGGGTTCCACACGTGTGAATCACACGTGTAGGTCACGTGAGTGACACGTGTCCTTGGGGACACGTGTGTCACACGTGCATATATATGTATATGTGATTAAATAATTAATGTGTTAATTATTTAATAGACTTTGGTTTAATTTTGAATTACAAAGAAAGCCTTATTTTGGAGAAAAATAATCTATTTAATTAATTAGATAAATAAGTTATTTATTTATAAATAAATAAAGTATAATATTATCCAAAAGGGTTTTAGATATTTTAGCTCTCTTAAAAGTTGATTTGAATTGGAATTCAAAAGTCAAAGTTTGGAATTACTTGATGATCAATTAATAAGAGAGAGGGACCAAATCCTTTGTAACGCCCCAACAAGGGCATCCACGCCTATCCCTCGCTACGGACCTAGCTTGTATATAGAATTGCAATCCATATACACGCCAAGTACGAAGCAAGCGGTGACAAACGGACATCCTAGCTAGGCGGTACTAGACTCACAAAGCGAGCAAACAATCACAAGTATGCGGAAGCTTAAATCATAATATATCAAGTGCATAAATTCATTCATTCAACAACTAAGTGACCGTCACGGTCCAGCACGAAATGCTCAAGGTACGGAATGTAAAATCATCCTAATGGCCAACACGATCTGAACTAGCATAATAACATCATGCATACTAAATCCATAAATCCGAGACATAAGCGACATAAATATAAAGTATGTAAAGACACAACGAGTACAAGCTAGACTCGACACAACTGTCAAAGCAAGACCCCGCCTAGCAAGACTCCAAAACGCGACCTGCGGACACGAAAGGTAAAGGAGGTTAGCTCAAAGGAATCGGTGAGGAGAAGATTACATAGTTTAAATAAGAGGCCAATGCATGCTCAAATCAAAGATGTTCATGATCCGAACTCGTTTGGAAAACAATGCAAGTTTTATAAAAATCCAATCATGAACCGTACATAAAACTGGCTCGGCGAGTTCGAGCACTCCATCCTTTCTCCCAAAACCAAAACACAACAATCCATCCTTCGCACCATTGATGTCGAGGGTGTACGGCCCCCGAACATCCTTACCGTATGAAGAGACAGGTCTATGAAACCGGCCTCTCCCTTGCAACCTCAACCCCGAAACCTCCTCGGAGTCTTAGTTAGCAAGTTTCTTACATGTGGGGACTTCGAATGAGGACAACCGTCGGTCCTTGCGTTCCCGGAATATCACTCACCTTAGCCCAAGCGCTAAAATCCAACCAAGCAAGCGTCCTTGCGTCGGGCAACAAAACGGCCAATCCACATACGAGACGGCCAATCCGTGCCTGAACCAACCTATAGCGAACGGGTGACAATGCAATACACGGCAAGCTAGGAGGGATTACCAATATATGCAACAAAATAAAGCGGAAGCATAAGGTAAACACTATCACTTATTTTCATTTATCATTCATGTCCTTTCTCGTTTACCAAATAAAATATATTCTAACTTATCATAACAATACATTATCATCTTCAAGTAAAACAATAACAATAACTATAATTTCATAACTAACAATAAATAATCAAATACGCGAACCATGGTTGACTCGACTACATGAACAGGACTCGACTCGACTCGACTCCCGCCTAGCGTGCACCTGCAATAACCTGAAAGGTGGAGGTGTCAGTCTGTGAAGACCGAGTGAGGGGTTTAAATACATATTAGCGCAAATAACATGCAAGTTATATTCTCGGGTAAAGATTTATAAAAGATACATATATGAGTTCAACTATAATATAGCTTCGCCCGAGAATACAACTATCAATATTAAACACTTTGTTCCTTTTCATGCAATCAATACATGGCGAACTCCAAATGTACAAGAACATGCTTGCTTGATTATTAAACAATAAGTGATCATGCAATTCAGTTATCGTGCAATCGTGCATATGTAATCATATAGCACGTTCATGGAATGGAAATCACGCAATAACCCGAGGACAATCCGCGATGCCTGATTCATCCCCAGTCTCTTTCGGCTCATGATAGGGTTTTGTTCCTCCTGTGGTTGGATGGACAACCACCAGCTCTAAGACCAGCCCAGCGCCCTCACTTGGGAGAACCTGGCCAGGAGAACGCATGTACACGATGGGGCTTTGTTCTTCCTGTGGTTGGACAGACAACCACCAGCCCGAAGACCAGCCCAGCGCCCTCACTAAGGAGGACCTGGCCAAGAGAACGCAATCACACGACAGGGCTTTCATGACATGACTTTCTTGATTCATGAACAATGACATAACTGGAAATGATACGTGCTTTCATGAAGTTATAAATATAAATACCTTTGGCCAAAAATCACGTAAAGGTTATACGGGTTTTATATAACTAGAAATTAAACCTCACCTGACAGGCGACACACGACTCGTGAATGCGTGAACGTGCTCGTGCTCAACAATCTCCGCCCTGGAGAATAACTGGACAAGAAACGGGACAATGTACGTGCATGAGACCTCAATTCAAGAATATTACTTCATATAAGACGCACGGCGTGATCAAGTACGAGACATCGCGCAATAACAATGAAGCATCTAAATATCACGTTTTGGTATGTAATAAATCATATAATTCACATATGGAAGCTAAGAGAGTGAAAGGAATGCAATAATAGAGGTTTGGTGAAGTTTGGCAAAAACTGACAATTTTAGAAAATGTACATGTTGAGGGAAAACTGGAATATCTTTAATTCTAGAAGTGGGAATTGAGTTTTGTTTATTGGATATGAAACTAGACACAAAGACCTTTCCAACTCTATATGGCACGTTTTCTAATTCAAACCGAGGTGAAAATGGCGTTGGTTCGAAGTTGGACAAAATGCAGTTTCTGGCGGGGGTCGAGGGCGCGACCAAAAACCTTCACAAAATGGTCGCGGCCGCGACCAAGTATTTTTCCGAATTTTTCATGCAATTTTCCAAAACTCGAAACTTGGCCAAAATGGGGTCGCGGGCGCGACCTGTTTTATGTGTATTTCAGGTCGCGGGCGCGACCTTCAATTTCTGGAGAAAACTAGAGCAGAAAACAGAGCATGGTTACGGCAACAACAACCAAACACCCAAAACTCCAAGTTTGATCAACAATTGCAATGATTTCAGGTAATATACATGCATACATACTCAAGATATGATAATATATCATTTAAACACATAATTCATGAAAAATCATCAAGAATTCAAACTTTCAAGTTCATGCATCAAGCTTTTCAAACTCTCAAATTTTGGCAAGGATTCATGCTCTAAATCAAGATATACTCATATATTCATGCTTCAATTAATCTCTAATCCACAAATTCATAAATTCATAAACCCTAACTACTTCAAATATGATCAAGATCATGAATTCATGCAATTACCAACCTTGAAATGAAAGAAATGGAGAAAATGGATGAAGATGATGATCAAGCTTCAATTCTTGGAATATTTCTTGGAAATTCTTGAGGTAAAGGATGAAAATCTCTTCCCTTTTCTTCCTTGATGAAACCGAGAGCAAAGGAGCAAGTATGTGGAAGGTTGTGGATTGAAATAAGATCAAGGAAGCATATGGAAACCATATTACGTGATTCACCATCCTTGATTTTAGTGAAATGTTCAAATTGCAATTTGATCCTTTGTTTTATGAACACATGCAATCAAGTATGCAACGATTTGAAATATGCTCAATTAAGTCCTTGCAAAGCTATGCAATTGAGTCCCTAAATTTAAAGAAATGAATGCTTAGGGACAATTCGGTAATTAAAACACTCTCGGTAACGGTTTTTCCTAATAAATATTTTTCCGTGTCATGAAATAATATTTCGATGATATGTATTCACATAATTCATATAAATAATGTTTTCATGCAATTAAATCCTCAAAGAAGAGGAGATGAGCAATTAAGGACAATTAAGCAAGTAATACAAATTGGACAATTAATTCGTGTAACAATTAAATTCCATATGTAACATAATTCCCAAGTTGGCATACATTTCATATATTTTCACGTAATCATGTTGGACACAATTTATAAAGTTAATATAACACGTATAAATTGAATAAATAAAATAATAAAATAGAATCCTAGCGCACGAAACTCACACGTGTCGAGCGTACCTGACTGCCTGAAATTCGGGGTGTTACAGCCCAAGTATAACATAAGTTCAATAATGATGATCAAACAACATCATGTAAGTCATATAACAACTTCCAAGTCATGACATATACAATTGATAACAAGTAAACCATACTTAGTACAATCTCACACATAATCTAGGCATGTAAGACATTGCAATGCACATAAACATGATTCCAGGTCATATACATGATATTAGGGGTGTAAGAAGTGCATAGGAAGTGAAAACGAAGCAAAACGAACGAAATCACAAAAATTCAAATTTTAGACCCGAGAGCGCCCAAACGGACGTTTGGTGCACAAGAAGGAAATGTAAACGGGCGTTTGGCCCTTGAAAAAACGTAACAGTAATTTTTCAAACGGGGGTTTGGCTTTTCAATGCATTTTTCACAGGGGCGTTTAACATGCTACTGTAGCAAATCTGATTTACGAACATAAGCTTGCAAATGGTGGATTTTAGGCTCTAAACACTCCTAAATCATGTTTCAAAGCTAATGCAATATGTATAAACGAATTTAAACATCAAATATCATGCCATGAACATTTAGGAATGAATATGCATCAAAATTCCAACAAATTACAATCATGAACTTCATCTTCTTCATGTATTCAAAGCTTCAAACTCAAAAATGGTGGAATCTCCAATCATGCAAGAAACTCAAGGAAATTAATCACATTCTCCATGAAATTGCTCAAGGAACAAGAATCAATCAACAAATCAAGCTAAAACATGCAAGAGCATGAACATGCAAGAATTCTCCAAAAGCTTCAAAAGGCAACAATGGTGGATTTCACATAAGAGCATAAAAGGAAGAAATTCTTATACTAAAATGTTCCCAACAATAAAATAAACACATTTCCAATCACAAATTCAAGTTTAAATCCAACACATAGGAACCCTAGTTCAAATTCAAGTTCAAAAGCTTCAAGAACATAAACCCAACAAAGAACACATAATCCATACCTCAAGAGCTGAAAATCGAAGGAAAAAACTCGTCTTCTAATCTTGAATTCCCAGCTTCAATATCCACTTTTGCCTCTTCAAAATGGTTGGAGATGTTCTTGGGTGTTCTTCCGAGAAGATGAATAGGCTTGAGAGAGTTTGTGTTTGAATCTTGTGAAATAGCGTAAAATGAGGTTTTGGGTGTTAAAATCTGATTTTGTTATTTGGGTGAGCTATTTGGGTCGCGAACCGGGTCAATTGGAGCGGGTCAGAGTGAAATTGTGTCTCAAATTGGGCTAAATTCGGAATTGGGTCATAAGTCTTATAAAAAGGTTGACTTTTCGTAGAATGGCCATAACTTCTTCGTCCGAACTCCAAATCGAGCGATTCAAGAACCCACGAACTCGTAATCGAATTATCTACTCAATTTCAGCAAGTTCTACCCAGTTTCAAGCTTGGAAAATAAATTTACCTTTTGGTCCCTAATTTATGCTTTAATGTCCAAATAAGCTCATTGTTTTATTTAAGCATAAAGCATGCAATCAAAGCCCAATAAGAACAATACGAGCACATAATTAACACATCAATTAGTCACGTATTTCATACAAATCATATATTCCACGTAAGTTAAAGCATAACGGTCAATTAAGGCAAATTATTCACATAATTCATGTAAAGAAAAGTAAATCGTTCACTCTCGTAAGAAGCTTACCTTGATCGAGAAACGGGGTGTCACAACCTCCCCTCCTTAAAGAAATCTGGTCCCCAGATTTACCATCAGAAAACAACTCAGGATGAAATCTCCGCATCTTTTCTTCCGTCTCCCATGTTGCTTCTTCGGACTTAAGATCTTTCCAAAGTACCTTAACCAACGGAATTTGTCGATTCCTCAACTCATGAACCTTCCTATCCAAGATCTTTACCGGTTGTTGCTTAAATGTTAAGTCCAGATCAAATGTACCTCTTCAATCGGCATGGTTTCCATCGCATCCCGGAAATACTTCCTCAATTGTGACACATGAAACACGTTGTGAATTCCCGTGAGATTCGGAGGTAGATCCAAGCGATAAGCAACTTCTCCAATACGTTCCACAATCTCAAACGGACCAATGAACCTCGGATTTAACTTACCACCCTTTCCAATTCGTGAGAAACCCTTTCTCGGTGTTGCCTTCAAGAAAACCCGATCACCCACTTCGAATTCCAAATCTTTCCTTCTCCGATCGGCATAACTCTTTTGCCGGTCTTGTGCCGCTTTCTTATGTTCCTTAATCTTTTCCACTTTCTCAATTGCTCCTTTAATCAAATCGGGCTCTGTTCCTCTTTCCAAACCGTTTTCCTCGGTCCATTTCCATTCCTCAAGATCCCAATAAAGAGGAGACCTACACTTACGGCCATACAAAGCTTCATAAGGAGCCATCTTGATCGAAGATTGGTAACTATTGTTGTAGGCGAATTCAATCAAAGTCAATCCTTATCCCACTCATCCGAAAAGTCCAATATACAAGCCCTTAATAAAACCTCAAGAAACTTAATTACCCGTTCGGATTGTCCATCGGTTTGCGGATGAAATGCGGTACTAAAACTCAACTTCGTAACCCATAATCTATTAAGAACCTTCCACAACTTAGAAGTGAAACGAGGATCCCTATCTAAAATGATACTAGTGGGTATCCTATGTAATCTCACAATTTCTCGATGATATAACTCAGCTAATTTCTCCACTTTATCGGTCGATCGAATCGGTAGAAAGTGTGCATATTTGGTGAGGCGATCTACGACAACCAAAATTCCATCAAACCCCTTTCGAACCCTCGGAAGCCCGGTCACGAAATCCGTGGTGACTTGTTCCCATTTTCACTCGGGTATTGGTATCGGTTGCAACTTACCCGCTGGTAATTGATGTTTGGCCTTAACTTGTTGATAAACTCGACATCTCTTAACAAAATTAGATACATCCTTTTTCATTCCGTGCCACCAAAAGTACTTCTTGAGATCCCGGTACATTTTGTTGCCACTCGGATGCATCGTATAGACGGTCCTATGTGCTTGTTCAAGCACTAACCTTTGCAATCCATCCGGTATACATACTCGGCCCTTGTACCTAAAGATCCCCAAATCATCGAATCCAAACTTAGACTTCGGATTAGCCTTTGCTCGAATCACTTGTCTTTGAATCCACTCATCCCTTGATAGAGTATCTAGGATCCTTTGCCTCAAATCCGGCCTTATAGTGATGTTAGCCAACCTCGATTCCGAAATAAGGATCTCGGTTTCACCCTTACCGGAATCAACCTCAAGATTAGCAATCTTTGCTTTTCGACTGAAGGCATCCGCAACTACATTCGCCTTACCCGGATGATATTGTATGAGACAATCGTAGTCTTCCAAGAATTCCATCCTCCGACGTTGTCTCATGTTTAAATCCTTTTGTGTGAACAAGTAACGGAGACTCTTGTGATCGGTGAACACCTCAAACTTAATTCCATAGAGATAGTGTCTCCATTTCGCTAAGGCGGATATCACCGCGGCCAACTCAAGATCATGTGTCGGGTAATTCAGCTCGTGCTCCTTCAATTTCCTCGAAGCATAACCAATCACCCGTCCATTTTGCATAAGCACGCACCCCAATCCTTCCTTGGATGCATCGGTGTAAACTGAAAACCCATCCGAACCTTCCGGTAAGGTCAACACCGGAGCCGTTGTCAATTTCTCCTTAAGCACACGAAAGCTCTCTTCACAAGCTTCATCCCACACAAACTTTGTTTCCTTCTTAGTTAATCATGTGAGAGGTGCGGCAATCTTAGAGAAATCCTTGACGAATCGGCGATAATATCCTGCTAAGCCAAGAAAACTCCTTACTTCCGACACATTCTTCGGTTGCTCCCAAAGAGAAACTGTTTCTACCTTAGAAGGATCCATTGAAATCCCATCACCGGAGATAATATGCCCCAAGAATGATACCCTATCAATCCAAAAATCACATTTGCTGAACTTGGCGTACAACTTGTGTTCACGTAGCTTCTCAAGTACCAAACGAAGATGTAGAGCGTGTTCCTCAACCGACTTAGAGAAAACCAAGATTTCATCAATGAATATAACAACGAACTTGTCCAAGAATTCCTTGAAAATATGGTGCATTAAATCCATAAAAGCTGCGGGTGCGTTGGTTAGTCCGAAGGGCATCACAAAGAACTCATAGTGTCCGTATCTCGTGTTCAAGCCCGTCTTCGGTATATCCGACTCCTCAATCCTTAGTTGATAGTATCCTTGTCGGAGATCGAGCTTCGAATATACCTTCGAACCTTGCAATAAGTCGAACAACTCTTCAATGTGCGGGAGGGGATACTTGTTCTTCACCGTCATCCTATTCAACTCCCGATAGTCTATGCACATACGAAGTGTCCCATCCTTCTTCTTCACGAACAACACCGGAGCACCCCAAGGTGAAGTACTCGGCCGTACAAACCCACATGCCAATAACTCGTCTAGTTGAGTTTTAAGTTCCTTGAGTTCGGCGGGAGCCATTCTATACGGCGTCTTCGAGAACGGCTCGGCCTCTTGGAATAGATCAATAACAAATTCGATCTCTCTTTCCGGTGGCAAAGTCCCCAAACTTTCCGGAAAGACATTGGGGAACTCGTTTGCCACTTTCGTCTATTCGAGCTTAATTTGATCTTTAGGCCGGTTTAACACATACGCCACATACCCGGTAGCTCCATCACGAATGAGCTTCTTAGCTTCCATCAAACAAATAAACGGACTCCCATGAACACTCGAACCCGTAATCACACCGGTACCCAACTCAACCTTCTTCCCGAAACAGTCCATTTTTGCCCGATGCGAATACAACCAATCCATACCGAGTATCACGTCGTACTTCTTCATCGGAATAGCAATCAAATTCGCCGGGTGAACGCGTCCCTCAATACTCACCGGACAATTACGGTACAAGCAATCAGTTGTAATCATACCACCCAAAGGAGAACGCACAATATAAAGCATAGAATCACTCGCAAGAGGCAAATTTAACATAGTAGCCAAAGTAGGAGTAACAAACAAATGAGATGCACCCGGATCATATAATGCATGTATGGGAATGTCATGTATGTGGAGTGTACCTTCCACCACGGCGGTAGGGTCGATCTCAGCATCCTCTTGCTCCCCATCCAAAGCATAAGCACGTGCATGTGCCACGGGCCTCGCCATGCCACCCGATCCTTGAGCTTTCGGCTTGGTACAATTCCTTGCTATGTGTCCGGTGCTCCCACAATTAAAGCATTTACCAAGCTTCTTCCAACAATGATCCTCGTTATGGGTGATACTATCACAATGTCCACATGGTTTTGCGCCCTTGTGTATTCAGAGGTGTCTTCTTTCCTTTCCCCTTGTTTTCTATAAAATGACCCCTAGTAGATGGTTGTGGTGGTTTAGAGAACGATTGTGGAGTTGTCCTCTTAAATCCCGAACCGAAACCCATAACACCCTTCTTAGTTCCAAGCCTTTGTTCTTCCGTTTCCACTTTCAAAGCTAACCCGGCAGCATCGGCCCAATTATCAATGTGCACCGGAGCCAAAGATCTTGAAATCTCCCCACGAAGTCCTTCCACAAACTTCTCACACTTGCGGTCTTCCTCATCGGTAATATGAGGTGCATATGGAGATAATCGGTTGAACTCGGCAATGTACTTGGTCACGGACATATTCCCTTGCTCCAAATTCGTGAATTCCTTCTCACGACGCTTCCTTGCTTGTTTCGGTATGTAGTGTGCCCGAAACTCTCTTGCAAACATCTCCCAAGTAACATTGTCTTCTCTAACCCCAAGGCGGGACATGGTACTATGCTACCAATTATAAGCCTCATAACGAAAAAGATCGATAGCACACAAAGCCTTCTCCGTTTCAGTACAAGTAACAACCCGGAAAATCCTCTCAATGGTAGTGATCCAATACTCCACTTTCAAATCATCCGTAGTACCCGGAAATATCGGTGGACGACGCCTACTGAATCGGTCATAAACACTCTCAACCGGAACCGGTGGTGGAGGAGGTGCCGGAGAAGGTGCTTACGCGGCTTGTTGAGCGGCTTGTTGTGCATTCAAGGCTTGCACAAACTGAGTCATAAGAGCCATAAGATCCGCTGCGTTAGGTAGAGGCGGCGGTGGAGGTGGATTTTGATTATTCCCCGGAGGATCTTACTCATTTCCACGAGCTGGAGAACGGTCACGACGACGTGGAGGCATCCTACATAATTCAATCATGTATGCATATTGGTTAGTCATATGCTCAGGTCACCTAATATCAAGTAAGAAATGTAATTACATAAATTTAAAAGCAAGAATTAAAAAGATATGAGTAACATAAAGTCATATACAAAAGCAAAATAAATAAACACGAAAGCATATTGTTCCTAAGCCGTACAACCTAGATGACTCAAGACGACTCAAGAGCCCGGTTTTGAACCTTCAGCTCTGATTCCAACCAAATAGGGGTGTAACGCCCCAACAAGAGCATCCGCGCCTATCCTGCGCTACGGACCTAGCTTGTATATAGAATTGCTATCCATATACACACCAAGTACGAAGCAAGCGGTGACAAACGGACATCCTAGCTAGGCGGTACTAGACTCACAAAGCGAGTAAACAATCACAAGTATGCGGAAGCTTAAATCATAATATATCAAGTGCATAAATTCATTCATTTAACAACTAAGTGACCGTCACGGTGCAGCACGAAATGCTCAAGGTACGGAATGTAAAATCATCCTAATGACCAACACGGTCTGAACTAGCATAATAACATCATACATACTAAATCCATAAATCCGAGACATAAGCGACATAAATAAAATGTAAAGACACAACGAGTACAAGCTAGACTCGACACAACTGTCAAAGCAAGACCCCGCCTAGCAAGACTCCAAAACGCGACCTGCGAACACGAAAGGTAAAGGAGGTTAGCTCAAAGGAACTGGTGAGGAGAAGATTACATAGTTTAAATAAGAGGCCAATGCATGCTCAAATCAAAGATGTTCATGATCCGAACTCGTTTGGAAAATAATGCAAGTTTTATAAAAATCCAATCATGAACCGTACATAAAAGTGGCTCGGCGAGTTCGAGCACTCCATCCTTTCTCCCAAAACCAAAACACAACAATCCATCCTTCGCACCATTGATGTCGAGTGTGTACGGCCCCCGAACATCCTTACCGTATGAAGAGACGGGTCCATGAAACCGGCCTCTCCCTTGCAACTTGAACCCCGAAACCTCCTCGCAGTCTTAGTTAGCAAGTTTCTTACATGTGGGGACTTCGAATGAGGACAACCGTCGGCCCTTGCCTTCCCGGAATATCACTCACCTTAGCCCCGAGCGTTAAAATCCAACCAAGTAAGCGTCCTTGCGTAGGGCAACAAACCTCGTTACACAACTCCTATGTACATAATATCCGATAAAAGTTCTAAAACTATTTTGGGTACCTATCCCATATACAAAAGCTTAAGTTTTACTTATAAACCGTTTTCCATAAGCGAATATTCAATATACGAGCAAAGCTCACAAAGCTTTTCTTATAAAGCCTAAATATACGTTTTCAAAACGGGAGTTCAAAACCAACAAATATGAAAGGCTATAGGTGTCCACAGTTTTGAAATCGTTTCATATATATATATAACTCCTCACCTTTACCAAGAACTGCAAAGGTCGACCACGAGCAACGAACTACTCGGTCGGAGGCACACCACCTAACAAGACAAACGTACTAACAACGGTAAGACACGACTCAAACCAATTAAGACGACACACGGCTTCAAGAAAGAGTAAACATACTCATGAGATGCAATGAATGCCCAAGTATAGCATAAGTTCAATAATGATGATCAAACAACATCATTTAAGTCATATAACAACTTCCAAGTCATGACATATACAATTGATAACAAGTAAACCATACTTAGTACAATCTCACACATAATCGAGGCGTGCAAGATATTACAATGCACATAAACATGATTCCAAGTCATATATATCATATTAGGGGTGTAAGAAGTGCATAGAAAGTGAAAACGAAGCAAAACTGATGAAATCACAAAAACTCAAATTTTAGACCCGAGAGCACCCAAACGGGTGTTTGGTGATCAAGAAGGAAATGTAAACGGGCGTTTGGCCCTTGAAAAAACATAACAGTAATTTTTCAAATGGGGGTTTGGCTTTTCAATGCATTTTTCACACGAGCATTTAACATACTACTGTAGCAAATCTGATTTACGAACATAAGCTTGCAAATGGTGGATTTTAGGCTCTAAACACTCCTAAATCATGTTTCAAAGCTAATGCAATATGTATAAACGAATTTAAACATCAAATATCATGCCATGAACATTTAGGAATGAATATGCATCAAAATTCCAACAAATTACAATCATGAACTTCATTTTCTTCATGTATTCAAAGCTTCAAACTCAAAAATGGTGGAATCTCCAATCATGCAAGAAACTCAAGGAAATTAATCACATTCTCCATGAAATTGCTCAAGGAACAAGAATCAATCAACAAATCAAGCTAAAACATGCAAGAGCATGAACATGCAAGAATTCTCCAAAAGCTTCAAAAGCCAATAATGGTGGATTTCACATAAGAGCATGAAAGGAAGAAATTCTTATACTAAAATGGTCCCAACAATAAAATAAACACGTTTCCAATCACAAATTCAAGTTTAAATCCAACACATAAGAACCCTAGTTCAAATTCAAGTTCAAAAGCTTCAAGAACATAAACCCAACAAAGAGCACATAATCCATACCTCAAGAGCTGAAAATCGAAGGAAATAACTCGTCTTCTAATCTCGAATTCCCAGCTTCAATCTCCACTTTTGCCTCTTGAAAATGGTTGGAGGTGTTCTTGAGAGAAGATGAATAGGCTTGAGAGAGTTTGTGTTTGAATCTTCTGAAATAAAGTAAAATGAGGTTTTGGGTGTTAAAATCTGATTTTGTTATTTGGGTGAGCTATTTGGGCCGCGAACCGGGTCAATTGGAGCGGGTTAGGAGTGAAATTGGGTCTCAAATTGGGCTAAATTCGGAATTGGGTCATAGCTCTTATAAAAAGGTTGACTTTCCGTAGAATGGCCATAACTTCTTCGTCCGAACTCCAAATCGAGCGATTCAAGAACCCACGAACTCGTACTTGAATTATCTACTCAATTTCAACAAGTTCTACCCAGTTTCAAGCTTGGAAAATAAATTTACCTTTTGGTCCCTAATTTATGCTTTAATATCCAAATAAGCACATTGTTTTGTTTAACCATAAAGCATGCAATCAAAGGCCAATAAGAATAATACGAGCACATAATTAACACATCAATTAGTCACGTATTTCATACCAATCATATATTCCACGTAAGTTCAAGCATAACGGTCAATTAAGGGATATTATTCACATAATTCATGCAAAGAAAAGTAAATCGTTCACTCTCGTAACAAGCTTACCTTGATCGAGAAACGGGGTGTCACATCCTTAGTCTAAAAGGACTAGGCTCGGCTGCCCCTCTCCTTCCTATATATAGGCGAGCTTGAGCTCCCCTTAGAGAGTAATTGACAATTCTTTCGGTTCATGTGTTGAACACCATGCTTTCTCCAAGATCAAATAAACCCTAGGTTAAGCCTAAACACTAACTAGAGAACTAGCATCCTTACTAGTTAGATTGTAGTCAAGTTGGTGGACTATCTCTAGAGAGCTTCAAGTTAGAAGTTTTGAAGTTTCGAGCTTTACCAAGGAGAGGGGATCAAGCCGCGAGAAGAGCGTTCTTGGGTGGCTTGAAACGCTACAAGGAAGATTATTGAAAAGTAAGTTTCTAATCTCTACGAATTCGGATTCACGATTGCGAGTTTCGATCCTTTTTGTTGGAAAATTTTTAAATTTTCGCTGCTTTCTGATTCCTGTTTTCCAACAATCTCCTACCGTCCTCTTCACATAAGCAGGATAACCCCAAATTCTTAAGTCAGAATATCTCGGGATTTTGCCATGCCACATTTCATAGGGCGTTTTAGGGACTGATTTAGAAGGAACAAGATTCAAAATCTTGGCTGCACTTTCTAGAGCATAACCCCAGAAAGAAGGTGGTAAGTTAGTGAAACTCATCATGGAACGAACCATATCAAGTAAGGTTCGATTCCTTCTCTCAGAAACTCCATCAAGATGAGGAGTTCTCGGAGGAGTCCACTGAGAGATAATTCCATTATTTGAGATGATTAAGGAATTTTTCACTAAGATACTCGCACCTCAATAAGATTGAAGTGTCTTGATCTTGTGAGCAGTTTGGTTATCAACCCCCTTTTGAAATTCTAAGAATTTCTCAAAAGCCTCAGATGTGTACTTCATTAAGTACACATAACAATAACAACTAAATTCGTAAGAAAAGGTGTGAAGTACTAATGATTGTTTCGAGTGCTTACACTAAGCGGTCCACAAACATCAGAACGGATCAAATCAAAGGTCTTTGTGGCTTGTTCCAGACTTCCTTTGAAAGGAGTTTTGGACATCTTTCTTTTAAGACAGGATTCGCAGAAAGTCAACTTTTTAAGGTTATTTTCAAAGAATGTCCCTAAGGTAGTTAACTTGCTAATTATGTTCTTGGAAATATGTCCAAATCTAGCGTGCCACAAAGATGTTGAGACTTCGTCATCTCTCTTACGTTTTATTTGTCGTTGTATATTCAAAATATTACTGTTTTGAGTCAGATAAAGTCTATTGTTTAATGTACCAAGATGTATTGAAAAATTACTCTTTTTGAGGAAAAGTTACAATTCTTAATATTAATTACACAACCTTCACAATCAAGTATTGGAACTGAAATTATATTATGAATAATGTCTGGTACATAAAAGACTTTATTTAAAACTAAAATAGAATGACCCAAATCTAATCTAATTGTACCATTCTCCTCCCTTCAGCTGCTGGACCTCACTTAGCATCTGTACATCATTACAGATATGAGATCCAGAACCGGTATCAAGTACCCAAGAGTTAGAATTAATAGAAAGATTTACTTCAGCGAGAAACATACGTTTCTTTAGAGTAGCCTTGTACTCCTGGAAGTTTCTTCTCCAATGCCCCGGTTTACCACAATGGAAGCAAATGTCCTCTTTCTGGTCACGTTTCTTCTTTTGGGCTTTTCCCTTCGTGATTCCTCCATTGGGTCTAAGGGACTTCTTCTTCTTTTGGGTTTTCTTGCCCTTGCCTTTGGAAGGTTTAGAAGAAGATGGAGCAGTGACCATCATAACCTTATTTTCCTTCTTGATTGCGCTTTCAGTAGTCACAAGCTGACTAATCAGCTCAGCTACACTAGCATTTGCATGATTTATGTTGAAGTTAAGGACAAATGGGTTAAATGATTGTGGGAGCGAGGTTAGCAACAAATCGACCGAGAGCTCATCTCTTAGTGTCATGTCCATGGAAGCAAGTTTCTCAGTAAGAGCAAGAAACTTGAGTCCATATTCATGGACACTTGTACCTTCCTTCATTCTCAAATGGAACAATTCTTTTACGGTGTTATACCTTGTAACACGTCATGAGGGCGGTAAAGTTGCTCTAAGTGATCGTAAATCTCCCAAGCAAATTCCATAGACTCATGCTGTCTTTGCATGCCCGGAGACATGTTAGCAAGTATGAGACAACGGGCTTGGAGATTATCATCCTCCCACTTCTGGATCGTATCCCGCTCAGCCCGGGTCGGAGCTTCCCCTTCCAGAACGGGCTCCGTCTCGTAGGGAACATAAGTTTTCTTTTCGGAATCTAGAACGATTTTTAGATTTCGAAGCCAATCAGAATAGTTGGGACTAGTCAACTTGTTTGACTTGAGGATCGATACTAGAGGGTTTTTGGTTGCCATTTCAAAACACGTAGATGATCACAGAATCTACCACCTAAATGGAAAAATAGAGAACTAAGTGAGCATGGTGAATAATAACGATATACATGAGATTAGGACTTTAATCTATATTGCTCCCACTATTTTAGAAGATCTATAATTCCCAAAGATCTTTAGAGGATACTTGTTATCCCAACGGGAACTAAGATCCTAAGCACTCTATCTTGAACCCACGACTTGTGGACATTCTTAATAAAACCTACAGTAGGTACAACTTATCAATTCCAACTCGGTGGAATTCTTAGTAATATTTTTGCATGACCTATCTTTCAATATGGACCCACGACTTGTTCGACATCCATATTTACTTAGGCGTTAAGCTAGACCCATCAATCATGATATGAAGATCAAGATTTAGTTCGAACGACCCACGACTCGCAGACGTCGCCCTCCCCAAAATTGATCTCAAAATATTGATCATTAAAATGATCAATTAGGAAACTAAGGACTAATAGGTTTCACATAGTCACCCCACTAATTATGACGTAACTAAAGAATCCCACTAACCCACTAATTCCCACAACCCTAAAACTTATCGGTGGGACTAAACCGCTAAAGAAAACTGCTGCAGAAATATCGTAACTGATGGAGTTATTCATATATAAAGTATATAGAATCCCTAAGATCCCTAAGCACGAAATAACACATATAGAAGCCATATCCATCAGGTTGTGAGGATCGGTGCTTAGAAGAACTTTAAGGAGAAAAGGGGACTAGAGGAAGTCTCACAGAGAGAAGACTTGAAGCTATTGACGGATTTCTTCGTGGCCATCTAACGATTGGAATTCGTGGGCTAAATCAATTTCTGAGTCGGCAAAATAAGAGCAATGGCGGGAGGTATTTCGATTCTAATTTCCGCTGCGCTAAATTCATAATCAAGTTTCTATGAATTTATAATGATTATGCTTACATATGGTATCAGAGCCTATTGAATTAAACTTAAATCCTATTGATGGAATGCTAGGAACTTAATTCAAAGTTTGCACCTTGAATTAAACACCTATTTCTGAAATTAGCTTAATATTTTAAGGGAATTTTCGATTCAACAGGAGAGTTGTCCGGTCCGACCTCACCAACATATATGTTATCTAATTTAATTAGTCTTGATTAATGTAAGTACAACTTAAATGCATTTCACACAAGCACTTCGCGGATAACATGTCCTAGCATGATACTAACATGTGATGATCATAGGTTCTACCTATCTTATGCATGATATGTGGGAGCCACTCCACAATCACAAGTTGTTACATACATGCCACATAAAACAGTTTAAATCACATAAGGGAATTGCAAATAAAACGATGCCCTATCTATTACAATAATAGAAATCCTCTCTAACACATTGAGAGGTCTTCACTTATAGCCTTAATCTTATTACTTGTTGTGTGGGTCCATCTTACTCCATGGGTGCATTGTCTCCAACATGAAAGAAAAAGACCTCACCACCTAAATCTACTCTCAAATTACAATAAAAGGAAAAATACATAAAGTAATAAGTCTCAATCTTCATATTGGCCTTAAACAATTACACGGGGCATACCCCGGCCTCAAAAACAGAAATATGGAAGCCTCATAATAAACACATAACGATATGCACATAAATGAGGCAACGACCCTAATTGAAAAACGCAACTATGGGGCTCCAACCCTAATTTAAATGTAACGCCCCATTTTTCCGATTACGCATTACGTGACATTATATGAATTAAATTCTTATATGTTTATGTGAAAATATGTGATGTTATTCTCAAATCATGAATTATTGCATAACTTGAATTTGCTTGAGAGGTGCATTAATTGCCAAATGTGACTTATTTGATTATACAACCATACTTGATCCATTTCTATAATTCGAGGACTAGATTGCCTGAAATTCTTTGGGATTTAATTGATTACATTTCATGAAATAGAACTTCATTTGCATGACTTATAGAACAGGGGGACTTAAATGCAAAAAGGTACCCTGTCACCTTATTCTTGGAAGACTCATGTAAATATCTTATCCATCTCCCACATTTCATTCATCCATTTTTCATCCAAGATTACACACACTTACACACACTTAATCACAATCAAAACACAATAGAAGAGGAGGAGGAGATTTCAACATTTCTAGCTTGGTTTCAAGGGGAACTTGCATACTTTGAAGCTTCATCATCATCATCACTCCATCATTTCTTTTCCTTTCTTTCATTCAAGGTAGAGATTGAGACTTTGATGAATTCTTGATGTTATGATTAAAGAAGGGTTTGATATTTATGATGCAATTCCTTGGATATTTGTGATTAGAATCATGATCTTGATCGTTATACTCCAAAGCTTGCATAAATTCATGAATAATTTGAGACTTGGATATCATGAAATATATAGGGTTTGGATGATGATTTCTTGATGATCTATGCATGTTTGCATGGATTAATTGGTGCCTAATTGATATATGCATGATATATAATAGTTTTGGGTTGGTTTCTTGCCTTGGTTTGGTTTGGGAGGGGATTGGGAGCCATCCCCTGTTTTTTCCCCTATTTTTCGACCAGTGGCATGCCAAACGCCTGTGTGACTCTCTAGTTATATTACCAAACGCCCATGTGGGTACCCATTTTCGTGACAGACAGTTTTCACACACCCCGTGTCTGCTTCCAGTGCATTTTTCACATGCCCGTTTACCCCTTAAACGAACTCCGATTGACCTGATTTTTTAACCTTTAGGAACCTATTTAAGTATAGACTAACTTCCAATTGGAATCATATCAATATCTGTTTTCATTTGTGAGATATAATCAATTATTTTTGGTGTCGCCATTTCACCGACAATCTGCATTCATCCAATTTCGGGCTTACGCCATTTTCACCTCGCTTTGAACTAGAAAACCAGCCATATATCATTTTAAAGGTAAACTTGGCCAAAACCTCTCTTATTGTATTCCTTTCACTTCCTTGGCTCCCGTATGTGACTTATATGAGTTATATACTTGGT
This sequence comes from Lantana camara, assembly GCA_037501455.1. Taxonomy (NCBI): domain Eukaryota; kingdom Viridiplantae; phylum Streptophyta; class Magnoliopsida; order Lamiales; family Verbenaceae; genus Lantana; species Lantana camara. Next base: position 55,680,425 of record CM074860.1, read on the forward strand.
GTATTGATAATTATGCTCCTATTTGACACTTCTTAGTACTTAATTGCTCAAATGTGATTGTGTGACTCCATACCTTATATGAAGCAAACTTGAAAGGTTGAATGATATGAATATGTCACTCCTTGAGATTGATTTCATCTCTTAGATGCTAATTGGTTCTCATACATATTTAAGTGTCACTTGATTGCTAATTTTTTTGGTTAATAAGGTGTTACATGAGCATTGTCGTGCGTCATACTTGGTCTCATATTTGTGTCTCGTCTCACGAGTTCCCGTTGTTTCCTTTCTTGTCCAGTTCTTCTCCAGGGCGGAGATCATTGGTCGTATGGACACTTTCTTGTATCCTTGTTTTGTTTCTTCGCTCGTCAGGTGAGGTTTAAATTCTAGATATATAGAACCCATACGACCCTATGTGATGTCTTAAGCCAAAATGTATTATATATCTATAGTTTTCCAAACCTTATTGCTTTTAAACGGATTTCGTGAATGAACTGAACGGATTGAATTGATTGATTGATTTAGCAAGTATATTGGACTGCACTGTGGGCCCGAGGGTAGTGTATTGAGCCAACCGGGAAAGCAAAGGGCTGACGGGCAACTCTTGCACTATCCTCACCATTTTGGGATCACCTCTGAATCCACCAGGAGGTTTGATAGAGGAAGAAATCCCCGTACGTGGGAGTCATGTTCCTGATGTACGCCATGATTGGATGGTTGGGTCTTGCAAGCCCACCATCACCCGGAGGAAAAAGGGTTCATGAAACTGCCAATTGATCGCACGTTAATTACTTGTATGATCACCTAATAAATAGAAACATTCATGATTGTTCACTTTTGGAGTAAAGGTTGGAGAATGCCCTCATTCGCCAGGCCACGGATTGAATTGATAATCATTGAAGTGTTAAATTGAATAGTTGTAATCTCGGGCGAGGATTTACTTTATTCTTGAACTTATATTGATTTCTTTTTATAAAATCTTACCCGAGATTATATCTTGCATGATATGTGCGCTTATATTTATTTAAACCCCTCACTCAGTCTTTCATAGACTGACACCTCACTTTTCAGGTTTTTGCCGGTTGAGTGCTAGGCGGGATTGAGTCGGGGCAAGTCTTTTATTTTGAGTCTAGCACAGTTCATTTACCTATTTGAAGCATATGTATTTTATGACTCATTTATGTTACTTTGAGAGATTGTACGTTGATAGATTGGAAACGGACTAGAATGATGATATGATTATATTACGCTTTCGCGTTATTCGTTATGCATTGTTGTAATTAATTGAGGGTTAGTCCCACCTAGCTAGTTTGTTTTTTATTGTCTCCCGTTCGCTATAAGCTTGATTCATGTATGGGTGCTCGTTCCATATGTGGATTGAACTATAGTGCGGGGGATGTAGCTACCTTGCATTCCGGGTGCTACATTAAACCATCCATGTCCATAAATTAAAACCATTCATAAATTGCAAGAACTTGAATTTACCTATAAATTAAAATTCTCGCTTTAAGCTCTAATAGCTTAAAACACGACTTAGATGCAATTCTTGTTTATGAGCCTTTTTAAATAAACCAAGAAATATTAAATCAATAAAATTCGAATTAATTTCTGCAAATTAATAATTTTATTCTTCATTATTTCAAAAATAATAAGTGTACTTTTTCCAAAAATTAAATTTGTTTTAATTTCATGAAAATTCCAATTTTAAAATTACTTTAAAATAAAATTAATTTTAATAAAACAAATTTTACTTAAATTAAATCAGGATCGGATTGGACTAAACACGAAAAATTACGAAAACCACACCAGGGCCGAGAACGCCCGCAAGCCGCGCGGCATCGCGCGCCAGGAGCAGCAGCTCGCGGAAGGCCTCCCGTGCAGTTGCGGGAGGGAGTGGGCGCCTAGGTGCTGGAGGGCGGCATCGGCGGGCAGTCCTGCGCTGCTGCGGGACTGCTGGGCGGTAGTGGAACGCGTGCCTAGTCGATCTACGCCTTAGCACTTTTAGGCTCGTGTTTTCGTAATATCATTTCGTGTTTTGTATTTTCAGTTTAAAAGCCAAAACAATCTAGAAATCAAAAACACGATTCAATCTAATTTGATTCAAAACGATTCTAATCAAAAGTTTTCAGAAACAATTTTTCAGATATTTCAAGCAAAAAACATAAATTCAATTTTTTTTAGATTTCCAAAAAAAATACTCATGAATACTCAATCGCATCTAAATCTAAGAATTTCTTCCAAATTCAGAATAATTGAGATGAATCAGAAATAGGCCTTGTAAGGTGGCTCTGATTTCACTTGTTGGGAAAATGAAACAAAAATGTAGCGAAAATTTAAAAATTTTCCCAATAAGATAGAATCGAATCTTGCAATTCCTATTCCCAAATTCGTAGAGATTAAGAACTCACTTAGATAGAAGCTTTCTTAACACGTTATGGCCACCCAAGAACGCTCTTCAAGCGACTTGTCCCCAAAAGCTCCTTTGAATCTTTCATGACTTCACGATAGTAGCCCTCTAGAGAATTAGTCTACCAACCTCGACCACGATCCGAATAGGGAGGACGCTAGTTCTATATTCGGTGTTTAAGCTCTAGGGTTTAGTGTATAATATTTGGAGAAGGAGAATTTGTCTAACCCCCTTCACTTGTATTTATAGCTCTAGGGGTTCGAACCCCACTCCTTATTCGGTGTTTAGGCTCTAGGGATTCCTTGCTTTGAGAGAAAGACTCTCACTTTGACCAAAAGTCTCCTTTTGACCAACTTGTCAAGCAAGACATAATATCTAAATAATTTAGATATTTTATTTTACTTTATTTATTTTATAATAAATAACTTGAAACTAATAATTACTTAATTCTCAATTAATTGTTTATTAGACTTTATTTCTCCAAAATATAACTTTAATATTAATTCATAATTAAATTAAAGTCCATTAAATAATTAATAAATATTAATTATTTAATTAACACACACTCATGTGACATATGTCACTCGTGTGGTCCCCACCAATCTCCTATTGGTCAGATTAACTCTTTTAATCGATTTTAACCCTTAACCCGCGTGACCAGGTTGTTGTGTGTATCTCTCTAGGTTCTTAATTCAATTAGCAGTGACCCTAATTAATTAATTCCTAATTAATTAATTAGTCTAAGAATTATACGACCATAGTCTCGCAATAGGTGTATGACCCCTAGCTGAATAAGAATGTCTCAATTCGAAAGAACCTTTAAGTCATTGATTCATGTGAGATATAATCCTCCTACATCCCATCTCTCAATCAAGATCTAGGGCAAGGGAATAATTAGAAACCTAATAATCTTGATCATAAAGTTAAGTGCATTTCATATCCATTTGATCTCAATCAAAAAACTCATTTCTTGATATCTTGATCCACTTCTTTGGGCAAGGACTCCATGATGGCATATGAATGACTTACACATTAAGAGATCAACTTGTAATGCAAGTGTAGGTCCTTTATCGATTCTCATTTGCTTCCATGTACCACTTGTGCAACCCCCGCATAAGCTTTGAATCAGTTTTCTAAGGTGACACCCTTTAAAGCTCATACCTAAGATTGCAGAGTTAGCCCATAAAGCATCAATTGAACCTCAAATTTAAGGATAACTTAATCACATCAATAACTCATGAGATATTTCCTAATCTGCAAGTTTCTATTTCCAGAAATAGAAACTCCATTTCCCATTTAGGAATCTTCTCACAAGGCACACCTCAGTTACCTACTTAGAATAAGTAAGCACACCCATATATCATGCATGTATCAACAATACACTTTGCACCCCTTGAAACAAGTGCTGGGAAAATGAAACTGAAACGCAACGAAAATTTAAAATTTTTTCCCAAAAGATAGAATCGAATCTTACAATTCCTATTCCCAAATTCGTAGAGATCAAGAAACTCACTCAGATAGAAGCCTTCTTGACACGTTCTAGCCGCCCAAGAACGCTCTTTACGAGGCTTGATCCCCAAAAGCTCCTTCGAATCTTTAAAGACTTCACGATAGTAACCCTCTAGAGAATTAGTCCACCAACTTCGACCACGATCTGAATAGGGAGGAGGCTAGTTCTATATTCGGTGTTTAGGCTCTAGGGTTTAGTGTATAATTTGGAGAAGGAGAATTTTTGCATTAACCCTCATGGGTTCCAACCCTATTTATTAATAGGCAAGGGGTTTGAACCCCAAGTCTTGATTAGCAAGACTTGCCAAAACCTTTTTGGAAAGGGATTACTTGCTTGAAGAGTAAGCCTCCTACTTTGATCAAAAGTCTTCTTTTGACCAACTTGTCAAGCAAGAATTAAATATCCAACTCTCTTAGATATTTTAATTTACTTTATTTATTTATAGTAAATAACTTGAAGCTAATAATTAATTAAGTCATAATTAATTATTTATTAGACTTAATATCTCCATATTAGAACTTTAATATTAATTCATAACTAAATTAAAGTCCATTAAATAATTAATCAAAATTAATTATTCAACTAACACATACACACGTGATACGTGCCCACATGTGTACCACACGTGTGGACCCTACCAATCTCTTATTGGTCCGATCAACTCATTTAATCAATTTAAGCCTTAACCCACGTGACTGGGTTGTTATGTGTGACCCTCTAAGTTCTTAATTCAATTAGCAGTGACCCTAATTAATTAATTCCTAATTAATTAATCAGTCCACAGATCATACGACCATAGTCTAGCAACAGGAGTATGACCCCTAGCTGAATAAGAATGTCTCAATTCGAAAGAACGTTTATGTTATTGATTCATGTGAGATACAATCCTCCTACGTCCCATCTCTCAATCAAGATCTAGGGTAAGGGACTAATTAGAACCATAATAATCTTGATCTTAAAGTTAAGTGCATTTCATATCCATTTGATCTCAATACAAGAAACTCATTTCTTGATGTTTTGATCCACTGCCTTGGCCAAGGACTCCTAGATGGCATATGAATGACTTACACAATAAGAGATCAACTTGCTAATGCAAGTGTAGGTCCTCTATTGATTCTCATATACTTTCATGTGCCACTTGTGCAGCCCCAGCATAAGCTTTGAATCATTTGTCTAAGGCGACACCCTTTAAACCTTATACCTAAGACTGCAGAGTTAGCTCATAAAGTATCAATGGAACCTCAAGTCTAAAGATCACTTAATCACATCAATGACTCCGTGAGATATTTCCTAATCTGGAAGTTTCTATTCCAGAAATAGAAACTTCCTTTCCCATTTAGGAATCTTCTCAAACGGGACACCTCAGTGTACTTACTTAGAATAAGTAAGCACCCCCATGTACCACGCACGTATCAATAGTACACTTTGCACCCCATGAGACAAGGTGGTCCTTTTTAAGGACGTGATCACACAAGCAAGCTCGAACAAGTTTAGTCGTCACTCCCACTGTCTTTAGGACTCATCGGCTCAGAGTGATTTCTAATCAAGACTTATGTGATATAAGGCTCGTTCCATGAACCATTTCACCTAAATGGTTGAGTCTTATAAGTTATATTGATTAGGGGAGTTCTTATACATGCGTAGTTAAAGTAATCACACAATCAAATAAGTGCATATAAAGAAGTGTTGCCAAAGTTCGTTTATTATTCAGAGATTGTTTGTGATTTACAAAAGAAAACTACTAAAGCGGACATACAATCGGCTTTAAGGGCACTATTCCTAAAAATCTCCCACTTGCTCGTCAAAGCCATTCATGAGCCAATCTAAGTCCCATCTTCGCAAGATGACCTTCGAAAGCTTCTCGAATAAGGGGTTTAGTAAGCGGGTCTGCCACGTTCTCTGCTGATGCGACCCTCTCAATTTGCACATCACCTTGTTTGATGATATCACGGATTATATGATACTTCTTCATAATGTGTTTGGTCCGTTGGTGAGATCTTGGTTCTCTTGGCTTGAGAAACCGCCCCAATGTTGTCACAAAACACAGTAATGGGGTCTTTCATGCTAGGAACGACATTCAATTCTTGAATGAAGTTTCTAATCCAAAACACCTTCTTTAGCTGCATCATTTCCAGCCAAGTATTCGGCGTCAGTGGTCCACCATTATGGTAGTTTGCAATGGAACTCTTCCAACTCACTGCTCCACCATTATGGCAGAAAAATGTATCCTGACATTGACTTAAAATCATCTAAGTCAGATGCAAAGCTTGCATCGCAGTATCCTCCGATTACTAGATCTTTCTGTCCTCCGTATACTAAGAACAAATCCTCAGTGCTTTGTAAATACTTTAGGATATGCTTCACGGCAGTCCAGTGACCTTCTCTAGGGTCCGATTGGAAACGACTTGTTAAACTAAGTGCATATGCCACATCCGGTCGAGTACACAACATTGCATACATTGTGCTACCTATTGCTGAAGCATAAGGCACATGAGTCATTCTTTCCTTCTCAAGGTTTGTCTTAGGACACATCTTCTTAGAGAGACATGTTCCTACACTCATGGGAAGAACTTTGTTCTTCGCATTCTCCATACTGAACCGTTTCAGTACTTTATCTATGTACATCGATTGCGATAGTCCTATCAATCTCTTAGATCTATCCCTATAGATCTTTTTACCGAGAATGTAGGAAGCATCAGCAAGATCTTTCATCTCGAATTGGTTCGATAACCAAGACTTGGTAACTTTCATGTCATCCTTCGAATTCCCAATTAGAAGGATGTCATCAATATAAAGCACCAAGAATTGCATTGAAGTGTCCAATTCCTTTCTATATACGTAACTCATTAGAATTTTGAACGAAGCCAAACGCTTTGACCTCTTCATCAAAACGAATGTTCCAATTCCAAGAAGTCTGTTTCAATCCGTAGATTGATCTTTGGAGCTTGCAAATCTTTTGCTCACTCCCATTGAATGTGAAACCTATGGGTCGATCCATATAAATGTCTTTGTCAATGTATCCATTGAGAAAGGTAATTTTCACATCCATTTGCCATATCTCATAGTTGTAATATACAGCTATGGCAAACATGATCCGAATAGACTTTTGCATTGCAACCGGTGAGAAGGTTTCATCAAAGTCCACGTTGGGCCTTTGAGTGAAGCCTTTGGCAACGAGTCTTGCCTTATAGGCTGCAACCTTTCCATCTACTCCGATCTTTCTCTTAAAGATCCATTTGCAACCTATCGGTTTTACCCCATCAGGTAAATCAACCAAGGTCAAAAATTGGTTGGAGTACATGGAATCCATTTTGGACTTCATGGCTTGTTTCCACTGTTCAAAATCTGAGTCTGGCAGTGCCTCCTCATATGTTTGAGGATCATTATCTTCTTGAGAGATTTCATGGAGAAAACCATACCATCTCTCAGGCTGTCTAGGAGTGCATTCAGAATGCCATAGAAGAGGATTTTCACGTGTATCGAAGTTTGTGATTGGTTGTCAGATGTTTGAATGGGACGTGTCTTCTGAATGTGGCATGGGATTATCTCGAATTTCTTTGATTTCTGTGATCATGCCATTCCTTTCTTCTAGGAACGGTTCTTAAAGAAAAGTTGCATTTCTTCTAACAAACACCTTTTGTTCAGTTTGATCATAGAAGTAATATCCTATGGATTCCTTAGGATAGCCAACAAAGTAGCATAAGTTTGAACGAGCTTCTAACTTATCTCCCGCTGTCCTCTTCACATAAGCAGGACAACCCCAAGTTCTTAAGTAAGAATAACTAGGGATTTTACCATGCCACATTTTATAGGACGTTTCTGGGGACATACTTGGAAGGAACAAGATTCAAAATCTTGGCTGCACTTTCTAGAGCATAACCCCAGAAAGAAGGTGGTAAGTTAGTGAAACTCATCATGGAATGAACCATATCAAGTAGGGTTCGATTCCTTTACTCAGAAACTCCATTAAGCTGAGGAGTTCCCAGAGGATTCCACTGAGAGATAATTCAATTATCTCTGAGATGACTAAGGAATTCTTCACTATGATATTCTCCACCTCGATCAGATCAAAGTGTCTTGATCTTTGAACAGGTTGGTTCTCAACCTCCTTTTGAAATTCTAAGAATTTCTTAAAAGCCTCAGATTTGTACTTCATTAAGTACACATAACCATAACGAGTAAAGTCATCAGTAAAGGTTATGAAGTACTGATGATTGTTTCGAGTGCTTACACTAAGCGGTCCACAGACATCAGAATGGATCAAATCCAAAGTCCTTGTGGCTCGATCCACACTTTCTTTGAAAGGAGTTTTGGACATCTTTCCTTTGAGATATGATTCGTAGGAAGTTAACTGTTTAAGGTCATTTTCAGAGAATGTCCCTAAGGTAGTTAACTTCCTAATTATGTTCTTGGAAAAATATCCTAACCCAGCGTGCCACAAAGATGTTGAGACTTTGTCTTCTCTCTTACGTTTAGTTTCTCGTTGTATATTCAAAATATTACTGTTTTGAGTTAGATAATGTAGCACCCGAGCGTAAGGTACCACATCCCCCGCACCGAGACCCGACCCGTATATGAAATGGAAGTCCATACACGTGCCAAATCCACGGCGAACGGGGACACAACACACACGCTATGCTAGGCGGGCCTAACCCTTAAACCAATCAGTGCAAGAATCATAAAATCAGAGTTAAAATAGAATGCGGAAGCAAGGACTACATAGCATATATACAGTGAGCCACCAAGCTCCAAAAATAGATATACAAGAGCATTCTAATATGCAACGGCACTCACGGCCTACAAAATCATAACGCTCCAACTATACTATGATCAAATACAAAAGTAGCAACAAGAGTATGAATATGAGACTGAAAAGAAGTGCTAAACATAAATGCAAGACCTAGACGACTTGTATTCCCGCCTAGCACTCTTATACCTGCACAAAACAGCTGAAAACAACCGGGTTCAGTCTAAAAGAGACTGGTGGGTATAAAAACGGGGCATAAGAAATATAATATCGCATAAATTAAACACATACAGGCAAGCCCTAATCCCGTGTGAAGTTTGACAAGAATTTACCAAGTGGCTAAAACAATAGAAAACATCAACGGGATTACGACGTTCATATTCATTCATAATTGTTCATAAGGGTTTAAGCTCGGCGAGTGAGCGTGCACAATCTCCAACCTTCTCCTTGTGTAATCATATCATAATTATTGGTTGTCATACATATCTTTCGTGCACATACATAAATGATCATAATCATACATATACACCTTCTTCCTCCGGGTGGTGGACAAGTTAGCTAGACCTGACCACCGGTTCATACATAATGGCTAGTGAGGTACATGAATCCTCAAAAGCCCGACCTGCGTTTCCTCGTCAAAACTCCTAACGAGGTCCGTATCGTCGTAAATTTGGTTGGACCTAGTATATGGGATCCCCGTCAGCCCTTGCTTCCTCGGTTAGCCACATATACTAAGTCCCGGGGCCCGTGAACATAACATACATACAATCTCGCCAAAACATAAGGTAGGGCTTCATAAATAAAAGGGGTCATACGTTTGAAATCATTTACCCAGAATGACTCGATTTATATAAATATATAATTTTGGCTTAAAACTTTGCACATAAGGGATTTATAGGGTTGTTTTAACTAGTAGAAGAAAAACCCACCTTTACCAAAGCAAAATAAAGGCACAAGCGTCTCAATGCTCGTCCTCGTCTCCGACCAAACCCGAATCTGTGCAAAAGAAAAGGCATGAGACTCAATGACCACATATGACGCTCGGCAATGAAGTGCATATGACATGAATGCATAAATGATCATGTTATATCATTAAAATGTTCATGTGCACGATTAAAGAATTTAAAGCATATAATCAAATCATTCGTTCATATAGTTCATTCAATTTCATAATTTCATAAATTCATCACATTCATATAATTTTCATAAATTCATAACATTCAAAACATTTATAATGCATATCAATTAATCTAAAATTCATTTAATAAGCATAACACATATTATTCAAATTCCCATTTAGGAATAAAACAAATAAAACGTTCAATCAATAGTCGGTAGAATAAATACGCGAAATGGAAATCAATTAATTTCAAGAATTGAATTAAATCAAATAATATTTAAAATATATAATAATATATATATAATATAATAATTATATATAATCATATAATAACATAACAGATATATAATAAGTAATAGTATATAATATATATAACATATATATATATACACGTACGCACAAACTCACCCATGCATGCATACATATATATTACATATTAAATACATATATATATACATATTACATAGGTACTACACATGCATGCAAAATAAATAACAACACACACAAATACATATATATATACACAACCACACACATGCATGCAAGAACACAACACACAACATCACTCCCATGCATGCACACAACACATTCTGCACAACCACAACCATGCATAAAAAAAATTACAGCAGCCACAGTACAAGGAAGACGCAGCAGAGTTCAAGCAAAATGGGGTGACACCCCCGTGTCACCCTCTAAGCCTGGGCCGAGACACCCCCGTGTCTCGGTACAGCAAGATCAGCCCACACAGCACCCCCGTTCCTCGCTGGAACGGGCAGGAAAGGCACGCCCGTGACGTGCAGCAGCAGCAGCCTCTGTTAGCAGCAGAAATGCGCAGAAACAGAGCAACCAACTCCAGCAAGAACGAAGGCAACCAAAAGCAACATAACAAGGTCCAAATTGCTGCAATAACTCAACAAGAATACATAACCCAAAGCCACGAATTGGACAGCAAAAGAAGGAAGAAAATCACAGCAGTTTGACAGCAAAAACCAGCGTGAAAAACAGGGCCAAACGCGAAGAAAAACAGGGCAAGCTTGAACTCAATCAATCCGATTTCATTCAGGTCCATAAGTCCCTCAAAAGTGCAGCAAAATATCATAAATACAACACATAATTCAGTCCCAAACAAGCTCAAACAAGAAAGCAACCCTACGTGACCTTCATGTGGGATTTCTCAAAATTTTCATAAATGATATCTCATGAATAACTCAACAACCACGAAATCAAAGATCATAAATGGTATGAGGATGTCAAAACAATCAATCTCAAGCTTGGAATCAATCAAAATCATTGAGAAACGAAGAAGATCAACATTTTGCCCAAAATCCTTTATTTTCGGAAAAATACCCAGAATGGATGAAACCATGCTCAAATTCATGAATGAAAAGATGAAAATGCTCAGAATTAATCATATAATACAACCCTTAACTTACCTTGATGATTGGTTGAAGTTTGGATGAGGTTTGAGCTCCAAAATCTCCAAGGTTGAAGGGTTTCGGGACTGGCAGTAGATGCAGTAGCTTTGGCTGATGTTTGGGGATTGTGTGAGGGTTATCTCGGTTAGAGCTTGAAATATCCAGATAGGTGGTTGAGTTAGGGTTTAAAGGAATCAAACCATGGTTAGTTTGGTTATGGTTTGGATGAGATATGGCTCAATTTGTACAACAAGGTCAATTTGGTCTCCGTTTCGTTTTTCGGTTGGATTTCGGAGTTTCAAACCACTTAGGAAAAATGTAAGGCTAAGTTTACTAAACTCGAATTTTCGTTACGAGTTCAGCGGAGTTGACGGAACTCGAATCCGAGTTCCCGAGCTCAAGATATTAAATTCGGAACCAAGGGTACGCTAAGTGCTCGTTAGCCCCCGTTTTGGTTCCTCGAAACAAATTAAATCCATTAACATATCAAATGAATTCGAAAACATAAATTGAGCATAGAATCATGTCCATAACACATATATGTACGACATATTACAAATTCGTGGCAATTTGATATCATATCATATAAGAACGGAGCACAGAATAAACGAACAAGCTCATACATGCAATTCAACATAAATCCCATGCATATATTATAACTCCCATGCATAAATGAAATAAAATTCATGCAAAATTATAATTCAAAGTTCACGTAATTCATGCATGAATTAAAATTCCCATGCAAGATTATGATTTTCATGCATAATTATATTAAATCAAGGTTCATGCATAAATCAAATAAATAAATGAGTTCTAATATTACATAAATTAAATTGGTCACGTAATTAATTAGCTTAAACAGGATTAATTAACATAACATATAATTAGTTTAATCATTAAATTAATAATAATATAATTAAACATATATATATATATATATATATATATATAATACGAAACATATATATATATAATTAATAATATTAAAATAAAATAATATAATATAATATAATAAAATAATGACAATTATAATAAAATTAAATATAAAACACGTGAAAACAATTAATTCGCGCAATTAGATAAACACATACGCCCTACCTTTACATCCGAAAAGTCGGGGCGTTACAGATAAAGTCCATTGTTTAATATACCAAGACGTATTAAAGAATTATTCTTTTTGAGGTAAAAGTTACCATTCATAATATTAATTTCATAACCTTCACATTCAAGTACTGGAATTGAAATTATATTATGAATAATGTTTATTACATAAAGGACTTTATTTAAAACTAAAACAGAATGACCTAAATCTAATCTAATTGTGCCTAAAGCTTGAGCTTCAACTGTTGAGCAGTCCCCAATATAGGTGTGTGTATGTATAAGGGTTTGTTAGAGATTTGGATTTTGGACTTTAATCTTGATGATCAAGCATGACTTCTTGAGCAATATATGTGAATTCATGAATTCCTAGCCTTATTTCCTTGTTATTTGGATAATTGATACATATTTTAATTTTGGAGGAGTATATGTGATTGTTTGGAATGATCCTTGCCTCAAACTTGTGTTTTATGTGTTGTAATTGAAGTATAAGATGTATATTGGTGTTATATGATAGTTTTGAGGTGTTTTATTGTTGTGATTTGGTGTTGGTGTGGATTGGGAGCCATATCTTTAGCCTTGCCCTGTTTTTCCCTCGTATTCAGCTATTGGAGAAGATCCACGGGCGTGGATTTTGACCCACGACCGTAGATTTGAGTCCTGAAAACTTGGTTTTTCAGCATAGGAATCCACGGGAGTGGATTTTTGTCCACGGCCGTGGATCCGCCCCTGTTTTCTATCCAAGTTTGTTTTGCTTTGTTCTCCCTCATACGAAGTCCGATTGACCTGATTTTTGAACCGATGGAAACCTCTTAAAGTCTAGAACAACCTGTAATCAACAGCTAGGATCAACCTAAATTTGTCCACGGCCGTGGATCCTCCCCTGTTTTCTATCCAATATTGTTTTGCTTTGTTCTCCCTCATACGAACTCCGGTTGACCTGATTTTTGAACTGACGGAAACCTCTTGAAGTCTAGAACAACCTGTAATCAACAGCTAGGATCAACCTAAATTAGCCAACTGGAATCATCTCAATATCTTTCGCCATTTGTGAGTTATAATCAATCCTTTTTGGTGTCGCCACTTCACCGACAATCTGCATTCCTTCAACTTCGTAGCTACGCCATTTACTCCTCGTTTTGAACTAGAATACGAGCCATATATCATTTTAAAGGTCTCTGTGTCCAGTTTCATTTCTAATAAGAAAAACTCCGTTCCAACTTATACAACTCAAGATATTTCCATTTTCCTACAACTTGTACATTTCCGAAAATTGTCAACTTTTGCCAAACTTCGCCAAAACCCCTCTTATTGCATTCCTTTCACTTCCTTGGATCCCGTATGTCACTTATATGAATTATACGCTTGCTTAATTTATAATTGTACTCTTATTTGATACTCCTTGGTCTTTACTTGCTTAAGTTTGATTGTTTGAATCCGTGCTTGATACGTTGATTGAATTTGGTTGGGTAATTGAGTATATGAACACGATTACACCATTCCATGACATTTCTATGCTTCATTTCATATTGACTTATGTTATGACACCATACACCACTTCATAATCATTGTTGTGCGTCCTATTTGGTATCATATTGAGTCTTATCTCACGAGTACACATCGCTTCTTTCTCTTGTATAGTTCATCTCCAGGGCGGAGATATTGTGATCAATAGGCACCCGGCCTAGCTTATATCCTTGTATCGTCATCTTCCAGGTGAGGGTGTTTTCGTTCTAGTTATGTATTAAATCCCTACCACCTTTATGTGATATGTTTTGGCCAAAAACCTAAAGTATATATATTTGATTTTAAAGTGGAGTTATCGAGTAAATCTTTCCTCATCAATTACGAAATGAATTATGATAATTATGATCATGACTTGAATGTTTTGGCGAGATTATGCACATTGATCATGCACATGTTATTGGGCCCCGAGGAAATGTGTGAATGGAGACCGGTTCGACATTGGGCCAACGTATAGCTAAGCCATTGCACAAAGTACTCATTGAGAATCTCTCACGCGACCGTGTAGAGTGGAAGGTGAGTTATTCTTCAGCCGATGGTTAACCCATCGAAGGAGTGGGTAGGAGTCATGAGCCCCCGTCTCAATATTGTTATTATTAAATGGTTCGATTCTACAGGCCCGACCATTATGGAGGGAGAAGGTTAGAAAATGCTTTATGATCATGTTCATGTATTATGTTTATTAATGTTACGCACCGTGCGGGAAGGCCGGGAGAAGGATTACCCAAACGATCAAGTCTCATGTTTATTGCTCGCATGTATTGTTATGTATTGCATGATCACGTATTCAAAAGTATTAAGTCATGTTCATTGTACACGGTCGGAGTTTGGTTGGAGAATTATACACGCTCACTCACCGAGCCATTATGGTTACTCATGAATTATGAACTTAAAGAATTTAATTGGAATTAGTCGCGAAGTCCGAGCATTGCTTATATATTTTCTTGCCTTCATGAGAACTAACTTTAAATAAAACCTTGCTCGGGATTTATGGCTCTCATGTGCATGTTCTATATATATGTATCGCTCCTGCTCACTCAGTCTTCTAGAGACTGGCCCCTCTTTCCCACTTGTCAGCTTCTTGCAGGTTTTGCTAGGCGGAGGTCAAGTTTTAGTTCTATTGTCGAGTCACTTGTACACTCGAGTCACATTCCACATTGTTATGATTTAAATTTTAATTCCTTATGTATTTAGGCCTGTGTGCCAAATTATGAAATTTTACTGATTTGATTCGGGACAGGTTGCATGCTTAGCTGAACCCGTTGTTAGGTGCATGTTGGATTTAATTATATTTTTGAATGGTTTGGGCTTGTAGCCATTAATGGAATTTTTTTGTTGGCATGATTGCTTCCGCATTGCACTCGTACTGTTTTTTGGTTATTTGGTACAGGGGTAGATTCCGCCTGGCTAGGAAAGTTTTTATTTTATCACCCGTTCGCTATGAGTCCGGTTCATGCTGGATCATCCATTTCACGTGTGGACTAGACTTGTAGTGCGGGGGATGTGGTGCCTATCATCACGGGTGCTACATGCTAAGGTGGTATCAGAGCCACGGTTGCAAAACGGGTCTCTAGCATCGTGTCGTGTCAAGTATAGGTCGAACGGCTTAGGAACAACGTGTCAACCTGCGCACCGCATTGATCATGAGCATGTATTATTGGAAAATTTGATGAATTATATGTTGAAATTTAAATTTTGTTGATTTATGTGTTACTTTTTGCATCCATACGTGTTCTTGGTTTTAATTATGTGACATATGCATTCAATAACTCGCATGCATTTATATTTGAATTGAGTTGTGATTCATAGGATGAAATCCTAACATCAAACCACGGCCAATTCTTCAAAATAACCGCTATACTACAAATATTCTTTCTGGACATGGGTGATTTGAAGACAGCTCCGGAGGTTAAGAAGAATTCGGGTAATTGGTGGTTCGTATGACTGGGTTATAGTTAAGAAGTTCAAGCCGAGATGGGAATTAAATCGTGCAAGAAGATGGTTATGGTTGAGGAATGGTACGAGAGTGTGAGGTATGACTCCCAAAAAAAACACACACTCCTACCCCGCAAACGAAGTTGATCAACCGGGTTCAAGAGGCTGTTTAACTCAAGGAAGAAGTGAAGGAAAGACCTTTAAGTAGTTTGAATTAAGGTTAAGCAAGGGGTGAAGAGCTAAGTCCAGATAATTTGGGTTGAGATGGGGTCAATACTTGGGTTTGGGTTAAGAAAGAAGAGGATTTCACGAGATTGAAGTCATAATTAGGAATCTAATTCAGGGTAAGGAACAAATAGACTTTTGATATTGGAAGTCGGATCAAGGTGAACCGAGAGAGCACCCCACTTTTGGATTCATGAAGGGGACAAGCAAGATAATTGGATCGGCATTTAAGCTCAAGATTCGGTGGAAGATGAAGATGCTTGTCCTTTGAACCCTTCAAGGTTAGAATATGGAAGTTTTAGTCGGACTAATGATTACGGTTAGGAATTGGTAAAATGAAGATTTGTTCTAGAGAAGATGGGAAGGAATCGAATCATTTAGACATAGAAGACTTGGGATCAAATGACTACCTTGGATTGTGAGAAGATACTCCTTATTGTTAGAAGAACAAAGAATTCGGGGATCCGTAATGTGGGGCAAGAGGTACAGAGAAGTATGAGAATTTAGAGCCGGTTTTGAGAAGAATTAACGCACCGAGAGGCTTCGGTATAAAAGAATTGGAGCTCAATAAGGCATTAAGATTTTGGGAATACGGATGGTTGCAAGAGGAATTAAGGAAAGTTAGAAGACCGTGGGTATATAAGAAGTGGTCGATGGGTTCGAGCACAAAGGAGCAATTTGCCGAGCTAAAGATTGTCACTACGGTGGAAGGTACTTGCATTCATGGCACGTGTATCATACATCGTATTAATTTTAATCCCGCTTTATATTCATTTATCTGAGGTAATTTCCCTAATGTGATGCATACCTTGATTGTCCCAAAATGTGTGACATGCATTAAAAGGATGATTGATGGTAACCTCAGCTGCAAGATTAATGTCATGATGGGATCGAGAAGAATTGGCAGAGATTGGTAAGGAAGATATTGGATAAGAAAAACCGATTAAATTATCATATTCCCGAAGGGACAAAGTGAGATTCAATTCAACTGAGCATTGGAAATGGAAGATCTACGAGGCAATACACCTCATGAACAAGACAGGTTACCTGTTTGTCAGTTGTTTTCCATAATGAACCAGTAATACTTTTAGGATTTGAGATTAGAATTCAAGTTGTTAAAGACTAGCTCTGGCATCTAAGAAGACTAGTATAGTCCATGGTGAAGGATGAGTGGATTGGATTAAGATCAAGTGCCACTCAATAAGGGAACTTCAGACCGTGGGATTCATAAAGAAAGAAAAGTTGATCGTGGAGTAAACTCGGGTGGACATTGAAGTGTCGAACATATCGGGCATTTCGAGGTGTAACACTAAAGGTAACGGGATCTCCAAGAATAAATCGAGTGTTGATTCAGATCACTATCATGGAAGATTCCCGATCAACGGTGAATGGTACATCAAGCATTCATGGCATATGCATACACGTAACTTGACTTTGAATAATTTCATGATGTTAAATGCTTTGGTCGCTTGTTGCATTAATTGCTATTGTACGATGATAATTCATGTATTTGCTAATTCATGCCTGCTTCTTGTATGATTGTTGCGTGAGAGTTATTTAATTGTTTCTCGTTGCTTGTTGAGAGACGGGGTTCTCTCGTTGCTTGTTTGAGAGACGGGGTTCCCTCGTTGCTTGTTCGAGAGACGGGGCTCTCCCGTTGTTGCTTGCTACTTATTTAACTAGCTCTAGCGACAGTTTAGTATTCGAGTGGGTAAGTTCTGGTGAGTTAAGGGTCATGACTTAACAGCAATTGAAGACCCTTTGTTGCTCCAAGACCTTTTTCGAACTAATTCCTAACGGGTAGTTGCTAACCCGCGTGGGATGAACACGGGAGAGTTGCTTGAGAGTCCAGAACTCGAGGCGGTGGACCTGAGGACTGGTCCATTTTAAGGGGGAGAGGTTGTAACTCCCCGTATTTTCAATTATTTAGGTACGCGCGACACACATGTGAGTTTGAGAGTTGGACTTGTTAAGCATGCTTAATTGAAATGTATGACTAAATGGATTATGTGATTAACTGCCTAATTGGTTATGTGATCATTTTAATTTCAATTTCATTTCTTAACATATGCATTTATTCATGAAGCATACACTTATATATATATATATATATATGTTCATGAATCATTACTACACTAATACACTCACATGCATTATATATGGTATAATAATATGCACTAAGTTAATTATATACATATAATATTTATTATATCTCTACTTTATAACTTTATTCATATATATCATATATCTATACATTGTATCATATATGCAAGACACACATTTTACACCTAGCAAATCTCTAACACACACACTACACTCTCATCACATTTGATTCCAAGCAAGAAGAAGAAGGAAGGGAGGAAATATTCAAGAAGCACAAGCATCATCAAGAGCATCATCATCATCTCATCATTTCCATTTCATCCTTTTCTTCCAAGGTTGGTTCATGTGTTGGTGTATATATATATATAGGTGTGTGTATGTATGAGGGTTTGTTAGAGATTTGGATTTTGGACTTTAATCTTGATGATCAAGCATGACTTCTTGAGAAATATATGTGAATTCATGAATTCCTAGCCTTATTTCCTTGTTATTTGGATAATTGATACATATATTAATTTTCCATGAGTATATGTGATTGTTTGGATTGATCCTTGCCTCAAACTTATGTTTTATGTGTTGTAATTGAAGTATAAGATGTATATTGGTGTTATATGATAGTTTTGAGGTGTTTTATTGTTGTGATTTGGTGTTGGTGTGGATTGGGAGCCATATCTTCAGCCTTGCCCTGTTTTTCCCTCGTATTCAGCTGCTAGAGAAGATTCACGAGTGTGGATTTGGACACACGGCCGTGGATTTGAGTCCAGAAAACTTGGTTTTTCGGCATAGGAATCCACGGGCCTGGATTTTTGTCCACCGCCGTGGATCCGTCCCTGTTTTCTGTCCGAGTTTATTTTGCTTCGTTCTCCCTCATACAATCTCCGATTGACCTGATTTTTGAACCAACGGAAACCTCTTGAAGTCTAGAACAAATTCCAAGTGGAATCATCTTGCTAATAAGCAAAACTCAGTTCCAACTTCTAGAACTCAATATATTTCCATTTTGCTACAGCTTGTACATTTCCAAAACTTCGCCAAAACCCCTCTTATTGCATTACTTTCACTTCCTTGGCTCCCGTATGTGACTTATATGAATTATATGCTTGCTTAATTGATAATTGTATGCTTATTTGACACTCCTTGGTCTTTACTTCCTTAAGTTTGATTGTTTGAATCCGTGCTTGATACGTTGATTGAATTTGTTTGGGTAATTGAGTATATGAACACGATCACACCATTCCATGACGTTTCTAAGCTTCATTTCATATTGAATTATGTTATGACATGATACACACCTTGATAAGCATTACCATGCGTCCTATTTGGTATCATATCGAGTCTTATCTCTCGAGTACACATCGTTTCTTTCTCTTGTACAGTTCATCTCCAGGGCAGAGATATTGTGATCAATAGGCACCCGGCCTAGCTTATATCCTTGTATCTTCATTTCCAGGTGAGGGTGTTTTCGTTCTAGTTATGTATTTAAATCCCTACCACCTTTATGTGATATGTTTTGGCCAAAAACCTAAAATATATATATTTGATTTTAAAGTGGAGTTATCGAGTAAATCTTTCCTCATGAAGTACGAAATGAATTATGATAATTACGATCATGACTTGAATGTTTTGGCGAGATTATGCATATTGATCATGCACATGTTATTGGGCCTCGAGGAAATGTGTGAATGGAGACCGGTTCGGCATCGAGGCCACGTATAGATAAGCCATTGCACAAAGTAATCATTAAGAATCTCTCACGCGACCTTATAGTGTAGAAGGTAAGTTATTCTTCAGCCGATGGTTAACCCATCGAAGGAGCGGGTAGGAGTCATGAGCCCACGTCTCAATATTGTTATTATTAAATGGTTCGAGTCTGCAGGCCCGACCATTATGGAGGGAGAATGTAGCACCCCGCACGTAAGGCACCACATCCCCCGCACTATGGCTCAACACGAGTAACGAAATGGTAAAATCCGTACCCATATCAAACCATAGCGAACGGGAGACAAACAGAAAACCTTCCTAAGCTAGGCGGTACTTAGACTCTGCAATTAATAATTAACCAACAAGACACAACGCAACGGAGAACTAAAACCAAACACATGCATTGGCCACGGGCCTACAGAAATTAAACACACGAACCACAGGCAGACTTGGGCTCCTCAGGCCTCTTTTAATTCATAATCAAAGCCCAACAAAAGCAATTCAATAGCAAATACATAAGGATTCAAGTTCATAATAATACAGAATCGAATCATGCGGGATTTAAGTACAAATGCGAGTGCAGAGACTTTTCTAAACAACATGACCAACTCAAAGACTCCACACACTCCGCCTAGCTCGAGACTCCAAAGCCAAACCTGCGCACTAAAAGGTTGGGAAAGGAGAGGGTCAGTCTCTAGAAGACTGAATGAGCAAGAGCGAAATACGTATATATAAAATAGGTACATGCAAGTTATAAATCCCGAGCAAGGTTTTATTTAAAATTAGTTCCCAAAAAGGGCAAGAGAATGACCAAGGAATACTCGGATTTTACGACTAATCATATTAATTCATTACGTTCATAATTTATACATAAACATAAAGGCTCGATGAGTGAGCGTGCACAATCTCCAACCAAACTCCGACCGTGTACGACAAATATCATTAATACCTTAAATAGGTGGTCATGCAATATATCATAATACACGCAGATCATATATCATATCATAAAGCATATTCGTTTGGGCAATCCGTGTCCCGGCCTTCCCGCACGGTGCATAACAATCATATCATAACATAACCATATTCATAAAACAAGTTCCAACCTTCTTCCTCCGGCGGTGGACGGGTTTGCAAGGCCCGACCACCTAAACATATCATTATGGCTATGAGGTTCATGAGGCCTCAAAGCCCGGTTAGCGTTTCCCCGTCAAAAACTCCTTGACGAGGTCCGTTTCGCCGTAACATAGTGGAACTAGCACATGGGATCACCGTCGGCCCATGCCTCCCCGGATAGCCACATGTACTAAGTCCCTGGGCCCGTGCAATCATAATCATGTCTCGCCAAAACATATCAATTCATGTGAAACATATCATACATAAACATAATTCATTTGAAAAGGGTTTACTCGATCAATATTTACTCGATACATTTCATTTGAAAACCATATATATAACTGTATTAGGTTTTTGGCCAAAGCTTGTCACATACGGTTGTAGGGTTTAATACGTAACTAAAACGAAAACACCCTCACCTGAAACATGACGATACAAGGATACGAGTTACCGAGTGCCTAGTTGGTCAAGATTTCTCCACCCTGGAGATAAACTGTACAAAAGACAACATGTCGTGTTCGTGAGACTCAAGACTCTAAATGAACCATATATGATGCATGGCAATGTAATGAATATGATATGAATGCGTAAAAGATAATATTATATCATGAAAATGTTCATGTGCACTATTAAGGAATTTAAAACACATAATCAAACCATTCGTTCATTCATTTCATTCAAATCCATAAGTTCATAAATTCATAACCCATATCAATTTAATCTAAGAATCTAAGAATTCAGTTAATATCATAACACATAATATTCATGTTGATAATTAGAAATAGAATAAATAAAACGTTCACTCAATAATCGGTAAATTAAATACGCGAAATAGTATTCAATTAAATTCCAAAATTGAATTAAATCAAATAACATTTAAAATATATATATATATATATATTAACACACACACACACACACATATATATATATATATATATAAATATATATATATATATACATATATCACAAGTACACGTATATGTATATATATATATAATACTAACACACACATTAATTACATGCATGCACACACCATTACTTAATACATATATATATATACATTTTTTCACACAGGCACACAACCATGCATGCACAATAACTCACACACCCTTACAAAATCCATGCATGCCACTTCTAATTCCCATGCAAACCCAGAAGATATATTACAGCAATACACACTCATATGCATGCCTAGCTATCTATGCAATTATATACACATGCACAGACTTGGAATCAAAGAAGGATAGCAGCAGCAGCAGCTTACAAGATAGAAAAACAAACACACACACACCCCTGCATAACTAGAAGGAAGAGAAGCAGCAACACAGCAAGAGAAGAAGAAAGAAGAGAACAGAAGAAAAGAAGAAGAAAAAAGAGAAAGAACAGAGGTACTGCTGTGGCTACCCGCCTGGGTAGCCAATCCCTTACAAAACTCCCCGACCGGGTAGGACTTACAGAAGGTTTAGCAGCAGAAGTACCCGGCCGGGCACTGTCCAAGAAGAAACTCTCCCCGGCCGGGGAGAGTGTGCAACAATTACAGAAGCAGCGCAGCAACAATACCGAAATAGGGGAGGACAAAGGGGGGTATATCCAAGCCAAAAACATGCTCAAACTTTGCAACCAAATCAAGCTAACAATTAAGGTGATAAAGGACTACAAACATACAGCAACCAAGCCTGGAATTAACCCCTAAACATGCAGTAAAACTGAGAAGGAAAAGGCGGCAGTTCATGCGTGAAAAACAGCGCATGAACGAGCGAAAACAGGGCAGGCTGCTATGTGCACAAACAACTATCAAAATAGCTGCAATTAAGATGAAAATGAGCAGCATTAGACATCAAAATAGCCCCCAAAAACTAGCAGCAGTTCAATACAAGGAGAAGGGCAAAATCCAGTTTGAAGTTTAAGCAATACATATTCATTTCATTGATGATATCTCACCAACCTCTTAACCATCAATTAATATAAGCCTACTCTGACATAAATGGAGTATAATAATCATATATATATCATCAAACAAGTCAGAGATCAAGAGAATTCAAGAAATCATCCAAATGCTTCAAAACCTAACTATTCAATCAAATATCCCAAAACCCTATGAAATCTGAATTAAAATCAGGGATGAAAGGATAAAAATAACCATAGATGCATGTACAACATAATTCTAACTCACCTTGTTGATTGGATGAAAGTTGGTTGAGATTTGAGCTCAAAACCTCAAGGGTTTGCACAGCTACGGGAAACTAGGCTGCTGAAGGGTTTGGCTAAAATATCTGGTGTGTGGGAGGATATTCTCGGTTAGGGGTGGTTATGGGATGATAGAGGATTGAACTAGGGTTAAAAGGCCACCAACCATAGTTAATTTGGTTACGTTTTGATCAAGTTATGGGCATTTTAGTGAAAGGTGGTCATTTTGAATGTCGTTTCATTTTTCGGTTGAATTTCGGAGGTTCAAATGATTTCAGAAAATTATAAGGCTAAGTTTATTAAACTTGAATCTTCGATACGAGTTCAAAGAAGTTGACGGAACTCCAATCCGAGTTCCTGAGCTCAAGATATCACGTACGGAACCAAGGGTGCGCTAATTGCTCATTAGCCCCCGATTTGGTTCCACGAATCAAATTAAATTCGTTAACATATTAAACGAGTTCGAAAACACAAAACGACCATATATGCATGTTCATAACACATATATTTACGACATACTACAATTTCACGGCATTTCGATATCATTTCATATAAGAACGATGCACAATTGAAACAACTATGCACATATTCATGCAATTCATGCACATTTCATTAAAATTCATGCATAATAAAATTTAAATAAATAAATCAAATTAAATTATAAACATAAATTAAGGTCACGTGATTAATTAATTAAAGCATGATCAATTAACATAACACTTAATTAGCATAATCATTAAACTAACAATAACTTAAAATAACACTTGAAATAACGTAATATTTAAAATAATATTAAATTAAAATAAATATTAGGTAAACTAAAATAAAATGAAATAATAACAATTTATAGTAAAATTTAAATATCTAAAACACTTATAACCAATTAATCACATAATTAAATGATTTAATTGCGAAATTTATAAACAATTACGACACATTAGTTTAAATGAAAAACCGGGGCGTTACAGAGAAGGTTGGAAAATACTTTATGAACATGTTCATGTATTATGTTTATTAATGTTAGGCACCCGTGCAGGAAGGCAGGGACACGGATTGCCCAAATGATCAAGTCTCATGTTTATTGCTCGCATGTATTGTTATGTATTGCATGATCACGTATTCAAAAGTATTAAGTCATGTTCATTGTACACGGTCGGAGTTTGGTTGGAGAATTATGCACGCTCACTCGCCGAGCCATTATGGTTACTCATAAATTATGAACTTAAAGAATTTAATTGGAATTAGTCGTGAAGTCCGAGCATTGCTTATCTATTTTCTTGCCTTCATGAGAACTAACTTTAAATAAAACCTTGCTCGGGATTTATGGCTTGCATTTGCATGTTCTATATATATGTATCGCTCCCGCTCACTCAGTCTTCTAGAGATTGACCCCCTCTTTCCCACTTGTCAGTTTCTTGCAGGTTTTGCTAGGCGTAGGTCAAGTTTTAGTTCTATTGTCGAGTCACTTGTACACTCGAGTCACATTCCACATTGTTATGATTTAAATTTTAATTCCTTATATATTTGGGCCAGTGTCCCAAATTATGAAATTTTACGGATTTGATTGGGGCAGGTTGCATGCTTAGCTGAACCCGTTGTTAGGTGCATGTTGGATTTAATTATATTTGTGAATGGTTTGGGCTTGTTGCGATTAATGGAATTTTATTGTTGGCATGATTGCTTCCACATTGCACTCGTACTGTTTTTGGTTGTTTGGTACAGGGGTAGATTTCGCCTAGCTAGGAAAGTTTTTATTTTGTCACCCGTTTGCTATGAGTCCGGTTCATGCTGGATCATCCATTTCACGTGTGGACTAGACTTGTAGTACGGGGGATGTGGTGTCTATCGTAACGGGTGCTACAACTTGTACCTTCCCTCATTCTCAAATGGAACAATTCTTTTGAGGTGTTATACCTTGTAACACACTCATGAGGGCGGTAAAGTTCCTCTAAGTGGTCGTAAATCTCCCAAACGAATTCCATGGCCTCATGCTATCTTTGCATGTCCGGAGACATGTTAGCAAGCATGAGACCACGGGCTTGGAGGTTATCATCCTTCCACTTCTGGATCGTATCCCGCTCAGCCCGGGTCGAAGCTTTCCCTTCGAGAACATGCTCCGCCTCGTAGAGAACATAAGTTCTCTTTTCGGAATCTAGAACGATTTTTAGATTCCTAAGCTAATCAGAATAGTTGGGACCAGTCAACTTGTTTGACTCGAGGATCGATACTAGAGGGTTTTTGGTTGCCATTTCAAAATAAGTAGAGAATCACAGAATCTACGACCTAAATGGGAAAATAGAGAACTAAGTGAGCATGCTGAATAATATCCATATACATGAGATTAGGTCTTTAATCTATGTAGCTCCCACTGTTTTTAGAAGATCTATAATTTCCGAAGATCTTAGAGGATACTTGTTATCCCAATAGGTAATAAGATCTCAAGCACTTTATCTTGAACCCACGACTCGTGGACATTCTCAATAAAGCCTAAGGTAGGTACAACTTACCAATTCCAACTCGGTGGAATTCTTAGTAATATTTTTGCATCACCTATCTTTCAATATGGACCCACGACTCGTGTGACATCCATATTTACTTTGGCGTTAAGCTAGACCCATCAATCATAAGATCAAGATCAAAACTTAGTTCGAACGACCCATGACTCGCGGACATCGCCCTCCCTAAAATTGATCTCGAAATATTGATCATTAAAATGATCAATTAGGAAACTAAGAACTAATAGGTTTCACATCGTCACCCCACGCCTCATGGACAGCAATTAGCTTCCCCTATTAAACTTAAATCCTACTGATGGAATGCTAGGAATTTAATTCAAAGTTTGTACCTTGAATTAAACACCTATTTCCGAAATTAGCTTAATATTTTTAGGGAATTTTTTATTTAACCGTAGAGTTGTCCGGTTCAACCTCACCAACTTATATGTTATCCAATTTAATTAGTCTTGATTAATGCAAGTACAACTTAAATGCATTTAACACAAGCGCATAGCAAATAACATGTCCTAGCATGATACTAACATGTGATGATCATGGGGTTCTACCTATCTTATGCGTGATATGTGGGAGCCACTCCACAATCACAAGTTCTAACATGCCACATAAAACAATTTAAATTACATAAGGGAATTGAAAATAAAACGATGCCCTATCTATTACAATAATAAAAATCCTCTCAAACACTTTGAGAGGTCTTCACTTATGGCCTCCATCTTATTACTTGTTGTGTGGATCCATCTTACTCCATGGGTGCATTGTCTCCAAAACGAAAGAAAAAGACCTCACCACCTATCTCTACTCTCAAATTACAATAAAAAGAAAAAGACATAAAGTAATAAGGTTTAATCTTTATATTAACCTTAGACAATTACACGGGCCATACCCCGCACTCAAAAACAGTAATATGGAAAGCCACATAATAAACACATAACAGTACGCACATAAGTGGGGCACCGACCCCAATTGAAAAACGCAACTATGGGGCTCCAACCCCAATTTAAACTATTCATGTGCATAAATTAAAACCATTCATAAGACTAAACCCACGATCACCTAACATGCATAAATTGCAAGAATTTAAATTTAACCAATAAATTAAAAATCTCGCTTTAAGCCCTAATGACTTAAAACACGATTTAGATGTAATTCTTGTTCATGAGCCTTTTCTATAAAATCCAAAAAATAATAAACCAATAAAGTTCCAATTAATTTCTGAAAATTAATAATTTTGTTCCTTTTCAATATTTTATAAATAAAGATAGTAATATTCCCAAAAATTAAATCGTTTTAATTTCTCAAAATCCCAATATAACAAAATATTAAAATTAATTTTAATTTAATAAAATAGATTTTAAAAGGGCAAAATTAAATCAGGATTTTGTGGACCGAACACGAAAAATGAAAACGCGAAACACGGGCCCGGAACGACTCGAGCATCGCCCGCACTCCACGCGGCAACGCACGCTAGGCGCGCGCGTGCCATCGTCGAGCATAGCCTGCAACAGTTGCTGCCAGCATGCGAATGCCAGGAGCGGGCCCTTGCGCGCATCACGCGCACAGCGCAGGTTGACGATAGCTGGCGGTCCCGGCTAGGCTCCCCCGCGGTTGCGGGAGGTGCTAGGCAGGGCGCCTGGGCACTTGCGGGACTGGCAGGCGGGCTGTCCAGAGCGGTTGCGGGTCAGGCGTGCGGGCACCCCCGTGCGGTTGTGGGAGTGGTGGGCGACGGCGGTGGTTCGCCTACGGGGTTGTGGCGTGCGACACGCTAGCACGCCCAAACCTTGTGTGTCTCGATTTTCGTATCAAGGTTTCACCAAAACCCAATTCAATCCAAGAATTAAAATTACGAACAGTTCCAAAAACAAAATTTTTAGAAAGCCATTTCAGAAACTTTGAAGAAAAATACAGATTCAATTTTTCAGATTTTCTAAAAGAACTCGTAAATACTCAATCACATCTAAACACAAGAATTTCTACCAAATTCAGAATAATTGAGACGAATCAAAATTAGGCCTTGCAAGGCGGCTCTGATACCACTTGTTGGGAAAATAAAACTGAAGCGCAGCGGAAATTTAAAAAACAAAACCAAAAGATAGAATCGAATATTGCAATTCCTATTCCCAAATTCGTAGAGATCAAGAAACTCACTTAGATAGTAGCTTTCTTGACACGTTCTAGCCGCCCAAGAACGCTGTTCTCGTGGCCTGATCCCCAAAAGCTCCTTTGAATCTGTCAAGACTTCACGATAGTGGCCCTCTCGAGAATTAGTCCACCAACCTCGACCACAATCCGAATAGGGAGGATGGTAGTTCTATATTTGGTGTTTTGGACCTTGGGTTTAGAGTATAATTTGGAGAAGGAGAATTTTTGCATTAACCCACATGGGGTTCGAACTCTATGTATTAATAGGCAAGGGGTTCAAACCCTAAGTCTTGATTAGCAAGACTTTCCAAAACCCTTTTGGAAAAGGATTGCTTGCTTGAAGAGTAAGTCACCTACTTTGACCAAAAGTCTTCTTTTGACCAACTTGTCAAGCAAGAATTAAATATCCAACTCTCATATATATTTTAATTTATTTTATTTATTTATAATAAATAACTTGAAGCTAATAATTAATTAAGTCATAATTAATTATTTATTAGACTTAATATCTCCATATTAGAACTTTAATATTAATTCATAACTAAATTAAAGTCCATTAAATAATTAATCAAAATTAATTATTCAACTAACACATACACACGTGACACGTGCCCACATGTGTTCCACACGTGTGGACCCTACCAATCTCCTATTGGTCCGATCAACTCGTTCAATCGATTTTAAGCCTTAACCCACGTGACTGGGTTGTTGTGTGTGACCCTCTAGGTTCTTAATTCAATTAGCAGTGACCCTAATAATCTTGATCTTAAAGTTAAGTGCATTTCATATCCATTTGATCTTAATCTAAGAAACTCATTTCTTGATGTTTTGATCCACTGCCTTGGCCAAGGAGTCCTAGATGGCATATGAATGACTTACACAATAAGAAATCAACTTGCTAATGCAAGTGCAGGTCCTTTAATGATTCGCAAATACTTTCATGTGCCACTTGTGCAGCCCCAGCATAAGCTTTGAATCAGTTGTCTAAAGTGACACTCTTTCAAGACACATAAAATGCAATTGCAACACCTAAAAAAACAAAATTGAAAGTAGATCACATATATCAAGAAATTTTGAGCAATTAATAACAATTTAACCATGAAAATTCAATGCAATGCACACGTTGCCAAGTTGTTCCTATGTCGTATGACCTAAACTGACTCAATCACGACACGAGAACCCGGGTTTTGCAATGTAACACCCCAAGCGGTGGGGCGCCACATCCCCCGCACCATAGCCCAACACGTGAAACGAAATGGGAACTCCGTCCACGCATCAAGCCATGGCGAACGGGTGACCAACCAAAAATCCAACCTAAGCTAGGCGGTACCTAAACCCTGTACAAATGAAAATATACAAAACCCGAATGCGAAAGCGGTACAAAATACGAATTATCAAAAAAAAAACTTCAAACAAGAAACATATTCAATACATTCCAGAAAATAAATCAACATCAGCTAAACGGGTTCAACTAGTCAAGGAAACCTGTCCTAACCTGTCCCGAATAACATACAACGAAATGGGTTCAACTAATTCAGAACCTGTCCTATCCTGTCCCGAATATCATATCATAACGAATGAATTAAACTTATATAAATTACAACATACAACGAATTCAATGTATGCAAGACATATACAAATGCGAAGACCAAACTCAACTTGGACAAAAACGAAAGACTCGACTCAACCGCCTAGCACCAACGAACTCCAAAAGCAACCTGCAACTCAAACAAAGAAAAAGGGAAAAAGAAACAACGAAGAAGGGTCAGTCCTAACGACTGCTGAGGGGGCTAACACACGCACCCGTACATATACATAAGAGCAAAGCATATTCAAAGCTGAAGGGATTCATGAACCGGGCGTGGTTTTTGCATTCCAAAAGGTTTTAACCCGTGATACCATATATAAGAAGAAACAATTAGGGCCAAAGGCCAAAATCGACCAAATTTTATAAAATGAAAGCCACCCCCGTTTCACAAACCATAAAAGATACATAAGCAAAAGCATAAACATAAGAACACGGAGAGAACGAGTTCTCACACACTTACTTATACCAAAGCAAAACTCATAAACAATCCCAGCTTTACACCATTGGGGAAGAGAGGTACCCCTCTCAACCCTCCACAGAACGAAACTTGTGAACCGGAGGATCCCGCCCTGTTCCTTCGACGGCCAGCCAAAATGCACTCCGTTGGCATAGGAGAACTAAGTCTCCCGTTGGTGGAGAAGTGCACAGGGGTCGTAACCGGCGACCCCATGGTCGTCCCGGGTCTCCCTTACCCACAACTCCGGGGCCCAAACACACATATACACATACTTACACAAAACACACTTACCATAAGAAGCTTATCCGCACATCCTGCCCTGCTTAAACTCACACACACGCTTACACACACTCACCCTTGTCAAAACGTTTCAAAGTAACCGAAAATAGAACTTATATACATATAGAAGCGTTTTTCAAAAACCTCAGAACAAACGGGATCCACAAAATACGTATCAAGCACATATTTAGATACATATATATATACATAGTCGCATGCAGGGCTCAAAACACAGATAAGGTTGTAGGTCGAAATAACTAAAAACAAAGAAAACCTCACCTGGCACTAAACGAAGCCGGAGTCAACGCACTTGATTCACCCCGGAATCAACTTGACAAACAAAACACCACCCCGGGTGCACTTGAACAAACTGAAGGCAGAAGACAAGACTTAGACTAAAGAATGAACCACATAGACGCACGGCGTATGATCAAGCATGTAGGAGATGCAATCAAGTAGGCATAACACATATTCGAATCAATTACATGCAATCCAAGACATTACATATCTTAACATATTCATTTATAATCATATAACACGTTCAAGTGCACAATTAATGCATAATACAAGGTGGAGATACGTATCAAGGTGCATAGGTGTTTCGTGCAATAATTCATATTACTCAAGCAACATAAAACATATATAACAACACATACATACACATAAGCAAGTTAAAAAAAGTTGGGAATGGGTTCGGAGGTGGCAAGGTGCAAGAAAAGCGGAAGAAAAGCATAAGAGATTGTTCCGAGCAAAAACGGGTAAAGCTGGAAATTTTCCAAAACGGACAAGCTGTAGAAAAAAGATCATAACTTGGGTTTGAAAAATGAGAATTGAGTTTTGTTTCTTGGAAATGAAACTAGACACACATATCTTTAAAATGGTATGTGGCTCAAGACATGATTCAAATCGAGGCGAAAATGGCGTACGTTTGAAGTTGGACGAAAGCAGAATTTTGGCGAGATGGCGATACAAATTTCAAACGGTTATATCTCATAGTCTAGAATGAATTTTGAGTTGATTCCAATTGGAGGATGTTCTAGACTTCCAGAGCTTTATGTGGGTTCAAAAATCAAGCCAATCTGAGATCAAACGAGGTCAGTACAGCCATGTCAAAATTGGCCTGGAAGCTGACACGGCCGTGTCCGAATAAGAAAATTCAAAGTCGAGGGCTTGACACGGCCATGTCGTAAATGAACTAGGGGGCTGACACGGCCGTGTTGGGTCGTCTTCTCTGAAAAAACATAGCAGCAAAGCAAGAGCTCGACGGGGGTGGTTCCCAAACAACCCTAAACCACATTCCGATCAATTAATACACCGAAGACACTCAAATTCAAGGTATATCACATATATATATATCACATTAGAACATAAATTGGACTCCGAAACGAGTCCGAACACCTAAAGCACGAAATCTATACTATTCATCAGTTCTCCAAACTCAAGAAATAAGGCAATAAAGCAAGATTCAATCGGTAGAAACAAAGATTAGGACAAGAGAAATCCATATCTTTCCTCGGTTCGTCGATTGGGCGAGAGTTGGAGTCGGAACTTGAGCTCAAAGGTTGGGTGGCTTTCTCTTCTCTTCTCTTCTCCTCTCCCTTCTTCTTGCTTGGACCAAACCAAAATGGGAAGAAAGAGGGTTCGGTCCCCTCTTGTAGGGACAATAAACGGGTAGGGAAAAACAGGTAGGGTCAAACGGTATCTAGTCCAAATGGTTCAGATTTTAAAACGGTAGGGTAGTCAAATGGCTTAGAAAATGAAAAGGTTAATTCATTGAATCCGAATCATCGAAACAAACTCAATGAAGGGGTCGAAATTCGAATTCGAATTCCCGATCTCAAGATTGCCACGATGGCCAAAGCACCCTAATTAATTATGTCCCTAAACTTCAATTATTGAGAATTCGAGCCTAAACAATTAATTAAATCTAAAGCGCATATAACTTAAATAAATTACACGTTGATATTTAAGGAATACGATCATATAAATACGGAATTAAACTCTCTCGTGATGCGTACCTGGAATTGCCGAAGTAGCGGGATGTTACAAACTCTCCCCCTTAAAGAGGACCTGTCCCCAGGTCCTACCGCTCGAGTAAGAACTACGATCAACCCTCCCGTATTCACCCAAGTTCGAGGTTCATGACGTCCTGACGAGGGTTAGCTCGAGAAAGGTCTTAAAGCACCAAGGGGTTTGATCTTCGCTCCAAGCTCAACACGAACTTGATCCCGATTTGGAATAGCTCGAACGTTTTCACACCATAGGAGGGTCCAAAAATGATTCAACTCCCACCGTTTGAATCCATCTAAACCACCCACAACTCGGGATCACGAATGGGGTCGTTAAAGAACTTCCACCATTCATTCTCCAACTCAAACGAGCCTTCTAACACCACTTCAACCCGTGGCTCGAAGTTGACGTTCGAACCGTTGCTTGCCTCTAACTGAAGACTCTTGCAAGATCGTTGGGTAGACCTTTGGAAAAGCAAAAGCACTCGAACACTTAAAGCAACCCCAAAAGTTAACGAACAACAAACACACACAAGCAAAGCTAAAAGATGCATAATGCACGTGATATGCATGTTCAAGTGTACCGTTCACCGATGTATGAGTGTTCGTGAGGATTTGATCATCGCCGAAATCTTTTGCCCACCATCTTGAAATCCTAGATGCACTTGTCACTTTAACACTTTCCATTATCTTCATTCCACGGTTGCTGTCTACTCTTGAATTCTTTCCCCAACCCCGCCTTTTCCTTTGCTCGGATGTTTCTTTGAAAAAGGGGTCAAGAAACAATCCCATCTCCTTCGTCCTCTGAAACTCAAGGTCCCTTGGGACCTCCTTCTCTTAGGAACGATAGAAAAATCCCGGAACCGTTGTTAATCCTCGAACCTGAACTTTTGATAATTCGCTCTTTCCTTCCAGGATACAATTGAATAAATCCCCATGCCCCGGATTTGCGGTTGGTTACACTTGCTCTCAATCCTCAAGCTGGATCCTTGTTCTAACTCCCGGTGATGTTTTCCCAAAGTAACACCGTACTTGGGGTCCTTCTCAATGTCGTATCCTTTGATTTGAAATCTTCAACTCTATGTATAAATTCCTAAAATTCGATTTTCTCCTCATTCGTTTGGTGTCACCCTATCTTCAGCATTCTCAATCCCCAAAGAAGGTCCTCAATTCGATCCTTGTCCTACTCGTTTCCTCCAATATCATCGTGGAATTCATTTCATAATTGAGTTCTATCGTTAGCCAATCACCTTAGCCTTAGATTCCTCGCTTGAGCGTTCTCTTGGTCCTGATTTTATTTCCAAGAATTGGATCCTTCAGTTCTTGGTTTATTAATATAACTTCTTGTATAATTCTTGAATCCGGTGGTTTCTCGACAACCTCTAAGTCCAAGTTCTTCACCAATATGCTTCTTGTAGAAATGCCAAAATGCCTTCTTCGGAAGATGAGTTTCAACTTTTCTTCGAAGCACTCTCGGATCCCATATCTTCAACCCAAAATATAGTTTCTCGAATCTACTTCCTTAACATATCCTTGTATCATCCCATAGTCGGCAACCCAATCTTAAGGAAGACTTTTAATTCGACCCTCACTTCAACCATCTCTTCCCACTTCATAGGACTTGAAACTCGGTCGTATAAGTGAATCAACATTCTACAAATAAACACTAGATATGCATATCGGGTTATATGTATAGATGAAATGCATCATAGAGTCACTCGAGCACGTAGAAAATGCTACACATTCGGATTATAACACGTAGAGCAATTTAATTACAAAATTTAATATGTTATGAATGCACGTGCCATGAAGGCAAGTACCTCAATTCTCGGGTTCATGTAGGTCTCCAATTTGAAGTCGTTGACCTCGCGTTCGGTGCTTGTTAGCTCTCTGTTGATCACAATTGGAGATCTTGTGCTCGATTGACCCGCAAGCGTAGCATCTCTTCAATCTATCCCAACAAGCATCATAGGCATGGTTGGTCCCTCCGCAGTGGGTACAAGGTTGAAGCACTTTCTTTGACTTTGTAGAATTCCCGGTCTTATGCTTCTTCCCACGAATCTTCTTAGTTCGATTCCCCGGATTGGTAAGATCTTTCATCTACTTGTACAATGGAGCATAGACCCGATTCAAGTCTAAGCTCCGATTCATCCCTTTTCTGTACCTCTTGTCATAATCCACGTTTCAACTTTTAAAGCTCTTGGTTATACGGGTGTTGGTGAGGAAGTTAATCGTAGTGTTAACGACGTGGTGGTATCCTGCAAATCTCAACAACTACAATAGAGGTATATGCGTGTCGATTAGCATGTGCATATGCCACATAATTAAACCAATCAAGAGCAATTAAGAGATGCAATGCATTGCTCAATAAAAAAAAAATAACCAAGTAATAGAAATTTTCACATACAAAGCAAATCAAATCATGATGCAAACGTGCACATAACCAAATTACCCTATGCCGTACGACCTAGACAGACACGACACGACACCGAACCCCGGTTTTGCAACCTGGGACTCTGATACCACTCCAGATGTAACACCCCACGCGGTGGGGCGCCACATCCCCCGCACCATAGCCTAACACGTGAAACGAAATGGGAACTCCGTCCACGCATCAAGCCATGGCGAACGGGTGACCAACCAAAAATCCAACCTAAGCTAGGCGATACCTAAACCCTGTACAAATGAAAATATACAAAACCCGAATGCGAAAGCGGTACAACATACGAATTATCAAAAAAAAAACTTCAAACAAGAAACATATTCAATACATTCCAGAAAATAAATCAACATCAGCTAAACGGGTTCAACTAGTCAAGGAAATCTGTCCTAACCTGTCCCGAATAACATACAACGAAACGGTTCAACTAATTCAGAACCTGTCCTAACCTGTCCCGAATAACTTACAACAAAACGGGTTCAACTAATTCAGAACCTATCCTAACCTGTCCCGAATATCATATCATAACGAATGAATTAAACTTATACAAATTACAACGTATAACGAATTCAATGTATGCAAGACATATACAATTGCGAAGACCAAACTCAACTTAGACAAAAACGAAAGACTCGACTCAACTGCCTAGCACCAACGAACTCCAAAAGCAACCTGCAACTCAAACAAAGAAAAGGGGAAAAAGAAACAATGAAGAGGGGTCAGTCCTAACGACTGGTGAGGGGGCTAACACACGCACCCGTACATATACATAAGAGCAACGCATATTCAAAGCTGAAGGGGTTCATGAACCGGGCGTGGTTTTTGCATTCCAAAATGTTTTAACCCATGATACCATATATAAGAAGAAATAATTAGGGCCAAAGGCCAAAATCGACCAAATTTTATAAAATGAAAGCCACCCCCGTTTCACAAACCATAACGGATACGTAAGCAAAAGCATAAACATAAGAACACGGAGAGAACGAGTTCTCACACACTTACTCATACCAAAGCAAAACTCATAAACAATCCCAGCTTTACACCATTGGGGAAGAGAGGTGCCCCTCTCAACCCTCCACAGAACGAAACTTGTGAACCGGAGGATCCCGCCCGGTTCCTTCGACGGCCAGCCAAAATACACTCCGTTGGCATAGGAGAACTAAGTCTCCCGTTGGTGGAGAAGTGCACAGGGGTCGTAACCGGCGACCCCATGGTCATCCCGGGTCTCCCTTACCCTCAACTCCAGGGCCCAAACACACATATACACATACTTACACAAAACACACTTACCATAAGAAGCTTATCCGCACATCCTGCCCTGCTTAAACTCACACACACGCTTACACACACTCACCCTTGTCAAAACGTTTCAAAGTAACCGAAAATAGAACTTATATACATATAGAAGCGTATTTCAAAAACCTCAGAACAAACGGGACAAATCCCACAAAATACGTATCAAACACATATTTAGTTATATATATATATACACAGTCGCATGCAGGGCTCAAAACACAGATAAGGTTGTAGGTCGAAATAACTAAAAACAAAGAAAACCTCACCTGACACTAAACGAAGCCGCAGACAACGCACTTGATTCACCCCGGAATCAACTTGACAAACAAAACACCACCCCGGGTGCACCTGAACAAACTGAAGGCAGAAGACAAGACTTAGACTCAAGAATGAACCACATAGACGCACGGCGTATGATCAACATGTAGGAGATGCAATCAAGTAGGCATAACACATATTCGAATCAATTACATGCAATCCAAGACATTACATAACTTAACATATTCATTTATAATAATATAACACGTTCAAGTGCACAATTAATGTATATTACAAGGTGGAGATACGTATCAAGGTGCATAGGTGTTTCGTGCAATAATTCATATTACTCAAGCAACATAAAACATATATAACAACACATACATACACATAAGCAAGTTAAAACAAGTTGGGAATGGGTTCGGAGGTGGCAAGGTGCAAGAAAAGCGGAAGAAAAGCATAAGAGATTGTTCCGAGCAAAAACCGGCAAAAGCTAGAAATTTTCCAAAACGGACAAGCTGTAGAAAAAAGATCATAACTTTGGTTTGAGAAATGAGAATTGAGTTTTGTTTCTTGGAAATGAAACTACACACACATATCTTTAAAATGGTATGTGGCTCAAAACATGATTCAAATCGAGGCTAAAATGGCGTACGTTTGAAGTTGGACGAAAGCAGAATTTCGGCGAGTTGGCGACACATATTTCAAACAGTTATATCTCATAGTCTAGAAGGAATTTTGAGTTGATTCCAATTGGAGGATGTTCTAGACTTCAAGATCTTTACGTGCGTTCAAAAATCATTCCAATACAAGTTCAAACGAGGTCAGCACGGCCATGTCAAAATTGGCCTGGAAGCTGACACGGCCGTGTCCGAATAAAAAAATTCAAAGTCGAGGGCTTGACAAGGCCGTGTCGTAAATGAACTAGGGGCTGACACGGCCGTGTTGGGTCATCTTCTCCGAAAAATAATAGCAGCAAAGCAAGAGCTCGACGGGGGTGGTTTCCAAACAACCCCAAACCACATTCCGATCAATTAATACACCGAAAACACTCAAATTCAAGGTATATCACATATATATATATCACATTATAACATAAATTGGACTCCGAAATGAGTCCGAACACCTAAAAAAGAAATCTATACTATTCTTCAATTCTCCAAACTTAAGAAATAAGGCTATAAAGCAAGATTCAATCGGTAGAAACAAAGATTAGGACGTGAGAAATCCATATCTTACCTCGGTTCGTCGATTGGGCGAGAGTTGGAGTCGGAACTTGAGCTCAAAGGTTGGGTGGCTTTCTCTTCTTTTCTCTTCTCCTCTCCCTTCTTCTTGCTTGGACCAAACCAAAATGGGGAGAAAGAGGGTTCGGTCCCCTCTTGTAGGGACAATAAACGGGTCGGGAAAAACGGGTAGGGTCAAACGGTATCTAGTCCAAATGGTTCAGATTTTAAAACGGTACGGTAGTCAAATGGCTTAGAAAATGAAAAGGTTAATTCATTGAATCCGAATCATCGAAAAAACTCAATGAAGGGGTCGGAATTCGAATTCGAATTCCCGAGCTCAAGATTGCCACGATGGCCAAAGCACCCTAATTAATTAGGTCCCTAAACTTCAATTATTGAGCATTCGAGCCCAAACAATTAATTAAATCTAAAGCGCATATAACTTAAATAAATTACATGTTGACATTTAAGGAATACGAATCATAAAAATATGGAATTAAACTCTCTCGTGATGCGTACATGGAATTGCCGAAGTAGCGGGATGTTACATGCAACCTGAGGCTCTCATACCACTTAAGGATGTAGCGCCCCAATGGAATGCCCCACATACCCCGCACCGAGACCCGAGCCATATATGAAATAGAGAGTCCATACACGAGTCGAATCAAGGCGAACGGTAACTCACTCACATACTAGGCTAGGCGGGAGCTAGAACCTCAAAACCAAATAGACAGGCTCATGAATTTAAATGCGAGTGCGGAAGCAGAACATAAAGTCCATCACAATAAGCAAGTGACAAGTTCAACTAACATAGATACCTAGTCCCGAAATTACTAACATAAATCATAAATCATAAAACATAAGTCACGGGTTCAAACTATCCTTAGAAGCCTGTTCCGAATCAATATAACATAATCATAACATTTCATACATAAGTCTTTAACTTATTCAATTACAAAATACATATGAACAGACTCCAACTCGATCAAGAGACTCGATAGACTCGACCTCCCGCCTAGTGCTCCAAAACCTGCAAAAGCACTAAAAACAAAGTCGGGTTCAGTGTATAGGAGACTGGTGGGTATAAAATAGGGCATACCATATATAATAATATCGCAGAATTTAAAGACCCACACATGCAAGCTATAGTCCCGTGCGAGGTTTTTAAGATATTTCCCAAGTGGGTAAAACAAAGGAAAACAACGCTTGGGATTACTACTATCAAATTCATTTATTCATTACAATCATGCGGTCAGTACGTGAGCCCTAGCGGGTGGGCGAATATCTCCAACCTACTCCTCGTGTGTGCATATCAATTCAATCTTTTACGTTAGCGATCATACACGTTCATACATATTCGTTCATATTCATTCATAAACAATCATAATCATTATCATTCATAAACAAAAACACTCACACTTTTTTCCTCCGGGTGGTGGACGGGTTAGCAAGACCCGACCACCGGTCCATACATGGGCCAATGGGGGTACATGAATCCCCCAAGGGCACTCAGCTCCCATTCCTCGCTAATCTCCTAGCGAGGGCCGGTATCACCGTAAATGTGGTGGGACTAGTACAAGGGATCACCGTCGGCCCTTGCCTCCCCGGATCGCCACTTGCACTAAGTCCCTGGGCCCGTGTGTTCAATCATGTCCACGCCAAAAATCATAAGGTGGGAATACATAAAAAGAGGCTTTACGTTGGAAATCATTTACTCTTAAAAAGACTCAATTTATAATAATAATATTTTGGCTCAAACCTTTCACATAAGGGATATATCGGGTCATCGTAACTAATAGAAGAGAAACCCACCTGTTACACTTCTTACCAAACAAAACCAAGAAGACAAGGAGACTTGAGGAAAGCCTATGAACCCAACATGTCTCCGCCCTGGAGAAAACTGTACAAGAAACAACATGGTGCATACGTGAGACTCAAGACTCCAAATGAACCATATATGACGCATGGCAATGCTATTCATATGGTATGAGATGTTTAAGAAATAAATGATGTCATGAAGCCATTTAATCACATAACCAATTCAATCATTCAGTACATGAATAGATCATGTTCTTTTATTATCATTCGTTCATTATTCAATTTATGAAGATTTCACGTTCATTCATTTCATAGTTTACAGGAATTCAATTCATGAATTTCATATAATAAGTATAGCTCAAAGATAACAAGTTCATAATTAGAACATAGACCAAACAAAGGCATTCAAATCATGATCGAAAGGCAGATAAGAACACGAAATAGGTAACAATTTAATTCTATAATTCAATTAAAGTAAACAATACCTAATATGTAATAAACATATATATATATATATATATATATATATACATTTACACATTCACATGCATAAATATATAATACATACCTATACATGCATTAATATATATATATGTACATTCACATGCACAATATAACATATATATATATATATTCACGTAGATGCATGAACAAGGGTATATCTATATATAGTGTACACAATCACATGCATGCAATATTACATATATATAATATATATACATAGCACATACCTAATATCTACACACACACACACACACACACACACACACACACACATATATATATATATAACGACATACACAAATACACACACACACATATGTTAGGAATAGTGCCCAAAAAGCCGATTGTATATCCGCTTTGTGCTTTTCCTTATTGTAATCACAGACAATCTTTGAATAAAATAACGAATTGAGGCAACACTTCTTTATATGCTCTTGTTTGGTATGCGTTTACTTTAGCTGTGCATGTATGAGAACTCCCCTAATCCTGATGACTTTAGGATTCTACCATTTAGGTGAAATGGTTCATGAAACGAGCCCTATATCACATAAGTCATGATTAGTAAAATACTCCAAGCCGATGAGTCCTACAGACAGTGGGAGTGTCAACCTGACTCCTCTAAGGCTTGCTTATGGGATCACGCCCTTAAGAAGGACCACCTTGTTTCATGGAGGTGCAAAGTGTATAGTTGATACGTGCGTGATACATGAGGGTGCTTACTTTAATAAGTAAGTTCACTGAGGTGCCCCGTGTGAGAACATTCCTAAATGGGAAAGGAAGTTTCTATTTCAGGAAATAGAAACTTCCAGATTAGGAAATATCTCACGAGTCATTGATGTGATTAATTGATCCTTAGACTTGAGGTTCCTTGTCACTTTATGAGTTAACTCTGTAGTCTTAGGTATAAGCTTTAAAGGGTGTCGCCTTAGACAACTGATTCAAGGCTTAAGCTGGGGCTGCACAAGTGATTCATGAAAGTGAATGAGAATCAAGATAGAACCTACACTTGCATTTGCAAGGTGATCTCTTATTGTGTAAGTCATTCATATGCCATATGGAGTCCTTGGCCAAGGCAGTAGATCAAGACATCAAGAAAAGGGTTTCTTGGATTGAGATCAAATGGATATGAAATGCACATAGCTTTAAGACCAGATTATTAGGGTTCTGATTATTCCCTTGCCCTAGATCTTGGTTGAGAGATAGTAAGTAGGAGGATTGTATCTCACATGAATCAATGACTTAAAGGTTCTGTCGAATCCGAACATTCCAATTCAGCTAGGGGTTAAACACCTGTTGCTAGACTATGGTCGTTTAATCTGTGGACTGATTGATTAATTAGTGAATTAATTAATTAGGGTCACTGCTAATTGAATTGAGAACCTAGAGGGTCACACACAACAACTTGGTTACATGAGTTGAGGCTTGAAAATGATTAAACGAGTTAATCGGGCCAAGAGGGTTCCACACGTGTGAAATCACACGTGTGGCTCACGTGAGTGACACGTGTCACTGTGACACGTGTCACACACGTGTGGATATATATATGTATTAAATAATTAAATGTGTTAATTATTTAATAGACTTTGGTTTAATTTTGAATTAAAAAGAAAGTCTTATTTTGGAGAAAATAATCTAGTTAATTAATTATGAATTAATTAATTAGATAAAAAATAAGTTATTTATTTTATAATAAATAAAGTATAAAATTATCCAAAAATAGTTTGGATATTTTTAGCTCTCTTAAAAGTTGACTTGAATTAAAATTCAAAGTCAAAGTTGGAAAATATTTGATGATCAAGTAATAGGAGAGAGAGGGACCAAATCCTTTGTCCATTAGGACTAGGTTCGGCCGCCCCTCCCCTTTCCTATATATAGGGGAGCTCATGCTCCCCTTTAGAGCTAATTGACAATTCTTGGTTCATGTGTTGAACACCTTCCTTTCTCCAAGATTAAATTAAACCCTAGGTTAAGCCTAAACACTAACTAGAGAACTAGCATCCTTACTAGTTAGATTGTGATCAA
Source organism: Lantana camara (assembly GCA_037501455.1). Classification (NCBI taxonomy): domain Eukaryota; kingdom Viridiplantae; phylum Streptophyta; class Magnoliopsida; order Lamiales; family Verbenaceae; genus Lantana; species Lantana camara. Next base: position 55,722,062 of record CM074860.1, read on the forward strand.
GTTGGTGGACTTTCTCTAGAGACTTCAAGTTAGAAGTTTGAAGATTCGAGCTTTACCAAGGAGAGGGGATCAAGCCGCGTGAAGAGCGTTCTTGGGTGGCTTGAAACGCTTCAAGAAAGAATAAAAGAAAAGTAAGTTTTCTATCTTTACGAATTTGGTTACACGATTGCGAGTTCAAGGTCCTTTTGTTGGGAAAATTTTTTAAATTCCGCTGCTTTCTGATTCGTGTTTTCCAACAAGTGGTATCAGAGCCACCTCGTTAATCGTGTTTCTGATTCGTCTCAATTATTCTGAATTTGGTAGAAATTCTTAGGCTTAGATGCGAATTAGGTATTCTTGAGTTCTTTTAGAAAGCCTGAAATACGAAACTGTAATTTTCCTGAATTTCTAAAACTGTTTTCTCAAATCGTGTTTTTGAAAATTGTTTTAGTTTAAATTTATCTAAATCGAATTTTTTTTTTAATTTGGATTGAATTGGTTTCGAGAAACCTGAACACGAAAAGGACGAGCCTAGGCGTGCTAGCACGTCGCACGCCCAGACCCGTCGCCAACCGCCCAGCCCTCCCGCAACCGCGCGGGAGGCCCTCCCGCGCTAGCCTGTCCCGCAACCGCGAGGGACAGCCGCCGGCACGCTCCCGCAACCGCGCGGGAGCACCCGCCCGGCATCGCCCGCACGCGAGCAGCAGCAAGCTGCGCACGTTGCCCGCAGGGCGCGCCCCTAGCGCGCGCGGGCTGGCAGCGCGAGCTGCCGGCACCGTGCGAAGCTGGCGCGCGCCTAGCGCGCGACGCTGTGCGGCGAGCAAGTGTTCGTGTTTTTCGTGTTTTCGGTCCGAAAAATCCCGATTTAATTTTATTTTAATTTTATCTTTTAAAATCAGCTTTGTTAAAATAAAATTATTTTAAAATTTTGATTAAATTGGGATTTTTGAGAAATTAAAGCGATTTGGATTTTGGGAAAATTATGAATTTTATTTTCTGAAAATAATGAAAGAATAAAATTATTAATTTTGGAAATTAATTGGAATTTTATTGGTTTATTGTTTTTCGGGTTTTGTTGAAAAGGCTCTTGAACAAGAATTGCATCTAAGTCGTGTTTTAAGTCATTAGGACTTGAAACAAGAATTTTAATTTATTGGTTAAATTTAAATTCTCGCAAAAGCATGTTAGGTGATCATGGGTTTAGATCTATGTATGGTTTTAATTTATGCACATGGATGGTTTAAATTGGGGTTGGAGCCCTATAGTTGCGTTTTTCAATTGAGGTTGGAGCCTCACTTATGTGCGTACTGTTATGTGATTTATTATGTGGCTTTCCATATTACTGTTTTTTAGGCCGGGGTATGCCCCGTGTAATTGTCTAAGGCCAATATGAAGATTGAGCCTTATTACTTTATGTTTTTTTCTTTTTGTTGTAATTTGAGAGTAGAGATAGGTGGTGAGGTTTTATTTTCATTTTGGAGACAATGCACCCATGGAGTAAGATGGACCACATTCAAGTAACAAGAAGGCCATAAGTGAAGACCCCTCAAAATGTTAGGGAGGGGAATCTCAATTGTTAAATGTAATAGAGATAGGGCTCGTATTTTGTTACCGTTTTCCCTTATGTGATTTGAACTGTTTATGTGGCATGTATGTTAGAACTTGTGATTGTGGAGTGGCTCCCACATATCATGTATAAGATAGGTAGAACCCATGATCATTACATGTTAGTATCATGCTAGGACATGTTATCTGTTTATGTGCTTGTTTGATATGCATTTAAGTGTACTTGCATTAATCAAGACTAATAAAATTGGATAACATATATGTTGGTGAGGTCGAACCGGACAACTCTCCGGTTGATTCGAAAATTCCCATTAAATATTAAGCTAATTTCGAACAAATAGGTGTTTAATTCGAGATGCAAATTTTGAATTAAATTCCTAGCATTCCATCAATAGGTTTTAAGTTTAGTAAGTAAAGCTAGTTATTGTCCGCGAGTCGTGGGATAGCTAGTGGAGCTTATTAGTTCTTAGTTACCTGATTGATCATTTTAAATGATCAATATTTCATGATCAATTTTAGCAAGGGCGATGTCCGGGAGTCGTGGGTCGTTCAAACTAAGTTTTGGTCATGATCTTGTGATTGATGGGTCTAGCTTAGCGCCTAAGTAAATATGGATGTCGCACGAGTCGTGGGTCCATATTGAAAGATAGGTGATGCAAAAACAATTACTAAGAGTTCTAAAGGTGTTAGAATTGGTAAGTTGTACCTACCTAGGGTACTTACTTAGAATGTCCGCGAGTCGTGGGTTCGAGGTAAAATGCCTAGGATCTTAGTACCCATTGGGAAACGTGTTCCTCTTAGATCTTTGGGAATTCTAGATCTTTGACAAACAGTGGGAGCTACATTAGATTAAAGACCTTATCTTTTGTATATCGTTATAATTCAGCATGCTCACTAGTTCTCTGTTTTACCATTTAGGTCGTAGATTATGTGATTCTCTACGTGTTTTGAAATGGCAACCAAAAACCCTCTTGTATCGATCCTCGAGTCAAACAAGTTGACTGGTCCCAACTATTCTGATTGGCTGAGGAATCTAAAAATCATTTTAGATTCTGAGAAGAGAACTTATGTTCTCTTCGAAGGGGAGCCTAGTCCCGAAGGGGAGGCTCCCACTCGGGCCGAGCGGGATGCGATTCAGAAGTGGAAGGATGATAATCTCCAAGCCCGTTGCCTTATGTTGGCTAACATGTCTCCGGACTTGCAAAGGCAACATGAGGCCATGGAATTTGCTTGGGAGATTTACGACCACATAGAGCAACTTTACCGCCCTCATGAACGTGTTACAAGGTATAACACTTCAAAGGAATTGTTCCACTTGAGAATGAGGGAAGGTTCAAGTGTCCATGAATATGGACTCAAGTTTCTTGCCCTTACTGAGAAACTTGCTTCCATGGACATGCCACTGAAAGATGAGCTTTCAGTGGATTTGTTGCTAGCTTCGCTCCCACCATCATTCAACCCATTTGTCCTTAACTTCAACATGAATCATGCTGGTGCTACCGTAGCTGAGCTGATTAGTCAGCTTGTGACTGCTGAAAGCACGATCAAGAAGGACAATAAGGTTTTGATGGTGAATGCTCCATCTTCCTCTTCTGGGCCTTCTAAAGGTAAGGGCAAGAAAGCCCAAAAGAAGAAGAAGAAACCCCTTAGGCCCACTGGTGGCATTTCGAAGGGGAAGGCCCAAAAGAAGAAGCATGATCAGAAAGAGGATGTTTGCTTCCATTGTGGCAGAGCGGGACATTGGAGGAGAAACTGCCCAGAGTACAAGGCTACTCTAAAGAAAGGTATCTTTCTCGTTGAAGTAAATCTTTCTATTAATTCTAGTTCTTGGGTACTTGATACCGGTTGTGGAACTCATATCTGTAATGATGTACAGATGCTAAGTGATGTTCAACAACTAAAAGAAGGAGAATGTGTCTTGAAGATCGGCGATGGCTCAAACGTTGAAGCTCGAGCTTTAGGCACAATTAGATTAGATTTAGGTAGTTTTAAGTTAGTATTAAATAAAGTCCTTTATGTACCGAGCATTATTCGTAATATAATTTCAGTTCCAATATTAGATTGTGAAGGTTATGAAACTTATATTAAGAATGGTAAATATTTTATCAAACGGAACAACTCTTCCGTTCACATCGGTACTCTAAGTAATGGACTTTACCTAACTCAAAATATCAATATTATGAACCTACAACGAGAAACGAAACGTAAGAGAGATGACAAAGTTTCAGCTCCCTTATGGCACGCTAGATTAGGACACATTTCCAAGAATAGAATTAGCAAGATAAACACTTTAGGATCATTCTCTGAAAATGATCTTAAAGAGTTAACTTCTTGCGAATCCTGTCTCAAAGGAAAAATGTCCAAAGTCCCTTTTAAGGGAACTGTGGAACGTGCCACTGAGGTTTTGGATTTGATCCATACTGATGTTTGTGGACCGCTTAGTGTAAGCACTAGAAGCAATCATCAGTATTTCATAACCTTTACTGATGACTTCATTCGGTATGGTTATGTATACTTAATGAAGTATAAATCTGAAGCTTTTGAGAAATTCTTAGAATTTCAAAAGGAGGTTGAGAACCAAACTGGTCACAAGATCAAAGCACTTCGATCTGATCGAGGAGGCGAGTATCTTAGTGAAGAATTCCTTAATCATCTCAAGGATAATGGGATTATCTCTCAGTGGACTCCTCCGGGAACTCCTCAGCTTAATGGAGTTTCTGAGAGAAGGAATCGAACCCTACTTGATATGGTTCGTTCCATGATGAGTTTCACTGACTTACCACCTTCTTTCTGGGGTTATGCCCTAGAAAGTGCAGCAAAGATTTTGAATCTAGTTCCCTCTAAGTCAGTCCCTAAAACGCCCTATGAAATGTGGCATGGTAAAATCCCTAGTTATTCTTACTTAAGAATTTGGGGTTGTCCTGCTTACGTGAAGAGGACAGTGGGAGATAAGTTAGAATCTCGTTCTAACTTATGCTACTTTGTAGGTTATCCTAAGGAATCCATAGGATACTACTTCTATGATCAATCTGAGCAAAAGGTGTTTGTTTCCAGAAATGCTACTTTTCTGGAGGAACCGTTCCTTAAAGAAAAGCAAGGCAAGATCATAGAATTAGAAGAAGTACAAAGTGACCCCATACCACCCACTGAAGAAACGTCCCACTCTGATCAACCACAACCAATCACGAATTTTGATACACATGAAAATCCTCCTCTAAGGCGTTCTGAACGCAATCCTAGACAGCCGGAGAGATGGTATGGATTCTTCCATGAAATCTCTCAAAAGGATAATGATCCTTCAACATATGAGGAGGCACTTTCAGATTCTGAGTCTGAACAGTGGATAGAAGCCATGAAATCCGAAATGGATTCCATGAACTCCAACCAAGTTTGGACCTTGGTAGATTGGCCTGATGGGGTCAAACCCATAGGTTGCAAATGGATCTTTAAGAGAAAGCTTGGAGTTGATGGAAGCATTGCAGCCTACAAAGCAAGACTGGTTGCAAAAGGATTCACTCAGAGACCCGGCGTGGACTTTGACGAAACCTTTTCACCAGTTGCAATGCAAAAGTCTATTCGGATCATGCTTGCCATTGCTGCATATTATGACTATGAGATATGGCAAATGGATGTGAAAATTGCCTTTCTCAATGGTGACATTGGCAAAGACATTTATATGGAGCAACTCATAGGTTTCACATTCAGTGGGAGTGAGCAAAAGGTTTGCAAACTCCAAAGATCAATCTATGGATTGAAACAGGCTTCTAGGAATTGGAACATTCGATTTGATGAATCGGTCAAAGCGTTTGGCTTCATCCAAATTTCGAATGAATCATGTGTGTATAGAAAGGAATTGGAGACCTCAGTGCAATTCTTAGTACTTTATGTTGGTGATGCGTCCTATATCCTTGGAATTAAAATCTATAGAGATAGATCTAGAAGGTTAATAGGACTATCACAATCGATGTACATTGACAAAGTATTGAAGAGATTCAATATGGAGTCAGCAAAGGTTAAGAACCTTCCTATGAGTGTAGGAACATGTCTTTCAAAGAAGATGTGTCCTAAGACTAACCTTGAGAAGGAAAGAATGACTCATACACCTTATGCATCAGCAATAGGTAGCATAATGTATGCAATGTTATGTACTCGACCGGATGTGGCTTATGCACTTAGTGTGACAAGTCGTTTCCAATCTGACCCTGGAGATGGTCACTGGGCTGCCGTGAAGAATATTCTTAAGTACTTGAAGAGTACTAAAGATTTATTCTTAGTTTACGGAGGTCAGAAAGACCTTACTGTCGAAGGATACTGCGATGCAAGCTTTGCATCTGACTTAGATGACTTTAAGTCAATGTCAGGATACATTTTCTGCCTAAACGGCGGGACAGTGATTTGGAAGAGTTCCAAGCAAACAACCACTGCAGATTCAACCACTGAGGCCGAATACTTAGCTGCAAATGATGCAGCTAAGGAAGGTGTTTGGATTAGAAACTTCATTCAAGAATAGAATGTTGTTCCTAGCATGAAAGACCCCATTACTGTGTTTTGTGACAACACTGGGGCGGTTGCTCAAGCAAGAGAACCAAGATCTCACCAACGGACCAATCACATTATGAGGAAGTATCACCTAATCCGTGATATTATCAAAAGAGGAGATGTGCTAATTGACAGGGTCACATCAGCAGAGAACGTGGCAGATCCACTTACTAAACCCCTTAGTCGAGAAGCTTTCCAAGGTCATCTTTAGAAGATGGGACTTAGAGTAGCTTTAGAATGGCTTTGACGGGCAAGTGGGAGATTGTTAGGAATAGTGCCCTAAAAGCCGATTGTATATCCGCTTTGTGCTTTTCCTTATTGTAATCACAGACAATCTTTGAATAAAATAACGAATTGAGGCAACACTTCTTTATATGCTCTTGTTTGGTATGCGTTTACTTTAGCTGTGCATGTATGAGACCTCCCCTAATCCTGATGACTTTAGGATTCTACCATTTAGGTGAAATGGTTCATGAAACGAGCCCTATATCACATAAGTCATGATTAGTAAAATACTCCAAGCCGATGAGTCCTACAGACAGTGGGAGTGTCAACCTGACTCCTCTAAGGCTTGCTTATGGGATCACGCCCTTAAGAAGGACCACCTTGTTTCATGGAGGTGCAAAGTGTATAGTTGATACGTGCGTGATACATGAGGGTGCTTACTTTAATAAGTAAGTTCACTGAGGTGCCCCGTGTGAGAACATTCCTAAATGGGAAAGGAAGTTTCTATTTCAGGAAATAGAAACTTCCAGATTAGGAAATATCTCACGAGTCATTGATGTGATTAATTGATCCTTAGACTTGAGGTTCCTTGTCACTTTATGAGTTAACTCTGTAGTCTTAGGTATAAGCTTTAAAAGGTGTCGCCTTAGACAACTGATTCAAGGCTTATGCTGGGGCTGCACAAGTGATTCATGAAAGTGAATGAGAATCAAGATAGAACCTACACTTGCATTTGCAAGGTGATCTCTTATTGTGTAAGTCATTCATATGCCATATGGAGTCCTTGGCCAAGGCAGTAGATCAAGACATCAAGAAAAGGGTTTCTTGGATTGAGATCAAATGGATATGAAATGCACTTAGCTTTAAGACCAGATTATTAGGGTTCTGATTATTCCCTTGCCCTAGATCTTGGTTGAGAGATAGTAAGTAGGAGGATTGTATCTCACATGAATCAATGACTTAAAGGTTCTGTCGAATCCGAACATTCCAATTCAGCTAGGGGTTAAACACCTGTTGCTAGACTATGGCCGTTTAATCTGTGGACTGATTGATTAATTAGTGAATTAATTAATTAGGGTCACTGCTAATTGAATTGAGAACCTAGAGGGTCACACACAACAACTTGGTTACATGAGTTGAGGCTTGAAAATGATTAAACGAGTTAATCGGGCCAAGAGGGTTCCACACGTGTGAAATCACACGTGTGGCTCACGTGAGTGACACATGTCACTGTGACACGTGTCACACACGTGTGGATATATATATATGTATTAAATAATTAAATGTGTTAATTATTTAATAGACTTTGGTTTAATTTTGAATTAAAAAGAAAGTCTTATTTTGGAGAAAATAATCTAGTTAATTAATTATAAATTAATTAATTAGATAAAAAATAAGTTATTTATTTTATAATAAATAAAGTATAAAATTATCCAAAAATAGTTTGGATATTTTTAGCTCTCTTAAAAGTTGACTTGAATTAAAATTCAAAGTCAAAGTTGGAAAATATTTGATGATCAAGTAATAGGAGAGAGAGGGACCAAATCCTTTGTCTATTAGGACTAGGTTCGGCCGCCCCTCCCCTTTCCTATATATAGGGGAGCTCATGCTCCCCTTTAGAGCTAATTGACAATTCTTGGTTCATGTGTTGAACACCTTCCTTTCTCCAAGATTAAATTAAACCCTAGGTTAAGCCTAAACACTAACTAGAGAACTAGCATCCTTACTAGTTAGATTGTGATCAAGTTGGTGGACTTTCTCTAGAGACTTCAAGTTAGAAGTTTGAAGATTCGAGCTTTACCAAGGAGAGGGGATCAAGCCGCGTGAAGAGCGTTCTTGGGTGGCTTGAAACACTTCAAGAAAGAATAAAAGAAAAGTAAGTTTTCTATCTTTACGAATTTGGTTACACGATTGCGAGTTCAAGGTCCTTTTGTTGGGAAAATTTTTTAAATTCCGCTGCTTTCTGATTCGTGTTTTCCAACAACATAAGAATTACAAAACAAATGCACACCAAAATCTCAACCATGCAGGTTCCCGCCTTGGAAAGAAATGCAAGCAGAAGTCCCTGGCTGGGCAAGGGGAAGGCAGTAGCTACTGCCTGAAGAATCCCCGCTCGGGGACACAACGAACGCAAGATCTCCCCGCCCGGGGAGATCACAACAGCTGCGACGAACAGCAGCAACTGCTGTCCTGTTCTTCTCCTTTCTCACGTAGCAACAGCAGGGGACCTCTTCAAGCATCAAGACAGCAACAAACCAACAACCAAAGGTAAGAAAATAAATGTAGCAACACGTAACACACACGCACGCAACAGCAGCAACACACAACAGCAGGCATGGAAGTAACTTTATTCTCAAAAGCTTGAAACTCAGATTTCAATCATGATGGTTCCACATACACTTCATATAAATCAATTCCAGTCCATGAACAAGTAAAGAAAGCTAGGGTAGTCATATATCATGCATTAATCCTCAAAGAATTCGAAAATAAAGTCATGGATTCAAGAAATGAATATTAAACCTAACTATTCATGTCATGGAGCAAAACTCTATCAAACAAGACTCAAATTCAGAATTTCTTGGATGAAAATGACCATATAAGTATATAGATATCAAATATAAGCTTACCTCTTGAAGATGATGGAAGATGGAGATTGGAGCTCAAAATCTCTCTTGGGTGAATAGTTACGGGATTACAGTTTATTTCCCCAAAATAGCTGAATTTCTTCTCCTTGCCTTGTGTGGATCGATGTGAGGGAGAGAGGGATGATAGAGTATTAAATTAGGGTCATGTGGGTCAAGGTTTCACTCCATTTGGTTAACTATGGTTCAAGTTATAGTTAAAATGGTGGGAGGTGATCATTTAAGCGGGTTTGTCATGTTTCAGGCTAAATTCGAAGGTCGAAACGAGCTTAAAAAAATATAAGGCTTGTTCCATTGAACCCAAATCTTCGATACGAGTTCAGCGGAGGTGACGAAACTCGAATCCGAGTTCTCGAGCTCAAGACATCACATACGGAACCAAGGGTGCGCTAATTGCTTGTTAGCCCCCGATTTAGTTCCACAACTCAAAATAAATTCGTTACCACGTCAAACGAGATCAAAAACATGAAACAAGCATATAAACATGTTCATAACAGATAAATCTACGACATACTAAATTTTTACAAAATTTTGATTTCAAATCATATGAGAACGAAGCGCGATTAAAACACTCATGCACAAAGCATTAACAATTTCATAACATTTCAAATTAATTAATAAAATTTAAATTCTATTTTAAATTAAATAATAAAGTCAATGGTAATTTTTAAAATTAATACTAATGTAATTAAAGATATAATTAATTAACATTTAACACTTAATCACATCAATGACTCGTGCGATATTTCCTAATCTGGAAGTTTCTATTTCCAGAAATAGAAACTTCCTTTCCCATTAAGGAATCTTCTCACACGGGACACCTCAGTGTACTTACTTAGAATAAGTAAGCACCCCCATGTACCACGCACGTATCAACAATACACTTTGCACCCCATGAAACGAGGTGGTCCTTCTTAAGGGCGTGATCACACGAGCAAGCCTCGAACGAGTCAAGTCGACACTCCCACTGTCTTTAGGACTCATGGGCTCGAAGTGATTTCTAATCATGACTTATGTGATATAGGGCTTGTTCCATGAACCATTTCACCTAAATGGTTGAGTCCTATAAGTCATATTGATTAGGGGTGTTCTTATACATGCGCATTTAAAGTAATCACACAATCAAACAAGAGCATCTAAAGAGGTGTTGCCAAAGTTCGTTTATTATTCAATAATTGTCTGTGATTTACAAAAGGAAAGTACTAAAGCTGTGGCACCCCGCACGTGAGGCACCACATCCCCCGTACTACGGTCCAACCTGAGTAACGAAATGGAGAGTCCGCACCCGGATCAAACCGTAGCGAACGGGAGACAAACAAAACAAACATCTAAGATAGGCGGAACGTAGACCCTGTCAAGCAAAACCAACCAACAAAGCAGATAGCAGCGGAAGACAAAAGATCAAACACATGCATTGGCCACGGGCCTATGAAATTAAACACACGGCTCACAAACAGACTTGGGCTCCTCAGGCCTCTTTTCAACAAATTACAAAACCCACCTAGGGCAATTCCAAATAATAATGCATAAACATACGTATACAAATCTTACATACCGATTCGAAATCAAATAATACAAATGCAAATGCAAACTAATCTGACTCAGACCGACCGACTCAAAGACTTGACTCAACTCCGCCTAGCTCCAAACTCCAAAACAAACCTGCACACTAAAAGATTGGAGAGGGAGAGGGTCAGTCTACAACTCGACCGAGTGAGGGGGCTAACGCACACCAACACATATATACATATAGAGCAAAACACGTATTAAACAAAAGACTACGAACCGGGATAGGGTTTTGCATACCAAAACCATTTTTCCATACCAAACTTATACTTATACTTAATCAAAACATCTCAAACATAACATATTCGCATTATAACATAAAGAAAAGCTCCTATCCCGTTTCATAATCAACATATCTTAACGAATTCTTATACCCGGCGAGTACGGGTCTTACACTAACTCCCCAATTTATTAGCATACGTATAAAAACAGAAAAACATACTCATAAACAATCCAACCCCAACAACAATGGTGATCGGGAATCAAACCCACTCCACCTACTTACGTATGCACAAGGGGTAGCTAGCCCACAATGTGCTCGGAGCATCACGCCTCATCAACCTCCAAGAATCGCGCGTGGTGCTACGAATGGGAATCATGCACAGGCTTAACCCGACGGCCCTTGCCATCCCGGGCGTCCTTACCCACAATTCCCAGGGCCCACAAAATTAAAACAGAGCATATCAGATCATAACTCGCTACATATCATACTTATCAAATCATAATCATAACTTACGTACCTTATCAAGCATACCTTACCTTGCAACTCGGCATATGCTATACGCGTACCTCTCCGTGTCTTCTTTATTATTAAGATGTTGAGGTAGATGCCCGCTTGCTTGACAACACACGGTTTGGAGCATAGCCTCGTTGCAAAACATTTTCAAGCTCATATATGCTTATACTTATAGTTCAAAACGTTTAATCGTATGACAAGGTCATAAACATATCATATGACACATATCTAATATATAAATATATAGTATATTCGAATGCGGGTGATAAATCATCACATTTAGGCCATAGATCGATTAACTAAAGGAAAAGATCCTAAACCTCACCTTACACCGAAGAACCAAAACCGGACAAATGATTCACCCCGGAATCAGAACGGACCACGAAACACCACCCCGGGTGCACCTGACCCAACTGAAGACAAAACACAAAGCTTAGACTCCAAATGAACCACATTGACGCACGACTTATGTTTACGCACTTAAAGAATGCAAGTATGTAGGCAAAGTCCATATACAAATCAAACTCATGCAAACGTATGCGTCTCATAATATAATAGAGTCATAATCATGCTTAGGAAACACTCAAGTATCCAATTAATCCAATTAAGAGCAAACAAAGTGTGTATGAACGCATATTAACCAATTCATGCATAATTAGGACAAATATCAACACATAGACATGTTATAACAAGTTAAGAACATGCTCGACAATGTTCATGAATGCAATGGATGCAAATGAGATGCGTAAACACATCACTCAAGCCATATTGATTCATATTTTAGAACCTCCTATCAAATTAAGCTACAAATAATTCAAATTAATCATATTTGTTCAAGCAAAGGCATAGAAATTTAAGCTCATGCATAGACAAGGCACACGGCAAGAACGAAACATGAAAGTACCAAATTAACACTCAAAAGGACATACAAAGGTATTTCGGAAGCAAAGGAATCGAACCAAAAAAGTTGAAAAATCACATTTTACACAGTAACTTCCGAAACGCCCGTATCGTGACCTTAAGGTACGATCAAACGCCAGTGTCGTACCCTTCTGTAACGATTTTTGCATGCCAAATGGGCGTTTAGAAAATGAACTAAGACATGAAATGGGCGTTTGGCTACGTTCTGTCAGAAAAATGCGTGAACAGTAACAATGGCGGAAATGGGAACAAACCCCATGCTCATCTGAACCCATGCAACACCGAATCATATGGAATTCATACCACGAAGTCTATTCAACACGTAGGTCACATATTTGCATATAAAAGCTCTCGAAACAAACTCGAACACATAAATCCCAAACCCGGCACTATTCATCATCTTCTCCAACTAGCCACATAACACGAATCCAAGGCACGAAAGGAATATTAAATCGAAACACGTAATGAAAGGGTCACAAATCTTACCTTAGCTCGTTGATTGAACGGTTGGATCTTCGGAAGCTTGAGCTCAAAGCCGTGGGTGCCAAAAATGGAGCTTTCTCTCCTCTCTCTCCCTTGCCAATGCTGATCGATCAAAGTGACGGAAAGGGGGATATTTTTAGCCTTTAAGGCTGAAAACGGGTAGGGCAAACGGGTCGGGTCGGATAGAAACTGTTAGGGTCAAAACTCCGGTCCAAACGGATCGGATTCTAAAACGGTTGAGTTATCAAATGGCTTTAGAGGATTAAAAGGTTAACTTCATTAAATCCAAATCATCGAAACGAATCAAATGGTGGGGTCAGAATTCGAATTCAAATTCCCGAGCTCAAATAGCCACGAGGGCCAAAACACCCTAATTAAAATAAGGTACCCTAATTCGGCAAATATTGGGCGATTGAGCCCAAGAACAATCAATTAAATTCTAAAGCACACGTATTAAAATAAATATCACGTTGACACATAAGCATGCTAATCACATAATTCACGTAAATTACTAAATTAAACTCACTCGTGACGCCGTACCTGGAATGCCGAAGAGGCGGGGTATCACAAAAGCGGACATATAATCGGCTTTAAGGGCACTATTCCTAAGAACAAGGGGATCCATCTTAAGGTCGTGATCACACGAGCAAACCTCGAATAAGTCATATCGACACTCCCACTGTCTTTTGGACTCATCGGCTTGGAGTGGTTTCTAATCATCACTTATGTGATATAGGGCTCGCTCCATGAACCACTTCTCCTAAATGGTAGAGTCCTATAAGTCATATTGATTAGGGGAGTTCTTACACATGCGCAGTTAAAGTAATCAAACAATCAAACAAGAGCATATAAAGAAGCATTTGCCAAAGTTCATTATATCATTCAAAGATTGTCTGTGATTTACAAAAGGAAAGTACTAAGAGGATTGTTACATCGGCTTTCAGGACACTATTCCAAACATATATATAATACCATTTTATCATATCCCCTTTAAAATGGAAAAATACTTTTATTCCGGAATCATCGTTTTACTAGGACGCTATATATATTTAAGTCCACCTTGTCAAAACATTGATTTCTGGGAAGCAAGCAAAATATTTATCTCTTATTGTTATGGGCCCCAGTGCACAGCCGTATCGGGCAATTACCCGGAAGGTATAGGGCCGAGGGTATTATTGGTGACCCGGACCGCCACCAACTCTTGGTAGTGGTTTAGCTGGAGGTTAGTTACTCCACGCCAAGAGATAAGGGAGATGTATGACTTCCCAAGGAGTAGTATGAGCTCCCATTTATTGTTATTACCACTAGGGGTAGCTCCCAACGGCACTGGAGTTAAGGAGGTATTATTATATTGTTTTTATTAAAGTATCGGTGCCTTGATCAACCCGGTACTATTTTACCAAATATTTCAAGGAGTAAGGTTGGAGAGGCCTAGCTTGCGGGCATTAAAGTTAATATTACAAACCGTTCATGTTTCTACAAATATTTCCAAATTACCTCGATCCCTGTTTTAGCATTTATCATGGACCGTTTCATATTTGCTATATCCTATTCTTAATATCTTAGATCAAGATCTTCTTGATAATATAAATCTATATACATATAAATATATTTAAAGGCTATTATACCCCTTCACTTAGTCACTTTGAGTAACTCCTCGCCTATTTTAAAATGCGTGGTTTCAAGAATCAAGGGGCGACAACTAGAGGTATCTTGAAGCATTACAGTGTCACATAGTTAGTCAGAACTGACTCTAAGGACATATAGTTCCGAACATGTTCATATTTTAAATCAACTATCCTTATGTTTTAAACTCGCATGCCATCATGTTATACTCCCCTGTATGTCAGTTACTTCAACAATAATAGCACTAGTTCATTGTGCACCTTAGCACCCTTGTTTCCTTGCGAAATTTTAAATCTCTATCTTCCGCTGCACTAGGTTGTGCGCTTTTCTTATGTATTACCTAGACTGTTCGCTGTAGTATTTCTCGAGTGTTAAGTCTAACCTCCACTCGTGGAGTATTGCGGTGTGGGGGTTGTAGTGCTAGGGGAGGTGCTACAACTTAAAGTGGTATAAAAGCCCCAGGTTGCGGAAAACTGGTGGTCACAGAGTCTCACAATTATTCTTGTTTCTTTAGTGCTTAAATTGTGATCAATTACTGCTTGGGGCGGCCGACCAACATGTGATTTGTTACAATTGTAGTACTAAACCCTTCCTCAATCAAGTTAACCATATAGTTTTAATCGACACCAAAATCCTGAGTTTTATCGAATCCTTCAGTACTTTTCGAAACTATCCAATTCGTTGGTAGATTCAGTCATAAGTTCTACATCTCCTTTATCTTACTCGCATTTCCAACCTGTGAAAATGCTTCACTTACACTTACTATGTGACGTCCCGTGTTTTCGTGATACAGGTACGTGTACCACACTTGTGAGTTTTGAGAGTTAGAATTCCTTTACATGCTTATTTGAATAATATGTTTATGTGAATTATGTGAATATGTGATTTAAATGCTTATATAAGTATCTTGATTTAATTTCTTCCATTCCATTTCATAACATATACACATTTCCTAATTCATACATTTCATAAGCATATCATATTTTCTATATATATATATATATATATATATACTAAAACTAATTTCATAAAATAAGTGACATTATATATATGTATATATTTCATACATACACTTATACAAACATGCATATTCATATATATACAGATATATATCATATACTTGCATACTCACACCATCAATATATATATATATGGCATATGTACTTATATACATATTATATACAAATATCTCACCTTTCTACTTTATACATATAATTAATATATATATACATTTCATACTTATATCTTATAATTATATACACACTCACACAAGAACACACACAACACACACAAAATCTATAACACCCACACACAAACCCCTTTCTCTCAACTCTCCACACACACACCTCATTTGATCCAAGCAAGATGAAGAAGAAGAGAAGGGAGAACCAAGCATCCATCATCATCATTTCATCATCTCCATCATTTCTTCATCTCCATTTCTTCCTTTTTTCCCAAGGTATATAGATATATATATAGATATATGTGTGTGTGTATTTGTATGAATGTGTGTTTTGTTAGAAATTGTTGTGATTTGGATGATTACTCTTGTTCTTAATCATGATTAGTTGTATATATGTGTTAAACCTTGAATTATTGCACGAATGAGTTTGGTTGTTGGGTATTTGTTGATATGTATTAAATGAGGGTTTTGTGATTAGTTGTAGGTTTGGTGAATTTGTGGTTTGAAGCTTGAGTTTTGATGATTTCTTGCTCCTAGATGCCTCAATACATGTTTATTGTTTGTATTTGTGTGTTGGTTGAGGTTTGGGATTGTTTGGAACTCTCCCAGTCGAGTTTTGCTGCTGGAGAAGGATCCACAAGCGTGGATTTTAACCCACGGCCATGGATTTGTGTCCAGAGACCTGCTTGCCTTCCCACGGGAGTGGATTTTTGTGAAGGAGAAATTCACGACCGTGGATCCTCCCTTGTTTTCTGTCTGATGTTGTTTTATTCTGTTTACCACTCAAATGAACTCTGATTGACCTCATTTTTAAACCCACGGAAACCTTTTGAAGTCTAGAATATTCTAAAATTGGAATCATCTCATTATAATTTCTAATTTGTGAGATATAATCAATCAATTTTGGTGTCGCCACATTACCAAAAATCTGCATTTGTCCAGCTTCGGACCTACGTCATTTCCTCCTCGCTTTGAACCACGATTCGAACCATATATAATTTTAAAGACCTAATTTTCTAGTTTCATATTCAATAAACAAAACCCAATTCCAATGTTTCAAACTCAAGCTATTCCCATTTTTCTACAGCTTGCGCATTTCCGAAATCTGTCAATTTTTACTAAACTTTGCCAAAACCTCTATTCTTGCGTTCCTATCGCTTCCCCGACCACTTATGTGATTTGCATGCATGTTATACATGTCTAGTTGAATATTATCTTTTTAATTATGCTCCTTGATCCTTAATTGCTCGAACTTGATTGTTTAACTTCATGGTCGTCTATTACGTGAGAGCATTAATTGTGCAAATGAACTTGATCACACCACTTCATGGCATTTTATAACTTATTATATATTGTATCATTTCATAACATGTCACACCACTTCATAAACATTTTCCATGCATCTTAGTTGGTCTCATATTGAGTCATTTCTCATGAGTACACATTGTTCTTTCTCTATTACAGTTCGTTTCCAGGACGGAGACTTCCGGATCGAATAGACACGTGTATTGCTTATGTTTCTTGATCCGTGGTATTCCAGGTGAGGGTGTTTACCGTTCTTGGCCAAAAACCCTACGGTATATCTATATTGCTTTCAAAGAATTATCGAGTAAATGTCTTCAAGGAAATGCCCCATTTTTCAATGAAATGAATTAAAATGGAATGAAATAATTTAATGACTTGAAATGTTTTGGCGAGATATGCACATCATGTTCATGTTATTGGGCCTGGAGGAAACGTGGGCTTGGACACCGGCACGACATCGGGCCGTCGGGTAACCCCTTAGCACGTAGTACAATCTCTCAAGCGACCGAAAAGCACAGAAGGTGAGTTATTCTTGAGCCGGTGGTAATCCTATCGAAGGAGCGGGTAGGAGTCATGAGCCCCCATCTCAAAATTTAATAAATGAATGGATGGTTTGGGTCTGCAGGCCTGGCCATCACCCCGGAGGAAGAAGGTTGGATTGTATTTACACTTGAAATGTCAATGCATGAAACGAACAAATGAAATTGACGAAATGAATGAATGCACTGAGTCTTTGACTTGCATGATCACTTTTCGAATAATTACAATTAAATGTTGTACACGGTCGGAGTTGCTTGGAGAATGCGCACGCTCACTCGCCGAGCCATCATTAATGTTATTCATGAATTATTAACTTAATGGATTTTATATGAATTAGTCGTAAACCTCGAGTATTGCTCAACCTGTGACGCCCCGACTTTTCAGACGTAAAGGTATGACGTATGTGTTTATAAAATTGCGCAAAATAATTATCTTTACGTGTTTTATATTTAATTTTATTATAAATTGTTATTATTTTATTTTATTATAATTTATTTTAATACAGTATTATTTTAAAATAATTTTTATTTTAGATATATATAAATATATATATGTACTTATAATTCGTTAATTGTTGATTAATGTTAATTAAGTGTTATGTTAATTAATCATGTTTAATTATATTAATTAAATTATTCAACTTGAATCGTTGACTAGGTTATATATGTTTGAATTTAATTTCATTTATTTGGTTAATTCATGAATTTGTTGAAAATGTGCATCGTTCTTATATGAAATGATATCGAAATATCGTGCAATTGTAATATGACGTAAATATGTGTGTTATGAACATGCTTATATTCTCGGTTTATGTTTTCGAATTTATTTGACATGTTAACGAATTAAATTTGAATCGTGGAACCAAGTCGGGGGCTAACGAGCACTTAGCGCACCTTTGGTTCCGAATTTAATATCTTGAGCTAGGAAACTCGGATTCGAGTTTCGTCAACTTCGCTGAACTCGCAACGAAAATTCGAGTTTCGTAAACTTAGCCACATATTTTTCCCGAATCATTTCAACCTCCAAAATTTAACCGAAAAACCTACACAGCGCCAAAACTGCCACATTTCACAAAAATAGCCATATCTCTTACCATACTTGACCAAATTAACCATGGTTTGAACCTATGAGACCCTAACTCAACCATCTAGCTGATCATTATCCTCCCCAACCGAAATAGTCTCTCATACTTAGAGAAAATCAGCCCTCTTTCCTCTGTTCCAGAAATCCCGTAGCCAAGTAAACCTCTTGAGATTCAAGCTCAAATCTCTTCCAAACCTCCATTAATCCACAAGGTAAGCTTGGTTATGTTATGTACATACATTATGAGTCATTTTCATTCATTCATCCTTAAATTTGAGCATGATTTCGTGAGCTTTTGGGCAGAAATGGATATATATAGATTTAGGTTTGAAATTGGTTGATCTCTTTCCATACTTGAGCTTTTTGGATGATTCCACGCTTGAAAATGATTGTCTTGATCTCTTCTTGGCATTTATGGTAATGTTTTAGCTGGTAGTTGAAGCTTTCATAAGCTATCATTCATGAGATATTGAAGGTTGTTGTGTTGCTTTGTTTTTCGCTGCTACGTACTGCGTCAGTTTGCTGCTGCGTTGAGGAGTGTTTGAGGCTTGTTTGTGCTAAGTTTTGTTGTCTATTTCATGTCAATACTTGCCTGATCTTGTTGGGAGAAAATTGGTTTTGATTCTGCTCTGTTTCGCTTGGTTGCTGCGTCAGTTTTGCTGTTGTAGCGCAGGTCGTGCCCGCGACCTTGATTGCTTGTAAATTGGGTCGCGCCCGCGACTGAACAGTCCGCTGCCCTCGTATTCTTTAATTCGGAGAAAATGCTGGAAATTAAGGGTAGCGGCCGCTACCATTTCATGAAGAAAATGGGTCATGGCAGCGACCCCTGTTTTTCTGAAATTTCTGTCGAACTGTGCTGTGTATGCGTTTGAACTGAAATTCTAATTTCCTTCCTTTATTTGCATGCATGGAGTTGGATATTGATTTATATATATGTATATGCATGGAATTTCATGCATGAAATGAGTTTTAAATGATAGAGTGCATGCATGGTTTAATTATAAAGTTTCATTTTTATAATGCATGCATGATTCTCATGTAATACGTGCACTATATATATATATATATATATATATATATATATATATATATATAATATTAAGTCTAAATTATGATATATATATATATATATATATTAATTATGGTTTAATTTGTTTGAACTTTAGAATTTAATTGTTATTTATTTCATGTTTTATTTAATTTCCTAAATTTAATTGAATGTATTTACTTGTTTATTTTCTAATTGTAAATGTGATTGAATGTATTTAATTATCGAATTCCTAATTTTATATGTGATTTACTTTATGCTAAGATTTAATTGAAATTCTTGAATTAAGTTGATTGAAAATGTGAATTATGATTTGAACGAACGTGAATGAATGATGGAATGACTTGATTATATGAATTAAATTTCTTAATCGTGCACATGAACATTTCATAACATAATTTTATCTTTTATACGCTCATGTCATAATCATTTCATTGCTGAGCGTCTTAATTGGTCATTTTGAGTCTCACTTTACCTTTCTTGCACAGATTTTGATCCCGTTGGAGACGAGGCCAATCCTTGAGGCTTTCGTATCTTCTTTTGTCGGTACAAGGTGGGTTTCTCTTCTACTTAGATAAAACGACCCGATATATCTCCCTATGTGAAAAGCTTTAAGCCAAAGTGATACGATATATATATATATATTGAGTCTTTTATCGAGTAAATGATTGCAAACGTAAAGCCCTTATTTCTTGAACCTTACCAAATGTTTTGGCGAGTATCGATTGATTGATTGCACTGATTGGGGCCCGGGGTTCTTGGTGTGAGTGGCTATCCGAGGAAGCATGGGCTGACGGTGATCCCTCACACTAGTTCCCACTATTGAACAGCGGTACCGGACCTCGTCAGGAGATTGGCAGGGAAAGGGAGCTGAGTGCCATCTGGGGAGTCATGTAACCCCTTTTGGCTAATGATTGGGTGGCCGGGTCTTGCAAGCCCGCCCACCAACCCGGAGGAAGAAGGTGTATATGACCGATTGAATAGAATCGATTGATTGAGCACAAAAGAATGATATGCATGAAAGACTTAATGAATGAATGATTGTTGAATCACACGTGGTGCTGGTTGGAGTTGATGCACGCCCACTCGCCGGGCCACTAATGACCTATTGTAAAATTGATCATTATAATCCCTTCCGATGATTCCTCTATTTTTCCCACTTGGGAACCGTTTCTAAAACCTCGCTTGGGATTATAATCTGCATGTGATTGTTTAAATTCAGTTATATATTATATTTATGCCAATGTTTTATACCCACCAGTCCCTTTTGGACTGAACCCGTTTGGTTTTCAGCTGTTTGGTGCAGGTGTCGAGAGAGCTAGGCGGGAATACGAGTCCTAGGTCTTGCATTCGTCTCTAGCTCTGTATTTCGGTCTTACACTTGCATCTCACACTTTTGATTATTGTATATGGATGTGATATTGGAGCGTACACCTGCTTTGGGTCGTGATGGCTTGCATTGATGTATATGAATTATATTTTGGAGCTTGGATGCTCATGGTATATATATGATATGCTTTGTTCGTTATTGCTTCCGCTTTAATGTGTAATTCTGATTTTATGGTTCAAGGGTTAGTCCCGCCTAGCATAGAGTGTGTGTTTGTCCCCGTTCGTCGTGATTTAGCTCGGGTATGGATCGTTTATTTCATATTTGGGTCGGGTCTCGGTGCGGGGGATGTGACACCTTACGCTCGGGTGTTACATCCTTAAGTGGTATCAGAGCTTAGGGTTGCAAAACCCGAGCTCTAGTGTCGGGTGAGTCAGTTTAGGTCGTTCGGCTTTTGGGACTACTTGACAATGTGATTGCATATGCATCCTTTTAGTGCTTCTGTGCACTAATTGTTGAAGTTTGAGTGAATTAATTGCATTTTCATGCATGGACTAAGAGAAGCATGCATTTCAGTGTTTCTTGATCAGGATGTCTCCCCGTAGACAGCGTGAGAGATCACCGGGACGACAAGGACACCGTGATCGTTCTCCTATACCACCAGAACAACAACCACAGCCGCCACCGATGGACATGGGAAATTTTATGGAAGCCGTTTTCAATTATATTGAGCATAGGAGAGCTCAAGCTCTACCACCACAACCCGTGGAGCAACCGGCTCCACCAAATAACAATCATAGGGATCCTCATGGGGTGTTCTTGAGTTACAATCCCCCTAGGTTTTCTGGTTCTATTGATGACGCGGTCTCAGAGGGGTGGTTGACTCGATTGGAGAGGATTTATGGGGTTCGGCAGTTCACTACCCAAGAACAGGCTCAGTTTGCTATATTCCAGTTGGATGGAGAGGCGTATGATTGGTGGGAGAGAACAAAGGAAAAGTTGGAGGCGGATGAAGAGGAGATTACATGGGATGTATTTAAACGGGAATTTCGGGAGTGCTTTGTACCCGAGGTTGTCCGGGAGAGGAAAGAGCAAGAATTTATGGATCTGAAGCAAGGGAATCGTTCTGTGGCTCAGTACCTTGCAGTTTTTAACCGACTTGGGAAGTATGCTTCACATATTACCCGGGATGAGAAAAGGAAGGCGAAGAAGTTTATTGCTGGGTTGAGACAGGATTTGAGACACGGTCAACCGGGCCATAATTTTATATCTTTCTCAGATACGGTGCAAAGGGCTTTAGGGCAAGAAGAAGAGTATAAAAAGAGGGATCCAATCTTCAAAGCACCAATGGGACAAGGTAGAGGCTCAGCTTCGGGATCGAGCATGAGATTCAATCCGGGGAAAAGGCCAATGACTTCTGCAGTTCCTCCTCAGAAAGAATATTTCAAGAAGCCACGAACTGGAGGTCAGCATGCTCCTCAGGTTGCTCGAGTACCTCAGGCATTACCGGCTCCCACGAGGGATCGACGAGATGTACCTTCGTGTACTCATTGTGGAGGACTGACCCACTCTTATAGCAATTACAGAATAAGATTGAAGTTGTGCTTAATTTGTGGGAAGGGAGATCATATGGCTTTCGCATGTCCTGATAAGAGACCGGGGTTTCAAGCTGGGGTACAAAGACCGATGATCCAGGCCCGTGCTTATGCCCTTGAGGGCGAGGAACAAAATGTGGAAGTTGATCCGAATGCCGTGGTGAAAGGTACCGTTTGCATTCATAACACGAGCATTCACACATTATTTGATCCGGGTGCCACGCATACTTTTATATCTTCTGATCTATGTGCTTCTCTGTGCCTACCTGTTATTTGCTCAAATTCTTGTTATTAAGTGAGTTCGCCTCTTGGAGGTAATTTGCAGACAAACCGGGTTGTTAGAGGTTGTTCAGTTTTGATAGAGGGGAAAGATTATCCGGCAGATTTCATTGTTATGCCTATGAAGAAGTATGGGGTAATCTTCGGGATGGACTGGTTATATCGGCACCGGGCCGAGGTTGATTGTTTTAAAAAGAAGATAAAATTGGGAGCAGAGTTGATTGGAGAAGTGGGGTCGAAGAATGTACCTCTCTTATCGTTTATGGAAGCTCGCAAGTTAGTGAAAGATGGAGCCACGGGATTTATTGCCTATCTTCTTAACAAACCAAAGGATCAATTAAGTTTTGAGGATACGGACGTGGTAAAGGCATATCCCGACGTATTTCCGGAAAATTTAGGTTCTTTACGACCGGATCGGGAGATTGAATTTGTTATTGATTTATATCCGGGATCAGAACCTTATTCTAAGACGCCATATAGAATGGCTCCGGCAGAGTTGAAGGAGTTGAAGATTCAACTCGAAGAGTTACTCAAGATTGGATATATTCGACCGAGCTCATCTCCGTGGAGTGCTCCGGTTCTCTTTGTCAAGAAGAAAGATGGATCGTTGAGAATGTGTATAGATTACCGGGAGCTTAATCGGATGACTATCAAGAATAAGTACCCGTTGCCCCACATTGAGGATTTATTTGATATGTTGCAAGGTTCAGGGGTTTATTCGAAATTGGATTTAAGGCAAGGCTACTACCAATTGAAAATCCGGGAAGATGATATACCTAAGACAGGATTTAATACCCGGTATGGGCATTATGAGTTAGTACTGATGCCCTTTCGTTTGACGAATGCCCCTGCAGCATTTATGGATATGATGCATCGGATTTTTCGGCCGTATTTGGATAAATTCGTCGTAATCTTCATTGATGACATTCTCGTGTATTCCAAGACTCCGGAAGATCATGCTAGGCATCTCGAATTAGTATTGGAGACATTGAGAGAGCACCGGTTGTATGCGAAGTTTAGTAAGTGTGAGTTTTGGATCGACCGGGTTGCTTTTCTAGCTCATATTGTCTCAAGTAAGGGTTTGGAAGTAGATCCTTCAAAGATCGAGACAGTTATTCAGTGGCAGAGTCCGAAAAATGCTTCCGAGGTCAGAAGTTTCTTGGGTTTGGCGGGATATTATCGGAGATTTGTTAAGGACTTCTCTAAGATTGCAGCTCCTTTAACTCGTTTGACAAAGAAGGAAGTCAAGTTTGCTTGGGATGAGGCGTGTGAGGCAAGTTTCCAACTTTTAAAGGAGAAGTTGACCACTGCACCAATTTTAGCACTTCCTGAAGGAACTAAAGGATACATGGTTTATACGGATGCCTCGAAAGAGGGACTGGGATGTGTTTTGATGCAGAAGAGTAGGGTGATAGCCTACGCCTCGAGGAAACTGAAGGATCATGAACAGAATTATCCCACTCACAATCTCGAGCTAGCGGCAGTGATCTTTGCTTTGGGGAAGTGGAGACACTACTTATATGGAATTCCTTTCGAGATCTTTTCTGACCACAAAAGTCTTCCATACTTGTTTTCTCAGAAGGAGTTAAATAAGAGACAAAGGCGATAGATGGAGACTTTAGCGGATTACGAGTGCACAATCCGATACCATCCCGGAAAAGCTAATGTGGTCGCGGATGCACTTAGCAGGAAGGCTAGTGTGTCTAGTGTGAAAGTGGAAGTTGGATATGAATCCGAGTCTTTCAACTTAAGAGCAAGTATTCGGAATATTACAGTACAACCGGATCTTCAACCAAGATTATTTAAAACTCAGAGAAGAGATCCCAAAGTTCAGAAATTAGCTCAGAAAGCTAGAGATGATCCCGAATGTCCATTTGGGTTCGATGACACGGGACTCTTAAGGTTTAAGAACAGGATTGTGGTTCCAGATGAATTGAAGAGGATTATTTTGGAAGAAGCTCACAGATCAGGGTATTCGATACATCCCGGAGGTAATAAGATGTACAAGGATTTGAAGCAGTTCTATTGGTGGAATGGACTTAAAAGGGATGTAACTAATTTCGTGAGACATTGTCTGACTTGTCAAACCGTGAAAGCCGAGCATCAGAAGCCATCAAGGCTACTTCAACCGCTACCTATCCCAGAATGGAAATGGCAACAGGTGGCGATGGATTTCGTTTCGGGTCTTCCTAGAGTGAAGGGTGGTCTTGATGGGATTTGGGTGATCGTGGATAGACTAACGAAATCGGCACATTTTCTGGCTGTTCGGATGTCGGATAAGGTACCTAAGTTAGCCAAGAAGTATGTTGATGAAATTGTTCGACTTCATGGTGTGCCTACCAGTATTGTATCAGATCGAGATCCGAGGTTCACTTCTAGGTTTTGGCAAGAATTGCAAAGAAATCTGGGAACAAGGCTCCAATTCAGCACAGCTTTCCATCCTCAGACAGATGGCCAGTCCGAAAGATTAATCAAATATTTGGAGGATATGTTGAGGGCTTGTGCATTGGATTTCTCGAGTTCGTGGAATGAGCAGTTATCCCTGATTGAGTTCGCCTATAATAACAATTTTCAGGCTTCGATAGGAATGGCACCTTATGAAGCCCTTTACGGACGAAAGTGTAGATCCCCCTTATTTTTCGACCTTGAAGAGTGGAAATGGATGAAACAAGAGGGAGTGAAACGAGGAGAACTGAAGGAGAAGCCTTCTAAAGCCGTACAAGCTGCAATTAATAAGGTTCAAATCATTCAACAAAGAATGAAAGCGGCTCAAGATAGACAGAAAAGCTATGCGGATCGACGGAGAAAGGATCTTCAGTTCGAAGTTGGTGATAGGGTGTTCTTGAAAGCTTCGCCGCGAAAAGGATTCTCGAGGATTGGAAAAGGAGGTAAGTTGAATCCTCGTTACTTGGGTCCGTATGAGATTCTAGAGAAAGTTGGAGATACTGCTTATCGCTTGAATCTACCTCCGAGTTTGACGGGAATCCACAACGTATTTCATGTCTCCCAGCTTCGCAAGTATTATCCAGATGAGTCCGAAATCCTACCCGAGGAAGAGGTAGAGATTGAGCCTAATCTCACCTTCGTTCAGAAACCGGTTAAGATTTTGGATCAGAAATTTCAAGAATTAAGAAACCGGCAAATCCCACTAGTTAAAGTGTTATGGAGAAGTGATAAGACAGAAGAGGCTACGTGGGAGACGGAGGATAAAATGAGGAAGTTTAATCCCGAACTATTTCCGGGCGATCAGTGAATCCGAGGACGGATTCTTTTAAGGGGGAGAGGTTGTGACGCCCCGAATTTTCAGACGTAAAGGTATGACGTATGTGTTTACAAAATTGCGCAAAATAATTGTCTTTACGTGTTTTATATTTACTTTTATTATAAATTGTTATTATTTTATTTTATTATAATTTATTTTAATACAATATTATTTTAAAATAATTTGTATTTTAGATATATATATATATATATAAATATATATATATATATATATATACTTATAATTCGTTAATTGTTGATTAATGTTAATTAATCATGTTTAATTATATTAATTAAATATTTCAAATTGAATCGTTGACTAGGTTATATATGTTTGAATTTAATTTCATTTATTTGGTTAATTCATGAATTTGTTGAAAATGTGCATCGTTCTTATATGAAATGATATCGAAATATCGTGCAATTGTAATATGACGTAAATATGTGTGTTATGAACATGCTTATATTCTCGGTTTATGTTTTCGAATTCATTTGACATGTTAACGAATTAAATTTGAATCGTGGAACCAAGTCGGGGCTAACGAGCACTTAGCGCACCCTTGGTTCCGAATTTAATATCTTGAGCTAGGAAACTCGGATTCGAGTTTCGTCAACTTCGCTGAACTCACAACGAAAATTCGAGTTTAGTAAACTTAGACACATATTTTTCCCGAATCATTTCAACCTCCGAAATTTAACCGAAAAACCTACACGGCGCCAAAACTGCCACATTTCACCAAAATAGCCATATCTCTTACCATACTTGACCAAATTAACCATGGTTTGAACCTATGAGACCCTAACTCAACCATCTAGCTGATCATTATCCTCCCCAACCGAAACAGTCTCTCATACTTAGAGAAAATCAGCCCTCTTTCCTCTGTTC
The DNA here is from genome assembly GCA_037501455.1 of Lantana camara. Lineage (NCBI taxonomy): Eukaryota > Viridiplantae > Streptophyta > Magnoliopsida > Lamiales > Verbenaceae > Lantana > Lantana camara. Next base: position 55,748,852 of record CM074860.1, read on the forward strand.
CAGAAATCCCGTAGCCAAGTAAACCTCTTGAGATTCAAGCTCAAATCTCTTCCAAACCTCCATTAATCCACAAGGTAAGCTTGGTTATGTTATGTACATCCATTATGAGTCATTTTCATTCATTCATCCCTAAATTTGAGCATGATTTCGTGAGCTTTTGGGCAGAAATGGATATATATAGATTTAGGTTTGAAATTGGTTGATCTCTTTCCATACTTGAGCTTTTTGGATGATTCCAAGCTTGAAAATGATTGTCTTGATCTCTTCTTGGCATTTATGGTAATGTTTTAGCTGGTAGTTGAAGCTTTCATAAGCTATCATTCATGAGATATTGAAGGTTGTTGTGTTGCTCTGTTTTTCGCTGCTACGTACTGCGTCAGTTTGCTGCTGCGTTGAGGAGTGTTTGAGGCTTGTTTGTGCTGAGTTTTGTTGTCTATTTCATGTCCATACTTGCCTGATCTTTTTGGGAGAAAATTGGTTTTGATTCTACTCTGTTTCGCTTGGTTGCTGCGTCAGTTTTGCTGCTGTCGCGCAGGTCGCGCCCACGACCTTGATTGCTTGCAAATTGGGTCGCGCCCGCGACTGAACAGTCTGCTGCCCTCGTATTCTTTAATTCGGAGAAAATGATGGAAATTAAGGGTAGCGGCCGCTACCATTTCATGAAGAAAATGGGTCGCGGCCGCGACCCCTGTTTTTCTGAAATTTCTGTCGAACTGTGCTGTGTATGCGTTTGAACTGAAATTCTAATTTCCTTCCTTTATTTGCATGCATGGAGTTGGATATTGATTTATATATATGTATATGCATGGCATTTCATGCATGAAATGTGTTTTAAATGATAGAGTGCATGCATGGTTTAATTATAAAGTTTCATTTTTATAATGCATGCATGATTCTCATGTAATACGTGCACTATATATATATATATATATATATATATATATATATATATATATATATATATTAATTATGGTTTAATTTGTTTAAACTTTAGAATTTAATTGTTATTTATTTCATGTTTTATTTAATTTCCTAAATTTAATTGAATGTATTTACTTGTTTATTTTCTAATTGTAAATGTGATTGAATGTATTTAATTATCGAATTCCTAATTTTATATGTGATTTACTTTATGCTAAGATTTAATTGAAATTCTTGAATTAAGTTGATTGAAAATGTGAATTATGATTTGAACCAACGTGAATGAATGATGGAATGACTTGATTATATGAATTAAATTTCTTAATCGTGCACATGAAGATTTCATAACATAATTTTATCTTTTATATGCTCATGTCATAATCATTTCATTGTCGAGCGTCTTAATTGGTCATTTTGAGTCTCACTTTACCTTTCTTGCACAGATTTTGATCCCGTTGGAGACGAGGCCAATCCTTGAGGCTTTCGTATCTTCTTTTGTCGGTACAAGGTGGGTTTCTCTTCTACTTAGATAAAACGACCCGATATATCTCCCTATGTGAAAAGCTTTAAGCCAAAGTGATACGATATATATATATATTGAGTCTTTTATCGAGTAAATGATTGCAAACGTAAAGCCCTTATTTCTTGAACCCTACCAAATGTTTTGGCGAGTATCGATTGATTGATTGCACTGATTGGGGCCCGGGTTCTTGGTGTGAGTGGCTATCCGAGGAAGCATGAGCTGACGGTGATCCCTCACACTAGTTCCCACTATTGAACAGCGGTACCGGACCTCGTCAGGAGATTGGCGGGGAAAGGGAGCTGAGTGCCATCTGGGGAGTCATGTAACCCCTTTTGGCCAATGATTGGGTGGTCGTGTCTTGCAAGCCCGCCCACCAACCCGGAGGAAGAAGGTGTATATGACCGATTGAATAGAATCGATTGATTGAGCACAAAAGAATGATATGCATGAAAGACTTAATGAATGAATGATTGTTGAATCACACGTGGTGTTGGTTGGAGTTGATGCACGCCCACTCGCCGGGCCACTAATGACCTATTGTAAAATTGATCATTATAATCCCTTCCGATGATTCCTCTATTTTTCCGTTAATGGTTGATTAGATTAATGATTAATGTTAATTAAGTATTATGTTAATTAATCATGTTTAATTATATTAATTAATTTGTTCTAATTGAATCGTTGACTAGGTTATATATATTTGAATTTGATTTCATTTATTTGGTTAATGCATGAATTCGTTGAAAATGTGCATCGTTCTCATATGAAATGATATCGAAATATCGTGCAATTGTAATATGACGTAAATACGTGTGTTATGAACATGCTCATATTCTCGGTTTATGTTTTCGAATTCATTTGACATGTTAATGAATTAAATTTGAATCGTGGAACCAAGTCGGGGGCTAACGAGCACTTAGCGCACCCTTGGTTCCGAATTTAATATCTTGAGCTAGGAAACTCGGATTCAAGTTTCGTCAACTTCGCTGAACTCGCAACGAAAATTCGAGTTTAGTAAACTTAGCCATATATTTTTCCCAACTCATGTCAACCTCCGAAATCTAACCGAAAAACCTACACGGTGCCAAAACTGTCACATTTCACCAAAATAGCCATATCTCTTACCATACTTGACCAAATTAACCATGGTTTGAACCTATGAGACCCTAACTCAACCATCTATCTGATCATTATCCTCCCCAGCCGAAATAGTCTCTCATACTTAGAGAAAATCAGCCCTCTTTCCTCTGTTTTCCAGAAATCCCGTAGCGAAGCCAACCTCTTGAGATTCAAGCTCAAATCTCTTCCAAACCTCCATTGATTCACAAGGTAAGCTTGGTTATGTTATGTACATCCATCATGAGTCATTTTCATTCATTCATCCCTAAATTTGAGCATGAATTCGTGAGCTTTTGACAGAAATGAACATTTAGAGATTTAGGTTTGAAATTGGTTGATCTTCTTCAATACTTGAGCTTTTTGGATGATTCCAAGCTTGAAAATGATTGTCTTGAACTCTTCTTGGCATTTATGGTAATGTTTTAGCTGGTATTTGAAGCTATCATTCATGAGATATTGAAGGTTGTTGTGATGCTCTGTTTTTCGCTGCTACGTACTGCGTCAGTTTGCTGCTGCGTTTGAGGAGGTGTGTGGCTTGTTTGTGCTGAGTTTTGTTGTCTATTTCATGTCCATATTTGTCTGATCTTGTTGGGAGAAGATTGGGTTGGTTATGCTCTGTTTCGCTGGCCTGCTGCGTCGTCTTTGTTGCTATCGCGCAGGTCGCACCCGCGACCTTGTTTGCCTGCAAATTGGGTCGCGCCCGCGACTGCACAGTTCCCTGCCCTCGTATTGTGAAAATCGGAGAAATTGCTGGAAATTAAGGGTAGCGGCGGCTACCATTTTGTGAAGAAAATGGGTCGCAGCCGCGACCCCTGTTTTTCTGAAATTTTAGTTCGAACTGTGCAGACTGTGATTTTGTTTCTTTTCTTTCCTTTTGCATGCATGAGTCTCATGCATACGTGCATATATATGTATATATATATCTATATATATGTATTAATATTAAGTTTAAATATTGATATATATATATATATATATATATATATATATATATATATATATATTAATTATGGTTTAATTTGTTTAAATTTTCGAATTTAATTGTTATTCAATTCATGTTTTATTTAATTTCCTAAATTTAATTGAATGTATTTACTTGTTTATTTTCTAATTGTAAATGTGATTGAATGTATTTAATTATCGAATTTCTAATTTTATATGTGATTTACTTCATGCTAAGATTTAATTGAAATTCTCAAATTAAGTTGATTGAAAATGTGAATTATGATTTGAACGAAAGTGAATGAATGATGGAATGACTTGATTATATGAATTAAATTTCTTAATCGTGCACATGAACATTTCATAACATAATTTTATCTTTTATATGCTCATGTCATAATCATTTCATTACCGAGCGTCTTAATTGGTCATTTTGAGTCTCACTTTACCTTTCTTGCACAGATTTTGATCCCGTGGGAGACGAGGCCAATCCTTGAGGCTTTCGTATCTTCTTTTGTCGGTACAAGGTGGGTTTCTCTTCTACTTAGATAAAACGACCCGATATATCTCCCTATGTGAAAAGCTTTAAGCCAAAGTGATACGATATATATATATATATATATATATATATATATATATATATATATATATATATTGAGTCTTTTATCCAGTAAACGATTACAAACGTAAAGCCCTTATTTCTCGAATCCTACCAAATGTTTTGGCGAGTATTGATTGATTGATTGCACTGATTGGGGCCTGGGGTTCTTGGTGTGAGTGGCTATCCGAGGAAGCATGGGCTGACGGTGATCCCTCACACTAGTTCCCACTATTGAATAGCGGTACCGGACCTCGTCAGGAGATTGGCGGAGAAAGGGAGCTGAGTGCCATCTGGGGAGTCATGTAACCCCTTTTGGCCAATGATTGGGTGGCCGGGTCTTGCAAGCCCGCCCACCAACCCGGAGGAAGAAGGTGTATATGACCGATTGAATAGAATCGATTGATTGAGCACAAAAGAATGATATGCATGAAAGACTTAATGAATGAATGATTGATTGAATCACACGTGGTGTTGGTTGGAGTTGATGCACGCCCACTCGCCGGGCCACTAATGACCTATTGTAAAATTGACCATTATAATCCCTTCCAATGATTCCTCTATTTTTCCCACTTGGGAACCGTTTCTAAAACCTCGCTTGGGATTATAATCTGCATGTGATTGTTTAAATTCAGTTATATATTATATTTATGCCAATGTTTTATACCCACCAGTCCCTTTTGGACTGAACCCGTTTGGTTTTTAGCTGTTTGGTGCAGGTGTCGAGAGAGCTAGGCGGGAATACGAGTCCTAGGTCTTGCATTCGTCTGTAGCTCTGTATTTCGGTCTTACACTTGCATCTCACACTTTTGATTATTGTATATGGATGTGATATTGGAGCGTACACCTGCTTTGGGCCGTGATGGCTTGCATTGATGTATAAGAATTATATTTTGGAGCTTGGATGCTCATGGTATATATATGATATGCTTTGTTCGTTATTGCTTCCGCTTTAATGTGTAATTCTGATTTTATGGTTCAAGGGTCAGTCCCGCCTAGCATATAGTGTGTGTTTGTCCCCGTTCGCCGTGATTTAGCTCGGGTATGGATCGTTCATTTCATATTCGGGTCGGGTCTCGGTGCGGGGGATGTGACACCTTACGCTCGGGTGTTACATCCTTAAGTGGTATCAGAGCTTAGGGTTGCAAAACCCGAGCTCTAGTGTCGGGTGAATCAGTTTAGGTCGTTCGGCTTTAGGGACTACTTGACAATGTGATTGCATATGCATCCTTTTAGTGCTTCTGTGCTCTAATTGTTGAAGTTTGAGTGAATTAATTGCATTTTCATGCATGGACTAAGAGAAGCATGCATTTCAGTGTTTCTTGATCAGGATGCCTCCCCGTAGATAGCATGAGAGATCACCGGGACGACAAGGACACCGTAAACCTTGAGTATTGCTCAACCACTTCATACCCTTTGTGGGAATTAACTTTAAATAAAACTTTGCTTGGGATATATGACTTGCATGTGCATGTTTTATATATATATATATATATATATATACAGCTCCTGCTCACTCAGTCTTCTAGAGACTGACCCCTCTTTCCCACTCTTCCAGTTTCTTGCCGGTTTAGCTAAGCGGGAGTCTGAGTCTTGGTGTTAATCAAGTCTCACTTGTGCACTTGAGTCACATTTTACGTTGTTATGAATTAATTGTATCACTTTTCATTCGGGCCTGTATGCCAATTATGATTATTGAATTATTGATCGGGCTTGGAAGCCAATTGTCATTTATTGATAACTGTTGATTCGGGACAAGTTGCATGCGTAGTTGAACCCGTTGCTAGGATGCATGTGGGATTTAATTTATGTTATAGATTGTTGGGCTTGGAGCCATTGTTGAAATTCATTCTTTTTGATATCATTGCTTTCGCACTGCATGTTTCGCATTCTTGACTAAATGGTACAGGGTTAGATTCCGCCTAGCCAGGTTGCTTTTATCTTGTCACCCGTTTGCTATGAGTCTAGTTCATGCTTGGACTATCCATTTCATGTGTGGACTAGACTTGTAGTGCGGGGGATGTGGTGCCTACCGTTGCGGGTGCTACATCCTTAAGTGGTATCAGAGCCCCAGGTTGCAAAACCGGGGTTTTTAGTGTCGTATCGTGTCAAGTATAGGTCGAACTGCTTAGGAATAACATGCCAACGTGAGCACCACATTGATCATGAGCATTTGATATGGAAATTGTATTGTTAAATTTGATTAATTTAAATTCTGTTGAATTGTGTGTTGCATTTTGCATCATATACATGCTTTTGGTGCTCATTATGTGACATATGCATTCACTAACCCGCATGCATTTATATCCAAATTGAGTTGTGAATTGTAGGATATTATTACAACTTCAAACCACGGCCAATTTTTGCACTCAAATCAACTTGTCAAGAGCTCTTCTTTTGGATACGGGTGAATGGAAGAAGGTTCTGGAGATTTAGAAGAATTCCGGTATTTAGTGATTCTTATGACAAAGATGTAGGTTTGGGAGTTCAAGTTCAAGTTGGGAATCAAACCATGCATGAAGAATTGGATTGGACAAGGAAATAGTAGGGATATGTGATGTTTATGCCCCAAAATAAACACATGCTTCTACACCACAAACAGAGTTGATTAATCAAGTTCAAGAGGCCCGTCTAATCCGAGGAAGAAGATTGAGAATTTTGGTCAATGAAACGATGAACCGAGTGCAATAAACCAAGAAGGAGACTGAATTTAGGGAATAAAAGAAATTGGGAAGAAAGAAATAGGTCGGGATACTTCGGATTGTGAGATAATGTCCGTGTCGGATGAGAGTTGATCAATCAGATTTGAGAGGTATCATCAACTTACGGACTCGATGAATGGAAACTTTGAGGGTACCAATATTCAAAATTTGAATTTATAATCAAGATAGGGACCCTGGGAGGAATTGAGTTGGCGGAATGAAGAGGCTAGACGAAGATTCTCGAGATTGAAGTTATGATCATGAATTTAGTTCGGGGTGAGGAATAAAAAGACTATTGATATTGGAAATCGGATCAAGGTGAACTAATCACTCAACTTTTAGATTCATGAAGGGGATAAGCAAGATACTTGGATCGACATTTAAATCCAAGGTTCGATGGAAGATGAAGTTGCTCGACGATTGGAATCCTTCATGTTTAGAACAAGATAGCTTTAGTCGGGATAACTGTTACGGTAAGGAATTGGTCAAATGAAGAAGTGTTCTAGAGAAGATTTGAGGGGGTCGAGTCACTCGGATATGGAAGGCTTGGGATCAAGTAACAGCCTCAGATCATGAGAATATATAACTTGTTGCAAAGGAATTCGGAAGTTTGCTAGATCGCTCAAGGGATACAAGGAAATCAAAGAAGTTAGAAGAACGTGGGTAAGCAAGTGGTGATTAACGAATTTGAGAACCAAGGACCAATTCACCGAGCTAAAGGTTGCCACTACGGTGAAAGGTACTTGCATTCATGGCACGTGCATCATACCACATATTAATTATTTTAATCTCGCCTATATTCATTTAATTGAAGTAATTGGACAAATGTGATGCATACTTTGATTGTAAAAAATGTGTGGCATGCATCGAGCATTCTTACCCTACATGCATAGCTTGGTGTTCGTTTGATAGGAAGTCTTCTCCACCCCATTCTTCGTGAGTTGTTTTAGTTGAGCCGTGTGGAATCAAGAAAGGAAGAATATTGAGATTGCAAAGAATGGAACAAAATGGGACCTTGAGATGATTTGGACATAGAACCGGAAAATGTGAACGAGAAAAGGGTGGTTCTACCATAAACCAATCACTTCAAAGTGAATGTGAGCAGGAGTACCGAACATGCTACATAATTAGAATCGATCAATTCGAGGAGGTAGCTCTTGAAGAAGTTGAGAATTTGGTTGCGTAGGTAATGAGACAAGTTCAACAAACCAAAAGGGAAATTCTTAAGGGGGAGAGCGCGGCCAAAGAACAAAATTTGAACTCCTGGCCATGCTAAAGAAGTACCTATGGTGAGAACTACGTGAATGTAACATTTAATAACTCACAGGACCCTACGAAAGTTATAAGGAATAGTTGGGCAAAGTTTGGCACCCGAAGAATGGCAAGGTTAAGAGATCTCGAACTTCAAGAAAATTGTTGAAGGAAACGAGCACTTGAGTGGATAACGGTGCAAGTTCAAGGAATATTTGGAAGTCATGCCGATAAGGAAAAAAAAAAGGGGTGATCGATGGAAACAAATCATAGTCATCGATCTCTCATGATGTTCGGGTAAGAACTCAACCTCCCCAAGATTTAACAACGGTTGAGTTTGTATTGCAAGTTTTGAATACTAAGGTTATCGGAAGCATGAAGGACTATGAGAATGGTGGAGAAACTATCGAGTAAGAAAAGCCCGATTGGATTATCACATTCCATGTTGGCGAAAGTGAAGAGACAATTCAACCGAGCATTGAAGATGGATTACCGTTTCGTTGGTCATTTTTCCAGAATGAATTGGAGACACTTCCAAGGCAACAAACTATAACTTGAGTTAATAGGAAATTAGCTTGAGCATATGAGATAGTAAGGTGTACCTCGTCGTGAAGAGTTAGGTCTTGTAAATTAGGCTTCTAGAAGAGTGGCTCGAGCAGCCGGGATGACAAATATAACTCGCTAGGAAAACGAGCTAATCGGGTCAAGGCCAAGTGAACACATCGGGCATTTCAAGTCATGACGTTATGGTGAGAGAAATCTCCAACCATGAATTAAGTGTCAAATCGGATCATTACAATGGAAGATTCCCAAAAACAACGGTGAACGGTACACCAAACATTCATGACATATGCATACATGCTACTTTAATTCTAACAATTTCATGATGCTACGAGCTTTGATTTTTAGTTGCATTAACGGTTTTTCTATGTATGATAATTGATGTATTTGATTTTTTTTTCCAACCTGCTCTTATGTGGTTGTTGTGTGATTATTTATTTAATTATCGTTTTGGGAGTTTTGGAGTTTCTCTTTCTTTGTGTTCGAGAGACGGGGTTCTCTTGTTGTTTGTTCGAGAGACGGGGTTCTCTCGTCGCTGCTTGTACCTGTTTAGCTTGCCTCTGGAGGCAGCTTAGTTTTACGAGTGTTTAGGCTAATCGGTGAGACAAGGGTCGTGGATGATTCAAGAGCTGAGCTTCAATGATAGGAGATGAATTCTTTGGACCCTCTTGTTATACGGGTCCTACCGAACCACTCGCTTAACAACGGATCTAGTCTGAGGACAAGCTTTCATTGCAACAAAGTCAAGACCCCTATTGCTTGAAGACCTTTTCTGAACTAATTCCTGAAAGGGAGTTACGAACCCGCTTGGGATGAACACGGAGAAGTTGTGCTTAGAGTCCAGAACTCGAGGCATCGGATCTGAGGACAGGTCCTTCTTAAGGGGGAGAGGTTGTGACGCCCCGTGTTTTCGTCGTACAGGTACCCGCGCCACACGTGTGAGCTTTGAGAGTTAGGATTCCTTTACATGCTTATTTGAATAATATATTTATGTGAATTATGTGAATCTGTGATTTAAATGCTATATAAGTATCTTGATTTAATTTCTTCCATTCCATTTCATAACAAATACACGTTTCCTAATTCATACATTTCATAAGCATATCATATTTTCTATATATATGTATGTACTAAAACTAATTTCATAAAATAAGTGACATTATATATAAGTATATATTTCATGCATACACTTATGCAAACATGCATATTCATATATAAATCGATATATATCATATACTTGCATACTCACACCATTAATATATATATATATGGCATATGTACTTATATACATATTATATACAAATATCTCACCTTTCTACTTTATACATATGTAACACCTGAGCGCAAGGTGCCACATCCCCCGCACCGAGACCCGACCCGAATATGAAATGGACGATCCATACCCGAGCCAAATCACGGCGAACGGGGACAAACACACACTCTAAGTTAGGCGGGCTAACCCTTGAAACCAAATAACAACATAAGACATTAAAGCGGAAGCAAAGAACGAACATATAACATATATATGTATCATGAGCATCCAAGCTCCAAAAATCATTCATGTACATCAGCAATTGCCATCACGGCCCAAAACATGTACGCTCCGAGATAATATCCATATACAATAATCAAAATAAAAGTATGCAAGTGTAAGACTCAAAATACAGAGCTAGAGACGAATGCAAGACCTAGGACTCGTATTCCCGCCTAGCTCCCTCAACACCTGCACAAAATAACTGAAAACCAAACGGGTTCAGTCCAAAAGGGACTGGTGGGTATAAAACAGGGCATAGATATAATATATGACGGTAATTAAGCAATCACATGCAAGCTATAATCCCAAGTGAGGTTTTTAAAGACTTTCCCAAGGGGGTGAAAAGAATCATCAAAAGGGATTATAATGAATCATTAACATTAGGTCATTATTGGCCCGGCGAGTGGGCGTGCATTATCTCCAACCAACACCTTGTGTAAACCATTTAAACATTCATTCATTTATTCTTTTCATGCAATCAATCTTTTGTGCACATTCATTAACATTTACTCCTTCTTCCTCCGGGTTGGTGGTGGGTTTGCAAGGCCCGACCACCCATTCATTGACCAAAAGGGGTTACATGACTCCCCAGATGGCGCTCAGCGTCCATTCCTCGCTAACTCCTAACGAGGTCCGGTTACGCCGTTAATTGGTGGAACTAGTGTGAGGGACCACCGTCGGCCCGTGCCTCCCCGGATAGCCACTCACACTAAGTCTCTGGGCCCCATTCGTGCATTCGATCATTTCTCGCCAAAACATTAGGTAGGATTGATAAAATAAGGCTTTACGTTGAAAACATTTACTCTTTAAAACGACTCTTTATATATATATAATTTTGGTCGAAAGCTTTCACATTGAAGGTATATATAGGGTCTTGTATCTACATAGAAGAAAAACCCACCTTAAACCGTCAAAAGAAGAAAGCACGAGCCTCACTGACCGGCCTCGTCTCCAACGTGATCAAAATCTGTGCAAGAAAAGTGAAGTGAGACTCAATATGACCAAATAAGACGCTCGGCAATGCAATGATCATGATATGAATATATAAGAGATTAAATTATGTTATGGAAATGTTCATGTGCACTATTAATGTCTTAAAGACATATAAACATTCATTCCATTCTTCCATGAAGCGTTCAAATTTGTTAAAGTTCAACATCTCCATAAATCATACTAAATTAGTCCAAGAAATTCAAATAACGATCATAACGCGTAGTATAACATGTATACATATCATACAAGTCATTAAATAAGGAATAAATAGCAATTAGGGTTCAAACTTAAGAGCAAAGTCCATGCATGCACACATTAGGAGAAAAGAAGACACGTTGAAGCATATCTCGGAAAATATTCCACGAAAAATCATAAAATTTCATAACACTCAAGATAATACATGTTAGCATAGCATAAAAGTCATAAAAGAGGTGGAGGAATATAAAACAAGCGAAGAAAAACAAGAAAAAACGAAACCGGAGCAATAAAAAAAAAACTGGACAAAATCCACCCCCATGGATTTTTCCAAAGGGAAAAATCCACCCCCATGGATTTGGTCCAGACCTACTGACTCAAATCCACCCCCGCGGATTTTTCCAAAGGGAAAAATCCACCCCCGTGGATTTGAGTCTGAAGCCAAAAAAAAATAAAGACCGTAGCAGAAAAACAGAGCAACACCATGCCAACTCCAACCAACATACTTAGGTAAGTTAAGATCATCAAAACGCAATAAAACCACTCCACAACAACACACAAACATGCTCCCAAAGTGTTGAAACATGCTAAGGAGGTAAGGATGATCATTTCATGTAAAAACTTCAAATATACATTAATGGTAACTCATGAATGCTTTAACTACCATCTAATACTTCACCATAAATGCAAGGAAGGTGGCATGGCAACCATATTCAAGCTTGGAATCAACCAAAACAACCAAGGAATGAAAGAGTTCAACAAATTAACATATAACCTAACTATTCAACATCTTCTCCAAACTCCATGAAAACATGCTCAAAATTGGGGAAGAATGGATCAAAATGACTCATAATGAATGTATATAACAATCCTAAGCTTACCTTGTGGATTAATGGAGGTTTGGAAGAGATTTGAGCTTGAATCTCCAAGGATTGGCTTGAGCTACGGGAAAACTGGAAAGCAGGGAAAGTTTGGCTGATTTTCTCCAAGTGAAGGGGGTTATCTCGGTTTGGGGTGGTTAATTCTGGTTATAGGGTTGAGTTAGGGTTCCAAGGAATCAAACCATGGTTAATTTGGTCAAGGTTTGAATAAGTTATGGCTTATTTAGTAAAACGTGGCAGTTTAGGCGTCCGTTGCGTGTTTCGGTTGAATTTCGGAGGTTCAAATAATTTTGGAAAAGTATAAGGCTAAGTTCATTAAACTCAAATTTTTGATACGAGTTCAACGAAGTTGACGAAACTCGAATCCGAGTTTCCTAGCTCAAGATATCAAATAAGGAACCAATGGTGCGCTAATTGCTCGTTAGCCCCCGTTTTGGATTCCAAAATCAAAATAAATTCAGAACTCATGAAAATGAACCCGAAAACATGAAACGAACATATATCCATATTCATAACACATATAAGTCCAACATATTAAATTTTCACAAAATTCCGAATTCATTTCATGTAGAAACGATAAGCAAACAATTCATACAAGAGCAAATCGTTCAAAATTCATATAAATTCAAATTCAAACATTTTCAAATAATTCAATTATTTCATAATTTCATATAATATAAAATAAATAATTAATAACGTAATTAAAATAAATTAAATGCGCACGTAATTATCACATAATTCATACCTGAACGACTTGAAAAGTCGGGGCGTTACAATCTCCCCCCCTTAGGAGAATCCGTCCTCGGATTCACTGATTGTCCGGAAATAACTCAGGATGGAATCTTTTCATCTTATCCTCCGTCTCCCACGTAGCCTCTTCCGTTTTATCACTTCTCCATAAGACTTTAACTAGTGGGATCTGCCGATTTCGAAGTTCTTGAAATTTACGATCCAAAATCTTAATCGGCTTCTGAACGAAGGTGAGATTCGGTTCTAACTCCACTTCCTCGACCGGTATGACTTCCGACTTATCCGGATAATATTTTCAAAGCTGAGATACATGAAATACATTATGAATTCCGGTCAAACTCGGGGGTAGGTCCAAACGATAGGCCGTATCTCCAATTTTCTCCAAAATCTCATACGGTCCTAGAAACCGAGGATTCAATTTCCCTCCTTTTCCAATCCTCGAAAATCCCTTACGAGGTGAGGCTTTCAAGAATACCCTATCACCAACCTCAAACTGAAGATCTTTCCTTCGGTGATCGGCATAGCTTTTCTGTCTATCCTGGGCTGCTTTCATCCGTTGTCTAATTATTTGGACCTTATCAATTGCCTCTTGCACGGCCTTAGAGGGGTTTTCCTTATTCTTCCCTCGTTTCACACCTTCTTGCTTGGTCCAATTCCATTCTTCCAAATCAAAGAACAACGGTGACCTGCATTTCCGTCCGTAGAGAGCCTCATATGGAGCCATTTCTATCGATGCTTGAAATCTGTTATTATAGGCGAATTCAATCAAAGGTAATTGCTCGTTCCACGAACTCGAAAAATCCAATGCACATGCTCTCAACATATCCTCCAAATATTTAATTAATCTCTCTGATTGCCCGTCTGTCTGAGGATGGAAAGCTGTGCTGAATTGAAGCCTTGTGCCCAGATTCCTTTGCAATTCTTGCCAAAATCTAGAAGTAAACCTCGGATCCCGATCTGATACAATGCTAACCGGTACTCCATGAAGTCGGACAATTTCATCCACATACTTCTTAGCCAATTTAGGTACCTTATCCGACATCCGAATAGTAAGAAAATGTGCCGATTTCGTCAATCGATCCACTATCACCCAAATTCCATCTAAACCACCTTTCACTCGTGGAAGAACCGAAATGAAATCCATCGCCACTTGCTGCCATTTCCATTCTGGAATCGGTAACGGTTGCAATAGTCCCGATGGCTTCTGATGCTCTGCTTTCACCACTTGGCAAGTCAAGCAATGTCTCACGAAGTCGATCACATCCCGCTTAAGTCCATTCCACCAATAAAATTTCCTTAAGTCCTTATACATCTTATTTCCCCCGGGATGTATCGAATACCCTGATCGATGAGCTTCTTCCAATATCAACCGTCTTAACTCTTCCGGAACCACCACTCTATTCTTAAACCTTAGAAGTCCGGTGTCATCAAATCCGAACGGACTTTCTGAATCATTTCTAGCTTTCTGCACCAACCTCTGAACTTCAAAATCCACTTTCTGAGCTTCAAACAATCTCTGCCGAAGGTCCGGTTGAACGGTAATATTCCGAATACTAGCTCTTAGCTTGAAGGACTCAGATTCATCCATAGTTTCCACCTTAACACTGGACACGCTAGCTTTCCTACTATGTGCATCCGCGACCACGTTGGCCTTTCCGGGATGATATCGAATCGTACACTCATAATCTGCCAACATCTCCATCCAACGTCTCTGTCTCTTGTTTAATTCCTTCTGAAAAAACAAATACTGGAGACTCTTGTGGTCGGAAAAGATCTCAAAAGAAACTCCGTAAAGGTAGTGTCTCCACTTTCCCAAAGCGAAGATCACTGCTGCAAGCTCGAGATCGTGAGTGGGATAATTCTGTTCATGATCCTTCAATTTCCTCGAGGCATAAGCTATCACCTTACCATTCTGCATCAAAACACATCCCAACCCTTCTTTCGAGGCGTCCGTATAAACCATGTATCCTTCAGTGCCCTCGGGAAGTGCTAACACCGGTGCAGTTGTCAATTTTTCCTTCAAGAGTTGGAAACTTGCTTCGCATGCCTCGTCCCACTCAAATTTAGCTTCCTTCTTAGTTAATCGAGTTAAAGGACCGGCTAACTTTGAAAAATCCTTTACAAACCTTCGGTAATAACCTGCCAATCCCAAGAAACTTCTAACCTCGGAAGCATTTTTCGGACTTTGCCACTGAATAACCGTCTCGATCTTTGAAGGATCAACTTCCAAACCCTTACTTGAAATAATATGGCCTAGAAAAGCAACCCGGTCGATCCAAAACTCACACTTACTAAACTTCGCATACAACCGGTGCTCTCTCAACGTCTCCAATACCAAATTGAGATGCCTAGCGTGATCTTCCGGAGTCTTTGAATACACGAGAATGTCATCAATAAAGATTACGACGAATTTATCCAAATAAGGCCAAAAAATCCGATGCATCATGTCCATAAATGCTGCAGGGGCATTTGTTAAACCAAAAGGCATCACTACGAACTCATAATGCCCATACCGGGTATTAAATCCTGTCTTTGATATATCCTCTTCCCGGATTTTCAACTGGTAGTAGCCCTGCCTTAAATCCAATTTCGAATAAACCTTTGAACCTTGCAACATATCAAATAAATCCTCGATGTGGGGCAACGGGTACTTATTCTTGATGGTCATCCGATTAAGCTCCCGGTAATCTATACACATCCTCAATGTTCCATCTTTCTTCTTGACAAAGAGAACCGGAGCACCCCACGGAGACGAACTCGGTCGAATATATCCACTCTTAAGTAATTCCTCGAGTTGAATCTTCAACTCTTTTAACTCCGCCGGAGCCATTCTATAAGGAGTCTTGGAGTAAGGTTCTGATCCCGGATATAAATCAATAACAAATTCGATCTTCCGATCCGGTGGTAGAGAACCCAAATTTTCTGGAAATACGTCGGGATATTCCTTTACCACGGCCGTCTCCTCAAAACTTGATTTATCCTTTGGTTTATTAAGGAGATAAGCGATAAATCCCATGGCTCCATCCTTCACCAACTTGCGAGCTTCCATAAACGATAAGAGTGGCACACTCTTCGACCCCACTTCTCCAATCAACTCTTGACCCAACTTTATCCTCTTCTTAAAACAATCAACTTCGGCCCGGTGCCGATACAACCAATCCATCCCGAAGATTACCCCATACTTCTTCATAGGCATAACAATGAAATCTGCCGGATAATCTTTCCCCTCTATCAAAACTGAACAACCCCTGACAACCCGATCTGTCTGCAAACTACCTCCAAGAGGCGAACTCACAAAATAACAGGAATTTGAGCAAATAACAGGTAGGCACAGAGAAGCACATAGATCAGAAGATATAAAAGTATGCGTGGCACCCGGATCGAACAATGCATGAATGCTCGTGTTATGAATGCAAACGGTACCTTCCACCACGACGTTTGGATCAACCTCGACATTCTGCTCCTCGCTCTCAAGAGCATAGGCTCGTGCCTGAACCATCAGTCGCTGAGCTCCAGCTTGATATCCTGGAATCTTGTCCGGGCATGCAAAAGCCATATGATCTCCCTTCCCACAAATCAAGCACAACTTCAATCTCTTTCGGCAGTTGTTGTAAGAATGAGTTGGCCATCCACAATAAGTGCAGGGAGGCTGATCATTGCGAGATCCTTTAGGAGCCGGTGGAGCCTGAGGTGGTCGTGGAACAGGTGCAATCGGACCTCCTACTCTAGGCTTCTTGAAAGGCCCTTTTTGTAGTGGGGCTGGTACATTCATCGGCCTCTTTCCTTTGTTGAATCCCGATCCGAATCCTGATCCTTGTCCTTGGCGATAAGCTGGCCTCCTCGCATTCACCGAATCTTCAACCTTTAAGGCTTTTGAAGTAGCCTTTGCCCAAGTGCTCGTATTAACTGCCTCTAAAGCTGTCTGGATATCCGGTCGAAGCCCTTGAACAAACTGCATAGCCTTATGGAAGTCATCGCCTGCTATATTTGGTGCATAGCGGGATAACCTCTCATACTCCGAAACATACTCGGCCACAGACCTCGATCCTTGCTTCAATTCGGTAAATTCTCTCAACCTTCGAGTACGTGATGAGGGAGGGATGAACTTGTTCTTAAATTCCCTTGTAAATACTTCCCAATTGATCTCCTCTCCAGTAGCCTCCAATACAATCCGCGTGCTTTCCCACCAAGAGTAGGCTTCCCCTTGTATTAAAGTGATAGTGCATCGAGCCTTCTCTCGGGACTCACATGGAATGAGCTCCCATATCCTCTCTACCTCTTTCAGCCATATTTCCGCCTGTATATCATTTCCTTTGAAGAACTTGGGAGGTCTTTGATTCTGAAACTCCCTAAGTATAACAGAAAGCGGTGCCTCGGGCTGTACAACAGGTGCAGGTGGTGCTGGAGGTGCCGGTGGTACATAATCTCGTAGCCTTTGATCTATAATATTGATAACTGAGTTAACAAAGGCCTCTGCCGGCGGTGGTTGTGGAGGTAGAGGAACATGCTCATGATGGTGATGCCTGTCTCCCGGAGAATGCTCTCTACGAGGCCTCCCACGTGGCATGCTGAAATAAACACTGAAAATGCGTGCTATTTTTAGTTTATGCATGATAATGCAATCAATTCAATCAAAATTCGAAATTTAAATCAATTAAGCACAAAAGAGATGAATATGCAACACATTGTCAAGTAGTCCCTAAGCCGAACGACCTAGACTGACTCACACGACACGAGAGCCCGGGTTTTGCAACCCTAGGCTCTGATACCACTTAAGGATGTAACACCTGAGCGCAAGGTGCCACATCCCCCGCACCGAGACCCGACCCGAATATGAAATGGACGATCCATACCCGAGCCAAATCACGGCGAACGGGGACAAACACACGACTCTAAGCTAGGCGGGCTAACCCTTGAAACCAAATAACAACATAAGACATTAAAGCGGAAGCAAAGAACGAACATATAACATATATATGTATCATGAGCATCCAAGCTCCAAAAATCATTCATGTACATCAGCAATTGCCATCACGGCCCAAAACATGTACACTCCGAGATAATATCCATATACAATAATCAAAATAAAAGTATGCAAGTGTAAGACTCAAAATACAGAGCTAGAGACGAATGCAAGACCTAGGACTCGTATTCCCGCCTAGCTCCCTCAACACCTGCACAAAATAACTGAAAACCAAACGGGTTCAGTCCAAAAGGGACTGGTGGGTATAAAACAGGGCATAGATATAATATATGATGGTAATTAAGCAATCACATGCAAGCTATAATCCCAAGTGAGGTTTTTAAAGACTTTCCCAAGGGGGTGAAAAGAATCATCAAAAGGGATTATAATGAATCATTAACATTAGGTCATTATTGGCCCGGCGAGTGGGCGTGCATTATCTCCAACCAACACCTTGTGTAAACCATTTAAACATTCATTCATTTATTCTTTTCATGCAATCAATCTTTTGTGCACATT
The DNA here is from genome assembly GCA_037501455.1 of Lantana camara. NCBI lineage: Eukaryota > Viridiplantae > Streptophyta > Magnoliopsida > Lamiales > Verbenaceae > Lantana > Lantana camara. The sequence continues at coordinate 55,767,304 of CM074860.1, forward strand.
TATTAACATTTACTCCTTCTTCCTCCGGGTTGGTGGTGGGTTTGCAAGGCCCGACCACCCATTCATTGACCAAAAGGGGTTACATGACTCCCCAGATAGCGCTCAGCGTCCATTCCTCGCTAACTCCTAACGAGGTCCGGTTACGCCGTTAATTGGTGGAACTAGTGTGAGGGATCACCGTCGGCCCGTGCCTCCCCGGATAGCCACTCACACTAAGTCCCTGGGCCCCATTCGTGCATTCGATCATTTCTCGCCAAAACATTAGGTAGGATTGATAAAATAAGGCTTTACGTTGAAAACATTTACTCTTTAAAACGACTCTTTATATATATATAATTTTGGTCGAAAGCTTTCACATTGAAGGTATATATAGGGTCTTGTATCTACATAGAAGAAAAACCCACCTTAAACCGTCAAAAGAAGAAAGCACGAGCCTCACTGACCGGCCTCGTCTCTAACGTGATCAAAATCTGTGCAAGAAAAGTGAAGTGAGACTCAATATGACCAAATAAGACGCTCGGCAATGCAATGATCATGATATGAATATATAAGAGATTAAATTATGTTATGGAAATGTTCATGTGCACTATTAATGTCTTAAAGACATATAAACATTCATTCCCTTCTTCCATGAAGCGTTCAAATTTGTTAAAGTTCAACATCTCCATAAATCATACTAAATTAGTCCAAGAAATTCAAATAACGATCATAACGCGTAGTATAACATGTATACATATCATACAAGTCATTAAATAAGGAATAAATAGCAATTAGGGTTCAAACTTAAGAGCAAAGTCCATGCATGCACACATTAGGAGAAAAGAAGACACGTTGAAGCATATCTCGGAAAATATTCCACGAAAAATCATAAAATTTCATAACACTCAAGATAATACATGTTAGCATAGCATAAAAGTCATAAAAGAGGTGGAGGAATATAAAACAAGCGAAGAAAAACAAGAAAAAACGAAACCGGAGCAATAAAAAAAAAACTGGACAAAATCCACCCCCATGGATTTTTCCAAAGGGAAAAATCCACCCCCATGGATTTGGTCCAGACCTACTGACTCAAATCCACCCCCACGGATTTTTCCAAAGGGAAAAATCCACCCCCGTGGATTTGAGTCTGAAGCCAAAAAAAAATAAAGAACGTAGCAGAAAAACAGAGCAACACCATGCCAACTCCAACCAGCATACTTAGGTAAGTTAAGATCATCAAAACGCAAGAAAACCACTCCACAACAACACACAAACATGCTCCCAAAGTGTTGAAACATGCTAAGGAGGTAAGGATGATCATTTCATGTAAAAACTTCAAATATACATTAATGGTAACTCATGAATGCTTCAACTACCATCTAATACTTCACCATAAATGCAAGGAAGGTGGCATGGCAACCATATTCAAGCTTGGAATCAACCAAAACAACCAAGGAATGAAAGAGTTCAACAAATTAACATATAACCTAACTATTCAACATCTTCTCCAAACTCCATGAAAACATGCTCAAAATTGGGGAAGAATGGATCAAAATGACTCATAATGAATGTATATAACAATCCTAAGCTTACCTTGTGGATTAATGGAGGTTTGGAAGAGATTTGAGCTTGAATCTCCAAGGATTGGCTTGAGCTACGGGAAAACTGGAAAGCAGGGAAAGTTTGGCTGATTTTCTCCAAGTGAAGGGGGTTATCTCGGTTTGGGGTGGTTAATTCTGGTTAGAGGGTTGAGTTAGGGTTCCAAGGAATCAAACCATGGTTAATTTGGTCAAGGTTTGAATAAGTTATGGCTTATTTAGTAAAACGTGGCAGTTTAGGCGTCCGTTGCGTGTTTCGGTTGAATTTCGGAGGTTCAAATAATTTTGGAAAAGTATAAGGCTAACTTCATTAAACTCAAATTTTTGATACGAGTTCAACGAAGTTGACGAAACTCGAATCCGAGTTTCCTAGCTCAAGATATCAAATAAGGAACCAATGGTGCGCTAATTGCTCGTTAGCCCCCGTTTTGGATTCCAAAATCAAAATAAATTCATAACTCATGAAAATGAACCCGAAAACATGAAACGAACATATATCCATATTCATAACACATATAAGTCCAACATATTAAATTTTCACAAAATTCCGAATTCATTTCATGTAGAAACGATAAGCAAACAATTCATACAAGAGCAAATCGTTCAAAATTCATATAAATTCAAATTCAAACATTTTCAAATAATTCAATTATTTCATAATTTCATATAATATAAAATAAATAATTAATAACGTAATTAAAATAAATTAAATGCGCACGTAATTATCACATAATTCATACCTGAACGACTTGAAAAGTCGGGGCGTTACAACATATAACTAATATGTATATACATTTCATACTTATATCTTATAATTATATACACACTCACACAAGAACACACACAACACACACAAAATCTCTAACACCCACACACAAATCCCTTTCTCTCAACTCTCCACACACACCTCATTTGATCCAAGCAAGATGAAGAAGAAGAGAAAGGAGAACCAAGCATCCATCATCATCATTTCATCACCTCCATCATTTCTTCATCTCCATTTCTTCCTTTTTTCCCAAGGTATATAGATATATATATAGATATATGTGTGTGTGTATGTGTATGAATGTGTGTTTTGTTAGAAATTGTTGTGATATAGATGATTACTCTTGTTCTTAATCATGATTAGTTGTATATATTTGTTAAACCTTGAATTATTACAAGAATAAGTTTGGTTGTTGGGTATTTGTTGATATGTATTGAATGAGGGTTTTGTGGTTAGTTGTGGGTTTGGTGAATTTGTGGTTTAAAGCTTGAGTTTTGATGATTTCTTGCTCCTAGATGCCTAAATAGATGTTTATTGTTTGTATTTGTGAGTTGGTTGAGGTTTGGGATGGTTTGGAACTCTCCCCGTCGAGTTTTGCTACTGGAGAAGGATCCACGGGCCTGGATTTTAACCCACGGCCGTGGATTTGTGTCTAGAGATCTGCTTGCCTTCCCACGGGCGTGGATTTTTGTGAAGGAGAAATCCACGGCCGTGGATCCTCCCCTGTTTTCTATCTGAGTTTGTTTTATTTTGTTTAGCATGCAAACGAACTCTGATTGACCTAGTTTTTCAACCCACGAAAACCTTTTCAAGTTTAGAATTTTCTCCAATTGGAATCACCTCATTATCCTTTCTAGTTTGTGAGATATAATCAATCCTTTTTGGTGTCCCCACTTCACCAAAAATCTGCATTTCTCCAACTTCGGACTTACGCCATTTCCTCCTCGGTTTGAACCACGATTCGAGCCATATATCATTTTAAAGGCCTACTTGTCTAATTTCATATCCAATAAACAAAACCCAATTCCCATTTCTCAAACTTAATATATTCCCATTTTTCTATAGCTTGCGCATTTTCGAAATCTGTCAACTTTCACTAAACTCTGCCAAAACCTCTCTTCTTGCGTTCCTATGGCTTCCCCAGCCTCTAATGTGATTATATGCATGTTATACATGTCTAATTGACTATTATCTTGTTAATTATGCTCCTTGATCCTTAATTGCTCGAACTTGATTTTTTAACTTCATGGTCGTCTATTACGTGAGAGCATTAATTGTGCAAATGAACTTGATCGCACCACTATATGACATTTTATGACTTATTATATATTGTATCATTTCATAACATGTCACACCACTTCATAAACATTTGCCGTGTGTCCTTTGTCTCATATTGGGTCATTTCTCGTGAGTACACATTGTTCTTTCTCTCTTACAGTTCGTTTCCAGGGCAGAGACTTCCGGATCGAATAGGCACCCATATTGCTTATGTTTCTTGATTCGTGGTATTCCAGGTGAGGGTGTTTTCTGTTCTAGTTATGTATCAAACCCTATAACCCGCATTTGATTGTTTTGGCCAAAAACCCTAATGTATATCTATATTGCTTTCAAAGAATTATCGAGTAAATGTCTTCAAGGAAATGCCCCATTTTTCAATGAAATGAATTAAAATGGAATGAAATGATTTAATGACTTGAAATGTTTTGGTGAGATATGCACATCATGTCCACGACATCGGGCCGTCGGGCAACCCCTTAGCACGTAGTACCCCTTTGAGAATCTCTCAAGCGACCGAAAAGCACAGAAGGTGAGTTATTCTTGAGCCGGTGGTAATCCCATCGAAGGAGCGGGTAGGAGTCATGAGCCCCCGTCTCAAAATTTAACAAATGAATGGATGGGTTAGGTCTGCAGGCCTGACCATCACTCCGGAGGAAGAAGGTTGGATTGTATTTACACTTGAAATGTCAATGATTGAAACGAATGAAATGAAATGAACGAAATAAATGAATGCATTGAGTCTCTCTGACTTGCATGATCACGTTTTCAATAATTACAATTAAACGTTGTACACGGTCGGAGTTTGGTTGGAGAATGCGTACGCTCATTCACCGAGCCATCATTAATGTTACTCATGAATTATTAACTTAATGGATTTGATATGAATTAGTCGTAAACCTCGAGTATTGCTCAACCACTTCATGCCCTTTGTGGGAATTAACTTTAAATAAAACTTTGCTCGGGTTTTATGACTTGCATGTACATGTTTTATATATATGTATATATATATGTATAGCTCCTGCTCACTCAGCTTTCTAGAGATTGACCCCTCTTTCCCACTCTTCCAGTTTCTTGCAGGTTTAGCAAGGCGGGAGTCTGAGTCTTGGTGTTAATCGAGTCTCACTTGTGCACTTGAGTCACATTTTACATTGTTATGAATTAATTGTATCACTTTTCGTTCGGGCCTGTGTGCCAATTATGATTATTGAATTATTGATCGGGCTTGAAAGCCAATTATCGTTTATTGATAACCGTTGATTCGGGACAGGTTGCATGCGTAGTTGAACCCATTGTTAGGATGCATGTGGGATTTAATTTATGTTATAGATTGTTGGGCTTGGAGCCATTGTTGAAATTCATTCTTTTTGATATCATTACTTCCACACCGCATGTTTCGCATTCTTGACTAAATGGTATAGGATTAGATTCCGCCTAGCCAGGTTGCTTTTATCTTGTCACCCATTCACCATGAGTCCAGTTCATGCTTGGACTACCCATTTCATGTGTGGACTAGAATTGTAGTGCGGGGATGTGGTGTCTACCGTTGTGGGTGCTACATACTAGCTCGTTCAAATCTAAGGTTATTAGAGTTACTTCAAGATACCAGTAGGAACGGAAGTTAACGTATTAATTTCTTGTGCCTTTACATGACTTACCTTTAGGTGTTTTTTATTAATTGCTATTACTTGGAAAGTTTTAACCTCATGCTCATCTGCAAATCATTATCAGCTATCATATATTATATTCTCTCTATAAGAATAATTTCCAAAGGTACGTATTCTAAACATGCCAGTTACTGCTTTATAAGATCCTGGCGCCATGCATTCATTCATTGCATCATAATTATTTACGCATTGAAATTTTTGACTTAAACAATTACCTTATGTGTTTAAAGTAAGTTCTACTTTGGGAACTTGTCTTATGATGAATAGAAGATACACACACTACCTAAAGTTGTTATGAACATGAGTAAAATCTGAGGACAGATTCTCTTTACGAGGGAGGATTGTAACAGCCCGAATTTCGGGGCCAAGAAGAAATAGGTAAGACAAGGGTTAGAAGGAAACCTTAATAACCCATCCTGCATTGCATTTTATGTGAACTATGTGCTTTTATGCCTCGATTTTCAACAATATCTTATTATGAGACACATATCATGTAACACCCGAGCAAAAGGTGCCACATCCCCGTCACCGAGACCCGACCCGTATATGAAATGGATAATCCACACACAAGCTAAGTAACGGCGAACGGGGACATACACACACTCTCTAGGCTAGGCGGGACTAACCATTAAAACCATAAATCAGAGCAAATAATATAGTGGAAGTAATAACCGATCATACATATATACCATGAGCATCCAAGCTCCAAAAATAACGTTCCTATACAATATTCACAAGCTATCACGGCCCAAAACATGTACGCTCCATAACAATATTCATATACAAAATCATATATCAAAATAATATCACGAGTGCGAGTGTAACAAAATGAAAGTGCTAAACACTAATAAAAGACCTAGACGACTTGTATTCCCGCCTACCACTCCTTAACCTGCACAAAACCACTGAAAAACAAACCGGGTTCAGTCTATAGAAGACTGGTGGGTATAAAATGGGCATAGTATATAAATATCGCAGAATTTAAACACAGACATGCAAGCTATAAACCCATATGAAGTTTTAGAAGATTTCCCAAGTGGGTGAGACAAAGAAAGACCTCTACGGGTTTACAACTATCATATTCCTTTATATTAACATGAGGGTTCATGGCCCGGCGAGTGGGCGTGCACAATCTCCAACCTTCTCCTCGTGTATTCATAACATAATTCATTGATTATCATACATGTCTTTCGTGCACATACATATCATGATCAAAATCATACATATACAACTTCTTCCTCCGGGTGGTGGGCGGGTTTGCAAGACCCGGCCACCTCATACATAGTAGCTAGTGAGGTACATGAATCCTCAAAAGCTCGGTTATCCTTTCCTTGTCAAAACTCCTGAACGAGGTCGGTTTCACCGTAAATTTTGTTGGAACTAGTGTATGGGGTCACCGTCGGCCCTTGCCTCCCCGGATCCACATACACTAAGTCCCTGGGCCCGTGAACATAACATAATCTTGCCAAAATCATAAGGTAAGGTTCAAACATAAAAGAAGACTTACATTTGAAATCATTTACTCATAAAACGACTCGATATACGTATAATATAAATTTTGGCTTAAAACTTTACACATTGAATGTATATAGGGTTGTTTTAGCTAATAAAAGAGAAACCCACCTTAAACCGACCAAAGAAGATACAAAAGTCTCACGGACCGGCTTCGTCTCCAACGGGATCAAAATCTGTGCGAGAAAGGTGAAGTGAGACTCAAAATGACCAATTAAGACGCTCAACAATGAAATGATTACGGTATGAATGTATAAAAGATGTTATTATGTAATGAACATGTTCATGTGCACGATTAATGTCTTAAAGACATATAAATATTCATTCCATTCATTTCAAGAATCAATCAATTTCATTTAAGTTCATTACTTCCATAAATCATATCAAATTAGTCCGAGAAATTCAAATTACGATAATAACACATAGTGTAACATGTTCACAATTAGAAAATGGTACATAGAAACATTCAAGTCATATTTGGAAATTAAATAACACGAAATAAATAACAATTAAATTCTATAATTGAAATAATTTAAACCATATTTAAAATATATAATAAATAAATATACATAAAGGTACGTAACATGAATGCATTTATAAAGAATTAGGGAAAATTGCAAAATCGGTATACCAACTCCAAAATTTTAGCGTTTTTGGTACTATAAATTTTCCGGCGAAAAAAAAAACCCGCAACTCTAAAAAATAAGCAAAAAAGTGCCAATTTTGCCCAAATAAGCCAAAACCCGGCCGAGATCCGACCCGGATGCTGATGTGTCTTGCCGGAGTCACAGCTGGCCTATGAAGCCTTCCACATCAACAAAAAAACCTGTCTAACTCACATGCCACATACACAATTTTGTTCATGATCCTTCAATTTCCTCAATTTTGTTCATGAGTGGGATAATTTTGTTCGAGATCGTGAGTGGGATAATTTTGTTCATGATCCTTCAATTTCCTCAAGGCATAGACTATCACCTTACCATTCTGCATCAAAACACATCCCAATCCTTCTTTCGAGGCATCCGTATAAATCATGTAACATCCCGCTCGTCCGATTTATGAGGTACGCCATGTTTCAACCTTTTTATGTGTTTAATTATGTGATTTTATGTTTTTCGTAGCTCTATTTTGAACTCTTTTAGAGTTTAGGGGCCCCTTTGTAATTTTCTCCTTTTAGGGGTTTTTCGGTCATTTATCGTTCGAACGAGATTTTGACCATTTTGACCCCTTCTGCGCGTTCGGGGCATCGAAACTAGTTCGTAGACTCTGAGTTTGTTCAATTCTGACGTCGTTTGCCCCTTCTACAGTTCATTTTTCGCGCGAGGACCCGGGATAAAACACCCAGATCCTCGTTTAACGTGACATAATTCCAGCTTCAGCTTCTCTCTCCCCGCGATTCACAACCCTCACACGCACTCGAAGGTGTGATTTCATGCACAACCCGGAACTCGCTCGTTTCTCGATGGAATTCGACGAACCAATAGTCCATTTCGATTATCTCGACGACGCGGTCACAATCGTACCAAGAACTCGACCAACCGACCAGCGGTGGCGGAGATACGGCAGAATTTCAGAAGCGGCTGGAGGAGGGGCGGACAACCGCCACTTCGCCGCCTCCTCGCGGTGGTTTCCGGTGACTTTCCGGCGACACGCGCCCCAGTCCCGGAGAGAAGACATCCTGGCGCAGCGCAAGACGGCAACGCACGCGCCACCTGAAGCTCATGCCGCCGCCGCGTGAACAGTGTTACGGCGGCGCTCCGGTGCCCTTTTTCGACGAAGGTTAGTGTTTCCCAAGGTTTTCCGACCTCCCAAGTCCATTTCCGGCATCGGTTTCACCCAATTCTGGTCGTAGGTGGTGGTTCCGGGGAGGTGTGCGGCGGCAGAAACTTCAATGGCCAACGGGGGCCTTTGCCGGCCATCTTTTGGCCTCGGGCCTTTCACGAAAGTTGTTCGGAACGACGAGAACTAGTGGCCTCTGATCTCGCGACTCCTGATTTTGTCGTTTGGTGGCAGATCACAGCGGCTCAATGGCGGTTCAACGGCGGCGCCACCTCTGGGGATTTTTCCGGCGAGCTACCTTAGGGCTTTCGTAAAGCTCGTCACGGGTAACTCGATGCCTCTTTCGGATCTCATTTTGGTTCACCGGTTTGAAAGTAATGGAAGTTTGAAGATTTTAGGGTTTTTGTATTCTTGGATTTGAAATTGGAGACAATTGGCTTGGAATTTTTAGAAATTGATCGAGGAATTGGATTGAGGACGAGGAATTCTTGCACGAGGGAATTTTCGGGATTTTTTCGGCACGCTCTGGTGGCGGCCGAGCTGCAGCCCGCCACTGTTCCGGTGGCGGCGATCCGGTGGGCTTCAGACAGAATGTCCGTCTCGTTATGGTGAGTCCGTTGCCACTTTCCGTTCGTTAATCGGACACTCGGTTTATTTTCTGTGAATTTATTTGTATAATTGTGAATATTTAATTATTTGTTCTATTTGTAATTTAAACGCGATATACTTGATTTGCGGATCGAATTGTACTTCAATGTATATGAAATGATTGTATGAAATATAATTTGATATATATTTGAACGTCTTGATTTGCAATTTGATTCTGGTTTGTTGAATTGTTAATTGTTTAATTTAAGAGGGGGTGTTTGTGTAATTTCTGGAAAAGTGTGAATTGTTTAATTTGAATCGGTAAACCTTAGTAATTAAATCTAATATGTAATACATGAATTGAGTATGTAAAATATGAATTGTATGAATTGAGTAGGATTAGAATTTGATTTGTAACCTCGTGAAATTTGTATGAATTAGGAAGCATGCTATTATGATTTATTTGATTTATTAATATGTGTCAATTGGTATGAAAGGTGCTACGCGAATTTGCATGAAATGAATTAAGTAAACTTTGTCAATTAAATTTGTTATACAATCCATAAATTGTTTGTGTGATAAATGAATAATATGATTTGATTAAATTATGTAATGTTTCTTCTGCAAATAATTGCTAGGCATTTGATCCCTGCTTGTGTGATTGCATTTGCCTTGCGTCTCTGTGGGGTTGTTTAAGTCTGGGTCTGAGTCGTGCGTTGTGTTTTGTGTATCCAGTTGGTACAGGTGCACCCGGGGTGGTGACAAGTGAGTCGTGCAGGTTCCGGGGTGAACCATCTGCTGTGTCTTCGGCTGTGTTTGGTGCCAGGTGAGGATAGGATATAGTTATACCCTATTGCAACGTGCTCGTTTTCGAATGCATGCGGTTTATAAGCCTTATGTATATGTAGTTATGTGCGAAGTACGTATTTTGCTGGTTTTGTCATATGATTTGATTTGAAAAGTACGAAACGCTATGTACGAGCCTATGTATGCTTAGCTTTGATATGTTATGATTTCGAGGTCAGTCTGTGTGATATGTACGTACGATATGATAAGTACGATATGCATGAGATAAGCCTGTCTGTCTGTGTGTGTGTGTGGCGGGTTAAGTTTCTGATATATGTCTGTTTATCTGTGTGTTTGGGCCCCGGAGAATGGTATGGTAATCTCGGGTCGGCCATGGGGTCGCCGAGCTCTTCCATCAACATTTTCCTTTTGAGAGTCTCACCTAACCTCCGGAGGTTTGGGGAAGGGTGTTTCTCTTGAGCCGGCGGAAGCAACCGTCGAAGGTTTCAAGGTCGTAATTAAGCCTTGTCTCGTGTGATTTTTGGATAGTTAGGGCCGTCAACCCTTCTATCACCCGGTGTGAAGGTTGGAGCTTGTTTTGTTTTGCTTTGTTTTATCCCTTTGTTTCTAGAAGTTTGGAGATGTGATTCGTACACGCCGAGTTTTGTTATGTCTGTCGGTTATAAGTTCGTGAAACGGGGGTAGACTCTTAAGTCAAGATAAAATTGGATTTTAATAAGTTATGTTTTGATACGTGTGCTAAGTCTGCATGAGTTGAGCGTATGTTTTGAGATATGCTTAAGCTAAGTTTTGTTCGTTATGTTTTGATAAGTCACCCTATATATTTACTATCCCGGGAAACTGTTTTGGAGTGCAAAAACTAACCCCGGGTTAACGAACGTTGCTTCTTCTACGTGCTGTGCTCTATATATATGTAAGTGTGTGTGGGTAGCCCCTCACTCAGTCTTTGGACTGACCCCTCCCCATTTATGTTTTTAGTTGCAGGTTCAGGTCGTTGTAGTTCGTGCTAGGCGGCGGTGTGTCGTGTCTGTCGAGTCCGTGTTTGTTCGTTTAAGTTGGTTAGGTATTTTATTCTGATTTATGATTCGTAAATTCTGTATAAGATATGTTCTGTGTAGGTTGGAATCTATGATTTGAATGTTTGGAATTCGGGACAGGTTAGGACAGGTGCTTGGATTAGTTGAACCCGTTTCGTGTATGATTGTTCGTGACAGGATAGGACAGATTCTATCATTTAGCTGAACCCGTGTAGTTAATTTTGATGTGTGCTGGTTGCTATCATACTTTTTGTATGAAAAGTTTTTATAAGTTGGCATTTCGTGCTACTTCCGCTGTCATGTTTTGCATATTTTCTTTTGTACAGGGTTAGATACCGCCTAGCTAGTGCGTGTGTTTTTGTTTGTCACCCGTTCGCTGTGACTTGGTGCGTGTGCGGACCTTCCATTTCGTACACGTGTCGGGTCATAGTGCGGGGGTGTGATGCCCCACCACTTGGGGTGTTACAAATCATGTATCCTTCAGTACCTTCAGGAAATGCTAATACCGGTGCAGTGGTCAACTTCTCCTTCAAGAGTTGGAAACTCGCCTCACATGCCTCGTCCCAATCGAACTTGACTTCTTTCTTTATCAACCGAGTTAAAGGAGCGGCAATCTTTGAGAAATCCTTAACAAACCTTCGATAATACCCAACCAAACCCAAGAAACTTCTGACCTCGAAAGCATTCTTCGGACTCTGCCACTGAATAACCGTCTCGATCTTTGAAGGATCTACTTCCAAACCCTTACTCGAGACAATATGACCTAGAAAAGCAACCCGGTCGATCCAGAATTCACACTTGCTAAACTTTGCATATAACCGGTGCTCTCTCGATGTCTCCAATACCAATCTGAGATGTCTGGCATGATCTTCCGGAGTCCTCGAATAAACCAAAATATCATCAATAAATATTACCACAAATTTATCCAAAGAAGGTCGAAAAGTTCGATGCATCATATCCATGAATGCTGCAAGGGCATTAGTCAAACCGAAAGGCATCACTACGAACTCATAATGTTCATACCGGGTATTAAATCCCGTCTTAGGTATGTCCTCTTCCCGGATTTTCAACTGGTAGTAACCTTGCCTTAAATCCAATTTCGAATAAACCCCCGAACCTTGCAACATATCAAACAAATCCTCGATGTGGGGCAACGGATATTTATTCTTGATAGTCCTCCGATTAAGCTCTCGGTAATCTATACACATCCTCAACGTTCCATCTTTCTTCTTAACAAAAAGAACCGGAGCACCCCACGGAGATGAACTCGGCCTAATGTATCCAATCTTAAGTAATTCCTCGAGTTGAATCTTCAATTCCTTCAACTCCCAGAGCCATTCTATAAGGAGTCTTAGAGTATGGTTCTGATCCCGGATATAAATCAATAACGAATTCAATCTCACAATCCGGTGGCAAAGAACCTAAATTCTCCGGAAACACATCGGGAAAATCCTTGACAACTGCAGTCTCCTCAAACTTGATTTGATCCTTCGGCTTATTGAGAAGATATGTAACGAATCCCACAGCCCCTTCTCCAATCAACTCTTTCCCCAACTTAATCTTTTTCTTAAAACAATCAACTTCGGCCCGGTGCCGGTATAACCAATCCATACCGAAGATTACCCCATATCTCTTCATAGGCATCACGATGAAATCCGGCGGATAATCTTTCCCTTCTAACAATACTGAACAACCCCGGACAACCCGATTCGTCTGCAAACTTCCTCCAAGAGGAGAACTCACAAAATAACAAGAATTTGCACAAGTAACAGGTAGGCACAGAGAAGCACATAGATCACGAGATATAAAAGAATGCGTGGAACCCGGATCAAAAAGTGCATGAATGTTCGTGGTATGAATGCATATGGTACCTTCCACCACGGCTGTCGGATCAACCTCTGCATCCTGCTCCTCGCCCTCAAGGGCATAAGCGCGTGCCTGAATCATGGGCCTCTGAACTCCCTTTTGAAATCCCGGATTCTTGTCAGGACATGCATCCGCCATATGATCAACTTTTCCACATATAAGGCATAAGCCCAACCTCTTCCAGCATTTGTAATAGTTGTGAGTTGGTCCTCCACAATTTGTGCCTGGTGGCTTAGATAATAGCGCCTCACTTGGAATTTGTCGATCCGAAGATGTCACGGTTAAAGCCTTTGGAGCTTGTGAAGCTTGTCCTCTCATTCGCGGTTTCTTGAAAGGACCCTTGGGTGGAGGAGTAGCTTGAACCATAGGTCTCTTTCCCGAATTTGATCCGGAACCGCGTCCCATCGGTGGTCTAAAGACCTGATCTTTCTTTTTAAACTCCTCTTCTTGTTCCATTGCCCTTTGCACTATATCAGCGAATGACACATAGTTATGCCCTGCCTGCCCATGTCTCAACTCTTGCCTTAGGCCTGCTATGAATTTCTTGGATTTCCTCTTCTCATCTCGTGTAATATGAGGAGCATACTTCCCAAGACTGTTAAAAATGGTAATATATTGAGCCACGGATCGATTCCCCTGCTTGAGATCCATGAATTCCTACTCTTTACGTTCCCGCACCACCTCGGGCACAAAACACTCTCGAAATTCCCTTTTAAATACTTCCCATGTCACTTCTTCTCTATCTACTTCAAGCTTTTCCCTTGTTCTTTCCCACCAATCATAAGCCTCGCCATCAAGTTGAAATATAACGAATTGGGCCTTCTCCTGTGTAGTAAACTGTCGAACTCCAAATATCCTTTCCATTCTTGTTAACCAACCCTCCGATACCTCATCATCAATGGAACCAGAAAACCGAGGAGGATTGTAGCTCAGAAATACTCCATGAGGATCCCTATTATTGTTAGGTGGAGCCAGTTGTTCAACGGGTTGTGGTGGGGGAGCTTGAGCTCTCCTATGCTCGACATAGTTGAAAACAGCTTCCATGAAATTTTCCATGTTTATTGGAGGCGGTTGCGGTTGTTGTTCTTGTGGTGTAGGAGAACGATCACGGTGTCGGGGTCATCCCGGTGATCTCTCACGATGTCTACGAGGAGGCATCCTGTCCAAGAAACAATGAAGTGCAAGCTATTTTTAGTTTATGCATGAGAGTGCAATTAATTCAATCAAAATTCAAAATTTAGAGCACATAAACACATAAAGAATGCATATGCAATCACATTGTCAATTAGTTTCTAAGCCGAACGACCTAAACTGACCCACACGACACGAGAGCCCGGGTTTTACAACTCGAAGCTCTGATACCACTTAAGGATGTAACACCCGAGCGCAAGGTGCCAAATCCCCCGCACCAAGACCCGACCCGCATATGAAATGGATAATCCACACACGAGCTAAGTCACGGCGAACGGGGATACACACACACTCTCTAGGCTAGGCGGGACTAACCCTTAAAACCATAAATCCGAGCAAATAATATAGCGGAAGCAATAACCGATCATATATATATACCATGAGCATCCAAGCTCCAAAAATAACGTTCCTATACAATATTCACAAGCTATCACGGCCCAAAACATGTACGCTCCATAACAATATTCATAGTATCACGAGTGCGAGTGTAACAAAATGAGAGTGCTAAACAGTAATGCAAGACCTAGACGACTTGTATTCCCGCCTAGCACTCCTTAACCTGCACAAAACCACTGAAAAACTAACCGGGTTTGGTCTATAGAAGACTGGTGGGTTGGTGGGTATAAAACGGGCATAGTATATAAATATCGTAGAATTTAAACACAGACATGAAGCTATAAACCCGTATGAAGTTTTAGAAGATTTCCCAAGTGGGTGAGACAAAGAAAGACCTCTACGGGTTTACAACTATCATATTCCTTTATATTAAACATGAGGGTTCATGGCCCGGCGAGTGGGCGTGCACAATCTCCAACCTTCTCCTCATGTATTCATAACATAATTCATTGATTATCATACATGTCTTTCGTACACATACATATCATGATCAAAATCATACATATACACCTTCTTCCTCCGGGTGGTGGACGGGTTTGCAAGACCCGGCCACCTCATACATAGTGGCTAGTGAGGTACATGAATCCTCAAAAGCCCGGTTATCCTTTCCTCGTTAAAAATCCTGAACGAGGTCGATTTCGCCGTAAATTTGGTTGGAACTAGTGTATGGGATCACCGTCGGCCCCTGCCTCCCCGGATCGCCACATACGCTAAGCCCCTGGGGCGGTGAACATAACATAATCTCATCAAAATGATAAGGTAGGGTTCAAACATAAAAGAAGACTTACATTTGAAATCATTTACTTATAAAATGACTCGATATACATATAATATAAATTTTGGCTTAAAACTTTACACATTGAATGTATATAGGGTTGTTTTAGCTAATAGAAGAGAAACCCACCTTAAACCGACAAAAGAAGATACAAAAGTCTCACGGACCGGCTTCGTCTCCAACGGGATCAAAATCTGTGCAAGAAAGACGAAGTGAGACTCAAAATGATCAATTAAGATGCTCGGCAATGAAATGATTATGGTATGAATGTATAAAAGATGATATTATGTAATGAACACGTTCATGTGCACGATTAATGTCTTAAAGAGATATAAACATTCATTCCATTCATTTCAAGAATCCATCAATTCCATTTAAGTTCATTACTCCCATAAATCATATCAAATTAGTCCAAGAAATTCAAATTACAATAATAACACATAGTGTAACATGTTCACAATTAGAAAATGATACATAGAAACATTCAAGTGATATTCGGAAATTAAATAACACGAAATAAATTACAATTAAATTCTATAATTGAAATAATTTAAACCATATTTAAAATATATAATAAGTAAATATACATAAAGGTACGTAACATGCATGCATTTATAAAGAATTACCATGCACAAATATATTATATATATATATATATATATATATATATATATATATATATAATCATTACATATATTAAACAACATAAGATATATATATATATATAGGTATGAACACGTATACACACATCAATAATGCATGCACAAATATATAATTAACCATGCACCATCACTCTACATATTTATAAATATACTCATTAAAGCAACACAGGAAACGCAGCAGGCAACACAGGAAACAGAGCAACACACACACGCCCGGGCCAAGGTGGAGAAGAAGAAAGAGGTAACGAACGTTACTCTAAGCAAGAAGAAAAGAGGTAACGGGTTAAAGGCTACAGGAGATCCTCACTCCATGGTAACGGGAGTTACCAAATGCACAAGAAATCGGGGTAACGGGCGTTACCCCCATGAATCTCCAAATTTGCAGCAGTTCGAACTCCCATGTTCCACACCTCCATAGCAGCAGCAGCAGCAGCAGCAACACTTGTGGGGAAGAAAATGAAACAACAACAGCGGCACAAGATCACAAAAACTCAAGGAAAAATGGACTAAAACTTACCAAAACAAACCGGCAACAACACATCAACACCAACGAGGAAGAAAGAAGGAGAAAACCTTGAAAATTCACAACCTACATTAATGGCAACTCACCAAACTCTTAACCACCAACTAATACATGTATACTCAGTAATAAATGAGGGAAAAGGATCACATATAAGGCATCAAAGCAAGTCATAACCCAAAGGAAGTCAAGAATTCAACAAATCTCCAATCAACCTAACTATTCATCATTTCCTCAAAACTTCATGAATATAGCCTCAAAATTAGGGATGCATAGATCAAAATGACCACAAATGAATGTATAACACAACCCTAAACTCACCTTGTGGATTGGATGAAAGTTGGAAGAGATTTGAGCTCCAAAATCTCCTAAAATGGCAAAGTGACGGGAAAACTAGAAAGCAGGGGTTTGTGGCTGAAATTCTTGCTTGTGTGAGGGTTGTTTAGTAAAGTGTGGCAGTTTCAGCGCCGTTTCATTTTTCGGTTGGATTTCGGAGGTTCAAATGATTTTGGAAAAATATGAGGCTAAGTTCATTAAACCCGAATCTTCGATACCAGTTCAACAAAATTGACGGAACTCAAATCCGAGTTCCCGAGCTCAAGATATCACATACGGAACCAAGGGTGGCTAATTGCTCGTTAGCCCCCGATTTGGTTCAGCAAGACAAAATAAATTCGTTACCACGTCAAATGAGATCGAAAACAAGAAACGTGTATATAAACATGTTTATAACAAATAAATCCACGACATACTAAATTTTCATGAATTTTCGATATCAAATCATATAAGACCGAATCGCGTTTAAATCACTCAAAAACAATGCATTAACAATTCATAACATTTCAAATTAAATAAACAAATTTTAAGTTCTATTTTTAAAATAATAAAAGTCAACGATTAAATTAATATAATGAAAGACATAATTAATATAATTAAAACTTGATTAACTAACTTTAACACTAATTATTTAATTTAAAATACTAAATTAACGAAATAAAATAATATGAAATAAAAATAAAATAAAATAAAATAAAATAATAACAATTTATAATAAAATTAAATATAAAACACGTATAAACAATTAATTCGTGCAAATTGGCAAACACATACGTCATACCTGTACGACTGAAAAGTCGGGGCGTTACATATCACTATTCATTCACCGAGACTAAGTCTTCACATATTCCTCATGGAACCTTAGAAACCTTCATCTCACATTTTTAGGATTCCTAACCTAGCTTTTGTTACCTTAAAATACACTGTGAAAATTGTTTGTCAAAAATTCCCATTAGGTCCCTAGTTTCTATTCATTCGTATCCAATATTCTAACCAAAATGATCCTTGAATTATTTTATGAATTTTAAGACCTTTTCCAAGCCCTATTTCAAATCTTAACTCGTTTAATAAAGTTTTCCTATTTTTCCTAAAGTACTATTGCCCGTCGTAAAAACTAACTTTTAAACCGTACGGCGTTTGGTATCCAATATTGTACTCAAAATAATCCTTAAATTATTTTGAGAATCATGAACACTCTCTCGGAAATTAATTCACATCCTAGCTCCGTTTTAAGTATTTTCTCATATTTTTCAAAATTTCGAACGCTTACTACTTTAAAGTTAGACGTTTAAACGTTAAGTGTTTATAATCATTGGAAAACCCTTTCAATTCTCTTTCTTTTGCCATTTTTCTCATTTCAAACTAGAATCTAGAGATTCTTCTACGAATTTATTATTATTTTATTTTATTATGATATAATTACTAGATAAAATATGTATACATAAGCACATACATCATTATACACATAGCAATACACCTTGACAATGTATAATAATACACCTAGATTCCCTACACCCTTAGTCACTGCCCTAAAGAATAGGAAATTTCAATTAAGTCCCAAAATTATACCTATAAATACCCTAAGAAGCATTCACAAAATTCATACCAAAATCACTCTCTCACTCCCCTCACTCTCGAGCTCTCTCTCTCTCTACACTAGGTATGAGTCTTTTTCTTTTATTATTTCATACTTTATATTATTTTCTTAGTATAATATAGTTATAGCATGCTTAGAATTAATTAAATTATGCTTTAGGAATTTTATTTTATGAAAAATATGCCTAAATTGTTAGTTTTATGAACAATGTGCTTACATTATGAATTTTATTTAGTTAAATGCATGAATTAGGATATGATATAAACTGAGTATGTGTTTAAATATTCATGATCTTATTTGATAAAATTCATGCCTAGAATAATTTATTTAAATTATTTTTATGACTAAAGTTACATAAAGTGCTACATTTTAAGTTTAATCATATGTTATGAACTTAGAATTCATTAAATATGATCATGAACTAATATGAACACATTCATAAGTCTAAGAACATGTTCATAATGTTCTTGAATCAAAGGTGCACATGTGATAGTGTGTGTGGGTGTGGGTGTGTTTAATTTTATGTTATAAAGTGTTTAATTCTTAAAAATTTGAATAGTAAATGTTTTCAATAGTAAATTTGACTTTTTGGTCAGAATTTACCTTAAATAATTCAGAAATAATTTGAAAATAATTATAAATTACGTTTTGGAATTTTTAAAGAAGGATTTTATCCAAATTTTCTGAAAATCAGCAATTTTACAAACGTTTTCTAAATCATGTCCTACATTGCCAAATTAACCTTAAATTATCATTTCAAATCTTTTAATTAGGATCTTAATGTGATTAATAAATATTAGATTAGCTAAAGAATTCATAGAACCTACATGAATAAGAAAATTCACTTAAACGGGTAAAATTAGGGTTGACCGAATATTCTCTAACGTGTTATACTCTATGTGCTTACTTGATTGGAATAATAAGATCTAATGTGTTACTCTTTTAAAAGTCTTTATCAAAAATTCCCATTAGGTCCCTAGTTATTATTCATTCCTAAATGTAGAAATTTTTTGGGACAATTTTACCTGACCAATATTGGGTTCAAATGAATCCTTACAAAATTTTACAAATTATGATATCATTCTTAAACCCTAATTCTCATTGTAGCTTCGGTAGTAGTCAAAACCGGCCAAAGCCTAGAGATTTCCGAAATTCAACGTTTTCCCTATAATATATTATAACCAAAACAATCCTTGAATTATTTTATGAATTTTAAGATCTTTTCCAAACCTTAAGTTAACTTATAGCTTGTTTTATAAAATTGTCCTATTTTTCCTAAAGTACTATTCCCGCCGTAAAAACTAACTTTTAAACCGTAAAACATTTGGTATTCAATATTATACTCCAAATAATCTTTAAATTATTTTATGAATCATGAACACTTTCTCGGAAATTAATTCTCATCCTAGCTTCATTTTATATATTTTCACATATTTTTCAAAATTCCGAACGCTTACTACTTTAAATTTAGATGTTTAAACGTTAAGTGTTTATAACCATCGGAAAGCTCTTCTGATTCTCTTTATTTTGCAATTTTTCTCATTACAAACTAAAATCTCCTCGCTGCTTTTCCTCGAAGCACAAAACGGTGCCATTACCATGCTTAGAAGGCCGCGTTGCTTCTCCTCGAAGAGCGATTCGGTGCCATTATTGCCGCAAAGACCGAATCGATTAAAGGACGTGCCCATTAATGAGGTAACAAACCAGACTTAACGGGCGGGGCGCTTCCCTTACCCAATTTCGAAGCGATGAAAATTACCACCGCAAAAATTACCACGTGGCGCACCTTAGAAGGAGCCACTCGGACATTTGCCACCTCAAGCGGTTCAGGATCCCAATCCGCCAAGCGGATCACCCGTGACGCGCATCTGCTAGGGATCGGGCTTCATCCCAATCCGCCAAGAGGGTTACCGTTAGCGTGCACGCCTTGGGATCGACCTCGATCCCGTTACATGGGATCGGTCAAAAGTTTGATCCCTGCCCACCAAAGGGGATCACACTGGCGCATGAACCCGTGGGATCGAACTCGATCCCTGTCCGCCAAAAGGGGATCACGCCGGTGCTAAACCCCTCGGGATTGATACCGATCCAAACCCACCAATGGGATCGTACTTGAGCACGGGAACCACGTTTGTCCCCCAAGCTAGGCATCCCAATCGGATCTAGTTCAAAACCCCCATAGCGGGTCGTACTCGATCCCAACCATATCCCGCACGGGAACCGCGCTTGAAGCATCCCTGTCCCGCGCAAGGCATGGGATCGAACTCGATCCCACTGACAGGTTCCTTATTGCGGACAGGCTTCATCACGATCCGCCTGATTTCGACCTCACGGGTCGAGATCCTACGTCACCAGGCATCAAGATGCCATAAAGCATCTTTATCGGGACACGTGTAGTTCCCTTATTTACCACGACTAGACGCATTACACCGCATTTAATGCCCGCGGTAAGTGTCTACGCCGAAAGGGGAAACAAGGTACACTCGACCTCAAGTCACCTGCTCAGGCGTCCGACAAATGGATCGATCGACTGTAGGACAATTAATGCATAGTCGCGGTACACGCACCATTGTGTTAATTGCTCATGACTATAAATACCCACTCCTTGAACAGTAGTTGGTAAGCCATTTAATAGCATTTATTTCGCTTTCTTATTTATTTCTCTCTCTAAGAATTCCCCACTGACTTGAGCTTCAGAGAGCCAACCTTGGGCAAAACCCCAAGTCCCCCAAGTTGGAGCTCACGTGTGTTGTTGTTTCCAGATCGATAAGAGCCCACGTATGCAAATTCTTGACTGGCCGACCCGATATTGCCAGCTAGACCCCCAACTCAGCTAAAATAATTTTGAGCTGGGTCAGATATGATATAACATGATTATCTATTTAAATATTAATGATCCTAGTTGGTTAAATTCATGCATAGAATAATTTAGATAGAGTTAGTTTTATGATTAAAATTACATAAAGTGCTACCTTTTAAGTTTAATTATGTGTTATGAACTTAGAATTTATTAAATATGATCATGAACTAATATAAACACATTCATAAGCCTAAGAACATGTTCATAATGTTCATGAATTGAAACAAGGTGCATGTGTGATGGTGTTTGAGTGTGTGTGTTCAATTTTATGTTATAAAATGTTTAATTCTTAGAAATTTGAATAGTAAATATTTTCAATAGTAATTTTGACTTTTTGGTCAACAAATAAATTAATATTTCGAAATTTAATTAAAAATAATTATAAAATAGGTTTTGGAATTTTTAAAGAAAGATTTTATCCAAATTTCTTTCAAAAATCCGTAAATATTAAAATAATTTCAAAACCCAACCTACATTGTCAAATTAAACCCTAAATTTCATTTTAAATCTTATAATTAGGATCATAATGTGATTAATAAATATTTTTGATTAGTTAAAGACTTCATAACACCTAATTAATTAATTAAGTTCTCTTAAAATGTTACAATTAGAGTTTACTAGGAATTATCTAACGTGTTACACATTAGTTACCCTATGTGAATATTTGATTAGAATAATTAGAACTTAGTCCTAAGCATGTAGTAGTTAATACTTTCAAGCGAAATTAGGACCGAGCAATGGAATCCACATGACTCTATCTGACTATCGGTATTAGGTGAGGGTTAAAACATTTTCAACTGGAATCATGCCTATACTTACGCATCTAAATAAAAACTATTTTCAAACCTACCTATTATCTGATTTCCTACCTATACACATTATTATAGTACAATATACCTCTTTATGAGGAAAATACTTTCATGTCGGAATCAGGATCTTACCCGGACGTTATATACTTTAGTCCTATTATTACTAAGAACTGATTCCAGACTAAGCAAGCAAAATACATTATCATTATTATTATGGGCCCCGGCGGGCAGCTATATCGAGCAATTACCCGGAAGGTATTGGGCCGAGGGTATTGTTGGTGCCACACCGCCACCAACTCTTGGTAGTGGTTTAGCTGGAGGTTTGTTACTCCACGCCAAGAGATTTACATGGGAGACAACCTCCCTGGGAGAGATAGCTTCCTCCATGTTATTACTTATATCTTCTATAGGGTTTGATTCCCTATTGACACCACGGAGTAGCAGAGATATTATCATATTGGTTTTATTGGAGTATCGGTACCATGTACAGTGTTGTTATTGTTTTACAAAATATTTAAGGAGTTAAGGATGGAGAGGCCTAGCTTCCGGGCATTAAAGATATTATAACAAACGGTTTATATTTCTACAAACATTCCAATTCCCCCCTATCCCTATTTTTACAAATATTATGAACCATTTCATATTTGCTATATCCTATTTCTAATATTTTAGATCAAGATCTTCTTGGTCATATAAGTATATAAATATACGTATAGCTATAAACTATTATACACATTCACTTAGTCACTTTGACTAACCCCTCGCCTGTTTTGAATGCATGGTTTCAAGAACCGAGGGGACGACACCTAAAGGTATCTTGAAGCATTATGGTCTGAATTGATTCTAAGAACACATAGTTTTGAGCCTGTTGACTGTATGAACAAATTATCTCATACTTTTCCGTAGTAAGCCACCCTATTTATACTTCCTGCTTTTGAAAACCATTTCGATCGAAAATAATGGTACTCGTTCTTCACATGTTATCATCTCCGTTTACTGGCAAAGATTTAAAATTTCCTATCTTTTGCTACATTTTAACTCACGCTCTAATTAAATTACCAAACCGTTCCTCGTAGTATTCCTCGCGTAATCGGTCTAACCTCCACTCGGGGAGTATTACGATGCGGGAGTTGTACTGCTAGGGGATGCGCTACAGCTTAATGTGGTATCGGAGCTTCAGGTTGTGGAAATCTGGGGTTCACAGGGTCTCACAAGTAATCTCGTGTCCTTAGTGCTTAAATTATGATCAATCACTGCTTGGGGCGGCCGACCAGTATGTGATTGGCTACAATTGTAGTACTAAATTCTTCCTTCATTCAGTCTACCTTATAGTTTTAATCTGCACCAAAATCCATAAACCTTTCGGATTCTTCAAAATTTTTAGAAATCATCAAATTCTTGGTAGATTCGGTTGTAGGACCTACTTCTCTTTCATCATCTTACTCATAACTCCAACTTGTGAAAAATACTTCACTTATACTTCCTAACTTGTTCAAGTCTCGAGTTGTTAGAGTTGCTTCAAGATACTAGTAGGATCAAAAGTTAACGTACTGGTTCCTGTGCCTTTACATGTTGTGTCTTTACTAAAGGTGTTGTGTTATTAATTGCTATTACTTGGAAACTCCTATTCTCATGACCATATGCAAATTACTCTCAACTATCATGCATTATATTTTCTCTATAAGGGTGATTGCAGTTATAAATGTCATCCCCAAAACTGTTAAAGGTAAGCATTCTAAACATGCCAGTTACTACCTTATAAGATCCTGGGGCCACGCATTCATTCATTGCACCTCAATTATGTGCACGTTTTAATTTTCCACTTGAATAATTACCTTATGTGCTAAAAGTAAGTTCTCCTTTGGAAACTTACCTTATCACGGATAGAGGATATAAAGGCTACCCTATACGGATTGGTACCCAATACTACTCGATAGATCTTATAGAATTACCGATGTCGAGATATGGAGTTATTATGGGGATGCATTGGCTTTGTGAATATCATTCTAAGTTGGATTGTTTCAAGAAAGAAGTCACCTTAGGAAAAGGTGATAACTCCGTATTGAAAGAAGAAATAGAACCGATATCATTAGTTACAGCAGCAGAAGTCAAGAAGTTAATTGGTAAAGGGGCCACTGGATTCATTGCATATCTGTTGAAAGGACCCAAACATCAGCTCAAAATTAAGGAGGCAGAGGTGGTGAAGGAGTTCACTGATGTACTCCCTGAACATCTGATTCATTACCTCATGATAGAAAATTAGAATTCGTAAACAACTTAGTTCTTGGAGCTGAGTAATTTTCCAAACACCTTATCGAATGGCTCCAGCCGAACTCCAAGAATTGAGGAAGCAACTTGATGAGTTATGATATATCCGTCCTAGCACATCTCCATGGGGAGGACCTATGCTATTTATCAAGAAGAAGGATGGATCATTGCGATTGTATATCGATTACCGAGAACTCAATCGTATGATGATCAAGAATAAATACCCTCTCCCCCATATCGAAGAGTTGTTTGATATTCTTCAAGGATCCCGAGGGTACTCTAAGTTGGATTTAAGGCAAGGGTATTATCAATTAAGGATCAGAAAAGAGGATATTCCGAAAACTGCCATTAACACCCGATATGGTCATTTTGAGTTTATAGTGATGCCCTTTGGATTAACGAATGCTCCGGCAGCATTTATGAATCTAATGTACAGGATATTCCGACCATATTTAGATTAGTTTGTGGTCATCTTTATTGATGACAGTTTGGTGTTTTCAAAGACCCCTGAGGAATATGCTGAACACCTCAGTATAGTACTGAGTACTTTAAGAGAACATAAGCTATACGCGAAGTTCAGCAAGTGCGAATTTTGGTTGGAAATAGTGACTTTTCTTGGGCATATAATATTCGGTTCTAGAATAGAGATAGACCCTTCCAAGGTCAAAACGGTGATAAACTGGCAAACACCAAGGAATCTATCCGAAGTAAGAAGTTTTTTAAGACTTGCCGGCTATTATAGGAGATTTGTGAAAGACTTCTCCAAGATAGCCGCGCCTCTTACTTAGTTAACAAAGATGGAAGACAAGTTTAAGTGGACAGAAAAATACGAGCAGAGTTTTCAAGAATTAAAGCGAAGGTTAACGTTTGCTCCAATACTAGCCTTACCGGAAGGGAAAGAAGTTTACGTGGTCTATACAGATGCATCTAAAGAAGGATTAGGATGCGTCTTAATACAACATTGCAAGGTTATAGCCTATGCATCAAGAAAACTCAAACCTCATCAAGAAAATTACCCCACACACGATCTAGAGTTAGCAACAATTGTATTTAGCTTAGCTAAGTGGAGATACTACCGATACAGGGTAACTTTTGAAGTCTTCACAGACCATAAGAACCTGAGATACTTATTTACTCAAAAAGAGTTGAATATGAGGCAAGAGAGACGGATGGAATTCTTGGAAGATTGCGACTGTATAATACAGTACCATCGAAGAAAGGCCAATGTAGTGGCAGGCGCTTTAAGTTAAAAGTCTAGCCTGGCAGCATTGTATGGGGAGAAGTGAACCCGTAACTGTCATCATAAAATCCCAATTAGCCAATATAGTGATATCCTTGCCGTTAAAGGAAAGGCTTAGAGAAGCCCAGGCACAGGATGAATAAATCAAGAAGTGTCTCAATTCTGAAGAAACAGATATTAAGACCAAATTCATGGCAGATGAACACGAAATCTTGAGATATAAAGGACGAGTCAGTGTACCTCTTGCGGTTTGAAAGGAAATCTTAGATGAGGCACAAAAAAACTTGATATACGATGCATCCAGGATGAACCAAGATGTATCATGATCTCAAGAAACATTTCTGGTAGAATGGAATGAAACGAGATATTGCTGATTATGTCAAAAAGTGTTTGACACGTCAACGAGTTAAAATAAAATGCCAAAAGCCTGGAGGAAGGTTATAACTACTGTGAATTCCTGCCTGGAAATGGAAACAAGCAACCATGGATCTTATTACGGGGATTGCCAAAGGTTAAAGGAGGATATGACAGTATATGGGTTATCATTGACCGGTTAACCAAGTCTGCACACTTTCTACCAGTCAAGACTACTGACAAGGGATCCAAAATTTACTTCACAGCTATGGCATAATCTTCAAGAAATACTGGGGACTAAGCTACACTTCAGTTCAGCAACACATCCTCGGACTGATGGTCAATCAGAAAGAACTTTTAAATTTCTAGAGGATATGTTGCGAGTCTGTACTTTAGACTTCCAAGAAGATTGGAAGGAATGTTTGCCACTCATAGAGTTTGCATACAACAACAGTTATCAGGCATCAATCAAAGCAACCCCTTACGAAGCATTATACGAAAGAAAATATAGATCTCCATTGTATTGGGATATAAATGAAGCTAAGGCAACCGAAAGAGGGGATACGAAGAAGGCTGTTAAGAAGTTGATAGCAGAGTCTATGAAAAAGATTGAGATTATTCGACAAAGAATGAAGGCTACCCAAGACAGGCAAAAGAGTTATGCCGACACTCGAAGAAGGGACATGGTATTTGTGGTAGGCGAAAAGGTGTTTTGAAAGCATCGCCAAGAAAAAGTGTTGAACGCATTGGGAAAGGTGGAAAATTGAGTCCCAAATACTTAGAACTATTCGAAATTATAGAGCGTGTCGGACCAACTACGTACCGCCTAGGCCTACCAGCAAATCTTACTGAAATACATTATGTATTTCGTGTGTCTCAACTTCGTAAGTATTTTGCTAATGACTCCCACATCCTTCCCATGGAAAATGTAACGCCCCGATTTCTCGGACGTAAAGGTACGATGTATGTGTTTACTAATTTGCGCGAATTAATTGTTTTTACGTGTTTTATATTTAATTTTTATTATAATTGTTATTATTTTATTATGTTATATTACAATATTTTATTTTAATATTATTAATTATATATATATATATATTTCGTATTATATATATATATATATATATGTTTAATTATTATATTATTAATTTAATTATTATACTAATTATATGTTATATTAATAAATCATGTTTTAAGTAATTACTTATTTATACATATATTATACGTTGAATAATTATGCATGGAATCATAATTTTTGCATGGGAAATTATTGCTGCATGAATTTATTTCTTTTGCATGAGGATTAAAATTTTATGCATGAATTGCATGGGAATTTCATAATTTATGCATGAATTGCATGTGTGAGCTTGTTCGTTTATTTTGTGCTTCGTTCTTATATGCTATGATATCAAATTGCCACGAATTTGTAATATGTTGTACATATATGTGTTATGAACATGATTTTATACTCAAATTATGTTTTTGAATTCATTTGATAGGTTAACGAATTTAATTTCATTTGAGGAATCAAAACGGGAGCTAACGAGCAATTAGCGTACCCTTGGTTCCGAATTTAATATCTTGAGCTCGGGAGCTCGGATTCGAGTTTCGTCAACTCCGCTGAACTCGTAACGAAAATTCGAGTTTAGTAAACTTAGCCTTATAATTTTCCTAAGTCATTTGAAACTCCGAAATCCAACCAAAAAACGAAACGGAGACCAACTTGACCTTGTTACACTAATTCAGCTATATCTTGGCTAAACCATAACCAAATTAACTATGGTTTGATTCTTTGAAACCCTAACTCAACCCTTTATCATGACATAACAAGCCCTAACCAAGATAATCCTCTCACAATGCCCAAAACTTAGCCAAAGTTTCTGTTCTGAATTCCAGACCCGTAACCCTTCAACCTTGGAGATTTTAGAGCTCAAATCTCATCCAAACTTCAACCAATCATCAAGGTAAGTTAAGGGTTGTATTATATGATTAATTCTGTTCATTTTCATCCTTCCATTCATGATTTTGAGCATGGTTTCATGATTTTCTGGCCATTTTACCGAAAATGAAGGTTTTGGGCCAATTCTTGATCTTCTTTGATTCTTAACGGTTTTGATCGATTCCAAGCATGAGAATGATTGTTTTGACATCCTCATTTCATTTATGATCATTGATTACATGGTAGTTGAGGTATTTATGAGTTATCAGTTATGGCACTTGAGAAAACTTTCATGAAAAGTCACGTTTGACAGCTTCTCTTGTTTGATCACTTTTGGAACTGATTTCCTTGTTGAATATATGATATTTTGCTGCACATTTGATGGACTTTTGGACTTGAATGAAATCGGATTGATTGAGCTCAAGCTTGCCCTGTTTTTCTTCTCGTTTGGCCCTGTTTTCACGCAGAGTTTTTGCTGTCAAAACTGCTGTGATTCTCTTCTTTCTTTTGCTGTCCAATTCGTGGCTTAGTAGCATGTATTCTTGTGAGTTCTTGCAGCAATTTGTGTCTCGTTTTGTTGCATTTGTTGCTTGCTTTTCCTGCACCTTTTCTTGCTCTGTTTTCTGCAATTTTGCCGCTGTTAGAGGCTACTGCTGTTGCACGTCACGGGCGTGCCTTTCATGCCCGTTCCAGCGAGGAACGGGGGTGCTTCGAAGCCTGGAACTTCTGTACCGAGACACGGGGGTGTCTCGGCCTAGGCTTGGAGGGTGACACGGGGGTGTCACCCCGTTTTGCTTGAATCCTTGCTGCGTTTCTGGAACTGTTGCTGCTGTTGTTTTCTAGCCTTTTGCTGCTTCTTCTGTGTATATATATATGTGTTAGAGTGTGCATGCATGGAGTGTATTTGTGTGTGTTTGTTATTTATTTTGCATGCATATTCTTATTAAATATATATATATATATATTAGGCTAAGCATGCATGCTTCCTACGTTGCATGAATATGTATATATATATGTATTATTTATACGTTAAATACATATATGCATGCATGGTTTGTGTATAGTGTAGAATATATATTGCATGCATGTGTGGGTGAGTATGTACGTGTATATATGTATATATTATATATATTGTATATTATATATATATGATTATTTATATATATTATATTATATATATTTATTATATATTTTGATTATTATTTGATTTAATTTAATTATTGAAATTAATTGAAGTCTATTTCGCGTATTTATCCTACTGACTTTTGATTGAACGTTTATTTATCTTATTCCTAAATGTGAATATGAATATTATATGTGTTATGCTTATTAATTGAATGTTAGATTAATTGATATGAATTATGAATTATGTATTTATGAATTTATGAATATTATGAATTTATGAATTTGAATGAAATATATGAATGAATGAATGATTATATGTTTTAAATTTATTAATCGTGCACATGAACATTTTTATGATATAACATGATCATTTATGCATCCATGTCATATGCACTTCATTGCCGAGCGTCATATGTGGTCATTGAGTCTCATACCTTTTCTTTTGTACAGATTCGGGTTTGGTCGGAGACGAGGGCGAGCCTTGTGACGCTTGTGCCTTTATTTCTGCTTTGGTAAAAGTGGGTTTTTCTTCTACTAGTTAAACAACCCTATAAATCCCTTATGTGCAAAGTTTTAAGCCAAAATAATATATTTACATAAATCGAGTCATTTTGGGTAAATGATTTCAAACGTATGACCCTTTTTTCTTATGAAACCCTACCTTATGTTTTGGCGAGATTGCATGTATGTTATGTTCACGGGCCCCGGGACTTAGTATATGTGGCTAACCGAGGAAGCAAGGGCTGACGGGGATCCCATATACTAGTTCCAACCAAACTACGGTGATACCGGCCCTCGCTAGGAGTTTTAGCGGGGAATGGGAGCTGAGTGCCCTTGGGGGATTCATGTACCCCCATTGGCCTATGTATGAACCGGTGGCCGGGTCTTGCAAGCCCGTCCACTACCCGGAGGAAGAAGGAGTATATGAATGATTATGATCATGTATTTATGAGCACAAAAGATTTATGTATGATAATGAATTATTGAATAATTAATTATGATTACACGAGGAGTAGGTTGGAGATTGTGCACGCCCACTCGCCGGGCCATAAACCCTTATGAACAATTATGAATGAATATGAACGTCGTAATCCCGTTGATGTTCCTTCTGTTTTAACCATTTGGTAACGTCTTACTAAACTTCACACGGGATTAGGGCTTGCATGTATGTGTTTAAATTATGCGATATTATATATTTATGCCCCGTTTTATACCCACCAGTCTCTTTTGGACTGAACCCGGTTGTTTTCAGTTGCTTTGTGCAGGTATAGGAGTGCTAGGCGGGAATACAAGTCGTCTAGGTCTTGCATTTATGTTTAGCACTTCCTTTTGTCTCATATTCATACTCTTATTGGTACTTTGTATATGATTAAAGTTTTAGTCTGGAGCGTTATGATTTTTTGTAGGCCATGAGCGCCGTTGATTATAGAATGCTTTTGTATATCTATTTTGGAGCTTGGTGGCTCATTATATATGCTATGTTATTCTTGCTTCCGCGAATTTTATTTTAACTCTGATTTTATGATTCTCGCACTGACTGGTTTAAGGGTTAGTCCCGCCTAGCATAGCGTGTGTGTTGTGTCCCCGTTCGCCGTGGATTTGGCACGTGTATGGACTTCCTTTTCATATACGGGTCGGGTCCCGGTGCGGGGGATGTGGTACCTAACGCTCGGGTACTACATCCTTATGTGGTATCAGAGCCTAGGTTTGCAAAACCCGGGCTCTAGTGTCGAGTTGAGTCAGTTAGGTCGTTCGGCTTTAGGAACAACTTGTCAATGTGATGCATATGCATTGTTTATGTGCTTGTGTGTTTTAAATCCTGAATTTTGATTGAATTACTTGCACTTGCATGCATGGACTAAAAATAGCATGCATTTCAGTATTTCTTGAACAGGATGCCACCACGTAGACATCGTGAGAGATCTCCAGGACACCGTCGTCATCATGATCGATCTCCTACGCCTCCACCCCAACCACAAGCACCACCGATGGATATGGGAAATTTTATGGAAGCGGTTTTCAACTATGTAGAGCATCGGAGAGCTCAAGCTCCCCCACCACAACAAGCAGAACAACCGGCGCCTCCACCAAATCATAATAACCATAGAGATCCTCATGGGGTGTTTCTGAGTTACAACCCCCCTCGGTTTTCTGGTTCTATTGACGATGCGGTTTCGGAGGGTTTGTTGATTAGATTGGAAAGGATATTTGGGGTCCGACAGTTCAGTACGCAAGAGAAGGCCCAATTTGCTATCTTCCAACTCGATGGGGATGCATATGAATGGTGGGAACGAACAAGGGAGAAACTTGAAGTCGATGAAGAGGAAATAACTTGGGAAGTTTTCAAGAGAGAATTCCGAGAATGCTTTGTACCGGAAGTGGTAAGAGAAAGGAAGGAGCAGGAATTCATGGAATTAAAGCAAGGGGCTCGTACGGTGACTCAATACCTCGCTGTATTCAATAGACTTGGGAAATATGCTCCTCATGTCACCCGGGATGAGAAGAGGAAAGCAAGGAAATTCATAGCGGGATTGAGACAGGATTTGAGACATGGGCAAGCGGGGCACAACTTCGAGTCATTTGCCGACACCGTGCAAAGGGCTTTGGTTCAAGAGGAGGAATTTAAGAAGAAGGATCCGATGTTTAGAGCTCCTATGGGAAGAGGATCCGGATCGAATTCAGGAAAGAGGCCGATGATTCAAGCTAGTCCACCTCCTAAGGGTCCGTTTAAGAAGCCTAGGTTTGGAGGGCAAGGTTCTCAGGCCGCACCGACTCGACCAAAGGCTCTACCTATGGCTCCGGCACCTACAAATTCACGCCCGGATGTACCTCCATGTACGCATTGCGGGGGACCGACCCATACCTACAATAATTGTCGGAGAAGGTTGAACTTGTGCCTTATTTGTGGAAAAGGTGACCATATGGCGGATACTTGTCCCGACAAAGACCCCGGATATCAAAGACGAGTTCAAAGGCCAATGATTCAGGCTCGTGCTTACGCCCTCGAGGGTGAGGAACAGGATGCAGAGATTGATCCCACAGCCGTGGTAGAAGGTACCCTATGCATACATAACATGAGCATTCATGCACTCTTTGATCCGGGTGCCACGCATTCCTTTATTTCTTGTGATATAGTTGCTACTCTGTGCTTGCCTGTTATCTGTCTTTCTTCTTGTTATTTGGTGAGTTCGCCACTTGGAGGGAGTCTTCAGACAGATCAGTTGGTTCGGGAGTGTTCGGTTTTGATTGAAGGGAAAGAGTATCCGGCTGATTTAATTGTTATGCCCATGAAGAGGTATGGAGTTATCTTGGGTATGGACTGGTTGTCCAGGCATCGGGCCAATGTTGATTGTTTTGCGAAGAAGGTGATTTTGGGGAAAGAATTGGTGATTGGTAGTGGATCAAGAACGGTATCACTCTTGTCTTATATGGAAGCTCACAAATTGATGAGAGAAGGAGCAACGGGATTTATTGCTTACCTTCTTAATAGACCGAAGGATCAAGTTAAGTTGGAGGATACCGCGGTTGTTAAGGATTTCTCCGATGTATTTCCGGAGAATTTGAGTTCTTTACCACCAGACCGTGAGATTGAGTTCGTTATCGACTTACATCCAGGATCCACACCGTATTCTAAGACTCCATATCGGAT
Source organism: Lantana camara (assembly GCA_037501455.1). Lineage (NCBI taxonomy): Eukaryota > Viridiplantae > Streptophyta > Magnoliopsida > Lamiales > Verbenaceae > Lantana > Lantana camara. The sequence continues at coordinate 55,799,899 of CM074860.1, forward strand.
GGCACCGGCCGAGTTGAAAGAATTAAAGATTCAATTAGAGGAATTGCTCGAAGTTGGATATATTCGGCCAAGTTCGTCACCTTGGGGTGCTCCGGTTCTCTTTGTTAAGAAAAAGGATGGAACCTTAAGAATGTGTATAGATTACCGGGAGCTTAATCGGATGACTATAAAGAATAAGTATCCTTTACCCCATATTGAGGATTTATTCGACATGTTACAAGGTTCGGGGGTTTACTCAAAATTGGACTTGAGACAAGGATATTATCAATTGAAGATCCGGGAAGAGGATATTCCGAAGACGGGATTTAACACCCGGTATGGACACTACGAGTTCGTAGTGATGCCTTTTGGATTGACTAATGCTCCGGCTGCTTTTATGGATATGATGCATCGAATTTTCCGGCCTTATTTGGATAAGTTTGTGGTAATTTTCATCGATGACATCTTGGTTTACTCGAGAACTCCGGAGGATCATGCAAGGCACCTCAGAATTGTGTTGGAGACCTTAAGGGAACATCGGTTGTTTGCTAAGTTTAGCAAATGCGAGTTCTGGATTGATCGGGTAGCATTTCTGGGTCATATTATTTCAAGGAAAGGTTTAGAAGTAGACCCTTCTAAGATTGAGACGGTTATTCAATGGCAAAGCCCGAAAAATGCTTCAGAAGTAAGGAGTTTCTTGGGTTTAGCAGGCTACTACCGAAGATTCGTTCAGGATTTCTCAAAGATTGCGGCTCCTTTAACCCGATTGACTAAGAAAGCGGTTAAGCTTGAGTGGGACGAGGCATGTGAGGCTAGTTTCCAACTTCTAAAGGAGAAGTTGACCACCGCTCCTATATTAGCACTTCCCGAAGGTACAGAAGGATATACAGTTTATACGGACGCCTCAAAGGAAGGTTTGGGATGTGTGTTGATGCAGAATGGAAGAGTGATCGCCTATGCCTCAAGGAAATTGAAAGAGCATGAACAGAACTACCCCACTCACGATTTGGAATTAGCGGCAGTGATCTTTGCTTTGGGTAAGTGGAGACACTATCTTTATGGAATTTCGTTCGAGGTCTTTTCCGATCACAAGAGCCTCCAATACTTATTCTCGCAAAAGGAATTGAACAAAGACAACGGCGTTGGATGGAACTTTTGGCGGATTATGAGTGTACAATCCGATACCCTCCCGGCAAAGCCAATTTGGTCGCGGATGCGCTTAGTCGGAAAGCTAGCGTGTCCAATGTGAAAGTGGAGATTGGAGATGAGAATGAGTTGTTCAAGCTGAGGGCTAGTGTTCGGAATATTACGGTTCAACCAGATCTTAAACAGAGATTATTTGATGCTCAGAGGATTGATCCCGAAGTTCAGAAATTAGTTGAGAAGGCTCGAGCTGATTTAGAGAGTCCGTTTGGGTTTGATGATACTGGACTTCTAAGATTCAAGAATAGAGTTGTTGTCCCGGAAGAGCTAAAAAGGATTATTCTCGAGGAAGCCCATCGGTCAGGTTATTCGATACATCCCGGAGGGAATAAAATGTATAAGGATCTTAAGCAATTCTATTGGTGGAATGGATTGAAACGGGATGTGATCGACTTCGTGAAGCATTGTATGACTTGTCAAGTGGTAAAGGCAGAACATCAAAAGCCATCGGGGCTACTTCAACCATTACCTATCCCGGAATGGAAATGGGAACAAATAGCTATGGATTTTGTTTCGGGATTACCAAAAGTGAGAGGAGGTTTCGATGGGATTTGGGTTATTGTGGACAGGTTGACAAAATCAGCTCATTTTCTTGCTATTAGAATGTCCGATAAAGTGAGTAAGTTGGCCAAGAGGTACAATGATGAGATTGTCAGGCTTCATGGTGTACCTGTTAGTATTGTCTCGGATCGGGATCCCAGATTTACTTCAAGGTTATGGCAAGAATTGCAGAAGTGTTTGGGAACAAGGCTTCAATTCAGCACAGCTTTCCATCCTCAGACCGACGGACAATCAGAAAGGTTAATTAAGTATCTGGAGGATTTGATGAGGGCATGTGCATTGGACTTTCAGAGTTCATGGAATGAACAGTTGCCGTTAATCGAGTTTGCTTACAACAATAGCTATCAAGCCTCGATTGAAATGGCCCCTTATGAAGCTCTGTATGGACGTAAATGTCGATCACCGTTGTTCTTTGACTTGGAGGAATGGAATTGGACCAAGCAAGAAGGGATTAAAAGAGGGGAAAGGAAGGAAAAACCCTCTAAGACTGTACAAGAGGCTATTGATAAGGTCCAGATGATTAGACAACGGATGAAGGCTGCTCAGGATCGACAAAAGAGTTATGCAGATCATCGGAGGAAGAATTTGGAGTTTGAGATTGGAGATAGGGTTTTCTTAAAGGCTTCCCCACGAAAAGGGTTCTCAAGGATTGGACGGGGAGGAAAGTTAAACCCTCGGTATATGGGACCGCATGAGATTTTGGAGAAGATTGGGGATACGGCCTATCGTTTGGATTTGCCGCCGAATTTGACTGGAATTCATAACGTGTTTCATGTCTCACAGCTCCGAAAATACTATCGAGATGAGTCCGAGGTTCTACCGGTTGAAGAAGTGGAATTAGAACCGGACCTCACCTTCGTTCAGAAGCCGATTAAGATATTGGATCGGAAGTTTCAGGAACTTCGAAATCGGCGTATTCCACTAGTCAAGGTTCTTTGGAGAAGTGATAAAACCGAAGAGGCTACGTGGGAGACGGAGGATAAGATGAAAAGATTTCACCCCGAGTTGTTTCCGAGCGAGCAGTGAATCCGAGGATGCATTCTTTTAAGGGGGAGAGATTGTAACGCCCCGATTTCTCGGACGTAAAGGTACGATGTATGTGTTTACTAATTTGCGCGAATTAATTGTTTTTACGTGTTTTATATTTAATTTTTATTATAATTGTTATTATTTTATTATGTTATATTACAATATTTTATTTTAATATTATTAATTATATATATATATATATTTCGTATTATATATATATATATATATGTTTAATTATTATATTATTAATTTAATTATTATACTAATTATATGTTATATTAATTAATCATGTTTTAAGTAATTACTTATTTATACATATATTATACGTTGAATAATTATGCATGGAATCATAATTTTTGCATGGGAAATTATTGCTGCATGAATTTATTTCTTTTGCATGAGGATTAAAATTTTATGCATGAATTGCATGGGAATTTCATAATTTATGCATGAATTGCATGTGTGAGCTTGTTCGTTTATTTTGTGCTTCGTTCTTATATGCTATGATATCAAATTGCCACGAATTTGTAATATGTTGTACATATATGTGTTATGAACATGATTTTATACTCAAATTATGTTTTTGAATTCATTTGATAGGTTAACGAATTTAATTTCATTTGAGGAATCAAAACGGGAGCTAACGAGCAATTAGCGTACCCTTGGTTCCGAATTTAATATCTTGAGCTCGGGAACTCGGATTCGAGTTTCGTCAACTCCGCTGAACTCGTAACGAAAATTCGAGTTTAGTAAACTTAGCCTTATAATTTTCCTAAGTCATTTGAAACTCCGAAATCCAACCAAAAAACGAAACGGAGACCAACTTGACCTTGTTACACTAATTCAGCTATATCTTGGCTAAACCATAACCAAATTAACTATGGTTTGATTCTTTGAAACCCTAACTCAACCCTTTATCATGACATAACAAGCCCTAACCAAGATAATCCTCTCACAATGCCCAAAACTTAGCCAAAGTTTCTGTTCTGAATTCCAGACCCGTAACCCTTCAACCTTGGAGATTTTGGAGCTCAAATCTCATCCAAACTTCAACCAATCATCAAGGTAAGTTAAGGGTTGTATTATATGATTAATTCTGTTCATTTTCATCCTTCCATTCATGATTTTGAGCATGGTTTCATGATTTTCTGGCCATTTTACCGAAAATGAAGGTTTTGGGCCAATTCTTGATCTTCTTTGATTCTTAACGGTTTTGATCGATTCCAAGCATGATAATGATTGTTTTGACATCCTCATTTCATTTATGATCATTGATTACATGGTAGTTGAGGTATTTATGAGTTATCAGTTATGGCACTTGAGAAAACTTTCATGAAAAGTCACGTTTGACAGCTTCTCTTGTTTGATCACTTTTGGAACTGATTTCCTTGTTGAATATATGATATTTTGCTGCACATTTGATGGACTTTTGGACTTGAATGAAATCGGATTGATTGAGCTCAAGCTTGCCCTGTTTTTCTTCTCGTTTGGCCCTGTTTTCACGCAGAGTTTTTGCTGTCAAAACTGCTGTGATTCTCTTCTTTCTTTTGCTGTCCAATTCGTGGCTTAGTAGCATGTATTCTTGTGAGTTCTTGCAGCAATTTGTGTCTCGTTTTGTTGCATTTGTTGCTTGCTTTTCCTGCACCTTTTCTTGCTCTGTTTTCTGCAATTTTGCCGCTGTTAGAGGCTACTGCTGTTGCACGTCACGGGCGTGCCTTTCATGCCCGTTCCAGCGAGGAACGGGGGTGCTTCGAAGCCTGGAACTTCTGTACCGAGACACGGGGGTGTCTCGGCCTAGGCTTGGAGGGTGACACGGGGGTGTCACCCCGTTTTGCTTGAATCCTTGCTGCGTTTCTGGAACTGTTGCTGCTGTTGTTTTCTAGCCTTTTGCTGCTTCTTCTGTGTATATATATATGTGTTAGAGTGTGCATGCATGGAGTGTATTTGTGTGTGTTTGTTATTTATTTTGCATGCATATTCTTATTATATATATATATATATATTAGGCTAAGCATGCATGCTTCCTACGTTGCATGAATATGTATATATATATGTATTATTTATACATTAAATACATATATGCATGCATGGTTTGTGTATAGTGTAGAATATATATTGCATGCATGTGTGGGTGAGTATGTACGTGTATATATGTATATATTATATATATTGTATATTATATATATATGATTATTTATATATATTATATTATATATATTTATTATATATTTTGATTATTATTTGATTTAATTTAATTATTGAAATTAATTGAAGTCTATTTCGCGTATTTATCCTACTGACTTTTGATTGAACGTTTATTTATCTTATTCCTAAATGTGAATATGAATATTATATGTGTTATGCTTATTAATTGAATGTTAGATTAATTGATATGAATTATGAATTATGTATTTATGAATTTATGAATATTATGAATTTATGAATTTGAATGAAATATATGAATGAATGAATGATTATATGTTTTAAATTTATTAATCGTGCACATGAACATTTTTATGATATAACATGATCATTTATGCATCCATGTCATATGCACTTCATTGCCGAGCGTCATATGTGGTCATTGAGTCTCATACCTTTTCTTTTGTACAGATTCGGGTTTGGTCGGAGACGAGGGCGAGCCTTGTGACGCTTGTGCCTTTATTTCTGCTTTGGTAAAAGTGGGTTTTTCTTCTACTAGTTAAACAACCCTATAAATCCCTTATGTGCAAAGTTTTAAGCCAAAATAATATATTTACATAAATCGAGTCATTTTGGGTAAATGATTTCAAACGTATGACCCCTTTTTCTTATGAAACCCTACCTTATGTTTTGGCGAGATTGCATGTATGTTATGTTCACGGGCCCCGGGACTTAGTATATGTGGCTAACCGAGGAAGCAAGGGCTGACGGGGATCCCATATACTAGTTCCAACCAAACTACGGTGATACCGGCCCTCGCTAGGAGTTTTAGCGGGGAATGGGAGCTGAGTGCCCTTGGGGGATTCATGTACCCCCATTGGCCTATGTATGAATCGGTGGCCGGGTCTTGCAAGCCCGTCCACCACCCGGAGGAAGAAGGAGTATATGAATGATTATGATCATGTATTTATGAGCACAAAAGATTTATGTATGATAATGAATTATTGAATAATTAATTTTGATTACACGAGGAGTAGGTTGGAGATTGTGCACGCCCACTCGCCGGGCCATAAACCCTTATGAACAATTATGAATGAATATGAACGTCGTAATCCCGTTTATGTTCCTTCTGTTTTAACCATTTGGTAACGTCTTACTAAACTTCACACGGGATTAGGGCTTGCATGTATGTGTTTAAATTATGCGATATTATATATTTATGCCCCGTTTTATACCCACCAGTCTCTTTTGGACTGAACCCGGTTGTTTTCAGTTGCTTTGTGCAGGTATAGGAGTGCTAGGCGGGAATACAAGTCGTCTAGGTCTTGCATTTATGTTTAGCACTTCCTTTTGTCTCATATTCATACTCTTATTGGTACTTTGTATATGATTAAAGTTTTAGTCTGGAGCGTTATGATTTTTTGTAGGCCATGAGCGCCGTTGATTATAGAATGCTTTTGTATATCTATTTTGGAGCTTGGTGGCTCATTATATATGCTATGTTATTCTTGCTTCCGCGAATTTTATTTTAACTCTGATTTTATGATTCTCGCACTGACTGGTTTAAGGGTTAGTCCCGCCTAGCATAGCGTGTGTGTTGTGTCCCCGTTCGCCGTGGATTTGGCACGTGTATGGACTTCCTTTTCATATACGGGTCGGGTCCCGGTGCGGGGGATGTGGTACCTAACGCTTGGGTACTACAGAAAAAGTACCTCTAGAACCCGACCTAACCTATGAAGTAAAAACAGTTGAAATCTTGGATAGAAAATTCCAAGAGTTGAGGAATAGGAAAATCTACACATTAACCTCCTTCTCCGGCAATGGAAGGGTTGCGCGATCCTAACCATCCATTACAGTCGAGGGGAGTGCAAGCTTCTCAACCCTCAGGATATCCATCCCTCACCAAACCTCCTGGTGAGTTAAGAGGTAATCCTATCAGTGTGGAGACTACGCCCAGGCTTAACCCGACGGCCCGCTGCCATACCGGGCGTCCTGGCTCGTAGGCTCCGGGGTCCAACGTGACCAATACGAATCAATTCAATACAACTTAACTCATTAACGTACTTAACTCGCTACAGAACTTAAAATACAACTTACATACCTTATCGGAGCATACCTTACCTTGCAACTCGGCATATGCTATACGCGTACCTCTTCGTGTCTTCCTTAATCATAAGGTGTTGAGATAGATCCAAGCTTGCGTGACAACATACGGTTTGGAGCATAACCTCGTTGCAAAATATTTCAAGCATATATACACTCGTACTTATATTTCAAAACATTTTAATCGTAAGATAAAATCATAAACGTATCATAAGGCACCTATCTAATATATAGATATATATTATATTCGAATGTGGGTGAGAAATCATCACATTTAGGCCATAGGCCACTTATCTAAACAAAAAGGTCCTAAACCTCACCTTTTTACCAAAAGTGCTCCCGAAAGAGCGTTGACGACCAAGAAGAAGCTAAATGATGGAACTGACGCCTCCCGAACCACACTCTGAGACAAACAAACATAAACTTATGACTTAGACTCAATCATGAACCAACTAGACGCACGGCGATGCATACAAATGCTAGTGGATGCAAGGTATGTCATATACATTCATACTTAGGCATACCCGAGCAAATAATAAAATATCACATTAAGCATTCAAGAATTAAACTCATATCATATCAAATAAACTCATAACATATCATATATTAGCATCCCACATGCATTCATAAGTTTGAAGTTGAAGGAAATAGCAAGAGATGCAAGAAAGCGTTAAATATTTCATATAACGGTCATGAATTCAAGTCACAATTATACCTAACAAACGAGGCCATAAACTTAAAATAATTAATGATATATAACATATTACAACACATTAGCATGTTAGGATCATAATTGGGGTGGGAGAAATTAAATACAAGTGAAGAGAAACAAGAAAACAAAGTTCGGAGCAAAAAGGAACGCTGCCCTAAATCCACCCCGGTGGATTTTCCTCAAAGGGGGAATCCACCCCCGTGGATTCAAGGCAGAAAGTTCCGAGAGGGCCTACCTCAAATCCACCCCGGTGGATTATTTTCAAAGCAGAAATCCAACCCGGTGGATTTGGGTCAGAGGCTAAAAAAAAACGAGAAAAAAACTTGCAAACTCCACAAAAGCTCATCCCAAACCCAAGCAACAATATAAAGACATGGAATGATACAAATATATGCAAGAAAAACGAGTAAACCCAAACTTCATGAAATTAACTGGCAAAGTAAGAGAATCAAGAGATGCGAATGTTTTATCCATTTTCTTGCAAAAATTCTAAGTGCATCAATGGTGAATCATACTCTAATCAATTAACATGTATTAAGTTCATAGATATGTAACAAATAAACTCCATAGATCATCAAATAAGTCATCAAACTCCAAATAGCCAAAGAATGCACATAGAATTCAAAATCTTCCAAGAACGCTAACTATTCATCAAGTTTGGCATATACAATGATCCTCAAAATCAAAACATGAAATTCATGGATGAAAAGAAGCACAAGAACAAGAGAATCAAGAATCTTAAATTACCTTAAAGAAATGGAGCAAGAAAGGATGAAAATCTTGAGCTTAAGGGCCAAAAATGGAGGTTGAAGCTTGGAGTTCTCTTCTTCCCCTTTTTCTTCTATCTTGTTTCGAATTTCAGCATGTGAGGGAGAGGGATGGCTGAATTCTTAGGTTGAATAAGTCAAGGGAGAGTACAAGTGATGAGTGGTCTAGGCTCCAAGTGGGTTTAGGGGAGTTTTAGGTGCGCAAGGTGAAATCTGCGTGAACGGGAGTCGAAACAAAGTCAAAAAGTTATGAGGCTTATCCCATTGGATCGAAATCGTCGACTCGAGTCCAATGGAGGTGACAAAACTCGAATCCGAGTTCCTTAGCTCAAGATACGAATTAATGACTCCAAAGTGGCCAAATTGCAAGTTGGCCCAAAAGTTTGAAATAAAATTCAATTGAGTCCAAACTAAAACAAACAAGTCCAAAACACATATAAATCATACAATTAAGTCCTAAAATCATATAAGTCATATAGTTCGTAAATTTGGCAAGCTCGGGATTTAAATTCATAAATCGTAAACTTCACAAATTGCATGTATTCCCATTATATGTTCAAATAGGGCAAGTTGTTATCAAAAAATTCAAGTTGTTCACATAGGAAAATAAAATGAGCAAACATAATTCACATAAGGTCATAAATTAAATAAGAAATCATATAGATTACGGAAAATAAACTCACACGTGATGCGTACCTGTACGTGCGAGCGAGCGGGGTGTCACAGAAACTCACAATCAAACAAGAGCATATAAAGTGGTGTTGCCTCAATTCTTATTATTCAAAGATTGCCTGTGATTTACAAAAGGAAAGTACTAAAGCAGAGGATTGTCAGGGCATCTGACAAATACTTAGGATTAACCCAAGTGGTTGAATCTGAAGTATCTGATCCTGTCACATATGATGAAGCTATAAAGAATATAGACACTGACCGTTGGGTCAGAGCCATGGAATCTGAATTAGATTCAATGTATTCTAATAAATTCTGGGAACATGTAGAGACACCTGAGGGCATTAAACCTATTGGATGCGAATCGGTCTACAAGAGGAAAAGGGGAGTGGACGGAAAGGTTGAGACCTTTAAAGCAATGCTTATGGCAAAGGGTTATACCCTGAAAGAAGGTGTCGATTATGACGAAACCTTCTCGCCTGTAGCAATGTTTAAGTTCATAAGAATTCTAATATCCATTGCTGCTAATTTTGATTATGAGATTTGGCAAATGGATGTAAAGACTGCCTTCTTGAATGGGAACCTTCAAGAAGAAATATACATGGCTCAGCCTGAAGGCTTTATAGCCAGATATCAAGAGCATATGGTATGCAAGCTTAATAGATCAATCTATGGTCTTAAGCAAGTGTCTAGATCAAGGAATATCAGATTTAATGAGGCAATTAAATCCTTTGGATTCATTCAATTGCCCAATGAACCATGTGTGTACAAGAGACATCATGATACTGTTGTAATATTTTAAGTTTTATACGTGGTCGATATTTTACTCATTAGGAATGATACAGGAATATTATCAGCAGTTAAGATTTGGTTGTCAAATCAGTTTGACATGAAAGACCTAGGTGAAGCCAGTTATATTCTAGGGATCAGATGTTGTCGTTATCGTAAGAATAAAATGATTAGTTTATCACAAACAACATTTATGGATAAGATGTTAGCAAGATATAATATGGCGAATTCCAAGAAAGGATCGTTACCTTTCAGGCATGGAGTTCATCTCTCTCGGGATCAGTGTCCTAAGAACCCAGAAGAGACAGAAAAAATGAAAGATGTTCCGTATGCTTCTGCAGTCGGAAGTCTCATGTATGTAATGTTATGTATAAAGCCAAATATCTGTTATGCTGTAGGTCTAGTCAGTAGAGATCAGTCAAACCCTGGACCCCAGCACTGGATAACTGTAAAGCATATATTAAAGTACTTGAGAAGGACTCGGGATTATATACTTGTCTATCGTAGTGATGAGCTCATTCCTATAGGGTACACAGATTCAGATTTTCAATCTGATTTGGATTCTAGGCGTTCGACGTCTGGATACGTGTTTACTCTAGGAGGAGCAGCCGTAAGTTGGAGGAGTATTAAGCAAACTTGCATTGCTGACTCCACTATAGAAGCCGAATACGTGGCAGCTTCAGAAGTAGCCAAAGAAGCGTATTGGTTTCGGAATTTTCTAATGGATCTAGAAGTCATTAAGGATGGACTTACACCGATCACATTGTACTGTGATAATGTTGGAGCGGTAGCCAACTCCAAGGAACCTCGAAGTCATAAACGTGCAAAGCACATTGAGAGGAAGTTTCACATTATACGAGATTATGTGGAACGTTGAGAAGTGGCAGTAGTGAAAATTGGCTTAGTAAATAATCTGGCAGATCCTTTCACTAAGACTTTGGCGCAAAAGAGTTTGGACACTCATGTAGAAGCTATGGGCCTTAGATGTGTAGCCAATTGGATTTAGGGCAAGTGGGAGATTGTTGGGATTAATGCCTTGAAAATCTAATTATATTTTAAATATTTTGGATTAATAAAACTGAAATTATAGCAAGTTATGAGTATTTTACAAATTTAATAATTAATAACGTGTGATGGTATTTTTATATGAAATGTGTTTCATAGGAAAAGACTTTAAATACCAGAAGTCACGTATCATTAAAGTTCTAGTCTGTATGATAAGAAAGTGTTCTTATCAAGACTATAATGTGTTATATAAGATGATTAGTCTTTCGTCATCGGAAAATGGAGTTTCCAATTATAACACATTGATGATTTTCAATGAGATTGGAAACATCTAACTGGACCACTGAGATTGTTCATTTTATACTGCTATCTAAAATGAATAAAATCTCGGAAGCATTAGACTCTTAATCCTGGCAGTGTTTCTACTTTAGGCATGTAGTGTTAATCACTGTAATGTGCTCAGAAGTGAGGTCTCGGTAACGGGTGGTCAAAATACTTTATACATTCGGTGATTGCATGACATGTGCTAAAGATGAATACTGATCGAGGAATCTGTAGCCTTGCTGGAAGGTTAAAAGATATATCTCTGAAATAGATTTGCAAAAGTTCAAATAAAACTTTGGCCGAAGTACTTCGTGTGTGTGTCACCGAAGTTGTATGTTGAATGTGTTTCACATACAGGGAATTTGAACTTAAGGTGAATCAACAAATTTCAGATTAGAAGTGAAAAATAAATGATAGTAGTATTGATTTATTTTTCATGGATATCTATACAGAGGAGTAAAGTGCAAAATTATTCTAGACCGAGCAATTCGTGAATAATTTACTTAATTTTAGAGTGCAACAATATTTATTTAGTGGAATTAAATATTGTTAAACGGTAATCAATTATTATCATGAGATGATAATAGATTGACCCGTTTGGAGCTAAAATTAATTAGTCCTGCAAGTCCCCCCGCAAGCCCCAACGAAGATCAAAGAGAAAATATTATAAGAACAGAGATAAATGAATTTTCAAAGTGTTTGAAAATAGCCAAGGAATTTATTTTGAAAAAATAAATTAAATTCCAAAGAGTTAGAAATGCCCGCAATTTTATTTTGGAGAAATTAAAATTTTTCAAAAAAAAAAATAATAAAAAAAATTGATGACGTGGCATAAGCGCTGACATGGCAGCTGACATGTCATGCCATGTCAGCGAGTCAGACGCCAAGTGGCGGTGACTGGGCGCCGGTTGTTGCGACACCTGAACGAATGGGATCGTTCCGCATCATCGCAAAGGAGTGGGCCAGATTTGATTTGGGTTGAACCGGGTCAACGGGCAGGGTCGAATAGGGTGGGTCACGGCTTGACCGACCCGGATATGTGGACTAATGATGATTCGCCATGTGGCAACCGAGTCAGACCGCCTGAGCCGACTGGTTCATGGGTGAATCGGTGTAAACCGTCGGTCGGACCGGCCGAACGGGACACGTGGCACCTACTCGTGCCTGTGTGAGGTTCACACGCGCCAAGCACACAGCCGCCACATGGGCGGCGCATGTGGGCGCGTGCTTGGAGCCGCCTTGCTCGTCTTGGCATGCACTACACTCCGGTGTAATTGGATTGGCCGGAGAAACTTGGCGCCCACGCTGAAAATGAGGAAATTGCAAACGGGTCCTTGAATTGGTGCCTATAATTAGGCTGTCCAATTCATTTCCAAAATCATCAGAATTTGGCTTCTCTTTTCCAGTTTCAAAGCTGTCCGAGAGTCTCTCTCTCTTGTTTATAATTAATCCTTAATTAAGGATTAATTAATTAACTTAATTAGGTGGTTATATAATTAATATATAATCCACTTAATTATTAGAAAATAGGGATTTTCTAGGTTTAGAAAAAGGTTTTTTTCTAGAAAAATATTTTCTCAAGTATTTAGCGAAATACTGTTGGAGCCCACACTCCAAATTCTTAATCGGGGATATTGCGAGGAATCTCTATCGGTTTCAAGAGAAAATATCGAGGTGCTGGAAAAGTTTTGTTGATAGCCAATTTTGCAGTACTGTAATACCGTTATGCTACCAAAATTATTATTTGCATATTGTGATTATATGCTATGTGATTTAAAATTATGTTATCGATACTTGTATATATTAGAGTTATGCTGCCCGATTTGTTCCGCTGCTTATTAAAATATTCTAGAAATATTTTGATAACGAGGTTATGCCGAAATTTTTTGAAATATTACGCTATACCGTCACTCTCTATCGGGCCCGCCATACCAACAACCTCTTCATCCGGAACTCCTTAAATATTTGGTAAAATGGTAACGGTACTGTACATGGTACCGATACTCCAATCAAACCAATATGATAATATCTCCGCTACTCCATGGTGTCAATAGGGAATCAAACCCTAGAGATGATATAAGTGATAAGTTGGAGGAAGCTATCTCGCCCCAGGGAGGTTGTCTCCCTTGTAAATCTCTTGGTGTGGAGTAACTAACCTCCAGCTAAACCACTACCAAGAGTTGGTTGCAGTGTGGCACCAACAATACCCTCGGTCCACTACCTTCCGGGTAATTGCCCGTCACAGTTTCGCGCCGGGGCCCATAATAATACTGATAATGTATTTTGCTTTCTTAGTCGGGAATCAGTTCTTAGTAATAATAGGACTGAAGTATATAACGTCCGGGTAAGATCCTCATTCCGACATGAAAGTATTTCCCTCATAAAGAGGAATATTATACTGTAATAATGTGTATGGGTAGGAAATCAGATAATAGGTAGGTTTAAAAATAGTTTTTATTTACAAACGTAAGTATAGGAATGATTCCAGTTGAAAATGTTTTAACCCTCACCTTATACCGGTAGTCAGATAGACTCATGTGGATTCCATTGTTCGGTCCTAATTTCGCCTGAAAGTATTAACTACTACAGGCTTAGGACTAAGTTCTAATTATTCTAATCAAATTTTCACATAAGGTACATAATGTGTAACACGTTAGAGAATTCCCGGTAAACCATAATTGTAGCTGTTTAAGAGAACTTAATTAATTAATTAGGTGTTATGAAGTCTTTAACTAATCAAATATTTATTAATCACATTATGATCCTAATTATAAGATTTAAAATGAAATTTAGGGATTAATTTGATAATGTAGGTTGGGTTTTGAAATTATTTTAATATTTACCGATTTTTGAAAGAAATTCAGAAAAAATCTTTCTTTAAAAATTCCAAAACCTATTTTATAATTATTTTTAATTAAATTTCGAAATATTAATTTATTTGTTGACCAAAAAGTCAAAATTACTATTGAAAACATTTACTATTCAAATTTCTAAGAATTAAACACTTTATAACATAAAATTGAACACACATGCTCAAACACCATCACACATGCACCTTGTTTCAATTCATGAACATTATGAACATGTTCATAGGCTTATGAATGTGTTTATATTAGTTCATGATCATATTTAACAAATTCTATGTTCATAACACATAATTAGACTTAAAAGGTAGCACTTTATGTAATTTTAATCATAAAATTAATTTTAAATAAATTATTCTATGCATGAATTTAATCAACTAGGATCATAAATATTTAAATACATAATCACATTATATTATATCATAATTCATGCATTTAATTAAATAAAATTCCATATTGTAGGCACGTTGTATTCAAAACTAACAATTCTGCATATATTTAATAAAATAAAATTCCTCACGCATAATTTAATTAATTCTAAGCATGCTACAACTATATTATACTAATAACATAATATAAATCATGAAATAATAAAAGAAAAACACACCTTACGTAGAGAGAGAGAGAGAGAGAGTGAGAGAGAGAGAGGGAGAGGTGTGAGTGATTTTTGTGTGAATTTTGTGAATGCTTCTTAAGGTATTTATAGGTATAATCTTGGGGGTTTAAGTGCAATTTCCTATTCTTTAGGGTAGTGACTAAGGGTGTAGGGTAGCTAGGGGTATTATTATAGGGTATCAAGGTGTATTGCTAGATGTATAATGATGTATGTGCTTATGTATTCATATTTTATCTAGTAATTATATCATAATAGAATAAATCTAAAATCGGGTGAAAATAATAATAAATTCATAGAAGAATCTCTAGATAAAATTTTCAAAAGAAAGAGAATCTAAAGAGCTTTCCGATGGTTATAAACACTTCACGTTTAAATGTCTAAATTTAAAGTAGTAAGCGTTGGGAAATTTGAAAAATATGAGAAAATATATAAAACGAAGATAGGATGAGAATTAATTTTTGAGAAAGTGTTCATGATTCATAAAATAATTTAAAGATTATTTTGAGTATAATATTGAATACCAAATGTTTTACGGTTTAAAAGTTAGTTTTTATGGCGGGAATAGTACTTTAGGAAAAATAGGAAAAATTTATTAAACAAGCTAGGAGTTGAATTAAGGTTTGGAAAAGATCTTAAAATTCATAAAATAATTCAAGGATCGTTTTGGTTGTAATATTGGATAGGAAAAACGTTGAATTTCGGAAATCTCTAAACTGGGGTTAAAGTAGGGTTTTTGGCCGGTTTTGACTACTACCAGAGCTACAATGAGAATTAGGGTTTGGGAATGATATCATAATTTGTAAAATTTTGTAAGTATTCATTTGAACCCAATATTGGATTGGTAAAAGTGTCCCGAAAAATTTCTACATTTAGGGATGAATAGTAACTAGGGACATAAGGGGAATTTTTGACAAACAATTTTCAAAGCGTATCTCGGGATAATAAAAGCTACGATATGAGTCCAGAAAATGTGGAATGTAACTTTCTAAAGCTTTATGAGGAATATGTGAAGGTTTAGGTTTGGTGAATGAATAGTGATATGTATCACATAATAAGATACGGATCAAATTTGATACGTAAAGGCACATAATTCATATAAAATGAGATGCATAATGGATGGAGGCTGTAACGCCCCGTTTTTCATATGTGCAATATGTGATAATTTATATGCATTGCATAACCTTAGATGCATTATATTTTCTATGAATTTATATGAAATTATTGTTAATGTGAGATTTACGTGAATTAATTGCTAACGTGCCTAAGTGTCTATATGTGACTTTACTTGGTCATATAAATTAACTCCATTGTATTATATTCTTTTAGAGTCTCATATATATATATATATGTATACAACCATCTATCATGTATGTCAAGTGGATGCATCTCTAACTTGTAAATTAGTATGAGGCAAGGACTAAAATGCAAAATGTGTTGAGTCATCTCATTTAGTGGAAGACTTTGGATAAATATCTCATTCATCTCTCTCATTTTAATTATCATCATATTTCATCAAATTCCACACACACACACACACTAATACACGGTATTTACACCAAGGAAGGAGAAGAGGAGATTTCATCATTTGAAGCTAGAATTCAAGGAGGAAAATTGCATAAGTTGAAGCTTCATCATCATACCATCATCTCTTCCATCCTTTCTTTCTTCATACTAAGGTATAAATGGAGATTTTTCTTGAATTCTTAATTCATTTATGAGATAGGGTTTGATGCTTAAGTGATGATTTCTTGTTCTTTTATAGTTAGAAGCATGCTTAGGATCTTTAATCTTGAAAGCTTGCATGATTTCTTGAATAATATGGAAGTTGGAGTTCATGATTGTATATGGGTTTGATATTGTTAAATCTTGATGATCAATGCATGATATGAGTAGATGTGTTAGATTTTATTGTGTTTCAAGTATGAATACATGTTTCTTCAAGTTTTGATTGCATTTGATGATTGAAAATTGGTGTTTTGGTTGGTTGTTGTTGTTGTTGCGTTAATGCCCTGTTTTGCCCTGTTTTTTTCTGCTGCGTACAGTTGACACGGGGGTGTCAACTTTGCCTTGTTCAGTGTGACACGGGGGTGCAGGTTGGTTTGATTTTCTGTACCGTGACACGGGGGTGTCACGGTTTGCCTTGTAATGGTGACACGCTTTTATTTTCCTGCATTTTGTCCAACTTCGGACGAACGCCATTTTCACCTCACTTTGAATTAGAAAACGTGCCATATACCGTCGAAAAGGTCTTTGTGTCTACTTTCATACCCAATAAACAAAACTCGATTCTCACTTTTAGAATTTAAGATATTTCAGTTTTCCCACAACATGTACATTTCCAATAATTGTCGATTTTGGCCAAACTTCACCAAAACCTTTCTTATTGCATTCCTTTCACTCTCTTGGCTCCCATATGTGAATTATATGATTTATATACTTGTTTAATTGATAAGTATGCTCCTACTTGACACTTCTTGGTACTTAATTGCTCAAACGTATTGTGTGACTCCATGCCTTCTATGAATTGAACTTGAAATAATTGAATAATATGAGAATACGATTTCTTGTTATTAATTTCACCTCTTAGGTGTTAATTGGTCTTTATACATGCTTAGTGTTATTTGATTGATTGGTTTTATTTAAATTACATGAGCATTGCCGTGCATCATACTTGGTCTCATATTGAGTCATGTCTCACGAGTTCCCACATTTCCTTTCTTGTCCAGTTTCTCCAGGGCGGAGATCATTGATCGTTTGGGCACTTTCTTGTATCCTTGTCTTGTTCCGTCGCTCGTCAGGTGAGGTTTAATTTCTAGATATATAGAACCCTTACAACCCTATGTGATCTTTCGGCCAAATGTATCTATATATCTATATTTTGCCAAAACCTTATTATTTCTCAAATAATTTACCGAATTGTATCGATTGATTGATTGATTGATTGTTTTGGCGAGTAAAACATGTTCACTTGGGCCCGAGGGTAGTGTATTGAGCCAACCGAGGAAGCAAGGGCTGACGGGTAACTCTTGCACTATCCTCACAAACCTTGGGATGACCCCCGAACCCACTAGGAGATTAGTGGGGGAAGGAGTTCCGGGCATAGGGACTCATGAACCCTATGCTCAATGAGATTGGATGGCGGGGCCTTGGAATCCCCCATCACCCGGAGGAAGAAGGATGGATGGAAATTGCTAATTGTGCACTAATTTATATTGCTTAATCACTTAATTAATTACAACTGAATTATTGTACACTGTTGGAGAAAGGTTGGAGATTTGCCCTCACTCGCCGGGCCACTGATTGAATTGATTTAAATTGATTGTATTGTTAAATTGATTAGTTGTAATCTCGGGCGAGTTATCTTTTACTATTAAACTTATATTGTTTCTATTTTATAAACCCTTACCCGAGATTATGGCTTGCATGGTAATTGCGCTAATATTTTTTTATAAACCCCTCGCTCAGTCCGTGTTGGACTGACACCTCAACTTTTCAGTTTTTGCAGGTTCGTGCTAGGCGGGAAGTAGAGTCTAGCTTGTCTTTCATTCGGGTCTTGGAGATGATATTGTATTGATATATGAATGTTGGTATCTATAAGTAAATATGTAAATATGGTACCTATAAGTATTGATTGCTATTGCTTCCGCTTTTATTGCTCTGAATTGTTTATTGGTAGTATTTGAGGGTACCCGCCTAGCTTTTGAGTTTTTGTTGTCACCCGTTCGCCATGAGTCCGGTTCATATATGGACTACCCATTTCATGTGTGAGCTAGACTTATGGTGCGGGGGTGTGGCATCTCGGCGTTCCGGGTGCTACAGAGGCTATAAACACTTTTCTCTTAACCCTCTACTTACCAGTATTATCCTGATCTTGAAATCCGCATTGTTATAATCCTCCACCATTAAAGAGAATCTATCCTCAGATTCTATTCCTATTTTGGAACAACTCTAGGAAATGATTCAACATCTTTTCCTTGGTTTCCTAGGTCTGTTCCTCTATCCCATGTCCTTTCCATAACACTTTAGCTAGGGGGAAGTTTTAGAAAATATTTCAGAAACTCTATCTCAATTCACAATTCCCAGACAGAAACAGAACACATGCTCGGCGAGTACGAGCTTCCAACCTTTACTCCTCAGAACAGATCAAAACATAAATACAGAATCAAATCCAACCCCACACCAATGATGGAGGAGATGTACTGTCCCCAGACCATCCAGAACAGACAAACCCTCAAGGGGTAGCGAACTCACAAGAGTCCTCCCCGACTGTACATCGAAGGCTCAAGATATCACGCCTCCCCTATCTCCCTGAGTCGCGCGATGATATCTCAAATGGAGACTATGCACAGGCTGAGCCCTGACGGCCCTATACCGTCCCAGGGATTCCTTACCCATAGCTCCTCGGATCCATAACAGAACAGAACAGAACAGATACCATATATCATGGCTAACTTGCTACAGAACAGATCATAACATAACATAACTTTTCAAAAACAGCTTACATATGCTCTCATATTTAATTTTCCAAAACAGAGTTGATTCACAAGGTCATGAACATATCATATCCAACACATACGTATTTATAATAAGATATACTCGCATACAAGGCTAGAAATCAGCATGTAAAGGCCATAGGTCGCGTAACTATATAAAATCCTAAACCTCACCTCGTGAAAGTAGAGTTTGAGAGTGTGAAGGACAAACACTCCTAAACCTCGGGCACACCACCGCACCAAACTCTGGAACAGAACATACAGAAGCCCAGACTTAGACTCTATATGAACCAAATAAGACGCACGACATTGCTCAACATGATCGTGGTTATGCATAGGCGTTCATGTTGTGGTTTGATATGGCGTCGTGGTCATTCAAGGCATATCAATGCTCAACAAGGTCATATTTACAAGCAACCAACACGCAATTCCATATCCAAAGATGCAAGATCAATTTAGGAAGTCAATGTATTCACAAAATGCATATTAATCATCCAATGTCACAGGGTTCAATTATAATATTACAATTAAGCATCAAGTTCATGTCGAGTTATAAAGTGCATAAGTAAGAGTAACTTGATCATATAAACATACAAAGTTGTTGTACGTAGATGACATGCTTGATACAAATAAAGAGTGCATCTAATTCACTTAAGATCATACTTTACAACTCCACAACATATTTGGTACACAAGCTCAAGTCACATTCATAGTTTCATAAATATTACACTTACATCCCCTAAGTCATTCATAAAAGTTTAGAATTGTTACACATACATCTCCTAAGCATAATTGTTCATTTAAAGTGTTTATACAATTATTCAACTAGGAATTAATTACTTACAAGCATGACAATTATCAATTTATCTTAATTCATAATATACTATTTTTGAGTAGTAAGAGTAAATCAAGATATTACAATTCTAACTCCTATCGTGCATCAAGTCTCAAGTTGTTCAAGCATCCTTCATGTATCTCAATTTTATATTTGAAACATAATTTACAACAAACATAACATTGAGGACGTCTCAAATTCATATAGAGAAATTACAACATGTTCGTTCTTCTCAAATATCATTCAAGTTCATTTAGTCACATAAAAGATTAGTTTCTAAATATTACACTAACACCCCTTCGCAATTAACAAATAGCGTAAATTCATCACATCGGAATTCAAATTATAAATCAAAATATTCATGCATATCACAATTCATTCAATACATATTTTCATATATGATTGGAATACATCTCGATCAACAAACCAACAATAAACAATTTATTTGCACTTAAAACAATTAATTCACATAATTCCAATTACGCAAAATAATTCGTAATAAATAAACCAAGTGTCCGATTAACGAACGGAAAGTGGCGTTGGACTCACCGCGTCGAGGCCGATAAGCTGTCCGAAATTCGCCGGAGCGCCGCCACTGGAGCCGCCAGAAAGTCACCGGGCCGCCACCGAAAGTCGCCAAAAAAATCCCGAAATATTACCCGAGAATGTAGTCTTTGTGCTCATTCCAAATCCTTGATCAATTTCTGAAAATTCCAAGCCACTCGTCCTAGATCTTGAATCCAAGAATACGAAAACCCCAAAAACTTCAAAATCAAATTACTTCCAATCACGTGAACGAAAATGAAATCCGTAAAAGGCATCGACTTACCCATGACGAGCTCTTCGAAATCCCCAAGTTGGTCGCCGGAAAAAGTGGCCGAAAAATACCGAAAGCGACTACTACAGTTGCGTGCCGCCGCCGTCGCGCCTTCAGGCGGCCCGTGCGCCACCACCTCCACTCCGATGCTCGCGCCACCAGCCCAGAATTGATTCTCAGTGAGAAGACCTTCAGATCGGTACCTCGTCCGCCCAAAACCGCCGCCTGAATCGCCGGAAGCGGCCGGCAAAGTTTGCCCAGATCCACCACCAGCGGCGTGAGCTTCGGGTGGTGCGTGTGGCACCATCGCTGACCCAATGACCGTACCACCACTTCCAAGTTGTAGATCTCATCGAGACGTTCGATTTGCATACCAATTTTGCTAGATCCGATGTCGGAGGAGGCCGTACGAGGCTGTCGAAGTTGCTGCAGCAATCCAGTCGCGAATTCTGAATTTTTGAGCAGCCATGTCTGAAAATCGCAGATATCTCCTCCATCATTCATTGTTTCGCTGAGATCATTATACCATCATGATCCTCTGGTCGAGCTCTTCGAAATGGACTACTCATTCATCGAATTCCGTCGAGAAACGACCAAGTTACGACTAGTGTATGTTTTAGGTGTAGTGTGTGTGCGGGAATGAGAGAGAGAGAGAGAGAGAGAACCAAGAGAGAGAAGAGGAGATTGGGAGAAATGTGTCTTGTGCACAAGCTATATATAACCGGATATCCTTATCGCTTATCAAAGAGTAATAGCGCGTACAAATAATCGTAAATAAAATTGGTAAAGTTACGAATAAACATTCAAGCTCCGAATTAATTTTTATAAATTAAATGAAAGAGAGATTTACCAATTAGACTTTAATTCAATTTAATTTTAGAAACCTTTCGTACAATTTAACGACACTTCGTAAACACATGACTGACAATTAATCTCAAGGAATTCAAGTAAACCGAAATTAAACAAGTTAAGTAACATTATGGATTTAAAATCAACTTGATAATTATTTCATGGAATAAATTTGAATTAAATCAAATTAGACGGTTAGAGTTAAATATGCGCGTAATTAATCAAGTTGACAATTAATCTTAGAATAATTCGAATGATAACATATTAAATTGGATTTACATTAAATCACATAATTCAAGAACTCTTAAATTAAACACACACAAGTGTAGAGACTTACTTGTTAATATCGTCAGGACGCCCTTCGAGAATACGGGGCGTCACACTTTATGTCTTTTTCTTTTTATTGTAATTTGAGAGTAGAGATAGGTGGTGAGGTTTTTTTTTCATTTTGGAGACAATGCACCCATGGAGTAAGATGGACCACATTCAAATAACAAGGTGGCCATAAGTGAAGACCCCTCAAAATGTTAGGGAGGGGAATCTCAATTGTAAAAATGTAATAGAGATAGGGCTCGTGTTTTGTTACCGCTTTCCCTTTTGTGATTTAAACTGTTTATGTGGCATGTATGTTAGAACTTGTGATTGTGGAGTGGCTCCCATATATCACGCATAAGATAGGTAGAACCCATGATCATTACATGTTAGTATCATGCTAAGACATGTTATCTGTTTATGTGCTTGTTTGAAATGCATTTAAGTTGTACTTCCATTAATCAAGACTAATAAAATTGGATAACATATATGTTGGTGAGTTCGAACCGGACAACTCTCCGGTTGATTCGAAAATTCCCATTAAATATTAAGCTAATTTCGAACAAATAGGTGTTTAATTCGAGATGCAAATTTTGAATTAAATTCCTAGCATTCCATCAATAGGTTTTAAGTTTAGTAAGTGAAGCTAGTTATTGTCCGCGAGTCGTGGGATAGCTAGTGGAGCTTATTAGTTCTTAGTTACCTAATTGATCATTTTAAATGATCAATATTTCGTGATCAATTTTGACAAAGGCGATGTCCGCGAGTCGTGGGTCGTTCGCACTAAGTTTTGATCATGATCTTATGATTGATGGGTATAGCTTAATGCCTAAGTAAATATGGATGTCGCACGAGTCGTGGGTCCATATTGAAAGATAGGTGATGCAAAAACAATTACTAAGAGTTCTAAAGGTGTTAGAATTGGTAAGTTGTACCTACCTAGGGTTTTGCTTAGAATGTCCGCGAGTCGTGGGTTCGAGGTAAAATGCTTAGGATCTTCGTACCCATTGGGAAACGTGTTCCTCTTAGATCTTTGGGAATTATAGATCTTTGAAAAACAGTGGGAGCTACATTAGATTAAAGACCTTATCTTTTGTATATCGTTATAATTCAGCATGCTCACTAGTTCTCTGTTTTAACATTTAGGTCGTAGATTCTGTGATTCTCTACGTGTTTTGAAATGGCAACGAAAAACCCCTCTTGTATCGATCCTTGAGTCAAACAAGTTGACTGGTCCCAACTATTCTGATTGGCTGAGGAATCTAAAAAACATTTTAGATTCTGAGAAGATAACTTATGTTCTCTTCGAAGGGGAGCCTAGTCCCGAAAGGGAGGCTCCCACTCGGGCCGAGCGGGAAGCGATCCAGAAGTGGAAGGATGATAATCTCCAAGCCCGTTGCCTTATGTTGGCTAACATGTCTCCGGACTTGCAATGGCAACATGAGGCCATGGAATTCGCTTGGGAGATTTACGACCACTTAGAGCAACTTTACCGCCCTCATGAACGTGTTACAAGGTATAACACTTCAAAGGAATTGTTCCACTTGAGAATGAGGGAAGGTTCTAGTGTCCATGAGTATGGAGTCAAGTTTCTCGCCCTTACTGAGAAACTTGCTTCCATGGACATGCCACTCAAAGATGAGTTTTCAGTGGACTTGTTGCTAGCCTCGCTCCCACCATCATTCAACCCTTTTGTCCTTAACTTCAACATGAATCATGCTGGTGCTACTGTAGCTGAGCTGATTAGTCAACTTGTGACTGCTGAAAGCACGATCAAGAAGGACAATAAGGTTCTGATGGTGAATGCTCCATCTTCCTCTTCTGGGCCTTCTAAAGGTAAGGGCAAGAAAGCCCAAAAGAAGAAGAAGAAACCCCTTAGGCCCACTGGAGGCATTTCAAAGGGGAAGGCCCAAAAGAAAAAGCGTGATCAGAAAGAGTGTAACACCCGAGCGCAAGGTGTCACATCCCTCGCACCGAGACCCGACCCGAATATGAAATGGACGATACATACCCGAGCCAAATCACGGCGAACGGGGACAAACACACACTCTAAGCTAGGCGGGCTAACCCTTAAACCATCAAAACAACATAAAACATTAAAGCGGAAGCAATAAACGAACATATACCAAATATATATAAATACCATGAGCATACAAGCTCCAAAAATCATTCATATACATCATCACTTGCCATCACGGCTCAAACAAGTACGCTCCAATTTAATATTTAAGAACAAAGATCGAAATAAAACTATGCAAGTGTAAGACTCAAAATACAGAGCTAGAGACGAATGCAAGTCCTAGGACTCGTATTCCCGCCTAGCTCCCTCAACACCTGCACAAAACAACTGAAAACCAAACGGGGTCAGTCCAAAAGGGACTGGTGGGTATAAAACAGGGCATAAATAGAATATATGACAATAATTAAACAATCACATGCAAGCTATAATCCCAAGTGAGGTTTTTGAAGAATTTCCTAAGTGGGTGAATATAAATCAGCAAAAGGGATTATAACGAATCATTAACATTAGGTCATTAGTGGCCCGGCGAGTGGGCGTGCATTATCTCCAACCAACACCTTGTGTAAACCATTTAAACATTCATTCATTCTTTTCATGCAATTCATTCTTTTGTGCACAATCATTAACATTTACACCTTCTTCCTCCGGGTTGGTGGTGGGTTTGCAAGGCCCGACCACCCATTCATTGACCAAAAAGGGTTACATGACTCCCCAGATGGCGCTCAGCGTTCATTCCTCGCTAACTCCTAACGAGGTCCGGTTACACCGTTACTTGGTGGAACTAGTGTGAGGGATCACCGTCGGCCCGTGCCTCCCCGGATAGCCACTCACACTAAGTCCCTGGGCCCCATTCGTGCATAACATTCATTCATTCCCGCCAAAATATTAGATAGGGTTCAAGAAATAAGGGCTTTACGTTTGCAATCATTTACTCGATAAAAGACTCAAAATATATATATATCGTATTACTTTGGCTTAAAACTTTTCACATAGGGACATATATCGGGTTGTTTTATCTAAGTAGAAGAGAAACCCACCTTAAACCGTCAAAAGGAGAAAGCACGAGCCTCACTGACCGGCCTCGTCTCCGAGTGGATCAAAATCTGTGCAAGAACGGTGAAGTGAGACTCAATATGACCAAATAAGACGCTCGACAATGCTATGATCATGGTATGAATATGTGAAAGATAAATTATGTTATGAGATGTTCATGTGCACTATTAATACATTTAAATCATATAATCAAGTCATTCATTCAACCGTTCAATTCATTCGAACTCATAATTCTACACTTTCAAACACATTGATTCAAGAACTTCATATAGAATCGAAGCACAAGTTAAATCGCATTCAAATTGGAAACAAACAATCACATATATACAATTAAATCAAATAACATTTAATACATATCCAGTATATATAAAAACACATGCATGTACAGTAGCATGCAAAGAAAATGCATGAAAAACAGAGGGTGACACGCCCGTGTCACCTCAATACACTAAGTCGTGACACCCCCGTGTCACGGTACAGCGGACAATCATGCATGAAAATAAGGTGACACGCCCTTGTCACAAAAACAAAGCAAACCGTGACACCCCCGTGTCACGGTACAGAAAATCAGCCCAACCAAGCATGCACCCCCGTGTCACGCTAAAAAGAAGAAAAGTGACACGCCCGTGTCACTGTGCGTAGCAGGAAAAAAAACAGGGCATCAACATGACAGCAACAACAACCATCCAAACACCAACTTCTCAAGTTCAAACTCACATATTCCATGCAATAAACATACTAACTTACATATAAATCAATATCAATTCATATAAACATCCATTTCCATGTTAGATCATCAAGAATCATCAAATGAAACCCACATACTCATTCATGCTTCCAAGTCCAAACTTCACGAGATAAATGCATACAACTTAAGCTTAAAGTTCCTAAACATATTTCCAATAACAATTACACACATTAACCAACATATAGCCAAGCCCTATCTATCACATAAATCCAAGAAATTCATCAAAGTTCCATAAATACCTCAAGTGAAAGAAATGAGAGAAAAGAAGAAGAGATGATGTTGATGATGCTTGAAAGATCACAAAACTCACAATTATGATGCTTGAAAGATGAAATTTTCCTCCACTTTGGCAAGGGTTTGATCGGTTTTCTTGGGGAGCAAGAGCAAGAGTGTATGTAATGTATGTATGAAAGAAAGGAAGAAATGGAACGTTATATACTGCTTTGCATCAAGAAGAAATGGCCAAATTTGCTATTAAGTCCTCCAAATTAATAAGTTATGCAAATGAAACCCCAAGCTTTTGAAATGTAATCAATTAAATCCAATGCAATTTAGTACTCAAATTTCATGAATGCTCAATTAAGGTCATAACTAAATTAAGTCAAGTTCGGGAATTAATTCACGTTGCAACCAAGTTCAAATTATGCAATAATTATCAATTTGTAAAGAATTCACAAAATACTTAACATTAAATTACTCACACAATGAACAATTAGATAAATATATAAGTATACTAACAACAATAAAATAAGGTAAATAACATTTAGTGCATTTAAAATAAAATTACCATATAAACACGAAAAATAATATTTTACGCAATTAGGTAAACAATTACGTCATACCTGTAACGCCGAAATATCGGGGCGTCACAACCTCTCCCCCTTAAAAGAATCCGTCCTCGGATTCATTGATCGCCCGGAAACAATTCGGGATGAAATCTCTTCATCTTATCCTCCGTCTCCCAAGTAGCCTCTTCCGTTTTATCACTTCTCCATAAGACTTTGACTAGTGGAATCTGCCGATTTCGAAGCTCTTGAAATTTACGATCCAAAATCTTAATCGGCTTCTGCACGAAGGTGAAATTCGGTTCTAACTCCATTTCCCCAATGGGAATAACTTCCGATTCATCCGGATAATATTTCCGAAGCTGAGACACATGAAATACATTATGAATTCCGGTCAAACTCGGGGGTAGGTCCAAACGGTAGGCCGTATCTCCAATTTTCTCCAAAATCTCATACGGTCCTAGAAACCGAGGATTCAATTTCCCTCCTTTTCCAATCCTCGAGAATCCCTTACGAGGTGAGGGTTTCAAGAATACCCTATCACCAATCTCAAACTGAAGATCTTTCCTTCGGTGATCGGCATAGCTTTTCTGTCTGTCCTGGGCTGCTTTCATCCGTTGTCTGATTATTTGAACCTTATCAATTGCCTCTTGCACGGCCTTAGAGGGTTTGTCCTTGTTCGCTCCTCGTTTCACACCCTCTTGCTTCGTCCAATTCCATTCTTCCAAATCAAAGAACAACGGTGATCTGCATTTCCGTCCGTAGAGAGCCTCATATGGAGCCATTTCTATCGATGCTTGAAAGCTGTTGTTATAGGCGAATTCAATCAAAGGCAATTGTTCATTCCACGAACTCGAAAAATCCAATGCACATGCTCTCAATATATCCTCCAAATACTTAATTAATCTCTCCGATTGCCCATCTGTCTGAGGATGGAAAGCTGTGCTGAATTGAAGCCTTGTGCCCAGATTCCTTTGTAATTCTTGCCAAAATCTAGAAGTAAACCTCGGATCCCGATCTGATACAATGCTAACCGGTACTCCATGAAGTTGGACAATTTCATCAACATATTTCTTAGCCAATTTAGGTACCTTATCCGACATCCGAACAGCTAGAAAATGTGCCGATTTCGTCAGTCGATCCACTATTACCCAAATTCCGTCTAAACCACCTTTCACCCGTGGAAGACCCGAAACGAAATCCATCGCCACTTGCTGCCATTTCCATTCTGGAATCGGTAACGGTTGCAGTAGCCCCGATGGCTTCTGATGCTCTGCTTTCACCACTTGGCAAGTCAAACAATGTCTCACGAAGTTGATCACATCCCGCTTAAGTCCATTCCACCAATAAAATTTCTTTAAGTCCTTATACATCTTATTTCCCCCGGGATGTATCGAATACCCTGATCGATGAGCTTCTTCCAATATCAACCGTCTCAACTCTTCCGGAACTACAACTCTGTTCTTAAACCTTAGAAGCCCGTTGTCATCGAATCCGAACGGACTCTCCGAATCATTTCTAGCTTTCTGCACTAACCTTTGAACCTCGGAATTCACTTTCTGAGCTTCAAACAATCTCTGCTGAAGATCCGGTTGAACGGTAATATTCCGAATACTAGCTCTTAGCTTGAAGGACTCAGATTCATCCATAGTTTCCACTTTAACACTTGACACGCTAGCTTTCCTACTAAGCGCATCCGCGACCACGTTGGCCTTTCCTGGATGGTATCGAATCGTACACTCATAATCCGCTAACATCTCCATCCAACGTCTCTATCTCTTGTTTAATTCCTTCTGAGAAAACAAACACTGGAGACTCTTGTGGTCGGAAAAGATCTCAAAAGAAACTCCGTAAAGATAGTGTCTCCACTTGCCCAAAGCGAAGATCACTGCTGCAAGCTCGAGATCGTGAGTGGGATAATTATGTTCATGATCTTTCAATTTCCTTGAGGCATAAGCTATCACCTTACCATTCTGTATCAAAACACATCCCAACCCTTCTTTCGAGGCGTCCGTATAAACCATGTATCCTTCAGTGCCCTCGGGAAGTGCTAATACCGGTGCAGTGGTCAATTTTTCCTTCAAGAGTTGAAAACTCGCTTCGCATGCCTCGTCCCACTCAAATTTAGCTTCCTTCTTAGTTAATCGAGTTAAAGGACCGGCTATCTTCGAGAAATCCTTCACGAACCTTCGGTAATAACCTGCCAATCCCAAGAAACTTCTAACCTCTGAAGCATTTTTCGGACTCTGCCACTGAATGACCGTCTCGATCTTTGAAGGATCCACTTCCAAACTCTTACTCGAAATAATATGGCCTATAAAAGCAACCCGGTCGATCCAAAACTCACACTTACTAAACTTCGCATACAACCGGTGCTCTCTCAACGTCCCCAATACCAAATTGAGATGCCTAACATGATCTTCCGGAGTCTTTGAATACACGAGAATGTCATCAATGAAGATTACGACGAATTTATCCAAATACGGCCGAAAAATCCGATGCATCATGTCCATGAATGCTGCAGGGGCATTTGTCAAACCAAAAGGCATCACTACGAACTCATAATGCCCATATCGGGTATTAAATCCTGTCTTTGGTATATCCTCTTCCCGGATTTTCAACTGGTAGTAGCCCTGCCTTAAATCCAATTTCGAATAAACCTTGCAACATATCAAATAAATCCTCGATGTGGGGCAATGGGTACTTATTCTTGATGGTCATCCGATTAAGCTCCTGGTAATCTATACACATCCTCAATGTTCCATCTTTCTTCTTGACAAAGAGAACCGGAGCACCCCACGGAGATGAACTCGGTCGGATATATCCACTCTTAAATAATTCCTCGAGTTGAATCTTCAACTCTTTCAACTCCGCCGGAGCCATTCTATAAGGAGTCTTGGAATAAGGTTCGGATCCCGGATATAAATCAATAACAAATTCAATCTCCCTATCCGGCGGTAGAGAAACCCAAATTTTCTGGAAATACGTCGGGATATTTCTTTACCACGGCCGTCTCCTCAAAACTTGATTGATCCTTTGGTTTATTAAGGAGATAAGCGATAAATCCCGTGGCTCCATCCTTTACTAACTTGCGAGCTTCCATAAACGATAAGAGAGGTACATTCTTGGACCCAACTTCTCCAATTAGCTCTTCACCCAATTTTATCTTCTTCTTAAAACAATCAACCTCGGCCCGGTGCCGGTATAACCAATCCATCCCGAAGATTACCCCATACTTCTTCATAGGCATAACAATGAAATCTGCCGGATAATCTTTCCCTTCTATCAAAACTGAACAACCCCTGACAACCCGATCTGTCTGCAAACTACCTCCAAGAGGCGAACTCACATAATAACAAGAATTTGAACAAGTAACAGGTAGGCATAGAGAGGCACATAGATTAGCAGATATAAAAGTATGCGTGGCACCCGGATCGAATAATGCATGAATGCTCGTGTTATGAATGCAAACGGTACCTTCCACCACGGCGTTTGGGTCGACCTCAACATTCTGCTCCTCGCTCTCAAGAGCATAAGCTCGTGCCTGAACCATCGGTCTCTGAGCTCCAGCTTGATGTCCTGGAATCTTATCCGGGCATGAAAAAGCCATATGATCCCCTTTTCCACAAATCAGACACAATCTCAATCTCTTTCGGCAGTTGTTATATGAATGAGTTGGCCATCCACAATAAGTACATGGAGGCTGATCATTGCGAGATCCTTTAGGAACCGGTGGAGCCTGAGGTGGTCGTGGAACAGGTGCAATCAGACCTCTTACCCTAGGCTTCTTGAAAGGCCCTTTCGGTGGTGGAGTTGGAAAATTCATCGGCCTCTTTCCTTTGTTAAATCCCGATCCGAATCCTGATCCTTGTCCTTGGCGATAAGCTGGCCTCCTAGCATTCACCGAATCTTCAACCTTTAGGGCTTTTGAAGTAGCCTTTGCCCAAGTGCTCGTATTAACTGCCTCTAAAGCTGTCTGGATATCCGGTCGAAGCCCTTGAACAAACTGCATAGCCTTATGGAAGTCATCACCTGCTATATTTGGTGCATAGCGGGATAACCTCTCATACTCTGAAATATACTCGGCTACAGACCTCGATCCTTGCTTTAATTCGGTTAATTCTCTCAATCTTCGAGTACGAGATGAGGGAGGAATGAACTTGTTCTTGAATTCCCTTGTAAATACTTCCCAGTTGATCTCTTCTCCAGCTGCTTCCAATACAATCCGTGTGCTTTCCCACCAAGAGTAGGCTTCCCCTTGTATTAAAGTGATAGTGCATCGAGCCTTCTCTCGGGACTCACATGGAATGAGCTCCCATATTCTCTCAACTTCATTCAGCCACAATTCTGCTTGTATATCATTTCCCTTGAAGAACTTGGGAGGTCTTTGATTCTGAAACTCCCTAAGTATAACAGAAATCGGTGCCTCAGGTGGTACAGCAGGTGCAGGTGGTGCTGGAGGAGCCGGTGGTACATAATCTCTAAGCCTCTGATCTATGATATTGATAACTGAGTTAACAAAGGCCTCTGCCGGCAGTGGTTGTGGAGGTGGAGGTGTAGGAGTACGATCACGACGATGACGTCGCCCTAGAGATCTATCTCGATGTCTACGTGGAGGCATCCTGTCAATAAAACACTGAAAATGCGTGCTATTTTTAGTTTATGCATGTTAATGCCAATAATTCAATCAAAATTCGAAATTTAAATCAACTAAGCACAAAAAAGATGCATATGCAACACATTGTCAAGTAGTTCCTAAGCCGAACTACCTAGACTGATTCACACGACACTAGAGCCCGGGTTTTGCAACCCTAGGCTCTGATACCACTTAAGGATGTAACACCCGAGCGCAAGGTGTCACATCCCCCGCACCGAGACCCGACCCGAATATGAAATGGACGATACATACCCGAGCCAAATCACGGCGAACGGGGACAAACACACACTCTAAGCTAGGCGGGCTAACCCTTAAACCATCAAAACAACATAAAACATTAAAGCGGAAGCAATAAACGAACATATACCAAATATATATAAATACCATGAGCATACAAGCTCCAAAAATCATTCATATACATCATCACTTGCCATCACGGCTCAAACAAGTACGCTCCAATTTAATATTTAAGAACAAAGATCGAAATAAAACTATGCAAGTGTAAGACTCAAAATACAGAGCTAGAGACGAATGCAAGTCCTAGGACTCGTATTCCCGCCTAGCTCCCTCAACACCTGCACAAAACAACTGAAAACCAAACGGGGTCAGTCCAAAAGGGACTGGTGGGTATAAAACAGGGCATAAATAGAATATATGACAATAATTAAACAATCACATGCAAGCTATAATCCCAAGTGAGGTTTTTGAAGAATTTCCTAAGTGGGTGAATATAAATCAGCAAAAGGGATTATAACGAATCATTAACATTAGGTCATTAGTGGCCCGGCGAGTGGGCGTGCATTATCTCCAACCAACACCTTGTGTAAACCATTTAAACATTCATTCATTCTTTTCATGCAATTCATTCTTTTGTGCACAATCATTAAAATTTACACCTTCTTCCTCCGGGTTGGTGGTGGGTTTGCAAGGCCCGACCACCCATTCATTGACCAAAAAGGGTTACATGACTCCCCAGATGGCGCTCAGCGTTCATTCCTCGCTAACTCCTAATGAGGTCCGGTTACACCGTTACTTGGTGGAACTAGTGTGAGGGATCACCGTCGGCCCGTGCCTCCCCGGATAGCCACTCACACTAAGTCCCTGGGCCCCATTCGTGCATAACATTCATTCATTCCCGCCAAAATATTAGGTAGGGTTCAAGAAATAAGGGCTTTACGTTTGCAATCATTTACTCGATAAAAGACTCAAAATATATATATATCGTATTACTTTGGCTTAAAACTTTTCACATAGGGACATATATCGGGTTGTTTTATCTAAGTAGAAGAGAAACCCACCTTAAACCGTCAAAAGGAGAAAGCACGAGCCTCACTGACCGGCCTCGTCTCCGAGTGGATCAAAATCTGTGCAAGAACGGTGAAGTGAGACTCAATATGACCAAATAAGACGCTCGACAATGCTATGATCATGGTATGAATATGTGAAAGATAAATTATGTTATGAGATGTTCATGTGCACTATTAATACATTTAAATCATATAATCAAGTCATTCATTCAACCGTTCAATTCATTCGAACTCATAATTCTACACTTTCAAACAATTGATTCAAGAACTTCATATAGAATCGAAGCACAAGTTAAATCGCATTCAAATTGGAAACAAACAATCACATATATACAATTAAATCAAATAACATTTAATACATATCCAGTATATATAAAAACACATGCATGTACAGTAGCATGCAAAGAAAATGCATGAAAAACAGAGGGTGACACGCCCGTGTCACCTCAATACACTAAGTCGTGACACCCCCGTGTTACGGTACAGCGGACAATCATGCATGAAAATAAGGTGACACGCCCTTGTCACAAAAACAAAGCAAACCGTGACACCCCCGTGTCACGGTACAGAAAATCAGCCCAACCAAGCATGCACCCCCGTGTCACGCTAAAAAGAAGAAAAGTGACACGCCCGTGTCACTGTACGTAGCAGGAAAAAAAACAGGGCATCAACATGACAGCAACAACAACCATCCAAACACCAACTTCTCAAGTTCAAACTCACATATTCCATGCAATAAACATACTAACTTACATATAAATCAATATCAATTCATATAAACATCCATTTCCATGTTAGATCATCAAGAATCATCAAATGAAACCCACATACTCATTCATGCTTCCAAGTCCAAACTTCACGAGATAAATGCATACAACTTAAGCTTAAAGTTCCTAAACATATTTCCAATAACAATTACACACATTAACCAACATATAGCCAAGCCCTATCTATCACATAAATCCAAGAAATTCATCAAAGTTCCATAAATACCTCAAGTGAAAGAAATGAGAGAAAAGAAGAAGAGATGATGTTGATGATGCTTGAAAGATCACAAAACTCACAATTATGATGCTTGAAAGATGAAATTTTCCTCCACTTTGGCAAGGGTTTGATCGGTTGGCTTGGGGAGCAAGAGCAAGAGTGTATGTAATGTATGTATGAAAGAAAGGAAGAAATGGAACGTTATATACTTCTTTGCATCAAGAAGAAATGGCCAAATTTGCTATTAAGTCCTCCAAATTAATAAGTTATGCAAATGAAACCCCAAGCTTTTGAAATGTAATCAATTAAATCCAATGCAATTTAGTACTCAAATTTCATGAATGCTCAATTAAGGTCATAACTAAATTAAGTCAAGTTCGGGAATTAATTCACGTTGCAACCAAGTTCAAATTATGCAATAATTATCAATTTGTAAAGAATTCACAAAATACTTAACATTAAATTACTCATACAATGAACAATTAGATAAATATATAAGTATACTAACAACAATAAAATAAGGTAAATAACATTTAGTGCATTTAAAATAAAATTACCATATAAACACGAAAAATAATATTTTACTCAATTAGGTAAATAATTACGTCATACCTGTACGGCCGAAATATCGGGGCATCACAAAGAGGATGTTTGCTTCCATTGTGGCAAAGCGGGACATTGGAGGAGAAACTGCCCAGAGTACAAGGCTACTCTAAAGAAAGGTATGTTTCTCGTTGAAATAAATCTTTCTATTAATTCTAGTTCTTGGGTACTTGATACCGATTGTGGAACTCATATCTGTAATGATGTACAGATGCAAAGTGAAGTCCAACAACTCAAAGAAGGAGAATGTGTCTTGAAGATCGGCGATGGCTCAAATGTTGAAGCTCGAGCTTTAGGCACAATTAGATTAGATTTAGGTAGTTTTGAGTTAGTTTTAAACAAAGTCCTTTATGTACCGAGCATTATTCGTAATATAATTTCAGTTCCAATTTTAGATTGTGAAGGATATGAAACTTATATTAAGAATGGTAAATACTTTATCAAACGAAACAACTCTTCCGTTCACATCGGTACTCTAAGTAATGGACTTTATCTAACTCAGAATATCAATATTATGAATATACAACGAGAAACTAAACGTAAGAGAGATGACAAAGTTTCAGCTCCCTTATGGCACGCTAGATTAGGACACATTTCCAAGAACAGAATTAGCAAGATAAATACTTTAGGATCATTCTCTGAAAATGATCTCAAACAGTTGACTTCTTGCGAATCCTGTCTCAAAGGAAAAATGTCCAAAGTCCCTTTTAAAGGAACTGTGGAACATGCCACTAAGGTTTTGGATTTGATCCATTCTGATGTTTGTGGACCGCTTAGTGTAAGCACTAGAAACAATCATCAGTATTTCATAACCTTTACTGATGACTTTAGTCGGTATGGTTATCTATACTTAATGAAGTATAAATCTGAAGCTTTTGAGAAATTCTTAGAATTTCAAAAAGAGGTTGAGAACCAAACTGGTCACAAGATCAAAGCACTTCGATCTGATCGAGGAGGCGAGTATCTTAGTGAAGAATTCCTTAATCATCTCAAAGATAATGGGATTATCTCTCAGTGGACTCCTCCGGGAACTCCTCAGCTTAAAGGAGTTTCTGAGAGAAGGAATCGAACTCTACTTGATATGGTTCGTTCCATGATGAGTTTCACTGACTTACCACCTTCTTTCTGGGGTTATGCCCTAGAAAGTGCAGCAAAGATTTTGAATCTAGTTCCCTCTAAGTCAGTCCCTCAAACGCCCTATGAAATATGGCATGGAAAAATCCCTAGTTATTCTTACTTAAGAATTTTGGGTTGTCCTGCTTAGGTGAAGAGGACAGTAGGAGATAAGTTAGAATCTCGTTCTAACTTATGCTACTTTGTAGGTTATCCTAAGGAATCCATAGGATACTACTTCTATAATCAATCTGAGCAAAAGGTGTTTGTTTCCAGAAATGCCACTTTTCTGGAGGAACCGTTCCTTAAAGAAAAGAAAGGCAAATCATAGAATTAGAAGAAGTACAAAGTAATCCCACACCACCCACTGAAGAAACGTCCCCTTCTGGCCAACCGCAACCAATCACGAATTTCGATACACACGTAAATCCTCCTCTAAGGCATTCTGAACGCACTCCTAGACAGCCGGAGAGATGGTATGGATTCTTCCATGAAATCTCTCAAAAGGATAATGATCCTTTAACATATGAGAAGGTACTTTTAGATTCTGACTCTGAACAATGGATAGAAGCCATGAAATCCGAAATGGATTCCATGAACTCCAACCAAGTTTGGACCTTGGTAGATTTGCCTGATGGGGTCAAACCCATAGGTTGCAAATGGATCTTTAAGAGAAAGCTTGGAGTTAATGGAAGCATTGCAACCTACAAAGCAAGACTGGTTGCAAAAGGATTCACTCAAAGACCCGGCGTGGACTTTGATGAAACCTTTTCACCAGTTGCAATGCAAAAGTCTATTCGGATCATGCTTGCCATTGCTGCATATTATGACTATGAGATATGGCAAATAGATGTGAAAACTGCCTTTCTCAATGGTGACATTGATAAAGACATTTATATGGAACAACCCATAGGTTTCACATTCAGTGGGAGTGAGCAAAAGGTTTGCAAATTCCAAAGATCAATCTCTGGATTGAAACAGGCTTCTAGGAATTGGAACATTCGATTTGATGAATCAGTCAAAGCGTTTGGCTTCATTCAAATTTCGAATGAATCATGTGTGTATAGAAAGGAATTGGAGACCTCAATGCAATTCTTAGTACCTTATGCTGATGACATTCTTCTTATTGGGAATTCGAAGGATGACATGAAAGTGACTAAGTTATGGTTATCGAACCAATTCGAGATGAAAGATCTTGGTGATGCGTCCTATATCCTTGGAATTAAAATCTATCGAGATAGATCTAGAAGGTTAATAGGACTATCACAGTCGATGTACGTTGACAAAATATTGAAGAGATTCAATATTGAGTCAGCAAAGGTTAAGAACCTTCCTATGAGTGTAGGAACATGTCTTTCTAAGAAGATGTGTCCTAAGACTAACCTTGAGAAGGAAAGAATGACTCATACACCTTATGCATCAGCAATAGGTAGCATAATGTATACAATGTTATGTACTCGACCGGATGTGGCTTATGCACTTAGTGTACCAAGTCGTTTCCAATCTGACCCTGGAGAAAGTCACTGGGCTGCCGTGAAGAATATTCTTAAGTACTTGAAAAGTACTAAAGACTTATTCTTAGTTTACGGAGGTGAGAAAGATCTTACTGTCGAAGGATACTGCGATGCAAGCTTTGCATCTGACTTAGATGATTTTAAGTCAATGTCAGGATACATTTTCTGCCTAAACGGTGGAGCAGTGAGTTGGAAGAGTTCCAAGCAAACTACCACTGCAGATTCGACCACTGAGGCCGAATACTTAGCTGCAAATGATGCAGCTAAGGAAGGTGTTTGGATTAGAAACTTCATTCAAGAGTTGAATGTTGTTCCTAGCATGAAAGACCCAATTACTGTGTTTTGTGACAACACTGGGGCGGTTGCTCAAGCAAGAGAACCAAGATCTCACCAACGGACCAAGCACATTATGAGGAAGTATCACCTAATCCGTGATATTATCAAAAGAGGAGATGTGCAAATTGAGAGGGTCATATCAGCAGAGAACGTGGCAGATCCACTTACTAAACCCCTTAGTCGAGAAGCTTTCCAAGGTCATCTTCAGAAGATGGGACTTAGAATAGCTTTAGAATGGCTTTGATGGGTAAGTGGGGGATTGTTAGGAATAGTGCCCTAGAAAGCCGATTGCATATCCGCTTTGTGCTTTTCCTTATTGTAATCACAGACAATCTTTGAATGAAATAACGAATTGAGGCAATACTTCTTTATATGCTCTTGTTTGGTATGCGTTTACTTTAGCTGTGCATGTATGAGAACTCCCCTAATCCTGATGACTTTAGGACTCTACCATTTAGGAGAAGTGGTTCATGAAACGAGCCCTATATCACATAAGTCATGATTAGTAAAAGACTCCAAGCCGATGAGTCCTACCGACAGTGGGAGTGTCAACCTGACTCCTCTAAGGCTTGCTTGTGGGATCACGCCCTTAAGAAGGACCACCTTGTTTCATGGAGGTACAAAGTGTATAGTTGATACGTGCGTGATACATGAGGGTGCTTACTTTAATAAGTAAGTTCACTGAGCTGCCCCGTGTGAGAACATTCCTAAATGGGAAAGGAAGTTTCTATTTCAGGAAATGGAAACTTCCAGATTGGGAAATATCTCACGAGTCATTGATGTGATTAATTAATCCTTAGACTTGAGGTTCCATGTCACTTTATGAGTTAAATCTGTAGTCTTAGGTATAAGCTTTAAAGGGTGTCGCCTTAGACAACTGATTCAAGGCTTATGCTGGGGCTGCACAAGTGATTCATGAAAGTGAATGAGAATCAAGGAAGGACCTACACTTGCATTTGCAAGGTGATCTCTTATTGTGTAAGTCATTCATATGCCATATGGAGTCCTTGGCCAAGGCAGTAGATCAAGACATCAAGAAAAGGGTTTCTTGGATTGAGATCAAATGGATATGAAATGCGCTTAGCTTTAAGACCGGATTATTAGGGTTCTGATTATTCCCTTACCCTAGATCATGGTTGAGAGATAGAACGTAGGAGGATTGTATCTCACAATGAATCAATGACTTAAAGGTTCTGTAGAATCCGAACATTCCAATTCAGCTAGGGGTTAAACACCTGTTGCTAGACTATGGTCGTTTAATCTATGGACTGATTAATTAATTAGTGAATTAATTAATTAGGGTCACTGCTAATTGAATTGAGAACCTAGAGGGTCACACACAACAACTTGGTTACATGAGTTGAGGCTTTAAAATGATTAAACGAATTAATCGGGCCAAGAGGGTTCCACACGTGTGAAACCACACGTGTGAAACCACACGTGTGGGTCACGTGAGTGACACGTGTCATTGTGACACGTGTCTCACACGTGAATATATATATTGTATATATATATATATTAAATAATTAATTAATTATTTAATAGACTTTGGTTTAATTTTGAATTAAAAAGAAAGTCTAATTTTGGAGAAAAATAATCTAGTTAATTAATTGTGAATTAATTAATTAGATAAGATAAGTTATTTATTTTAAATAAATAAAGTATAATAATATCCAAAAGGGTTTGGATATTTTAGCTCTCTTAAAAGTTGATTTGAATTTGAATTCAAAGACAAAGTCAAAATTACTTGATGATCAAGTAATAGGAGAGAGGGACCAAAATCCTTAGCCCATAAGGACTAGGGATTTTCGGCCACTCCCCTCCTATATATAGGGGAGCTCGAGCTCCCATTGGAGATAATCGAGAATTCTTTTGGTTCATGTGTTGAACACCATCCTTTCGCCAAGATAAAATAAACCCTAGGTTAAGCCTAAACACTAACTAGAGAACTAGCATCCTTACTAGTTAGATTGTAGTCAAGTTGGTGGACTATCTCTAGAGAGCTTCAAGTTAGAAGTTTTGAAGATTCGAGCTATACCAAGGAGAGGGGATCAAGCCGCGAGAAGAGCGTTCTTGGGTGGCTTGAAACGCTTCAAGAAAGATTATTGAAAAGTAAGTTTCTAATCTCTACGAATTTGGATACACGATTGCAAGTCCAAGATCCTTTTATTGGAAAATTTTAAATTTCTGCTGCTTTTCTGATTCCGTTTTCCAACAACACCCACAATATATATATAAGGAGCATAGCACAGAATAAAAGGATGGACTCATGAACCCAGGATAGGTGTTGCATACCAGAACATTTTGAAAGAACCCAAATAGATATAGATATAAGTTTAGAAACCATTTTTCAGAAAGACTCTATCCCGATTCATAATTCCATAACATAACATAATCAACTGCTCGGCGAGTACGAGCTTCCAACCTCAACTCCTCATAAAATAGAAATAACATACCAACCTCAACTCCGGGTGATGGTAGGGTTACGCGACCTTAACCATCAAGACAGGCGAGGGGAGTGTTAATGCTACTACAACCCTCAGGACTCCGTTTCCCAACCAAACCTCCTGGTGGGTCCCGGTACATCCTAATCGTACATGTGGAGGCTACGCAATGGGTAAATACCCGACGGCCCTAACCGTCCTAGGGGACCCATTACCCGTAGCTCCTGGGCCCAAAAATAGAACAGAATAGAACATATACCATATAACATGGCCAACTCGCTAAAGAAACCTAACACAACTGATTTTTCCAAAATAGCTTACATATGCCTCAAAAACTGGTTTTTATATATATTCCTGCGTTGTGGAATTTAAGCCACCCATGCAGGACGCATGCAGAAGGTCATAAACATATCATATCCAACACATATGTATTTATAGAAAGGTATACTTGCATGCAAGGGTAGAAATCAGCATGTAAAGGCCATAGGTCGCATAACTATACAAAATCCTAAACCTTACCTCGTGATAGTACAGTCTGAGAGTGTGAAGGGCCAAACACTCTAAACCACGGGCCCACAGGCACCACCAAACTCTATAACAAACGTACAAAAGCCCATGACTTAAACTCTATATGAACAAAGTAAGACGCATGGCGTACCAAGAGACGAATGATATGTAATATGGAAGGAAGTGTACAAATGGATCACATAGCATAGTTCACATATTCCACCAAATCATGCAATTAACGAAGTATTAAGGTTTAACAATGCATTATGGAATGATATGAATCACATAGGCCAAGTAGCATAACATAGGACAAACTTTCATACGAAGTTATTCAATTAAAATTACGTATTATCATCTAAGAATGGAATCGAAGTCATATCATAACATATAATTCATAAAGCATTTCAAACGGATCAAGTAAACACAAAAGAACATGCATAAAAGGGGAACAGAGGGCTGGGAACGGCCATTCCCATGCATAGTCATGCATGGGAACGGTCCTTCCCGCGGATCTCCCCAATGAAGCTGGGAACGGCCGTTCCCAGCATAAGGCATAAATGGGAACGGTCCTTCCCGTCTTCGGTGCTGACATCAGCCCTGGCTGGGAAGGGCCGTTCCGGGCTCAAGGCCAAAATGGAACAGCCGTTCCGGCCAGATCTGGGCGTCAGTCTAGTGTAGAAACGTGACTGCTTCGGGAATAAGGCTTCCAAGGCCAAAAATGGCGGATTTCACCCAAAAATAACCAACAAAATTCCACGAAAATCATATATATCATCACATAACTCATGTTTAACATATATTCAAGCTCAAGATCTCAAGGGTTCATCATGTAAGGCATAATCTTCAAGTTGGGCATAAATCACCATTTTCACAGGACTTCCTCATATAAGCTCATACATTCAATTTCATGCTTAGATTCATGGATAGAAATGAAATACACATCAACAAAAATCCATAGCTTACCTCGGCTTGCGAAATGATGAAGAAACGAGGGAGATAAGAGCTCTTGAAGGTGTAGGAAAGTCTTAGTTCTTCCTCCTCTCTTGAAGCTCTTCCATAGATGATATGATTTGTGTGAAGTGAAGATTAAAATGAAGATAGGTTAGAGTTTTATGATATATATATATGGTGGCTAAAGATTTCATTAGGGCTTCCAAGATATAATATGAGGCTAGGGGCTTTATTAGGATTTGGGCTCAAATAAATAACTTTCGCCCCAATAGGTCAAAGTAAAAGGGTTTAATGTCTAAACAGTTTCCGAAAGATATAAAGTAAATCCCATTGGATCCGAATCACCGAATCAAGTCCAATGGTGGTGTCGGAATTCGAATTCGAATTCCCAAGCTCATATTGGTCCCGAACGACCCAAACCCACCTAACTCAAGTTAGGCCTCAAACACACAAATATGCCCAAGTCCTATTTAAATCCAGCTCCAACAATTAATTTAAATTCACATAAGTTCCGTTCTTAGGTTGTCATGTAAGAATTCATATTTTATCATTTTGCATTTTAGTCAATTAAATCCCATTTCAATCAAAGTTGGAATTAAACACATAGGAAGGGAATTAAATCACATAAATGCGTAAGGTAAACTCTCTCGTGACGTATACCTGTGCGATTTATCGGACGGGGCGTCACATATATGTTAACGTGCGTTTTATGTTGAGCTCTTTTAGATCCTGCTTGTTGCTTTCGCATATTTGTATGATTGTTTCGCGTGTTCTGTTCGAGTCTTTGCCCCGCTTAGCTTAGTGTGTGTGTAGGTCCCCGTCCGCTTAGACTTGGGCTCATATATGGAAGTCCATTTCATATGTGGGTTCGGGTTTGGGTGCAGGGGATGTGGTGGCCCATCGCTCCGGACGTCACATGGGGTCACGTATATAGCTTGAAATCAACAATTAATACAAGAATTGGTATATAATTTCATATGAACACCTAAACCCCTATTATTCATATCATATATCATATCTCCAAAAAAACCAACTCAAATTCAGAAATTCATGAATGAAAATGATCACATAAGGATGAGAATAACAATCATACACTTATCCCTTGAAGATAATGGAGGAAAATGAAGATTTGAGCTCAAAATCTCCTTGGAGTGAATAGTGACGGGAATGAAGGGTTATGTCTCTAAATTTCTGAAAATTCTCTTTCTTTTCTTACTTTGATCGAAATGGAGAGTATGTGGGGTGATAGTGTGCTGAGTTAGGATTAAGTGGGGCTAAGAATCAAGTCAAAAGGTTGAATATTAAAAGAGTTATGCCCGAAATACTCCAAGGTGGCGAATCAGCCCATGTGGCTCGGTTCGGACAAATTTCAAAGGTTCAAACGGGCTTAGAAAAATATAAGGCTAGGTTTCTTAGTTCCGCATCTTCGTTATGAGTCCAGCGCCACTTCCAAAATTTGAATCCGAATTCCCGATCTCAAGTTATGGCCTCCGAAACACAAGGTGCGCTAAACTCCGTTAGGCCCTCGAGTCCCCAAAACAAATAAATGGTCGAAGACCAAAACAAACAAGTTCTAAAACATAAAACGAGCATGTAAACAAGTTTATAAAATATATCTATTTCAAGTATAACAAATATTCACGAAGTTCGGGAATTAAATTCAAGTAGAAGGAATTAAAGTACGGGGTTAAACG
Source organism: Lantana camara (assembly GCA_037501455.1). Classification (NCBI taxonomy): domain Eukaryota; kingdom Viridiplantae; phylum Streptophyta; class Magnoliopsida; order Lamiales; family Verbenaceae; genus Lantana; species Lantana camara. The sequence goes on from CM074860.1 coordinate 55,842,684, forward strand.
TGAAATTAAACAATTAGGGCATATAAATCACTTAAATGAATAAATCGACATTCAAGTTAAATCTAAAGAGAAAATAAAACGTCGAAAACCCTCTCGTGACGTCATACCTGACTTGCCGAAGAAACGGGGTGTCACAATCCTCCCCCATTAAAAGAACCTGGTCCCCAGGTTCACAACTCGAGTTTCAAGCTCAAGCAACTTCTCGTATTCATCCCATGTTCGAGGTTCATGACGTCCCGACAAGGATTAGCCCGGTAAGGTCTTCATGCACAAGGGTTTTGATCACTTCTTGAAATCTTGATGGAGTAATTCCTCACATCTTGATTCGTGCTAGGAGCAACTGAAACATTTCGCATGATAGGAGGGTCCAAGTTTGATTCATCACCCATCGTTTGATTCATTCCAACTACTCAAGAGCTCAGTGTTATACGAATGGCGTAGTTACCGAACTTCCACCACTCGCACCTTCTAACTCAAGAAGTCCCTATGCTGGAGAGCTAAACCACCACTCCCTGCTCATTCGGAAGACCGTTGTAACCACGACCCTCGACTTACCGTGAAACCACACACTCGAACAAAACACACGACAAACACACACACTCTCAAGTAAAGCCCACGACAAAAGTATAACAATTAAAATTCCATGATGCACGTGCCATGAATGATGTATGTATCGTTCACTATTTCTCGGAGTCCTTCACATTAATAAGATGGAGTGAAGAGTCAAGGTTGGTCTCTTAGAGCTCGTGTTCCTAATTCCTTGGTCTTGGTTTTCCTTGAACGGACTCCTAGCTTGGTAATTTCATTCCTTCTTCCCAACTCATCTCTAATTGATGATACTTAACCCTGAGCAATTCTTTTTTCCCGTCTACAATCCCCTATCATGAGGGATTGTTTCAATTCTTTTTCTCGGAAGTCTTTCGTACTCCTTTTAAATCCTGAAACACCCTAAACTCGATCGACAATCCTCATATCACAATCTCCAGTTGTCTTGAAGTCTCTCAATCCATTCCTTCTAGGATATCCTTAAACTTCATCTAATTCAAATCTTGGCTTCTCAGCATCTCTCTCTTGTAATTTTGTGTTCCGATAAAGAGGTGCTCTGCGGAATCATCAAGTAGTACGCCCTAGCGGATACATCTTCACAGTCTTCAACGTTCCACTATTCCTTAAAGCTCCTTCATTTCCTTTTGATACAATCGTGAATTATTTGACCCAAATTCTCATGCTCTACCTCATTCTTCTTTTCTTTTCGATATTCTTGAATAACAAGTCGACCATCTTGCTTCCCTGGAAGATTTAAACTTCCAACTTCCTAGTCCCTCAACAATTCCCATTCCTCCATTTACTAATGATATCCGTGATAAGTTTCTCGTTAATAAGAAAGGCTCTCGCCGTGATAACTTTGGGTTCGTCAAGAAGAGAACCTTCAATCTCTCTTTAATTATTCCGGTTAAGCTTTCCCAATAGGGCTCTCCTTCGTCGGATAATTGTATACTCAAGGAAGGAAAAACTATTGATCTCTCTCTAATGCACCACCATCTACTCAGTCTCGGTATTCGCATTGAATAGTTAATCAATCGCTTTCTCTTCTAGGAAATGGGTTTAAATACTTGTTCCCGGTTTCACTTCTCATTTCAATACTCTCTCGATTATTCACCGTTGGAAAGGCCTTCCTTCTCGAATTCCAAACCGATCCATCGAATACATAAGGACGAGGTTCACGTGATGTGGTACCAATCTTCTTCCTTTTATTATGTCCTCGATAACTTGCTATAATCTCAACCAAATCCCCAGAGTCACCATTTTCTTCTCACCTGGTTTTCCATCACAAAGGAGGACTTCTTTCAATTGCAAGATATCACGAAAACATTAAACTTATGCATGTCAGGTTAGATTTGCTTATGTTATGCGTCACATTGTCACCCATTGAACAAGAAAACAACAAATAATAACAATATAAAATACACATCGCGAGTAAGGAAAAAGTTATAATGTAGGATGGATGCTCGTGCAATGAATGCAATTACCTCCCGAGTATTTATGTGGCTTTCGTCATTCACATTCTTCTAACTTGTGTTTCGGCGATCCACATCCAAAGCATCGCCCTAATCTCTTCCAACAATTCTCATAAGTATGAGAATTTCTCCTACAATGAGCACACAGTGGTTGCTCCAAGGATTAAAGTTCTTTCACTTTCTTCTTTCCTTTCGGCCTCGTTTGAGAGTCCTTTTTATTCCTCTTTGATCCCAATCCCGAGCTACTTCCCGATCCAATTCTTCTTACTCGACTCGTTTCTTTTAACTTCTTGGATTCAATTCGAAGAACTTCCCGGTACTCTCAATCCAAGCTTTAGACTCTATCCCGGTTTTCATTTCCCGAAGATCTTCTCTAATTCCATCCATAAATTGGGCCACTCTTTCGGACTCGTCCGGTCTCCTTAGATAGATGCGAGGGCACATTGATCTTGTATTCGGCGGAACCGCATCTAGTACACTTACCCAACCTTTTCCAACAATTCTTATTACTATGGTTGGGTCCTCTACAATGGGTGCATGGGATTTGTTCTTCGAGACACGACGCGCTCGACATGAACATAAGATCCCTCTTGACAAATTGAGACACTTTGCCCTGTATCTTGGTGGATTAATTATCGGTGCGATGATTCAACGGTTGTGAAGAGCCCACATCTCTACTCGATCCAAATTCCAACTTAGGGCCCATGGTCGGGAGATGAGTGGTTAATCGTTGAAAGATATTAACCTACAATACACAAGAGAGGCGAAAGTACGATACATGCGGTTAGTGAGTGATTATGGCACGTAAATGGAACAACTAGCGCACGTATAGCATGCAACAACAACAATTAGTGAAAAGAAAGTAGTAATTTTAAAACACATAATGCAAGAAAATTCACATATCTTAATGCAATGCACACATTAGCATGTTGTTCCTACACCGTATGACCTATACTTGACTCGACACTGCACTAGAACTCCAGTTTTGTAACCCAGAGCTCTGATACCACTTTAAGATGTAGTACCCAGAGCGGCGAGCCACCACATCCCCCTTACCTAGACCCGAACCCACATATGAAATAGAAATCCATACATGAGCCGAAGACTAAGCGAACGGGAACCTACACGCACTCACTAAGCCAGGCGGAGCTAAGACAGGTTCAACTAGCCCTAGAAGCCTGTCCCAAAAATATACATAATTAGAATTCAAAGATACATACATAATCCATTAACAAATCCAAATCATATACAAAGTGTGACCGAATGCAAATGAAAATGCAACTCGAGTTAGGTGACTAGAACTCAAATAACTCACGACTCCACCTAGAATGAACCAAAACCTGCAAACTGAAAAGTTGAAAGGAAAGGGTCAGTCCACCGACTGAGTGAGGGGGCTAACGCCCACCCACACATGTATACATAGAGCAAAGCACGTAATAAATAAAAGACTATGAACTGGGATAGGGTTTTGCATACTAAAGTCATTTTCGAATCAAACTTACATATTCATAACATAATCGATCAAAGTATAAAAGAAAGATCCTATCCCGTTTCATAATCAACATATCAAAACCGATTCTTATACACGGTGAGCACGGGTCTAACACAAACTCCCCAGTTATTAACATACGTATTAAAGCGGAAATCATAAATCATAAATCAATCCAACCCCCAACAACATGTAGTTTGGGGAGCAAACCCTCACTACTCATTACCAATGCAAATACACATGGGGTAGTTAACCCACACTGTGCCTTCCCCGGTTATCCACCGAGGGCTCAAGGTACCACGCCTCCTCAACCTCCATGAGTCGTACGTGAGTACCTCAAATGGAGAACGTGCACAAGGGTCATAACCGTAGACCCCGTGGTTGTCCAGGTGTCCTTTACCCACGTCTTTGGGGCCCAAACACAAACCTTAATCGAACATATCAAACCATAACTCATTATATACCATACTTATCAAAATCATAACTTACGTACCTTATCGGAGCATACCTTAAATTGCCACTTAGCATATGCTATAAATGTACCTCTCCGTGTCATCCTAATCCATAGCTAGCATGAAGACACACGGTTTGGAGCATAGCCTCGTTGCAAAACAATAAGCTTACAGACGCTTATACATATAGCATTCAAAACCCGTAATCATTTCACAAGATCATAAACATATTGTATAAACACATATCTATTATATAAATATAATAATATATTCGCATGCGGGCTTGAAAACAAGCACATAGGGTTGTAGGTCGCATTAACTAAAAGAAACAAACCTAAAACCACACCTTTTACCAAAAGTGCTCACGAAGGAGCGTTGACGGCCAAAAAGAAGTTAAGTGGTGGATCCGACACCTCTAGAACTCAAATCTGAGATAAACAAACACATACTTAAGACTTAGACTCAATCATGAACCAATTAGACGCACGGCGATGCATAAGAATGCAAATGGATGCAATACACGTTATAAACATTCATACTTAGGCATATCAAGGCAATTAACATAATATCTCACAATAAAATCATGATTTTAGCTCATAACACATCATATTATTGCTTAGCATAAGCATTCATAAGTTTAAAATGCATAAAGAAGGCAAACGATGCAAGAAAAGACTACACGTATCACTTAAGACATATACGTTCATAACTCAGAAGATTCATATCAAACGAAGCCATAAATTAATACAATGCATATAAGTCATAAATAAAAATTCATAATCCATACCATAGCATAATGCATCAAATAACACTTAGAAACAAGCACAGAACAAGGAAAAATCATAGGAGTAACAAAACAAACACAAAAAGGGGGCCAAAAGAATCTCCCCTCCCGGGGAGATTTCCTATACAAAAACGTGCAGCGGGAAAAAATGTACAGCAACAAGCAGCCATTCTCCCCTGCTCCAAACCTAACAATAGAAACAAACAACAAGATAACCAAGCAGCAACAAAGCCACGAAATTCAGCCATAAAAATGCGCAAATTCCAGCCCTCAAACTACATGCAACAAACCGGCAACAAAGAAATCAAGAAATGAAAGAGTTTCAACCATCTTCTTACAAGAATTCTTAAGAGCATTAATGGAAACTTAACAATCATGTAAGCACCAACTAATTCAAGTCCATACAATCATAAATGAAGCTCATGGATGAAAATGATCACGTAAGGATGAGAATAACTATCATACACTTACCCTGTAACAGCCCGGATCTGGGGGTAAGAAGAAATAGGTAAATCAAAGACTAGAAGAAAGCATCAATTCATTATACATTTCATTTTATGTGAACAATGTGTTTTTATGCCTCAATTATTAAATGTTATTTCGTTACAAGACTCATATCACTATTCATTCACCGAGTCAAAACCTTCAAATACTCCTCATGAAACCTTATAAAGTTAGCTTCCACATTTTCCGGATTCATACCCTAGCTTTTGTTATTTCGAAACCTACTTTGAAAATTACTTGTCAAAAATTCCCATTAGGTCCCTAGTTACTATTCATTCCTAAACGTAGGAATTTTTCGAGACACTTTTACCCATCCAATATTGGGTTCGAATGAATCCATATGAAATTTCATAAATTATGATATCATTCCCGAGCCCTAATTCTCATTATAACTTCCGTGGTAACCAAAACCGACAAGAAACTCCAGTTAAAGCCTAATTTCAATATTTTCAAATTTCAACGTTTTCCCTATTCAATATTATAACCATAACGATCCTTGAATTATTTTATGAATTTTAAGACCTTTTCCAATTCCAAGTTCAAGCCCTAGCTCATTTTATAAAATTTTCTTATTTTTCCTAAAGTACTATTCCCGTCGTAAAAACTAACTTTTAAACCGTACAACATTTGGTATCCAATATTATACTCAAAATAATCCTTGAATTATTTTATGACTTATGAACACTTTCTCGGAAATTGATTCATATCCTAGTTCCGTTTTAGGTATTTTCTCATATTTTCCAAAATTCCGAACCTTTACTACTTTAATTCTAAACGTTTAAACGTTTAAAGTTTGTAACCATAGGAAAACCCTTTCGATTCTCTTTCTCTTACAACCTTTCTCATTTCAAACTAAAACTTAGACATTCTCCTACGAATTTATGATCATTTTACCCTATTTTAGATTTATTTTATTTATGATGTATTTCTTACATAATTATGTATACATAAGCACTTACATCACATATACACCTAAGTATACACCTAGCATAACACCTAAACCCCATAATCATATTCTTAGCTTACTCATCAACATGAATCATACCCTAAACTCTTAGAAATTGCAAGGTAAGCCCCTAAATCCCAAGTATAAATACCCCTCCAAGCTCATTTCCAAAACTACACCAAAATCACTCCAAATCCCTCCTATTTTCGATCAGCCCTATTCCTTTACATAAGGTGTGCTTTTCTTTTATTATTTCATGCTTTATATTATGTTCTTAGTATAATAATATTAGTAGCATGACTAGGATTAATTAAATTATGCTTTAGGAATTTATTTTATGAAATATATGCTAATTATTCTAGTTTTAGGAAAAATGTAGTAACATATATGAATTTTAATTTAATTAAATGCATGAGTTATGATATGATATGATATGATATGAATATGTGTTTAAATAATTATGATCATGTTTGATTAAATTCATGCCTAGATTAATTTCTTTAGAATTAATTTTATGATTAAAGTTACATAAAGTGCTACATTATGAGTTTCATTATGTGTTATGGACTTAGAACTTGTTAGATCTGATCATGAGCTAATATGAACACATTCATAAGCCTAAGAACACATTCAAAATGTTCTTGATCAATTTTAAGTGCACGTGTGGTAGTAGGTGTGTGTGTGAGTTCAATTTTATGTTATAAAGTGTTTAATTCATAAGAAATTGAATAGTAAATGTTTTTAATAGTAATTTTGACTTTTTGGTCAACCCACACTCAATTAATTTCGAAAATTATTTAAAAATTATTATAAATTAGGTTTTGGAATTTTTAAAGAAAGATTTTACCCGAATTTTCCAAAAATCGGTAAGTATGAAATAATTTCAAAATCTAACCTACATTATCAAATTAAACCCTAGATTTCATACCTAATGTTCTAATTAGGACCATAATGTGATTAATAAATATTTTATTGGTTAAAGACTTCATAATACCTGATTAATTAATTAAATTTCGTTGAACGGTTAAAATTAGGATTTACCGGGAATCATCTAATGTGCTACATACTATGTACCTTATGTGATTATTTGATTAACATAATAAGAACCTAGTTCTAAGCCAATAGTAGTAATTACTTTCAGGCAACGATAAGATCGAAGAGTGGAATCCCTACAATTCCACTTAAATCTCAGCACTAGGTGAGGGTTAAAATGTTTTCAACTGGAATCATGCCTATATACATATGTACCTATATAAAACTTATTTTCAAGCCTACCTATTATTTATGATTTATTATCCTATATACATAGTGATAAGGGGAAAATCGGGAAGCATGACTAGGCGCCAGATGCCATTCCCATGTGGCAGCCTGTGCCACGCCAGCGCTTCACAACCGACCTGCATAGGCAACCGCCGACCCACCACTTGGCCGAGACCTCAAGCCAAAGCCAGGCTGCAGTCTCCCGCGACCTAGGGTCTCCTTTCGACCCAGAAAGGGTCACCCAGCGGAGCTCCGACCCAAGCACTAGCGAACAACCGCATTCAATGCAAGCACCACCTATCGCTGGCCGCATTAATTGCAGCTGCGCCTGGTATAGTGTCAGGCATCCTGGCAGGAGCAGGCGAACAGTGCAGTAGCTGGAAAAGCACCGTTCCGCCCATCAGCCGTCGTTTTCCTCTCCAAACCAGATCCACACTTCCTGGGAGGTGTACTTGCACCCACGGAGTCCATCTCCACCCTATCAAAGCCTCATTCCATGACCATTAGAGGTAAGCTTTTCTTGACGCACAAGATTCTTAACTCTTGCATATTCTTGACCCAGAGTTTAAGCTGACTTGAGCGTCGGAGTGCCAAAACGGGTCCAACCCCATCCTTCCCCGTCTTGGCCTTAGAGCTCACGTTTGTTTCCTCCTTCACAGTTGAGGAAAGCGTCAGAGTTCTCCCTACTTTACAAATATCTTGGGTGATTGGGAGTCCTAATCTGCCGTCCAGCACACAGCCAAATTTTGACACCATCATCTCGGCGCCGTCTGTGGGAAACCTCTGAACAAAAAGCCTTGTTTTCATACCGCTACCCTACAACTTTCCATTCAAGATGGTCCAAACACGTCACGGACGATGCATTTACGGCGAGAATGGTGAAGAGATCTTCCCGGATCTCAACACCACAAGGGGAAACTTTCAACCCCCCGTAGTAGGAGGCGTCGCTGCGGAAGCCGGTCCTAGTGCTCCCAGGCGTTTGATACTCTCTGAAGCAGACTTAGCTGCTTACACGAAACAGTGCAGGGCAGAGCCGTTGGCCGCTGCGAGAGAAAACAGGGAACCGGTCATGCCGGCTCCCCCAAGAGGAAGTCCTTTGGCTCTAACCCCTCAGAACGTCGCATACCCCACAGTCCAAGGGCCCTCTGCCCCAATGGTGTACGCTGTCCAACAGCATTCCCATCAACTGAGTTTCTGGGGGTATCCGCAGCTCCCCTACGGCCAAAACCCCTACGCACAGCCTCAAACTATCTATATTACACCGGCACCGGGGGTCCAACACCCAGTCCATCTGGGCGCACACCTCGAGGAGGGTTTTGAGGATAATGAAAACCCGCCCCGCAGTCGGGAGCCAGTGATAAGAAGGATTGACCCGGAAGAGGAACGCCCCTCGCAGCTTTTGCGGAATGTAGGGGAAAATAATAGGGGTGCGCGGCACGTTGCGGGGACAGCGAGCGAGATAAATAGGGACGTTCCCGTTCCTAGAAACGTGCCTGTTTTCGATCGCCTAGGGGCTAGGGTCCATCCCGACGCCTACTTCAAAGCCAACCGGGGTCACTAGGTTGGTCAAGGCGATCTCAGGAATCATCTCCCCCGGAGACAGCAGCAACAACCGCAGCAGCAGCAGCAACGAGGTTACCTTCCCAACCCAGCACAAGGGTCGGAGTATTTTGATCCCCAGGAGGAAGTGTTATCACATCTCCTCCACGAGCAAGTCCCCGAAGTGGGGGCTCCTACCCATCATCACGGTCACCCTCCACAGCGTCAGGGGAGGATGTACCGCAGCAAAAGGGAGGCAAGGTCCCCTTTCTGTGACGAGATCATCGACGCCAAGGTGGTGGATAGAGTCCCCACCAACTTGCCAATTTACCACAGGAGCACCGACCCCGTGAAGCATTGCTCCAAGTTCGAGGCGCAGGTCAGCCTCTAAGGCCATTCCAAACTCATATGGGCCAAGATCTTCGAAACCACGCTCGAGGGTCCAGCCCAAGACTGGTTTGAGCGTTTGGCTCCTCACAGCATCCGCGACTATGACCATTTGGCCAAGAAATTCAAGGCCTACTTTTCCTCTATGACGGGGGTCAAGCTCCCGTCTACTTATTTATATAGTATGGTGGAGGAGGAAGGTGAGACCCTGAGGAGTTTCTTCTCTCACTTCAATGAGGCTTTCATCAAGGTGGAGCATTTGGACATTGATATCCTGACCCAGACCCTCCACAAGGCTATCCGTCACACGGAATGCGCCGACGAAATCATCCTCCAGTCTCCCCAGAATATAGAGGAAGTAATGGGCATCGTGCGCCGCTTTATGCGATTGGAGGAAGTCAGGTCCACCGCTCGCGCTCTAGGGAGTAGAAACGACCGGAGAGTGAGCGACCCAGCTCCTGATCGATTCCCCAGATCCGACCCACCTCGGTCGGAGCCTCCCAGGCTCTCCAGCAGGATGGAGCAGAGGCTCAAGTGAAAAATGCCCTCCGCGAGCGGGGCCAAGAAGGGGTACACTCCATTGGTCTGCCCCATCGAGGAAATTTACGAAATCATAGATCGGGGATTACTAAAAAAGCCCAAGCAGCTGAAGGAGACCAAGAAGGCCAAAGAGTCGGGAAAGCGCTGCGCTTATCACATGCAGCCTGGCCATTGGACCTCAGAGTGCATCGCTCTGAGAGAGGAAGTGGAACGACTAATCCAAGGTGGCCACCTCATGGAATTCGTGAAGAAGCTGGATGAGCGGGCTCGCCAGGCTTTCGACCCAAGAGAGTCGCCTCCACCCAGAAGAGGACGCAAGCCACCATTGGAAAAACCTGAGGAGGCCAACCCCCACAACCTACCCACCAATGAGATCTTCATGATTGCTGGTGGCCCTGCTGGGGGAGATTCCAAGACCGCCCGCAAACGCTCGAGACATCAAGTGGGTCGGGAGCTTTATGGACCCAGAGAAGTGATGCATGTGGAGGAAGGGCAACAATAGCACGAGCAATAGATCTCATTTAGTGATAGGGACTTTGTACCGGTGATGCCACGGGACGGCAGAATACCGAGTTGTCCGATGGTCGTCACCTTAGATGTAGCAAACTGTGCTGTACACAAGACCCTTGTCGATAGTGGAAGCTCAGCCAACATTATCTTTTACTCCACCTTGCAAAAGATGAACATCCATAACTCCCTCGAATATGAACCAATTAAAACACCGTTGACAGGTTTCGGAGGTTCTGAGGTCTATTCCAAGGGAAGAGTCAAGCTCGTTACCTCCATGGGGAAGTACCAAAACGAGCTACACAATTGTTGGAATACTTGGTGGTAGAGGGCCCCTCTGCTTACAACATCATCATGGGGCGCCCAGCCCTGATAAGTTTCAGAGCCGTGATCTCCACGTACCATCAAACCATCAAGCTACTGACCCCGCATGGGATAGGGGAGCTCCGCTGCAACATCCCAGAATCCTGGGAATGCTACTCCATTTCCATGGAAAAGGTACAGCTCCCGAGCAAAAGCATTGTACCTTTGATAAACATTGATGATTTTTTGGATCCGGAGCTTGCCGACCCCGACGACCCAACTGCGGAGATGTCCTCTAAGCAAATGACCTCCACCATAGCGCGGAAGAAGCGCAAGCTTGATGATGGAAAAATAGAAGCCGCGGGTGCCATTGTCCCCGTCCAATTGATACCGGATGATCCTGAGAAAACCACCAATATCGGGGCTAACCTCAAAGGTAAACAACAATGTATGCTCATTCAATTCCTACGAGGCAATGCAGACGTCTTTTCCTGGAAGTCCTCAGATTTGGTCGGCGTTGACCCAAAAATTGTCGAACATCACTTGAATGTCGACCCAAGTTTTCGACCCATCAAGCAGCGACTGAGGGCCCAGAGCGATGAGCGAAATGAGATAATTGAACAGGAAGTCAACAAACTACTAGACGCGGCATACATCACCCCGGCCAAGTACGTGGATTGGCTCTGCAATGTCGTTCTGGTCGCAAAGACTGGAGGGAAGTGGCGAATGTGCAACGACTTCACCGACCTGAACAAAGCCTGCCCCAAAGATCCTTACCCTCTCCCACGCATCGATCAGTTGGTCGATTCCACCGCAGGATGCGAGCTCTTAAGCACGATGGATGCCTTCCAAGGCTATTATCAGATCTTCATGGCTCAGGAAGACAAGAAAAAGACCACTTTCATCGTGGTGAAAGGGGATTTACTGTTTTGAGTCATGCCCTTCGGGTTGAAAAACGCAGGCGCCACTTATCAGAGGCTGGTCAACAAGATTTTCGCTGAGGAGATCGGCAAAACAATGGAGGTGCATGTCGACGATATGATCGTCAAAAGCGAGAGAGCGGAGATGCATTTGTCAGATTTGGGTCGGACTTTTGACCTGCTACGCAAGTACAGAATGAAACTAAATCCCAACAAATGCTCTTTCGGCGTAGAAGGAGGAAAGTTCCTCAGCTACATAGTCAGCCAGCGAGGAATTGAAGCCAACCCAGAAAAGATCCTAGCTCTGAAAAGCATCAACAGACCCCACAACGTGAGGGACGTCCAGCGTCTCGTCGGTCGGATCATTTCTCTAAACAGGTTCATCTCTCGTTCCTCTAAGAAAAATCTTCCCTTCTTTAAAATTTTGAGCAATATTAAGAAATTTGAGTGGACTGATAAATGTGACGAGGCCTTTGAAAGGCTCAAAGAATACCTTGCTTCCCCTGCTTTGCTTGCCAAACCTGTTGCAGGGGAAACCATGTATCTTTATTTGGCGGTCACGGAGGAGGCTATAAGCTCAGTGCTAGTGGCCTTGCGCGAAAGGAAGCATATGCCAGTGTATTACGTGAGCAAGATATTGCATGGCGCTGAAACGCGCTATCTGGAAATTGAGAAATTTGCCCTGGCCCTCGTGCACGCTTCCAGGAAGTTGAGGCCCTATTTCCAGTCTCACTCCATCGTAGTCCTCACATACCAGGGTTTACGCCAAGTCTTGGAGAAGCCAGAAGCATCGGGAAGAATAGTGAAATGGGCCATTGAGCTGAGTCAGTTCGATATCAGCTACCAACCCCGAGCTGCATATCAAGCCCAAATCCTTGTAGACTTCATCATTGAGAAGAATGACCCAAATAAGGAGACCCCGTGCTCGGTGCTATGGACCATGTCGGTCGATGGCTCCTCAACCTCTCAAGGGGGGGGGGGGCGCTTGGGGATATCCTTGATGAGCACCGAGAGCCAGGCGCTTGATTTTGCCATCTCCCTTGACTTCCCGGCCACCAACAATGAAGCGGAATATGAGGCACTCATCGCTGGCCTCAAAATTACAAAGGAGCACGAGATTGAAAGGATTTCCGTAACAACAGACTCCCAATTAGTAGCGAGCCAGTTTCAAGGCTCCTATGAAGCACGTGAGGAAACAATGATCAAGTATCTTGCCAAGGTCAAATCCCTAGCATCCCAGTTCAAAGAATTCACTTTGCAACAAGTCCCCAGGGACGAGAACACACGAGTAGACGCATTGTCCAAGTTCGCGAACGGAATGAGAGGCTCCAAGGATCAGAGCATTACCTACTTGTCAAGCAAGGGTAGGGTGATCGATGGCGAGGCAGAGATGATATGCTCCATCGACCCAGCTGAACCGTGCTGGGTCGACGAATTCATACTTTACCTCAGAGATGGAGTATTGCCCGCCGACCGAAACGCCGCGAGGCGCCTCAAATACAAAGTTGCGGGTTACTCTTTAGATTCAGAAGGGAGATTATACAAGAGGGCATACATGGGGCCAACCAAGCGGTGCCTACGCCCCTCGGAAGCTTTGGACGTCTTGGAAGAAATACACAGTGGACAGTGTGAAAATCATACGGGCGGTCGATCCTTGGCCAAGAAAGTTTCCAGAAGTGGGTTCTACTGGCCCACTCTAAACGAGGATGCTAAGGAATACGCCCGTAGATGTGTCAATTGCCAGAAACACGCCAACATCCCGCACCAACACCCCGCAGAAATGGTCCCCGTAGACATTTGCTGGCCCTTTGATCAGTGGGGCATTGATATCATCGGGCCTCTACCGCTAGCGATGGGTCAACGACAGTACCTGCTGGTCGCGGTGGAGTACTTCTCCAAATGGGTCGAAGCCCAGCCCGCTGCGAAAATCACGGACAAGGTCATCCAGAATTTCTTATGGCACAACATCATTTGCAGATTCGGGATCCCCAGGGTCCTAATCTGCGATAATGGAACTCAATTTCAAAGCGCCAGCACTAGGTCCTACTGTACAGACATGGGAATCAGTCAACGCTTCGCATCGGTCGGCCATCCGCAAGCGAATGGCCTGGTCGAAGTAATTAATCGGATCATTATCCAGAACCTCCAAACCAGGCTGGAGGCCAAGAGAGGTGCCTGGGTCGACGAACTTGATGGGGTTCTATGGGCTTACCGTACAACTCCCAGAACCGCGACAGGGCTAACCCCCTTCTCGATGGTTTATAGGTCGGAGGCCATGATCCCCACGGAACTTCTACATCAGACGGCGAGGGTGTCCAACTACCAGCTCGCCAGAAACGCAGAAGACCGAGCGCATGAGCTCGACACCATTGAAGAAATTCGACAGAAGGGATTCCAACGCATGCAACAGTATCGAGCCACAGTGGCTCGGAGCTATAACAAAGGGGTCAAGCCTCGCGCTTTTCAAATCGGCGACCTAGTTCTCAAAAAGGTTGAAGTAACAAAACACGTGGGCAAGTTACAACCCAACTGGGAAGGCCCATACCGCATTGTTGAGGTGGGGTGCAACAAAGCTTATCACTTTGAGGATATGGAGGGAAATACCATTCCCAGATCTTGGAATGCGCATAACCTCAAGAATTTTTACGTTTAAAAGTTTCTAAGTTGTAAGCACCATTTTGTACTCTTTCCAGTTTGTTACCAACAATAAAACTATATTCAGTCAATCTGAATTGTCTGTTATCTTCAGTTAATCTGAATGTTGTAACATACCCCGTTAATCGGGGTTTATGTTTAGAATTTGAAACATCCTAAGGCATACGCAAAGCGCATTCAATATACTATCAATGCTTGGGGAGGGGTGGTGCCCCTCCCTCCCCCCCGCGGCGATAAATAAGGGCCGAAAGAGATCAAGTCTCCTCGACCCATGACGGAAGCACTCCACGAGCCAGCGTTGGCTCATCGCGACCCATAGCATAGGCACATTGCGAGCCAGCTCTTGGAAGAAATTTTCCAAAGTCAAGTTTCGTTTAAAAAATTGCGAAAGGCTATTCATTCACTAAAAGGGGTCAGGCCCCGGAGATTTACAAATGAGTGCAAAAAAAAAAAAATAATAATAATAATAATTACAGAAGTTAAGATACTAGTTCCTCGCACACTCAAGAGCTTGGAGCAGGGGGATCTGTAGCTTCAGGGATAGTTTCTTTCGCTGGAATTGGAGGATTAGGCTCTGCCGTTTGGGGAGTCTCTTCAGTGGCAGGGGGAAGTGTCGCTAGTGGGGGAATCGCCAAGGCAGGACCAGTTGGGTTCTCGCTCGAGAGGCCACCCTCTTTCGACCCGCTACTCGAAGGAACATACGTGGCCAACAAAGTTTCTTTGGCTCGCTCTATATCAACGGGGCCCGGCAACTCCACGACAGCCTCAGATTGCTTCTCCAGCTGAGATTCGGCCCACTCCACAGCCCAGCCATAGGGCACTTTGCTCCAAACCGGCTCCTCGTCGTCCTCGTCGCCATCTGACTCCTCCTGACTCGCCTCCTCGGCAATAGAAGCGCGAGCCATGAACTCCTCAGGCAAGGTCTTGGGAATGTACTCGTTGGCTGCGTTGAGTTTGCGTGGGTCATTGAGGAGATCATGAGGGATTGGGTGGTGAAGATGGATCTGAGATAGGGCTCTCATGAAGCCAGTCTCTATATCCGAGACCCCCAGCGTGCCAGAAACGGTGTCAAACACCCGGGACTGAAGAAACTCCGACACCGCACTATCCGTTATCTGCGGCAATAGTTTTTCGACCGTCCAGAAGGTCGTTTTAGTCCCATCCCTCTGCCCCTCGACAAAGCCGGCCCGCCACCCATCCTGCTTGCCCTTGGCGTAGGCGGCCTCAGCCTTTTTGTCTGCCGCATCTAGCAGACTTTGCCGCGTAGCCACCCCGGTCTGCAACTCTTCGTTTGCGGCCCTGAGCTCCTCTAGCTCTTTTTCCATAGCAGACCTCTCCTTGAGGGAGTCCTTCACCAGCTTGTCCATTTTATCCAGTTTCGTGGTGTATGCCTTCTGGGCACCCTCTAACTCCTTGGACAACTTCGCTGCTTCGTCTTTCCAACTCTTCCCCTGTAGGACCTCACCCCTCTCCGCTAGCAGCGTACGGCGGGCTTCATCGGCCAACTCCAGTCGCATAGCGGACTGGTGCTTTCTCACGATCAGTTGAGAAAAGGAAAAAATAGGAAGGGAATCAGAGGGAAGCGATAGATAGAAAGACTCAGGAGAGGATCGACAAAAAGAAATGAGAGAGTGTGAAGGCCCCTACCGCGTTCAGCAGAGCGATCTTATTATAAGAGAGGGTCGCATTGCTCTCCTTGGCCAATTCCTGGTGGTCACCTACTGTTTGGAGGGAATAATAAATGGCCCCCAGCACGTCCTGATCGACCTCTCCGGTCGCGACCCTCCTCTCTGTTCCGTCCACCTTGAATTCGGAGACATTAAAGGGATATTTGGGCCCTTCGAACGTGGGGACGTTCACTATCCCCTCTCATAATCGCCCCACAACATGGTGAAGCCGGGGGAAGATCCTGGTCGAAGGGTAGGGGGAACCCATCCGCCGGATGGCTGGAACGTGCTCTTCCCATGCTTGGCAGCCTTTTGGGGGGCCCTATCCTCCGGGTCGTCTCTTTCCTTCCTCTTCTGGGAGCGCTTGCCCTTGGGCACTTCCAACGGAAACGACCCAGAGTTAGCCTCTGAGTTCGTCTCTGGCCGCCCAGAGGATGTAACCACTTTGCCCTTAGTCTTTGGAGGGCGGGTAGCCTGGTCTTCCGCGGGTGGAACAGGAGCGTCAGCCCCCGGAGCGACCCAAGCAGCCCCCCGCGCGTCTGCCTCCTCCCCCGCCGTTGGGACATGAGTGTCCGCCATTTTTGACCTGCCGCTCTCTCGACAGCCGCGATCTTCATCAGTGAGCCCGCTTCAGTAAGGCCCTCCTTGAAGGCTATGTCGTGGATCGAAGGAGGTGGGCCCATCATTTTCCCCTCTTCCACTTTCTTGACCGCCTCAGCCTTTTTCTTCTTTAGAAGGCGGTCCAGAGCCTTGGATCGTCCGGCCACCATTATCGACCGTGCACAAGGAAGAAAAAATGGAGTTAGCAAATGAATCAAAGCGTGGAACAAAAATAGGAGAAAAGAGTTCAAGGGAGAGGACGTGTTTGGCCTAAGGGAATTGAGGGTGTAGTTACCCATTTTGAAATCTATATGCGTCGGCGTACCGGGAGCCAACCCAAGGTTTATTAAGAGGTGCGTGCTCGTGAAAATCCCAGTATCCAAGGGATGCACCCCCCGCAGTGTTGCCATCAAGGTGTTGGGCCAACGGATAGTTCCTCTATCCAGTCGCACTAGCTCGACGTTGTTCTAGGAAGTGTGCTGAAGTCCCTCCCAACCGCCTCTGTACCTCACAAAAACATATTTCTTCTTCCAGTCGATCCCATGAGAGGACTTCTCGGTGTCAAAAATTTTATTCCGGGATCGAGACTGTAGCTTCACGAACCCCTTCCTGTCGGGGGAAGCAGCCGCATCGACCGAGGCGATAAATAGTTCTGCAAAATGTTCCACGCACTCCACTTGACCCAATATCTTCATCAGCACCCGGAAGGCTGTGATCATAACGTGGCCGTTTGGGAGTAACTGTATTGGGCTGATCTGAAGGTGGTTGAATAGCGCAACCTGGAAGGGAGACAGAGGAAGCCTAAATCCATACTCGATCGCTTTCAACGAGATAGCGATGCACCCCAGAGGTGGAGCCCCCATATGCTCATCTTTGCTGGGTGTGAACACTTCACAGTTGGTATCCAACTCCCTCCACCCGGTCAGTCTTCTCAGAGCAGTAGTTCTCTCCGACCCATGGACTTCGGCCCTAAACTCGCGATAATAAGTGGTACATTTATATTGCCCCTTTCTCCCTCTTTTCCCCTGTGGTTTCACTCCTGCCCAGGGGGTTGAGGCTTCGGCGCTTGGGTCACGGGAGTCGCTCTCCAGCGATATCTCCTCGATCTCCGCAGCCATGTCTTCTACGGCCTCGCCGTCTACTTCTTTTCCCCTCCCACCGACGCCTAGCGGGGCGGATTCAATCTCCACGGAATGCTCACTTTCGGCCGGTTCCCCCAAAATCGGCCCAGTGGCCTCCTCCACTGGTTCCTTGAAATACATCGTCACGGTGGGATCTTCCCACCTTGGTTTTCCCGGAAGCTTGACCCCTATGCACTCCACTGATACCTCTGGATCCGAAGGAATATCCCTAAGACCATTGTTTCTTGGTTGCTTATCTTCGGGTTGGCTCTCGGTGGGCACGGAAACGTTCCTCTTGGGGGCCATTTCTAGTGTGAAGAAGAAGAAAAATGAGAGAAATGAGATGTTGGATCTGGAAGGGCGTACCTTGAATTTCTGCTTGGGAGACTCTTCGGAAGTGTGGTTTTGCAAAGGATGTGGGAGGCAAAAATCTCTCCAAAATTAGGGTTCGCTCCTGTGCAAGGCATGAAAAGGGGAAAAACTGACTAAGTCCTCAATTTTTAGCAGCAGTTTTAACTGAGCGTGATTAATCAGTCCCACGTGTCAGCTGATTAGCCCGCTTGGAGAAGAACGTGGCGCGTTATCCCATGATGGCTACCTGTAACTGCTCCTCAGCGCGTTAACCCCCCAAATTTCAAAAAGCGTAATCATTACGCTGACATGGGAAGCTTCCAATGTTTCCCGCCCAGCGGGCCACAGCTGGCACGCGCACGAGACTTCCCCGAGAAAGTCGTGACGCGTGCCTTCCCTCTCCTCCGCTCTGATCGCACTGCCTTCCTCAAGATCAGGAGCCACTCTCTGAGTGGCACCAGACCTGGGGGGAGAGATGATAAGGGGAAAATCGGGAAGCATGACTAGGCGCCAGATGCCATTCCCATGTGGCAGCCTGTGCCACGCCAGCACTTCACAACCGAGCCGCATAGGCAACCGCCGACCCAACACTTGGCCGAGACCTCAAGGCAAAGCCAGGCTGCAGTCTCCCGCGACCTAGGGTCTCCTTTCGACCCAAAAAGGGGCGACCCAGCGGAGCTCCGACCCAAGCACTAGCGAACAACCGCATTCAATGCAAACACCACCTACCGCTGGCCGCATTAATTGCAGCTGTACCTGGTACAGTGCCAGGCATCCTGGCAGGAGCAGGCGAATAGTGCAGTAGCTGGAAAAGCATTGTTCCGGCCATCAGCCGTCGTTTTCCTCTCCAAACCAGATCCACACTTCCTAGGAGGTGTAATTACACCCACGGAGTCCATCTCCACCCTATAAAAGCCTCATTCCATGACCATTAGAGGTAAGCTTTTCTTGACGCACAAGATTCTTAACTCCTGCAATTTTCTTGACCCAGAGTTTAAGCTGACTTGAGCGTCGGAGTGCCAAAACGGGTCCAACCCCATCCTTCCCCGTCTTGGCCTTAGAGCTCACGTTTGTTTCCTCCTTCACAGCTGAGGAAAGCGTCAGAGTTCTCCCTACTTTACAAATATCTTGGGTGATTGGGAGTCCTAATCTGCCGTCCAGCACACAGCCAGATTTTGACACCATCACATAGTATCATATTACAATATCCCTCTTTATGAGGAAAATACTTTTATGTCGGAATCAGGATCTTACTCGGACATTATATACTTCAGTCCGATCATTACTAAGAACTGATTCCCGACTAAGCAAGCAAAATATCTTGTCATCATTATTATTATGGGCGCCGGCTGTATCCGTAGCGAGCAATTACCCGGAAGGTATCGGGCCGAGGGTGTTGTTGGTGCTGCGGACTGCCACCAAACTCTTGGTAGTGGTTTAACTGGAGGTTAGTTACTCCACGCCAAGAGATATACAAGGGAGTGATAAGTGCTCCCAATTATTGTTACGTCACCGCGGGGTAGCTCCCTGGGCGCGACATTGGAGTTAAGGAGATATTATCATTCTTGGTTTTATTAAAGTATCGGTACCATATACAGTGCCGTTACTATTTTACCAACTATTTAAGGAGTTATGGATGGAGAGGCCTAGCTTGCGGGCATTAAAGTTATTATTTCAAACGGTTCATATTTCTACAAATATTCCAAACTACCCCTATCCCTGTTTTACACATATCCTTAACCGTTCCATATTTGCTATATCCTATTGTTAATATTTTAGATCAAAATCTTCTTGATCATATAAATATATATATATATACATATATCTATAAACCCTTATACCCCCTTCACTTAGTCACTTTGACTAACCCTCTCGCCTATTTTGAAATACATGATTTCAGGAATCAATGAATGACAACTAGACGTATCTTGAAGCATTACAACCGCAGGTTGGATCCGATTCTAAGAGTACACTATCTTGAGCCTACTCTTCGTAGAAACAAACAATCTCATACTTTGTCCTTGCATGGCAACCTGTTGTACTCTTTTGCGAACTACTTTGATCAATAATGATAATCCTTGCTCATTGTACGTTATCCTCCTCGTTCATTGGTAAAGTTGAATCTCTTTATCTCCCAATGCACTGTGACATATACTCCATTCAAATATTATCCTGACCGTTCGCCGTAGTATTTCCTGAGTGTTGGGTCTAACCTCCACTCAAGGAGTATTGTGGTACGGGGTTGTAGTGCTGGGGAGGCGCTACATACCCCTTGAAGATGATGGAGGAGAATGAAGATTTGAGCTTAAAATCTCCTTGGAGTGAATAGTGATGAGAATGAAGGGTTATGTCTCCAAATTGCTGAAAATTCTCTTCTTTTTCTTACTTTGATCGAAATGGAGAGTATATAGGGTGATAGTGTGCTGAGTTAGGATTAAGTGGGGCCAAGAATGAAGTCAAAAGGTTGAATATTGAAAGAGTTATGCCCAAAATACTCCAAGGTGGCGAATCTGCACGTGTAGCTCGGTTCGGACAAATTTTGGAGGCTCAAACGGGCTTAGAAAAATACAAGGCTAGGTTACTTAGTTCCGCATCTTTATTACAAGTCCAACGCCACTTCCGGAATTCTGATCCAAATTCCCGATCTCAAGTTATGGCCTCCGGAACACAAGGTGCGCTAAAACTCTGTTAGGCCCTCGAGTTCCCAAAACAAATAAATTGTCGAAGACCAAAACAAACAAGTTCTAAAACGTAAAATGAGCATGTAAAAAAGTTCACAAAATAGATCTATTTCAAGTATATCACATATTCACGAAGTTCGGGAATTAAATTCAAGTAGAAGAAATTAAAGTACGGGGGTTAAATGTGAAATTAAACAATTAGGGCATATAAATCACTTAAACGAATAAATTGACGTACAAGTTAAATCTAAAGAGAAAATAAAACGTCGAAAACCCTCTCATTACGTCATATCTGACTTACCGAAGAAACGAGGTGTCACAGAATGAGTCAGAAAGTTTGGCCCAATTCATGGATGGAATTGTAGTACCCCGCACGGTGGGTCACCACATTCCCTGCACCAAAGCCCAATCCACATACGAAATGGAAAGTCTGTACATGAACCGAGCCATGGTGAACGAGAGACAGACAGATACACATCTAAGCTAGGCGGAACGTAGATCCTGACTTCAAGATTTTACAACAGCAATAAGTGCGGAAGCGAAAGCATAACATAAATCCTAATCAAGCAAGCATCAGGTGAATGGTTCAACTAACATAAATCCCTAATCCCGAAATAAAAAATTCAATTGAAACAAAACATTTATAGAGCAAGTAAACATGTTATGATTGAATTTAAATAGAATAGTGATAGGTTATATAAGTCATATAGGTCACGTAATAGCATTTAATTTCGCGAAATTAAATAAGTTAATCATCCACTTAGCATTTAAAACAAAATTAGATCACATAACACTCGACCTAAACTCACTCGTGATATCATACCTGACTTGTCGGGAAAACGGGGCGTCACATCATTTAAGTCCTCGGTCTGTCGTGTCAAGTCTAGGTTGTACTTTTGATAATGCTTGTAGCATACTATGTTGTTATTTCGAATATTTTAGTTACTTTTGTTATGATTTCGTACATTGTACCTTTGGATTATGTTAGTAGGACCGTGATGGTCATTGTCAAGTCTAGCTTGTACTTTTGATTATGCTTGTAGCATATTATGTTGTTGTTTCGGATATTTTAGTTACTCTTGTTATGATTTCGTACATTGTACTTTTAGATTATGTTAGCAAGACCGTGATGGTCATTTAGGTTGGATCATATTACTCGCTTGGGATTTGCTTGCTGAACCGCGACGTTCACTTAACTTTTATTTTGGATTTGATATGCTTTTGGATTTTTATGTTGATGGAATTGCCATCGCATGCTTATCTCTTGAATTGATAATTATGTTTGGAATTTTATATGTTGGATTTTCATATGCTTTCGTCATGCTTACCTTATTGCGTTGAGTTGTCTTAGAACCGCCTAATTAGGATGTCCATTCGTCACCGCTTGCTTCGGGTACGACACGTATATGAAGGACCATTTCATATATTAGTCGAACTCGTAGCTCGGGATAAGATATGATAGCCCTTCTTCAGGCGTTACAGTATGATCTATCTTCCTCAGTTGTTGTTTGGTCGATATCTTTTTTTTCTGCACCTTTTGTTGTATACGAATGTACATTCAACTTTTTTCTTTTTTTGGGGTTTTGAGTATTGATCTCTTTATTGTCATGGACCTACTTGTGGTGTTCTATTGCCTTATGTTGGAATTAATCTCTAATGGTTCGATTATAAAATAAAATATGTAATATATAATAAATATAATATGTTCTAAATTAAAATATACTGATTTGCGCAACTTAAAAAAACGAGAAATGCTCCATAACTACCAAGGAGGAGGGTCAAATTTCCATTTGCTCCCCGTTTTTAAAACTCTCCCTACTAACTCCCCAATCCACTTTACCAATTTTCCTTCACTACCTAATGTGTGCAATTTTACTAACTTACCCCTGATGGCTACCACTTTTCCCTCTCATTCTCATTAATGTTCTGAAATTAAAAAAAAAAAAAGAAGAAGAAGAAGAAAGCGGGAGCAAGCGGCGAGAGAGCATAGTGAGACAACAACCGACCACATTACGGCGATATTGGGTTACGGAGGTTGTGGGTGACGGGTAAGTAGGTTTCCGACACGTACGACTACCCTGGTGAGAGGTCTCCGGCGTTGACGGAATTTCCCCACTGTTGAGGTTGGTTGTGACTCCCCGTCTGATAGATCGCACAGGTATGCGTCACGAGAGAGTTTACCTTACGCATTTATGTGATTTAATTCCCTTCCTATGCGTTTAATTCCAACTTTGATTGAAATGGGATTTAATTGACTAAAATGCAAAATGATAAAATATGAATTCTTGCATGACAACCTAAGAACGGAACTTAGGTGAATTTAAATTAATTGTTGGAGTTGGATTTAAATAGGACTTGGACCTATTTGTGTGTTTGAGGCCTAACTTGAGTTAGGTGGGTTTGGGTCGTTCGGGACCAATATGAGCTTGGGAATTCGAATTCGAATTCCGACACCACCATTGGACTTGATTCGGTGATTCGGATCCAATGGAATTTACTTTATATCTTTCGGAAACTGTTTAGACATTAAACCCTTTTACTTTGACCTATTGGGCCAGAAGTCATTTATTTGAGCCCAAATCCTAATAAAGCCTCTAGCCTCATATTATATCTTGGAAACCCTAATGAAATCTTTAGCCACCATATATATACTATAAAACCCTAACCTAGCTTCATTTTAATCTTCACTTCACACTAATCATATCATCCATAGAAGAGCTTCAAGAGAGGAGGAAGATCTAAGACTTTCCTACACCTTCAAGAGCTCATATCTCCCTCGTTTCTTCATCATTTCGCAAACCGAGGTAAGCTATGGATTTCTCTTGATGTGTATTTCATTTCTATCCATGAATCTAAGTATGAAATTGAATGTATGAGCTTATATGAGGAAGTCTTGTGCAAATGGTGATTTATGCCCAACTTGAAGATTATGCCTTATATGATGAACCCTTGAGATCTTGAGCTTGAATATGTGTTAAACATGATTTATGTTATGATATATATGATTTTCGCGGAATTTTGTTGGTTGATTTTGGGTGAAATCAGCCATTTTTGGCCTTGGAATTCTTCTTCCCGAAGCTGTCACGTTTCTGCACTAGACAGACGCCCAGATCTGGCCGGAACGGCCGTTCCCATTCAGGCCATGAGCCCGGAACGGCCCTTCCCAGCCAGGGCTGATGTCAGCACCGAAGCCGGGAAGGACCGTTCCCATTTATGCCTTGTGCTAGGAACAGCCGTTCCCAGCTTCGCTGGGGAGATCCGCGGGAAGGACCGTTCCCATGCAAGACTATGCATGGGAATGGCCGTTCCCAACCCCCTGTTCCCCTTTTATGTATGTTCTTTTATGTTTACTTGATCCGTTTGAAATGCTTTATGAATTATATGTTATGATATGACTTCGATTCCATTCTTAGATGATAATACATCATTTTAATTGAATAACTTCGAATGAAAGTTTGTCCTATGTTATGCTACTTGACCTATGTGATTCATATCATTCCATAATGCATTGTTAAACCTTAATACTTCGTTAATTGCATGATTTGGTGGAATATGTGAACTATGCTATGTGATCCATGTGTACACTTCCTTCCATATTACATATCATTCGTCTCTTGGTACGCTGTGCGTCTTACTTGGTTCATATAGAGTTTAAGTCATGGGCTTTTATACGTTTGTTACAGAGTTTGGTGGTTCCGGTGGGCCGTGGTTTAGAGTGTTTGGCCCTTCACACTCTCAGACTCTACTTTCAGGAGGTGAGGTTTAGGATTTTGTATAGTTATGCGACCTATGGCCTTTACATGCTGATTTCTACCCTTGTATGCGAGTATACCTTACTATAGATACGTATGTGTTGGATATGATATGTTCATGACTTTTGTGTGCGTCCTGCGTGGGTGGAGATCATTGAGGCTTAAAGTTCCATCGCGTAGGAATATATATAAAAACCAGTTTTTGAGGCATATGTAACCTATTTTGGAAAAATCAGTTGTGTTATGTTTCTTTAGCGAGTAGGCAATGTTATATGGCATATGTTCTATTCTGTTTTATTTTGGGCCCAGGAGCTACGGGTAATGGGTCCCCCGGGACGGTTAGGGCCGTCGGGTATTTACCCATTGCGTAGTCTCCACATATACGATTAGGATGTACCGGGACCCACCAGGAGGTTTGGTTGGGAAACGGAGTCCTGAGGGTTGTAGTAGCATTTAGTACTCCCCTCGCCTGTCTAGATGGTTAGGGCCACGCAACCCTACCATCACCCGGAGTTGAGGTTGGTATGTTATTTCTATTTTATGAGGAGTTGAGGTTAGAAGCTCGTACTCGCCGAGCAGTTGATTATGTTATGTTATGGAATTATGAATCGGGATAGAGTCTTTCTTGAAAATGGTTTCTAAACTTATATCTATATCTATTTGGGTTCTTTCAAAATGTTTTGGTTTGCAGCACCTATCCTCGGTTCATGAGTCCATCCTTTTATTCTGTGTTATGCTCTGTATATAAATATTGTGGGTGTGCGTTAGCCCCTTCACTCAGTCAGTTGACTGACACCTCATTTTATCTTTTAGTTTGCAGGATTCCTTTTGGCTTGAGCTAGGCGAAAGTGAGTCTTCGGTGTCACACTTGTCAGTCTAGTTGGTGTTAGGATGCATTTGTCGCATACTTTACTTATGTTATGTATTTATGTTTCACACTTGAAGGTTATGTTTATGTTCTACTTAGATACAAACCCGTGTTGGGTTAGTAAGCTAGTACTTGTATGTTAATAGATATTATGATGATACTCATGTTGTTTATTATTTTGGATTATGAATTGATATTTGGGATTAGGTATCTATGCTAGTTGAACCCGTCACCTATTCTGCAAGTTGTTTCAATTGCTTCCTCTATCTGTTGATGAATGTTTTAATTTCTTCCGCACTCTGAGTTTGTCAAGTTAGATCCGCCTAGCCTAGTGTGTGAGTTGGTCTCCCGTTCGCTATGATTCAGATTCGGGCATGGACTTTCTATTTCATGACCGAGTCTGAGTCCTAGTGCGGGGGATGTGGTATCCTCCGTCTGGGATGCTACATTGGTTTCCACCGCTATAGGGTTTCCGCAGTGGAGTTTACGGTGCCGAAGTGTTTATGTCGCCGACAAGGGTTGCGATTCAGGTGTGCACCCTTAAAGATTTGACATTTTTTTCCCTCTTTGCTCCAATACGAAATATGAAGCCTTAGATATGTTATTTCCCTTTTTTTGTACGCAAAATTGGTAGGGTTTAGCTTGAATTTAAATGTCCTGCTTCGGTTGGGTGATGATGGAACCAAAATACCCAAACTTGTGTAGTAGGTTGTTTGAAACTAAAAGCCCTACCATTTTTCCCGTTGTATGCTTGAATAAGCTATTTTAGTTTTTAGATACGTCATTACACCATATTTGTACACGAATTTGTCATTTAATTGATCGAATTGAAATACAGTGACTTGTTTGGATGTTCCTTGATCTCTAACGGCCTTATTTGTTTGTGGGTTGTTTGAAGTTGAAAGTCGTTGCATTTTTTTTACATTTTCTGTTGTAATACGAAATTTCTTTGTTTAGATATGTTATATCTTCTTTTTTGTACACGAAATTGTTATTAACCTTGTGATATTATATTTGGCATAAATGTCTACCCTTCAAACTCGATATTCTCCTGTGGCATTTTGCAATGAAATGAAACGTATTAAGGTTTTGATGAAGTCTGAATATGAAGAAGCCATATCTCGATGTCCATTTGATTTCTTCATAAACATGCCCTTTGCGTTTTCATCCACTACTACAATCAAGTTGCTATTATCCAGGTATGATGTGGATTCCTCAACCTTTTTAGTGGGTGAAGAGATTGTTGTTCCCTTCACGATGTCCGAATTTTGTATAGTGAATGGTCTGCAATAATGTGGATTGAATGTTGATCTGCACTCGAAATTGCCATCTACCACAGTAGCAAAACATTTTTATGGCGATCCCGGATTATGTAATAAGGACAACATTATATTGAAAATGATGAAATTAGTGAAGAGTACGAATAAATCTGATGTCGATGATTTTTGTAGGATGTATATTCTATTTGTATTCTGTACTTTATTGTTCCCTGTTAGCTCCATGGTTGTGCCCCGAGGTCTAATTAGTTATGTGGGTGACTTATCTGGAATTGGAGAGTTTTCTTGGGGGATAGCTGTGTATTGGTTCTTAGTAGGAGCCATAAAGCATCATTTGGCGAATGAAACATTATATGTCAACGGCTTTGTGGTTGGAATGATGGTATTTAAACAAGTTCAGAATTTATTATTTGATGTTATACTGTTATGTATGTAGTTTTGGTAATTGTTTGAAATTAGTTTTTGTTTAATGTAACAGCTTGGTTTTATGAGCATTTCCAACCTGTGGTTGCGCTAGCTCGTTGTGGGTCTTTCCTCAACTCTTTAGATGACAATCGAAAGCCAGCAATTTGCCTTTGAACATTAAGAGGGCCAATGAGGTACTGGATGCCATTGACATGCTACAGGTAACTCAGTTTACATTTTCCCTTTTTTTTTTTTGGTATATAAGTATGTTTTGTGACTGTTGTATATTAGTAACATCATGTTCTTTATATTCTTTGAAGTTTGTGGAGATTGTTGCAACGGAAAGGAGGGAGTTTCAATTGTTTGAACCTCCTGTGAAAAAATATGATGAGAATGATTTAGGGACTCTAGCAATGTTGATGAGGGAGATTATTGTTAATCAGAAGCGGGAGTTGAAGTTGTTTGGGCAATTTGTGACTGGGAAGACTGGAGTGGTTGTTGATGAAAGTGATAATGAACAAATTATTGGGGATGAGAATGAGGATGAAGAGCAAGTTGATGAAAGTGAGGATGAAGAGACTGTGGGGGAAGAGGATGA
Source organism: Lantana camara (assembly GCA_037501455.1). Classification (NCBI taxonomy): domain Eukaryota; kingdom Viridiplantae; phylum Streptophyta; class Magnoliopsida; order Lamiales; family Verbenaceae; genus Lantana; species Lantana camara. Next base: position 55,870,308 of record CM074860.1, read on the forward strand.
TGATATGGAGGAGAGTGACAAAGAAGTAACCATGGAGGAGAAGAGAGAGGAGGATGTAGCTGATATATTGACTGATATGCAAGATAAAGTTGTGGAGGAGTATGTAGTTGAGGCTATGGATGAGGCCGTGGACAATGTTGTCGTGGAGGCTGTGGATAAAGCTATAGAGAAAGCTGTGGAGGAAGATGTCGTGGAGGCTGGGGATGAGAAGGTTGTGGAGGAGGAAGATGTGGAGAAGGCTGTGGAGGAGTATGTGATGGAGGATGGGAAAGAGGAGGGGGAGGTGGAGAATGTTGGGTTGCTGAATGAGAAGAATGATGATGATGTACTCTCTCGTCTTGTTGATGATTATGCTAGTGGTGATGATTCAGATGATAGCTGGCATCATGAGATTAGAATGAAGCAAGTGAATGACACCATTAGCACCATTGCATTGTCTGTAAGAGATAGAGATGATCGGATGAAGAAAAGAAAAGCACCCGATTTCATTACACCTCCTTCGTCCAAAGCCTCGAAGATGAAGAAGAAAGTAAGTTGTCATATGTAACGCCCCAGTTTTTAATTTGTCCTAATATGTCGTATGTGTTTATGAATTGCGCAATTAAATTATTTAATTATCTGATTAATTGTTTATAAGTGTTTTAAATATTTAATTTTAATATAAATTGTTATTAGTTTATTTTATTTCAAATTTATTATTTTATTTTAATACGGTAATTAATATATTTAATTTGATAATTAAGTGTTAATGATAATTAACTATATATTTAATTATACTAATTAATTACAATATTAATCGTTGATCTTGTTTTTAATTTAAAAATAGAATTTAAATTTGTTTGTTTAATTTGAACGTTATAAATTGTCAATGTATTGTTCTAGTATGATTTGAACGCGCTTCGTTCTTATATGATTTGATATCGAAAATTCATGAAAATTTAGTATGTTGTAGATTTATGTGTTATGAACATATTTATATGCTCGTTTCATGTTTTTGATTTCGTTTCACGTGGTAACGAATTTATTTTGATTTTTGGAATCCAAATCGGGGGCTAATGAGCAATTAGCGCACCCTTGGTTCCGTATGAGATATCTTGAGCTAGGAAACTCGGATTCGAGTTTCGTCAACTTCGCTGAACTCGCAACGAAAATTTGAGTTTATTGAACTTAGCCTTATATTTTTCCAAAGTTATTTGAACCTCCGAAATTCAATCGAAACATGAAACGGAAATCAAATCTGCCACAGTTTACTAAAATGACCATATCTTATTCAAACCTTGACCAAATTAACTATAGTTTGATTCCTTGGAACCCTAACTCAACCCTCTAACCAGCCTTAATCACCCCAAACCGAGATCACCCTCATCAGTTGGAGAAAATTCAGCCAAAACCTTCTGCTCTCCAGTTTTCCCGTAGCTCAAGCCAACCCTTGGAGATTCAAGCTCAAATCTCTTCCAAACCTTCATTAATCAACAAGGTAAGCTTAGGGTTGTATTATATATTCATCATGAGTCATTTTGATCCATTCATCCCCAATTTTGATCATGTTTTCATGAGTATATGGTTGACTTGGAGAAATAGTTAGGTTATGAGCATATTTGTTGATCTCTTTCAATTCTTGAGGTATTAGGTTGATTCAAAGCATGAATATGATTGTATTGACTTCTTCTTTGCATTTATGGTGATGTATTAGCTGGTAGTTGAAGCATTCATGAGCTACCATTAATGAAATTTTGAAGAAAATTCATGAAATGACCACCTTCTTCCCTTCCTCACGCTTGGTCATTTGAAGAGCATGTTTAGATGTTGTTTTGGAGTGTTTTTGCTGTATAATTGTTGTCTTGCCTTACCTGATCTTGTTAGTTAAAGATTGAATTTGTTGCTGCTCTGTTTTTTTGCAAATTTTTGCCCTGTTTTCGGACTGTTTTTGTTGCTGTCAACTGCTGCGTGTTTCCCTTGCTTAGCTGCTGCGTATTATCAGTCACTGTAGGAGTTCTTGGTGTTATTTTTGCTGCTGAATCTGCCTTATGTTGCTGCTAATTGCTGTTGTAAATTCATGCCAAGAAACAGGGGTTGTATCGTGTTTATTCTGCTGCTGCGTTTCTGGAACGGATCTCCCCGGGCGGGGAGATTTTTGCCTTGAAAAGGCCCGGCCGGGTAGCCTTGTGCAGAAGCTTTCTGCACGAAGCTCCCCGGGCGGGGACTTTTGCTGCACGTTGCTTCCTTCCTTCCTTTCTTGTATTTAAATGCCTGTATGGTGGTTTTAAATTGTTGTGCATGGCTTGAGATAATGCGTGTATTGTTTGTGTGTGCATGTGATTGGTTTGATGTTTGCATGCATGTTTATTGAATAAAGTTTGCATGCATGAAATGTTTTAATTGAATTGTTCTTGCATGCATGCTATATATATATGTATAAATAATATATTGAGTTGTTATATGCATGCATGGATATATTACATGTTATGTACATATATATATACATATATTTATATATATGTTTAGTATATATTAAATATTAGTTGATTTAATTGAATTATGGGAATTAAATTGTTACCTATTTCATGTTCCCTTCTAATTTCCAATCTTGAACTGAATGTAATTAATTGTCTATTTTCTAATTGTAAACATGTTATGGTACGTGATATGTTCGTTATTTGAATTCTTGTATTGAATTGCTATGAAATATGAAATTCATGACTTAAATGATTATGAACGCTTCCTTGAATGAATGAATGGCTTGTTTATGAGATTTAAATGCATTAATAGTGCACATGAACGTGTTTATTACATAATATCATTTTTTATGCATTCACATCATGATCATACATTGCCGTGCGTCATATATGATACATTTGGAGTCTTGAGTCTCACAAATTCATTGCATTGTCCTTTGCGCAGTTTTCCTCCGGGGCGGAGAAATCTTGATCAACTAGGCACTCGGTAACTCGTTTCCTTGTATCGCCTTATTCCAGGTGAGGGTGTTTTCGTTCTAGTTACATACTAAACCCTACCACCTTATGTGACAAGTTTGGCCAAAACCTTATGTGTATATATATATATGTTACTTTTAAAGTAGAGTCATCGAGTAAATTATGATCGAGTAAACCCTTTTCTAATGAATTATGAAATATGTTATGTTTCTTATGAATCAAATGATTTGGCGAGAATATGATTATGAACATGATTATGAATGCACGGGCCCAGGGACTTAGTGCAAGTGGCTATCCGGGGAGGCAAGGGCCAACGGTGATCCCTTGTACTAGTCCCACCACATTTACGGTGATACCGGCCCTCGCTAGGAGGTTTAGCGGGGAATGGGAGTTGAGTACCCTTGGGGGATTCATGTACCCCATTGGCCTATGTATGGACCGGTGGTCAGGTGTTGCTAACCCGTCCACCACCCGGAGGAAGAAGGTTGGAACTTATTTTATGATTATGATTATGTTATGACAAGTTGTGCACCGTACGGGAAGGCCGGGACACGGATTACCCAAACGACTATGTCTTATGTTATGTTTTATGGCTTGTATGTATTATGAGATATTGCATGATCACGTATTTAATATATTAATGATATTTGTCGTACACGGTCGGAGTTTGGTTGGAGATGATGCACTGTAGCGCCTCAACGCCACAACCCCGCACCATTGTATCACCCAAGTAACTAGGAAGCCTTATCACTCGAGAGATACTTCGGCGAACGGACAGAACATAACAAAGATCAGAGTAACCAGTGTTGCCAACGCAGCGGAATTTCAGAATAATTTAAAACTTTTGAAAACATGAATGCAACACAGTAGTATATGCATAAACACAGAAACAAGTAGCCATAGTATTAACATAAAACATTAGTCCAATAGGAAAACAAAGGAACATAATAAAAACTGAGTCCAAGTAATTCAGGTCGTAGCCTGAACAAGTTCTCATAGTAAAACATGCAACATAAAGGTAGAGGCAACCACAACTGCACAGGACAAAAGAAGAGTAACTAACAATCCTGACTTAACAAAAGACCTCCTACAGCTTCAAGATACCTCTAGGAAGCGCCGGGCTGCCTACCTGAAACCATGAGGTCAGAAAACAGGGTAGAGGTATTAGTCAAAGGGACTAAGTGAGGTAATTTGTAGTAACAAAGAGTAATTGGACTTGAGGGGTTTTGAAAGACTTTCTTAGCAACATTCCTCAAACCGGAAAGAAAACTCTTTTATCTTAAAATGGGATTTTTCACAAGCACACACATCAGAGGTTCTGGTTCATACATACTTTATAAACGGGGAACAGGATACGGGATATTTTCAAAATATGAACCAGACTTTAAAACCAAAGTTTGCCTGCAAGCTAGGCCATATCCATCCTTTACTCCTCAAAAACATTTACAATTGGTATCGAGATCCATTAGGACCCCGACACCCATATACACATGCACCACCCCTTCTCCCCTTATTGTCGCGCCCAGGGAGCTACCCCGCGGTGGCGTGCGAAACGGGAGGAATTTACCACCTCTCCCGACCTTCGATGTGGAGTAACCAACCTCCGATTAAACCATCACCAAGGTCAGTACGGCGGCTAGTATCATAGTAGCCATTGGCGCAGGCCTCCCGGTCTACTACTAACCAAACCGCCAGGGCCCAACATAACAAAATTTCCAAAGCTTGCATTCAGAATAACAAAAGTGCATAAGCACACAGAGTTCAGAAGACTGAACCTTTAATCAAAGCAGTATAACAGTGAACAGAACGTATATCAGAGATCATTGACTTTAAACTTGAAGCCTTGTCCCAAAATGGGAAAACGTTTAACTTGAAAGATAAGAATCTTTGCACCCGAAGGCATTGATTTTGAAATCATTTGAATACGTAGGAATATTCATGGTTCCAGTTGAAATAGTTTAAACCTCACCTATTTATTTAGATAAGTTGATAGTTGGTAGAAGACAGGGTTCACACAGTACCCTGCGGATCTCAGAACTCGGTATTATCTCCTGTAAGTGACAGACTACCATGAGCTTAAGGATCTAAGTCCCACACATGATTAATGATGCATGATTGAGTGCGGATAGTCAAGTATTGAAGCATAAGATTGAAAAGAATACGACACACTTAAACAAGGAATAATCTTTCCCGAAGAAAGAATTTGAGTAAACGATTAGTCTTATTAGAAAGCTCATGTCAAAAGCTTAAGGGTATGTTCTTAGGGTCTTAGAACAACCCTAATGTGAACTTTGAAACCTACTTTGAGCCCTTGTTTTTGAGAATTTTCGAAAAAGGCTTTGACCGTTGAATTCGTCTCTTTGGAATGATCAATTAGGTTAAAAGTCAAAATTCCTGGTCAAGGTCAAAGTCAAAAGTCAAAGTCAAAGCTCAAGGATCAAAGGTCAAAGGTCACTATTCAAGTATACGGTATAGATACTATATGTATACAGTACTTATACTGTATGTATACGTGTATTTATATAGTATGTATACGGTATTTATACAGTATGTATACGGTATTTATACGGGGATACCTACCGTATTTATACAGTATTTATACAGGGTACATACAGTATTTATACAAGAATACATGTGGTATTTATACTAGAATACATACGGTATTTATACAAAAGTACATACGTATTTATTACGGAAATACACATAGTATTTATACGAAAGTATACACGTATTTATACATATTGGAATCAAATACGTTTACGTATATTATACATGTATACCATAACATATATCAATTGGTCAAGTAATTATGTAACAATTAATTAAACATGTAACATTTAAAACTATAGGTTATACTGTAATTATGTACTATTAAATAACATGTAACATTTAATTAAATCATGAAATAAATTAAATTACCTAAGTATGATCATAAAATAATTAAAATGTAACATATAACATGCTAGCATAATTTTCACATAATTAATTTGTCACAAAATTAAATTATGTAACACATTTCATAATAAACTATACTATAAGAAATATAATTCATAAATTCATGAATATTTAAAACATAAATTAAATCACATAATTCATGCAAAAAATAAATCATAAATTAAATCCTAAACCTAGCATAATTAATAAATAAATTAAAACATAAAATAAAACATAAATTAAACTAATTAAAACATAAAAAAAATAAGAAAACTAACCTTAAGGGGGGAGAGAGAGTGGCGTGTGATTGTGGCTGGTGTGGGGAGAAAATGAGACCCCAACACACTTATTTATAGTTGTAGGGAATGACTAGAGTGCAAATAATATTTATTTTAGGGGCTTAAGGTGGGGTATTTTGTGAAATTTCCAAAAATAGGTTTCCTTCTTTACATAATTGTCACAGCAGGGGTATTCTGGTAATTTCACCTTTATCCTGCATATTTTTGGAGTTGGAAAAGTGCCCAAGAGCTAGGAAATAAAATGAGCTTCGAAACAGTTACTCACGGGTCAAAATCGGACGTACGGTTTAAAAGTTATAAGCTTCGGAAGATTTGATTTTCTTGAATTTCGAAAATTAATTTAATTATGAAATAAATACTAGGATAAAATTTGAAGGTCCGAAAGGCTTTCCAAAAATGTAGAAAAAATCGAGGAACGTTATGGTGATGATCTCAAGGGCTAAATCATTCTAACGAAGGAAATATATTCTACCGACGGAAATTTTTATTTGAAAATAAATTCTTAAATTGCTCTGGACACATAAACGAAACCTCAAAGCATTGAAAAGATATTTGAAAAATCCTAAGAAGATAGGTATAGGTTCTTTAAGGTCTCTTAAATAAAACGGTATAGTGCTGGTTCGGAAATAAATAGTGCTTTTAGGGTTTAAAGGTAGTTATCCCCCTTTGTGTCACCTAATATCACATATGAACACTCATTTCATGTAGGGATGCATGATATAAATTATTTTCAATATGGATCAAGTTCTATAAATGCCCTTACGTTGCCCTTAGTTTACCTTTATTGATCCGGTCCCGAACCGGGCTGTCACATGCACGCTCACTCGCCGAGCCTTTATGTTTATGTATGAATTATAACTTAATGAATTTAATATGATTAGTCGCAAAGTGCTAGCACTGCTTAGTTATTCTCTTGCCCTTTCGGGAACTAATTTTAAATAAAACCTTGCTCGGGATTTATGACTTGCATGTGCATGTTTTATATATACGTATATCGCTCCTGCTCACTCAGTCTTCTAGAGACTGACCCTCTCCCTCCCCAACCTTTTAGTGTGTAGGTTTGGCTTTGGAGTTTCGAGTTAGGCGGAGTTGTGTTGAGTCTTTGAGTTGGTCAAGTTAAGTTATGAGAGTCTCTGCACTCGCATATGTATATAAATTGTGTATGATTCGACTTTGTAAGATTATAAATTTGAATCTTTGTATATTTGCTATTGAATTGCCCTTGCCGGGCTTTGTTATGAATTAAGAAGAGGCCTGAGGAGCCCAAGTCTACTTGCGGTTCGTGTGTTTAATTTCTGCAGGCCCGTGGCCAATGCATGTGTTTGGATTTAGTTCTCTGTTGCATTATGTTTTGTTGATTGGTTATAATTGCATGGTCTAAGTTCCGCCTAGCTTACGAGGGTTGTTTTGGTTGTCTCCTGTTCGCTATAGTTTGATACGGGTGCGGACTTCCCATTTCGTTACTCGTGTTGAGCCATAGTGCGGGGGATGTGATGCCTCACGTGCGGGGTGCTACATCATATTTCGTTTAATTATAATTATATGTTAGTTATATGTTGCTTAAAACTCATCTATTGTGTAGGTGAACTTTGGAAAGACCCCTATGGATCAATGCTTTGATTATGTTGGGAGATTGGACTACCCTGGAAGGGATGAGCTGACATCCGAAGAGCAAGAAAAAATCGATGGTTTCATCCGGGGACATGCTAAAGATACATCCCAAGTTACTGTTTATAGTGCAAATGATGCTGAAATCTTCGATTATGACATATACCGATTGTTGTGGGGCCTTGAGATGAGGCAATCTGTGTTTGAGGGATATATTAACATTTTGAGAAGCATGAACATGACAAGAATTTGGGCCATGTCTTCCCATGTAACAATCGGTATATTGGATAAACTGCCTCGTGAAAAGTTCATCAAAGGTTCGAAGAAGAAATTGAAGGCTGGAGATTTGGAGGGAATGGACAAGTTTCTAACAGACAATGTCACGAAGAGTGTGCGTTCATTGCTTGCGCGTTTGAATCCTGATGTGTTAGGAGGTAACCGTTACACTATCTTCCCATTGAACACAAAAAACCATTGGCATATGGTTGTCGTCGACACCGATCTCAAGGTATTTAAAGGCTTGAACTCTATGAATTCTACCGTTGCAACCGGGCATGCGAAGTTATGGGCGAAATTCATTCAAATATTCCTTTTTCATGCATACAAGTATGAGATTCCGACCGATGACGTAGATGCTCAGGTATGTCCCTCCCAACGGGATGATAGCCTCGATTGTGGTGCCTTCCTTTGCCTATTTGTTGAATGTTTTGCTAGGGATGACCCTACTTTCTGGAAAGAATTTCTTCTTGTGCAGATGCCATATTATCGTGCCCATTTGGCTACGAAGATTTTGGCTACAGGAGACAATTCTGAGGTTATGGTTGAAAACTAATGTGTATATCTTGTATTTTAGTGGTGTGTTGTTGATTTCGAAAGGGGTGTAATTTTTGTCAGGTGCTCCTGAAACCTTATGATGGCTGGATAATGTTATTGTAGTATTAGTGATGTAGTATTGTAGTGTTATTATGGAACTTTGGTAATGTAGTATGTTCACTTTGAAATGGAAGTAATTATATGCATGGATATAAGTATGTATGAAATTCTGGATGTTTGTTGGAATTGAATCGTACTTGATTAAATACATGGTACCTGATTCTGGCAATTTTATACAACATATGCACAATTAAGCACGTGATTGTAGCAGCTTTGTACAACATTTCTCCAAGTTTGTACCACGTGAAAAAAGTTGTATAATTCACTCTCCTGGGGTACATAAAAGTAGGTACGTGATTCTGGCAATTTTATACAACATATGGACAATTAGGTACGTGATTGTAGCAATTATATACAACATTTCATCAGATTTGTACAACATGACAGAAACTGTATAATTCCATCTCCTACATAATTTTCAAGAATTTATACAACATATGGACAATTAAGTACATGATTGTAGCAATTATATACAACATTTCACCGGAATTTTTACAACGTAACAGAAGTTGTATAATTCCATCTCCTGATCAATTTTCAAGAATTTATACAACATATGGACAATTAAGTACGTGATTCTAGCAATTATATACAACATTTCATCGGATTTGTACAACGTCACAGAAGTTGTATAATTCCATCTCCTACGTAATTTTCAAGAATTTATATAACATATGGACAATTAAGTACGTGATTCTGGCAATGTTATACAATATTTCATCGAATTTGTACAACGTGACAGAAGTTGTATAATTCCATCTCCTGATCAATACATACTGAAACGGTACATACCAAATGATGAAAACTACTAAATCATACGACCATATGTTGTGTGAGTTTAAATCAATTCGTATAATAGAGTTTAATAGAGTTTTCAAAGATTATGTTATCATAATGTGTTGAAGGATATATGCTATATGATATGGTATGTTGGTTACAAATGTTATCATAATTAAGTTGAAGGAGAGTATATATCCTTCAATTAAGTACATTATTTCAACATATTATGGTTACATTTGTAACCAACATACCATATCATATGACTATACTCATGTTGCTGAGCAGAGGGCTGCACGCATTGCTGAGCTGGAGGCAGACCTTATGCAGATGACCATTGACCGTGATACTTCTATGGAGCGCCACCAGCACTATCGTGCACGTATGAGAGCTCGTTTGTATGATGCCTATCACCTATCTGATGAGGAGGCAGTTGAGGAGGTCGAGGGTCAGGATGTTAGTCAGGCCTCTAAGGAGCCCGAGCCTATGCAGGAGCAGTCTGATGGAGGTAACAATGGATCTGATGATGATGATGATGGAGGTGACGTAGCAGGGCATGGTCAGGGTGAGGTTGTTGCTGTTTCTGACGACACTACTAGGGGTTCTTTGGACCACAGTTACCAGGGTTGATCGCTGCTGAGAGATCTCTGTATATAGTATGGATGCATATATATATCTATGGATGACGGCTGTATGGGACTGACTTTTGGAGGAGGAGATGTATAGCTATGGTAGATGATCCCCGATTTTTGGCACCACTGATGACGGTTCAGATGACAAATGGAGGAGGGGATGTGTACCTATGGTAGGATGTGTCAAGCATAGTTGGACGGTATGGTAAGGCATGTATGGGAGTAATTTGATTATAATCAGATCCTCCCCATTTTAACTTTTGTGTAATATGTAGCCTGTTGTAAAGTTTACCAAACCATGCGTATTTATGACACAATATTCACCACTTTATTCTGTTTATCTGTTTACTGCTTTCCATAACTGTCATTGCATTAGTCTTAGAGTTGCTTCAAGATACCATTAGGGCTGTTATTAGGATCATACATTTCATTTATTGTCATCATGATGTATCATCGTATTTCATCGGATTATTGCTATATGTTGTTCATGTTTATGAATGGTTGATGATTATGTCACTTGTGATTTATTAGTGATATCTTGTTGATTGAGATATTTGATACATACTTGAGATTATATGTGAATGTGTGAAATACGTGGATTATCAAGTATGTGAATCATTCTTATTGGCATGCATTATATATCCCTGGATTCTTGCAAATTCAGTAACATCATGCCACCAAGAAGAGCACCACGACATCGTGTACCACCATCGCCGCCCCATAGAGAAGTCACACCACCTAGGTATGGTACGCCATCACCACCCAGAAGGGAAGGATTCCCAGAGTTAGCAGAAGTACTACAGCAGATTCTAAGGGCAAGGGGAAATCCTCCTAATGAGAAGTCACTGGAAAAGTTCCTTAGAATGAATCCTCCTAAGTTCTATGGTGAACCTAATGATTTAAAAGCTGAGAATTGGATAGCAAGTTTGGAAAAGATCTTCGAAGCTATGGATATCTACCCAGAAGATCGTGAACGAGTTCAGTATGCTACATTCTTAATGGAAGGAGCTACACTTAATTGGTGGAAGCATACTCAGCATATGTGGACTGAGAATAATGTCAACAGTAACTGGACTGAATTTGTAAGGGAATTTCAGTAAAAGTACAACCCCCAAGTTACTCGCAACGCAAGAGAAGCTGAGTTCATGAGCCTAGTTCAAGGAAATATGAACGTGTTGGAGTATGAAGCCAAGTTTGTCAGGTTGATTAAGTATGCACCTCACATTCTGAACGATGAATGCCGCAAGACTAAGAGATTCATTGATGGTCTGAAACCTGAGCTACGTTGGGCGTTAGCATCATTGGATGTCGAGACCTACACCAGAGCAGCGGATAAGGCTTTGAAAGTGGAAGCAGCTCACAAGGATATCAGAATAACTGTTAGCCGTCAGGGACCTTCTAACCCAAAGCCGTTTCAGGGGAACAAGAGACCTTCAGGATATTCCACTCAAAGAACTGGAAAGAAACCTATGATGGCTCAACAACAGCAGAAGGCTCCACATCAACAGCGAACTCCGCATCAGCAGAAAGTACCACAACAACCAAAGGCACCGCAGCAGTTCAGCGCACCTCAGGCCAATCAAGGGGAAATTGTTTGTGATTTTTGTGGTCGTAAGGGACATGCTGAGGAGAATTGCAGGAAGAAAGTTGGACAGTGTGTATGGTGTGGATCTACTGATCATATGGTTGAGAATTCTCCAGCAAAGACTAGGAAGTATGGGGTTCAGGACAAAGGCAAGGCGGTGGTGGGGACGACTGGTAAACCCCTGGTTAAAGGCAGAGCTTATACACTAGATGGCAGTGAGCAGGTTGATCCTTCGTCAATTGTGGAAGGTATTGTGCACATTCTTAACACACCAGTTCAGGTCTTGTATGACCCTGGCGCTATGCATTCATTCACTGCATCTAAATTATGTGCGCATTTACAATTTCCACTTGAACAATTGCCATATAACTTTGAAGTAAGTTCTCCTTTGGGGACTTGCCTCGTAACGGATCAAGTATATAAACGCTGCCCTATTCACATTAGTTATCGCTATTATCCATCGGATCTTAGCATGTTGCCGATGACTGAGTACGATGTTATACTTAGAATGGATTGGTTATTCAAGTACCGAGCTAAGTTGGATTGTTATAAGAAAGAAGTCATCTTGGGAGATGATGAAAATGGGACATCAGAAAAGAAAGTGGAGAAGTTAGCTGTGGTTTCGTCAATGGAAGCAAAGAAAATGATTCAAAATGGAGCAACAGGATTCATCGCCTATCTCTTGAATAGGCCAAAAGATCAAATCAGGATTGAAGAAATGAAGGTAATCAACGAATTTCTAGAAGTGTTTCCCGAACACTTAAACTCGTTACCACCCGATCGTGAACTACAGTTTACAATTGAGACGATACCAGGAGCAGAGCCATTTTCCAAGACGCCTTATAGAATGGCTCCAGCAGAACTTCAAGAATTGAGAAAACAATTGGATAAATTGTTAGAGGCAGGATATATTCGACGTAACACATCGCCATGGGGAGCGCCTATACTTTTCGTCAAGAAGAAAGATGGATCATTGCGTTTGTGCATTGATTACAGGGAATTCAACAGAATGATGATCAAGAATAAGTACCCACTCCCTCACATCGAAGAGTTATTCGACATACTTCAAGGAGCACGGGTATATTCTAAGTTGGATTTGAGACAAGGATACTACCAACTGAAGATCAAGGAAGCAGATATTCCCAAGACTGCTTTCAACAGTCGTTATAGTCATTATGAGTTCATAGTAATGCCATTTTCTGACTAATGCACCAGCTGTATTCATGGATATGATGCACCAAATATTCAGAACATTCCTCGACTAGATCGTGGTGATTTTCATCGACGACATTCTAGTGTTTTCTAAGACACTAGAGGAACATGCTGAGCATCTTCATTTGGTGCTAAACACTTTGCTGGATCACAAGCTATATGCAAAGTTCAATAAATGCGAGTTCTGGTTAGAACGAGTTACGTTTCTTGGACACATTATCTCAGGATTAGGAGTTGAAGTCGATCCTTCCAAGATCGAGTTAGTTATGGATTGGAAGCCACCAAGGAATCCATCAGAAGTAAGAAGCTTTTTGGGACTAGCAGGTTATTACAGAAGATTTGTCAAGGATTTTGCAAAGATTGCAGCACCACTCACAAAGTTAACTAAGAAGGAAGGGAAGTTTGAATGGACCGACAAGTGTGAGCAGAGTTTTCAAGAATTGAAGAGGAGATTGACAACAGCACCGATTTTAACTTTACCTGAAGGCAAGGAAGAATACACTGTTTACACTGACGCCTCGAAATAAGGTTTGGGAAGTGTTCTAATGCAGAATGGAAAGGTGATCGCTTACGCATCGAGAAAACTTAAACCTCATGAAGTCAATTACCCGACACACGATTTGGAATTAGCGGCAGTGATTTTTGCTCTCGCGAAATGGAGACACTACTTGTATGGAGTTTCGTTTGAGATCTTCACAGATCACAAAAGTTTGCGCTATCTATTCACTCAGAAGCAGTTGAATATGCGACAGAGAAGATAGATGGAGATTCTAGAAGACTATGATTGTGTTATTCAATACCATCCCGGAAAGGCAAATGTTGTTGCAGATGCCTTAAGCAGGAAGACTTCTTTAGCACTAATTTCAGCGGGTATAGAGATTGTTCAAAGAGAAGCACTACAGGTGATACATAAAGCTCTAATCGCAAATATTGTAATGATATCACCTTTGAAAGAGAAAGTGTTAGAAGCTCAAGAGAACGACGAATGGATTAAGAAGTGTCTCAATTCAAAGAAGAAGGATGATGAGACAAAGTTCAAGACCGATGAACACGGAATTTTGAGATACAAGGGTCGTATATGCGTACCAGTTGTTTTAAGGAAAGAGATTCTCGATGAAGCGCATAAGACCAAGTATACAGTACATCCAGGAGGAACTAAGATGTATCAAGATATCAAGACGCATTTCTGGTGGAATGGTATGAAGCGAGACATAGCCAATTATGTTAAGAAGTGTTTAACCTATCAGAAAGTTAAAGCTGTGCACCAGAAGCCAAGTGAAATGTTACAACCGTTACCGATCACAACATGGAAATGGGAACAGATCACAATGGATTTTGTCACTAGATTACCTAAAGTCAAAGAAGGACAAGACAGTATAGGGTGATCATCGATAGACTCACCAAGTCACAACACTTTTTGCCAGTGAAAACAACTGATAAAGTCAGCACGTTGGCAAAGCTGTACTAACAAGAGATTGTGAGACTACACGGAGTACCGAACAGCATAATGTCTGACAGAGATCCGAAGTTTACTTCGCAGTTGTGGCAAGGAATTCAGACTTTGATGGGAACAAAGGTAAACTTCAGTATCGCAGCACATCCTCAAACGGATGGACAATCAGAGAGGATGATCAAATATTTGGAGGATATGCTAAGAGCTTACGCATTAGACTTTCAAGATAGTTGGAAATATTGCTTACCCCTTGTGGAGTTTGCATACAATAACAGTTATCAGGCTTCGATTCAAGCCGTTCCGTATGAAGCCCTTTATGGAAGAAAGTGTAGATCGCCGTTGTACTGGGATTTGGATGAAGTAAGACAAACAGAGGATGGACCGAAAAGAACAAATTCGGTAAATTGGATTCGGGAAGCGACATAAAAGATTCAAATCATTCGTCAAAGAATGAAAGCTGCCCAGGACAGGTAGAAGAGTTACGCAGATCGACGCAGAAGAGATCTTGAATTCACAGTGGGCGATAGAGTGTTTTTGAAAGCATCGCCAAGAAAAGGGTTTACTCGGATTGGGAAAGGCGGTAAATTAAACCCTAGATACGTTGGACCATATGAGATACTGGAACGCATTGGAGAGACTGCTTATAGATTGGATTTACCTACAAGTCTTACGGGAATCCACAATGTATTCCATGTATCTCAACTGCGCAAGTGTTTTTCAGATGAGTCAGAAGTGGTATCAGTGGAAGAAATACCATTAGAGCCGAACTTAACTTATGTGTTGAAGCCGACCAAGATTCTGGACATAAAATTTCAAGAACTAAGGAATAGGAAAATTCCTTTAGTTAAGTTCCTTTGGAAGGGACATGGCACAGAAGAGGCAACATGGGAAACAGAAGATAAGATGCAGAAACATTACCCCGAGTTATTTTCAGAAACGGTCGTGGAATCTAAGGACAGATTCTTTTCAAGGAGGGGAGATTGTAACAGCCCGTAATGGGGCCTGGTTGAAATGGTAAGCTAAGGGCAGTGGTAAAGCGTTTATAGACCATGATCCAACTTTACAAAACCTCATGCATTGCATTTTATCTGATCAACGTGCTCATATGTGATTTTTATTACGTTAAGGAGGAATTCTTTACCTTTCACCCACTTTACTATTCATTTACCGAGCCTGCTTTACCCATCTTGTCACTCGAACCCTATAGGTTCATAATCCATGTTTTCCAATCATTCGAACTTGTTTTCTAAGGTTCAGAGTCCTTTCTTTAGCATTAGGGCATTTCGCACACTTACCGTCCAAAGTTACTATTCATTTTGCAAAAGATTTCAAATTTATAGTCAGATCGATCCTTGAGTCGATACGAGTCTTTTGAAATCATTCTTGACTTGAAAATCTATTTCAAACTTCATTTCAAATTAAACGTTTATTTAAAACCCTAATTCACTATTCCTTCTACGAACGGTTTTTCGTTCGGAGAACTTCTACTCTTCGAATTTGGGTTTAAAGTACTTCTTGATTCATTTCATGATTTTTGAGATTTATTATATCTCTTCGTTGAAGCCCTAACTCGAGTTTTGAATAAAACGGTTTTTAAAAATAAGTTACTATTCATCCTACGTTTCTAACTTTTTATCGGTAAAACTTTTTATAGTCAATATTGGGCTCAAAACGATTGTCAATTTATTTTATGACATTTTAAAACAATCCGGACATTCAAATCATGTTCGGAGGTCGTTTTTCATTCATATTCGTTTAAAACATTCAAGTTTCTATTCTTTAAAACTAATATATCTTTCTAACGGTAAATCCGTTTTCATCGAGTAAATATTCGTTTCGAAGCTAATTTTTGTCCGATTCACATATGCCAACTTCCAGCATCTCGTCTTCGTGTTTACCATGTTAAATTACCTAAATACCCTTCATTTCCCATTTTTATTTAATTATCAAAGCCATGCTTACAAGGGATGCTACTACACTTTGCTCTCCTACCCTTGGAGTTATTTTTATTGCAAGGAGAGGGGTCTCCCAACAACTATAAATACCCCCCTCATGCCATTCAATTCCTTGGCCCTTTCTCTCCCTCTCTTCCCCTCTTGGCCGAGAGCCACACCCCCCACTTTAGGTTAATTGTTTTATTTTTTTTAGGCTATAGTTTTATGTTATGTTTTAGTTTAATTTATGTTTTTATGTTATGGTTTATTTATATTATGTTTAGGTTGGGTCTTAGGTTCTTCCCTAAGCCATATAGGATTTTATTTTATGCATTTATGGTATAGTTTTTATGATATATTTGAATAGTTGTTCATGTGATTTAATTGTTTATAATATGCTATGATATGTTATGAATTAGTTTAATATATGCTATGATCATGCTTTAGGGTTTATATATGTTGTATATTGATGTATGTTTATGATATTTAAATTATGTTCATGCATGTTATTTAATGGAATAGTATTATATGATCAATTATGTCACAACATGTTACATATTGTCAATTGATCATTTAATTATCACATATTATATGATCAATGCTCATGCTATGCTATGACTTATGTTATGATATGATACTACATTTTTATATGATTCATATATTATGAATTGATCTTATGTTATGACTTGGATTAATGGAATATTATTTGATCATATCTTATACACTTTATTAGTGTCACACCTTATAACCTAAGATAGAATAGTACTTTATTTAGACCTTGTAACCTTAGGTTATATCTTTTAATCTAGATCACACACACCTCTAATAATATGAACTTGAACCATAGATTATAACAAGAACATAATTTGATTAGAGTGAGTGTGTGTGTGTGTGTGTGTATGTGCCGTGTGTGCGTGTGTGTGTGAGTGTGTGTGCATGAGTGTGTGTTTAGTGTGTGGGTTTGACCCAAACCCTTTGACCCAACATGTGAATAGTAATCTTAAATAGTAACCTTGAATAGTAATCTGGAATAGTACTTTTGAATAGTAAAATGAAACAAAATTCGGGATACCTAATTAGACGTTTGCATTTAGGGTTTCCCAACCCCGGTTCTAAAATATCTTTTCAAAATGAGTTTTCTTTCGTGGATTTGTTTCATAACCTTAGGGTTACGTTAGGATTCATAATTTGACTAATACTTACTCGACTTTAGTAAGATCATAGTCTCACGTTAAGATAACTCACTTCAACGTGTTTCTTTATGTGATACCTTATCTCTAATACCTTGAATGGTATTACTCTCATGTGTTATCTCCTTATGTGACTTCATCATTCATATGCATCATGTAGAGTGGGTCTTAGTTCTTAAGCTCACTTTAGTACGTCACTTATAGGAGTTAAGGTTGAGTACTGGAATCCCCAGGGCACTGTTTAATCATACTACGCATCTTTACCTATTACTAAGTGAGGTTAACTATTTCAAACTGGAACCATGATTATATCTATAGTATCAAATGTTTTTCAAAACTAACACCTAGTTCTTTCAATGATTACTTTAAACTATTCCCTTATTGGGACAACTCTTTCATCAATCATTTACTTCAGTTATCATTTACTCAAATATCATATATCGTTTCAAATATCATATTTATTCATCTCATTTATCGTTTCAAACAATCATATTCATTTATTCAAAGTTCATCGTTCATCGTTTATTGTTCATCGTTCATCATCACATCATTTCATTGTCCTTCACGGACTTCATTATATTCAAGCATTCGGATTTACTCCGGATGTTCATTCATATGCAAGCTTTATCGTTCATCGTTATTGGGCCCGACGGTTATGTGTGGAAGTGATGCTCGGGAGGTGAGCACCAACGACATCACTAATATCGGCCGTCACCATTAGACAATTGACACCGACTTTAATTGGAGGTTGGTTAAGTCAGGACAATCTGTCAGAGAAAGGACAGCAAATCCTTATCTCATTCATCGTTTATCGTCGCCTAGGGCTAGCTAACCGAAGTGACACCGGAGAAGGGTGGTGCATGTGTGTACGTTCAAGATGCTGTTGATCTCGGTCCAACATCGCTCATCGTTCATTGTTTTTAAGGAGTAAGGGTGGAAGATGCCTAGCTTGCGGGCATAAATCATTTTATAAACATTGGTTCATATTTATCAAAGTTATCCTTTACCCCTATCCCACTTTATTAAAATCATATGAACCAAATCATATCATATGTGTGCGCGTGTGACATCATCATTTTCATATCAAATGTTTTTCATTAAGTATTTATCTTTCAAATCATTCTTCAAGGTAAACTTTAATCATTTCAAATATCCTTTCATTTCAAGAGTATTCCTTTTAAGTACTCCCTCACTTAGTCACTTTGACTAATACCTGGCCTCATGGTTTCTGGTCTTGCAGCCGCACTCTAGAGGTATCTTGAAGCTCTAGAATGTCTATTTTGCCCGAGTCAGGACTTATATGTTATTAATCTATTTTGTGTCCTGCATTATGATATATGGCTGCATATGTTCCTAGCTTTATTCTGTAACTTGATACACTACTACTCTACTTACTACATGCTCCCGTGACATTGTCCAATTACTTATATCATATCATTACTTGTCTCTTCTACTTAAACGTGATTGTATTGTTGATATGTGCTCATTACTTGTCACCACCACGCATGGATTTAAAAGCTTCAAATTTTCCTAAATTCTGTTGTATTATCATTGAGCATTCATCATGATCGTCATCAACCGTTCGCCGGTGTATTTGTTGAGTGATGGCTTACACCGTTATTTGATGAGCATATCGATGCGGCGGTTGGAGCGTTCCTCTCCATATATATATACAAGTGGGGCGCTAAAAAACCATTCCCAATTTGTATCATTTTCAGCACTTACAACCGAATATGCGATGGTGAACAAACCATCGTTGCCATCCTTCGATACGACAGACAAAAGACAGCCTTTGAAATTATTCTTAATGTGAGTCCCATCTAGAAAAATCAACTTCCTGCAACCTCTAAGAAATCCAAGCTGTAACGCCCCGGTTTCCGGATGAACAGGTAAGCACGCCACGTGTGCGTTTTGAGCGTAGGTTTATTTTATTTCTTTAATTTATAATATATTCTTACGTGGCATTCATATTTTTATAAAATTCATGAAACATTATTTACATCAATTATTTGATTTCATATCATTGAAAATATTATTTCAGGACACGGAAAATATTTCTTGCATGAAATTTATACCGAGAGTGATAAAATTACCAATTGTCCCTAGTTAAATATTTTCTATAATTCTAGGGACTTAATTGCATGATCTTTTAGGGACTTGATTGAGCATATTTTAAATTGTTGCATACCTAATCGCCTGACTTCGTAAGACCAAGGATTAAATTGTAATTTCTACCATTTCACAAAAATCAAGGGATGAATCACGTAATAATGTCTTCCATGAGCTTCCTTGAGCTCATTTCATCCAAAATTTGCCAAAACATATTCATCTCTCTCTCGGTATTTCAAGAAGAGAAAAGGAAGAGTGGATTTCAATCAATCATCAAGATTTTAAGAAAGCTTTCAAGAAATTTGGGAGTGATCATCATCATCATCATCATACTCCTTCATTTCTTTTATTTTCAAGGTTGGTAGCATGGAAGGGATGATTCTTGATTGTGTTTGACATGCTAGGGTTTGAGTGAGATGTGCTAGATGGATTGATTGGACATGGAAGCATGATTAAATGATCATAACATGAATTATTGCATGATTTCTAGCTTGAATATTTGAATATTTGGCTTGAGTGACCAAGTTGATCATAAACTTGAAACTTGGAATTCTTGATGATCTTACATGCTTTGAGTATTTGAATGTTCTAATATCACCTCTTGGGTATATATGCATGAATATTTCCAGAAATTATACCTTTGTTGCTTGAAAAATTGATTTTGGGTTGCTTTGTTGATCATTCCCGAGAGCATACTCTGTTTTTGCTCTGTTTTTCCCAGTTGCAGAACTGGGAACGACCGTTCCCAGCCTCAAGGCATGGCGGGAACGGGCGTTCCCACCTTTTCAAACAAAGTAGGCGGCCGACCACGGGAACGGCCGTTCCCATTTTGGCCTTGGAGCCGGAAGGGCCGTTCCCGGCTAGTCGCGTTTTAAAAATGGAAAAACGTTGGCGCGCTTTGGGGTTGCATGGGAACGACCGTTCCCATTTTACAAAGGGAACCGGAACGGCCGTTCCCACCTGAATTGCAGTGTAAAATTCACTGCATAAAATTACGAAATTAGCCCCTCGATCCAACGACTTCTTTGACCCCGAATTGCTATAATATGTGCTAATATGATGTGAAACGAAGTGTTATCATACCACATTGCATTTTCGTGGTCGTCTCGACACATTTCCGCCGTTCGTCATATTTTGGTCATTTTAGGTCATGTCTCACGAATGTACATCGTATTTGCACAGGTCACGAGGGCGTGGACGGGGAGCAAGCTCCTTAGAACGCTTATTTATTATATTTTGCAAGAAAGGTGAGGTTTTGTTTTGGTAAAACGAACCCTATAACCCTTATGTGCTAGTTTTCGGCCAAAACGTATTATACTTATAAATGATTTTCAAACCATGAACGTTTCCAAGCAAGAAAGTATTGATTATCATGATTTCAAGCATGTTTGGTGAGTACATGATTGCACGTGGGCCCGAGGGAAATTCTTGAGCCAACCGGGAAAGCAAGGGCTGACGGGTAACTCCTGAATTATCCTCACATTGTTGGGATCACCCCCGAAGCCACTAGGAGATTAGTGGTGGAAGGAGTTCCGTGTCTAGAGGGTCATGTCCTCTACACACACCATGTCGTGGATAGTCGAGCCTTGCAAACTCGCTATCACCCGGAGGAAGAAGGAGACTGGGGATTAATCCGGCATGTCGGGTTATCCTCGGGTTATTGCATGATTTCAAGCATGAAATTGTTTATGTGAGCACTAAATAAATTGCATGATCACGTATTTATCAAGCAAGCAAGCTTGATCACGTATTGTTCACGATTGGGAGTTCGGTTGGAGATTGCCCTTGCTCGCCGGGGCCATATGTTCATGACATTGACAAGCATGATTAAATAAACGTGTTAAAATGATTGGTTGTAATCTCGGGCAAAGATTAACTTCTTGAATTACATATCTATTTTATGCTAAAGTCTTCACCCGAGGCTACAACTTGCATGTGACGTGTGATATATATATTTATTGCCCCTCACTCAGTCTTCGGTAGACTGATACTTCACTTTTCAGGTACCTTTTGAGCATGGTCGTGCTAGGCGGGCGTTGTTCGAGTCTTTTGCATCTTCACGAGTCTAGCACCTTTCATGTATAGTACTTTGAGACATTTCATGTTATGCTCGTTATTGTTACATTTTGAATACTTAATGATGTATCTTATTTAGAAATGATAATGTAGTGATAGTTAATTGGTACCTATATGTATCTATGTAATAAATATGGTACCTATATATATGAATGACTTTATTGCTTCCGCTTTTCTATTCATGTTTGTTTTGAGTAATTATGTTGGGGAGAGTGTCCCGCCTAGCTCGTCATTTTTATTGTCACCCGTTCGCTGTGGTCTTGGTTTATGTATGAACTGTCCATTTCATACGTGGATCGAGGCTATAGTGCGGGGGATGTGGCGCCTTGGGGTTTAGGGTGCTACATCTACAGGTGGTATCAGAGCCCGGTTGCAAAACCGAGGTTCTCGAGTCGTGTCGAGTCAGTCTAGGTCGTACGGCATAGGATTATGTGGTATTTGGGAGTCTGCATTTGGTTGACTTACCTGAATTACCTATTTCTTTGCATTATTTGAGCTACTTGAGCTTCTTTGAACATGTGCTACTTGATAATATGGAAATTATATGCACACATTTGCATCAATTGATCAAGCCACGCATGTTTAGTGATCTAATTTCAGGATGGAGCGTGATAGACATTCTAGTGACCGATCCTCGAGGCACAGGCATCATCACCGCCGACATCATCGCCGCGAGAGATCACCACCTCCTCCACCTGCTCAGGCACAGCCCCAGGATTTCATGAATGCAGTAGTGGGGCTAATTGATCAGAGGTTACAGGAACGGGTACCTCCACCACCACCACCAGCGCAGGGAGCACCTCCGGAGAACCCCATTTCTGCTATTCTACGAGAGTTTCAGAACCAGCGTCCCCCGAAGTTCTATAAGGGAGACGATATACAGGCAGAAATGTGGCTAAAAGAAATTGAAAGGATTTGGCAGCTTATTCCTTGTGACAGTCAGGAGAAGGCCCGCTGTACACTTACTCTTATTCAGGGCGAGGCCTATTCGTGGTGGGAAAGCACACAGATTGTTCTGGAGGCAGCCGGGATCGAGATTACCTGGGAGGTCTTCGTACGGGAGTTTAGAAACAAGTATATTCCTCCAGCTTCCCGTACTCGCAGGTTGAGAGAGTTCACTGAACTAAAGCAGGGAGGCAGATCTGTGGGTCAGTACATCGCCGAGTTCGAGAGACTTTCTCGCTATGCACCCAACATAGCGAACGATGACTTTCACAAGGCGATGCAGTTTGTTCAGGGGTTGAGGCCGGACATCCAGGATGCACTGAAAGCGGCTAATACTAGCACCTGGGCAAAAGCTACAGCAAAAGCCCTAAAAGTTGAAGATTCCGATAGTGCTAGGAGGGCTACTCAGCGAACAGGACAGGCTTCAGGCTCGAGATCAGGCCAGGGATCGAGCTCAGGAAAAAGGCCGATGATTTATTCTACACCTCCAGCTCAGAGGGATACCGGGAAGAAACCTAAGTACACTGGGCCATTTCCGAGAGGTCCAAGAGCTCCAGCACCACCTCAGCCACCTCAGAAACCGGGATGTAGATGGTGTGGACATCCTACGCACACCTATGATAATTGCAGACGCCGGTTGGGTCTATGTTTGATTTGCGGGAGTAACGAGCACCTGGTTGATGGTTGCCCGGATCGTCAGGATCCGCCACCTGCAGGACCGAGGCCACTGGTGAGAGCTCGGGCTTATGCACTCGCGGGAGAAGAGCAGGAGGCTGATATTGACCCCGCTGCAGTAGTTGAAGGTATTATTTGCATTCATGGCACGAACATCCATACATTATTTGATCCAGGAGCTACACACTCCTTTCTTGCGCATTCTATTGCTATTACCTTGTCTTTGCCTGCTATGTGTACTTCTGTGCGCTATATAGTTAGTACTCCTTTCGGTAGTAGGCGAGAGACGGATCAGGTTTACAGGGATGTTCCAGTTGTAATTGAAGGCCGGGAGTTTCTGACAGATTTTATTGTTATGCCGATGGAGAGATACGGAGCTATATTGGGGATGGAATGGTTATACAGGCATTGTGCTACTGTAGATTGCCGGGCTAAGAAGGTTCAGTTGGGTTCAGAGGTTGTTACGGGTTGTACTTCAAAGACCGTACCCCTACTCTCGTTTTCAGAGGCTCAAAAGTTAGTCAGGGACGGGGCTACAGGGTTCATTGCTTACATTCTGAACAAGCCCAAAGATCAGGTGAAATTAGAGGACACAGAAGTGGTAAAGGAATTTCCCGAGGTATTCCCAGAGAAGTTGGATTCTTTGCCTCCTGAACGAGAAATTGAATTTGTGATCGATCTATTCCCGAATGCCGAGCCGTATTCAAAGACTCCTTATCGGATGGCTCCAGCCGAATTAAAGGAACTAAAAGTTCAGCTTGAAGCATTGTTGGAAGTTGGGTACATTCGGCCAAGTTCTTCGCCGTGGGGAGCACCGGTGTTGTTTGTAAAGAAAAAGGACGGGACTCTAAGAATGTGCATCGATTACAGGGAGTTGAACAGGATGACTATTAAGAACAAGTATCCCCTCCCACATATTGAGGAGTTGTTCGATATACTCCAGGGTTCTAAGGTATATTCGAAATTGGATTTAAGACAGGGATACTATCAGCTGCGAATCCGAGCAGAGGACATCCCAAAGACGGGATTCAATACTCGGTACGGGCACTACGAGTTCGTGGTTATGCCTTTTGGATTGACTAATGCCCCTGCAGCTTTTATGGATATGATGCACCGGATATTCAGGCCTTTCCTCGATAAGTTCGTGGTGATTTTTATTGATGATATTCTGGTTTTCTCGAAATCAGCCGAGGAGCACGCGAGACATCTCAGGCTCGTTCTTCAGACACTAAAAGAGCATCAGTTGTTTGCTAAGTTCAGCAAGTGTGAATTTTGGATCGATCGGGTTTCATTCTTGGGGCATGTGATTTCAGGAAAAGGGTTGGAAGTCGATCCCTCGAAAATCGAGGCCGTGCTTAAGTGGGAGAAACCAAAGAATGCCTCGGAGATTAGAAGCTTCTTGGGATTGGCCGGTTATTACAGAAGGTTTGTTCAGGATTTCTCCAAGATTGCGGCACCGTTAACCCGGTTGACTAAGAAGGATGTTAAGTTTGTCTGGGACAAGAAGTGTGATCAAAGCTTTAATTTTCTGAAAGAAAAGTTAGTCTCAGCTCCGGTGTTAACGCTTCCCGAGGGTTCAGAAGAGTATGCAGTGTACACAGATGCTTCTAAGGAAGGCTTAGGTTGTGTTTTGACTCAGAAAGGAAAAGTGATCGCTTATGCTTCTCGAAAGCTAAAGGACTATGAAAGGAAT
The DNA here is from genome assembly GCA_037501455.1 of Lantana camara. Lineage (NCBI taxonomy): Eukaryota > Viridiplantae > Streptophyta > Magnoliopsida > Lamiales > Verbenaceae > Lantana > Lantana camara. The sequence continues at coordinate 55,895,296 of CM074860.1, forward strand.
TATCCAACACATGACCTAGAGCTTGCAGCCGTGATCTTCGCTCTCGGGAAATGGAGACATTATCTTTACGGGACTTCCTTTGAGATTTTTACCGACCATAAGAGCCTCCAGTATTTATTCACACAGAAGGATTTAAATATGAGGCAACGGCGTTGGATGGAAAAGTTGGAAGATTATGATTGTACAATTAAGTACCATCCCGGGAAAGCCAATGTGGTCGCCGATGCACTTAGCAGGAAGGCGAGTTTATCGAGTTTGGAAATAAAGGAAAGTAAGGAAGTCGCCCCGATTGTATTAAAGGCTCGGGTTTCTAATATCACAGTTCAGCCGGAATTAAGGTATCAGTTATTTGAGGCTCAGAATAAGGATCCGGAAGTGCAGAGGCTTGTAAGTAAAGCTAAGGATGACCCGGAGAGTCCATTTGGGTTTGATGAGACCGGGTTGCTTCGGTTTAAGAACAGAGTAGTAGTACCTGAAGAGTTGAGACGGGTCCTACTTGAAGAAGCTCACAAGTCAGCTTACTCGATCCACCCAGGAGGAAATAAAATGTATAAGGATTTGAAACAATATTATTGGTGGAACGGGATGAAGAGAGACGTGGCAGAATATGTGAAACATTGCCTGACTTGTCAGAAAGTGAAAGCTGAGCACCAAAAACCCGCGGGACTTCTACAACCGTTACCTATTCCCGAGTGGAAGTGGGAACAAGTAACGATGGACTTTGTTTCCGGATTACCGAAGGTTAAAGGCGGGTTTGATGGAATTTGGGTAATCGTGGATAGATTTACGAAGTCTGCTCACTTTCTACCGGTCCGGATGTCCTATAAGATCCCGAAGTTGGCTGAAATCTATAACAGAGAGATTATTCGACTTCATGGTATTCCGGTGAGCATAGTTTCAGATCGAGACCCGAGGTTTACTTCTAAGTTGTGGCAGGAATTACAGGCTGTCTTGGGAACGAAACTTAAGTTCAGCACAGCATTTCACCCGCAAACAGATGGCCAAACTGAAAGGTTAATCAGGTATTTGGAAGATCTTCTTCGGGCTTGCGCGATGGATTTTCAGAACTCGTGGTCAGAACAGCTTCCCTTGATCGAGTTTGCTTATAATAACAGCTTTCAGGCTTCGATCGGGATGGCTCCTTACGAGTTACTTTACGGAAGAAAGTGCCGATCTCCGTTGTTCTTCGACTTGGAAGAATGGAAATGGTCGAAACAGGAAGGGGTAAAGAAAGGTGAAAGATTTGAGAGGCCTTCCAAAGTCGTTCAAGCTATGATTGAAAAGGTTCAAATGATTCAACAACGGATGAAAGCCGCGCAAGATAGGCAGAAGAGCTACGCCGATAAGCGCCGAAGAGATCTAGAATTTGAAGTTGGTGACCGGGTATTCTTGAAGGTGTCACCAAGGAAAGGTTTCACCCGGATCGGGAAAGGAGGAAAACTTAATCCTCGCTACTTAGGTCCGTTCGAGATTCTGGAAAGAATAGGCGAGGTAGCCTATCGACTGGACCTACCACCGAGTCTTACGGGGATTCGTAACGTATTTCATGTTTCACAATTAAGGAAATACTATCCCGATGAGACTACGATTCTCCCCGTGGAAGAAGTTGAGCTGGAACCGAATTTAACTTTTGTTCAGAGACCGGTTAAAATCATGGATCGGAAATTTCAGGAATTGAGGAACCGGAGGATTCCCATGGTTAAAGTGTTGTGGAGAAGCGATAAAACCGAGGAAGCCACTTGGGAAACAGAGGATAAATTGAAACGGTTCCACCCGGAGTTGTTCGAGCAAGACTAGAGAATCTGGGGACCAGATTCTTCTAAGGGGGGGAGAGTTGTAACGCCCCGGTTTCCGGATGAACAGGTAAGCACGCCACGTGTGCGTTTTGAGCGTAGGTTTATTTTATTTCTTTAATTTATAATATATTCTTACGTGGCATTCATATTTTTATAAAATTCATGAAACATTATTTACATCAATTATTTGATTTCATATCATTGAAAATATTATTTCAGGACACGGAAAATATTTCTTGCATGAAATTTATACCGAGAGTGATAAAATTACCAACTGTCCCTAGTTAAATATTTTCTATAATTCTAGGGACTTAATTGCATGATCTTTTAGGGACTTGATTGAGCATATTTTAAATTGTTGCATACCTAATCGCCTGACTTCGTAAGACCAAGGATTAAATTGCAATTTCTACCATTTCACAAAAATCAAGGGATGAATCACGTAATAATGTCTTCCATGAGCTTCCTTGAGCTCATTTCATCCAAAATTTGCCAAAACATATTCATCTCTCTCTCGGTATTTCAAGAAGAGAAAAGGAAGAGTGGATTTCAATCAATCATCAAGATTTCAAGAAAGCTTTCAAGAAATTTGGGAGTGATCATCATCATCATCATCATACACCTTCATTTCTTTTATTTTCAAGGTTGGTAGCATGGAAGGGATGATTCTTGATTGTGTTTGACATGCTAGGGTTTGAGTGAGATGTGCTAGATGGATTGATTGGACATGGAAGCATGATTAAATGATCATAACATGAATTATTGCATGATTTCTAGCTTGAATATTAGAATATTTGGCTTGAGTGACCAAGTTGATCATAAACTTGAAACTTGGAATTCTTGATGATCTTACATGCTTTGAGTATTTGAATGTTCTAATATCACCTCTTGGGTATATATGCATGAATATTTCCAGAAATTATACCTTTGTTGCTTGAAAAATTGATTTTGGGTTGCTTTGTTGATCATTCCCGAGAGCATACTCTGTTTTTGCTCTGTTTTTCCCAGTTGCAGAACTGGGAACGACCGTTCCCAGCCTCAAGGCATGGCGGGAACGGGCGTTCCCACCTTTTCAAACAAAGTAGGCGGCCGACCACGGGAACGGCCGTTCCCATTTTGGCCTTGGAGCCGGAAGGGCCGTTCCCGGCTAGGCGCGTTTTAAAAATGGAAAAACGTTGGCGCGCTTTGGGGTTGCATGGGAACGACCGTTCCCATTTTACAAAGGGAACCGGAACGGCCGTTCCCACCTGAATTGCAGTGTAAAATTCACTGCATAAAATTACGAAATTAGCCCCTCGATCCAACGACTTCTTTGACCCCGAATTGCTATAATATGTGCTAATATGATGTGAAACGAAGTGTTATCATACCACATTGCATTTTCGTGGTCGTCTCGACACATTTCCGCCGTTCGTCATATTTTGGTCATTTTAGGTCATGTCTCACGAATGTACATCGTATTTGCACAGGTCACGAGGGCGTGGACGGGGAGCAAGCTCCTTAGAACGCTTATTTATTATATTTTGCAAGAAAGGTGAGGTTTTGTTTTGGTAAAACGAACCCTATAACCCTTATGTGCTAGTTTTCGGCCAAAACGTATTATACTTATAAATGATTTTCAAACCATGAACGTTTCCAAGCAAGAAAGTATTGATTATCATGATTTCAAGCATGTTTGGTGAGTACATGATTGCACGTGGGCCCGAGGGAAATTCTTGAGCCAACCGGGAAAGCAAGGGCTGACGGGTAACTCCTGAATTATCCTCACATTGTTGGGATCACCCCCGAAGCCACTAGGAGATTAGTGGTGGAAGGAGTTCCGTGTCTAGAGGGTCATGTCCTCTACACACACCATGTCGTGGATAGTCGAGCCTTGCAAACTCGCTATCACCCGGAGGAAGAAGGAGACTGGGGATTAATCCGGCATGTCGGGTTATCCTCGGGTTATTGCATGATTTCAAGCATGAAATTGTTTATGTGAGCACTAAATAAATTGCATGATCACGTATTTATCAAGCAAGCAAGCTTGATCACGTATTGTTCACGATTGGGAGTTCGGTTGGAGATTGCCCTTGCTCGCCGGGGCCATATGTTCATGACATTGACAAGCATGATTAAATAAACGTGTTAAAATGATTGGTTGTAATCTCGGGCAAAGATTAACTTCTTGAATTACATATCTATTTTATGCTAAAGTCTTCACCCGAGGCTACAACTTGCATGTGACGTGTGATATATATATTTATTGCCCCTCACTCAGTCTTCGGTAGACTGATACTTCAGTTTTCAGGTACCTTTTGAGCATGGTCGTGCTAGGCGGGCGTTGTTCGAGTCTTTTGCATCTTCACGAGTCTAGCACCTTTCATGTATAGTACTTTGAGACATTTCATGTTATGCTCGTTATTGTTACATTTTGAATACTTAATGATGTATCTTATTTAGAAATGATAATGTAGTGATAGTTAATTGGTACCTATATGTATCTATGTAATAAATATGGTACCTATATATATGAATGACTTTATTGCTTCCGCTTTTCTATTCATGTTTGTTTTGAGTAATTATGTTGGGGAGAGTGTCCCGCCTAGCTCGTCATTTTTATTGTCACCCGTTCGCTGTGGTCTTGGTTTATGTATGAACTGTCCATTTCATACGTGGATCGAGGCTATAGTGCGGGGGATGTGGCGCCTTGGGGTTTAGGGTGCTACATCTACACAAGCAAACATGCATGAAAGCAAAGAAACAACCTCGTAAATTTTTTAGTATCTACATCCACCTCATAATCCGCAAAACTCCCAGGATTTGTTTTTTTAACGGCATCACAATACCATCTCACTCGATCATACGATGCACCATCATACCCATGGATATCATACATAGCTATTTCTTTACCCTTCCACACCCGTTTGTAAGGAACTTCAACAGCATATTCCCTTTGTATGTCGGCTTTCATTTCTTTAGGAGAATACTTGGGACAACTTCTGACCTTCTCTCTCACTATGTTTGCAATCCAATTAGCATCAGCTCTGGGATGTCCCTTCGACCGCAGACTACCCTCTCGACACGTGTGCTGCAAACAACATTTTCTTATTGCAAATTGTAAGTCTTTCTTACTATATGATGCATAGATACGCCATTTACAATTACTATCAAGACACGCCGCTATGATCTTCAAACTATCGTTTTTAATGTACTTGAAGGAACGATGTATAGACACGGAATAATTTTTCAGTTTTGTGTGAAACTCAGCCGCATCTCTGAACCCTTGGCCTACCCCGTTTATGTACATACTCCAGGAATTTCGGGAATTTGACTGCATAGCATCAAATTGGGGTGTAAGTGTCATTCCCGCATTCTCTGCTCCGTACCTAACAAGGCTGACAAAGAAAACATTGGAGCAAAATACAATTGCATCAAAATATGAATGACACAAATTCATTATTGAAGTACCTGAAGCTAGTCGATCCAATATGCTCAGTTTCATCATCCCTATCAGTGGCCATAATGTCAACATATGTCAAATTGAACGTTTTATGCAGTTCAATCATGTTAGAAACATCTTCATCATTCAATAACCTAACTTCATGATCCTTGGCATGAGGCGCAGTGTATGTCAATCTTAATTCCGTTATATTTATCTCAGGCCAATAATCACCAACAATTGATTGCAGACTCATCAAATTGAAATCAACCCCAATTGAGAAAACATGCATTTTGTGATTATAGTGAACACCACCAAGGAGACGCACATGTGTGCTACACTCACTAACTTCGTATAGGCTACCCATGACTGAAACCGAAACAGAGGCAAAAGGTAATTCAACAAATTCAGCTCAGAAATGGTTAAAGGAACGAAATTGCTTGAGCTTAGCGGCGAGGGGAGTCAAGAATCAGGCCTCGAGTTCGTTGGAGAAAGTCGTCGGGGCTGATTCCAGGGAGCTCCGTCGTTTCTGTCGGCGCAAGAGCAGAGAACATCTTCAAATTTGCACCGGGGCCAATTCCAGGGATCTCAGTCGTTTCCAAGTAGGAGTCATCGCTGGCGAACGGACTGGGAAGATCTTCAAATTTGTACCGGCGAGCTAATTGGGGCCATTCTTGATGTTCTTCATCTTGTTCAGACAACCCTTTTTTGTTCAGACAGCCCTTTCGGTCTGTTTGTTGGTGGTAGTTTTATTAATAATAAATGGATATTATAACAGGGCAATAATCGTTGAAATGGTGGAAATAAAATGGTTGAAATATTAAATGGAGGGTAAAGCAGTCATTTTAGGCCATTAGGGAGCAAAAGAAACTTATAATTTTCAATTGGAGAGTTAGTAGACACAATTTTTAAAATGGGAAGCCAACAAAGATTTTCACAAGCCATAGCTAGTTTTAAAAAATGCCCTTAAAAAAAGATTGATATAATTAAATATAACAAAGACTCAATTTGTTTTGATCTCTATTTTCCAAAATGCTCATTAACGGTTTTCTTGATCTCTATTTGCTTTCTCTATCTGTACTCTCTCCTCAATTTGCAAAACCTCTCTCTAGCTCGCTGCATCGGGACCGATGCACTGATGCATAGTCGCTAGCACATAGATACTCACAAACATGCATAAAACCAGTGTGCTATAGCCTATGGGCTCCTTTACTTCTTGTGTCATGTTTGAGCATGACATGATTGGAGGGGTTTGTGATAAAAATTGAACATACGTTTACTTCCATTTTGCAAGAGGCTGATAAATCATGTTGGTTGGGTTTAACATGTTTACCATTCAGGTAAGGTTTGTGGGTTAGGGTGGAAAAGACTTTTTTGGCCCTTATAATTTGCTCATTATTATATTCCCAGATCAACAATTGGCATCCAATTTGGGTCCTGATTGCCGACGCCTTTCGCATTTGAGGCTCGCAGCAAATGTTGTGGGAGGATGAATCTCTCCGAAAATTATATTGCGGCACGCTAGAAACACGCAAAACTAAACTGTTGGAGGATTTGTAGTGTGATTTTCCGCAAATAGGATCTGTAATTAGGAATGAAAGTTAGTCCATCCCTCAGTTTGCGATGTCGTTGTGGTCCACTCAACATACATCTCGTTGGTTGCTATATCACCGTTTTCGATCTCGCCAGCCTAGGAAAGAAATTATGTATATCCATTAAGCAAGAAGATGCTGTAAATGGTACATCTTTTGTGCTGGTTTTCATACTTGTTTTATTTGTCTAGGTATGAAAAGTTATATTTCCCCAAAATGTTTCGTAGTTCTGTGTGGTTCGTCTTGAGATGGGTTTATTTCATGAATAAGTTTGTTTTCCTGGTTGGTATGCATCATGTAGTATGGTTGTGTTTTAATTAATTTCATGTTTCCTCAATTTAGTCGTCGACCGCTCCGAATATATTGTCGTAGATGAAGAAGAACAGGGGAACTAAAAATATTATAAATTCATAGATAATTCAACAATACAACATCAGTCGGTAGGTTTGCCCTCATACTTTTCCGATAGTGCATCTAGGATACCCGTAGTCAACCAAGCAGGCATTGCAAACATGAAGGGAAACACATATTGGTAGATATGCAGAAATATATTTATATCATATTTAAGCGATTTTTTTTAGAAATTGATGTGTCTCTTGGCTGAGCAACTACTGCCAACATCCTCGTTATCATTGTCTCTCTGAATGATGTCTTTGTTATCATCATTGGGAACATTTTCCGACGGATAGCTTAGAGTACGCCCTGTCATTTTTGTGCTGCTTTCCTGGTCATACCAAACCTTGGTAATTGCTGGAGATAATGGATCTTTCCCTTTGCCTTTCTTCCGTTTGTCCATTAAAAGTTGGGTCTCGGCTGGTTTTGTGATGAAACGGTAGCATAAATGTTCGCATTATTGTGGTATAAGATATAACAACCACGTAAAAATGAACAAAAATTAGTTAGTCACTGATTAATAGAGTTGTTGTTTTCTTACCATAGTCATGTAGAATTTCGTCTATTGTTGGTATTGGCTTTGGTTGGGGTAGAGGGTCAATTATGATCTGGAAAAACCTTTCAGGTTTTGCAGGACGAGTGGTGATCCAACTCCCCGTTCTTGCCCATTCAGGCCCGAAAATTGAATGAAGTTCATACCACATTCGTTCCATTGGGTATCTTTGGTAAGCACCACCAAGTTCAAATTTCTGCATACCATACAAATTTGTAAATAGTTATGAATGATGCCTTTATGCTTAACCATGACATATGTTTATAGTTCTGTCATTGTGATAAAACCAAAATTTAATTTATACTAATAGTACGTGCAATACATTGAACGTTTGGAATACCTGTCGAAGTATACTCCACGTGGATTCAGAGGTGTGGATGGTTAACGTGTTTTCTTTGTAGTGCACATCTTTGTGCTTCGTTATGGCATTCCAAGTGTGGTACCTCAACTCCGATAGTTCAAAACGATCGCATACGTCCTCGAGTGTGATTCGGCCGGGGCAAAAGATAGTGAGATAATCGCATATCGCGGTAAACATCCCAATGTCATTCTTCGTCAACACTCTCTTGTTAAACAAAGCTTCATTCTGTAGCTCTTTGTGGAATTGTTCATCCAACTGCTCGGTCCAGACGTTGTCAAAAAATATGCCATGCTTGGAGATGAACCTAGACATTATGTATATTTAGTTTTGGTAGATGCAGGGGTTGTTATCTTTGTTGCCATTTATTGGGTGTGCAATGTATTTATAGTGATTTCTGAATGATTCATTTTGTTTGCAATGATGTTGATGCTGAATTTTTTTACTTGAACTGTCTCGTGCAAATATAGACAAGCTTCCTATTGGAGTCCCATACACAAATATTATATTCTATTGGTCTTATGCACTATTTTGTTCATATTGAAATGAAGGAGTAATAATAGAGTTCTTTGACGAAAACAATCATTCACTGCAAGAATCTTTATTATAATTTTGCTTCTTACGTTGCAAGATTTCTTCCAGTGAACCATATGTGTACTTACCTGAAAATATTTTCGAACAATAGCCCATGTACATATATATATATGTATTACCATGGTGAAATGGTACATTCGATAAAAATTGAAATTCACACGATAATTCCAACATATAATACCACGGGAATAGAAGTCACAACAAATAATAAATTTGTTTACCCAAAGCGTCTCTACTGAGGCACGGCGATAGGACTTAACATTACAACCATGACTTAATATACGTACATAAGTTGCGGGATTCGATGGAATTCATATGCGCCTAATATGGTTTACATTCGAAAATCTCCTTCAGTAAGAACCATTTGTCATCGCCCTTCTCAAAGTACATCAGTCCAAGTCTGTATTTCTGTTAAAACATAGCGCAAATATATGTGCTTAATCGCGTCACTCTAAATTTATAACCAGCAATGATCAATTGAAGGGCGAAATAACTTGGTTTATGGACGTATACCTACCTTGTTCATAGCTTCCCATACTTCAGCAGGTGCACGTACATAGTTTTCGTTGGCGACATGTGTCACTCCATCCCTAGATATAAGGTCACCGAAAATCTTATACCGTTCGAGATAACATTTAGTTTTGAATTCAAGGTATTTCCACTCGAAGGTCGAGCCAGTTTTCTGTTGGATCAACTCGGCAGCCTCTTGCATAACACATTGCCTTGGATATCCTGCAATGCAAACCCCCTCCTTTCTTTTTTTCCATAAGAACGAGATGAAATGGCCTTCGAGCTCACGAGTCCGCCCGCCTGTGTAAAAGAATTTTTCTTGTGGCACTTGTTTCGCGAGCTCCGCTATCCTCTGGTAATCCATAAGTCCAAGAAACAATAATTTCAGCCTAGAACAACTTGAAACGCTATTCCGAACTGAGGATATTTGCATCTATACTAAGGCACTTCACTTCTTTAAAATAATATGGTCATGCTCTTAATGATATGAAAGTTGAAATCATGTTCTCCTTTACAGGCAAATGTGTCGTCTTGCATGTATCGATTAGTAAAGAATAATTTATTCCTGAAGGTGTACCATATTTGTACTGTTATTAACATTACGTGTAGATTATATTCCTGAAAAGGAAGATATGGGATCACAAGTTGGCCAATGACCCTTACCATGTTCCTATTAGTACTAGTGTAATAACCTTCAGAGTACGACCCTTTTCTCCATGGACTTGTGCAAATAAAAAATAACTATTATATAAACAGACTAAAATTATTTTTTGTATTATATATATAATGTAATTATTTTTGATATATTCACTAATAAATAAATGAATAGGTATTATAAGATAATGCTATATTTGTAATTATAAAAATTTAAAATATAAGTGAAAAGTAATAAAACTTATATAAAAAGGAAAATAAAAAGAATGGAAGCGCTGAAAAAGAAAAGGAAAAAAGTTAAGAAATAAATAGAAAAGAAATTACTTTTAGAGTTCATGACACCAAATGAGTCTCTCACCTAATATTAACCAACAATTCTGCACACCCTACCTTTGTTAAATTAAAAACTAAGATTTTGAGTATAAAGATATAAAATTAAGATTGTAAGTATAAAGAGATAAAATTAAATATTTTAAGTTTAAGGGGATGACCAGAATCCATAAAATATGTGAAATTGGGCGTGATTACGATTAAAATTCTAAGCTAATAACTGATAAATAAATGGCATAACATAGTGTTATATGAATAAGAAAAAATAAAATTAAAAAGAGATATAAATTACATAAAAAAGGAAAGGAAAAGTAAATAGTTGAAGTAACGAGAGAGAGAAAATAGCTTACAAAGACGTGAGAGTTCAAAAATAAAATAGATAAAGAACATAAAAAGAAAAGAGACCAAGAATCCATAACACCACAATCAACTCTGCCGCTTAATAATATAGATAGATAATAGTATAGATTAATAGGAAACAATTAAAATATTAATTACCAAATATGAAAAAAGAAAAATAAAAAGATTATAAAAATAAAATAAAAGTGAGGTTAGAGAAAAGTGAAATTCATAAATAAGTAAGTAATTGATACATGTTCTTTGGAGGAAACATAAATAAATTACATAAATTTAAAAAAACAAAAAAAAAGTCCAGGTCCAAGATACGACAATTGAGCGTTGCAGCATAATAATAGAGTATCGATATCAAAATATATATATAGATATATCTTAATGATTTATATCCAATAAATGTTATTGCATTGTGTTGTCATTTTACATTTAATGAGTGTTTGATGCATTACTTTAATTTTTTCGAAATCAAAAGATTAATTGATAAATATAAATATAAAATAAAATACAAAAAAAATACTTAAAATTAACCTAAATATAAAAAATTTTAAATAAAAAAAAAATTTGAACAAGTTTTCGTGAGAGAAGACAACTATTCAACACTAAAAAAAGAAAAAACAATTGGAGTCATTTGACATGCACGGTTTGTTCTTCGTGTAATTGATTCTTTGTTGGATCAATGCATGCTTGCCTCTTATACCTATATCTATATTAGAATGACGTGGATTTGATTTTTAATTTCAAATATAAATCACTTGATAATTGTATGACTCAACCGTTTATACTTTAGCTTACTATAATTATTTAGCGAAAGGAATAAGTAATTTTTAATCATTTTCATGTTATTAGTAATTTCTAATATATCAAGGTCTCATTCCAATAGGCTAGGATAATGCAATATAGTGTCCCCTTTGCACATTCGATAGGGTGAAACAGAGATGCACACGGTTTTATTACTAGAATCATCCTACAACTTTGAAAATGTAGGGAACCACAACATAGCAATACAACCCTTTCATTCGTTGAGTACCAAAAGACTACCCCCATTCCATGGGAACTTCTACGCCCCATTCTTCTTCATATATATACAAGGATAAGCAGTCACATTTCATTACAAACTTCATAAATTATAGGGTTGCACTAGCCAAAAGACAAAATATGCATCTCTGGTTTTCCATTTTCCCTACTACAGCGGGATTTCATAGGGGATCACGTCAGGATCAACGTGGTTCTCAGCAGGCTCACCGGGTAGCAGCGCAGCCCTTCTCTTGCGAAAAACACAGTGAAGTCTGACAAAGTGTGCGAATCCATGCAGGCGAAACGATGTCTCCTCTTCAGTTTCCTACAATATGGGGTTAGAGTTGAGTACAACATAATGTCAGTTGTTGTAGAAATCTGTGATAATTAGCAAATGGAGCATACCAGTGGCTGATGCACATTGATGTATTCCTGAGTGAGATTGACGACGTTCCTGAACGGATCGTAGTACACCCCAGGTTTGCCTCGCCACGCAAAGAACCGAAGATATTGGCCACGAAGCCTAATGACTTCGTTCACAACATCTGTAGTTGTCAAAGCAAGGTTGAATTTCTCATTGAGGAAGTAGGTTGTGTCCTCGCAAATCTCCATGAAAGATTGTTGCACATTTGGAGAGACCACATGACAAAAAACATGCAAAAAGCGAGGAAACAAATGGTACTCGACTGGCGGGAGGAAGACAACGGGAGGCGGTGGGAGTGGCCTTTGGTGGCGTTGCGTAGCACCATTGTTGTTCCCATTCACTGCGTTACCGCCATTGTTGTGCATGGCTCCTCCACGGTTGACGCTTGCTCCTCCGCTTTCCATCTTAATGGCCCTTATAATAAACTTTAGAACTCTGACTACTATAAATACACAGATAGAATGGAAGGTAGGTTGGGAAATGAATTGTAAAGTTAATGCAAATGAGTTATTATGGATCAACTACTCGCTGATTGGGGCAGTTGTAGCCACTCTTTGAGTCCTTGGAGTACGAAGCTAGAGTGTTTATGTGGTTAAGTATTAGTTCAGGAGTTTAACTCCATTTATATTGAAGCGATTTGGTCTGCAAATTTCAGTCATTAATTACGTATAATGATTTATGCAGTTAGTCAGCAAGCAACATATCCCATCTGGGGTAATTCTAGCCCGAGCCTGACTCGGCCAAATCGGTGTAACGAGGAAGCGAGTATACAATTTTGTGGTTAAATTCTCACGAGTTGGTGCATTGACTTAAGTATCCTATACTATGTGCAAATGTTATTCCTAATTTAAAAGAAAAAAATGAAAATTACTATTTAAGATACAATTTTTTACCTAAATAATTTATGTGTTATATATGTCATACCCCCTGTGTTAGGTGAAATGGGAAAAAAAAAACCCTTTGTTGGATCAAAAATTAACACAAAAAACCCTTTATTTTCAAAATATTTGCATTGCGAACACTGAAAATTTCTGGTATTGGACACATACTAAAAGCGCGACTAGAACACTAATTATATAAGTATATTTCTTAATAAAATATTTGTTAATAATTTATTTGGTATAATTACAATATATATAACATAATTTATTACTATATTATATATTATCTATAATATATGTACGAGCAACCACTAAATTTTGTATCATAATATGACTTAATAATATATTATTTTACAATGACATATTAGAACATATAATATTATTAATACAAAAATATATTCATAAAATATTCACTCAAATATTTAATATAATGAAATAATAAATATCATATACCTTAATAACTAAATAACAACATAAGTATATATTATAATAAAATATTAGTTAATAATTTTTATTGTGTAATTACATACTTTATAGTTTATTCTAATATACTTAATAATACTCGTACAAAAACTAAAATATCAAGTATATATTAATGATAATAATTTATTAATAATGATATAAAAAACCTAGAAATATAAACATACTACATATATCATATATCACAATATCTTTGTTATTGATTAATATTATTATTGAACGAGAATTAAAAAATATCCAACAAACCTCTTGGCTCGTCAAGCTCAAGTTAGATTTTGTTCGCCAAGCTCGACTCGAAACGCACCCCCAGTTCTTCTAGCAACTTTTATTTTGAACAGGGTCTCATTAATATCGATCAGTTGCAGTTACTCATTAATAAAAATAATAATAATAATAATAATAATAATAATAATAATAATAATAATAATAATAATAATAAATAAATAAAAAAAATAATAATAATAATAACATTCGACAACAATAATCTTTATAACATTTATGAATATATGAATAAATTTTGTAAATAATATTAATATTAAAGATAAAAATAATTAAATAAATAATTTAAACCAATGATCTCATTGTAGATAATAATTCTATTCAATATGTTGTTGCTTCTGACACGTCTAAACAGTGGCTTTGGAATATATTCGCTTCAATAAAGAACAAAATTAAAAGCAGTCGGGGTTCACAAGACAAACAGACTTCCTACAGCCTTCCAAACTGTTATTTATACCATGAGGTGGATTGAGTTAGTGATGTGGAAGCCAAGGAACAATTTGACATTTCCTCCATATATTGCTGAGCCTCGTTTTTTTTTTCTTCACAAAATGGATGACGAAATTGAGCGTCAACGGCAGTGTAGGCTTATTCTCAACCATAAGGTGCCATTACATGGATGTGAGACTCGACTTCTGATAACACTGATGCACCAATGGGCTATTGAGCATGAATCTGTAGAACAAGCATCAGAGATGGAACGCGCAGCAATGTTTTTGGCGTCGGACTTGTCTACTCGACTTTGTAAGCGTATAGAGGGACGGATGGTTTATCACAAAATTTGTCAACTACGTCGGATATTTGGCGCATTCCGTAAATTCATAAGCCAAGATGACTTCAAATATGACAGCGCGCCTAACAAGGTGACGTTCGCAACGCGTATTTTTCAAATATGGAAGGACGTTTGGTAAGTGTAACTGATTCTCGTAGTGTAATTCGAGTAATTGGCATATACAAGATAAATAATTTCGAGCTATATTCAATTTACTTTGCAGGAAACTAAAGAGGAACGCGCATTTAGGGCTAAAGGCTTACCTCAATACCGATCGTTGAAGTATTTTTTCAGAACCAAAAAAGCGGCTATGACATATTACGAACTTGCAGAAAATGATGTCAGGGCGTTGCCGGATAGAGACTCATCAGACGACGAGTGGTGATATCGTTAAGCCTGTATTCATGATTCACAAGACTATACCATATATGTTATGGCTTTGATTATGTTAATAATGTACGAGCTCCTGTAGGTGTACTTGTACTTTTTTGATCCTGTTGGAACATATGTTTGTTCACTACAATCAGCAACCTCAACTGAGCTACGACCCAACCCAAATTCCGGAATGGAAAACAATCTATAATGGTCAAACAGTTCGAAAGTAATGACTTGAAGGTTGGACTATACAGATATTGGATAAAAATTAGAAACGAGATGTTGAAGACTGACTTTGTTCCAAGCCAAACACAACAGACTTCATTAGATAGATGTACATACCAAAATATCCTAATTTTCTTAGTCCTAACACATCTACTAAACGTGCTGCTGCTACTTCATAAGTAATTTACGTACATAAATTTACAACGGTCCTACACAAGGTGATCATATAGCACCTTCTCAAACGATATTCGTAGAACCACAAAAGGCAGGCCCTAACGATAACCCTTCGCAATAGGCCACAAAATAAAACAAAAAGCAAGCACCAAGATTGGTAGATGTGAGATTGTTACTTACTTAGACAAAAGGCATTCCTCATAATTCCCCAGCACATCCCTTGTAATCATTTAATTAGCCCACGTATCACTTTGAAAACCATGTTGATACGGGCATCGTCCGGCATCCCGAAAAATGCATCCATGGTTTTAGGATTGTTGGCTAGCACATTAGTTGCATCCACATGAGCATCCAAACTAATAGCAATGGGTAGCTCACCAATGGCTTTGTACAACTCACGTCTTGCTCTTGTGGCATCTACCTTCGAACCCATACGTGAGACAACATCCTTAAATGAATTTGCAGCACTGGAGCAGAACTCCGAGATGGAATCCACTACCTGATCCTCAGCCTTTGTAACTCGTTTGCGCTTGGTGGATTTCCTTGTCGATTCAGCAGCTTCTACCGGAGAGTGCTTACGTGTACTCGAACGTGCCGGGGTGTCATCATCTTCCGAAAGAATCACCGGATGGTATGAATTTCCTTCACTTTCCTCCAGATCAGTGTTAGCATCTGCAGGGGCCTGTTGAGCAGCGGTATTAAAGTCCATAGCGGCCTGCCCATTCGCTCGATCCTTGCCATATATCTCGACCCAAGCGTCATAATATGGGAACGGTTTTTCGCGTATTCCATGGTGTGTTGGGTATCTCTGCACGAAAGACAACAGTAAGTATACAAAAAACATTGTGACCGATTAAATAATTAAATTATTTAAATGTATACCTCTAGGTAAGTGTCCCATACTTCTGCTTCAGCATCTATTATGTTGCTCGTAGAGTTCCAGCCAAAACCACTCGTACCAAGTGCAGTCATCATTTGAAAGTATATTTTCTTCCACGAAGTGTACTTTGAGGATATATTAGGGTCTCCTTTCAGATCAGTGTTGGGCATATACACCCTCAACCTCTGCTCCAATTGGTTGAGAAATCCGGTACGAAATCCATTGGGGGACTTCCAACCATCTGCTATGATATCCCGGAAGGCAAGAAGTAAATTCTTCTCTTCAGCAGTTGACCATGCACGTCGAGGCTTTGTTTCCTTTCTCGAAGTGGATCCCTTACAATAAGTTTGTTGCGTCGACATCTGCAAAAAAGAAATGGAAAATGTCAAATACACAGTCGTACCGACACTGGAACTCATTGAGAATTACAACTAACAAGCAGATTAATTTGGGCAAGTAAATACATGTGAAGGCTGCCAATGTATGAACACAAGTAAAGTTTGCATAGATATTAAATCAACCAAATTAAAGATACAGACATATTCCAAGTACATAACATAGTTTATGGAATTCTTCCACAATTTGAAACAAACAAAGTGCAGATACTCCGAGGCATCTCCTACAACAACTACATATTTCAATTGAATCAATGCCTCCATTCGTTGTACATATTCTGTGCCATTTGATCACGCATATTAGTCCACTGAGTCGAGGTCTCAACATGAGCAATTGTATTCACGTTGTCATCGCAATCATTCACCACATTTTCCGTTACTAGATGCTCAATTGGGTCGACGTCCATTTCACGTCTGATAAAATTATGTAGCAAGCAACAGGCCAAAATAATTTTGTTTTGAATCTCTATTCCATAGAAGGACATGCTGCGTAGAATCGACCAACGCATCTTTAAGACACCAAAGGCTCTCTCTATGCAGTTTCTGGCCTTCGCATGACGCATATTAAACAGTTCTCGAGGGTTAGTTGGTCGATTCGTCGACGAATCCCACTCTTGCAAGTGGTATCGTATACCTCGATACGGAGCCAAAAAGCCCTCACCATTAGTATATCCGGCGTCGCACAAATAATAGTTACCTACAACAAAAGGGAGATATAAATAATAATATATTGGGTTGAAACATGTATATAAGGTCAGAACATATGCATTGCATACCTCTGGGTACTTTGAACCCATTTAATCTATAGACTGCATCACGAAGAACACGGCCATCCGCTGCGGAGCCTTCCCAACCACTTAAGGCATAGATAAAGTTGAGATTCCGATCGCAAACACCCAACACATTAACTGCACAAAATCCTTTCCTAGAACGGTATCTTGCTTTCTCCGTTGCACGCACACGGACGGGTATATAAGTTCCATCAAGCGCACCCAAACAGCCCTACATAATTATTATAATTACTATATCGCGTTAATTGATGCAAGTTTTTTTTTTATAAAAAAATGAATCTATAAAAAGAATTGGTGTAGGTTATGTACCTTGAACCACCTCCACCTTTCATCAGTAGAGTCAGCTTGTACCAGTTCTGGAGCAACAAGGAATACATCATGGCACCGAATTACAGCACTTAATACCCGATTAAAATGTATACTAACAGTGCGTCCAGATCTGCTAAATGATTTCTTGACAACACAATTCTTTTCATGGTGTCCAAGAATGGTTAAGAACATAGCAACTTGCTCGTATATGGATACACCCCTAGTTGCTGTTAACCCACCTCTTCCTTCCAATATGTAACACAGCTTCCTAAAAGGCTGTCGACCTAATCGAAGTATATCGATGCACCCTTGTTCGTCGGAAGATATCAATCCGTGCAAATAAGTCACTTGGTCAGGAATCCTAGCTAGGATGCTGTACTGCCGACGAAGTTTGCGCCGATTTCGGCGACGCTTAACAAAGCCGGACCGCAGCAACCACATAACAATATACAAAAAATTCATGATTTGCATCCTCATGACCTCGACAACAACCAACGCTTCCTCATCCTCACTTTCAATGTCCATTCCAAGATCGACTTCCTGTATTTAATTACGTATAATATCGAAAACCAAAATATGTAAAATAATAACATGCATCTCCAAGGGCATACAAACAATTGAATTCGGAGCAGTTTCTAGGAGATCCAACTGGGTGATGCCAAAAAAATCGAAACACCCACTTCACTAAAATCACGAGAATTGAATGACGTATTTCAAAAAACGAAAATATAGCACAAGTTAACGCAGTAGATACAGGTGCCATTGGAAATACAAAGTAAATCGAAAGAAGCTTACCACGACCAGACCGTATCACTTGAAGAATGCCTTCCCCCAAAATAAGCCCTAAACACAGCCACAACAGGAGCAATTCCGATCTTCACAATTCCACAGGTAAGTCGTCGCTTTCTTAAATGGAGAAAACAGATCTCCCACATAAATAAATGCAGGCCGAAAATTTCGCGGGCAATTTGACGAAAGAAAGTTTCCATTTGGAGGCAAAGTCTCCCTCGCTCTGAAAATTGGAAATTTGTGAGTGGCAAGCACAAGTAAATTATGACAACTCTTGGGTATCATTGTCATTTGCCAGCGCATGTCAAACTCGGCCAGATTGAAACAAGCCAAAAAGGCGTGACTCCTATCACTCAAACAATCACGCATATCCTACAGGCCCAACCCTATCACACGGGCCGACCACCAAAAAAAGTAAACAGCCTGCAATCCATGATAATGGGCCTAAACATGGCTTATTAATAAAAGTAAAGGAGCCCTATATGTAATTATGTAAATCTCCGACCAGTTTCATATCTTCCTGAGCCTGTATTTATTTCGCTAGGGTTTAGGGCATACAACTCCTAACACACTATCCGTTTGAAATTTGGATTCACATGCGAATCTGTAAGCAGCTGTTACTTAGGGGTCGTGTACTAATCATGTAATGTTTATGCATGTAGGGATTATGAATGTTAGTGATGCTAAGCAAACACGCATTTACAGTTCATGTTGCAAATTCATATACATCCATGTTTATTAGTGCTTGTGTGTTCACTAAACGTGTATGTATATGCATGACAGAGGTGATTTACCAAATTACCCCTGTATTTAATTTAAAAGGAATTTTCTAGCAGCAACAAGTACTCTGCATATATATGTTTTATATATATATATATATATATATATATATATATATATATGTATATGTATGTATATATACGTATTATATTATATTATATATATATATATATATATTATATATGTATGTTATATATAATTTTCTCTTATTTTTGCAATATCAATTTCATGATGGTATATCTAAATTCGGGTTCCATACAAATTACAGCATTAATTATCATTAATGAATTGGCTAGATAAATTTATTATTAAATATTTATTGACATTTGTTAAACTAAAATTCCAAAGAAGGGAATATATTCCGTGAAGAGGTGTACGTGACTGTAGCAGTGGCAAAACGTTGTAAATAAGAGGATGAGTTGGGTTGAAGAGTTATTTTTCTGCGCCTGTTAATTTCGTGATACCTATCACACGCCTGAATTGCGTGTGATGGACCAACGCTTTAAACACAAAGATCACATGGGCCGGCCCTTATCACACGGGCTATGACCCATGATTAGTAAACAGCTGTTAGCCCATGTTGTTGGGCCTGAACATGCCTAAACTGGATTAGTACACGACCCCTTAGGTCTCATTTACTTTTCATGCCATGTTAATACATGTCATGATAATATGTGTTAGTGATAGTAAGCATACCCATGTTTACCTTTCATGTCTTTCTATGCATTGAATTCATGTTTATTAGTGAATGGTTGTTTACATTGTAGGTATGTCAATCCATGTTAGCAAGAAATTCCCAGATTACCCTTGAGAAAGCAATCAATTTATAAAGAGAGGACTAATTATTATCAAGCTACAAAGATCTACACAATTACAAGGCATACATTTTAATAAATCCACAAATATTGTTGCAAGATAAGTTTCGAGGATTATCTCAGGTTGTCTGATCACATCAACTAACGATCAATGATCCATGTATTCAAACCCAAGAGACATGGCTACATTTTCATAGAATGAATGATAGTAAACAACTACATTACAGAATTGTGATGTATGGTTTATTTTAAGCTCCGGAACAATTTGTTTGCATATCTCCTCTTGTATATTCATTTGCATACCTGCACAAATAAGAACACAGCAAACTACCACAATTGGTGTCGAGATAGATGTAAAAAACAAACTAGAACATGACCCTAATCAACAAATCAATAATGGCTCTTTTATGATAATTCTATATAAACTTTCATGCCAAATAAACAAATGTAGACTGAAAAAAGTGATAGATGTACACTAACCTTCAACGCAAGCAATTTTCCAACCCATTTATGGCGAACAAGTTGAACAGCACCACTCCTTCCAGAGAAATGACTTTGATGGTCTCAAGATCTTCCAGAGAGAAATGAAGATCAATCTCCGTAGTTTCTAATGGCTGTACAATTAAACTAAAAAAAGTAAGAAATACACCACATAATATGAGTACATAGCAAAAATCTTGATGTCTTTCATTTCATCATACTTTTATACAAGCTTTGGTTCTACCAACCAAATTCAGACCAATTCTGAAGCAGGAGAATGGTGTGGAAAAATATATAGGTACCACAGATCTTCATTTACAACAAACTGCAACCAAAAATAATATGGCACAATAGAGGCTTGAGCCAACATAATTACACGGCATACATTTCAATAACTTCTCAAATATTAAAGCAATGTCAATAATACAAGAATCAAACATACAAAATAATATGTCCAAAAACACTGAAATCAAAAACATAAAAACAAAGAGAAATCAAGTGGACAAAAAATAGTACCTTGAAAATATGATCGGAGTTGTTTTTGTCAAATTCACCATTTTCTTTATCGCCTTCACTCAGAACTGGATTCCACCAGTTTCTCTTCTCTATCCTCCGCTCCTTCATCCTCCTTAGCCTCTGTAGTTGAGCGTAATCCACAGACAGATTCGTTCTCACCATCAAGAAAAAAAAAATCAAATTTTTTAGTTAGAAAAAAACAAATCTACGGACCTTGAAATTATAGCTTTCTCCTCATCTTAGAGACCCAAAAGAGTTTTTTTATTGTGGCGGGGGCAGCGATGTGCCGAGCTTTGCGAAGGAACTGGGATTAGAAACTGTGTGTTGGCTCGCTTGAAGAAATGAACAAGATATTTAAACAGCCGACGGGTTTAAGATTTGTGCAAATAGTGGAGGTAGATCTAGGAACCACGAGAAAATGGGTCTTACAGCGGTGATGGTCGTGCGGCAGCGACAGTGGTATGAACTATGATGGCAGGGGTGGCGGCGGTAGGTTTGTGGCAGCGGTGGCGGCGGTTGGTTTGTGGCGACGACTCCAGTGGCGGGAACAATTGGTGGCATGACTGAATTGATGAAAGAAAGAAAAGAAAATCCATTGAAATGAAAAATCACCCCAGATTTTTTCTCTGTCCTCAACGAAGTGGGGGATGATGATGTAAATGGTAAATCATTATAAATATTAGGAACTTTTGGATAAAGAAGTAAATTCCAGTCCATGTCTAAAATCATGTGAGCCATCACACGCCTCATTTGCGTGTGATGGGGCACATGGTTTATCATCAAAATCACACGGGCCACCCTTTATCACATGGGCTTTAGCCCACGAAAAGTAAACAAGAAATTAGGCATGTGAAGGTCCACTAACATGCCTAATTCATTAAAGTAAACGAGGCCTTAGGGGTTTTGCTAGACTAGGCCTTGTCTTTCATCGATCTGTGAGCCAATGGATTCTGCTTCTTCGTCATTGCCGCCATTTAGTATTAGAGATGTGTCGCCGTTGGTGGGGGCGGAGGAGGACGGTGCTCTGTTGGTTGCGGCTGGACTTGCTAAGGAGGCTGCTCTGCTCTTTCAGACTGGGAAGTTGGTTGACTGTTTGAGAGTTTTGAATCACTTACTGGAGAAGAAAGAAGATGATCCAAAGGTACTGAAATTTCTGAAGCTTTGCGAATTATGGTTTTATGATGTTTCTTGTTTAGACGCTGGGGTTAGAGTTAAATTTCAAAATGCTTGACTTTTTTGTGATCAATTGCTCCTTTGAACCTGTTGGGTTGCAGCGTTTCTTGAGAATTGTGACCAAAGAGGTGATATTTTATCAAACAGTAAACTCTCCTTTTTCTGGTGAAAGTTTGCAGAGAGTTCGTGTGTAGCTGCGGTGTACTTAATTTTCATTTTTTTAATTGATAGTTGATGTTATTAACATCTTATACCAAGGTGGAAGTCCGGATGTTCTCAAAAATTAAAATAAAAGAGGAGGAGGTAGCTAGCCTACCGACTTTCGGTATTAACAGCTTGCTTCAGTCACATTTTACATGAGTCTTTCTCCAACCAATATATGAGGAATATGTCTTGACCATGACAAGGTTCGATATCTGTGCCCAAATAGATGGTTGGGGCCACCATATTCCACAGGCAGCGCAAGATATTATCACAGTCTTTGATTGTATCCTTGTATTTATATTGACAAAAATTAGCTGCCTTGAACTCCAATCTTATCAGGGACTGAAAATTTAAGATTCTGGAGAGGAAAACTTTTATAAGTTTGAGCAGTGCCCTTCAAGATCCTTGGCATAAGGATGACAAATTATTGTATTCTGGTTGCTAATGAATACATTACATTGAGATTAAATAATTCTGTTTATTAGACTGATAGGAATGAGAACTATATTGTAAGTTAAAGAGTTAACAGTGTGTTGGTAGTTCTTTCAAAGCCATGGTATTTTGATCTGTGCAGAACAGTTTCTATGTTCTTCCACATGTAGGATTTCATTACCTTTTCTTACTTGATCTAGTTTTTATGGAAGTCTGGTTTTGTTTCATATTACCTTTTAGCTTATTGTTTTAAAAACATGAAATTCAGTGGCCGTTAATATACAATCCAATCCTCCTTGTTCAGTTGTAGTGAAATTGCTTGTGTCAGAGTTGATCACCAAGTACCTGTTTTCACTTTGATCTAACTGGTCCATCATTTCATTCTTTTGTGATATCTTTCAGCTTTTTCA
This sequence comes from Lantana camara, assembly GCA_037501455.1. NCBI lineage: Eukaryota > Viridiplantae > Streptophyta > Magnoliopsida > Lamiales > Verbenaceae > Lantana > Lantana camara. The sequence goes on from CM074860.1 coordinate 55,918,449, forward strand.
TAATAAAGCCATTGCGGAGAGCATTCAAGGCGGATGTTTGGATCCTAGAAGGCTTATTAAAGCACTTGAAAACATCAAGGTTTGTATTTAAATTGTACTTCTTTCTATGTGTGTGTGTGTCTGTTTCTATTAATCAATGGGATCACTCATTGTTTAGCTAGTAGCATCCTGTTGCTGACCTGCCTAGGGAGGTTGTTTAGTTCTCTTGTCATTAGTGAACTAGAAAAGAGAAGTATCTTGTGTTTCTTTCTCAGATGGAACTGCATTGGAACTTTAGTTAAGCCGAAACCAAGAAATTTTCTGTTCGTTAATTTTGTTATAATCTATTACAGAAGAAAATCAAGGAAACTGTAGTTAGTAGTTATTAGAGGCTAGAAGCGAAGTGACAAGGCTCTGCATTGCTATAGCGAGAAACAATAAAAAAGCGGCATTTTTAAAAAGAACAATCGGTGTAGGTAATTGCATACCTAATATATAATGATATTCAAAAATTTCATTAATTCTAATAATTATAGGGCATGAAACAACTTATGTATTCAAACGGATTACTTCCACACATTGAAATAATGAATTCCACCTTGTTGGGGCTTGGGGTGAGCAGCGGTGGAGGGAGGAGTGGAAGTGGTGGGGGAGGGGCGGTGAAGTGAAATAGGTGTAGAATGAAGTGCAAGAAGCAAAATCTCAAACAAAAAGAGGTGTGAAAGAAAGAGGCACGAGAAGATGAAAGAAAGAATATTTAACCCTAAAACCCTAGTTAGCATTTTATGGAAAAGCAACCGCTTCTTGGGCTTCTTTTTAAGTGAGAAAAGAGACCAAAAGTACTGCTTTTTTAGAGGCATGTCGAAGGGAGCAGGGGCCGCCTTAGCAAGCACTTCTGTTGCTTTTAATCACTAGGAAGGTAACCGACTCGTATAAAGACTACGGTTTTAGTTATGCAGTCATAAGGACGGCAGCATCCTGTACTTTTTCTACTTATATTATTTTCTCTATTATATAACTGAAGGCCTAGGTGAGGTGAAATTGATTGGTAAAACCTGGAATTCTTATGAAAAGTTTGGAAGATAATCCGTTGTGAGTGTGGGTTGAAAGATGCAAGCCTTTTGAGTTTGCCTCACACCTTCACTGGATTCTGAGAAGATTGGGAGAGCAAGTTGGAAAGGGATCTTCTCTTTAGGACTTCGGTAGATGATGGAGTTGTGCGATTGCTTTAAATACTCTGGTTTTGGAGCTCTCTTAAGTTTCAAATGAAAACATGGTATTGTTTTTACTTGATACATACGTATTGATGCTCGTAATTTGTTACACCAGTATTACATCCCTATGGTAAATTTGGATGTTCATTTTAGTGGCTTCCATTATTTTCTTTAATGTTTCTCTGTCCTATGTTATCTTATTTGGTTTAGCTCTTGAATTTATATGGAAATTTTTCTGGCTTTTTTCTGATTTTTTCTGAGTTAATATGTTATATTAACACTGTTAGCTCTATCTGGACATGGGATTCTATATCATCTGACATACATGGTAAACCGAAATGTTGAAATAGAATTTGTTATGGTTGAAGAGTTGCTGTATAATTATTTCCGAGCAGTTTGTTTTGTGAAAACTGAAAACAGAATCAACTTTTTGTTTGTCACCAACACACTGGTAAATAACTTTGTAATTAATTTATAGAAAATTATGTGGATATAACAGTCAGCTGGACTCTGATGTTTTTAGAATAAGAAAGAAAATATAAATATATATTCAACTTTACTGAAAACAAACAACTATCATATTAGGTGTAATGGAGTTCAATCAGGTTATCCAAGTGGCCAACTTACATTGCGTAGACTTGGATTACCACGATGCTACTGGTTTACTATATTGGTAAAATAGATTAAGCTGTCAAACTAATGTTAATTAAAGTTGCACCCGTTTGGTAGTGCACTGTAAATGGCCTACATTTGTGCAAGAGTTTTTCATATTTCTTTTTCACCTTTCTCTCTTCTTCATTCTTAAATGTTAAAACTTTTCACAAGTATATCTGAAGCCCCCTGATTTGTGATGGCCCACCTTGATCTGCTCTTTGTAATCCCTGTTTAGACTCTTTTTAGATTTTATGATCTGCTCTTTTTATTCACTGTTTAGACTCTTCAATTTTATCTCTGAACGACTGAGAATTTAACTTGCCCTACGTCATCTTGTAAAATTTCTCCACCTGGACCTTATGGAATCCAAGTCTTATTGTCACTATATCTACTGGCAATTGATTGAATATATGTCCTCTTGGGTTATGTTGATGCAATATTAATGTTGCTTATGCAGGCGATCCCTTTCTTGTGGTCAACATTACCCTGTCCCCTGGACTGATATAGAGTGATATACCTAACTCTCAGTTTTGAATGAGCAGGACAAGTTCCGAAGATTTTGCTACATGCTCAACTTGCTAAAATATCACTTGTTTTATATTCCATTATATTTTCTTAAATTACATTTCATGCCTTTTCTGTGAATGTTGGTCTTTCCTACATATTCATTCTAGTGCCTAATTTACAAACTGTAGCTTGAGATCTAATACTTCCTCCATTCAAAGTGTTTGCTACCTTTTCGTTTTAGGGTATCTTAAATAAGACTCCATTTTGTCAAATGGAAATTCTTTTCTCAATAACTATCCTCTTAGTAAAATGACTAGTGTGGTTTACTAGTCTCAAATGCTAATCTATGGAAGTAATGTAAAATTACAAAAACTCTAGGCTTATCAACTCCGAACTAAAAAATCTGTGGATAAACTTTTATATAAATAGATGTGAGGGTCGTGTTGTATATATGTGCTATCTAATATCTACTTACGTTCATGGGTTTGTGTGACTATCTGCATGTATGCTTTTATGTTATCATATTATGCATGAAAATCTGAGCTCGCGATAAAGCCTTATATAAAAGGGATGCATTTCTGGTATTTATGTGCTTTACGTACATACCTTCAAATCGTAAATTATTGTCAAGACTTTCTGTGCAGGAGTCTTACTCCTCTGGGTTTAGTGTGCTGTTGTAGATATAGAAATTTTATGATGTATTCAACTTCTAATATTCTATTTTTATGTTTCATTGTGCTTATTTTGCCCCTCAATTTGGATAGAAAATGTAAAGTTATTTGTGTCTGGAGTTATTCATATGTTTATTTGATTTTATTTTTCCCTCAACACAGAAACAAAGTGAAGCTCGTGCATCTGGAGAGCACATAGAGGTTGCTAGCAATAATGGAAGCAAACATACATCTAACATGAGGGGAAGCAATGCTGCTCATCATCTTAGTTCATCTGCCGGTTACCATGATGAGTTTGACTCATCCATAGCAATGTTCAACATAGTATGTTTTGCTTTGCCTTGGCATTACTGGATCCTTGGTTCAGAAAATTGTCTATATTCTTATGCACCCATGAATGGATCTGACTGCAGGCAGTTATCTGGTACCATCTTCATGAATATTCAAAGTCATTCTCATATTTGGACATATTGTATCAGAACATTGAACCTATTGGGGAGGTGCCGCTTGTACGTCAATTGCAATGAACTTTTTTTTGTTGCAAGATGGATTCTGATTGGTTAACTTTACAAGTTGACGTGCAGGGTACAGCACTTCGGATATGCCTTTTGTTGCTGGACTGTGCATTACTTTCCCATAATGCTTCAAGATCTGCTGTAAGTTCAATCTATGTCGAGTTGGATGTGTACTCCTTCCAAAATGATATATGGGGTTATTATTTTGTTTAGTTTAAATATCTGATTCTGAATTGGTCCATGAATAGACAGCGTTTTATGCCGAAGTGTCTTTGGTATGGCAAAAGAAAAAGAGCGCTCATCTTGTTTGTTTGTTCTGCATTTGGTGGCACTAATCATATCAAGAAATCCCTTGCTTTATAAAGGAAAGTCCTTAGTATATGATTCTTAGTTGTTCAAAGGTTACACTTAGACAGCATTTGTTCTATCGCTAAGGATTCTTAGTATATGATTCTTGGTTGTTCAAAGGTTACACTTAGACAGCATTTGTTCTATCGCTAAGGATTCTTTGATGTTAATCATATCAAGAAGTCTCCTGCTCTATTAAGAATCTATGCCCTTTAAACTAGAGAAGGTTCTTTCAGCAACAAATGATGTAAAACTTTGTGAAATAAAAATTCAATCCATTTATGTACTAAAGGAATTTCAGTTTTATAATGATATGTGCATTTTACCATGCTTTAGAAGGATTCTTATATGTTTTGGATGCTTTTTTAATTTATATTGTTTATGGACACAAACTGAAAACTATTGCTCGAAAATCTTCACTCAATTTTTCTAATTTTATTTGAACATATAGTGATTATGAACTTCTGTTATATTGAATCAACATACACACTTGAGATTATGATTTGGCATTAAAGGGCATTTTTTTGCAGTTTTCCTTGCCTTTTAGGCAATATATGTCGCTAAGGCCACACATTTATTTTTTGACTACCTCTGGATGACATCAGAATCTTTTCCAAATGCTGAATAGTTATCAAAGAATGCGACAGCCTTAGAAGATAACTAATCAAAAAAATTTCCATGTTCCTAAATCGCAACTTAAAACTTTCTGGTACCATGGATTTTGTTTTGAAATTATCCGTTAGACTTGTAATTCGTCTTCGGCTTTAAAAATGGTTGCAAGGCTGCTTTTTACAACGTCACACTTAATGTGTTCGGTGAAATTAATTACTGAATCACATTTTAGCATCTTACAAAACACAGTACATATGTTCTTGTAAACATTATAAGGTAATATTTTTCCTGGAGGTGGAATGGAGATTATTTTATGGCAATCTTACTGTTAACTGTTAATGCAAAAAAATTGCTGCCATGATAGCATTGATTGCATTTGATCAACATCTTTGTCTCCAGTAAACTCCTGATTCATATCCGCATTGAAAAAATTTGTAATTTCCATATTTTCAATTGTTAGGTATCACATTCAATTTTTAAGGGTGTTCATATGAGCAGCCCATTGCTGTTTGTCATCCAAGTGTAATACTTTTGAATTACTAATGATATGAATGAATTTAGAAGAAAGAACTTTTTCTTTCTTTGTTACTCTTTCATTGTGAAGATGGTTCAAACTTCGAAATCCATGATAAGTCATTAAGTTACCAAATATTGATTCTTAAATTGAAAGTATAAAAATATTAACTTCTGTAAGAAACGAGAATTTTTTCTGTGTTAATGGGTATAATTTGTGAAATTGGGTTCATTCTGGACTTTGGAAAATGATTATTATCATTGAAACTCTAGCTTCTAGTTCTGGATCATGTTACTGTTTATTTCCATATGCATAGAAGCCAGACGGATAACCAAAATATGTCCTTGTTTTTACTTCTAGATCATCTTAATGTTCCCTCTACGCTTTACTTCTTATGTATCTATGAATATTTCTTCTTTTAATCCTATGTATCTTCCACTAATATCTCATCTCTAGATGGTCCATGTAAAAACTGCTCAATGGGTTGGAAATTTAAAGAGAGAAAAAAAATAAATAAATAAATAAAAAAAATCATGGGTCAAAAAGTTGAACATCAATATGAAAGGTGAAGTAAACACTTATATAATTGAAAGTATGCTCTTATCAACCTCCAACACTCATTTGACAAATTGTTTGACTGCATTTTGGTGCCGTGTCCAAACAATTATTGACTATTAGTAGATATGGATCAACTTCGAACGATTAGCACTTTTTCTGATGACAGTATTTTTCCTTGTTTACATCTATCTTTGGTGGATGAACATTGCATGAATTATGCATATTTTGATTGGCATCCATGTATTAGCTGATGGCTTTGTTGTTTTGAAGCTATTATGGTAGAATTCGAACAGTATCACATGACCACTTCTTTTCCTTGCAACATTATTTGCAACTTTCGTGAACTTCTATAAAGTTTTGCATTTAATCTAAAATTTATTATAACTAGTGTTGATTTTCACATGCTCATATGTCAACTTCAATTCATTTATTGTCGTTGTTGGACTGGGGTTCTACTCTTCTTTATACTCCTTGAACATGACTTGGTGATTGATGTTTCTGGAGGTGATAAGCTACATGGAGAAGGCCTTTTGTGTTAATAGCTTGATCGATCAAATTGATAATGGAACTTTTGTACATCAACAATCTTTATTAGTTTCAAAATCCTCATCATTTCCAGGCAATTTAACTATTCCTGATGCATCGCACCTTGACTTAATTGCAAATGGTTCAGAAAATTCTTTAACCATAACTTTATCAGAGGAAGCACTTGAAGATGATTCATTGCCGTTGCCATCTTCTCTTGACATCAGAAGACTGAACCTCGAGAAACCTGGCATTACATCTTCCAATGATTTTCACCGGACCCAAGCAGACGAATCCATATCAGCTGCCGATCTGAGGATTAAGATTCATATTTACAAAATTCGCCTTTTACTACTCACTAGGAACCTTAAAGCAGCCAAGCGTGAAGTTAAGATTGCTATGAACATAGCTCGCGGAAAAGATTATCCCATGGCACTTTATCTGAAGTCGCAACTGGAATATGGGCTTGGGAACCATCGTAAAGCGATCAAGCTTCTGATGGCATCCAGCAACAGCATGGAGACGGGATTCTCTAGCATGTACTACAACAATCTTGGATGCATCTATTACCGGCTTGCAAAACATCATACATCTGGTGTTTTTTTCTCCAAAGCCCTGAATAGCAGCTCGCTTGTGCGGGGGGAGAAGCGACCGAAACTCATGGCCTTGTCTCAGGATAAATCCCTTCTGATAACTTATAATTGTGGTATGCATTCTTTGGCCTGTGGCAGACCTTTTCATGCAGCTCGCTGTTTCCTAACAGCCAGTTTAGTGTTTTACAACCAACCGCTTCTGTGGTTACGAATTGCTGAGTGCTGTCTGGTGGCCTTAGGAAAGAGATTGGTAAAGTCTATTTCATCTGGATATGATAGATCCAATATCAATATCAATGTTATTGGAAAGGGAAAATGGAGGCAGCTTGCTCTGAGATGTGGCAATTCACCCAATTGCCAGGAGGAATATGTTGGTACCAACAATTTATTTATGTCTAACGGCAAACTGCCTCATCTCTCAATTTCTCTTGCCCGGCAGTGTCTTGTCAATGCTTTGTTTTTGTTGGAATCTTCAGAGGCCACTTATTCTAGATGCAGCATGCCTCCTTGTTCTGAGGAAAGTCAATCAAGAGAAGAACTGCTATCTAATAGTACAAACCTAAACAGTGCCAGTTGTGGCGATCGCAAATTTTCTAATGTCTCTGCTGGTTCAAGTCAAGTTAATTCAAATGGTGAAGTAAGGGAATGTCAGGGTGAAAACAGTCAGAGTGGGTTGTTGCACACCTCTGTCCTTGACTACGAACATGTCCGTACAAAGGAGAACCTGATGATGAAGCAAGTTACACTTGCTGATTTGGCATTCGTCGAGTTAGCACTAGGAAATCCCTTGAAAGCTCTATCAACAGCGAAATCTCTAATGGAACTTCCTGGGTGCTCAAAAATACACTTATTTTTTGGAATCATGTATTCAGCGGAGGCTTTATGCATGCTAAATCGACCAAAGGAGGCTGCTGAGCATATGATGATATACATCTCTGGTGGTTACAATGTTGAGCTTCCATATAGTCAAGAGGATTGTGACCAGCGGATAGGGGAAAAAGTGATGGATATTGATGAGTCAAATTATGGGGTATTAGTACCTTATGCAGTCTCCATAACAGATGAATCCAAGGGATCTGTGTTTTTGAGTCCCGAAGAGGCTCGCGGATATTTTTGCACGAATTATGCTGCCAACTTTGCGTTGCTGGGAGACTTCGAGCAGGCTCAAAGGTATGTGAACAAGGCATTATCTGATACACCTAATAGTTCCGAAGCTATTCTAACCGCAATATATGTGGATCTAAAGCGTGGCAACACAGTAGAAGCTCTTGCAAAGTTGAAACAACATAGTGGTGTTAGATTTCTCCCTGACAATTTAACATTGAATCGCGCTTCCTGATGGTGTAGTTATTGTTTTTGTTTTGACAGTTGAGCTCACACCTCACTCTGAGTCAGCGGGTAGGTTGTCTATCCTTTTAAAAGGAATTTGTAACGTATATATAGTTCAATTCAGGGAATAAGTATTTATTTTTGAATTTGCTTAGTTTTTTCTTCTCTTATATTTTGTTTTACTCTCACTCGTAGCTTTTAGTGGTTGGTGGTAGCTGCAGGAGCTTTTAGAATTTGGAATTATGTCATCATTTACAGTGATGTTTTCATAGATGTGGATTTGGTCCCTATAATGTCGTATAGAGGAGAGATTTGAGCTCTTATGAACATACAAAATCTAGTATAGTAGTATCAATTTTCTGATAGATGGCATTATTTTGGTTTCTCTTTTTTCATTTTTTTCAGTTCACCATTGATATATTTGTGTGCACAATTACAAGGGCTAGAATAATGATACCACTTTTCGCATCTTTGGACTAGTGAGAAAGAAACCCGGCTAGACTATTTAACACGTCTATGGACTACAACGGTTGCCGATGCAAGTAGCTAGGGGAAACTCGAATTAGCTAGTGGAAAGTCGATTGTTCACCTCTATGAACAACTGACAAATGGCTGTCAGTGTTGCCGACTGCTGAAAACTCGGTTGACAGTTCTCTGTTTGGATGATGTTCACACTTTGTTTAGGTAATACTTTGTCGTCCTCTGCTAAAAGTTTTGATTGTTGACATTCACATTATAAAAGAGATGTTGATTGGAAGTGAAGCATTCGATTTGTTTAATAGATGTTCCGGAAATATATGTTCTGATATAGTCTATTACCTGTTAAGTTATATCTGTCGTCCATATCCATATTCGTAAACACCTTGCACAAGAGTTCCCTGTCCTCTCCGTTGAGAACCTTTTGCCTTTTTGCCTGCTGTCATTTAGCTGCTGCCTCTCCACTGTCGTTTTTACCTGCCACAAGATCGCCCCGTTCTTCGTGTCTCACTCCCACCTCCCAATGTATCCCTCTCGTCTCCCTTTCTCTCTGCTCATGGATGCTGAACAACGGGCTTGTTGGGCCCTCTCCCTCATGGAGGATGATGACCGTAGGTGGGTGTTAATTGATTCGTCATCATAGCATAAAGGTGGTGTATTTTTTGCCATTTACCCTTTTCAAAATGAAAAAATCAATCAATTACTTCACACCGTCACTAATCTATAAACCAGAAATAACAAACAAGGATAGATTGACTACTGGAAACTAAACCTATGCAAAAACAAGTAATAAAGTAAGCTAAGACAAGTAAATAAACAAAAAAGTACTCAAGAAAAAGGGGAGGTTTGGTGATGATGCGTGTATGAGTCATGAGGATAATTAGTACTCAATAACTAGAGGTGTTTTTCAACCAAAAAAAATAAAAAAAAACCCAACTAGAGGTGCTTTTACTAAATTAATCACGAAGGTATGTATTAACTCATCTGGAAAACTAATATGTGCGCATAATTAGGATTGAAGTCGCTTTCGTGATTAATAATTTAGTAATTAGACCAAATTGTTTAAGATTAGGGTAATCAATTACTAGCGCTAGACATTATTAATTGATAATTAATTAGCTCAAACCCAAGCTAAATCTCTTAATGCTTGGCGTTTAAGTGTTAGGAAAATTTTCCAAACCTCCAATGGTCGTCGAAAAATCATGCATAAAACCGTCCAATGGTCGTTGCTTGAAAAATTGTGCCAACGCCTACCCCAACGGCCGTTGCTGAAGATTAAACTTCTAGGAGCAATGATCGCTGCTTCTCATCTTCTGAAATTTTTGTACCAGGCAACGACCGTTGGTTAAAATGTACTACGTAGAACCAACAACTGTTGCTCTCCTCCTTTGCAACAATTGAACCGGGCAATGACCGTTGTCCATTTCACACTGCCAAGGGCCAACGACCGTTGCTGATTCCAGTCAACAACCATCAACAAGATTTTGCTCTTTCGGGCCGTTTTTGCAACTCCAATGCGTCAAGTACTTGACATGGAGCAAATAAAGACTAATAAGTACGTAATACGGCAATAAATTAATTTGAAGCATTGGAAGACGGCCTCCTCAAGGCCTAGTTGCCCAAGCATTCCTCCTAGCCAATAAAATTGTCCTACCCATCTCCTACGCGCGAAATTTTCAGCAATGGGTTCCTCATTGCGAGGCCACGAGGAACTCCCTGATTCGGTCCTTGATCGCTTGGGAGGCATCTAACAAGGTTTTAACAATAAGACCAATTCATCAATTTAGGAATTTTAGACAAAATTTTCATTTGGAATTTTCATCGAACATCTTGTGTGTACAATAGTTTGTATCCATTTTTGAAAGAATTTTTGTGCGGAAAAACAATCAAAAGCTCAAGCCTAAACTAAGCAACTATCAATTATACTCAAACAAGCTTAATTATCACACAAATTTAGCAAGAATGGGTTAATTCCGAATTAGGGTAAAATCTTACAAAATTGAGGAATTTTCACAACTTAGTCCAAATTCAAAAAATTAATCGGTGAAAACTCGTTAAAAGCTAAGTTAGATCGTTACCTTGTGGATTTATCTCACAAAAATAGATGCAAAATGATTGTTCACGCTGATCTCTTGCCGGGAAAATTACAATTTTAGTCTCATTAGATTCAAACCGTTGCAATAAAAATCTCATTGGATTCTAAAAGGTTGCAATAAAGATCCCATTGATTTAAAAATCTAAAATACATCTTACTTTATTCTAAAACATTGCAAGATTAGTCTCATATTTGATCAACTAACAAAATAATTACCTATTTCATTAGTGTCTACCTTTTTTTGCTTATTTTATTGGGAAATCGCTTTTTTTTATAAAATATTTTATTTTCACTCGTATTTCTCTTAGTTTTAATATTTTATTTTCGTTCATATTTCTCCTAATTTTCACCCAATTTCCACGGTCTCATTAAAGAGTTCTTTTTTAAAAAATTAATTATTTCCACCCCTATATCTCTTGATTTCCATCAAAATTTTCTATCTTTTTATTAAGAGTATTTTTTTTTTTCCAAATTCTACATTACTCTTAATAAAAATTAAAAAGAACTTCAAAATTTTCAATGTTTTTATTTATAGGGGAGGAAATAAAAAATATTGTTTGGCACATTTATATGATGTTTTTTAAGTAAGAAATGAAAATCTCCTTTTCGATTACTAATTAGAGGACTTATTTATTTATTTTTTGTTATGAGTATTTTTAAATTTTTATTAAGAGTATTTTTTTATCATTTTATTGAAGAGTTCTTTTTTAAAAAAATTACTTTTTTCCCCTTATAAATGAAAACATTGTTTGGCATATATGATATTTTTGATTTGAGAAATGAAAATCTCCTTTTGAATTACTTAAGGAGTTATTTATTTCATTGTAATCCATAGTGCATTATAGAAACTAAAAAAAAATACTCATAATAAAAAAATAGAAATTTTTGGTGGAAATCAAAAGATATAGGGAAGGAAATAATTAATTTTTTTTAAAAAAAAAAATCTTTAATAAAATAACATAAATGAGGTGGAAATTAGGAGAAATATGGGAAAAAATAAAATATTAAAAATTCGAATAAATATGGGTGAAAATAAAATATTTTAGCAAAAAAAAAAGGTGATCCCCCCCCCCCCAAAAAAAAAAAAGAAGAAAAATCTTTTACACTAACGAAACATCTAATTATTTTGTTAGTTGATCAAATATGGGACTAATTTTGCAATGTTTTAGAATCAAATGGGATGTATTTTGGATTTTTAAACCAATGAGACCTTTATTGCAACCTTTTAGAATCCAATGGAATATGTTTTGGATATTTCAAACCAATGGGACCTTTATTGCAACGGTTTGAATCTAATGGGACTAAAATTGCAATTTTCCCTCTCTTGCCTAACTCGTCGCCGCTTTTCATGCTTGTATGTTTAAATGTATTTTAAACTAACTTAAAGTCAGTTTATAATTTGTACGAACGATTCGTGGCCTCTAGCGAATTACTATACAAAAATTTGCGGCCGCAAAAAGGGATACAGAAAGTTACTGACAAAAAATTTGTGCCGCCAACGAATTGAATAGTATAAATCACAACCGCTAACCTGAAGGTCGGTGGGTTTTAAGGGCATTTTCGCGGCGCCAAAAGGTATACAGAAAAGAAGTCCCGACCGCTAACAAATTATCAGCAATGTAGTAACTTACACGTTCCTTAATATCCTCATTCATGCTTTAACTGCTCATAACTCGTCGACTAAACTTTCCCGTTTTCTAACTCTCTATACATTAACAACACAACACAATTGAATAATAGATGCATGCATGTTTGCGTTACCAAAGATACAATCAAACCTCAATGACGATTCCTCATTCTTATGTTTCTGCTCACTCTTCATGAATCTTGCACCCAAAAGGTTATAATTAAATTCCAGTTCCAAGCAAACGAACAAAAACAACAAAAGAAAAAAAAGGAATAAAAAGAGTAGTTTTGATTTATAGGCAGCAGCTTGACTTTGTGAACAAATTATTAGGATGCAGTGGTAAGAACTTGCATGACACGTGTGTCAATTGGTTCTCCAATGTTTTACGGCTTTAACTGCTGTCCATTTGCCAAAAATGTGCCCGTCCTTTCACTTCCAATTACTACTGCTCCACTTGGGTGCACATTAACAATTTTGAAAGGACCCGACCGTCTCAATTTTAGTTTTCCAGGAAACAACTTGAGCCTAGAGTTGAACAATAACACAAGTTGTCCGAACTCCAATTCTTTGGGTCGAAGTGAGTTATCATGCCATTTCTTTTTGCATTCCTCGTATATATTTTCATTCTCATGAGCTTCTAATTGAAATTCCTCTAAGTCATTTGACTTAATCAAATATTGCTCACCAACTTTCTTGAAATCAAAATCCAGTTTCTTTATGGCCCAATATGTTTTATGCTCTAGCTCCATTGGAAGGTGACATGCTTTTCCATACACTATTCTGAATAATCACATTCCTATAGGATCTTTGAAAGCTGTTTGATACACGCATAGAGCATCATCCAATTTCAACGACCAATCTTTCCTTGACGCATTCACTGTCTTCTCTAATATTTGCTTCACTTCCCTATTTGATATTTTTACTTATCCATTCGTTTGTGGATGGTATGATGATGCAACCCTGTGATTCACTCCATACTTCTTCAACAACACTTCAAGTGGTCTATTGCAAAAAGGTGAACCTCCATCATTAATTAATGCCTGTGGCACTCCAAATCTACTAAAGATGTTTTCTTTAAGAAATTTCAATACCACTTTAGTATCATTAGTTGAGCTTGCTACAACTTCTACCCATTACATCATCAACACAGCTACTAAGATGTATAGATTTCCTTGTGAAGGTAGAAATGGACCCATGAATCTATTCCATATACATCAAATAGCTGAACTTCTAAAATGTAACAAAGGGGAATCTCATCTCCTTTTTCAATTGTTCCTGTTCTTTGGCATTAATCACATTTTATCACAAACTTGTATGAATCTCTGAATAATTTGAGTCACCACAATCCTGATTGTAGGACTTTCTCTGCTTTGCTAGCACTAGCATGGCCTCCATATGGTCTATAACAACATTGCTTCAATACTAATTCCATTTTATCCTCCAGCACACATCTTCTCAACAATCCATCGCACAATATTTGAACACTCTTCCCACAAGTAATGCTTAACATCCGAAAAGAATTTTTTCTTGCGGTGGAATGGTAGCTTTGGAGGGATGATACTGCTCGCCAAATAGTTAACAAAGTTAGCGTACCAAGGAAAATTAGAATCAACCATGAACAATTATTCATCTGGAAAGGTTTCCAGAATTGCTTCATTTCCTCCTTCTCCCGAATCAATTTGTTCCATCGTAGATAAATGATTTGCTACCACATTTTCATCTACTTATTTTTATCAAAGATCTCCAATTCAATTTCTTGGAACATTAACACCCAGATTAGCCTTGGTTTAGAATCCGTCTTTGCCTATAGGTATTTAATTGCAGCATGGTCAGTGTAAACTATTGTTTTTGAACCTATCAAATAAAAACAAAATGTATCTAAAACAAATACAATAGCTAATAACTCTTTTTCAGTGGAAGCATTATTCATTTGAGTTTCAGTTAATGTTTTGCTTGCATAAGTAATAACATGCAAATGATTCTCTCTTTTTTGTCCTAAGACTGCGCCAATACCAAGATCACTTACATCACACATGAGTTCAAATGACAATGACCAGTCTGGTGCTACCATGATAGGTGCTGAAGTTAGTTCCTTTTTCAACCTCTCAAATGCAAGTAAACAATCATTGCCAAATTTGAAGTCAACATCTTTTTGTAATAGTTTGCATAAAGGATTAGTAATTTTTGAAAAATCCCTGAAGATAAAATTGTTTTAGAGTAAACGTTGGAAGGTGGCTCTAATACCACTTGTTGGAAAAACATCAGAGTAAAGCAACCAAAATTTAAAAATTTTCCGAACAAGGCATCGGGAATGTAACGCCCCGATTTTCATTCATATATTAAGTGACATGATATTAAATTTCATAACATTATATGTAATATATTCATATGTAATACTCTGAATTATCCTTAATGTGGAATTTACGTGAATTAATTGATAACGTGTTTAATTGATATTATGTGACCTTATTTGGCCATTTCATAAACTTGATGACTTAATTGCATAACACGAATTGGAGTTAAATGATCATTTTCCATGGAACTAAACTTGTTAGCTTGCATTCAAATAGCTTAGGGACTTGTATGCAAATTATGGTGAGTCATAGGAGTTAGTGGAAGACTTTTGTATATATCTATACATTACATACATAATATATCATATACATCTATCTCCCAAAATATCATTCATCAAATATCATCCAAATCTCACACACATACACACACTAATACACGATTAAACACACCAAGAAAGGAAGAAAGAATTCATCTCTTTTTCAAGCAAGATTCTTGGAGGATTTGTGAAGCTAGAAGCATCATCTTCATCATCTCATCATTTCATCCATTTCTTCTTGCATCTTGAGGTATATGGAGAATTTGATTAAATCCCTTGAGATATATTTGATGTAGGGCTTGATGATTATTTGGAGCCTTCTTGTTTATTTATGGTTAGGAGCATGTTTTGGACCATTTTGCTTCAAAGCTTGCATGAATTCTTGAAGAATATGAGAGTTGGAAGACATGAGATTATATAGGGTTTTGTTGATTGATTCTTGATGATCTATACAAGTTTCCATGGATTATATGATGCCTAATTGATATATATGAATTATATGCATGATATATGTTGGTTTGGAGTGATTTAATTGCCTTGGTTTGGTGTTGTATTGATTTGGGAGCCAAATTTTGAGCCTTGCCCTGTTTTCCCTTCGTATTGTTGCTGTAGCATGATCCAAGGGCGTGGATTTTTGTCCACGGCCGTGGATTTGAGTCCAGAAAACTTGGATTTTCGGTATAGAGAATCCACGGGCGTGGATTTTTGTGCATGGAAAAATCCACGGCCGTGGATCTTCCTCTGTTTTCATCCTGAGTTTGTTTTGTCCCATTTACCCCTCAAACAAACTCCGATTGACCTGATTCATGAACCGACAGAAAGATCTTCAAGTCTAGAACAACCTCCAATTGGAATAAACTCATTATCTTTTCCCATTTGTGAGATATTATCAATTCTTTTTGGTGTCGCTGCTTTACCGATAAACTGCAATCATTCAATTTCAAGTTTACGCCATTTTCTCCTCGCTTTGAACTAGAAAACGAGCCATATATCATTTTAAAGGTATACTTGTCTAGTTTCATTCCAAGTAAACAAAATTCAATTCCAACTTCTACAACTCAAGATATTCCAGTTTTCTTACAACATGTGCATTTCCGGAAATTGTTAACTTTTGCCCAACTTTGCCAAAACCTCTCTCATTGCATTTCTTTCACTCCCTTGGCTCCCGTATGTAACTTATATGAGTTATAAACTTGGTTTATTGATAATTATGCTCCTACTTGATATTCCTTAGTTGTGATTGCATGACATATTGATCATGACTTTGTCGTGCGTCGTAAATGGTTCATGCGAGTCGTGTCTCACGATCACTTGTCCCTTTTTACACAGATTATCTTTCCGTTGACGAGGAGAAAGCTCCATAGTTGTATCCTTGATTAATTGTCGACACAGATGAGGTTTAATTACTAGATATATAGAACCCGTACAACTCCTACGTGATGCTTTTGGCCAAAATATAAACATATATATATATATATATATATATATATATATATATATATATATCTTTCTCAAAACCTTATGGATTGAACTTATCATGATTGATAGTGTTTTGGTGAGTAAAGCATGTTCACGTTGGGCCCGAGGGTAGTGTATTGAGCCAACCTGTAACGCCCCGTGTTTTCACACGTGCAGGTAAGAGTTACGTGCGCATTTACATTTAATTATATGATTTTATATCTTGTTTTATTAATCGAATTCTTTTCTAATTTGATTTAATTGTTTAAATTTTATATGAATTCCAATGTGTGCTATGAATATATGAATGAAATTGTGAAAATGTGAATTTCGTGAATTCGGTGTTAATTGAATGAAATTACATGTTTCGTGCAACCCGTGGGTTTGATTGTAACTTACTTGAATGTTTTGGACTCAATTGGAAATTGAGTTTGGGCATAATTGCCACTTTTTGAAAGTTTAGGGACCTAATTGAATATTAGACAACCCTGAACGGTTTTCGCTATATCTTGAGCTCCGGACCTCGAAATCGAGATCCGTAATCGGCGTTGAACTTGTTTCAACGATACCTATCCATTAAACTTGACCTTATATCTTTTCGATATCATTTGAACTTTCGACAACGAACTTTTCCACAACCTCGACCTTATAACTTATTTGAACCATTTTCTTAAATGAACCGGACTTGGATCGACCCGTATTCTACCCATTTTAGCACTAAATATCAGCATTCCTATCTCCTTGCTTCCATTACATTCATCGATCATCATCATCTCAAGAGGCCAAGGAGAAGCTCCAAGAAAACCCTTGTTTCATCAAACTAACTTTAAGCTCAAGATCAATTCTTGTTCCATCTTCTTCCAAGGTAAGATATGGATTGTTTTCCCTTATTTCCCCTCTCCATTTTCTTCCGATTATATCTTGGTATGAGTTGGGGAATCATGTGATATGAGAAAAGCTTGTAAATGAATCAAATGGTACGAATTTTTGGTTTAATGGATTTCTATGGTTTGATATGAGAATTGATGCATGGAAGTTGTTGCTTGAAGCTTCTCTATTACTCTTATATGCTTGTATTCCATGTTGGATGAGTGTAGCATGACTTGCCATTGTTGAAGCTTGAAGCTTCCATGGATGAAAGCTTGATTTTGGATGATCTTTTGCCAACCTTATGCATGAATTCTTGTATATATGAATGAATTGCCTGATTTGTATGAATTATATGGCTTGAAACTATGTCTAAGTGCACCTAAGAGCTTCCTTATTGCTGCCCCTGCTTTCCAAAGCTTTTCCCTCTCCAAAACAGAGCTTCTGCTCTGTTTTTCCTCGCAAGACGACGAGCTGACACGGCCGTGTCAGCTTTGAACTGAAAATGGACACGACCGTGTTGGGCTCTCGACTTTGAATTTTTTTAAATTTTAACCTCGGACACGGCCGTGTCCAAACGCTTTGAAAACTCAACATGGCCGTGTCAAGCCCTCGACTTTGAATTTTTTTTATTTTTAAACCTCGAACACGGCCGTGTCCATTTCCTTTGAAAACTCAACACGGCCGTGTCATTTGAACTGGCAGCCTTGGGGAACTCTTTTATTGCTTGTTTTGCATTTATTGCTCGTATTTGTGAATTGTATACAACATGGATCTATTAAAGCTGTGATTTATGATTGATATATGATATTGATAACTATATGAATGCAAGAATGAAAAGTATGAAAGTATGAACGATATGAATGGGAATGAATACGATTTTATCGTATATTGAATGAAACTTGGTGAATTATGTGTTTAATTGAATTCTATGGTATTCATGAGCATATTTGGACATGTTTTTATGTTTCAAGCATTCCATAGCATGTCATTTCATCGCCGAGTGTCAAATGTGGTCATAATTGAGTCTCACACTACCTTTGTCACACAGATCTTGATCCAGTGGGTGACGAGGTCGAGCAGTGAGAGCTTTGTCGGGTTCTTTTTGTCTACCAGGTGGGTTTTTCTTCTATTAGCTAAAATATGACCCCAAACCACCTAATGTGTA
The DNA here is from genome assembly GCA_037501455.1 of Lantana camara. Lineage (NCBI taxonomy): Eukaryota > Viridiplantae > Streptophyta > Magnoliopsida > Lamiales > Verbenaceae > Lantana > Lantana camara. The sequence goes on from CM074860.1 coordinate 55,936,771, forward strand.
AATTTTGAGCCAAAATTATATATATGTATATATCAAGTTTTAACGAGCAAATTTTTTCAACGTTAAGCCTTCTTTTATGATTATCCTACCAAAAGTTTTGGCGAGTAATGAAAGTTCACAATGAATGGGGGCCCGGGACTTAGTGTATTGGTGAACCGGGGAAGCATGGGCTGACGGGAATCCACATATACTAGTTCCAACAATTTCGGTAACCTAGACTTCACTAGGAGATTAGTGAACAAAAGGGGACCCTCGCTTTTGGGGATTCATGTACCCTTCTAGCGTTAATGAATGAGGGTTCGGGCCTTGCAAACCCGTTCCCTACCCGGAGGAAGAAGGTGATATATGAACGATCGAATGAATGATCGAATGTATGTGCACGAAAGAATGAAATGTATGAATGAATGAACGAACGAATGAATAACTAATGGATTACACGAGGTGTTGGTTGGAGATAATGCACGCCCTCTCGCCAGGCCACAAATTACCTAATGAATGAAATGAATTGTTATAATCCTATTCGTTGTATTTTGTTTCCCACTTGGGAAAAATGCTTCTAAACCTCGAATAAGGATTATAACTTGCATGTACGTGTTTAAATTCTGTCATATTATGATATTATGCCTATCTTTTTATACCCACCAGTCTGTCTAAGACTGAACCCGGAGTTATTTCAGTTCTTTTTTGCAGGAAGGGATGCTAGGCAGGATACCAGTCAGGGAGAGTCTTGCATCATGTCTAGCCTTTCTTTTCTTTACGCGCATGTGTTTATACTTTATGATACTTTTGGATTTTGTATATGATTGCGAGCGTACATGTATATGGTACCTATATGTATCTTACTCAGACTTAAATGTTGGTACCTAGAGCATATAGCTCGATATATGAAATACATGTTGGTACCTAGAGCATCTAGCTCAGTATGGCATATGAATTATTGCTTCCACTTTTCTGTTACTCTGATTGTTGTTGTTGTTGGGGTTTAAGTTATAGGTTAGTCCCGCCTGGCTTAGCGAGTGTGTATGTCTCCGTTCGCTATGATTTGGCACGTGTATGGAAATCCATTTCATATACGGGTCAGGTCATGGTGCGGGGGATGTGACGTCTCACGCTCGGGCGTTACATCCTTTGAGTGGTATCAGAGCCCAGGGTTGTAAAACCAGGGTTCTAGTGTCGTGTTGAGTCAGTAGGTCGTTCGGCTGTAGGAATTACTTGTTAATGTGGAGCATTTGCATTTAATATGATAAGGTACTTTGATTCTTGACTTGAATGATTGATTGAGTTTATTGCATTGTCACGCATGAACTAAATTTGGCATGCATGTTTGTGTTTGATTGAACAGGATGCCTCCTAGAAGACATCGGGGAGAGGTCTCCAGGTCATCATCATCAAAGAGATCGTTCTCCTAATCCTCCACAACCGCCTATGAATATGGAGCACTTTATGGAGGCGGTATATAACTACGTGGAACATAGAAGGGCTCAGGATCCTCCAGTACAACCGCAGGCTAAACATCAAACACCTCTTCCTAATAACCCGAGAGATCATCATGGGTTGTTTTTGAGTTACAATCCTCCAAGGTTTTCGGGTTCTGTAGATGATGCCATATCGGAAGAATGTCTCACTCGGATTGAGAGGATTTTTAATGTTCGACAATTTACCTCTCAAGAGAAGGCCCAGTTTGCTATTTTTCAATTGGACGGAGAGGCCTATGATTGGTGGGAACGCACCCGAGAGAAGCTCGAAGTTGAAGGGGAAGAAGTTACTTGGGAAGTGTTTGTAAGGGAGTTTAGAGAAGCCTTTGTGCCCGAGGTTGTTCGAGAAAGGAAAGAACAAGAATTTATGGATCTGACGCAAGGGACTCGCACGGTGGCCCAGTATCTTTCTCTTTTCAACAGACTTGGTAAATATGCACCTCACATTACAAGGGATGAAAAGAGAAAGGCAAAGAAGTTCATTGCAGGATTAAGGCAGGATCTCCGACACGGGCATGCAGGCCATAATTTTGAGTCTTTCGCTGACACTGTACAAAGGGCGTTGGTGCTGGAAGAGGAATACAAGAAAAAGGATCCTATTCCTCGAAAGCAAATGGGACAAGGATCCGAATTTGGAAAAGGGAAAAGACCTATGGTGGCTCCCTCACAACCGTTTCAAGGGCAAAACAAGAAGTTTAGAGCTGTAGGAACTGCACCACTGAAGCCACAAGCACCTCCAGCTACTTCTGATCCTCGACATGATAGGTCACCATGTCTATATTGTGGAGGCCCTACTCACACCTACAACACTTGCAGAAGGAGGTTGGGACAGTGTCTGATTTGCGGGAAAACAACGCATATGGCCAATACTTGTCCAGATAAGACTCCGGGCTATCAACCGGGAGCTCAAAGGCCGATGATCCCAGCTCGTGCTTATGCTCTTGCGGGTGAAGAGCAAAATGTGGAAGCTAATCCTAATGCCATGGTGGAAGGTACGATATGCATCCATAACACGAACATACATGCATTATTTGACCCTAGCACTACTCATTCTTTTATTTCTTGCAAATTAATTGATACTTTGTGTTTGCCTGTTACGTGCTTAAATGCTTGCTATGTGGTGAGTTCGCCGTTGGGTGGAAGTCTTGAGACGGATCAGGTGGTCAGAGATTGTGTGTTTGGGTTTGAAGGCAGAGAATATCAGGCAAATTTAGTGGTGATGCCGATGAACAGATATGAGGTTATTCTGGGAATGGATTGGTTGTTTCGGTATCACGCCACGATTGATTGTTTCACTAAGATAGTTAAGTTGGGTGAAGAAGTGACAGTGGGGAAAGAATCAGAGATTGCCCCTCTTTTGTCGTTCACGGAAGCTCATAAGTTGATAAGGAATGGGGCAACGAGATTTATTGCCTATCTTTTGAATAAGCCGAAACATCAGGTGAAACTCGAAGAAACCGAGGTGGTAAAGGAGTACCTTGAGGTGTTTCCCGAAGTTTTAGGTTCTTTGCCTCCGGATCGAGAGATCGAATTTGTAATAGACTTATATCCGGGATCTGAACCTTATTCTAAGACTCCTTACCGGATGGCACCGACAGAGTTGCAGGAGTTGAAAGTTCAGTTAGAAGACCTTCTCAAGAATGGATATATTCGACCGAGTTCATCGCCGTGGGGCGCGCCAGTTCTCTTTGTTAAGAAGAAAGATGGAACTTTAAGGATGTGCATTGACTACCGGGAGTTGAATCGGATGACTGTAAAGAATAAATATCCATTGCCTAATATAGAGGATTTATTTGATATGCTACAAGGGTCAAGAGTGTATTCTAAGCTCGATTTAAGGCAGGGATATTATCAGTTAAAGATCAAGGAGGAAGATATTCCTAAGACAGGATTTAATACCCGGTATGGACATTATGAATTCGTGGTGATGCTATTTGGGTTAACTAATGCGCCGGCAGCTTTTATGGACATGATGCATCGGATTTTCCGCCCGTATTTGGATAAATTTGTCGTGATCTTCATCGATGATATTTTGGTATACTCAAGGTCAGAAGAGGATCATGCTCTGCATTTGATATTAGTATTGGAGACTTTAAGAGATAACCAGCTTTATGCCAAGTTCAGTAAATGTGAGTTTTGGATTGACAGGGTGAGCTTCTTGGGACATATCATCTCAAGCAAAGGATTAGAAGTGGATCCTTCGAAAGTAGAGGCAGTTTCAGAGTGGCAGAGTCCTAAGAATGTTTCTGAGATCCGAAGTTTCTTGGGTTTAGCCGGTTATTATCGAAGATTTGTTAAGGATTTCTCTAAGATTGCGGCTCCGTTGACCCGATTAACCAAGAAAGAGGTTCGGTTTAAATGGGATGAGAAGTGTGAAGCTAGCTTTCAGCTCTTGAAGGATAAGTCAACTTCTGCACCGATACTTGCACTTCCGGATGGTATTGAAGGGTTTGTGGTGTATACGGATGCTTCCCATGAAGGCTTAGGTTGTGTTTTGATGCAGAATGGGAGAGTAATTGCTTATGCCTCTAGGAAATTGAAAGAGCATGAGAAGAATTATCCCACTCATGATCTCGAACTTGCAGCGGTGATTTTTGCCTAAGGGAAGTGGAGACATTATTTGTATGGGACTTCTTTTGAGATTTTCACCGATCATAAGAGTCTTTAGTATTTGTTTTCTCAAAAGGATTTGAATAGAAGACAGCGTCGATGGATGGAGACTCTCGAGGATTATGATTGTGTGATTAAGTATCACCCGGGTAAGGCTAACGTGGTCGCGGATGCATTGAGCAGGAAGGCTAGTGTATCCAATTTGAAGGTAAATATTGGACAACCAATGGAGTTGGTTAAGATAAAGGCTCGTATTGGTAACATCTCAGTACGTCCAGAGTTAAGGCAACAGATATTTGAGGCACAACGGACGAATGTTGAGATTCAGAAGTTGATTGAAAAGGCTCGATCAGACTCCGAGTGTCCGTTTGGATTCGATGACACGGGAATCTTTCGATTCAAGAACAGAGTGGTAGTTCCAATAGAATTGAGAAGAGCTATTTTGGATGAAGCTCATAAAACTGTGTATTCGATACATCCTGGTGGAAACAAGATGTATCGGGATTTGAAACAGTATTATTGGTGGAATGGGTTGAAGAGAGATGTGGTGAATTATGTGAAGCAGTGTCTGACTTGTCAGTTGGTGAAAGCGGAGCATCAGAAGCCGTCAGGATTATTACAGCCACTACCTATTCCCGAATGGAAATGGGAATAGATAGCAATAGATTTTGTATCGGATTTACCTAGGGTGAAGGGTGGATTCGATGGAATTTGGGTAATTGTGGACAAATTAACTAAGTCAGCCCATTTTCTCGCTGTTCGGATGTCAGATAAGATAGGTAAGTTGGCTAAGAGGTATTGTGATGAGATTGTTCGGTTACATGGAGTGCCAGCTAGTATTATCTCAGACAGGGATCCGAGATTCACTTCCAAGTTCTGGCAAGAGTTACAGAAGTGTCTGGGAACTAAGCTCTAGTTCAGTACAACTTTTCATCCACAGACTGACGGGGAATCCGAAAGGTTAATCAGATATCTTGAAGATATGTTAAGGGCGTGTGCGTTGGATTTCTCGAGTTCATGGAATGAACAATTTCCCTTGATTGAGTTTGCCTACAATAACAGTTATCAAGCTTCTATAGAAATGGCACCGTATGAGTTTCTTTATGGAAGAAAGTGTTGATCCCCGTTGTTTTCGATTTGGAAGAATGGAAATGGAGCAAACAAGAGGGTGTGAAACGAGGGGAAAAGAAAGATAAACCTTCCAAAGCTATTCAGGATGCCATCGAAAAAGTTCAGATTATTCGACAAATGATAAAAGTAGCTCAAGATCGACAGAAAAGTTATGCAGATAAGCGAAGGAAAGATCTTAAATTTGAAGTTGGGGATAGGGTATTCCTGAAAGCTTCACCTCGGAAAGGATTTACCCGAATTGGAAAAAGAGGAAAGTTGAATCCCCGATATTTGGGACCTTATGAGATTTTGGAGAGAATCGGAGATACAGCTTACAGATTGGATTTGCCTCCAAGTTTAACGGGTATTCACAATGTCTTCCATGTGTCACAACTTCGGAAGTACTATCCCGATGAATCAGTGATCATACCGGTTGAAGAAGCGGAGCTTGAACCAAATCTCACTTTTGTTCAGAAACCAGTTAAGATTCTGGAACGGAAATTTCAAGAACTTCGAAACAGACGGTTTCCTTTGGTGAAAGTGTTGTGGCGAAGTGATAAGACGGAAGAAGCCACGTGGGAAACGGAAGAGAAAATGAAGAAGTTCTACCCCGAATTGTTTTCAACCGAGCAATGAATCCGAGGACGGATTCTCTTTAAGGGGGAGAGGTTGTAACGCCCCGTGTTTTCACACGTGCAGGTAAGAGTTACGTGCACATTTACATTTAATTATATGATTTTATATCTTGTTTTATTAATCGAATTCGTTTCTAATTTGATTTAATTGTTTAAATTTTATATGAATTCCAATGTGTGCTATGAATATATGAACGAAATTGTGAAAATGTGAATTTCGTGAATTCGGTGTTAATTGAATGAAATTACATGTTTCGTGCAACCCGTGGGTTTGATTGTAACTTATTTGAATGTTTTGGACTCAATTGGAAATTGAGTTTGGGCATAATTGCCACTTTTTGAAAGTTTAGGGACCTAATTGAATATTAGGCAACCCTGAACGGTTTTCGCGATATCTTGAGCTCCGGACCTCGAAATCGAGATCCGTAATCGGCTTTGAACTTGTTTCGACGATACCTATCCATTAAACTTGACCTTATATCTTTTCGATATCATTTGAACTTTCGACAACGAACTTTTCCACAACCTCGACCTTATAACTTGTTTGAACCATTTTCTTAAACGAACCGGACTTGGATCCACCCGTATTCTACCCATTTTAGCACTAGATATCAGCATTCCTATCTCCTTGCTTCCATTACATTCATCGATCATCATCATCTCAAGAGGCCAAGGAGAAGCTCCAAGAAAACCCTTGTTTCATCAAACTAACTTTAAGCTCAAGATCAATTCTTGTTCCATCTTCTTCCAAGGTAAGATATGGATTGTTTTCCCTTATTTCCCCTCTCCATTTTCTTTCGATTATATCTTGGTATGAGTTGGGGAATCATGTGATATGAGAAAAGCTTGTAAATGAATCAAATGGTACGAATTTTTGGTTTAATGGATTTCTATGGTTTGATATGAGAATTGATGCATGGAAGTTGTTGCTTGAAGCTTCTCTATTACTCTTATATGCTTGTATTCCATGTTGGATGAGTGTAGCATGACTTGCCATTGTTGAAGCTTGAAGCTTCCATGGATGAAAGCTTGATTTTGGATGATCTTTTGCCAACCTTATGCATGAATTCTTGTATATATGAATGAATTGCCTGATTTGTATGAATTATATGGCTTGAAACTATGTCTAAGTGCACCTAAGAGCTTCCTTATTGCTGCCCTTGCTTTCCAAAGCTTTTCCCTCGCCAAAACAGAGCTTCTGCTCTGTTTTTCCTCGCAAGACGACGAGCTGACACGGCCGTGTCAGCTTTGAACTGAAAATGGACACGACCGTATTGGGCTCTCGACTTTGAATTTTTTTGAATTTTAACCTCGGAAACGGCCGTGTCCAAACGCTTTGAAAACTCAACACGGCCGTGTCAAGCCCTCGACTTTGAATTTTTTTGATTTTTAAACCTCGGACACGGCCGTGTCCATTTTCTTTGAAAACTAAACACGGCCGTGCCATTTGAACTGGCAGCCTTGGGGAACTCTTTTATTGCTTGTTTTGCGTTTATTGCTCGTATTTTTGAATTGTATGCAACGTGGATGTGACGCCCCGTATTCTCAAAGGGCGTCCTGACGACATTAACAAGTAAGTCTCTACACTTGTGTGTGTTTAATTTAAGAGTTCTTGAATTATGTGATTTAATGTAAATTCAATTTAATATGTGTTCATTCGAATTATTCTAAGATTAATTGTCAACTTGATTAATTACGTGCATATTTAACCCTAACTGTCTAATTTGATTTAATTCAAATTTATTCCATGAAATAATTGTCAAGTTGATTTTAAATCCATCATGTTACTTAACTTGTTTAATTTCGGTTTACTTAAATTCCTTGAGATTAATTGTCAATCATGTGTTTACGAAGTGTCGTTAAATTGTACGAAAGGTTTCTAAAATTAAATTGAATTAAACTCTAATTGGTAAATCTCTCTCTTTCATTGTAATTTATAAAATTAATTCGTAGCTTGAACATTTATTCGTAACTTTACCAATTTTGTTTACGATTATTTGTACGCGATATGTCTCTTTGCTACGCAACAAGGATACCCGGTTGTATATAGCTTGTGCACAAGACACATTTCTCCCAATCCCTTTTCTCTCTCTCTCTCTCCTCTCCCACTCTCTCTTTCCCGCGGGTCACTATGCGCGGCTTCGGTTACGAGCCCTTAACTCGATCGTTTCTCGACATAATTCAAGAAACGAATAGTCCATTTCGATTATCTCGGCGAGACCGACGCAAGAGTACCAATTTCACGGCCTAACGACGAACGGTGGTGGAGTTATGGCCGGATTTCAGTAGCAACGACGGAGCTGTCAGACCTCCGCCACTTCGCCGGCCTTCGCGGCGGTTTCCGGCCATCTCCTTGTTACACGGGCCACATGCCCAGAAAGAGGATTTCCCGGCACAGCGGTTGACGTCAGCGGCGCGGCCATCGGAGCAGCGACGGAGCCGCACACGCCGCCTGAAGCTCGCGGCGGCGGCGCGGGTTACTGTAGCGGCTCGATTCCGCCGCTTCCGGCTGTGGTTTTCGAAGGGGATTGATGGTTTCCAAGGTTTTTTGACCCCCTGAGTTCATTTCCGGCATCAATTTCACCAGATCTTGGCCGTAGGTGGTGGTTCCGGCGACGTGTGCAGTGGCAGATTATTCGGCGGCCAACGGGGGCCTTTTCCGGCTATCTTTTGGCCTCGGGCTCTTCACGAAAGTTGTTCGGAACGACGAGAACTAGTGGCCTGTGATCAGGCGACTCCAGATTCTGTGGTTTGGTGGCGGATCGCGGCGGCAAAGTGGAGTGCAACGGCGGCGCTAGCTCCGAGGATTTTTCCGGCGAGCTACCTTAGGGCTTTCGAAGAGCTCGTCATGGGTAAGACAATGACTTTTACGGATCGCATTTTGGTTCACCGGTTTGGAAGTAATTTGAGTTTGAAGATTTAGGGTTTTCGTGTTCGTAGATCTGAAATTGGAGGAGATTGACTTGGAATTTCCAGAAATTGATCGAGGATTCGGAACGGGCACGAAGACTTCATTCAGGAATGATTTTTCGAGATTTTTCCGGTGACCTTCGGCGGCGGCCAGGCGGCGGCCCGGCCAAATTTCGGCAGCTACAGTGGTGGCGTGCCTGCGGCGTCTGGTCAGAATGTTCGTCTCGTTGTGGTGAGTTCAATGCCACCTTCCGTTCGTTAATCGGACACTCGATCTATTTATTACGAATTATTTTGCGTAATTATGATTATTTGAATTAATTGTTTTAAGTGCAAATAAATTGGTTATTGTTGGTTTGTTGATCGAGATGTATTCCAATCGTATATGAAAACATGTATTGAATGGATTGTGATATGCATGAATGTTTTAATTTACAATTTAATTCCCGATGTGATGAATTTATACTATGTGTTTAGATATGAAGGTGTAACACCCGAGTGCAAGGCGTCACATCCCCCGCACCGAGACCCGACCCGAATATGAAATGTACGATCCATACCCGAGCCAAATCACGGCGAATGGGGACAAACACACACTCTAAGCTAGGCGGGCTAACCCTTAAAACCATAAAACAACATAAAACATTAAAGCGGAAGCAATAGACGAACAAATACCATATATATATGTACCATGAGCATCCATGCTCCAAAAATCATTCATATACATCAACAATTGCCATCACGGCCCAAAGCATGTACGCTCCACATCATTATACACATACAATAATCGAAATAAAAGTATGCAAGTGCAAGACCAAAATACAGAGCTAGAAGCAAATGCAAGACCTAGGACTCGTATTCCCGCCTAGCTCCCTCAACTCCTGCACAAAACAACTGCAAACCAAACCGGTTCAGTCCAAAAGGGACTGGTGGGCATAAAACAGGGCATAAATAGAATATATGACGGTAATTAAACAATCACATGCAAGCTATAATCCCAAGTGAGGTTTTTGAAGAATTTCCCAAATGGGTAAATAGGAATCATCAAAAGGGATTATAACGAATCATTAACATTAGGTCATTATTGGCCCGTCGAGTGGGCGTGCATTATCTCCAACCAGCACCTTGTGTAAACCATTTAAACATTCATTCATTCTTTTCATGCAATTCATTCTTTTGTGCACAATCATTAACATTTACACCTTTTTCCTCCGGGTTGGTGGTGGGTTTGCAAGGCCCAACCACCCATTCATTGACCAAAAGGGGTTACATGACTCCCCAGATGGCGCTCAGCGTCCATTCCTCGCTAACTCCTAACGAGGTCCGGTTACGCCGTTCATTGGTGGAACTAGTGTGAGGGATCACCGTCGGCCCGTGCCTCCCCGGATAGCCACTCACACTAAGTCCCTGGGCCCCATTCGTGCATTCAATCATTTCTCACCAAAACATTAGGTAGGGTTCATAAAATAAGGCTTTACGTTGAAAACATTTACTCTTTAAAACGACTCTCTATATATATATAATTTTGGTCGAAAGCTTTCACATTGAAGGTATATATAGGGTCTTATATCTACATAGAAGGAAAACCCACCTTAAATCGCAAAAAGGAGCAAACACGAGCCTCACTGACCGGCCTCGTCTCCAACTGGATCAAAATCTGTGCAAGAACGGTGAAGTGAGACTCAATATGACCAAATAAGACTCTCGGCAATGCTATGGTCATGATATGAATATGTGAAAGATAAATTATGTTATGAGATGTTCATGTGCACTATTAAGAAATTAAATCATATATTCAAGTCATTCAATTCACGTTTCAATCAAATTAATTCACTAAACATATATAAATGTGTAAATATGTTACATTATATAAAACATATATATGTATAATATATGCACACATACAGCCATGCATGCAAAACAAATGCATGAAAAACAGAGGGTGACACGCCCGTGTCACCTAAATACACTAGGCCGTGACACCCTCGTGTCACAGTACAGCGGACAACAAACCAGAAAATAGAAGGTGACACGCCCGTGTCACCACTACAAAGAAAACCGTGACACCCCCGTGTCACGGTACAGAAAACCCCAACCAACAGCATGCACCCCCGTGTCACCCGGAAGAGAAGAAAAGTGACATGCCCGTGCCACTCTGCGTAACAGGAAAAAAAAAACAGAGCAATAGTAGCAGCAGCAACGAACCAACAACAACAAACAACCCACAAATGAATTCAAACCAAGATGAAATGCATATATATTATGCAATACACACACTATCCTACATATAAATCAATATCAATTCATATAAACATCCATTTCCATGTTAGATCATCAAGAATCATCAAATGAAACCCACATACTCATTCATGCTTCCAAGTCCAAACTTCACAAGATAAATGCATACAACTTGAGCTCAAAGTTCCTAAACATATTTCCAATAACAATTACATACATTAACCAATTCATAGCCAAGCCCTATCTATCACATAAATCCAAGAAATTCATCAAAGTTCCAAAAATACCTCAAGTGAAAGAAATGGGGGATGAGATGAAGATATGATGTTGATGATGCTTGAATGATCACAAAACTCACAATTATGAAGCTTGAAAGATGAAATCTTCTCCCACTTTGGCAAGGGTTTTGATTGGTTGGCTATGGGCAAGGGCAAATATGTATGTGATGTATGTATGAAAGAAAGAAAGGAATGGAACGTAATATGCTGCTTTGAATCAAGAAGAAATGGCTAAATTGCTATTAAGTCCCTCCATTATTTAAGTCATGCAAGTGAGTCCCCCAAACTTTTGAAATGTAAACAATTAAGTCCATGCAATTAGGTCCTCAAAGTTCATGAAATGATCAAATAAGGTCACAACGAAATTAAGTCAAATTCGGGAAATTAACTCACGTTGCAATCAAGTGCAATTTATGCAATAAATATCAATTGTAATGAATTCACAAAATACTTAATATTAAATAACGTACACAATGAACATATATATATATCTATCAACAATAAAATAAAGGAGATAACATTTAAAATAAAATCAACTACATAAACACGTAAAATAGTTATTTTGCGCAATTAGGTAAACAATTACGTCATACCTGTACGGCCAAATTATCGGGGCGTCACAACCTCTCCCCCTTAAAAGAATCCGTCCTCGGATTCATTGATCACTCGGAAATAATTCGGGATGAAATCTCTTCATCTTATCCTCCATCTCCCACGTAGCCTCTTCCGTTTTATCACTTCTCCATAAGACTTTAACTAATGGGATCTGCCGATTTCGAAGCTCTTGAAATTTACGATCCAAAATCTTAATCGGCTTCTGAACGAAGGTGAGATTCGGTTCAATTTCTACTTCCTCGACGGGGATAACTTCCGATTCATCCGGATAATACTTCCGAAGCTGAGACACATAAAATACATTATGGATTCCGGTCAAACTCGGGGGTAGGTCCAAACGGTAGGCCGTATCTCCAATTTTCTCTAAAATCTCATACGGTCCTAGAAACCGAGGATTCAATTTCCCTCCTTTTCCAATCCTCGAGAATCCCTTACGAGGCGAGGCTTTCAAGAATACCCTATCACCAACTTCAAACTGAAGATCCTTCCTTCGGTGATCGGCATAGCTTTTCTGTCTGTCCTGGGCTGCTTTCATCCGTTGTCTGATTATTTGAACCTTATCAATTGTCTCTTGCACGACCTTAGAGGGTTTTTCCTTGCTCTCTCCTCGTTTCACACCCTCTTGCTTCGTCCAATTCCATTCTTCCAAATCAAAGAACAACGGTGATTTGCATTTCCGTCCGTAGAGAGCCTCATAAGGAGCCATTTCTATCGATGCTTGAAAGCTGTTGTTATAGGCAAATTCAATTAAAGACAATTGTTCGTTCCACGAACTCGAAAAATCCAGTGCATATGCTCTCAACATATCCTCCAAATATTTAATTAATCTCTCCGATTGCCCGTCCATCTGAGGATGGAAAGCTGTGCTGAATTGAAGCCTTGTGCCCAGATTCCTTTGCAATTCTTGCCAAAATCTAGAAGTGAACCTCGGATCCCGATCTGATACAATGCTAACCGGTACTCCATGAAGTCGGACGATTTCATCAACATATTTCTTAGCCAATTTAGGTACTTTATCCGACATCCGAACAGCTAGAAAATGTGCTGATTTCGTCAATCGATCCACTATTACCCAAATTCCATCTAAACCACCTTTCACTCGTGGAAGACCCGAAACGAAATCTATCGTCACTTGCTGCCATTTCCATTCTGGAATAGGTAACGGTTGCAGTAGCCCCGATGGCTTCTGATGCTCTGCTTTCACCACTTGGCAAGTCAAACAATGTCTCACGAAGTCGATCACATCCCGCTTAAGTCCATTCCACCAATAAAATTTCTTTAAGTCCTTATACATCTTATTTCCCCCGGGATGTATCGAATACCCTGATCGATGAGCTTCTTCCAATATCAACCGTCTTAACTCTTTCGGAACCACCACTCTGTTCTTAAACCTTAGAAGTTCGGTGTCATCAAATCCGAACGGACTCTCTGAATCATTTCTAGCTTTCTGCACTAACCTCTGAACCTCGGAATCCACTTTCTAAGCTTCAAATAATCTCTGCTGAAGATCCGGTTGAATGGTAATATTCCGAATACTAGCTCTTAGCTTGAAAGACTCAGATTCATCCATAGTTTCCACTTTCACACTAGACACACTAGCCTTCCTGCTAAGTGCATCCGCGACCACATTAGCTTTTCCTGGATGGTATCGAATAGTACACTCATAATCCGCCAACATCTCTATCCAACGTCTCTGTCTCTTGTTTAATTCCTTCTGAGAAAACAAATACTGGAGGCTCTTGTAGTCGGAAAGGATCTCAAAAGAAACTCCGTAGAGATAGTGTCTCCACTTTCCCAAAGCGAAGATCACTGCTGCAAGCTCGAGATCGTGAGTGGGATAATTCTGTTCATGATCTTTCAATTTCCTCGAGGCATAAGCTATCACCTTACCATTATGCATCAAGACACATCCCAACCCTTCTTTCGAGGCATCCGTATAAACCATGTATCCTTCAGTGCCCTCGGGAAGTGCTAATACCGGTGCAGTGGTTAATTTTTCCTTCAAGAGTTGAAAACTCACTTCGCATGCCTCGTCCCACTCAAATTTAGCTTCCTTCTTAGTCAATCGTGTTAAAGGACCGGCTGTCTTCGAAAAATCCTTTACAACCCTTCGGTAATAACCTGTCAATCCCAAGAAACTTCTAACCTCGGAAGCATTTTTCGGGCTCTGCCACTGAATAACCGTCTCGATCGTTAAAGGATCAACTTCCAAACCCTTACTTGAAATAATATGGCCTAGAAAAGCAACCCGGTCGATCCAAAACTCACACTTACTAAACTTCGCATACAATCGGTGCTCTCTCAACGTCTCCAATACCAAATTGAGATGCCTAACATGATCTTCCGGAGTCTTTGAATACACAAGAATGTCATCAATGAAGATTACGACGAATTTATCCAAATACGACCGAAAAATCCGATGCATCATGTCCATGAATGCTGCAGGGGCATTTGTCAAACCAAACGGCATCACTACGAACTCATAATGCCCGTACCGGGTATTAAATCTTGTCTTTGGTATATCCTCTTCCCGGATTTTCAACTAGTAGTAGCCCTGCCTTAAATCCAATTTCGAATAAACATTTGAACCTTGTAACATGTCAAATAAATCCTCAATGTGGGGCAACGGGTACTTATTCTTGATAGTCATCCGATTAAGCTCCCGGTAGTCTATACACATTCTTAACGTTCCATCTTTCTTCTTGAAAAAGAGAACCGGAGCACCCCATGGAGATGAACTTGGTCGAATATATCCACTCTTAAGTAATTCCTCGAGTTGAATCTTCAACTCTTTCAACTCCGCAGGAGCCATTCTATAAGGAGTCTTGGAGTAAGGTTCTGATCCCGGATATAAATCAATAACAAATTCAATCTCCCTATCCGGCGGTAGAGAACCCAAATTTTCTGGAAATACGTCGGGATATTCCTTTACCACGGCCGTCTCCTCAAAACTTGATTGATCCTTTGGTTTATTAAGGAGATAGGCTATTAATCCCGTGGTTCCATCCTTCACCAACTTGCGAGCTTCCATAAACGATAAGAGTGGTACATTCTTCGACCCAACTTCTCCAATCAACTCTTTACCCAATTTTATCTTCTTCTTAAAACAATCAACTTCGGCCCGGTGCCGATACAACCAATCCATCCCGAAGATTACCCCATACTTCTTCATAGGCATAACAATGAAATCTACCGGATAACCTTTCCCTTCTATCAAAACTGAACAATCCCTGACAACCCGATCTGTCTGCAAACTACCTCCAAGAGGCGAACTCACATAATAACAGGAATTTGAGCAAATAACAGGTAGGCACAGAGAGGCACATAGATCAGAAGATATAAAAGTATGCGTGGCACCCGAATCGAATAATGCATGAATGCTCGTGTTATGAATGCAAACGGTACCTTCCACCACGGCGTTTGGGTCGACCTCAACATTCTGCTCCTCGCTCTCAAGAGCATAGGCTCGTGCCTGCACCATCGGTCTTTGAGCTCCAGCTTGATATCCTGGAATCTTATCCGGGCATGCAAAAGCCATATGATCTCCTTTCCCGCAAATCAAACACAACTTCAATCTTTCTCGGCAGTTGTTATAAGAATGAGTTGGCCATCCACAATAAGTACACGGTGGCTGGTCATTGCGAGATCCCTTAGGAACCGGTGGAGCCTGAGGTGGTCGTGGAACAGGTGCAATCGGAACTCCTACTCTAGGCTTCTTGAAAGGCCCTTTTTGTGGTAGAGCTGGAAAATTCATCGACCTCTTTCCTTTGTTAAATCCCCAGCCGGATCCTGATCCTTGTCCTTGGCGATAAGCTGGCCTCCTCGCATTCACAGAATCTTCAACCTTTAAGGCTTTCCAAGTAGCCTTCGCCCACGTGCTCGTATTAACTGCCTCTAAAGCTGTCTGGATATCCGGTCGAAGCCCTTGAACAAACTGCATAGCCTTATGGAAGTCATCGCCTGCTATATTTGGTGCATAGCGGGATAACCTCTCAAACTCTGAAATATACTCGGCCACAGACCTCGATCCTTGCTTCAGTTCGGTAAATTCTCTCAATCTTCGAGTACGGGATGATGGAGGGATGAACTTGTTCTTGAATTCTCTTGTAAATATTTCCCAATTGATCTCCTCTCCAGCTGCCTCCAACACAATCCGTGTGCTTTCCCACCAAGAGTAGGCTTCCCCTTGTATTAAAGTGATGGTGCATCGAGCCTTCTCTTGGGACTCACATGGAATGAGTTCCCATATCCTCTCTACTTCTCAGCCACAATTCCGCTTGTATATCATTTCCTTTGAAGAACTTGGGAGGTCTTTGATTCTGAAACTCCCTAAGTATAACAGAAAGCGGTGCCTCAGGTGGTACAACAGGTGCAGGTGGTGCTGGAGGTGCCGGTGGTACATAATCTCGTAGCCTTTGATCTATAATATTGATAACTGAGTTAACAAAGGCCTCTGCCGGCGGTGGTGGTGGTTGTGGAGGTGGAGGTGTAGGAGTACGATCACGACGATGACGTCGCCCTGGAGATCTATCTCGATGTCTACGTGGAGGCATCCTGTCAATAAACACTAAAATGCATGTTATTTTTAGTCTATGCATGTTAATGCAAATAATTCAATCAAAATTCAAAATTTAAATCAATTAAGCACAAAAGAGATGCATATGCAACACATTGTCAAGTAGTCCCTAAGCCGAACGACCTAGACTGACTCACACGACACGAGAGCCCGGGTTTTGCAACCCTAAGCTTTGATACCACTTCAGGATGTAACACCCGAGCGCAAGGCGTCACATCCCCCGCACCGAGACCCGACCCGAATATGAAATGGACGATCCATGCCCGAGCCAAATCACGGCGAACGGGGACAAACACACACTCTAAGCTAGGCGGGCTAACCCTTAAAACCATAAAACAACATAAAACATTAAAGCGGAAGCAATAAACGAACATATACCATATATATATGTACCATGAGCATCCAAGCTCCAAAAATCATTCATATACATCAACAATTGCCATCACGGCCCAAAGCATGTACGCTCCACATCATTATACACATACAATAATCGAAATAAAAGTATGCAAGTGCAAGACCAAAATACAGAGCTAGAAGCAAATGCAAGACCTAGGACTCGTATTGCCGCCTAGCTCCCTCAACTCCTGCACAAAACAACTGCAAACCAAACCGGTTCAGTCCAAAAGAGACTGGTGGGCATAAAACAGGGCATAAATAGAATATATGACGGTAATTAAACAATCACATGCAAGCTATAATCCCAAGTGAGGTTTTTGAAGAATTTCCCAAGTGGGTAAATAGGAATCATCAAAAGGGATTATAACGAATCATTAACATTAGGTCATTATTGGCCCGGCGAGTGGGCGTGCATTATCTCCAACCAGCACCTTGTGTAAACCAATTAAACATTCATTCATTCTTTTCATGCAATTCATTCTTTTGTGCACAATCATTAACATTTACACCTTCTTCCTCCGGGTTGGTGGTGGGTTTGCAAGGCCCGACCACCCATTCATTGACCAAAAGGGGTTACATGACTCCCCAGATAGCGCTCAACGTCCATTCCTCGCTAACTCCTAACGAGGTCCGGTTACGCCGTTCATTGGTGGAACTAGTGTGAGGGATCACCGTCGGCCCGTGCCTCCCCAGATAGCCACTCACACTAAGTCCCTGGGCCCCATTTGTGCATTCGATCATTTCTCACCAAAACATTAGGTAGGGTTCATAAAATAAGGCTTTACGTTGAAAACATTTACTCTTTAAAACGACTCTCTATATATATATAATTTTGGTCGAAAGCTTTCACATTGAAGGTATATATAGGGTCTTATATCTACATAGAAGGAAAACCCACCTTAAATCGCAAAAAGGAGCAAACACGAGCCTCACTGACCGGCCTCGTCTCCAACTGGATCAAAATCTGTGCAAGAACGGTGAAGTGAGACTCAATATGACCAAATAAGACGCTCGGCAATGCTATGATCATGATATGAATATGTGAAAGATAAATTATGTTATGAGATGTTCATGTGCACTATTAAGAAATTAAATCATATATTCAAGTCATTCAATTCACGTTTCAATCAAATTAATTCACTAAACATATATAAATGTGTAAATATGTTACATTATATAAAACATATATATGTATAATATATGCACACGTACAGCCATGCATGCAAAACAAATGCATGAAAAACAGAGGGTGACACGCCCGTGTCACCTAAATACACTAGGCCGTGACACCCCCGTGTCACAGTACAGCGGACAACAAACCAGAAAATAGAAGGTGACACGCCCGTGTCACCACTACAAAGAAAACCGTGACACCCCCGTGTCACGGTACAGAAAACCCCAACCAACAACATGCACCCCCGTGTCTCCCGGAAGAGAAGAAAAGTGACACGCCCGTGTCACTGTGCGTAACAGGAAAAAAAAACAGAGCAATAGCAGCAGCAGCAACGAACCAACAACAGCAACCCACAAATGAATTCAAACCGAGATGAAATGCATATATATCATGCAATACACACACTATCCTACATATAAATCAATATCAATTCATATAAACATCCATTTCCATGTTAGATCATCAAGAATCATCAAATGAAACCCACATACTCATTCATGCTTCCAAGTCCAAACTTCACAAGATAAATGCATACAACTTGAGCTCAAAGTTTCTAAACATATTTCCAATAACAATTACATACATTAACCAATTCATAGCCAAGCCCTATCTATCACATAAATCCAAGAAATTCATCAAAGTTCCAAAAATACCTCAAGTGAAAGAAATGGGAGATGAGATGAAGATATGATGTTGATGATGCTTGAATGATCACAAAACTCACAATTATACAGCTTGAAAGATGAAATCTTCTCCCACTTTGGCAAGGGTTTTGATCGGTTGGCTATGGGGCAAGGGCAAATATGTATGTGATGTATGTATGAAAGAAAGAAAGGAATGGAACATAATATGCTGCTTTGAATCAAGAAGAAATGGCCAAATTGCTATTAAGTCCCTCCATTATTTAAGTCATGCAAGTGAGTCCCCCAAACTTTTGAAATGTAAACAATTAAGTCCATGCAATTAGGTCCTCAAAGTTCATGAAATGATCAAATAAGGTCACAACGAAATTAAGTCAAATTCGGGAAATTAACTCACGTTGCAATCAAGTGCAATTTATGCAATAAATATCAATTGTAATGAATTCACAAAATACTTAATATTAAATAACGTACACAATGAACATATATATATATATATATATCAACAATAAAATAAAGGAGATAACATTTAAAATAAAATCAACTACATAAACGACTTTGTATGTTTATATGATCAAGTTGCTCTTACTTATGCACTTTATAACTCGACATGAACTTGATGCTTAATTCTAATATTATAATTGAACCCTGTGACATTGGATGATCTAATATGCATTTTGTGAATACATTGACTTCCTAAATTGATCTTGCATCTTTGGATATGGAATTGTATGATGGTTGCTTGTAAATATGATCTTTGTTGAGCATTGATATGCCTTGAATGACCACGACACCTTATCCAAGCACAACATGAACACTTATGCATAACCACGATCATGTTGAGCAACGCCGTGCGTCTTGTTTGGTTCATATAGAGTCTAAGCCTGGGCTTCTGTATGTCTTATCACAGAGTTTGGTGGTGCCGGTGGGCCAGAGGTTTAGAGTGTTTGGCCCTTCACACTCTCAGACTCTACTTTCACGAGGTGAGGTTTAGGATTTTGTATAGTTATGCGACCTATGGCGTTTATATGCTGATTTCTACCCTTACGTGCAAGTATATCTTATTATAAGTACGTATGTGTTGGATATGATATGTTTATGACCTTTGCGTGTGTCCTGCGTGGGTGGGAGCCTTCGTGGCTTAAATTCCACAGCGTAGGGATATGTATAAAAAAAAAAACAATTTTTAGGCATATGTAAGCTATTTTGGAAAAATTCAGTTGTGTTATGATTCGGTAGCGAGTTAGCCATGATATATGGTACCTGTTCTGTTCGGTTCTGTTCTGTTGTAGATCCGAGGAGCTACGGGTAATGGGGCCTCCGGGACGGTTAGGGCCGTCGGAGTTTCAACCATGTGCGTAGTTTCCATTTGAGATATCATTGCACGACCTTAGGGTGACGAGGGAGGCGTGATATCTTGAGCCTTCGGCTAAGGCCGGGGATGACTCTTGTGGGTTCGCTACCCTCTTGAGATCGAGTCTATTTTTAGACGGTGTTATTATAGATGGTTTTGGGGACTGTACATCCCCTCCATCATTGGTGTAGCGGTTGGATTGATTGTGATTTATGTTCTGAGGAGTAAAGGTGGGAAGCTCGTACTCGCCGAGCAGTTGATTATGTTATGTTATGGAATTATGAATCGGGATAGAGTCTTTCTGGAAAATGGTTTCTAAATTTATATCTATATCTTATTCAGGTTCTTTCAAAACGTTTTGGTATGTAACACCTATCCCCGGTTCATGAGTCCATCCTTTTTATTCTGTGCTATGCTCCTTATATATATCTATTGTGGGTGTGCGTTAGCCCCC
This sequence comes from Lantana camara, assembly GCA_037501455.1. Taxonomy (NCBI): domain Eukaryota; kingdom Viridiplantae; phylum Streptophyta; class Magnoliopsida; order Lamiales; family Verbenaceae; genus Lantana; species Lantana camara. Next base: position 55,957,237 of record CM074860.1, read on the forward strand.
TCACTCGGTCAAGTTGACTGACCCCTCATTTACACTTTTAGTTGTAGGATTGTTGGCGTTTACTAGGCGGAAGTGAGTCCTTTGAGTTGCACTTCGTCGGTCTAGTCTTTCTATTTGCATTTGTCTTTTCATACACTTTACTTATGCTTTGTCTTGTAGACTTGAGATTATATTTTACTATTCGGTAGCCCCTTGTGGCACTCTCATTCGGCCCCTTGTGGCACTTGATGATTATTACTTTATGTTGATATTCGGGACTAGGGATTTATGCTAGTTGAACCCGTCACCTGCTTTGCATGTTTTGTTTTAATTGCTTCCGCACTCTGAGTTTTGGTCAAGTTAGATCCGCCTAGCCTAGTGTGTGAGTTGGTCTCCCGTTCGCTCTGATTCGGATTCGGGCATGGACTTTCATTTCATGCTCCGGGTCTGGGTCATAGTGCGCGGGATGTGGCATCCTCCGTTTGGGGTGTTACAATGGATCTATTAAAGCTGTGATTTATGATTGATATATGATATTGATAACTATATGAATGCAAGAATGAAAAGTATGAAAGTATGAACGATATGAATGGGAATGAATACGATTTTATCGTATATTGAACGAAACTTGGTGAATTATGTGTTTAATTGAATTCTATGGTATTCATGAGCATATTTGGACCTGTTTTTATGTTTCATGCATTCCATAGCATGTCATTTCATCATCGAGCGTCAAATGTGGTCATAATTGAGTCTCACACTACCTTTGTCACACAGATCTTGATCCAGTGGGTGACGAGGTCGGGCAGTGAGAGCTTTGTCGGGTTCTTTTTGTCTACCAGGTGGGTTTTTCTTCTATTAGCTAAAATATGACCCCAAACCACCTAATGTGTAAATTTTGAGCCAAAATTATATATATGTATATATCAAGTTTTAACGAGCAAATGTTTTCAATGTTAAGCCTTTTTTATGATTATCCTACCAAAAGTTTTGGCGAGTAATGAAAGTTCACAATGAATGGGGGCCCGGGACTTAGTGTATTGGTGAACCAGGGAAGCATGGGCTGACGGGAATCCACATATACTAGTTCCAACAATTTCGGTAACCTAGACTTCACTAGGAGATTAGTGAACAAAAGGGGACCCTCGCTTTTGGGGATTCATGTACCCTTCTAGCGTTAATGAATGAGGGTTCGGGCCTTGCAAACCCGTTCCCTACCCTGAGGAAGAAGGTGATATATGAACGATCGAATGAATGATCGAATGTATGTGCACGAAAGAATGAAATGTATGAATGAATGAACGAACGAATGAATAACTAATGGATTACACGAGGTGTTGGTTGGAGATAATGCACGCCCTCTCGCCAGGCCACAAATGACCTAATGAATGAAATGAATTGTTATAATCCTATTCGTTGTATTTTGTTTCCCACTTGGGAAAAATGCTTCTAAACCTCGAATAAGGATTATAACTTGCATGTACGTGTTTAAATTCTGTCATATTATGATATTATGCCTATCTTTTTATACCCACCAGTCTGTCTAAGACTGAACCCGGAGTTATTTCAGTTCTTTTTTGCAGGAAGGCATGCTAGGCAGGATACCAGTCAGGGAGAGTCTTGCATCATGTCTAGCCTTTCTTTTCTTTACGCGCATGTGTTTATACTTTATGATACTTTTGGATTTTGTATATGATTGCGAGCGTACATGTATATGGTACCTATATGTATCTTACTCAGGCTTAAATGTTGGTACCTAGAGCATATAGCTCGATATATGAAATACATGTTGGTACCTAGAGCATCTAGCTCAGTATGGCATATGAATTATTGCTTCCACTTTTCTGTTACTCTGATTGTTGTTGTTGTTGGGGTTTAAGTTATAGGTTAGTCCCGCCTGGCTTAGCAAGTGTGTATGTCTCCGTTCGCTATGATTTGGCACGTGTATGGAAATCCATTTCATATACGGGTCAGGTCATGGTGCGGGGGATGTGACGTCTCACGCTCGGGCGTTACATCCTTTGAGTGGTATCAGAGCCCAGGGTTGTAAAACCAGGGTTCTAGTGTCGTGTTGAGTCAGTAGGTCGTTCGGCTGTAGGAATTACTTGTTAATGTGGAGCATTTGCATTTAATATGATAAGGTACTTTGATTCTTGACTTGAATGATTGATTGAGTTTATTGCATTGTCACGCATGAACTAAATTTGGCATGCATGTTTGTGTTTGATTGAACAGGATGCCTCCTAGAAGACATCGGGGAGAGGTCTCCGGGTCATCATCATCAAAGAGATCGTTCTCCTAATCCTCCACAACCGCCTATGAATATGGAGCACTTTATGGAGGCGGTATATAACTACGTGGAACATAGAAGGGCTCAGGATCCTCCAGTACAACCGCAGGCTGAACATCAAACACCTCTTCCTAATAACCCGAGAGATCATCATGGGTTGTTTTTGAGTTACAATCCTCCAAGGTTTTCGGGTTCTGTAGATGATGCCATATCGGAAGAATGTCTCACTCGGATTGAGAAGATTTTTAATGTTCGACAATTTACCTCTCAAGAGAAGGCCCAGTTTGCTATTTTTCAATTGGACGGAGAGGCCTATGATTGGTGGGAACGCACCCGAGAGAAGCTCGAAGTTGAAGGGGAAGAAGTTACTTGGGAAGTGTTTGTAAGGGAGTTTAGAGAAGCCTTTGTGCCCGAGGTTGTTCGAGAAAGGAAAGAACAAGAATTTATGGATCTGACGCAAGGGACTCGCACGGTGGCCCAGTATCTTTCTCTTTTCAACAGACTTGGTAAATATGCACCTCACATTACAAGGGATGAAAAGAGAAAGGCAAAGAAGTTCATTGCAGGATTGAGGCAGGATCTCCGACACGGGCATGCAGGCCATAATTTTGAGTCTTTCGCTGACACTGTACAAAGGGCGTTGGTGCTGGAAGAGGAATACAAGAAAAAGGATCCTATTCCTCGAAAGCAAATGGGACAAGCATCCGAATTTGAAAAAGGGAAAAGACCTATGGTGGCTCCCTCACAGCCGTTTCAAGGGCAAAACAAGAAGTTTAGAGCTGTAGGAACTGCACCACTGAAGCCACAAGCACCTCCAGCTACTTCTGATCCTCGACATGATAGGTCACCATGTCTATATTGTGGAGGCCCTACTCACACCTACAACACTTGCAGAAGGAGGTTGGGACAGTGTCTGATTTGCGGGAAAACAACGCATATGGCCAATACTTGTCCAGATAAGACTCCGGGCTATCAACCGGGAGCTCAAAGGCCGATGATCCCAGCTCGTGCTTATGCTCTTGCGGGTGAAGAGCAAAATGTGGAAGCTAATCCTAATGCCATGGTGGAAGGTACGATATGCATCCATAACACGAACATACATGCATTATTTGACCCTAGCACTACTCATTCTTTTATTTCTTGCAAATTAATTGATACTTTGTGTTTGCCTGTTACGTGCTTAAATGCTTGCTATGTGGTGAGTTCGCCGTTGGGTGGAAGTCTTGAGACGGATCAGGTGGTCAGAGATTGTGTGTTTGGGTTTGAAGGCAGAGAATATCAGGCAAATTTAGTGGTGATGCCGATGAACAGATATGAGGTTATTCTGGGAATGGATTGGTTGTTTCGGTATCACGCCACGATTGATTGTTTCACCAAGATAGTTAAGTTGGGTGAAGAAGTGACAGTGGGGAAAGAATCAGAGATTGCCCCTCTTTTGTCGTTCACGGAAGCTCATAAGTTGATAAGGAATGGGGCAACGGGATTTATTGCCTATCTTTTGAATAAGCCGAAACATCAGGCGAAACTCGAAGAAACCGAGGTGGTAAAGGAGTACCTTGAGGTGTTTCCCGAAGTTTTAGGTTCTTTGCCTCCGGATCGAGAGATCGAATTTGTAATAGACTTATATCCGGGATCTGAACCTTATTCTAAGACTCCTTACCGGATGGCACCGACAGAGTTGCAGGAGTTGAAAGTTCAGTTAGAAGACCTTCTCAAGAATGGATATATTCGACCGAGTTCATCGTCGTGGGGCGCGCCAGTTCTCTTTGTTAAGAAGAAAGATGGAACTTTAAGGATGTGCATTGACTACGGGATTTGAATCGGATGACTGTAAAGAATAAATATCCATTGCCTAATATAGAGGATTTATTTGATATGCTACAAGGGTCAAGAGTGTATTCTAAGCTCGATTTAAGGCAGGGATATTATCAGTTAAAGATCAAGGAGGAAGATATTCCTAAGACAGGATTTAATACCCGGTATGGACATTATGAATTCGTGGTGATGCTATTTGGGTTAACTAATGCGCCGGTAGCTTTTATGGACATGATGCATCGGATTTTCCGCCCGTATTTGGATAAATTTGTCGTGATCTTCATCGATGATATTTTGGTATACTCAAGGTCAGAAGAGGATCATGCTCTGCATTTGAGATTAGTATTGGAGACTTTAAGAGATAACCAGCTTTATGCCAAGTTCAGTAAATGTGAGTTTTGGATTGACAGGGTGAGCTTCTTGGGACATATCATCTCAAGCAAAGGATTAGAAGTGGATCCTTCGAAAGTAGAGGCAGTTTCAGAGTGGCAGAGTCCTAAGAATGTTTCTGAGATCCGAAGTTTCTTGGGTTTAGCCGGTTATTATCGAAGATTTGTTAAGGATTTCTCTAAGATTGCGGCTCCGTTGACCCGATTAACCAAGAAAGAGGTTCGGTTTAAATGGGATGAGAAGTGTGAAGCTAGCTTTCAACTCTTGAAGGATAAGTCAACTTCTGCACCGATACTTGCACTTCCGGATGGTATTGAAGGGTTTGTGGTGTATACGGATGCTTCCCATGAAGGCTTAGGTTGTGTTTTGATGCAGAATGGGAGAGTAATTGCTTATGCCTCTAGGAAATTGAAAGAGCATGAGAAGAATTATCCCACTCACGATCTCGAACTTGCAGCGGTGATTTTTGCCTTAGGGAAGTGGAGACATTATTTGTATGGGACTTCTTTTGAGATTTTCACCGATCATAAGAGTCTTTAGTATTTGTTTTCTCAAAAGGATTTGAATAGAAGACAGCGTCGATGGATGGAGACTCTCGAGGATTATGATTGTGTGATTAAGTATCACCCGGGTAAGGCTAACGTGGTCGCGGATGCATTGAGCAGGAAGGCTAGTGTATCCAATTTGAAGGTAAATATTGGACAACCAATGGAGTTGGTTAAGATAAAGGCTCGTATTGGTAACATCTCAGTACGTCCAGAGTTAAGGCAACAGATATTTGAGGCACAACGGACGAATGTTGAGATTCAGAAGTTGATTGAAAAGGCTCGATCAGACTCCGAGTGTCCGTTTGGATTCGATGACACGGGAATCTTTCGATTCAAGAACAGAGTGGTAGTTCCAATAGAATTGAGAAATGCTATTTTGGATGAAGCTCATAAAACTGTGTATTCGATACATCCTGGTGGAAACAAGATGTATCGGGATTTGAAACAGTATTATTGGTGGAATGGGTTGAAGAGAGATGTGGTGAATTATGTGAAGCAGTGTCTGACTTGTCAATTGGTGAAAGCGGAGCATCAGAAGCCGTCAGGATTATTACAGCCACTACCTATTCCCGAATGGAAATGGGAATAGATAGCAATAGATTTTGTATCGGATTTACCTAGGGTGAAGGGTGGATTCGATGGAATTTGGGTAATTGTGGACAAATTAACTAAGTCAGCCCATTTTCTCGCTGTTCGGATGTCAGATAAGATAGGTAAGTTGGCTAAGAGGTATTGTGATGAGATTGTTCGGTTACATGGAGTGCCAGCTAGTATTATCTCAGATAGGGATCCGAGATTCACTTCCAAGTTCTGGCAAGAGTTACAGAAGTGTCTGGGAACTAAGCTCTAGTTCAGTACAACTTTTCATCCACAGACTGACGGGGAATCCGAAAGGTTAATCAGATATCTTGAAGATATGTTAAGGGCGTGTGCGTTGGATTTCTCGAGTTCATGGAATGAACAATTTCCCTTGATTGAGTTTGCCTACAATAACAGTTATCAAGCTTCTATAGAAATGGCACCGTATGAGTTTCTTTATGGAAGAAAGTGTTGATCCCCGTTGTTTTCGATTTGGAAGAATGGAAATGGAGCAAACAAGAGGGTGTGAAACGAGGGGAAAAGAAAGATAAACCTTCCAAAGCTATTCAGGATGCCATCGAAAAAGTTCAGATTATTCGACAAATGATAAAAGTAGCTCAAGATCGACAGAAAAGTTATGCAGATAAGCGAAGGAAAGATCTTAAATTTGAAGTTGGGGATAGGGTATTCCTGAAAGCTTCACCTCGGAAAGGATTTACCCGAATTGGAAAAAGAGGAAAGTTGAATCCCCGATATTTGGGACCTTATGAGATTTTGGAGAGAATCGGAGATACAACTTACAGATTGGATTTGCCTCCAAGTTTAACGGGTATTCACAATGTCTTCCATGTGTCACAACTTCGGAAGTACTATCCCGATGAATCAGTGATCATACCGGTTGAAGAAGCGGAGCTTGAACCAAATCTCACTTTTGTTCAGTGACCAGTTAAGATTCTGGAACAGAAATTTCAAGAACTTCGAAACAGACGGTTTCCTTTGGTGAAAGTGTTGTGGCGAAGTGATAAGACGGAAGAAGCCACGTGGGAAACGGAAGAGAAAATGAAGAAGTTCTACCCCGAATTGTTTTCAACCGAGCAATGAATCCGAGGACGGATTCTCTTTAAGGGGGAGAGGTTGTAACGCCCCGTGTTTTCACACGTGCAGGTAAGAGTTACGTGCACATTTACATTTAATTATATGATTTTATATCTTGTTTTATTAATCGAATTCGTTTCTAATTTGATTTAATTGTTTAAATTTTATATGAATTCCAATGTGTGCTATGAATATATGAACGAAATTGTGAAAATGTGAATTTCGTGAATTCGGTGTTAATTGAATGAAATTACATGTTTCGTGCAACCCGTGGGTTTGATTGTAACTTATTTGAATGTTTTGGACTCAATTGGAAATTGAGTTTGGGCATAATTGCCACTTTTTGAAAGTTTAGGGACCTAATTGAATATTAGGCAACCCTGAACGGTTTTCGCGATATCTTGAGCTCCGGACCTCGAAATCGAGATCCGTAATCGGCTTTGAACTTGTTTCGACGATACCTATCCATTAAACTTGACCTTATATCTTTTCGATATCATTTGAACTTTCGACAACGAACTTTTCCACAACCTCGACCTTATAACTTGTTTGAACCATTTTCTTAAACGAACCGGACTTGGATCGACCCGTATTCTACCCATTTTAGCACTAGATATCAGCATTCCTATCTCCTTGCTTCCATTACATTCATCGATCATCATCATCTCAAGAGGCCAAGGAGAAGCTCCAAGAAAACCCTTGTTTCATCAAACTAACTTTAAGCTCAAGATCAATTCTTGTTCCATCTTCTTCCAAGGTAAGATATGGATTGTTTTCCCTTATTTCCCCTCTCCATTTTCTTTCGATTATATCTTGGTATGAGTTGGGGAATCATGTGATATGAGAAAAGCTTGTAAATGAATCAAATGGTACGAATTTTTGGTTTAATGGATTTCTATGGTTTGATATGAGAATTGATGCATGGAAGTTGTTGCTTGAAGCTTCTCTATTACTCTTATATGCTTGTATTCCATGTTGGATGAGTGTAGCATGGCTTGCCATTGTTGAAGCTTGAAGCTTCCATGGATGAAAGCTTGATTTTGGATGATCTTTTGCCAACCTTATGCATGAATTCTTGTATATATGAATGAATTGCCTGATTTGTATGAATTATATGGCTTGAAACTATGTCTAAGTGCACCTAAGAGCTTCCTTATTGCTGCCCTTGCTTTCCAAAGCTTTTCCCTCGCCAAAACAGAGCTTCTGCTCTGTTTTTCCTCGCAAGACGACGAGCTGACACGGCCGTGTCAGCTTTGAACTGAAAATGGACACGACCGTATTGGGCTCTCGACTTTGAATTTTTTTGAATTTTAACCTCGGAAACGGCCGTGTCCAAACGCTTTGAAAACTCAACACGGCCGTGTCAAGCCCTCGACTTTGAATTTTTTTGATTTTTAAACCTCGGACACGGCCGTGTCCATTTTCTTTGAAAACTAAACACGGCCGTGCCATTTGAACTGGCAGCCTTGGGGAACTCTTTTATTGCTTGTTTTGCGTTTATTGCTCGTATTTTTGAATTGTATGCAACGTGGATGTGACGCCCCGTATTCTCAAAGGGCGTCCTGACGACATTAACAAGTAAGTCTCTACACTTGTGTGTGTTTAATTTAAGAGTTCTTGAATTATGTGATTTAATGTAAATTCAATTTAATATGTGTTCATTCGAATTATTCTAAGATTAATTGTCAACTTGATTAATTACGTGCATATTTAACCCTAACTGTCTAATTTGATTTAATTCAAATTTATTCCATGAAATAATTGTCAAGTTGATTTTAAATCCATCATGTTACTTAACTTGTTTAATTTCGGTTTACTTAAATTCCTTGAGATTAATTGTCAATCATGTGTTTACGAAGTGTCGTTAAATTGTACGAAAGGTTTCTAAAATTAAATTGAATTAAACTCTAATTGGTAAATCTCTCTCTTTCATTGTAATTTATAAAATTAATTCGTAGCTTAAACATTTATTCGTAACTTTACCAATTTTGTTTACGATTATTTGTACGCGATATGTCTCTTTGCTACGCAACAAGGATACCCGGTTGTATATAGCTTGTGCACAAGACACATTTCTCCCAATCCCTTTTCTCTCTCTCTCTCTCCTCTCCCACTCTCTCTTTCCCGTGGGTCACTATGCGCGGCTTCGGTTACGAGCCCTTAACTCGATCGTTTCTCGACGGAATTCAAGAAACGAATAGTCCATTTCGATTATCTCGGCGAGACCGACGCAAGAGTACCAATTTCACGGCCTAACGATGAACGGTGGTGGAGTTATGGCCGGATTTCAGTAGCAACGGCGGAGCTGTCAGACCTCCGCCACTTCGCCGGCCTTCGCGGCGGTTTCCGGCCATCTCCTTGTTACACGGGCCACATGCCCAGAAAGAGGACTTCCCAGCACAGCGGTTGACGTCAGCGGCGCGGCCATCGGAGCAGCGACGGAGCCGTACTCGCCGCCTGAAGCTCACGGCGGCGGCGCGGGTTACTGTGTCGGCTCGATTCCGCCGCTTCCGGCTGTGGTTTTCGAAGGGGATTGATGGTTTCCAAGGTTTTTTGACCCCCTGAGTTCATTTCCGGCATCAATTTCACCAGATCTTGGCCGTAGGTGGTGGTTCCGGCGACGTGTGCAGTGGCAGATTATTCGGCGGCCAACGGGGGCCTTTTCCGGCTATCTTTTGGCCTCGGGCTCTTCACGAAAGTTGTTCGGAACGACGAGAACTAGTGGCCTGTGATCAGGCGACTCCAGATTCTGTGGTTTGGTGGCGGATCGCGGCGGCAAAGTGGAGTGCAACGGCGGCGCTAGCTCCGAGGATTTTTCCGGCGAGCTACCTTAGGGCTTTCGAAGAGCTCGTCATGGGTAAGACAATGACTTTTACGGATCGCATTTTGGTTCACCGGTTTGGAAGTAATTTGAGTTTGAAGATTTAGGGTTTTCGTGTTCGTAGATCTGAAATTGGAGGAGATTGACTTGGAATTTCCAGAAATTGATCGAGGATTCGGAACGGGCACGAAGACTTCATTCAGGAATGATTTTTCGAGATTTTTCCGGTGACCTTCGGCGGCGGCCAGGCGGCGGCCCGGCCAAATTTCGGCAGCTACAGTGGTGGCGTGCCTGCGGCGTCTGGTCAGAATGTTCGTCTCGTTGTGGTGAGTTCAACGCCACCTTCCGTTCGTTAATCGGACACTCGATCTATTTATTACGAATTATTTTGCGTAATTATGATTATTTGAATTAATTGTTTTAAGTGCAAATAAATTGGTTATTGTTGGTTTGTTGATCGAGATGTATTCCAATCGTATATGAAAACATGTATTGAATGGATTGTGATATGCATGAATGTTTTAATTTACAATTTAATTCCCGATGTGATGAATTTATACTATGTGTTTAGATATGAAGGTGTAACACCCGAGTGCAAGGCGTCACATCCCCCGCACCGAGACCCGACCCGAATATGAAATGTACGATCCATACCCGAGCCAAATCACGGCGAATGGGGACAAACACACACTCTAAGCTAGGCGGGCTAACCCTTAAAACCATAAAACAACATAAAACATTAAAGCGGAAGCAATAGACGAACAAATACCATATATATATGTACCATGAGCATCCAAGCTCCAAAAATCATTCATATACATCAACAATTGCCATCACGGCCCAAAGCATGTACGCTCCACATCATTATACACATACAATAATCGAAATAAAAGTATGCAAGTGCAAGACCAAAATACAGAGCTAGAAGCAAATGCAAGACCTAGGACTCGTATTCCCGCCTAGCTCCCTCAACTCCTGCACAAAACAACTGCAAACCAAACCGGTTCAGTCCAAAAGGGACTGGTGGGCATAAAACAGGGCATAAATAGAATATATGACGGTAATTAAACAATCACATGCAAGCTATAATCCCAAGTGAGGTTTTTGAAGAATTTCCCAAATGGGTAAATAGGAATCATCAAAAGGGATTATAACGAATCATTAACATTAGGTCATTATTGGCCCGTCGAGTGGGCGTGCATTATCTCCAACCAGCACCTTGTGTAAACCATTTAAACATTCATTCATTCTTTTCATGCAATTCATTCTTTTGTGCACAATCATTAACATTTACACCTTCTTCCTCCGGGTTGGTGGTGGGTTTGCAAGGCCCGACCACCCATTCATTGACCAAAAGGGGTTACATGACTCCCCAGATAGCGCTCAACGTCCATTCCTCGCTAACTCCTAACGAGGTCCGGTTACGCCGTTCATTGGTGGAACTAGTGTGAGGGATCACCGTCGGCCCGTGCCTCCCCAGATAGCCACTCACACTAAGTCCCTGGGCCCCATTCGTGCATTCGATCATTTCTCACCAAAACATTAGGTAGGGTTCATAAAATAAGGCTTTACGTTGAAAACATTTACTCTTTAAAACGACTCTCTATATATATATAATTTTGGTCGAAAGCTTTCACATTGAAGGTATATATAGGGTCTTATATCTACATAGAAGGAAAACCCACCTTAAATCGCAAAAAGGAGCAAACACGAGCCTCACTGACCGGCCTCGTCTCCAACTGGATCAAAATCTGTGCAAGAACGGTGAAGTGAGACTCAATATGACCAAATAAGACGCTCGGCAATGCTATGATCATGATATGAATATGTGAAAGATAAATTATGTTATGAGATGTTCATGTGCACTATTAAGAAATTAAATCATATATTCAAGTCATTCAATTCACGTTTCAATCAAATTAATTCACTAAACATATATAAATGTGTAAATATGTTACATTATATAAAACATATATATGTATAATATATGCACACGTACAGCCATGCATGCAAAACAAATGCATGAAAAATAGAGGGTGACACGCCCGTGTCACCTAAATACACTAGGCCGTGACACCCCCGTGTCACAGTACAGCGGACAACAAACCAGAAAATAGAAGGTGACACGCCCGTGTCACCACTACAAAGAAAACCGTGACACCCCCGTGTCACGGTACAGAAAACCCCAACCAACAACATGCACCCCCGTGTCTCCCGGAAGAGAAGAAAAGTGACACGCCCGTGTCACTGTGCGTAACAGGAAAAAAAACAGAGCAATAGCAGCAGCAGCAACGAACCAACAACAGCAACCCACAAATGAATTCAAACCGAGATGAAATGCATATATATCATGCAATACACACACTATCCTACATATAAATCAATATCAATTCATATAAACATCCATTTCCATGTTAGATCATCAAGAATCATCAAATGAAACCCACATACTCATTCATGCTTCCAAGTCCAAACTTCACAAGATAAATGCATACAACTTGAGCTCAAAGTTTCTAAACATATTTCCAATAACAATTACATACATTAACCAATTCATAGCCAAGCCCTATCTATCACATAAATCCAAGAAATTCATCAAAGTTCCAAAAATACCTCAAGTGAAAGAAATGGGAGATGAGATGAAGATATGATGTTGATGATGCTTGAATGATCACAAAACTCACAATTATAAAGCTTGAAAGATGAAATCTTCTCCCACTTTGGCAAGGGTTTTGATCGGTTGGCTATGGGGCAAGGGCAAATATGTATGTGATGTATGTATGAAAGAAAGAAAGGAATGGAACATAATATGCTGCTTTGAATCAAGAAGAAATGGCCAAATTGCTATTAAGTCCCTCCATTATTTAAGTCATGCAAGTGAGTCCCCCAAACTTTTGAAATGTAAACAATTAAGTCCATGCAATTAGGTCCTCAAAGTTCATGAAATGATCAAATAAGGTCACAACGAAATTAAGTCAAATTCGGGAAATTAACTCACGTTGCAATCAAGTGCAATTTATGCAATAAATATCAATTGTAATGAATTCACAAAATACTTAATATTAAATAACGTACACAATGAACATATATATATATATATATATATATATCAACAATAAAATAAAGGAGATAACATTTAAAATAAAATCAACTACATAAACGACTTTGTATGTTTATATGATCAAGTTGCTCTTACTTATGCACTTTATAACTCGACATGAACTTGATGCTTAATTCTAATATTATAATTGAACCCTGTGACATTGGATGATCTAATATGCATTTTGTGAATACATTGACTTCCTAAATTGATCTTGCATCTTTGGATATGGAATTGTATGATGGTTGCTTGTAAATATGATCTTTGTTGAGCATTGATATGCCTTGAATGACCACGACACCTTATCCAAGCACAACATGAACACTTATGCATAACCACGATCATGTTGAGCAACGCCGTGCGTCTTGTTTGGTTCATATAGAGTCTAAGCCTGGGCTTCTGTATGTCTTATCACAGAGTTTGGTGGTGCCGGTGGGCCAGAGGTTTAGAGTGTTTGGCCCTTCACACTCTCAGACTCTACTTTCACGAGGTGAGGTTTAGGATTTTGTATAGTTATGCGACCTATGGCGTTTATATGTTGATTTCTACCCTTACGTGCAAGTATATCTTATTATAAGTACGTATGTGTTGGATATGATATGTTTATGACCTTTGCGTGTGTCCTGCGTGGGTGGGAGCCTTCGTGGCTTAAATTCCACAGCGTAGGGATATGTATAAAAAAAAAAACAATTTTTAGGCATATGTAAGCTATTTTGGAAAAATTCAGTTGTGTTATGATTCGGTAGCGAGTTAGCCATGATATATGGTACCTGTTCTGTTCGGTTCTGTTCTGTTGTAGATCCGAGGAGCTACGGGTAATGGGGCCTCCGGGACGGTTAGGGCCGTCGGAGTTTCAACCATGTGCGTAGTTTCCATTTGAGATATCATTGCACGACCTTAGGGTGACGAGGGAGGCGTGATATCTTGAGCCTTCGGCTAAGGCCGGGGATGACTCTTGTGGGTTCGCTACCCTCTTGAGATCGAGTCTATTTTTAGACGGTGTTATTATAGATGGTTTTGGGGACTGTACATCCCCTCCATCATTGGTGTAGCGGTTGGATTGATTGTGATTTATGTTCTGAGGAGTAAAGGTGGGAAGCTCGTACTCGCCGAGCAGTTGATTATGTTATGTTATGGAATTATGAATCGGGATAGAGTCTTTCTGGAAAATGGTTTCTAAATTTATATCTATATCTTATTCAGGTTCTTTCAAAACGTTTTGGTATGTAACACCTATCCCCGGTTCATGAGTCCATCCTTTTTATTCTGTGCTATGCTCCTTATATATATCTATTGTGGGTGTGCGTTAGCCCCCTCACTCGGTCAAGTTGACTGACCCCTCATTTACACTTTTAGTTGCAGGATTGTTGGCGTTTACTAGGCGGAAGTGAGTCCTTTGAGTTGCACTTCGTCGGTCTAGTCTTTCTATTTGCATTTGTCTTTTCATACACTTTACTTATGCTTTGTCTTGTAGACTTGAGATTATATTTTACTATTCGGTAGCCCCTTGTGGCACTCTCATTCGGCCCCTTGTGGCACTTGATGATTATTACTTTATGTTGATATTCGGGACTAGGGATTTATGCTAGTTGAACCCGTCACCTGCTTTGCATGTTTTGTTTTAATTGCTTCCGCACTCTGAGTTTTGGTCAAGTTAGATCCGCCTAGCCTAGTGTGTGAGTTGGTCTCCCGTTCGCTCTGATTCGGATTCGGGCATGGACTTTCATTTCATGCTCCGGGTCTGGGTCATAGTGCGCGGGATGTGGCATCCTCCGTTTGGGGTGTTACAGTGGATCTATTAAAGCTGTGATTTATGATTGATATATGATATTGATAACTATATGAATGCAAGAATGAAAAGTATGAAAGTATGAACGATATGAATGGGAATGAATACGATTTTATCGTATATTGAACGAAACTTGGTGAATTATGTGTTTAATTGAATTCTATGGTATTCATGAGCATATTTGGACCTGTTTTTATGTTTCATGCATTCCATAGCATGTCATTTCATCATCGAGCGTCAAATGTGGTCATAATTGAGTCTCACACTACCTTTGTCACACAGATCTTGATCCAGTGGGTGACGAGGTCGGGCAGTGAGAGCTTTGTCGGGTTCTTTTTGTCTACCAGGTGGGTTTTTCTTCTATTAGCTAAAATATGACCCCAAACCACCTAATGTGTAAATTTTGAGCCAAAATTATATATATGTATATATCAAGTTTTAACGAGCAAATGTTTTCAACGTTAAGCCTTTTTTATGATTATCCTACCAAAAGTTTTGGCGAGTAATGAAAGTTCACAATGAATGGGGGCCCGGGACTTAGTGTATTGGTGAACCGGGGAAGCATGGGCTGACGGGAATCCACATATACTAGTTCCAACAATTTCGGTAACCTAGACTTCACTAGGAGATTAGTGAACAAAAGGGGACCCTCGCTTTTGGGGATTCATGTACCCTTCTAGCGTTAATGAATGAGGGTTCGGGCCTTGCAAACCCGTTCCCTACCCGGAGGAAGAAGGTGATATATGAACGATCGAATGAATGATCGAATGTATGTGCACGAAAGAATGAAATGTATGAATGAATGAACGAACGAATGAATAACTAATGGATTACACGAGGTGTTGGTTGGAGATAATGCACGCCCTCTCGCCAGGCCACAAATGACCTAATGAATGAAATGAATTGTTATAATCCTATTCGTTGTATTTTGTTTCCCACTTGGGAAAAATGCTTCTAAACCTCGAATAAGGATTATAACTTGCATGTACGTGTTTAAATTCTGTCATATTATGATATTATGCCTATCTTTTTATACCCACCAGTCTGTCTAAGACTGAACCCGGAGTTATTTCAGTTCTTTTTTGCAGGAAGGCATGCTAGGCAGGATACCAGTCAGGGAGAGTCTTGCATCATGTCTAGCCTTTCTTTTCTTTACGCGCATGTGTTTATACTTTATGATACTTTTGGATTTTGTATATGATTGCGAGCGTACATGTATATGGTACCTATATGTATCTTACTCAGGCTTAAATGTTGGTACCTAGAGCATATAGCTCGATATATGAAATACATGTTGGTACCTAGAGCATCTAGCTCAGTATGGCATATGAATTATTGCTTCCACTTTTCTGTTACTCTGATTGTTGTTGTTGTTGGGGTTTAAGTTATAGGTTAGTCCCGCCTGGCTTAGCGAGTGTGTATGTCTCCGTTCGCTATGATTTGGCACGTGTATGGAAATCCATTTCATATACGGGTCAGGTCATGGTGCGGGGGATTTGACGTCTCGGGCTCGGGCATTACACAACCGGGGAGGCAAGGGCTGACGGGCAACTCTTACACCACCCTCACTCTTTTGGGATCAACTCTAAATCCACCAGGAGGTTTGGTGGAGGAAGAAATCCCGTACGTAGGAGTCATGCTCCTAACGTACATAGTGTATGGATGGTTGGGTCTTGCAAACCTACTATCACCGGAGGGAAAAGGGTTCATGAAACTGCTAATTGTGCACTGTAATCACTTGCATGATAATTATTGAATTGAAACCTAATTCTTGATTGTTCACTATTGGTGTAAGGTTGGAGAATTGCCCTCACTCACCGTGCCACGGAGTGAATTGATAATGATTGTAATGTTAAATGGATTTAGTTGAAATCTCGGGCGGGATCTATTTTATTATTGAAATTATATTGTTTTCTTTATTAAAACCCTACCCGAGATTATAACTTGCATGTTAATTGCGCTAATATTTATTTATAAACCCCTCACTCAGTCGTTGGTAGACTGACACCTCAACATTTTCAGGTCTGCGGGTTGCATGCTGGGCGGGATCGAGTCAGGTCTTTTGTTCTTTGGGTCTAGCGCTTGTCTTCCTCACTTTCTTGTACATTAATGATACATATATAGATTGTTACTACTCTTGGTATCTATGTATTAAGTCTGACTTATTTTGATATCTTTGGGGAATTGGATTTATGTAAATGTTGGGAAAGATTTTGTTAATGAAGTGAATGTAACTTATGCTTCCGTTTTATTATTTATGCATGTTGGTATTAATTGAGGGTTAGTCCCGCCTAGCTAGTGAGTCGTTTTTTTTATTGTCACCCGTTCGCTATAGGTTGGTTCATGTACGGACTATCCATTTCGTATGTGGATCGACTTATAGTGCGGGGGTGTGGTATCTCGGTGTTCCGGGTGCCACATCTAAGGTGGTATCAGAGCCCGGTTGCAAAACCGCGGTTCTAGCGTCGTGTCGTGACATGTCTAGGTCGAACGGCATAGGATTAATTGATAATTACGAGTTTTGCATCTTATTTGTTACTACTTGAACCTATTTGAATTTATTTCAACTTGCTTGAACATCCTTGAGCTACTTGATGACTTGTGCATGGTAGTGATATATGTTACTACTTGGCGATTAATTGACCTTCTATGGCTTTGAATTTATATGTTTAATGTGTTTTACTTTAACTTAGTTGGATTAATTGTTGCATTTTGCATAAAAAATGTGTTTAAATGCTAATTATGTATCATATGCACTCACTAACCCCATGCATTTATAATTGAGACAAGTGGTGATTATAGGCTATAAAGATTATGTCAACCCACGACCAATTTCTACGATAACCTCGATTTACCGCAAGCTCCTTTCACTTGCTTTGAAGTTGTAAGGAATGCACCGGGGAACTTCATACAAGAATTCAAGAGTCATGGATCGCTCTAATTGGGTTATACTTTAAGTGTTAAGCTTCGGGAATAGAAGGACCAAAGGCGGGAGTAACTTACAAGCTCTAATGAAGTTGGTAGATATTTAATGGGATAGTGGTAGGGTGTGATGTCTTCAACTTGCAAGATTAACACTCACACGCCTATATTGCAAAAGTCTTTTCAACGGGAATCCATAGGATCATTTCATTCAAGAGCGAAGTGAAGAAAATCTCGAAAGTGTTTTAAGATTCGAGGTTTCTATCAACGGGGAGGCAATGATTTTAGGAGACTTATTTAACTCAAGGAAGGAGACTTTGAGGGCACTAATGATTCGAGGTTCAGATGTGTAAACAAGTGAGGATCTTCAACTAGTTGGAACCAAAATCAAAGTGTGAGAAGATGGTAACTCAAATGATTCGGGTCGAGGTTAAATTTGGGAATTAAGTTTGAGATGAATCGAGACACTTCGGATTTTAGGAAGAAGGTTTGGATTGATCGAGAAGGATTTGAGGAATCGACTAATCTTGGGTTCATTGAAATAAAAGTAGAAGAATAGAACATGGAAGTAGTCAATGTAGCTCTACAAGGAATTAAGATAATTTGGATTTCGGGTTAAAAAGAAGTCGGATAGGAAGAAGTAAAGAGGATCAATTAATATAGTGGGTTCGAGTTCACAGAAAGCCAAGATACTCAAGATTTTATCTTGGGTTAGATTGAGTTTATTTTCGGATCCAAGATAAATTGCTATGCGGTGGGATTAAATTGGTAGATATGGAACAACAAACAGAAACGGTCAAGTAAGAGAAGGAACTTTTGGAGGTAATTACATGCTCAAGGTGTAGGCAAGTAAGAAGACAAGTCGTATAACCGATACAAATTCACAAAGAGAAGATTTAGAGGATTTCAATCGAGGTGGCAACTAGACAAAATTGGGACCATAATTGGAGCCTAGCTTTCAAGAGAAGTAGGATATTAACTTCATTGGTGCAGAAGGATTTAAGTTCAAGAGTCATCATTTCGGTTTATAAGGTTATATAAGTTGGTACAAGGAAACTTTGATCAAGGAGATACTTATGTGAAAGATTCGGGCAATGCTTAAAGATCGATACTTGGGAAAGAATTGGGTTCAAGAACTTTCAATCCCTAGCCATGGAGAGGTACAAGTTGATGTCAGAGAATTCTAAGGATTTAGAAGACTGTGGGTAACGAGAAATGACCAACAAATTCAAGGCAAGCCTATAATTCAAAAACAAGGAACAAGTGCCAAGCTAAAGGATGTATCTACGGTGACAGGTTCAACGTACACATGAGCACGTGCATCATACGCTACTTTAAATTGTTTAAATTTCTTTATTTATATGCACATTCCTAATTAAGCTTAATTGTTCCAATGTGTGGAATTTTATTATTTACAAGTGTGTGACGTGCGTTGGCATATTAATCCAACATGCATATTCAGTGTCTTGATTACAGGATGCCTCGAGGTCGCCCTCATCGTGATCGTTCTCCTAGGGTTCCTCCAGAACCACCCCTTCCGGCACATCCTCAGGATTTTCTTAACTCTATAGTTCGACTTGTTGACCAGAGGATAAGAGATTTTGTTCCTCCAGCACCACCGGCACCACCGGCGCCACCGCCACAACCAACACAGATTCCGGTGGTACTTAGAGAGTTCCAAAAACAGCAACCCCCAAAGTTCTACAAAGGAAATGACATCCAGACAGAACAGTGGCTTAAGGAGGTTGAAAGGATTTGGGAGTTGATTCCGTGTGAGTCTCAAGAGAAGGCTTGGTGTACTATTTCTTTAATTCAAGGTGAGGCTTACTCTTGGTGGGAGAGTACGAAGATTGTTTTAGATGCCGTCGGTGAAGAGGTAACATGGGAAGTATTCGTTCGAGAATTCAAGAATAAGTTCATTCTTCCATCTTCTCGGACTCGTAGATTGAAGGAGTTCACGGAACTTAAACAAAGAGGAAGGTCTGTAGCAGAGTATATAGCCGAGTTTGAGAGGTTATCCAAGTATGCTCCCAACATTGCAAGTGACGACTTCATTAAAGCCATGCAATTTGTGCAAGGATTGAGGCCCGACATACAAGCAGCAATTGAAGCCGTCAATACTAGTACTTGGAGGAAGGCCACCTCAAAGGCTCTTAAGGTTGAGGATTCGGTGAATGCAAGGAGGCCTATTGCTTACCCCCATACAGGCTGTAAGTTCAGAATTAGAACAGGACTTTAACAATGGAAAGAGGTCTATCCAATATCATGCTCCGTTACATCAAGAAGAGTCTCATAAGAAGAAGAAGAAGAAGAAGAATCGAGCCATTGGAACGGGTTTGAGGGTTTCACATACCTCGTCCTCAATATTACCTTCGGGGAAGCCAATTTGCGCTTATTGTGGATGGGACAACCATACTTTTGAGGGTTGTAGATGGCGGTTGGGTTTATGTATGCGTTGTGGGAGCAAAGAGCATCAAGTAGACACATGCCCAAAGTGACGAGGGAAGCCTATTGGGGGTGAGAGACCGTTTGTTCGAGATCGGGCATATGCTCTTGAGAGAGAGGTGCAAAATGTAAATGTGGATCTGGTCATGGGAGAAGAAGGTACCAATTATATGCATGACACACTCAACGGTGGACGGTACACCTAATCATGCATATCACATGCATCACGGATCTTATTTTTGTCGTATTTAATTTCTTGTTAGTTGCAATGGGTTGTGTATGAGTGGTACTTATGTGATTAGTATGATTCTACTTACCTATGTGACATTCATAAATGTTTCTACAATTTGTTCCCTTAAATTGCTTTGGTGTGTGTGTGTTTGAGAGACGGGGTTCTCTCATTTCTTGTTTGAGAGATGGGGTTCTCTCATTTCTTGTTTGAGAGACGGGGTTCTCCCATTTCTTGTTTGAGAGACGGGGTTCTCTCATTTCTTGTTTGAGAGACGGGGTTCTCTCATTTCTTGTTTAAGAGACGGGGTTTTCTTATTGCTTGTGCATCATTTTGAAAACTCGACAGTAGACCTGGGGACCAGGTCCTTCTAAGGGGGGAAGAATTATAACGCCCCGGTTTTCATTCATATATTAAGTGACATTATATTAAATTTCATAACATTATATATAATATATTCATATGTAATACTCTGAATTATCCTTAATGTGGAATTTACGTGAATTAATTGATAACATGTTTAATTGATATTATGTGACCTTATTTGGCCATTTCATAAACTTGATGACTTAATTGCATAACACGAATTGGAGTTAAATGATCATTTTCCATGGAACTAAACTTGTTAGCTTGCATTCAAATAGCTTAGGGACTTGTATGCAAATTATGGTGAGTCATAGGAGTTAGTGGAAGACTTTTGTATATATCTATACATTACATACATATTATGTTATATACATCTATCTCCCAAAATATCATTCATCAAATATCATCCAAATCTCACACACATACACACACTAATACACGATTAAACACACCAAGAAAGGAAGGAAGAATTCATCTCTTTTTCAAGCAAGATTCTTGGAGGATTTGTGAAGCTAGAAGCATCATCTTCATCATCTCATCATTTCATCCATTTCTTCTTGCATCTTGGGGTATATGGAGAATTTGATTAAATCCCTTGAGATATATTTGATGTAGGGCTTGATGATTATTTGGAGCCTTCTTGTTTATTTATGGTTAGGAGCATGTTTAGGACCATTTTGCTTCAAAGCTTGCATGAATTCTTGAAGAATATGAGAGTTGGAAGACATGAGATTATATAGGGTTTTGTTGATTGATTCTTGATGATCTATATGAGTTTCCATGGATTATATGATGCCTAATTGATATATATGAATTATATGCATGATATATGTTGGTTTGGAGTGATTTAATTGCCTTGGTTTGGTGTTGTATTGATTTGGGAGCCAAATTTCGAGCCTTGCCCTGTTTTCCCTTCGTATTGTTGCTGTAGCATGATCCATGGGCGTGGATTTTTGTCCACGGCCGTGGATTTGAGTCCAGAAAACTTGGATTTTCGGTATAGAGAATCCACTGGCGTGGATTTTTGTGCATGGAAAAATCCACGGCCGTGGATCTTCCTCTGTTTTCATCCTGAGTTTGTTTTGTCCCATTTACCCCTCAAACAAACTCCGATTGGCCTGATTCATGAACCGAAAGAAAGCTCTTGAAGTCTAGAACAACCTAAAATTGGAATAAACTCATTATATTTTCCCATTTGTGAGATATTATCAATTCTTTTTGTTGTCGCTGCTTTACCGATAAACTGCAATCATTCAATTTCAAGTTTACGCCATTTTCTCCTCGCTTTGAACTAGAAAACGAGCCATATATCATTTTAAAGGTCTACTTGTCTAGTTTCATTCCAAGTAAACAAAACTCAATTCCAACTTCTACAACTCAAGATATTCCAGTTTTCCTACAGCATGTGCATTTCCGGAAATTGTCAACTTTTGCCCAACTTTGCCAAAACCTCTCTCATTGCATTTCTTTCACTCCCTTGGCTCCCGTATGTAACTTATACGAGTTATAAACTTGGTTTATTGATAGTTATGCTCCTACTTGATATTCCTTAATTGTGATTGCATGACATATTGATCATGACTTTGCCGTGCGTCGTAAATGGTTCATGGAGTCGAGTCTCACGATCACTTGTCCCTTTTTACACAGATTGTCTTTCCGTTGACGAGGAGAAAGCTCCATAGTTGTATCCTTGATTAATTGTCGACACAGGTGAGGTTTAATTACTACATATATAGAACCCGTACAACTCCTACGTGATGCTTTCGGCCAAAATATAAACATAGATATATATATATCTTTCTCAAAACCTTATAGAATGCAAATGGTTTTCATGAAATTGAACTTATCATGATTGATAGTGTTTTGGTGAGTAAAGCATGTTCACGTTGGGCCCGAGGGTAGTATATTGAGCCAACAGGGTAGGCAAGGGCTGACGGGCAACTCTTACACCACCCTCACTCTTTTGGGATCAACTCTAAATCCACCAGGAGGTTTGGTGGAGGAAGAAATCCCGTACGTAGGAGTCATGCTCCTAACATACATAGTGCATAGATGGTTGGGTCTTGCAAACCCACTATCACCGGAGGGAAAAGGGTTCATGAAACTGCTAATTGTGCACTGTAATCACTTGCATGATAATTATTGAATTGAAACCTAATTCTTGATTGTTCACTATTGGTGTAAGGTTGGAGAATTGCCCTCACTCACCGGGCCACGGAATGAATTGATAATGACTGTAAAATTAAATGGATTTAGTTGAAATCTCGGGTGGGATCTATTTTATTATTGAACTTATATTGTTTTCTTTATTAAAACCCTACACGAGATTATAACTTGCATGTTAATTGCGCTAATATTTATTTATAAACCCCTCACGCAGTCGTTGGTAGACTGACACCTCAACATTTTCAGGTCTGCGGGTTGCATGCTAGGCGGGATCGAGTCAGGTCTTTTGTTCTTTGGGTCTAGCGCTTGTCTTCCTCACTTTCTTGTACATTAATGATGCATATATAGATTGTTACTACTCTTGGTATCTATGTATTAAGTCCGACTTTTTTTGATATCTTTGGGGAATTGGATTTATGTAAATGTTGGGAAAGATTTTGTTAATGAAGTGAATGTAACTTGTGCTTCCGTTTTATTATTTATGCATGTTGGTATTAATTGAGGGTTAATCCCACCTAGCTAGTGAGTCATTTTTTTTATTGTCACCCGTTCGCTATAGGTTGGTTCATGTACGGACTATCCATTTCATATGTGGACCGACTTATAGTGCGGGGGTGTGGCATCTCGGCGTTCCGGGTGCTACAGGGAACTTGCAATTTTTACTCCAAAATAGGAGGAGATTCGAAACTTACTATTAAGTTTAATTCTTTCTTGAGATGTTCGATCCCCTATATCGAACAACCTTCAAGTGGCATGAATCCACTCCGGGATGGTTCTTCCTTCTTTTTCAAGACTCCAACGTAGAAGCCCTCCAGAAGTATCCACAGCCACCACGATCACGATCAAAATAGGGAGAATGCTAGTTCTGTATTTTGTGTAAAGGCTGGGGTTTGTTCTTTTCTCAAGAACTGACTTTTCGTATCTCCGGAATAGAGAGAATTCAAGACACTTCTTGAATGTTGATCTAAAGAGAATGAGACAGGTCTCTTTGTTTTTTTCTGACTAAGAAAAGTTTACGATTCTTTTTTTGTTAGGAAAAGAGTTTTATATTTTCTTAATCACTTAATTAATTAATGAGATAATACATTGTATTTAATCATATTATTAATTAAAAACAATATCTTAACAACTTGAAGATATTATCTAATAATTATTTATTTCTTAAATAATTAATTTGTGACATTATCCATTATTTATTTCATAAATAAATATTTTATGTTATTATCTTTATATATATTTCATAGATAAATATTTATGATAATAACAACTTGATATTATCTTTGTATTTATTTCATAAATAAATACTAACAATAATAACAACTTAGATATTATCTCACTTATTTGTTTTATAAATAATCAAAACTCTTTCACTTATTTCTCAAATAACATAAGATAATATTTTTCTTTATTTCTTAAATAAAGATGATAATATCCTTTATTTATTTCTTGAATAAATAAAGTTGGATGATGTCATATTTATTTAATAAATAAATTGATATGGCATAAAATGAATGGGCCACGTGGCGCACCCTCGATGGGGCCACGTGGACCCTATGCCACCTCGGTTTACCCAGGAGCCACCGCGTGGACCACACGTGGCGCGCTGTCCGCCTTAGATCGACTTATCGACCCCATCACATCGTTTTACCTCTGATATGAGCCAAAGGTTCATATCGATCTAGATCCGGCACTCCTCAAATCGATCCGAACCTGACACTTCTCCGCGGAAGGCCAAGGCTTCGATCAGAAGGTCGATGCCTTACATCACCAGACATCAAGATGCCTTAAAGCATCTTTGTCAGAACACGTGTGGGCCTCTTATTCCCTAGGACAAGTGTACTAAGAAACATTCAATGCTCTCTGTACCCGTCTATGCCAAAAGGGGAAAAAAGTACGATCGACCGTAGCTTGGCCAGCTCTGCCATGCATGTGTGGCCCCATCCGGCTACATTTTGCCATTTCGATCAATTTAATTAATCAATCGAGCCTATACCCTCGTGACCGGGCTTTTGTGTGTGACCCTTTAGGTTCATTATTCGATTAGCAGTGAACCTAATTAATTAATACTCTTATTAATTAATTATCACACCGATCACACAACCATAGTCTAGTAACAAGTGTGTGACCCCTAGCCTAATAACGAATTACTCAAAAGAACCTTTCAATCAATGACAACTTGTGAACTACGATACTCCTACTAATTCTATCTCTCGATTAATATTTAGGGCACGAGAATAAATAGAACCCTAATAATATTAATTTTAAAGCTAAGTTCATTTCGTATCCATTTGATCTCGATCCAAGAAACTCCTTTCTTGATCTCGATCTAACTACCTTGGCCAAGGACTACAATATGGAATACGAACAACTTATGTAATAAGAGATCTTCATTCTCTAGGCAAGTGTAGGTCCTTTGTTGATTCTCACATGCCTTCACGTGTCACTTTTACAATCCTAACATAAGTCATAATTCGGGTGTCTCGTATCTAAGATTGCATAGTTAACTAACATAAGACAACTATAGAATCTCAAGTCTAAGGATTAATGGAACATGTCATTGACTTGTGAGATATTTCCTAATTTGGAAGTTCCACCAAGGGGCACTTCAGTGTACTCATTCTATTGATGAACACCCTCGTGTATTGCGTACGCATTCAGCATGCACTTTGTTATCCTATGAAACAGGACGATTCCTTCTAAAGGATGCAATTTCACAAGAAAGTCTCAATCGAGTCTAGTTAACACTCCCACTGTTTGTTGGACTCATTGACTTGGAGTAATTTATAGTCCAACTTAGATTAGGGTTTGTTTCATGTCTCATTACTCCATAATGACAAAACCCTAAAAGCTTTATAAACTAGGGAGTTCTAATACACGCGCATATAAAGTAAACACCCAAAGCATACAAGAGCACATATAAAGAAGTGATTACCTTTGATCAGATCATTTGTCATTATTTAAAGGTTATCTGCGTTTTACAAGGAAATAGATAAAGTAGACATTACGAGTTGGCTTTAAGGGCACTATTCCTAGCACCTTTTCCATTTAGGAATGTTCTCACGCAAAACAACTCAGTGTACTCATTCCATCAATGAGCACCCTCATGTGTTGCGTATGCATATACCATGCACTTTGTCATCCCATTAAACAGGATGATTCCTTCTTAAGGACGCAATCACACAAGCAAGTCTCAGTCGAGTCTAATCAACACTCCCGCTATTTGTTGGACTCATCAATTTGGAGTAAGTTGTAATCCAACTTAAATTAGGGCTTGTTTCATATGTCATTAACCCTAATGACAAAACCCTAAAAGCTTGATGGATTATGGGAGTTTTAATACATGCAAACATAATGGAAACACACAAAATATGTATTGCATATAAAGAAATGTTTACCTATTATACTTAATCGTAGATTGTCTGTGATATAAGGAAAATACCAAAGAAGATTTTATCGAATCGGTTTTTTAGGGCAATATTCCCAACAGAAGTCTCTATCCAACTTAGAACCATTTGATCTTGACGAACCCAAAGTTTATAGATTGGATTCAATTTATCATCGTCCAAATATTTGTGCGGGTGTGGGTTCAGAGCCATCAAGATGATGCTCAAGATCACACCCTCGAATCATCGGCAAAAACTGTGTTTTCCATAAAGAAATAATTGGTAGAATGGGTTGATGGTGACAGCCTTGAAGCAGGTGACATAACACTTGTGGTGTTGCTGAGAGCAGATCTCGTATCTGCCATAATAAGTTTTCTGCTTTTAGGAAAAATCTGGCTCTGATACCATGCAGAGACGGTAATTGACTTGTCGTTTATTAGAATACCAATGAGTATTTATACAGAAAGATTTCTATGCATAAGAGAATCTATAACTATCAAATATCTCTAGAAAGAGTTCTTATCCCTATCAAATACATGAATGATTTTGATTATGCGGGGCTCATGTTGATATTTTTTTAGCTCCGTATTTACATCATGCTCCCACGCTATACACTTTGGCTACTTGATTGGTACAGGGTTAGCTCTGCCTAGCTTAGTTTTCTTTTACTTATCACCCTTTCGCCTTAATCGGATGCATGTACGAATTCTTTCATTTCATACACAAGTTGGGTATATGTGCGGGAGAAGTGAGAGCCTAGAGTTTTGGACGCTACAAAACCACTTTTATAATACCAGCATAATGTTAGGAATAGTGCCCTTAAAGCAGATGTTTGCTTTACTATTTCATTGTAAAATCACAAACAGTCTTTGAATAATAAACGAAATAATTTTGTTCATAGGCAATCACTTCTTTATGTGCTTATTTATGTCTGTTTGGGTTTGACTGTGTTTTACATGTACTGAACTCCCCTAATCCGATGAGACCGTTAAGAACTTTGTCGTTATGGGAACGACACATGAAACAAGTTCTTAACTCCATAGGCGAGGATTAGAAACTTCTCCAAGTCAATGAGTCCGACAGACAGTGGGAGTGTCGACCTTGACTCTGCTGAGACTTGCTTATGTGATTATGTCCTTTTGAAGGATCACTTAGTTTCATGGAGTGATAAGTGCATACGTTGATGTGTTCATAATACATAAAGGTGATTGTTACAAGAACTTCATCACTGAGATGTCCCGCATGAGAACATTCCTAGATGGGAAAAGAAGTTTCCAGAAACTTCCAGATTAGAAAATAGCTCACAGGTCAACGACGTGATTCATTAATCCTTAGACTAGAGATTCTGTAATGTCTCATATGAGCTAACTCTGTAATCTTTGATATAGGCTCAAAAGGGTATCGCCATATAGACACCTGAACCATGACCTATGTTGGGATTACGCAAGTGGCATATGTAGAATTAGTAGAACCAATAAAGGACCTACACTTGTTAAGAACAAGAATGATCTCTTACTGATTAAGTTGTTCGTAGTCCATTAAACATTAAACCCTTGGCCAAGGTGGATAAAAGATCAAGACATATAGAAAATGGGGTTTTCTAGGATTGAGATCGAAATGGATATGAAACAAACTTAACTTTAAAGATCAAGAATATTTGGGCTCTAAGAATATTCTCATGCCTTAGTTCTTGATTGAGAGATGGAGTTGTAGGAGGATCGTATTTCACTGATTGTGTAGCACCCTTGACGATAGGCACCACATCCCCCGCACTACAAGTCTAGTCCACACATGAAATGGACGATCTAGCATGAACTGGACTCATAGCGAACGGGTGACAAAATAAAAACTTTCCTAGCTAGGCGGAATCTAACCCTGTACCAAACAATCCAAAAACAGTACAAGTGCAATGTGGAAGCAATCATGACAATAATAAAATTCCATTAATGGCTACAAGCCCAAACAATTCATAAATATACTTAAATCCAACATGCACCTAACAACGGGTTCAACTAAGCATGCAACCTATCCCGAATCCATAATCAATAATACAATAATCAATAAAACATGCATTGACACACAGGCCTAATTAAATACATGGTACAGACAAACATAATAAATGTAGAATATGACTCGAGTGTACAAGTGACTCGACAAGGAAATTAAAACTCGACCTCCGCCTAGCAAAACCTGCAAGAATTGAAAAGTGGGAAGAGGGGTCAATCTCTAGAAGACTGAGTGAGCAGGAGCTGTACATATATATAGAAACATGCGCATGCAAGTCATAAATCCCGAGCAACGTTTTAAGTGAGGTTAGTTCCCACGAAGGGCAAAAAAATAGATAAGCAATGCTCGGACTTTACGACTAATTCATATTTGATTCTTTAAATCCATAATTCCTGAATAATCATAATGGCTCGGCTCGTGAGTGTGCATAATTCTCCAACCGAACTCCGACCGTGTACAATAAATAGGGAATAACTATTAAATCATGATCACGCAATAAATCATTCAATCATTCAGTTAATTAATAGGTTCAAAATAAATAGGAACAATACAGTCCAACCTTCTTCCTCCGTGGTGATGGTCAGGCCTGCAGACCCGAACCACCCAATTCTTTCTCCCCGCCAGGGATAACCCAGTCGCGGGAGACAATCGGTGCAGTATGAGACGGGGGATCATGACTCCTACTCGCTCCTTCGATGGTATGGGAACCACCGGCTCAGGAATACTCCGCCTCCCCGTCTCCTAGGTCGCGCAGAGGTATTCCCAATGGGTACTACGTGCAAGGGTTCTTTCCGTCGGCCCGATGCCGATCCGGTCGCCAATCCCACGTTTCCCCGGGCCCAATAACATGAACATAATGTGCATATCTCGCCAAACATTTCAAGTCATGATCATAATTATTATCATAATTCATTTCATTTCATTGGAAACGGTTTAATTCTTTTTAAAATATTTACTCGATACTCCTTTGAAAAATAATATAGATATACAGTAAGGTTTTTGGCCAAAACATTCACATATGGGTTGTAGGGTTTAATACATAGCTAAAATGGAAAACACCCTCACCTTGAATAACCCGAGACAAGAAACATGATTGATACGGGTGCCTATTCAATCTGGAAGTCTCCGCCCTGGAGATGAACTGTACAAGAGAAAGTAACAATGTGTACTTGTGAGAGGAGACTCAATATGATACCAAATAGGACGTACGACACTGCTCATAAAGTGGTATATCGTGTTATAACATGTGTGACATTTATAGGAGATGCAATTACACTCAAAGAGGTCATGTATTCATGCCATTTAATCAAATGAATTAATTTCATGTAAGGCACGGAGTTAACAATCAAGTTTAAACAATTAAAGATCAAATAGTGTCAAATAAGAGCATAATTATCAATTAATCAAGGATATAATTCGTACAAGTCACATACGGGAGCCAAGAAAGTGAAAGGAATGCAATATGAGGGGTTTTGGCGAAGTTTGGCAAAAGTTGACAATTTTCGGAAATGTACAAGTTGAGAAAAAACAAGAATATCTTGAGTTATAGAAGTGGGAATTAGGTTTTGTTTGTTGGATATAAAAGTAGACATGTAGACCTTTAAAATGATATATGGCTCATATTCTAGTTCCAAACGAGGAGTAAATGGCATAAGTTTGAATTTAGGTGAGTGCAGTTTATCGGGAAAGTGGCGACACCTAAAATAATTGATTATATCTCACAAACTAGAAAATCTATTAAGATGATTCCAATTGGAGGTTGTTCTAGACTTCAAGAGGTTTCCGTGGCCTAAAAATTCAGGTTAATTGGAGTTTGTATGAGGGAGAAACGCCCATTTGAAAATTGGCCTGAAAGCAGAAACGGGCGTGTGAAAGTCTCCTGTAACAGTGCCAAACGGGCGTTTGGTGCATGAACTGGAAAGCCAAACGGGCGTTTGGGAAGCCGCTAGGCGAAAAAACAGGGTAGGTCTTGGAAAAATGGCTCCCAAGCCATTCAACATCAAATCACAACACATAAACACTTCAAACTAACATATAACATGTATATAACTCACATATGTCATTTAGGTAACATAAAACCATTAAACCATGCTCAAATCATCAAGGAATCATCATACAAACCCCATACGAACTCATGACTTCCAACTTTCATATAAACCAAGATTTCATGAAAGCTTCCAAGTAAAAAGCTCCTAAACATGCTTCTGAACTCATATATTCAATGAATCCCACCAAGATCAACAAACCTTACTCAAGCATGGATCAAGAAATTCATATACTTTCATACTATACCTTGAAATGGAAACTAGAATGGATGAAATGAGGAGATGATGATGATGCTTCCAATTATGCAATTTCCTTTCTTGAAATCTAGCTTGAAAAGTGATGAAATGTCCTTCTTCTTCCCTTGGTATTTTGATCGTGTATTAGTGTGTGTGTGTGTGAGGTTTTTGATGAAATGAGATGAAATGTAATTGGGAGAGATAAATGAGTGTTTGTAATGTAATATAATTATAGATATAATATGTATATGTATAAAGTTAGATATTATAAATATAATATGTATATAATTATCTTAGTGCTTATTATTATATACATATATAATGAATGTGTGAGTTTATTAGTGTATGTAGCACCCGAGCGTTAGGTACCACATCCCCCGCACCGGGACCCGACCCGTATATGAAATGGAAGTCCATACACGTGCCAAATCCACGGCGAACGGGGACACAACACACACGCTATGCTAGGCGGGACTAACCCTTAAACCAGTCAGTGCAAGAATCATAAAATCAGAGTTAAAATAAAATTCGCGGAAGCAAGAATAACATAGCATATATAATGAGCCACCAAGCTCCAAAATAGATATACAAAAGCATTCTATAATCAACGGCGCTCATGGCCTACAAAAATCATAACGCTCCAAACTAAAACTATAATCATAAGCAGAATATCAACAAGAGTATGAATATGAGACAAAAGGAAGTGCTAAACATAAATGCAAGACCTAGACGACTTGTATTCCCGCCTAGCACTCCTATTCCTGCACAAAACAACTGAAAACAACCGGGTTCAGTCTAAAAGAGACTGGTGGGTATAAAAACGGGGCATAAATATATAATATCGCATAATTTAAGCACATACATGCAAGCCCTAATCCCGTGTGAAGTTTAGTAAGATTTTACCAAGTGGTTAAAACAAAAGGGAAACATCAACGGGATTACGACGTTCATATTCATTCATAATTGTTCATAATTAATTATTCAATAATCCATTATCATACATAAATCTTTTGTGCTCATAAATACATGATCATAATCATTCATATATCCCTTTTTCCTCCGGGTGGTGGACGGGCTTGCAAGACCCGACCACCGGTTCATACATAGGCCAATGGGGGTACATGAATCCCCAAGGGCACTCAGCTCCCATTCCTCGCTAAAACTCCTAGCGAGGGCCGGTATCACCGTAGTTTGGTTGGAACTAGTATATGGGATCCCCGTCAGCCCTTGTTTCCTCGGTTAGCCACATATACTAAGTCCCGGGGCCCGTGCAATCATAAATCATAAATATCTCGCCAAACATGAGGTAGGGTTCATAAATAAAAGAAATGGGGTCATACTTTTGAAATTATTTACCCGAAATGACTCAATATAAATATATATACGATTTTGGCTTAAAACTTTGCACATAAGGAATATATAAGGTTGTTTTAACTAATAGAAGAAAAACCCACCTTTACCAAAGCAGAAATAAAGGCACAAGCGTCTCAAGGCTCGCCCTCGTCTCCGACCAAACCCGAATCTATGCAAAAGAAAAGGTATGAGACTCAATGACCACATATGACGCTCGGCAATGACGTGAATATGACATGGATGCATAAATGATCATGTTATATCATAAAAATGTTCATGTGCACGATTAAAGAATTTAAATCAAATAATCATCCATTCGTTCATATATTTCATTCAAATTCATAAATTCATATAAATTTCATAAATTCATAAATTCATAATTCATAATGCATAATGCATATCAATTAATCTAACATTCATTTAATAAGCATAACATATAATATTCAAATTCACATTTAGGAATAAAGTAAATAAAACGTTCAATCAATAGTCAGTAGAATAAATACGCGAAATAGAATTCAATTAATTTCAAGAATTAAATTAAATAAAATCAAATAATAATTAATATATAATAAATATATATAATATAATATATATATAAATAACCATATATAATAATATACAATATATGTATATAATATATACATATATACACGTATACACTCACACACACATGCATGCATGCTTATATATATAATACATGCACAATATATATATACCAAATTTTTCACACATGCATGCATCAACAAACACAGAACCATGCACCCACAATACCGCAGCAACTCCAGGAAAAACGTAGCAACACAGCAGCAAGCACACAAGCAGGGGAAGAAGAAGACGCAGGAACTATTTAAGAAAAACGGGGTGACACCCCCGTGTCACCCTTAAAGCCTGGACCGAGACACCCCCGTGTCTCGGTACAGAAGTTCCAGGCTTCGAAGCACCCCCATTCCTCGCTGGAACGGGCATGAGAGGCACGCCCGGGACGCACAGCAGCAACTCCAGTTACAGACAACCAAATACGCAGAAACAGAGCATGAAAAAGGCAGGCATGTACGAGCAAGATAGGCAACATTACAAGGCACAAATTGCTGCAACAACTCAACCATAATACATGCTAAAAGGCCACTAAAAAGGACAGCAACAACATGAAGGATTCTCAGCAAAATGACAGCTGAAAATCAGTGCCAAAACAGGGCCAAAACTCGAAAAAAAACAGGGCAAGCTTGCATTCAATCCTTCGCCATCCATTTATTCAGTTAAGACCAACAAATAAGCAGCAAAATATCATATATTCAACAAGGAAATCAGTTCCAAAAGTGATCAATCAAGACATGAAGGTGTACGTGACATATACGTGGGATTTTTCTCAAAATTTCATAAATGATATATCATAAATACCTCAACAACCATGTAATCAATGATCATAAATGAAATTATAATGTCAAAACAATCATTCTCATGCTTGGAATCGATCAAAACCGTTAAGAATCGAAGAAGATCAATAATTTGCTCAAAACCTTCATTCTCGGGAAAAATGTCCAGAATGGATGAAACCATGCTCAAAATCATGAATGAAAAGATGGAAATGCTCAGAATTAATCATATAATACAACCCTTAACTTACCTTGATGATTGGTTGAAGTTTGGATGAGATTTGAGCTCCAAAATCTCCAAGGTTGAAGGGTTACGGGTCTGGGATTCAGAACAGAAACTTTGTCTACGTTTTGGGCATTGTGAGAGGATTATCTTGGTTAGGGCTTGTTGTGTCATGATAAAGGGTTGAGTTAGGGTTTCAAAGAATCAAACCATAGTTAATTTGGTTATGGTTTAGCCAAGATATAGCTGAATTAGTGTAACAAGGTCAAGTTGGTCTCCGTTTCATTTTTCGGTTGGATTTCGGAGTTTCAAATGACTTAGGAAAAATATAAGGCTAAGTTTACTAAACTCGAATTTTCGTTACGAGTTCAGCGGAGTTGACGAAACTCGAATCCGAGTTCCCGAGCTCAAGATATTAAATTCGGAACCAAGGGTACGCTAATTGCTCGTTAGCTCCCGTTTTGGTTCCTCAAATGAAATTAAATTCGTTAACCTATCAAATGAATTCAAAAACATAATTTGAGCATAAAATCATGTTCATAACACATATATGTACGACATATTACAAATTCGTGGCAATTCGATATCATTTCATAAGAGAACGAAGCACAAAATAAACGAACAAACTCCATCATACAATTCATGCATAAATTGTAAAATTCCCATGCAATTCATGCAATTTCCATGCAAAATGAAATTCATGCATAATTATATTCCCATGCATACATATGATTTCATGCATATATTAATCTCACGTATAAAATATATATAAATAAGTAATTAATTAAAACATGTTTAATTAATATACATATAATTAGTATAATCATTAAATTAATAATATAATAATTAAACATATATATATATATATATATATATATAATACGAAATATATATATATATAATTAATAATATGAAAATAAAATATTGTAATATAACATAATAAAATAATAACAATTATAATAAAAATTAAATATAACACACGTAAAAACAATTAATTCGCGCAATTTGGTAAACACATACATCGTACCTTTACGTCCGAGAAATCGGGGCGTTACAATCTCTCCCCCTTAAAGGAATCCGTCCTCGGATTCACTGCTCGCTCGGAAACAACTCGGGGTGAAACCTTTTCATCTTATCCTCCGTCTCCCACGTAGCCTCTTCGGTTTTATCACTTCTCCAAAGAACCTTGACTAGTGGAATACGCCGATTTCGAAGTTCCTGAAACTTCCGATCCAATATCTTAATCGGCTTCTGAACGAAGGTGAGATCCGATTCTAATTCCACTTCTTCAACCGGTAGAACCTCGGACTCATCTCGATGGTATTTTCGGAGCTGTGAGACGTGAAATACGTTATGAATTCCAGTCAAACTCGGCGGCAAATCCAAACGATAGGCCGTATCCCCAATCTTCTCCAAAATCTCATACGGTCCCATATACCGAGGGTTTAACTTTCCTCCCCGTCCAATCCTTGAGAACCCTTTTCGTGGGGAAGCCTTTAAGAAAACCCTATCTCCAATCTCAAACTCCAAATTCTTCCTCCGAAGATCTGCATAACTCTTTTGTCGATCCTGAGCGGCCTTCATCCGTTGTCTAATCATCTGGACCTTATCAATAGCCTCTTGTACAGCCTTAGAGGGTTTTTCCTTCTTTTCCCCTCTTTTAATCCCTTCTTGCTTGGTCCAGTTCCATTCCTCCAAGTCAAAGAACAACGGTGATCGACATTTACGTCCATACAGAGCTTCATAAGGGGCCATTTCAATCGAGGCTTGATAGCTATTATTGTAAGCAAACTCGATTAACGGCAACTGTTCATTCCATGAACTCTGGAAGTCCAATGCACATGCCCTCAACAAATCCTCTAGATACTTAATTAACCTTTCTGATTGTCCGTCGGTATGAGGATGGAAAGCTGTGCTGAATTGAAGCCTTGTTCCCAAACACTTCTGTAATTCTTGCCATAACCGTGAAGTAAATCTGGGATCCCGATCCGAGACAATACTAACAGGTACACCATGAAGCCTGACAATCTCATCATTGTACCTCTTGGCCAACTTACTCACTTTATCGGACATTCTGATAGCAAGAAAATGAGCTGATTTTGTCAACCTGTCCACAATAACCCAAATTCCATCAAAACCTCCTCTCACTTTTGGTAATCCCGAAACAAAATCCATAGCTATTTGTTCCCATTTCCATTCCGGGATAGGTAATGGTTGAAGTAGCCCCGATGGTTTCTGATGTTCTGCCTTTACCACTTGACAAGTCATGCAGTGTTTCACGAAGTCGATCACATCCCGTTTCAATCCATTCCACCAATAAAATTGCTTAAGATCCTTATACATTTTATTCCCTCCGGGATGTATCGAATAACCTGACCGATGGGCTTCCTCAAGAATAATCCTTTTTAACTCTTCCGGGACAACAACTCTATTCTTGAATCTTAGAAGTCCCGTATCATCAAACCCAAACGGACACTCTGCACCAGCTCGAGCTTTCTCGGCTAACTTCTGAACCTCGGGATCAATCCTCTGAGCATCAAATAATCTCTGTTTGAGATCTGGTTGAACCGTGATGTTCCGAACACTAGCCCTCAGCTTGAACAACTCATTCTCATCTCCAATTTCCACTTTCACATTGGACACGCTAGCTTTCCGACTAAGCGCATCCGCAACCAAATTGGCTTTGCCGGGATGGTATCGGATTGTACACTCATAATCCGCCAACAGTTCCATCCAACGCCGTTGTCTCTTATTCAA
This sequence comes from Lantana camara, assembly GCA_037501455.1. NCBI lineage: Eukaryota > Viridiplantae > Streptophyta > Magnoliopsida > Lamiales > Verbenaceae > Lantana > Lantana camara. Next base: position 55,993,152 of record CM074860.1, read on the forward strand.
TTCCTTTTGCGAGAATAAGTATTGGAGGCTCTTGTGATCGGAAAAGACCTCGAACGAAATTCCATAAAGATAGTGTCTCCACTTACCCAAAGCAAAGATCACTGCCGCTAATTCCAAATCGTGAGTGGGGTAGTTCTGTTCATGCTCTTTCAGTTTCCTTGAGGCATAGGCGATCACTCTTCCATTTTGCATCAACACACATCCCAAACCTTCCTTTGAGGCGTCCGTATAAACTGTATATCCTTCTGTACCTTCGGGAAGTGCTAATACAGGAGAGTGGTCAACTTTTCCTTTAAAAGTTGGAAACTAGCTTCACATGCCTCGTCCCACTCAAACTTAACCGCTTTCTTAGTCAATCGGGTTAAAGGAGCCGTAATCTTTGAGAAATCCTGAACGAATCTCCGATAGTAGCCTGCCAAACCCAAGAAACTCCTTATTTCTGAAGCATTTTTCGGGCTTTGCCATTGCATAACCGTCTCAATCTTAGAAGGGTCTACTTCTAAAACTTTCCTTGAAATAATATGACCCAGAAATGCTACCCGATCAATCCAGAACTCACATTTGCTAAACTTAGCATACAACCGATGTTCCCTTAAGGTCTCCAACACAATTCTGAGGTGCCTTGCATGATCCTCCGGAGTTCTCGAATAAACCAAGATGTCATCGATGAAAATTACCACAAACTTATCCAAATAGGGCCGGAAAATTCGATGCATCATATCCATAAAAGCAGCCGGAGCATTAGTCAATCCAAAAGGCATCACTACGAACTCGTAGTGTCCATACCGGGTGTTAAATCCCGTCTTCGGAATATCCTCTTCCCGGATCTTCAATTGATAATATCCTTGTCTCAAGTCCAATTTTGAGTAAACCCCCGAACCTTGTAACATGTCGAATAAATCCTCAATATGGGGTAAAGGATACTTATTCTTTACAGTCATCCGATTAAGCTCCCGGTAATCTATACACATTCTTAGGGTTCCATCCTTTTTCTTAACAAAGAGAACCGGAGCACCCCAAGGTGACGAACTCGGCCGAATATATCCAACTTCGAGCAATTCCTCTAATTGAATCTTTAATTCTTTCAACTCGGCCGGTGCCATCCGATACGGAGTCTTGGAATACGGTGTGGATCCTGGATGTAAATCAATAACGAACTCGATCTCACGGTCGGGTGGTAGAGAACTCAAATTCTCCGGAAATACATCGGAGAAATCCTTAACAACCGCGGTATCCTCCAGCTTAACTTGATCTTTCGGCCTATTAAGGAGGTAAGCAATAAATCCCGTTGCTCCTTCTCTCATCAATTTGTGAGCTTCCATATAAGACAAGAGAGATACCGTTCTTGATCCACTACCAATCACCAATTCTTTCCCCAAAATCACCTTCTTCGCAAAACAATCAACATTGGCCCGATGCCTGAACAACCAGTCCATACCCAAGATAACTCCATACCTCTTCATGGGCATAACAATTAAATCAGCCGGATACTCTCTCCCTTCAATCAAAACCGAACACTCCCGAACCAACTGATCTGTCTGAAGACTCCCTCCAAGTGGCGAACTCACCAAATAATAAGAAGAAAGACAGATAACAGGCAAGCACAGATTGGCAACTATATCACAAGAAATAAAGGAATGCGTGGCACCCGGATCAAAGAGTGCATGAATGCTCATGTTATGTATGCATAGGGTACCTTCTACTACGGCTGTGGGATCAATCTCTGCATCTTGCTCCTCACCCTCGAGGGCGTAAGCACGAGCCTGAATCATTGGCCTTTGAGCTCCTTTCTGAAATCCGGGGTTCTTGTAGGGACATGTCTCCGCCATATGATCGCTTTTCCCACATATGAGGCACAAGTTCAACCTTCTCCGACAATTATTGTAAGTGTGGGTCGGTCCCCCGCAATGCGTACATGGAGGTACATCCGGGCGTGAATTTGTAGGTGCCGGTGCCATAGGTAGAGCCTTTGGTCGAGTCGGTACGGCCTGAGAACCTTGTCCTCCAAACCTAGGCTTCTTAAACGGACCCTTAGGAGGTGGACTAGCTTGAATCATCGGCCTCTTTCCCGAGTTCGATCCGGATCCTCTTCCCATTGGAGCTCTAAACATCGGATCCTTCTTCTTGAATTCCTCCTCTTGAACCAAAGCCCTTTGCACGGTGTCGGCAAATGACTCGAAGTTGTGCCCCGCTTGCCCGTGTCTCAAATCCTGTCTCAATCCCGCTATGAATTTCCTTGCTTTCCTCTTCTCATCCCGGGTAACATGAGGAGCATATTTTCCAAGTCTATTAAATACGGCGAGGTATTGTGTCACCGTACGAGTACCTTGCTTTAATCCCATGAATTCTTGCTCCTTCCTTTCCCTTACCACTTCCGGTACGAAGCATTCCCGGAATTCTCTCTTGAAAACCTCCCAAGTGACTTCCTCTCCATCTACCTCGAGCTTTTCCCTTGTTCGTTCCCACCATTCATATGCATCTCCATCGAGTTGGAAGATAGCAAATTGGGCCTTCTCTTGCGTACTAAACTGTCGGACCCCAAATATCCTTTCCAATCTAATCAACCAACCCTCCGAGACCGCATCGTCAATAGAACCAGAAAACCGAGGGGGGTTGTAACTCAGAAACACCCCATGCGGATCTCTATTATTATTATGATTTGGTGGAGGCGCCGGTTGTTCTGCTTGTTGTGGTGGGGGAGCTTGAGCTCTCCGATGCTCTACATAGTTGAAAACTGCTTCCATGAAATTCCCCATATCCATCGGTGGTGCTTGTGGTTGGGGTGGAGGCGTAGGAGATCGATCGTGATGACGACGATGTCCGGGAGATCTCTCACGGTGTCTACGCGGAGGCATTCTGTTCAAGAAATACTGAAATGCATGCTATTTTTAGTCCATGCATGCAAGTGCAACTAATTTGATCAAAATTCAAGACGTAAAACACACAAGCACATAAACAATGCGTATGCATCACATTGGCAAGTTGTTCCTAAAGCCGAACGACCTAGCTGACTCAACTCGACACTAGAGCCCGGGTTTTGCAACCCTAGGCTCTGATACCACTTAAGGATGTAGCACCCGAGCATTAGGTACCACATCCCCCGCACCGGGACCCGACCCGTATATGAAATGGAAGTCCATACACGTGCCAAATCCACGGCGAACGGGGACACAACACACACGCTATGCTAGGCGGGACTAACCCTTAAACCAGTCAGTGCAAGAATCATAAAATCAGAGTTAAAATAAAATTCGCGGAAGCAAGAATAACATAGCATATATAATGAGCCACCAAGCTCCAAAATAGATATACAAAAGCATTCTATAATCAACGGCGCTCATGGCCTACAAAAATCATAACGCTCCAAACTAAAACTATAATCATAAGCAGAATATCAACAAGAGTATGAATATGAGACAAAAGGAAGTGCTAAACATAAATGCAAGACCTAGACGACTTGTATTCCCGCCTAGCACTCCTATTCCTGCACAAAACAACTGAAAACAACCGGGTTCAGTCTAAAAGAGACTGGTGGGTATAAAAACGGGGCATAAATATATAATATCGCATAATTTAAGCACATACATGCAAGCCCTAATCCCGTGTGAAGTTTAGTAAGATTTTACCAAGTGGTTAAAACAAAAGGGAAACATCAACGGGATTACGACGTTCATATTCATTCATAATTGTTCATAAATGTTCATACGGGTTTATAGCCCGGCGAGTGGGCGTGCACAATCTCCAACCTACTCCTCGTGTAATCATAATTAATTATTCAATAATCCATTATCATACATAAATCTTTTGTGCTCATAAATACATGATCATAATCATTCATATATCCCTTTTTCCTCCGGGTGGTGGACGGGCTTGCAAGACCCGGCCACCGGTTCATACATAGGCCAATGGGGGTACATGAATCCCCAAGGGCACTCAGCTCCCATTCCTCGCTAAAACTCCTAGCGAGGGCCGGTATCACCGTAGTTTGGTTGGAACTAGTATATGGGATCCCCGTCAGCCCTTGCTTCCTCGGTTAGCCACATATACTAAGTCCCGGGGCCCGTGCAATCATAAATCATAAATATCTCGCCAAACATGAGGTAGGGTTCATAAATAAAAGAAATGGGGTCATACTTTTGAAATTATTTACCCGAAATGACTCAATATAAATATATATACGATTTTGGCTTAAAACTTTGCACATAAGGAATATATAAGGTTGTTTTAACTAATAGAAGAAAAACCCACCTTTACCAAAGCAGAAATAAAGGCACAAGCGTCTCAAGGCTCGCCCTCGTCTCCGACCAAACCCGAATCTGTGCAAAAGAAAAGGTATGAGACTCAATGACCACATATGACGCTCGGCAATGACGTGAATATGACATGGATGCATAAATGATCATGTTATATCATAAAAATGTTCATGTGCACGATTAAAGAATTTAAATCATATAATCATCCATTCGTTCATATATTTCATTCAAATTCATAAATTCATAAATTCATATAAATTTCATAAATTCATAAATTCATAATTCATTATGCATAATGCATATCAATTAATCTAACATTCATTTAATAAGCATAACATATAATATTCAAATTCACATTTAGGAATAAAGTAAATAAAACGTTCAATCAATAGTCAGTAGAATAAATACGCGAAATAGAATTCAATTAATTTCAAGAATTAAATTAAATAAAATCAAATAATAATTAATATATAATAAATATATATAATATAATATATATATAAATAACCATATATAATAATATACAATATATGTATATAATATATACATATATACACGTATACACTCACACACACATGCATGCATGCTTATATATATAATACATGCACAATATATATATACCAAATTTTTCACACATGCATGCATCAACAAACACAGAACCATGCACCCACAATACCGCAGCAACTCCAGGAAAAACGTAGCAACACAGCAGCAAGCACACACGTAGGGGAAGAAGAAGACGCAGGAACTGTTTAAGAAAAACGGGGTGACACCCCCGTGTCACCCTTAAAGCCTGGACCGAGACACCCCCGTGTCTCGGTACAGAAGTTCCAGGCTTCGAAGCACCCCCGTTCCTCGCTGGAACGGGCATGAGAGGCACGCCCGGGACGCACAGCAGCAACTCCAGTTACAGACAACCAAATACGCAGAAACAGAGCATGAAAAAGGCAGGCATGTACGAGCAAGATAGGCAACATTACAAGGCACAAATTGCTGCAACAACTCAACCATAATACATGCTAAAAGGCCACTAAAAAGGACAGCAACAACATGAAGGATTCTCAGCAAAATGACAGCTGAAAATCAGTGCCAAAACAGGGCCAAAACTCGAAAAAAAACAGGGCAAGCTTGCATTCAATCCTTCTCCATCCATTTATTCAGTTAAGACCAACAAATAAGCAGCAAAATATCATATATTCAACAAGGAAATCAGTTCCAAAAGTGATCAATCAAGACATGAAGGTGTACGTGACATATACGTGGGATTTTTCTCAAAATTTCATAAATGATATATCATAAATACCTCAACAACCATGTAATCAATGATCATAAATGAAATTAGAATGTCAAAACAATCATTCTCATGCTTGGAATCGATCAAAACCGTTAAGAATCGAAGAAGATCAATAATTTGCTCAAAACCTTCATTCTCGGGAAAAATGTCCAGAATGGATGAAACCATGCTCAAAATCATGAATGAAAAGATGGAAATGCTCAGAATTAATCATATAATACAACCCTTAACTTACCTTGATGATTGGTTGAAGTTTGGATGAGATTTGAGCTCCAAAATCTCCAAGGTTGAAGGGTTACGGGTCTGGGATTCAGAACAGAAACTTTGGCTAAGTTTTGGGCATTGTGAGAGGATTATCTTGGTTAGGGCTTGTTGTGTCATGATAAAGGGTTGAGTTAGGGTTTCAAAGAATCAAACCATAGTTAATTTGGTTATGGTTTAGCCAAGATATAGCTGAATTAGTGTAACAAGGTCAAGTTGGTCTCCGTTTCGTTTTTCGGTTGGATTTCGGAGTGTCAAATGACTTAGGAAAAATATAAGGCTAAGTTTACTAAACTCGAATTTTCGTTACGAGTTCAGCGGAGTTGACGAAACTCGAATCCGAGTTCCCGAGCTCAAGATATTAAATTCGGAACCAAGGGTACGCTAATTGCTCGTTAGCTCCCGTTTTGGTTCCTCAAATGAAATTAAATTCGTTAACCTATCAAATGAATTCAAAAACATAATTTGAGCATAAAATCATGTTCATAACACATATATGTACGACATATTACAAATTCGTGGCAATTCGATATCATTTCATAAGAGAACGAAGCACAAAATAAACGAACAAACTCCATCATACAATTCATGCATAAATTATAAAATTCCCATGCAATTCATGCAATTTCCATGCAAAATGAAATTCATGCATAATTATATTCCCATGCATACATATGATTTCATGCATATATTAATCTCACGTATAAAATATATATAAATAAGTAATTAATTAAAACATGTTTAATTAATATACATATAATTAGTATAATCATTAAATTAATAATATAATAATTAAACATATATATATATATATATATAATACGAAATATATATATATATATAATTAATAATATGAAAATAAAATATTGTAATATAACATAATAAAATAATAACAATTATAATAAAAATTAAATATAACACACGTAAAAACAATTAATTCGCGCAATTTGGTAAACACATACATCGTACCTTTACGTCCGAGAAATCGGGGCGTTACAGTGTAACATGAATATAGGTGCATATATATATAATGCATATGAGTGTTTTAGTGTAGGAATAAGTAATTCATATATATATATAATTACATGTCTCATGAATGAATGTAGTATATAAATATACTCTTATGAAATTATTTTGAGTTTAAGTAAGTATATATATATATATATGAAAACATGTTATGAGATGAAATGAATAAATTATGCATATGCTAGAAAATGAATTGAAATGAAATTAAAATGAATTAGCAATTAAAATGAACACTTAGGCAATTAGACAATTAATCACATAATCCACTTAGTCACATAATCCAATTATACACGCTTAACAAATCTACTCCCAAACTCACACTTGTGGCGCGTACCTGAATAATTTGAACATGCCAGGCGTTACAGATTGTCATTGACTGAAAGGTTCTTCGATTCATTTCGTTATTCGGCTAGAGGTCACACGCCCATTGCTAGATTACGGTAGTGTGATATGTGAAGTGATTAATTAATTAGGGAATTAATTAATTGTTGTCACTGCTAATCGAATAATGAACCTAAAGGGTCACACATAAATGCCAGAACACGAGGGTTATGGTAGGATGTTAATATAATTATCGAAGGATCAAATTGTTGATCGGAAAAGAAGCTACAACACGTGGGCATTGCCACGTGACTGCCACGTGTCACGCACACGTGGCTGATGCGTTGTAGCGCCCGAAGCGGCGAGCCACCAACCAAAATTTGGAATACCTGCGGAAGCACCATGATCATCGTAACCATGCAATGGCCACGGGCCGACAAAATTAAAACATACGAATCACATGCAGACTTGGGCGCACATGCCTCTTTTGAAACGTAAGGCAAGGCAAGGCCCGACAAAGACAATTTAAATCATACTAATTCTAAATAATACCGAATCATAAATATATACCTATAGTTATACATAACTCTGACTATACAAGGGCGTAAAATAATAATGCAAGATGCAGACGACTCGAACAACTCGACTCCAAAAGAAAACCACCGCCTAGCTCGACCAAACCTGCAAACTGAAAAGATTGAAAGTAGAGGGTCAGTCCACCGATTGAGTGAGGGGGCTAACGCACACCCATACACCTATATATATATATAGAGCAAAACACGTATTAAACGAAAGACTATGAACCGAGAATAGGGTTTTACACACTAAAGCCATTTTCCAAAAGAACTCATACTTATACATATATTCGTATCTTCTTAAGTTCGAAAACTCGTAAGGATTCATTCATATATATATTCAAAGAACGCATATGGATTCACATTAAAAACTCATAGGGATTCTTATAGTCAGATCGATTCATAGTTTAGCGTAGAAATCTCATAATGAAAATGTAGCACCCGAGCGCAAGGTACCACATCCCCCGCACCGAGACCCGACCCGAATATGAAATGGACGATCCATACTTGAGCTAAATCATGGCGAACGAGGACTTACACACACGCTATGCTAGGCGGGCTAACCCTTAAACCATAAAATTAAAGTAAACATTAAAGCGGAAGCATAAACGAACATACATCAATTATGTATATATACAATGAGCATCAAAGCTCCAAAAATAAGTCATAACATCATTCACATGCCGTCACGGCTCAAAACATGTACGCTCCATTAATATTCATGTACAATGATCAAAAGTGCAATATGCAAGTGTAAGACCAAAATACAAGAGCTAGAGACGAATGCAAGACCTATGACTCGAATTCCCGCCTAGCTCCCTTGACACCTGCACAACACAACTGAAAACCAAACGGGTTCAGTCCAAAAGGGACTGGTGGGTATAAAAAACAGGGCATAAATATAATATACGATGGTATTTAAACAGTCACATGCAAGCTATAATCCCAAGTGAGGTTTTTAAAGAATTTCCCAAGTGGGTGAATAGAAATCATCAAAAGGGATTATAACGATTCATTTACATTAGGTCATTATTGGCCCGACGAGTGGGCGTGCATTATCTCCAACCAACACCTTATGTAGTTCATTAACATTCATTCTTTCTTTCTTTTCATGCATAACATTCTTTCGTGCACATTCAATAACATTTACACCTTCTTCCTCCGGGGTTGGTGGTGGGTTTGCAAGGCCCGACCACCAATTCATTGACCAAAAGGGGAACATGACTCCCCAGATGGCACTCAGCGTCCATTCCTCGCTAACTCCTAACGAGGTCCGGTTACGCCGTTCATTGGTGGGACTAGTATGAGGGTTCACCGTCAGCCCATGCCTCCTCAGGTCACCACTCACACCAAGTCCCTGGGCCCCATTCTGTGCATAACATCCATTCTTTTCTCGCCAAAACATTTGGTAGGTTCATAAAAGAAAGGCTTTACTTTTAAAATCATTGACCCTTGAAAACGACTCTATATACATATATATACTTTTGGCCAAAATCTTTTCACATTGGAAGTATATAGGGCCATTTAACTAAATAGTAGACAAACCCAACTTAAACGGCAAAAAGGAGAACACAAGAGCCTCACTGATCAGCCTCGTCTCCAACGGAATCAAAATCTGCGCAAGAAAGGTGAAGTGAGACTCAATATGACCATATAAGACGCTCGGTAATGTAATGATCATGCTATGAATGTATAAAAATAAGATTATGTCATGAAAATGTTCATGTGCACTATTAAGGAGTTTAAGGCATATACACAAGCCATTCATTCAATCATTCATTCATTCTCATTCAAATTCATAAATTTACATTTCATATTAGTTCAATCCAAGAATTTCAATTATGATCAAAGCACGTATTAAATCGTATTTATAATTAGAAAATAGACAATTAAATACGTTCAAATGAAGATCGAAAATTAAATAAAACATGAAATAGGTAACAATTAAATTCTATAATTCAATTAAATCAAATAATAATTAATATATAATAAACATATATATAAAAATATATACATGTACATTATCATGCATGCATAATAACATGTACAAAACATAAATTTCATGCATGCAAGTATATATATATATATATATATATATATATATATATATATATATAACATGCATGTACATCCAACTTAAACAAATAGATATGCATAAACACGTAATCATGCATGAAATGTATTACAATTGAAATGAAACTTGAAGACAACAATCACTACATGCATGCAGTTAATTAACCCATGCACACCACCATTACATGCATTACAAAAAGAAGGGAATGAAAGGAAAAAGATAGCAGCAGCAGTCTCGGTACAGAGTCAATCTCCCCGCCCGGGGAGATTTAAGCAGCAAAAGTCCCCGCCCGGGGAGTTCCGTTCCAGAGACGTAGCAGCAGATCAACTCACGCAAGACCCCTGTTTAGTCATGAAAATGCAACAGCAAAAAGCAGCAACCAAAAGCCATGATATGCAGCAGCAAAAAGGCATCAACAACTCTCATAAAAGCGTGAAACTAACAGCAGTTCAGCACAGCAAGAAGCAGCAACGATCAGCAGCATATCAGGCCCAAAAACAGAGCAAAAGCGTGAAAAATAACAGGGCAGTAGCTGTTCGACTTCAACCCAACATGTTCAGCTAAGTTAGGCCATCAAATACGCAGTAAAACCATGCCAAATCAACATACAAATCAGCCCCAAGAATGCTCAGACGTGAGATGAAGATATATGAGTTTATTTCATGAATTTTTCCTCAAAGTGCCATTAATGCTATCTTAAGAATACTTCAACTACCATGTAATCAATGATCATAAATGAGAAGAGGGATTCAAGACAATCATATTCAAGCTTGGAATCAACAAAAACCATCAAGAATTGAAAGAGATCAATATGAATGCTCTAAACCTTACTATTCACTAAATCAGCCATATACTCATGAAACCATGATCAAAATTGGGGATGAATGGATCAAAATGACTCACGATGAATGTATAATACAACCCCAAGCTTACCTTGTGGATTAATGGAGGTTTGGAAGAGATTTGAGCTTGAATCTCCAAGGGTTGGCTTGAGCTACGGGAAAACTGGAGAGCAGAGGGTTTTTGGCTGATTTTCTCAAAGTGAGGAGGATTATCTCGGTTTGGGGTGATTAATTCCAGTTAAAGGGTTGAGGTAGGGTTCCAAATCATCAAACCATGGTTAATTTGGTTAAAGTTTGGATGAGTTATGGTCATTTTATCAAACTGTGGCAGATTGACTTCCGTTTCGTGTTTCGGTTGAATTTCGGAGGTTCAAATGACTTTGGAAAAATATAAGGCTAAGTTCACTAAACTCGAATTTTTATTGCGAGTTCAGCGAAGTTGACGAAACTCGAATCCGAGTTTCCTAGCTCAAGATATTAAATACGGAACCAAGGGTGCGCTAATTGCTCGTTAGCCCCCGATTTGGATTCCAAAATCAAAATAAATTCGAAACTCATGCAAATGAACCCGAAAACATGAAACGAACATATTTTCATATTCAAGACACGTATAAGTCCAACATATTAAATTTGTACGAAATTTCGGTATCAAATTATATAAAAATGAAGCACATTTACCTCACTCATAATCAAAACATGAAAAAAAATCCATAACAATTGAAATAAATTATAAAAATGAAATTCATAATATAAAACAAAATTTAAAATTTCATAATTAAGTATAAACGAATTGCACGAATTTAAAATTACTTTTAAATTAAAAGTGCACAAATTAAATTCATAAGGATAACAAGAATTCAACTCATATTTAATTAATTAGGAAATGCACGATTAATACAGTAGAATTTAAATTCCAAATACATGATCTAATCCCATTTAATTTAAGAAAATTCAATTGCATGATTTAATATTAAATACAAGAGGTTACATGAATTCATATATATCTTTTATTAAACAACTTGTACTACATTTAATATATATATTTATATAGGTATTTAGTATTAATAACATTAAAATATGATAATTAACATTTAATATAAAATTAAATATACAAATCACTTATAAACAATTAGTTAGCGCAATTTGGTAAACACATACGTCATGTTGTACAACTAAAAAAGAACTGGGGCGTTACAGAAAACAAACTCTCCTATCCCGTTTCATAATCAACATAACAAAAGAATTCAAATACCCGGCGAGTACGGGTTTCCAACCTTACTCCTTAACATAAGATTCATAAGAAATCACAAATAAATTCAAATGCATAAGATTCATATTCCCGTATTCCAACGTTCTTCGGAAGTCTGCACGTTGGTTACGGGCCCACATCGTGTAACTCAATATACATGGGGTCACGAACCCACAACGTACCTTCTCCGGCCTCAGCCGAAGGCTCAAAGCACCACGCCTTCTCCATCTCCCTCAGAGTCGCGCGTAGGCACTTCAAAGGAGCGTGTGCACAGGGGTGATAACCGGCGACCCCAACAGCAGCACTGGGTCTCCCTTACCCACACCTCCGGGGCCCAGGGATTCAAATAGATTCGTAAGGATTAGTAAGACTCATAAAGAAACATACCTAACTCGCGAAACCTAGAAACATATGATTCATACCTAAGAAACATACCATAAGAAACATACCTTACCGTGCAACTCGGCATATGCTATACACGTACCTCTCCGTGTCTTCCTAATTTATAATATGCTGGAGGAAATCCATAGTTTGCTCGACGATACACGGTTTGGAGCATAGCCTCGTTGAAAAACCATTCTTAAGCTTATATATGCTCATACGTATAATTTCAGAAGAATTCATATGAAATTGAATTACAAGATTCATAACATATCATAAGACACATATTTAGTATATATATAATAGTATATATTCGCATGCGGGCTTGAAAACGAGCATATAGGGTCGTAGGTCGCTTTAACTAAAACAAAAATCCTAAAACCTCACCTTTTACCGAAAGAGCTCCCGAAAGAGCGTTGACGGCCAAGAAGAAGTTAAATGGTGGAACCGACATCTCCCGGACAACGCTCTGAGACAAGCAAACATAAACTCAAGATTTAGACTCAATTATGAACCAATTAGACGCACGGCGATGCAAATGAATGAAATGAATGCAAGAAAGTGGCGTAAGGTGACATTTAGACGTTCACACAACCCATTAAATACCATAGTATAAAATTTGAAATTAAGTCAATACATATCACGTATCCATTAATTCATATTATAAAATAAAATTAAAGGCAAAAGAAATTATTTAAAACGGCAAACGAATGCCGAAAATACACATATTTAGTAGCTAATATTGATTACAAAGAATTAAATAAGACCATGCATGCAAAGGCGAACGTGTAAGATCATATCAAATACAAATTAAATCAAATGAATAATAACTATATACATATATCATATAATATATATATATATATATATATATATATATATATATATATATCATATGCATACATATACATGCTTGCCACTATGGTCACAAAATAAACAAATTCAATGCATGAAGGAATTAAATGGCAACGTAGCATGCATGCAAAGTTCCAATTTAAACACTTTCTTGACTCCCATGCAGCACTTACATATATATATGTGTACAACCACAAACACACACGCAATATGCAGCTTTACGTACAAACAAACGCACATGCATGCGCCATTAAATTCATGAAATGCAGCAGCCATAAACTCCATGAAGCAAGGCTACCCACCCGGGGAAAAACCTGCACAAAAAGGTCCCCTCCCGGGGACGAACATGCAGAATGTTTTCTGCATAAAAGTCCTCGGCCGGGGACTCTTTCCATGCAAATTCTCCCCGCCCGGGGAGAAACATTACAGCAGGAAAAGGAAGTGCAGTAGCAGGGCAACCGAAGCAACTATAACTATGATATAAGGCAACAAATAGCAGCAGCAACCATCACAAAATGCAGCAAGAACAGGTGCAAAAGTCACACACACGCGGCTGACAACAACAAGGCAACAAATGGCAGCAAAACGAGATAAAATAACTCAACAAAATTCCCTGTTCCAGCCTTGAATCCAACCGAACACATAACCAACATATTAAGGCAGGCAAAGTTTAGGAAAAACGCAGAAAATCAATCACCAAAGTGTAGGAACATCACAGGAACGACGCAGCCATGACAATAGTCCATTTGTATCAAAATCCCCTGTTTTTCTTCCCTTAATCACAACAGCAACAAAAGGCAACGAGGAGAAGCAAATAACAGTAGCTAAGATTAAGAAAACAACATGAATTCCATACAAAATAACCACGCAATTCATGTATCAAACAGGCAAGAAAAGGGTTCAAAGTGGCATGTTTTTCATAAATCATAAAACCCAAACTATCCATCATATAATCCATAACCAATTAATCTCTAACTTAAAACATGTAATATATGGATGAATAAATGCATAATATCATGGAGAACAAAGATCTAAACTTACCTTGAAGCTTGGAGAAGAGGAAATGATCGAATGAGCTCCAAAGGTACAAAAATGGAGAAAATGGCAACTGTTGCTTCTTCCCTTGCTTGGCTGCTAAAATGGTTCGATGGTGAGAGGTATGAGAGAGATGTGGGATTGTTTTGGTTGTGTAAAATTCAAAGAAAGTACAAGGATTTGGTCTCATAGCTTAAAAGTAGGTCATAGGGGCGCTTTATGCGTGCGTGACTGAAATTTGCTTCGTTGGGGGTCGAAACGGCATCGAAAAAGTTACGAAACTTATTCCATTGCATCAGGATCGTCGAAAGGAGTTGAACGCCGAAGACGGCACTCAAATCCGAGTGCCGTAGCTCAAGATATAAATTAAAATGTACACAAGTGTACTAAAATCACTCATTTTACAATTGAGTCCAAAACTTTCAAAAAGTTACAATTAAGTCCAAATCCAAGATTCAATTAAGTCCACTAATTTTAAAGTCATACAGTTACATACTTAAATCACTTATATCACATATATTCACGAAATTAGCATACTCGGGAATTAAATTAAAAAGTAGAAAATTAAAATACAAAAGTTAAGACGTGAAAATTAAACAATTAGAGCATATAAATCACTTAAACAATTAATTCAACGAATAATTTAAATCAAAAGAAGAAATAAAACGTCGGAAAAACCTCTCGTGGCGTCATACCTGGCTCGTCGGAGAGATGGGGTGTCACAATCCTCCCCTCTGGTCCCCAGGTTAGCCTGCTTGAGTTTCAAGCTCAAGCAACTTTCCGTATTCACCCAAGTTCGAGGTTCATGATGTCCCGACGAGGGTTAGCCCGGTAAGGTCTTCATGCAAAAGGGGTTTGATCACTTCTTGAAATCTTTGATGGAGAAATTCCTCGCCACTTGATCCGTGCTAGGAGCAACTAAAATGTTTCGCCCGACAGGAAGGTCCATCGTTTGATTCATTTCAACTACTCAAAAGCTCGGCATTACACGAATGGCGTGGTTACCGAACCTCCACCACTCACACCTTCTAATTCAAGAAGTCCCTTTGTCGGAGTGCTAAGTTACCACTTCTTGCTCGAACCGGAAAAACCGTAGTAACCACGACTCTCAGCTTACCGAGAAAACCCACACACTCGAGAAAAACACACAACAAGCACACACGCACACAAGTAAACTCACGACAAAGCCATAACAATCAAATATACATGATGCACGTGCCATGAATGATGTATGTACCGTTTACCATTTCTCGAAGCCCTTTACGTTGATGAGATGGAGTGGAGAATCAAGGTTGATGTCTTAGAATTCATGACCCGGATTCCTCTACCTCAGTTTTATTGAATGGATCCTTAGCTTGTTGATTCCATTTCATTTCCCTAATTGCCATGAGGGATTATTTATGTTCTTTTTGCCTCTGGAATCTTTCATAACTCATTTAATCTTGAGTCACCCTAATTCAGTCGACCATTATCGCATCACGATCTCCAGTTGTCTTGACGTTTCTCAACCCACTCCTTCTAGGACATCCCCACCTTGTCTAATGTAAATCCCAGTTTCTCGACACCTCTCTTGTAAAATAGGATCCGATGAAGAGGTACTCCTCAGAGTCATCAAGTGGCACGCCCTAGTGTTCACTCATTCACCATTTCTCTAAGCCCTTTACGTTGATGAGATGGAGTGGAGAATCAAGGTTGATGTCTTAGAATTCGTGACCCGGATTCCTCTACCTCGGTTTTATTGAATGGATCCTTAGCTTGTTGATTCCATTTCATTTCCCTAATTGCCATGAGGGATTATTTATGTTCTTTTCGTCTCTGGAATCTTTCATAACTCATTTAATCTTGATTCACCCTAATTCAGTCGACCATTATCGCATCACGATCTCCAGTTGTCTTGACGTTTCTCAACCCACTCCTTCTAGGACATCCCCACCTTGTCTAATTTAAATCCCAGTTTCTCGACACCTCTCTTGTAATATAGGATCCGATGAAGAGGTACTCCTCAGAATCATCAAGTGGCACGCCCTAGTGTTCACTCATTCACCATTTCCCGAAGCCCTTTACGTTGATGAGATGGAGTGGAGAATCAAGGTTGATGTCTTAGAATTCGTGACCCGGATTCCTCTACCTCGGTTTTATTGAATGGATCCTTAGCTTGTTGATTCCATTTCATTTCCCTAATTGCCATGAGGGATTATTTATGTTCTTTTCGTCTCTGGAATCTTTCATAACTCATTTAATCTTGGTTCACCCTAATTCAGTCGACCATTATCGCATCACGATCTCCAGTTGTCTTGACGTTTCTCAACCCACTCCTTCTAGGACATCCCCACCTTGTCTAATTTAAATCCCAGTTTCTCGACACCTCTCTTGTAATATAGGATCCGATGAAGAGGTACTCCTCAGAGTCATCAAGTGGCACGCCCTAGTGTTCACTCATTCACAATTTCCATCGCTCGAAATCTTTTAGAGCCCGAAATTCCAATTCTTTGATGTCATGGAGTTAATATCTTAGCTTCTTCTTGATGATCAATCTTCAATTGTTGTCCCGAGCCTTCACCCTTTATTGACTTACACTTGGTTACATGATCTTCTTCTAAAATTCTTTGCCTTTCTTTATCATTTCCATTTGTTGCTTTATATCTCTTAATCCGTCTTCACAATACGACAATTCAGCTTGGATCTGGAAAGTAAACTCCAATCCCCGGAATCCGAGGTGTCTATATTATCTCTTCTTCTTCTTATTGCCCAAACTTGACTTCTACTAGATTAGTTTAATTAGAACTATTCGTTGATTCGACCTTTGTTGCTTATCCCTTGAAGAACCTTGTTTAGCTTGGGGTACGTACGAACCATTGCTTTATCATTAGTTTGGAACTCGAATTAAAGTACTTTCCAAGGTGTTTCCTTTGCTCTTTACTCGGGTTAGACGGTCCCGTGGAAATCAATTAAAATTACCCTAGATCCGGGCTTATTCCTTTACCCTCTAGAAATTGAGTCTGAATACTCATTCCCGGATCGTAGTTTCAAAGCTTCCTTTAACATTCTCTTGATTAATCCCCATTAACGCATCCTTCTCTTCTCATAATATTCTTAGCTTCCTTGGTAATATTTCTTCTAAACCCCCTTGAATTTTCACCTTCAACTTCTTTTTACCCCAGTTTTCATCACCGCGACGAAACTCCAATCGAAGATGTAGAGATCTCATACATGCTAGCACGAAAACATCAAACTCATGCATGCTAGGTTAGATTTGCTTATGCTATGCGTCACGCTAGTCAACAATTCAAACAAAGATACAACAAGTAAGAGGAAGGCACATCACACATTACAAATAAATTATAGTTACAATGTGGGATGGATGCTCGTGTAATGAATGCAATTACCTCCCGATTCCATTCTTCTTACTCAGCTCCTTTCTTTTAGTGTCTTAGATTCAACTCGAAGAGCTTCCCGAGTACTCTTGATCTAAGCTCTAAACTCGACCCCAGTTTTCATTTCTCGAAGATCTTCTCTAATTCCCTCCAAAATTTGATCTAATTCCTTGGACCCCTTCAATTCCTTTCAAGTATTATAAGAACATGAGTCGACCTTTGATTTTCCCTAAATTATTGCAAGTTAAGTTGTCCCCAGCAAGATTTCTTCCATTGAATATTTATACACTCGAGAAAGGAAGAGCTATCGATCCTTCTTTAGCACACCACCATTTATCCGACTTTGATATTCAGGTTGAATAGCAAAAGAATCGCTTCACCTCCTAAGAATTGGGCTCAATACTTGTTTCGGGTTCCACTTCTCGCTTCAATACTCTTTTTGATTATTCATCGTCGAAAAAAAAAAAAAACCTTCCTTCTCGAATTCTAAGCCGATACCTCAAGTAGGTAAGGAAGAGATTTACGTAATGTGGTACCAATTCTCTTCCTTTAATCAAGCCCTTAACTACTTGTTATAACTTCAACCGAATCTTCAGAGTTACCATTTTCTTCTTTTGATTATACCTCCAACTCCTTTTCCAACATTTCTTATTACTAGGATTAGGTCCTCCACAAGGTGCATGGGATTTGCTCTTCCAAAATGATGCGCTTCAACACGACCATAAGATCTCTTCCTTCAAATTGGGCTCTCTTGCCCTTCACCTTGGTGGATTGGTTATCTTTGTGAGAACTAAACGGTTATGAAGAGTCTTCATCTCTACTTTATCCTAATTTCAACTTAGGGCCATGATCGTTGAGATGAGTGGTTAACCGTTGTAAGGTCTTAACCTACAATACACAACTACTTTGAAAATACGATGCATGCTGTTAGTAGTGAGTATGGCACGTATACAAGTATTATGCATAGTAAAAGTATGCAAAAGCAACAATTAATGAAAACGAAGTAGCAATTTTAAAACACATAACGTAAGAAAATTTACATATCTGGATGTAATGCACACATTAGTACATTGTTCCTACGCCGTACGACCTATACTTGACATAACACGACACTAGAACTTCGGTTTTACAACCCGGAGCTCTGATACCACTCTAAGATGTAGCGCCCGAAGCGGTGAGCCACCACATCCCCCGCACCATGGCCCAATAAGAGTAATGAAATGGAAACTCCGCACACCCATCAAGCCACGGCGAACAGGTGACAAATAAAATCTCACCTAAGCTAGGGGGTCTAGACCCTAAACAGAGTGCGCCAAACGAAAATTTGGAATACCCGCGGAAGAACTAAGATCATCGTAACCATGCAATGGCCACGGGCCGACAAAATTAAAACATACGAATCACATGCAGACTTAGGCGCACAGGCCTCTTTTGAAACGTAAGGTAAGGCAAGGCCCGACAAAGGCAATTTAAATCATACTAATTCTCAATAATATGGAATCATAAATATATACCTATAGTTATACATAACTCTGACTATACAAGGGCGTAAAATAATAATGCAAGATGCAGACGACTCGAACAACTCGACTCCAAAAGAAAACCACCGCCTAGCTTGACCAAACCTGCAAACTGAAAAGATTGAAAGGAGAGGGTCAGTCCACCGACTGAGTGAGGGGCTAACGTACACCCACACACCTATATATATATAGAGCAAAACACGTATTAAACGAAAGACTATGAATCGGGAATAGGGTTTTACACACTAAAGCCATTTTCCAAAAGAACTCATACTTATACATATATTCGTATCTTCTTAAGTTTGAAAACTCGTAAGGATTCATTCAAATATATATTCAAAGAACGCATATGGATTCACATTAAAAACTCATAGGGATTCTTATAGTCAGATCGATTCATAGTTTAGCGTAGAAATCTCATAATGAAAACAAACTCTCCTATCCCGTTTCATAATCAACATAACAAAAGAATTGAAATACCCGGCGAGTACGGGTTTCCAACCTTACTCCTTAACATAAGATTCATAAGAAATCACAACTAAATTGAAATGCATAAGATTCATATTCCCGTATTCCAACCTTCTTCGGAAGTCTGCACGTGGGTTACGGGCCCACATCGTGCAACTCAATATACGTGGGGTCGCGAACCCACAACGTACCTTCTCCGGCCCCAGCCGAAGGCTCAAAGCACCACGCCTTCTCCATCTCCGTCAGAGTCGCGCGTAGGTACTTCAAAGGAGCGTGTGCACAGGGGTGATAACCGGCGACCCCAATAGCCGCACCGGGTCTCCCTTACCTACACCTCCGGGGCCCAGGGATTCAAATAGATTGGTAAGGATTCGTAAGACTCATAAAGAAACATACCTAACTCGCGAAACCTAGAAACATATGATTTATATGTAGCACCCGCGATGATAGGTGCCACATCCCCCGCACTACAAGTCTAGTCCACACGTGAAATGGGTAATCCAAGCATGAACCAAACTCATAGCGAACGGGAGACAAAATAAAAATATCCAAGCTAAGCGGAATCTAACCCTGTACCAAATGAATCATAACATACAACATAGTGCTGAAGTAATAATCCCATGCATGAATTCCAATAATAGCTCCAAACTTAAAAACATTTCATAACATGATTAAGTTCCAACACACATCCTAACAACGGATTCAACTAGGCATGCAACCTGTCCCAAATCCATAATCAAGAATCATAAATGGCACACAGGCCCGAATACATAAGGAGATGTAATTAATCATAACAATATATAATGGGACTCGAGTGTACACGTGTGACTCGACAAGAGACTTAAAACATGACCTCCGCCTAGCCCAAACCTGCAAGAACTGAAAAATGGGGAAGAGGGGTCAGTCTCTAGAAGACTGAGAGAGCAGGAGCGATATACGTATATATAAAAACATGCACATGCAAGTCATAAATCCCGAGCAAAGTTTTATTTAAAGTTAGTTCCAAAAAGGGCAAGAGAATAACTAAGCAATGCTCGGACTTTACGACTAATCATATTAAATTCATTAAGTTCATAATTCATACATAAACATAAAGGCTCGGCGAGTGAGCGTGCATCATCTCCAACCAAACTCCGACCGTGTACGACAAATATCATTAATACATTGAATACGTGATGATGCAATATATTATAATACACACAAGTCATATATAACATAACATAAGACATAGTCGTTTGGGCAATCCGTGTCCCAGCCTTCCCGTACAGTGCATAACAATCATAACATAATCATAATCATAAAATAAGTTCCAACCTTCTTCCTTCTGGTGGTGGACGGGTTCGCAAGACCCGACCACCGGTCCATACATTGACCCAGGGGGGTACATGAATCCCCCAAGGGCACTCAGCTCCCATTCCCCGCTAAACCTCCTAGCGAGGGCCGGTATCACCGTAAATGTGGTGGGACTAGTACAAGGGATCACCGTCGGCCCTTGCCTCCCCGGATAGCCACTTGTACTAAGTCCCTAGGCCCGTGCATTCATAATCATGTTCATAACCATATCCTCGCCAAAACATTTGATTCATAAGAAACATAACATATTTCATAATTCATGAGAAAAGGTTACTCGATAATAATTTACTCGATGACTCCACTTAGAAAATAACATATATATATATGTACATAAGGTTTTTGCCAAATTTGTCACATGAGGTTGTTTAGTATGTAACTAGAACGAAAACACCCTCACCTGGAATACCACGAGACATAAAGCATGAGTAATACGGGTGCCTAATCAATTCAGAAGTCTCCGCCCTGGAAACGAACTGTATAAGAGAATGAACAATATGTACTCGTGAGAATTAACCCCAATATGAAACCACATAGACGCACGACATGTTATGCGCATGATATGAGATGCATAAGAAGCATGAATCATGTGATGAGGTCATATAATGAAGTGATTCATTCCAAATTTTCAATACATAGTGGTTTCATATTCATGTGTTTCATATCTTTCATGTTTTGTATCAAATCGAGCCATAAGCTTCATACATTAATCATAACTCATACTATAACATATTTACAATGCATGCGAGTTATAAATGAAGTGGGAATTTATCATATGAGGCCAATAAATGGAGGAACAATTCATGCATGCAAGCTAGAGAGCATTTGAAGGCATATTGGATCATAATTCACAAAATATTTAACAAGATCACATTATGATTTCATAATGTAACTCCCCGGTTTTTCCATTCATGCATTATGTGTTATTGTTATAACTTTCATATCATGATATTCATTTTAATTTCATTTCAATGCATTTCCTATTATATGCATAATTTATACTTTTCATCTTATAACATATTTTCATGTACATGTATATATATGTATATATATATGTACCTATTTATATATTTAAACTTATTTTATGAGATTGTTATTTTTTCTAATCTCATTCACTCATGCAATTAATTATCAACATGCATTATATACATGTATACATTCATGTATTCATGCTACCCTAATAAGCTCACACATTCATTATATATGTATATAATAATAAGAGCACTAAAGATTTATATACATATAATATACATAATATCTCCACTTTATTACTTTATACATATATACATTATATCTATAATTATATTACATATATTACATACATTCATCTCTCCCACATTTCATTCCATCAAAATAACTCCCACATATATACACACACTATATCACGTTTTCACACCAAGGGAAGGGAAGGAAGAGATTTCATCACTTCAAGCTAGATTGTTGGAGGAATTTCATGTTTGGAAGCATCATCATCATACCATCATTTCTTCCCTTCTTTCTATCATTTTAAGGTATAGATGGATTATTTAATTGAATCTCTTGAATATATATATATATGATTAGGGTTTGTTGGTTATTTGATGATTTTTTGTGTATAAGTGATTAGAAGCATGCTTAGGATCATTAATCTTGGAAGCTTACATGGTTTCTTGAATAATATGGAAGTTGGAGTTCATGATTTTATATGGGTTTTGATTGATGATTCCTTGATGATTTGAGCATGGTTTAATGGACTACTTGATTCCTAATTGATATATATGAGTTATATACATGTTATATGATTGTTTGGAGCATTTTGGTTGAGTTTGCTTTGGGTTTTCATCCCTTTTCTTCCTTCCCCGAAGCTTCCCCTGTTTTGCCCTTTTTTTCACCTCTGGAACAGTACCCGGCCGGGTACTTTTTGTGTATAAAAAGTCCCCGGGCGGGTAGTTTTCCCCCCCGAGAGCTTCTGTAATGCCTACCCGGTCGGGGAACTTTTCCCTTGAATTTTACCCGGCCGGGTACTCCCTCATCCAAACTACAAATGACCTGATTTTTAATTCGTTGGAAAGCTCTTGAAGTCTAGAACAAAATCCAATTGGAATCACCTCAATATCTTTTCCCATTTATGAGTTATGATCAATTATTTTTGGTGTCGCTGCTTTCCCGACAAACTACACTCGCCTAACTTCAACTGTCCGCCATTTTCTCCTCGCTTTGAACTAGAAAACGAGCCATATATGATCGGAAAGGTCTTTGTGTCTAGTTTCATATCCAACAAGAAAAACTCAATTCCCACTTCTAGAATTAAAGATATTCCAGTTTTCCCTCGACATGTACATTTCTAAAAATTGTCGGTTTTGGCCAAACTTCACCAAAACCTTTCTTATTGCATTTCTTTCACTTCCTTGGCTCCCATATGTGAGTTATATGATATATATACTTGACTAATTGGTAAGTATTCTCCTAATTGACATTCCTTGATTGTTATTGCATTATATATTGATCCATGACTTTACCGTTCGTCTTAAATGGTTCATACGAGTCGAGTCTCACGTACACGTGTCCTTGTTATACAGATCACATTCCCGGTGACGAGGAGCATGCTCCTTAGGGTGTTTCCTTGCTTCTTTTGGTTGGTAAAGTAAAGTTGAGGTTTAATTTCTAGATATATAGAACCTTTACAACCCTATGTGATCTTTCGGCCAAAATGTATCTATATATCTATAATTTCCAAAACCTTATTGATTTTCAAATAATTACCGAATTGAACCGATTGATTGATTGATTGATTGATTTGGCGAGTAAAGCATGTTCACGTTGGGCCCCGAGGGTAGTGTATTGAGCCAACCGAGGAAGCAAGGGCTGATGGGTAACTCTTGCACTATCCTCACCAATTTTGGGATCACCTCTGAATCCACCAGGAGGTTTGGTGGAGGAAAGAAATCCCGTACGTGGGAGTCATGTTCCTGACGTACACCATGCATGGATGGCCGGGTCTTGTAAGCCCACCATCACCCGGAGGGATAAGGAGACTGGGGATGGGTCCGGCACCACGGGCCATCCTCGGGTTATTACATTGATTGCACTTATTTATTGAATTGATTGAATACACTACTGCACTACTACACTATAATTGAATCGCATGATCACCTGATAATTAAATCAAGCATGAATTGTACACTTTTGGAGAAAGGTTGGAGAATTGCCCTCACTCGCCGGGCCACGTATTGAATTGATAATGATTGAATTATTAAATTGATTAGTTGTAATCTCGGGCGAGTTATCTTTTACTATTAAACTTATATTGTCTCTATTTTATAAACCCTTACCCGAGATTATGGCTTGCATGTTACTTGCGCGAATATTTATTTATAAACCCCTCACTCAGTCTGTGGTAGACTGACACCTCACACTTTTTAGGTACTGTCAGTGGCGTGCTAGGCGGGAGTCCGAGTCGTGTCCAGTTGTCGAGTTGAGTCTAGCATTGCATTTTCATGTTATGGATATGTTGGAGATGATAATGTATTGATAAGTGTTGGTACCTACTACTATATATATATACTTTTGATGTAAATATGGTACCTATATGTATTGATATAAAGTTGGAAGTTAATTCTTTTGAGATATTTGATATATGTTAATGGAATTATTATGCTTACGCTTTAAATTCCTAGATTTGAACTTGATTGGTTTGAGGGTTAGTCCCGCCTAGCTAGTGAGTTTTTTTATTGTCACCCGTTCGCCATGAGTCCAGTTCATATATGGACTACCCATTTCATGTGTGAGCTAGACTTATGGTGCGGGGGTGTGGCATCTCGGCGTTCCGGGTGCTACACATAATATACAAGTTAACACATAATATAACATATTAACAAAATATATAAGTCATGGAAAATCTATTCACAACATACCAAACAATTAAACGAAGCAAACCATTCACGCATGCATAAAAGTAGCACATAAACATTCATGTTGTCATTTCACGTTTATACATTGAATTCATAGCAAAAAATTCATAATCATATCAAGATATATCACATACAATCAATTAAACAAGCATACAATTCATTCAAACCACATATGGATTCCGAGGAAGTGGAGGGAAAGCAAGAAAACGGATTTGAACAAGTTTAGGTGAGAGCAGACAGTTTTTGGTAATGCACAAGCTGTAAAGAATTGAACATATCTTGAGTTCTAGAATTTGGAATAGAGTTTTGTTTGTTGGGAAATAAACTAGACACACAGGCCTTTCAAAAGATATATAGCCCGAATCGTGGTTCAAAGCGATGTGGAAATGGCGAAGGTCCGAAGTTGGGTGATCGCAGATTATCGGAAAATTAGCGACACCAAAAAGAATTGATAATATCTCGCAAAGGGGAAGAGATATTGAAGTGATTCTAATTGGAGGTTGTTCTAGACTTCAATAGGTTTCCAACGATTCAAAAATCAGGTCAAGCGAAGCTCGGATGAGGGAGTACCCGGCCGGGAAAAATACAAGACAAAATCTACCCGGCCGGGGAAAACTTGTGCAGAAACTTTCTGCACAAGCTCTACCCGCCCGGGTAGTTTTTCTTCATGAATTTACCCGCCCGGGTAGAGGGTTTTCAGCTGAAAACCGAGAAGAAACAGGGGAGTGACGAAAAATGGCTTTAAGAAGGCCAAAGGAGCTCCCAATTCATCCAAAATCACACAACAACAACCAACTACAACATATATACACATACCACTCATAAATTCATGAATTAAATCATCAAATTTCATAAACCCACATTCATATACACACATATATATATAGACAACATATATACACATCCTTGCTCCAATAATTCCAACAATCAAGCATAGGATTCAAAGATTATCATATATATTCATGCATAGACAAACCAAAAATTCAAGTTATTAAACAAGAATTCTCCAACCCTAGTTATCACCCAACATAATCATATATATATACACATATACCTTGGAGGAAATGGATGAATAAGAAGAAATGGTTGGAGCATGAATTCTTGGATAAACTTGATGAAATCCTCTTGTCTCCTTGTTTGCTAGCATGGATCGATCAAAAGAGGAAGAAGAAGAGAGAAGTTGGAAGCCCTTGTTTTGCTAGAAGAATGAAAGAAGAAGATGAGAATGAGGAGAGAAAAGGGGAGTGTGTATATCGTGCTTTAAGGAGGGGAAAAGGAGGGAAATTGCACTTTGGTCCTTGGAAAGTTTAAGTGATTCAAACAGGGTGCCGAGGTTCGATAACTTAACAATTGGGTTAAATCTAAAGTCCGATTAAGTCCAAGGATTTCATATAATTTCAAATAAGTACATAATCGACACAAAATATTAATTAGCGAATATATAAGTAACAACTAAATTTAAATAACATTAGTCACAGATCACATAATTCATATAAATCACGTAATGGCAATTAATTCCAAGAACATCCAAGTGGCACTTAAAGCACATAAAAATCACATAGTAGCAATTAGTTAAAGAAATTCATAAATTAAATAATCACTTAGCAATTAAAACACATATAGGTCACATAACTCTCGGTCTAAACCCACTCGTGACGTCATACCTGTACGGCCAAAAAGTCGGGGCGTTAGAACCTCTCCCTCTTAAAAGGACCTGGTCCCCAGGTCCACTGCCTTAAATTCTGAACTTCGCGCAAACTTTCCCGTGTTCATCCCACGCGGGTTAGCAACTCTCCGTCAGGAATTAGTTTGGAAAAGGTCTTCAAGAGACAAGGGTCTTCAATTGCGGTTAAGTCACGACCCTCAACTTCCCAAAACCTAAGCACTCGAAAATCTAAGTAGGTAGCAAGTAATGGAAGAACCCCGTCTTTCGAACAACAATGAGAGAACCCCGTCTCTCACAAGCAACAACGAGAGAACCCCATCTCTCAAACAACAACGAGAGAACCCCGTCTCTCAAACAACAACCCAAGAAAAGATAAATAAACAAGCACGTAAATACCACACAAGGAACAAGTAAGAAATATCAAGTAAATCAAGTATTGTTCATATAACAGCAGTTAACACAACAAGTCATCCAAGTACTTAGCATCATAAAATTATTCAAACTAAAGTTGCATGTATGTATATGCCATGGATGCTTGATATACCGTTCACCGATGTTTGGGAATCTTCCATTATAGTGATCCGATTCAACACTTGATTCCTTCCATAATGTAAGGCATTGAAATCCCCGATGTATCCAATACTTAAATAGCCACCCGGTCTTCGTTCCACAATCTTTTCTCTTATCCTTTCTAATCACCACGGTCCGAAGCTCCAATTTTTAGTGTGCACTTGATCTTAACCCAATTAACTCGTTGTCCACCTCAATTCGTATTCGACCTTCTTGGTTGTTCCAAGTTAAGCCTTTAAGTGCTTGAGTTCTAGTCCCCAACTTGAATACTTGAGCTAATCTTTAGTAGCTCAAATTTCCATTCTCAAATCCTAAGAACATCCCCGGTTAATCATGGAAAAACGCTTGACGAGTTGATTCTAACTTCGTCTATCATGGAATATGACGAATCGATCGGGCCTCTTTACCCATTATCCTCCTTACCAATTCTAGAAATTCCTTCACATTCCTATAATTTTCAAGGTATACGCGTGATATAGACACGATCCTTCCGATCTTAGGGGATTGAGTTCAAGCATGTCTTATAGTAAGAGTACTAACGGTGTTGCTTTTGCACTCTAGACTGTTGTCGATCAACCTTTTCCCTTTCTTGTTATTGTAATTCCCAATTACTCTTTGGATACATCTCTTCATTCCTTGAAATAGTGTCTCTTCCATATTATTCTCAAAATCTTGTCCCACCTTGATCTCGAAGTCCCTCGGATGTTAAAATCTCTCAATTCATCCCGTGACATTGCTTTGGTAGAGTTTCGTTACTTCCTGTTTCTTACATTTTCATTGTTTCTTTTTGTAGTGACCTGTTCAAACATAGTCTTGAATTTAAATCATCTTCCGGGTAGGCTCTCCCCCTTAAGAATTTCAATTATACTTTTTTGAACTTAGTATACCGCCTCTCAGGTCAAAGATTCTTGACCTCTTCAATTTAGCTTCCTCGATATCGGTGGTTCTAACCAAGTTACATGTCGGGTGATCTCACTTACACTCAGTTTGAAATGATTGGTAGGGATAACAACCTACTTCCTTTATTTTAATTTCCAGTTCTACTTTTTGGATCCTCAATGTCCCTCTTTTCTTTTGATACACACTCTGCAACCCAAATATTTCTTCTTTTCTTGATTCAAATAAGACCCGGTTGGAGTAACACTTGATGAAAGAAGTGGAAGAAATTTCTTATCAATTAAACACTAAGACATGCATGTGGAATTAAGATGCCAGTGCACGTAACAAGCAATTAATGATGCAACACATTGGAGAAATTAAATCAATTAAGGATGCAAGCACATATAGATAAAAGAAATTAAATAATTTAAAGCGATGCATGATGCACGTGCCATGAATATATTAACCCTATCACTGTGGTGGTATGCTTTAGCTCGGAAATTTGTTCTCCATTCCCTTATGTACAGGCTTACCTTGAACTTATTGATCATGGCTTGTTTTACCCACGGTCGTCTAAATCCTTAAAGTGTTCTTGTATCACTTGTGTGTTGCCATGGCCCAATATTGCAATTCCTGACTCCGAAATCTTCTACGGTCACCGAATTGGATATTTCCATCCTTTCCTGAAATTGGATTTCCAATTGTTATCAGAATCTTTTCCATGGTTATCACTCTGTTTGAAGTTCTCTTGACTTATATTTTATGAGTTCTAATTCGTGGAATGAACTCATCCTCCAATTGCTTAACCCTAATTTCACAATTTCTTCTAAAAGCTCTTTACCTTTCTTTATCGTTTCCATTTGCTGTTCCTTATTTCCCAATTCAACCTCACAACATGACAATTCGGTTTGGATCTAGCAGATAACTCCAACCCGGCCGAAGATAAAACCGTTAGCATTGTTACATCCTATAGGTTTGCATTCGCCGTGTTGGATTGCTTCTCTTTAACTCTTTTCAAATCCAGCTTCTCCCCGAACTCTGCTTCTGAAACTTGATTTATTCAGAAGTTCTGCTTTGCCAATTCGCCTCGCTCGCCAATCACAAATCCTAGTATATCCCAACTCTTCTATCCCGAACTTGAAACTAATTAGCTTGATTCACTTGAAAACTCATCCTCGATGTCCTTCATTGCTCGCTTCTCAAGAAACCTATTTTACCTTGATTCTTCTTGGTTATCATCGCCCTTCGTCGATCCAAACCTCGAATTGAAGTACCTTTGAGGTTTTCCTTTGATCATTTATACCGAACGATCCTTTGTACAACTAACTCGATCCCAATTCCACATCTTGTAATTTTCCCACGGGCTCGTACATTAAAGCCTTGAATCTTGATGTTTTCAGGATTTCCTTCACTTTCCATTTGAGTTAAACGAGCCTCTTGATCCCGGTTGACCAGCTCCATTTGTAGCGTAGGTACGTGGTTTTATCTTGTAGGTTATAGACATTCCACACCCACTTCACGCATTAGTTAATCCCTATCTCGAACTTGAACTCCCAACACATAGCTTCGTCGTAAGGACCCTCAAACACCAAAATTTTTCTAAATCTCCGAAACCTTCTTCCACTCATCTGTACCCGAAAAAAGGGTCCTTGACAGGTTGTTGTAATCTTAGAAATTGGTCGTGGTTTGATGTTGTAGCAATATCCTACCCTCACAACTAAACTCAAGTATAAGTGTATGCCGGTTAGTAAGTGCACATGACACATAATTAGTATCAAAGGCACGTATTAATGCAAAATGCAACACGTAAATTACCAAAATTCAAGTTAAACACATTTAATAATATATTTTCCATGTCAAATTCAATAACTATGCTCATGATCAATGCGGTGCACACGTTGAAATGTTGTTCCTAAGCCGTTCGACCTACACTCGACACGACACGACACGACACGACAAAAGGAATCCCGGTTTTACAACCTGGGCTCTGATTCCACTTAAGGATGTAGCACCCGCTACGATAGGCGCCACATCCCCGCACAACAAGTCTAGTCCACACGTGAAATGGGTAATCCAAGCATGAACCGGACTCATAGCGAACGGGTGACAAAATAAAAATATCCTAGCTAGGCGGAATCTAACCCTGTACCAAATGAATCATAACGTCCAACATAGTGCTGAAGTAATAATCCCATGCATGAATTCCAATAATAGCTCCAAGCTTAAAAACATTTCATAACATAATTAAGTTCCAACACACGTCCTAACAACGGATTCAACTAGGCATGCAACCTGTCCCGAATCCATAATCAAGAATCATAAACGGCACACAGGCCCGAATACATAAGGAGATGTAATTAATCATAATAATATATAATGGGACTCGAGTGTACACATGTGACTCGACAAGAGACTTAAAACATGACCTCCGCCTAGCCCAAACCTGCAAGAACTGAAAAGTGGGGAAGAGGGGTCAGTCTCTAGAAGACTGAGTGAGCAGGATCGATATACGTATATATAAAAACATGCACATGCAAGTCATAAATCCCGAGCAAAGTTTTATTTAAAGTTACTTCCCAAAAGGGCAAGAGAATAACTAAGCAATGCTCGGACTTTACGACTAATCATATT
Organism: Lantana camara; assembly: GCA_037501455.1. NCBI lineage: Eukaryota > Viridiplantae > Streptophyta > Magnoliopsida > Lamiales > Verbenaceae > Lantana > Lantana camara. Next base: position 56,023,666 of record CM074860.1, read on the forward strand.
AAATTCATTAAGTTCATAATTCATACATAAACATAAAGGCTCGGCGAGTGAGCGTGCATCATCTCCAACCAAACTCCGACCGTGTACGACAAATATCATTAATACATTGAATACGTGATCATGCAATATATTATAATACACACAAGTCATATATAACATAACATAAGACATAGTCGTTTGGGCAATCCGTGTCCCAGCCTTCCCGCACGGTGCATAACAATGATAACATAATCATAATCATAAAATAAGTTCCAACCTTCTTCCTTCTGGTGGTGGACGGGTTAGCAAGACCCCACCACCGGTCCATACATTGACCTAGGGGGGTACATGAATCCCCCAAGGGCACTCAACTCCCATTCCCCGCTAAACCTCCTAGCGAGGGCCGGTATCACAGTAAATATGGTGGGACTAGTACAAGGGATCACCGTCGGCCCTTGCCTCCCCGGATAGCCACTTGTACTAAGTCCCTGGGCCCGTGCATTCATAATCATGTTCATAATCATATCCTCGCCAAAACATTTGATTCATAAGAAACATAACATATTTCATAATTCATGAGAAAAGGTTACTCGATAATAATTTACTCGATGACTTCACTTTGAAAATAACATATATATATATGTACATAAGGTTTTGGCCAAATTTGTCACATAAGGTTGTTTAGTAATAACTAGAACGAAAACACCCTCACCTGGAATACCACGAGACATAAAGCATGAGTAATACGGATGCCTAATCAATTCAGAAGTCTCCGCCCTGGAACGAACTGTATAAGAGAATGAACAATGTGTACTCGTGAGAATTAACCCCAATATGAAACCACATAGACGCACGACATGTTATGCGCATGATATGAGATGCATAAGAAGCATGAATCATGTGATGAGGTCATATAATCAATTGATTCATTCCAAATATTCAATACATAGTGGTTTCATATTCATGTGTTTCATATCTTTCATGTTTTGTATCAAATCGAGCCATAAGCTTCATACATTAATCATAACTCATACTATAACATATTTACAATGCATACGAGTTATAAATGAAGTGGGAATTTATCATATGAGGCCAATAAATGGAGGAACAATTCATGCATACAAGCTAGAGAGCATTTGAAGGCATATTGGATCATAATTCACAAAATATTTAACAAGATCACATTATGATTTCATAATATACAAGTTAACACATAATATAACATATTAACAAAATATATAAGTCATGGAAGAAGCTATTCACAACATACCAAACAATTAAACGAAGCAAACCATTCACGCATGCATAAAAGTAGCACATAAACATTCATGTTGTCATTTCACGTTTATACATTGAATTCATAGCATAAAATTCATAATCATATCAAGATATATCACATATAATCAATTAAACAAGCATACAATTCATTCAAACCACATATGGATTCCGAGGAAGTGGAGGGAAAGCAAGAAAATGGATTTGAATAAGTTTAGGTGAGAGCAGACAGTTTTTGGTAATGCACAAGCTGTAAAGAATTGAACATATCTTGAGTTCTAGAATTTGGAATGGATTTTTGTTTGTTGGTAAATAAACTAGACACACAGGCCTTTCAAATGATATATCGTCCGAATCGTGGTTCAAAGCGATTTGGAAATGGCGAAGGTCTGAAGTTGGGTGATCGCAGATTGTTGGAAAAGTAGAGACACCAAAAAGACTTGATAATATCTCGGAAATGGGAAGAGATATTGAAGTGATTCCAAATGGAGGTTGTTCAAGACTTCAAGGGGTTTCCAACTATTCAAAAATTAGGTCAATCGAAGCTGGGATGAGGGAGTACCCGGCCGGGGAAAATACAAGACAAAATCTACCCGGCCGGGGAAAACTTGTGCAGAAACTTTCTGCACAAGCTCTACCCGCCCGGGTAGTTTTTCTTCATGAATTTACCTGCCCGGGTAGAGGGTTTTCAGTTGAAAACCGAGAAGAAATAGGGGAGTGTCGAAAAATGGCTTTAAGAAGGCCAAAGGAGCTCCCAATTCATCCAAAATTACACAACAACAACCAACTACAACATATATACACATATCACTCATAAATTCATGAATTAAATCATCAAATTTCATAAACCCACATTCATATACACACATATATATATAACATATATACACATCCTTGCTCCAATAATTCCAACAATCAAGCATAGGATTCAAAGATTATCATATATATTCATGCATAGACAAACCAAAAATTCAAGTTATTAAACAAGAATTCTCCAACCCTAGTTATCACCCAACATAATCATATGTATATATACACATATACCTTGGAGGAAATGGATGAAGAAGAAGAAATGGTTGGAGCATGAATTCTTGGATAAACTTGATGAAATCCTCTTGTCTCCTTGTTTGCTAGCTTGGATCGATCAAAAGAAGAAGAAGAAGAGAGAAGTTGGAAGCCCTTGTTTTGCTAGAAGAATGAAAGAACAAGAATGAGAACGAGGAGAGAAAAGGGGTGTGTGTATATCGTGCTTTAAGGAGGGGAAAAGGAGGGAAATTGCACTTTGGTCCTTGGAAAGTTTAAGTGATTCGAACAGGGTGCCGAGGTTTGATAACTTGACAATTGGGTTAAATCTAAAGTCCGATTAAGTCCAAGGATTTCATATAATTTCAAATAAGTACATAATCGACACAAAATATTAATTAGCGAATATATAAGTAAACTAAATTTAAATAACATTAGTCACAGATCACATAATTCATATAAATCACTTAATGGCAATTAATTCCAAGAACATCCAAGTGGCACTTAAAGCACATAAAAATCACATAGTAGCAATTAGTTAAAGAAATTCATAAATTAAATAATCACTTAGCAATTAAAACACATATAGGTCACATAACTCTCGGTCTAAACCCACTCGTGACGTCATACCTGTACGGCCAAAAAGTTGGGGCGTTGCAACCTCTCCCCCTTAAGAGGACCTGGTCCCCAGGTCCACCGCCTTAAATTCTAAACTTCGCGCAAACTTTCCCGTGTTCATCCCACGCGGGTTAGCAACTCCCCGTTAGGAATTAGTTCGGAAAAGGTCTTCTTAATACTTAGACTCGATTATGAACCAATTAGACGCACGACGATGCAAATGAATGAAATGAATGCAAGAAAGTGGCGTAAGGTGACAGTTAGACGTTCACATTCAACCCATTAAATACGATAGTATAAAATTCGAAATTAAGTCAATACATATCATGTATTCATTAATTCATATTATAAAATAAAATTAAAGGCAAAAGAAATTATTTAAAACGGCAAACGAATGCCGAAAATACACATATTTAGTAGCTAATATTGATTACAAAGAATTAAATAAGACCATGCATGCAAAGGCGAACGTGTAAGATCATATCAAATACAAATTAAATCAAATGAATTAATAACTATATACATATATCATATAATATATATATATATATATATATATATATATATATATATATATATATATATATATATATCATATGCATACATATACATGCCTGTCACTATGGTCACAAAATAAACAAATTCAATGCATGAAGGAATTAAATGGCAACGTAGCATGCATGCAAAGTTCCAATTTAAACAATTTCTTGACTCCCATGCAACACTTACATATATATATGTGTACAGCCACAAACACACACGCAATATGCAGCTTTACGTACAAACAAACGCACATGCATGCGCCATTAAATTCATGAAATGCAACAACCATAAACTCCATGAAGCAAGGCTACCCGCCCGGGGAAAAAACTGCACAAAAAGGTCCCCTCCCGGGGACGAACATGCAGAATGTTTTCTGCATAAAAGTCCCCGGCCGGGGACTCTTTCCATGCAAATTCTCCCAGCTCGGGGGGGAACATTACAGCAGGAAAAGGAAGTGCAGTAGCAGGGCAACAACAACAACTATAACCATGATATAAGGCAACAAATAGCAGCAACAACCATCACAAAATGCAGCAAGAACAGGTGCAAAAGTCACACATACGCGGCTGACAGCAACAAGGCAACAAATGGCAGCAAAACGGGATAAAATAACTCAACAAAATTCCCTGTTCCAGCCCTGAATCCAACCCAACACATAACCAACATATTAAGGCAGACAAAGTTTAGGAAAAATGCAGAAAATCAGTCACCAAAGTGCAGGAACATCACAGGAACGACGCAGCCATGACATCAGTCCATTTGTATCAAAATCCCCTGTTTTTCTTCCCTTAATCACAGCAGCAACAAAAGGCAATGAGGAGAAGCAAATAACAGTAGCTAAGATCAAGAAAACAGCATGAATTCCATACAAAACAGCCACGCAATTCATGTATCAAACCGACAAGAAAAGGGTTCAAAGTGGCATTTTCTTCATAAATCATAAAACCCTAACTATCCATCATATAATCCATAACCAATGAATCTCTAACTTAAAACATGTAATATAAAGATGAATAAATGCATAATATCATGGAGAACAATGATCTAAACTTACCTTGAAGCTTGGAGAAGAGGAAATGATCGAATGAGCTGCAAATGTACAAAAATGGAGAAAAGGGCAACTGTTGCTTCTTCCCTTGCTTGGCTGCTAAAATGGTTCGATGGTGAGAGGTATGAGAGAGATGTGGGATTGTTTTGGTTGTGTAAAAGTCAAAGGAAGTACAAGGATTTGGTCTCATAGCTTAACAGTAGGTCATAGGGGCGTTTTAGGCGCGTGACTGGAATTTGCTTCGTCGGGGGTCGAAACGGCATCGAAAAAATTATGAAACTTATTCCATTACGTCGGGATCGTCGAAAGGAGTTGAACGCCAAAGACGGCACTCAAATCCGAGTGCCGTAGCTCAAGATATAAATTAAAATGTACACAAGTGTACTAAAATCACTCATTTTCCAAATGAGTCCAAAACTTTCAAAAAGTTACAATTAAGTCCAAATCCAAGATTGAATTAAGTCCACTAATTTTAAAGTCATACAGTTACATACTTAAATCACGTATATCACATATATTCACGAAATTAGCATACTCGTGAATTATATTAAAAAATAGAAAATTTAAATACAAAAGTTAAGACGTGAAAATTAAACAATTAGAGCATATAAATCACTTAAACAATTAATTCAACGAATAATTTAAATCAAAAGAAGAAAAAAAAAGTCGAAAAAACCTCTCATGACGTCATACCTGGCTCGTCGGAGAGACGGGGTGTCACAATCCTCCCCCCTTAAGAGAATCTGGTCCCCAGGTTCGCCGGCTCGAGTTTCAAGCTCAACTTTCCGTATTCACCCAAGTTCGAGGTTCATGACGTCCCGACGAGGGTTAGCCCGGTAAGGTCTTCATGCACAAGGGGTTTGATCACTTCTTGAAATCTTTGATGGAGAAATTCCTCGCCGCTTGCTCCGTGCTAGGAGCAACTAAAATGTTTCGCACGATAGGAGGGTCCGAGTTTGATTCATCACCCATCGTTTGATTCATTCCAACTACTCAAAAGCTCGGCATTACACGAATGGCGTGGTTACTGAACCTCCACCACTCACACCTTCTAATTCAAGAAGTCCCTTTACCGGAGTGCTAAGTCACCACTTCTTGCTCGAACCGGATAAACGCACAACAAGCACACACGCACACAAGTAAACTCACGACAAAGTCATAACAATCAAATATGCATGATGCACGTGCCATGAATGATGTATGTACTGTTCACCATTTCTCGAAGCCCTTTACGTTGATGAGATAGAGTGGAGAATCAAGGTTGATGTCTTAGAATTCGTGACCCGGATTCCTCTACCTCGGTTTTATTAAATGGATCCTTAGCTTCTTGATTCCATTTCATTTCCCTAATTGCCTTGAGGGATTATTTATGTTCTTTTCACCTCTGGAATCTTTCATAACTCATTTAATCTTGATTCACCCTAATTCAGTCGACCATTATCGCATCACGATCTCCAGTTGTCTTGACGTTTCTCAACCCACTCCTTCTAGGACATCCCCACCTTGTCTAATTTAAATCCCAGTTTCTCGACACCTCTCTTGTAATATAGGATCCGATGAAGAGGTACTCCTCTGAGTCATTAAGTGGCACGTCCTAGTGTTCACTCATTCACAATTTCCATCGCTCGAAATCTTTTAGAGCCCGAAATTCCAATTCTTTGATGTCATGGAGTTAATATCTTAGCTTCTTCTTGATGATCAATCTTCAATTGTTGTCCTGAGCCTTCACCCTTTATTGACTTACACTTGGTTACATGATCTTCTTCCAAAATTCTTTGCCTTTCTTTATCATTTCCATTTGTTGCTTCATATCTCCTAATCCGTCTTCACAATACGACAATTCAGCTTGGATCTGGAAAGTAAACTCCAATCCCCGGAATCCGAGGTGTCTATATTATCTCTTCTTCTTCTTATTGCCCAAACTTGACTTCTACTAGATTAGTTTAATTAGAACTGTTCCTTAATTCAACCTTTGTTGCTTATCCCTTGAAGAACCTTGTTTACCTTGGGGTACGCACGAATCCCATTGCTTTATCATTAGTTTGGACCTCGAATTAAAGCACTTTCCAAGGTGTTTCCTTTGATCTTTACTCGGGTTAGACGGTCCCATGGAAATCAATTAAAATTACCTTAGATCCGGGCTTATTCCTTTACCCTCTAGAAATTGAGTCTGAATACTCATTCCCGGATCGTAGTTTCAAAGTTTCCTTTAACATTCTCTTGATTAATCCCCATTAGGGCATCCTTCTCTTCTCATAATATTCTTAGCTTCCTTGGTAATATTTCTTCTAAACCCCCTTGAATTTTCACCTTCAACTTCTTTTTACCCCAGTTTTCATCACCGCGACAAAACTCCAGTCGAAGATGTAGAGATCTCATACATGCTAGCACGAAAACATCAAACTCATGCATGCTAGGTTAGATTTGCTTATGCTATGCGTCACGTTAGTCAACAATTCAAACAAAGATACAACAAGTAAGAGTAAGGCATATCACACATTACAAATAAATATAAAGCTACAATGTGGGATGGATGCTCGTGCAATGAATGCAATTACCTCCCGATTCCATTCTTCTTACTCAGCTCTTTTCTTTTAGTGTCTTAGATTCAACTAGAAGAGCTTCCTGAGTACTCTTGATCTAAGCTCTAAACTCGACCCCGGTTTTCATTTCTCGAAGATCTTATCTAATTGCCTCCAAAATTTGATCTAATTCCTTGGACCCCTTCAATTCCTTTCAAGTATTATTAGAACATGGGTCGACCTTTGATTTTTCTTAAATTATTGCAAGTTAAGTTGTCCCCAACAAGATTTCTTCCATTGAATATTTATACACTCGAGAAAGGAAGAGCTATCGATCCTTCTTTAGCACACCACCATTTATCCGACTTTGATATTCAGGTTGAATAGCAAAACAATCGCTTCACCTCCTAAGAATTAGGTTCAATACTTGTTTCGGGTTCCACTTCTCGCTTGAATACTCTTTTTGATTATTCATCGTTGAAAAAAAAAAAAAAACCTTCCTTCTCGAATTTTAAGCCGATACCTCAAGTAGGTAAGGAAGAGATTTACGTAATGTGGTACCAATTCTCTTCCTTTAATCAAGCCCTTAACTTCTTGTTATAACTTCAACCGAATCTTCAGAGTTACCATTTTCTTCTTTTGATTATACCTCCAACTCCTTTTCCAACATTTCTTATTACTAGGATTAGGTCCTCCACAAGGTGCATGGGATTTGCTCTTCAAAAATGATGCGCTTTAACACGACCATAAGATCTCTTCCTTCAAATTGGGCTCTCTTGCCCTTCATCTTGGTGGATTGGTTATCTTTGTGAGAACTAAACGGTTATGAAGAGTCTTCATCTCTACTTTATCCTAATTTCAACTTAGGGTCATGATCGTTGAGATGAGTGGTTGACCGTTGTAAGGTCTTAACCTACAATACACAACTACTTTGAAAATACGATGCATGCTATTAGTAGTGAGTATGTCACGTATACAAGTATTATGCGAGTTAAAGTATGCAAAAGCAATAATTAATGAAAAGGAAGTAGCAATTTTAAAACACATAATGTAAGAAAATTTACATATCTGGATGCAATGCACACATTAGCACATTGTTCCTACGCCGTACGACCTATACTTGACATAACACGACACTAAAACTCCGGTTTTGCAACCCGGAGCTCTGATACCACTTTATGATGTAGCGCCCGAAGCGGCGAGCCACCACATCCCCCGCACCATGGCCCAATAAGAGTAACGAAATGGAAACTCCGCACACCCATCAAGCCACGGCGAACGGGTGACAAATAAAATCTCACCTAAGCTAGACGGTCTAGACCCTAAACAGAGTGCGCCAAACCAAAATTTGGAATACCTACGGAAGCACCAAGATCATCGTAACCATGCAATGGCCACGGGCTGACAAAATTAAAACATACGAATCACATGCAGACTTGGGCGCACAGGCCTCTTTTGAAACGTAAGGCAAGGCCCGTCAAAGGCAATTTAAATCATACTAATCCTCAATAATACCGAATCATAAATATATACCTATAGTTATACATAACTCTGACTATATAAGGGCGTAAAATAATAATGCAAGATGCAGACGACTCGAACAACTCGACTTCAAAAGAAAACCACCGCCTAGCTTGACCAAACCTGCAAACTGAAAAGATTGAAAGGAGAGGGTCAGTCCACCGACTGAGTGAGGGGGCTAACGTACACCCACACACCTATATATATATAGAGCAAAGCACGTATTAAACGAAAGACTATGAACCGGGAATAGGGTTTTACACACTAAAGCCATTTTCCAAAAGAACTCATACTTATACATATATTCGTATCTTCTTACTTTTGAAAACTCATAAGGATTCATTCATATATATATTCAAAGAACGCATATGGATTCACATTAAAAACTCATAGGGATTCTTATAGTCAGATCGATTCATAGTTTAGCGTAGAAATCTTATAATGAAAACAAACTCTCCTATCCCGTTTCATAATCAACATAACAAAAGAATTCAAATACCCGCGAGTACGGGTTTCCAACCTTACTCCTTAACATAAGATTCATAAGAAATCACAAATAAATTCAAATGCATAAGATTCATATTCCCGTATTCCAACCTTCTTCGGAATTCTGCACGTGGGTTACGGGCCCACATCGTGCAACTCAATATACGTGGGGTCGCGAACCCATAACGTACCTTCTCCGGCCTCAGTCGAAGGCTCAAAGCACCACGCCTTCTCCATCTCCCTCAGAGTCGCGCGTAGGCACTTCAAAGGAGCGTGTGCACAGGGGTGATAACCGACGACCCCAACAGCCGCACCGGGTCTCGCTTACCCACACCTCCGGGGCCCAGGGATTCAAATAGATTCGTAAGGATTCGTAAGACTCATAAAGAAACATACCTAACTCATGAAACCTAGAAACATATGATTCATACCTAAGAAACATACCTTACCGTGGAACTCGGCATATCTCATACACGTATCTCTCCGTGTCTTCCTAATTCATAATATGCTGGAGGAAATCCATAGTTTGCTCGACGATACACGGTTTGGAGCATAGCCTCGTTGCAAAACCATTCTTAAGCTTATATATGCTCATACGTATAATTTCAGAAGAATTCATATGAAATTGAATTACAAGATTCATAACATATCATAAGACACATATTTAGTATTTATATAATAGTATATATTCGCATGCGGGCTTGAAAACGAGCATATAGGGTCGTAGGTCGCTTTAACTAAAACAAAAATCCTAAAACCTCACCTTTTACCGAAAGAGCTCCCAAAAGAGCGTTGACGACCAAGAAGAAGTTAAATGGTGGAACCGACATCTCCCAGATAACTCTCTGAGACAAGCAAACACAAACTCAAGACTTACACTCGATTATGAACCAATTAGACGCACGGCGATGCAAATGAATGAAATGAACGCAAGAAAGTGGCGTAAGGTGACATTTAGACGTTCACATTCAACCCATTAAATACCATAGTATAAAATTCGAAATTAAGTCAATACATATCACGTATTCATTAATTTATATTATAAAATAAAATTAAAGGCAAAAGAAGTTATTTAAAATGGCAAACGAATGCCGAATATACACATATTTAGTAGCTAATATTGATTATAAAGAATTAAATAAGACCATGCATGCAAAGGCTCTACCGACATTGTGCAGTTATGGATTGCCGTTCGAAGAGGATTTCTTTTGGTTCTGTGGTGTTTTCGAATGAGAGATTGGGATCCAGTCCGTTCATCTCCTTCGTTGCTTACCTTCTGAACAAACCAATGGACTAGGTTAAGCTTGAGGAGACGGAGGATGTACGGAAGTATTTGGATGTGTTCCCAGGAGAGTTTGGGGTCCTTACCACCGGACAGAGACATTGAGTTTGTAGTGGACCTCTATCCCGGAGTTGAGCCTTATTCGAAGACCCCCTACAGGATGGCTCCTGCCGAGTTGAAGGAGCTGAAGAAGAAGTTGGATGAGCTTCTGGTTAGCGGATACATTCGTCCAAGCACTTCTCCGTGGGGTGCTCCCGTCCTGTTTGTTAAAAAGAAAGATGGGACGCTGAGAATGTGTATATACTACCGTGAGCTGAATAGGATGACAGTTAAGAACAAGTATCCATTACCCCATATCGAGGAGTTGTTTGATAGCTTGCAGGGTTCGAGAGTGTACTCCAAGTTGGATTTGAGGCAGGGTTATTATCAGTTGAGGATTAGAGAGGAAGATATCTCTAAGACTGGATTCAACACGAGATACGGGCACTTTGAGTTTGTGGTTATACCGTTTGGGTTAACGAATGCTCCGGCAGTGTTTATGGATATGATGCACCGGGTGTTTAGACCGTTCCTTGATAAGTTCGTGGTGATCTTTATAGACGACATCTTGGTGTATTCGAGATCGGTTGAGGAGCATGCACAGCATCTTCGGATTGTGTTGGAGACACTTAGATAGCACAAGTTGTATGCTAAGTTCAGTAAGTGCGAGTTCTGGATTGATCGAGTCACCTTTTTGGGTCACATTATCTCCGGCGGTGGAATTGAGGTCGATCCCTCTAAGATTGAAACGGTGTTACATTGGGAGAGGCCTAGTAACGCCTCTGAGATACGGAGTTTTCTGGGTTTGGCAGGTTATTATAGGAGATTTGTGATGGATTTCTCTAAGATTGCAGCCCCGTTAACTAGGTTGACTAAGAAGGACACCAAGTTTGAATGGGATGATAGTTGTGAGACAAGCTTTCAGACTTTAAAGGAAAGGTTGACTACAGCACCGGTTCTTACCCTACCCGAGGGGGTTGAGGGTTATACGGTTTATGCAGATGCTTCTAAGGAAGGACTGGGTTGTGTGTTGATACAGAATGGTCGGGTTGTAGCTTATGCCTCTAGGAAGTTGAAGGTGCATGAGCAGAATTACCCCACCCATGATCTAGAGCTTGCAGCAGTCGTGTTTGCGTTGTCTAAGTGGCGCCACTATCTCTATGGTGCTACATTTGAGGTATTCTCGGATCATAAGAGTCTTCAGTACTTGTTCACGCAGAAAGAGCTTAACTTGAGACAGAGGAGATGGGTTGAGTTCTTAGAGTACTACGATTGCACGATTCAGTATCATCCGGGTAAGGCAAATGTGGTTGCCGACGCTTTGAGCAGGAAGGCCAGTATTTCGAGTTTAGTGGCAGGGTTTTCTGAGCAGAGTTCGACTGTGGTGGTTTCTGTGGCTAAATTAACCAACATTACGGTTCAGCCTGATTTGAAGCAGAGATTGTTAGAGGCTCAGTCTACGGATGCCGAGATTCAGAGATTGGTTGCATGTTCGAGAGATGATCCAGAGACTAAGTTTGGGTTTGATGATTCTGGTTTGTTTAGGTTCAAGGCAAGAGTGTGTGTGCCTAACCAGCTCAAGAGGGTAATACTTGAGGAGGCGCACCGCTCCGGTTCTTCCATTCACCCGGGAGGTACGAAGATGTACCTGGACTTGAAAGAATTGTATTGGTGGAGTGGCATGAAGAGGGATGTCGCATTATTTGTGAAGCGATGTCTGACATGCCAGATGGTTAAGGCAGAACATCAGAAACTGGGAGGTACTCTCCAACCACTTCCGATACCGGAGTGGAAGTGGGAGCAGGTGACTATGGACTTTGTGTCCGGCCTGCCGAGGTCTAGGAGAGGATTCGACGGGATTTGGGTAGTGATAGACTGTTTGACTAAGTCTGCCCATTTCCTTAAGGTTCGGATGACGGATAAGGTACCTAAGTTGGCTGAATTGTATTGTAATGAGATAATGAGGCTACATGGAGTTCCGGCTAGCATCGTGTCAGATCGGGATCCTCGATTTACAGCTAGTTTTTGGAAGGATCTTCAGAAATGTTTGGGTACAAAGCTTAAGTTTAGCACCGCATCACATCCTCAAACTGATGGACAGTCAGAGCGGTTGATTAAGTATTCTGAGGATATGTTAAGGGAGTGTGCATTGGATTTTAAGGATAAATGGGATAAGCACTTGACATTGGTTGAGTTCTCTTACAACAACAGCTTTCAGGCTTCGATTGGTATGGCCCCTTACGAGGCACTTTATGGGAAGAAGTGTCGGTCGCCACTTTATTGGGACATTGAAGATTGGCGATGGACTAAGGAGGATAAGCTCACGAGAGCAAAGGCCTCGGCTAAGATTGAGAAAATGGCTGAGAAGGTTAAGTTAATTCAGCAGAGAATGAAAGCAGCTCAGGATAGACAGAAGAGTTATGCGGATAAGAGGAGAAGGCCCCTTGAGTTTGAGATCGGAGATCGTGTCTTCTTGAAGGCATCGCCTAGGAAGGGCTTTTCTCGTATTGGTAGAGGTGGGAAGCTTAGCCCTCGATATCTTGGGCCGTTTGAGATTCTAGAGAGGATTGGAGAGGTGGCGTATAGGGTGGACCTACCGCCGAGTTTGACTGGGATTCATAATGTGTTCCACGTTTTGCAGCTTCGGAAGTTCTACCCAGATGAGTCGACGGTTTTACCGGCTGAAGAGGTACAGCTTGAGGCGATTGTGAAGCACCCGGTTGAGATTCAGGATCGGAAAGTACAAGTGTTGAGAAACAAGCAAATTCCCTTGGTCAGAGTGTTATGGAGAGATCAGAAATATGAGGAATCGACTTGGGAGACTGAAGAGAAGATGACGAAGATGTATCCAGAGTTATTTCTTGCAGCGAACCTGAGGATAGGTTCTCCGAAGGGGGGGAGGTTGTGACGCCCCGTCCAATAAATCGTACAGGTATGCGCCACGAGAGAGTTTACCTTATGCACCTATATGATTTAATTCCCTTTTTATGTGTTTAGATCCAACTTTGATTGAAAGTGTGACTTAAGAATGGTAAAATATGAATTCTTGCATGACAACTTAAGAATGGAACTTGGTTGAATTTAAATTAGTTGTTGGAGTTAGATTTAAATAGGACTTGGACCTATTTGTGTGTTTGGGCCTAACATGAGTTAGGTAAGTTTTGCGTGGTTCGGGACCTTTATGAGCTCGGGAATTTGAATTCGAATTCCGGTACCGCCATTGTGTTCGTTTCAATGATTCTAGTCCGATGGAATTTATTTCACAATTTTTGGATACCGTTTGGACCTTTATCCCTTTTATTGACAGGTTCACTTGAACCGGGAGTTACTTAAAACGGTTTTCTTATCTTGACCTAAAACTATCAGCCACTACATAACCTAGATCCCCTTTTCATTTCATTTCAAACCACACAAGTTAGCCTCAAAGAGAATCATGGAGTAACTTCAAGAGAAGATCAAGACTTGAACCATCTTTCATTCTAAGAGCTTATATTCTTTGATTCCTCATTCCTTCACAAGACAAGGTAAACTTTGGATCTCTTTTGATGAGTATTTCATTTCTATTCTTGGATTGGAGCATGAAATTGTTAGTGTGATCTTGAATGATGAGATCTTGAATTCCTTAAGCAAGCCTTGATGATTTGAATGCTCTTTATGTCCCTTAGTTGCTGGAAATTCGTGTAGGAAGACTAGGAATTCATATCTTCATGTTTAAGCTTGAAATTTATGAAAATGGGTGTTTGAGATTTTGGGCAAAAACCTTCCTAAACTTGAATTAATTGATGATTTGATGCTAAGCATGATTTATATGATGTTATACCTGAATTTCGTGATATTTTATGGTGGATTTGGTGTTGGTTTGATGATTTTTGGTGTTCCCCTTCTTCTTCCCGAAACTGTCAAGTTTCTGCTCCAGATCTATGGCCGAAACGGCCGTTCCCGTTTGTGCTTTAAGCCCGGAACGGTCCTTCCGGGCTAGGGTTTGGTTTTGGCGGCCGAACATGGGAACGACCGTTCCCATGTGTGCTTGGACTGGGAACGGCCGTTCCCAGTCTCGCTTGGCCTTGGTGTGGGAAGGACCGTTCCCATGCTATGTTGTGCATGGGAATGGTCGTTCCCATGCGTCTGTGACCCTTTTTGCTTGCTTTTTCGTACATATCTGATTCGTTTGAGTTGCTACTTGACTTGTATGCTTCGTTATGACTTGGAATGCAATCTCTGAACATTAATAGCTCATTACTTGCATGATTTACTTGAATATTGAATCGTCTTTTGTGACCAACTTGATAAGCATCATTCCATTTCGCATGCCATTCATACATTGTACGCCGTGCGTCTTACTTGGTTAACGTAGAGTCTAAGTTTGGGCTTCTGTATGTTTTGTTACAAAGTTTGATGGTGCCGGTGAGCCCGAGGTTTAGAGTGTTTGGCCCTTCACACTCTCAAACTCCACTACTACGAGATGAGGTTTAGGATTTTGTATAGTTATGCGACCTATGGCCTTTATATGCTGATTTCTACCCTTCCATGCGAGTATACCTTATTATAAGTACGTATGTGTTGGATATGATATGTTTATGACCTTTGCGTGCGTCCTGCGTGGGTGGGAGCCTTCGTGGCTTAAATTCCACAGCGTAGGGATATATATAAAAACCAGTTTTGAGGCATATGTAAGCTATTTTGAAAAGTTCAGTTATGTTATGATTCTGTAGCGAGTTAGCTATGATATATGGTATCTGTTCTGTTATGTTGTGGATCCGAGGAGCTACGGGTAATGGGTCCCCCGGGACGGTTAGGGTCGTCGGGGTTTCAACCATGTGCGTATGTTCCATTTGAGATATCATTGCGCGACTCAGGGAGATAGGGGAGGCATGATATCTTGAGCCTCCGGCTAAGGCCGGGGAGGACTCTTGTGGGTTCGCTACCCCCTTGAGGTCGAGTCTATTTTAGACGGTTTTATTATGGATGGTTAGGGCCAACGCAGGGCTCTTCCATCACTGGAGTTGAGGAGGGACTTATTTCTGTATTTCCGTTTTGTTCTGTTATGAGGAGTAAAGGTGGGAAGCTCGTACTCGCCGAGCATGTGTTCTTTTCTGTTATGGAATTATGAATCGGGATGGAGTCTTTCTGGAAAATGGTTTCTAAACTTATATCTATATCTATTTGGGTTATTTCGGAATGTTTTGGTATGCAACTCCTATCCCCGGTTCATGCGTCCATCCTTTTATTCTGTGCTATGCTCTTTATACATATATTGTGGGTGTGCGTTAGCCCCCTCACTCGTTCAAGTTGACTGACCCCTCATTTAAACTTTTAGTTGCAGGTCTGTTGGCGTTTGCTAGGCGGGAGTGAGTCCTTTGAGTTGCACTTCGTCGGTCTAGCCTTTCTAGTTGCATTTGTCTTTCATACACTTTACTTATGTCATGACTTGTAGACTTGAGATTATACTTTACCTTTCTGTAGCCCTGTGTGGCATTCGTATTCGACCCTGTGTGGCACTTGATGATTATTACGTTATGTTGATCGGATATTCGGGACTAGGTATTTATGCTAGTTGAACCCGTCACCTGTTATGCTTGTTGATATTCGGGACTAGGTATCTATGCTAGTTGAACCCGTCACTTGTCTTAAATGTTGATTTAAATGCTTCCGCTATCTTGTTTTGAATGTTTGAATTGCTTCCGCACTCTGAGTCTGTCGAGTTAGATCCGGCTAGCATAGTGTGTGCATTTATCTTCCGTTCGCTCTGATTCGGATTCGGGCATGGACTTCCATTTCATGACCGCGTCTGGGTCATAGTGCGGGGGATGCGGCACTCCTCCGTTTGGGGTGTTACATCCTTAAGTGGTATCAGAGCTCTAGGTTGCAAAACCGAGCTCTAGTGTCGTGTCGAGTCTGTCTAGCTGGTACGGCATAGGATAATGTGATTATATGACTTATTTACTTGAATACTTGTTTATTTCTAATACTTGTATACATAAACACGTACTAATCCACATGCATCAATATTGCTTGAATTTTTGAATTTCAGGATACCTCCTAGACGCCGTGACCGAGAGGCTTCACCGGATGCGCCTCATCCGCCTCCGCCACCACTACTGAATGCGGAGAACATTGTTCAGGCACTTCTCAATCAGTTACAACAGAATCAGAGACCACAGGCACCACCCGTTGATGGTCAGGATGGTACTATCTCAGCTGTATATAGGGAGTTTCGGAACAACAACCCTCCTAAGTGGTTTGGAGGAGATGATATCCAGGCTGAGGAGTGGTTAGCGGAGATCAGAGGTATTTGGGAGATTTACCCAGGGAGTTATCAGGATAAGGCTGTTTGTACTGCTCGATTCATTCAGGGACAGGCAGCTAACTGGCTCAAGGGAGTTCGATCCAGACTTGAGAGGAGTGGTATGGAGTTCACTTGGGAGACTTTCGTGCATGAGTTCCATGAGAAGTTTATACCTCATAGTGCACGAGGGCGCAGACTTCAGGAGTTCTCTGAGCTGAAGCAGGGATCTAGATCTGTTGAGGACTACATTCTAGAGTTCGAGAGACTTGCTCCCTATGCTACCTACATCACCGATATTGATTCACACAGAGCCCGTCACTTCCTTCATGGGCTTCGAGACGATATTCAGAGAGCTCTTCAGGCTATCAATGTTAGCACTTGGGATAAGGTTACTAAGAGGGCTATTCAGGTCGAGGCTCAGAGACAGAGGTTGAGGCCCCCATCCTTCTCTTCGGGGCACGGTTCTGGTTCTGGATCGGGCAAGAAGCCCGCTACACATGTTTCTACCACATCTGCACCAGCTTTCCGTCCACAGGGCTTCATTAACAAGAAGCCCCGACCCGCTGCTCCTACAATGCCACCAGTATTGCGGGCACCAGCTCTAGTTGTTTGCTCTCACTGTCAGGGTCCTCACCCGCTGGAGAGGTGTTGGAGGTATTTGGGTAGGTGCTTGGTGTGTGGTTCGGCTGATCACAAGAGGGATGCTTGTCCGAGGAAGAGGCCGGCAGTTCAGGCCCGTGCTTATGCTCTGGATAGCGAGGAGGAGGCAGCAGAGATTGATCAGAATGCTGTGGTGGAAGGTACAATAAATATTCATGGCATATCATTACATGCATTGTTTGGTCCCGGGGCTACTCATTCTTTTATTGCCCGGGATATTGTTGCTTCTTTGCCTTTGCTTGCTGAGATATCTGCACATGTGTTTGTGGTGAGTTCTCCCTTAGGGGGGAGCTTGGAGACGGACAGAGTGTTTCGTGAGTTTTGAGGGTCGAATCTTTCCTGCTGATTTGATTGAGATGCCGATGAGGAGGTATAAGGTGATTCTTGGGACGGATTGGCACTACCGACATTGTGCAGTTATGGATTACCGTTCGAAGAGGATTTCTTTTGGTTCTGTGGTGTTTTCGAGTGAGAGATTGGGATCCAGTCCGCTTTTCTCCTTTGTTGAGGCTAGTAAGCTATTCCGGGATAGTGCTACAGGTTTCGTTGCTTACCGTCTGAACAAACCAAAGGACCAGGTTAAGCTTGAGGAGACGGAGGTCGTACGGGAGTATCTGGATGTGTTCCCGGAGAGTTTGGGGTCCTTACCACCGGACAGAGACATTGAGTTTGTAGTGGACCTCTATCCCGGAGCTGAGCCTTATTCGAAGACCCCCTATAGGATGGCTCCTGCCGAGTTGAAGGAGCTGAAGAAGCAGTTGGATGAGCTTCTGGTTAGTGGATACATTCGTCCGAGCACTTCTCTGTGGGGTGCTCCCGTCCTGTTTGTTAAAAAGAAAGATGGGACGCTGAGAATATGTATAGACTACCGTGAGCTGAACAGGATGACAGTTAAGAACAAGTATCCATTACCCCATATCGAGGAGTTGTTTGATAGATTGCAGGGTTCGAGAGTGTACTCCAAGTTGGATTTGAGGCAGGGTTACTATCAGTTGAGGATTAGAGAGGAAGATATCTCTAAGACTGGATTCAACACGAGATACGGGCACTTTGAGTTTGTGGTTATGTCGTTTGGGTTGACGAATGCTCCGGCAGTGTTTATGGATATGATGCACCGGGTGTTTAGACCGTTCCTTGATAAGTTCGTGGTGATCTTTATAGATGACATCTTGGTGTATTCGAGATCGGTTGAGGAGCATGCACAGCATCTCCGGATTGTGTTGGAGACACTTAGAGAGCACAAATTGTATGCTAAGTTCAATAAGTGCGAGTTCTAGATTGATCGAGTCACCTTTCTGGTTCACATTATCTCCGGCGATGGAATTGAGGTCGATCGCTCTAAGATTGAAACGGTGTTACATTGGGAGAGGCCTAGGAACGCCTCTGAGATACGGAGTTTTCTGGGTTTGGCAGGTTACTATAGGAGATTTGTGATGGATTTCTCTAAGATTGCAGCCCCGTTAACTAGGTTGACTAAGAAGGGCACCAAGTGTAACACCCCAAACGGAGAAGTGCCACATCCCCGCACTATGACCCAGACCCGGAACATGAAA